>CM046721.1:72005599-74405599 GCA_025584915.1 Monochamus saltuarius | reverse complement strand
TGTCAAACTATTTTATTAATTAAAACCACAAATTAAATCTATTACTAATTAATAACAATAGTGACAAAAGCAGTTAAATTTGCTGTATAAAATGGGCGCTATAAAATGATATTTTTTCTTTCCTTGAGCATTTCTATCCATGTTTTGTCCGGTCGCAGATTGCCGCCTTATTAGGTTTTACAGTGAACCAGTTTTCAGTGCCGTGCAGAAATGTATTTTTAAATAATTTTCGAAGTGTCCTTTTTGATTTTTTCTTTACAAAATTGTATTTGTAAAAGTCTCCTGCACCCTCAGAATTTTTCATGTAAAATTACATGATTTTTTCTAAAAATGTATAATAACATTGTGAAATTACATTTCATGTGTACAAATACAAGGTTTTACTATGAAAAAAATGCATGTTAATAAGTAGTAATTTTCCATTACAGTTGTAATATTACATTTTGGTATGTTATTTCACATTATTGACCTAGGCAATAAATAACCAACAATCCACCGAGTAATATCGCTAATGATTTTTATCAGTGAATATCATTGCACGTTTTACAACTTTTTTTTTACCTTAGGCTTACTACTGACATTTCAGAACTCTTGTATATCTTATGATCTATTACAATCATTTGTTTTGTTACCTAATTTTTGACTTTATTTGCGGTGGGAACAGTTAGGTATGCGCCGACTAGATTTTTCAGTGGAGTCGGGATGGGTTCTTTAATGATTATATGGATATATATTTAACATATATAGCATTATGTTATTGTTTTTTTTTCATATCAGTACAGGGCGCCAAGTGGTTTAAAATTCACATACCCAACAATTATATTAACCACTAAAACATATAGCAAACACGAAAGAAAATAACGTCACATAAGTTTTATAAGAATATTTACTACACCAATTGAATCAGCATTTACAGGGCAGATTTTATTTTTAGCTTAGTTTTGGGGCTTATATCTAAACGAAAAAAAATTCAATATTTACTGACTGCAGTCGCAACACAAAATTTAAAACCTAGTCCTTAACTAATATTTACCACTTATACCTAAATTACAGGAATGCGATTAATCTTTTTGGGGAATGAAATGTGGAAATATTTATCCATATAAATACTCAATAAAGTCTTTAAATTTGGCAGTTTGGGCATAAAATATTGGTCTCTAGAACAGCACTGGCATTTCGGTTGGATATAAAAAAAAAATATATTGAAGTGCTTCCGCACTCGAAATTAGAACAACAATTAAAATATCCACTATGTGGTACTCATCCAGTAATTATCCAGGGTTGTGGATTTTCCAGGATATCTGTACAATGGCCACCACTGCCGGTGGCGTGTCGTTCAGGGCTTCACCCGGTATATAAATTCAATACTGTCAAGGTAGGGATAATTCCACTTAAAAAAATGATAATAGTAAACCTCAAAACGCCTAAGATAATAATAGAAAGACATCGTTACTTAGATATACGGTTTTAGCAATAATAATTGAAATCAAATCAAAAGATAAGCTCACCTCGGTTGCGAAACACCCTATGCAATACCCGAAGGCGTCTTTTCTACTGGTTTCTTGCGGAGACTAACAGAATTTCTATCCCATTGATGGATACAAGACCATTTAAACATAAACGTATTCATCTACCATAAAATTAGCCTTTAGTATGTCGAACTAGTGATATATCCGATATACGAAATTATTTCAAAATTTCACTAGCCACCATATTCATAAGTCTCAACGCACGCTAAAGATTTTCGCTATCAACCGTTCCACCTTACTTTTTCCCTACTTTTTAATCCCGCAAAAAGATTCGCCTATTTATAATTTGTACCTAAACTAATAGATGTCTCCATCGGTATTAAAATTACGAATTTAATTAAACTAAAATAAAAGAGAACTATTTTATCATTATTTAATAACTAATTTTACTTAAGACGTATCAGTTTTATCTTTTATTAATGTTAATATATTATAAAATAATAAGTAGTTGATACAATCACAATTTAAATATTTTCGCACAGGAATACATACAACTTATTTAGACTTACTTTCGTTATAATGACTAAAGGCAATGTGGTCATCTACATAATTTGAAAATGAGCCCTTTTGTGCCGGAAATGTTGTCTAAACGGCCTCTTTACGTAGTCTATTGCGTGAATCGTTAGAAAACATATTACTTTCAAAATGTATTTGACACAATTTTTATGAACTAACTAAAGTGTAACTTTTTTAATGAATCGGCTTTATTAGAAGCCACTGCCCTTATAATCCAATGTTATATTTAAGAAATAAATTAATAGGTATGACAGTAGCAGTAAAATATCACATTTTTACGGTATATAAGAAATTTAAAGGAACTGAAATTGCTATTACTTACAAGATGTATAAAAATTTAAAAGCTGCACTGCGACCCAGACTCAGAATATTGTTTTAATCCGTTCCTGAAAAATCGATGATCGCACGCCAATGTTCGAGACAAACTGATGGGTAGCGGATGTCTCTGCAGCTTGAAATGAATACGTGAGCTATGCGCGACTTATTATTTCAGCTGTGTTTATATCATAGCACATATTGTTGCATAAATAAGAAAAACTGAAGTCTAGAGGTCCATATGTCAACACTAAGTATTTTGTCTGTTACAAGAATTGTTTCATCTATCCGCGGACACCTTGTACATTTCTATCACAATAACAGGCTTATAACACATTCATCTGTTTCATTTATATGAATTCATGTTACTTACACCTATAACTCTCTTTTCGCAACTTAGTACTAGAAAAGTTTGCAACGTTTATTCCCCACTGCGCATGATTGTGTAACGGATCTTTCTTTATTCATAAATTATTTTTATCTCAGTACCTGTTTCAGACAAAACGTCGTTATTTATATTTATAATCCATCTACAAAACTCTCCCCGTTTTCTTCCTAATCTCCGCGTCACGTTTCATTAACATAAAGAATTTTGTAAAGATGGAAATTATTTTTAATTATCTCTCCAGCTACAGTGAACAGATTAATTAAATGATGGAAAGTAATTGAAAGTAGGGCTAAAGTTGAATAGTATACTGTTTACTTTCTATACAAGGTATTGCGTAATTCGACTGCCAAACTGCTATGGGGGTATTCTTTGTTTAAAATTCCTTACTCCTTACGAATATCGCAGCTTGAAGATGATCTGATGATGTTGACTTTTCAAATATCATCTAAACATACTTATGTTAATATTTACCCAATTTTGTATACATTCAGTGACATTTTTATACTCAAGAATCATAATTTTGTACCACTATAATACAGGGTGTCCCCGAATAGGTGAAATGACTCTTGTGACAGACAAAAAATTTTGATGTTAAGAAATGATTTTCTAGTATTCAGCTATGCTTGTTTGAGAAATAAAATCTGGCATAATTTCAAATTCATAAAGCGTGGAAAATTTGCAAGAAACTGATTTTTTCTGTATGAGACAAAATATTATTAAGAAATATTTTTCGGAATAAAAGAACTGAATCAGTATACAAAATTTCAATGTTAAGACATGAAATTTTGCACACATGGAATAAACCACACGTTTTTGGTTTCACGCCGAATTTGCGCGGTTTCACACAGAACGATATTGGGTCTGTTCTAACAGCCGTCGAGAACTGGTTCAGAACTGTCAGAAATGTTTGACCAACTAAGTCTTACGTCGCATTCGCCGAAAGTACATTCACAAATTAACTGTCTGAATAGTTATGGACGATTTGGAATCGATTCTTGCTGTTGTTGGAACAAAACCATTATCGGTGTCGGTATCGGATACAGTGTTCACACATATCGACAATGAGTATATTTATAGTCAAACCTGCAAATTTAACACATTTACTAAAGTTTAGCCTGGGGTTGCTTGACATTGTATTGTTTGGCTTGACAACAATTTGATCACTGCACTAATCTGTACTGACATTTGGTGATAGATCTGGCTGTAGATAGCAATTCGGGATGCATTCATTTTGAATTTTCCTGTAAAACGGAATTATAAATTAATAGTCCGATTCTACAGCTTTCTACATCTATCCGACAGGGACGGCGATATCGATGACGACCGATATTTCTATCGGATCGGAGACTGTGTGAACCATTTGAAACCATGTATTTCTAACTCAATTCGAAATCGATAATATCATCCTGTGTGAAAGCGCACTTAGGAAATCATTAATTCATCAGGTCATCTTCAAGGTCATTCCAAGGAAGTGTGCAAGTGTAGTGCAAGTTGTGTCCTATGCCTACTTTGGGATAAATCTGAAACCAAGCAAAAAGTAAAGTAGGTCTAGGAAATTAAAATTTTGCACACATAGAACAGACTACATGTTTTTGGGTTCATTGACTGAAGGTCGCTCTAAGGTCTAATCAAAATTTAGTTATGTAAATGAACAAAACCATCGTACATTTAATTTTTCAGGTCGTTGGGTTCAAATCCGGAGGTCATTTGACTCCATCGTTCAAAGTCATTTCAAGGTTAAATAGAAAGATAGGTATGTAAATGAACAAAACCATATCAAGTTTCTGTTCTTGAGGTTGCTAAATCCGAATCATTGGTTTATTAAATCCTCTCAGATCAGCTTAACCTGACAGCCTCAGAACTCTATTACCCAATAAGGCCCATAAACCTCATAATTATGTAATCGATGCAAGTACTAGAACCACATAATTTTTAAGAAAAAGAAATTTTATATACATAGTAAAATTCATCAAGTCTGAGAGCTTTAAGTTATTAGTAATAACGTGTGTGATGCATTCTCCTTTATGATATCTAGCTTTTTTACTGTCGTAAGTTTGTATCCATTTTCTCGTATATCTTTTACAGCAGCAGTCGGCCAGCAGATATCCTACATGTTTGATACAATATCGCGACGTCGCTCTGCATCCTTCAAGTCTTGAAATCTTTCACCTCAGTTCTTTCAAAAAGAGGGGTGCAAATGAACCCCGATCCAGCGATCTTAATAACATAAATGTACGATGGTTTTGTCCAATTGCATATCTATTTTCTATTTGACCTTGACATGATTTTGAAGCTAAGCTGATGGAGTAAAACGAATGTTTCTTTCGATTTGACCTTGGAATCACCTTGAATATTAACTGATGGGGTTAAACAGATCTCAGGTTCATACTCAGAAATTAAAAATACATAGAAATAAATAGTTCGTAGGAGAAACCACATTTTTTATGGTGATGCGTTATTAAATAATCAAAACTATTCTGTGAAACAGTAATAGCATATTCTAATAATTATATACATGATGCCTATTTAAGTCATCTAACTCGATATTATTCAAATCGGGGTGGTTATTAAGCGAATCTTTTATATTTCATTATTAATTAGTTATTATTTTACCCCAATCGAACCCATCGCTCGAATATAAAATCTTTTATTGGCGCTGCGACTACATGTCGCTATTTGAATCCAATGTTGTAACATCTCACAAAGACGTAACTGCTTACTGTACATCATGGATCCTTGTCTTTATGAAGCTTCAATTCACAAATTCGCAATAACGTTCTTAAGTCATTTAATTTTATTAATCATAGGCAACAAACTTGGCAACTGTGCAGTCTCTCGTTGACCAACTCGCAGACATACGTCATTCTGGAACACTGTAAGGAAGACCAAGAGGGCAGTTAACGATGCAACTTAAATTATTACTTGTTTACTTTTTTTGCAGTACAGGACGGTATTTTTAAGTGCTAGGTGATTTCGTAGGCTCGAACGTATTATAATTTTTGCTTTCGTGATATACTAGGTGTTTTAATTACTGTTATCGTTGGATCATTATAAATTAATATAATATAATACATAATTCTTTAAACAGTGTTGTGAATACATTAGTGTTGTGAGTACTCAGTGTTGTGTTTTGTGTATGAATAAATGAATGTTTGTTTTAATTTATCTAGTACTTTGCGCTTTTATAGTACCTATCTATTTATTTTTTCGCCTTAATAATATTGTGGTATTAGATTCTGCATATTTAATTAGATACGGAAATAATATACCTTGGGAGGATTTATTAGAACATCCTCAACCTGGTACAACTAGAAACCAAACGAATGCTGATAGAGAAGATGCGGATATTAGGATAAGTATAAAAAAAAGATATAAAAAATAGAAAATTTCGACATCTTTACGAACAAACTCAGCTAATTAGATATAAATAATGTATATAAAAATATAAAACACAGTGGAGGGCATTATGAAAAATTGTCTTATTTAATAATAAAGTCAATACAGTGATTATAGATAACGCTCCATATTTCTTTCAGAAAGGATTCAAGATACTGGCACAAAAAAGGATAAGCAATAATTTAAAAAAAATCATATTACATATCTAAGATGCTAGTTTGTCAAGTGTCAAGAGCAATACCGTTCTAAGATTGCTTCTAATATTGTGTTTTTAATCCTATTGAATGAATATGGAGCCAACTATAAAGAGACATTCAAAGAAGGTATTTTGACAAAAGAGTTATAGATGTTATCAAAAGCGAAGTGGATGGTACATCAGCAATTGAAAAAATGGTTCGAGCATGTCATATAAAATGAGATAGACTAAATTAAGTTGCACTAATTGATTGGGCCAAATAAAATTGGCTTCATCATAGCTGTCGATGAAAAATCGTGCAAGTATTTTACTTATTATAACGTATCAGATTTTTTTTTTGCTTTTTCTTATTTGTTATTTATTTATTGTATCTAAGTATATATCGCTAGGATATGAAAACAATCAAAAAATATTTTGTAATTGTTTTCTGTTACTTTATGTTTCTGTTTGAAGAGGTACATTTTAACTGAACAGTAATTTTGTTCTCTCAGTTTTTTATTAATTGTTCTCCTTATGTACCCCTTACCCTACCCAATCCTAATTCCACCCTCCGGACAGAGAAAGCTCGTACCTTGTCGTAGTTCTTGCTAGGCAATAACAATTTAAAATTATTTGACATTTAATCAAAATATGTATTTAACATATATATTTTTTTAAACAATACAATTACATTCATTATTAAATACTTAATTTTATTTTAAATTGTTACTAGCGAAATAGGGCGATGTTGTGTTGCGATGTGATTGTTACTTGCTCTCTGACGCAAATACGGTCCTGTCTCACAAGGGTTTACGTTCACGTAGAACCGTTTGGTAGTTTTTATGCCGTTTTTTTATACGCTTACATTGATGAGATGCACTATACATATTTTGCCTTTGCATTGATAAAGAAATATCCATGGTATTTTTTTTGATAACTCATTCGTGAAAATTATTCTAGCTCTACTGCATTTAAATTTTAACTGCTGCTCGTTTAAATATTGCAGTTAAAAATCGCAGGTGGTTTTTTCCAGATTAAATATCGTATTTAAGCATATTTTCAGTTATCAAATGATTTTATTAAATAAATAAAGTTTTTAACAAAAATAAAATGCTAAGACAATTTCTTAAGGAAAATTTAACATGTTGAAAATATTTGAAAACCATCTATGCTCCTAAGATAAGTAAAACATTTTATCAATAATACATTTTTACCGAAAATGAACAATAATAATGTTTACAAGACCGCAATACCCCATGCGAGGTACACATTGATGTACAGCTTCTTATTCGAATAAAGCATCAGCTGAGGTTTAAATGTTATAGTAAACTAGGTGACCCGGCAAACGTTGTTTTGCCATATAAATTATTTCTAGTGAATATTTTGGTAGTCGGCTTTGTTCTCATCGCTATTCCGTGCTGTTTACTGGGTGAGAAGTGACACCGGTAGACGCCTGACGGGGATAACTAATCTAGTGATAATCGATCAGTTATTGACCAGGGTTAAAAATTATGAAGCTATTAAAAAAATAGGGGTTTCTCATAGAAGGGTGAAAATTAAGGGTTGTATGTATTTTTTAATGCCAGATCATAAAAAAATAAAAATAAAAAATGTCCAAAAAATAAAAAACAAATGTTTGGGGTGGACCATCCTTATCACCTAGAAGTATGAAAAATAGATTACGACCGATTCTCAGACCTACCGAACATACATATAAAATTTCATAAAAATCGGTCAAGCCGTTTCCGAGGAGTATGGCGTCTAACACTGACACGAGAATTTTATATAGATATATTAGATATATGGGTTAAAATTTTGGTTTATGTTTAGTGAAAAGAAAAGGCCAACTTAAATTCAATAACACGAAAACAAGCTACGAAATTCAATTACCACAACAATTGACAAAAGTAATCGAGTTGCCTTTGTCATCCGGATATCGCATTTCTGATCGAACAACAGCTTCTTTCTGCATTACTGATTTTAGGTGGCCCAGTTGCTAAAATAATTAATGGTATTACAAAGCAATTTCTAAATATGCTATTACCTTTTTTTATTAGAAAAAGGGTTGAATTTGTGCTTTAATATACACGTATCCATTTTAAAACTATTGACCTTGATATAATCAGCCCAAATATGTAATTTTAGTCATAATAGCATTTACGTTATTTCAAGGTTAAATGTTATATTTCATCACCTTAAATGTTTGTAGTATGTATCACCCTGTAACTGTTGAGAAATAACAGAGATATTATTTCTAACACGTTATGTAAAATTTTACAGAGGTTTTTGAAGGTAAGGAATTAAGTGTCGATAAAGTTTAACGTATGTGTTATTTGAATTGCGAAAATGAACGGCTTTTGATTTGCCTGATGGAAAATTAAAAAATATATATTTAGATTTAGTAAAAGCAATACGACAATTTATTAAGAACCATTTTTGGTAGTTCCTCAGAGACAAAAAGTGTTCCGGCAGAACTAAAGGTAAAATTACTGCTTTCTAATTTTATTTTTGATAGGTGGATTGGTTCAAGTATTTACAACATTATTATTTTTAACATAACATAGTTACCAGACATGTATAGGTGATAATTTTAGTTTAGGACTGTCAAAAATCAGTTAGTAACTGTATTACATAGGTAACCAATGCTGTTACAGAACATTTGTTAGAAAGATAGGTATATGATGTTTCCACAAACTTAGCAAACAAGGAACCACATAAAAACTGAACAAGCTGTATCAAGAACAGTTTAGTTTATACAGCTTTAGTTTTATCATAATTAAATTAATTATCGTATTTATATCTGATAAAATAAAAAACAATAATCGAATTATAAACAATCGTTTAAGGTGCCCGTATCTCTCGCCGTAAAATGATCAAATTTGTGGTGTTTTTTAGGTACTGAAATCTCGAAAAATTAAACTCGTAGAGCAAAAGTCATATCAAAAATAGAATTATTGATGTTTTGTTTATCCACTTTTACTATTTAAACTTTCCTCAAATAATGTAATAACTTTTAAAATGCATTTATATGACACACATAACTTCGCTATTCTAACCCCAAATTTTAACAATTATTTTCACATACTTATAAACAAAAGTGAACAATCTTATATGCAGAACTATGTAAGTTTATGTTATAACAATGTTTACATCTATAGTTGAATTTAAAAAACGTATTTTGAAAGATTTCAGTACCTAAAAATTCATTGGATGGATCGCTTTCTGATGTTATATATTGATTTTACTTCGGTACCTTTGAATATTTGCAGGTGGCATGAAATAACATTCTTGTTATTTGCTAAACTCTATATTATTCAGTTCTTAAATGTCTAAAATTATTTATATTTGTAGAAAACACTTTTTCAGGAATACGGCGCCCTTAAGCGGGGAATACACATGCCTGTTACCTGCATAATGGCATTCAAAGAGCTTGCAGAAAGCAGCTACTGACATGTGTGTTCCTAAATAAATTGCCGTATTGAACCTTTACTAAATCTAAATAATATTTTTAAATTCTTCATCAGGCAAATCAATTGGATTACTTAGTTTTTTTATCTTTATTCGTTGGATATTTTGATTTAAATTTTACATCTTACTTTCGATGTGCACTTATTACCTCAAATTAAATGTAAATTTAATAAGCCGTCCATTTTCACAATTCACACATACGTTAAACTATAGCGACATCTCATTACTTGTGTTTAAGAAACTGTGTTAAAATTCTGCATAACATCGCCGTTATTTCTTAATAGTTAGAAGGAGATACATGCTGCAAAATTTTAAGTTATAAATTGAAATATATTATTTAACGTAAATGTTATTATTACCAAAATGGGATACATACTTAGGCTGAATGTCTCCTATTCAATTTTCAGGTGTTTTTATTTATGTTACATTAGGAATGACAAAGTTTAAATTAATGCGGTGTAGGATGATATATCCGGAAAGGAACTATTAAAAACACATTAAACAAATGTTATGCGTCAACGTAGTACATTTTATGGGTGTAAAAAGATTCCATAAGTACATTCATTAAAATAATTGTGCCAATGAAAAGGAAATATAACGATATTCTTCGATATTTTTTAGATGGTATTGCTAATCTACAAAAATACGAATGAAAGGGGTGTGGCACTTCTGAAATCAGGTGTACCTACGTTTTGTGTGAAATCAAAAAAAAATCTATAGAAATCTGTAAAATCGTGCAAGTCACTTGAAATCATATGAAATAATGCGAAATCTTGTGAAATCATCCGAAATCTGTGAAATGAGCAAAATCATTTGATTTCTCGCGAAATCTTATTCTTATTGAAAATTAATATTAACTTCCCTTTTATAAAGCATCGATTAAATCGCGTTTGTATATAATTTGGCATCTTGGTTGGGACCATGAAAATGCATGACACAGTTGTATGAAACTTGGAATACTTAGGTAATTTTAAACCTCACTTGCAATGTGACGTCATAAACTATGCAACTCGCTGTACTTTGTGTCATAAGAAGTTACATTTACAAGTGGTATAATAATCCTTGTGGAAACCATATTTAAGGATCAAATTATTTGTTTGATAAAAAAGTACATTGGAATTTGGATTATTTCTTCGTTAATAGACATAAAGAGAAGAATATTATTTGTTAGTTTTGGAGCAACTATTGTAAAATAGTATTCTATTTAAATGTTTTAAATAGACTTCTTACTTCACCAATCACAAAACAGAATTAAACTTAATAATTGAGCAACTAAATTCATTTGGTATATTTGTCATCTGTCAGAAAACATTAACTTACAAATTTGAATATTATGTTGATTTTGTTATCTCGTATAAGTAAATTTGTCTTATGCTTTATATGGTATTAAAATATAGTTGTAATTGTCAATGTTATATGTTTAGTCCAAACAAATAGAATTGTTCAAGTTTAACTTAATTTAATTGAACTCAGATTAAAATCTACGAGTATACAGTGTCTCAAATGTAAATACGTTACCATACGTTAATCATGAATTCTACATCGAAAAATAACCCTAATTTGCTAGGACTATAGTCCAAAAAGGCTTCGTTACGGATATACATGGTGTTAAAGTTTAATTGGAAAAAATATAAATTTAAATTTCTTCAAAAACGTATGATATATTAAGTAAATATAATAAAGAATAAAATGGTACGCTGCTGGTTTCTCTTATTATTTTTTTTAAATTAATTGTTCAATTCTGAAGAAAATAGCTGCACTAACATGTTATCGTACAACGCACCGTGTTTCATTAAAAAATAAAAACTTGCGGTTTTTAGTGCTTACTACCAAAATAATTACCAAATTCAAATGGCATCTAGAAAAATCAGTAAAATCAAGTGAATTCATATAAAATTTGGTAAAATCACGAGAAATCATGAATTTATGTGAAATCTGATTTATTGATTTCGCTGAATTCCATTAAAGTAATAAGGAATCTGAAATCAAGTGTACAAAATCATTGGAAGTGTCACATCCCTCGGTATAATTCTTATTTCTAATATTTTAGTGTCTGATAAATGGTTGGTTATTATAATATGCGCATAACAATTATTATTTACTTAGGTTTATTCATTCGTTATTATTTATCCATTATCATAAACACATACACTAGCACTAGCACTTTATTTTCACTAATATTTATCGTTAAAAATGAAAGTAAAACTGATAAAACTCTGCTTCTGCCAATATTTATATTGTATTGTATTGTCTTCTAGAATATTACCACTCGCGAATTTCTTCACCGTTAAACTCTATTCGTAGTTCTGGACTATTCGAGAAGATAAAATACATACATTAAGAAGTATGTTAAGGGGGTAAAATTTTAATAGTTATTTATGCAACAAGTACAAAAAGTAAGTGTTTATTGCACCCGACGTGAAATTTTCCCACGAGTCCGTCAGGACAACCTGTCGAGTGCAATAAGCACTTTTTGTACGAGTGGCATACAATATTTTTTCTACGTTTATGCAAAAACCAAAAACTGTTATTTAGATGACACTAAGTCTAGGAAAATGTGACATCGATTTGAACGTTTATGTTTGTCAGGATGACAAAACGCTATTGTAGAGTGACAGATGAATGCAATAAACATTTTATTGCACTAGTGCAATAAAGAACCACTTTTTCCACTAAATATAGTTCAATAAAGTTTTGTTTTTTGCATAAACGTAGAAAAAAGTCATTATTACTATAATATGTACCTCAGTTGTTATCGATATGTAAATTTTAAATAAAATAATTATTCTTTTCCAGAAACATTGGAAGTACCTATTATTGATTATATGTTTGTATTGTATTACATTTTATTCTATAGTTGCGGTAAGAATTCAGACGAATTATGACGGAATTGTTTTTATTATCAACATAGTTTTTGATATTTGATCGCGTTAAAAACAATAATTTTTTGTAATTTTAGTGTAGTATATAGTGCAAACATTTAGTGTAGTGTACAGGGTGATTCAGAGCTTATCTAAAATAATTTGGAAATACATGCGTCATGAAAAATGGAGATACTATCGTAAAAAAATGTAGTAAAATCCTTATAGTTTCCTAGTAAAAATTTATTGAAGTTGTAATATTTTCAACCTTTACTTATCTGGTATCAAACGATTTTGTGAAACTTTACATTAGTTTTTCAAGGGTCAAAATTGGTTACATCGTCGTACAAGAAATAAAGGCCTTCATGTTTGACGTTCCGTTATGTTACACCGTGTTTTACAATAGGGGTTTTTTGGACCCGAGATTTGTCCGTCTGTCGAGAACTGTTGTTAACGACAGTCAATTTTGAGTGTTCTGTGTGATTCAATGTTTTAGCAAGCAATGAAAACCTCTGTGAACAATAAGTTATCGATAAATTGACGAATCTTAGAACCAAAGAGCTGCTATTACCTAATACTATCTCGGGCCCAAAAGTGGATACGCATTTCACCATAAGGTTGCGCCTCTATCTATAATTTCTCACTCAACGGTTACATGTATAGCAACTCGGAGTTGATGTATATCTTTTTAATTTATGGGGATGTGAAAATACTTTAGCAAAACGATTTTTGATAAACATGTGGTAAATGCAGATACTTCTACCGCTGTGTACAGTGAGTGCAAATGTAGTACAACGCAAGCATGACACAGGTAATTTGAAACCGAATCATGGAAGAGATGGGGGTCCAGGACGTTCACAAATTAAATCTAATAATAATTAATAACAATAGCGGCAAAAGCAGTTGAATTTGTTGTTTTAAAGCGTCGTTATAAAATGTTATTTACTTCTTTCCTTGAGTATTTCTTTCCATTTTTTGTCCGGTCGCAGATTGCATGCTTTACCGCCTTATCAGGTTTTACAGTGGACCAGTTTCCAGTATCGTGCAGAAGTGTATTTTTAAATCATTTTCGAACTGACATTTTTTATTTTTTTTACAAAATTGTATTTATAAGAGTCCCCTGTACATTCAAAACTGATTTTTTAGATAAATTCTGAATCACTCTGTATAGATATAATTTGAAATTTGACATATCGATTAATTTGTCTTTCACTACAAACCAGAAGGGTATTTATTTAAAATATCAGGTGCAACTCATTTGCTGTTAATAATGCAAGATAGTTTGTTTGTTATATTTATTATCTTCATAATGGAGATTTCATTTATTTATTAATACTTAAATAGCATCGTTGTGTTACAAATCTAAATTAAAATGCAAATATTAATCTGGAATTTTTATTATTAATGATAATTCATAAAAATTTCAGCATATTAACTTTAAGTGAAACCGCTTTGTTTAATGTAGCAATATTTTATAACGCAACATACTGAATTACATCTATTAAACATCTACCTAAACCTAAATTATTTTAAAACGTTTATAGATGCATATGCTCGTGCGATAATAAAATGTCATTGTCGAGATTGTCAACGGATTAAAATGATCAAAACATAGTAGTAAAAGTATATTATATTATGTTTAAAATCTGAGATTTTGTTTGCTATTTATGAAGATTAATATTATTATACAGCAAGAGGAAAAGAACGGCTTTTCAAGAAAAAAGCAAGACAATGCAAAGTTGCTTATGTTATGGTCAGTTTGCTTGCAATTGTTAAAAGTTAGCTTTGATTGTATGAAACCTAGGTATCTAATAAGAATTTGGCTGGCGTTTCAAAGGCAAAGAATCGCATCGAAAGATGCATAATTAAAATAGGTTGAGGTTCTTACAAGGGGGTAACCACTGGGATCAACATTGTGACAAGATTGCGCAAAATAGAGATTTACAAAGGATTTCGCCAAATTCCGGGCAACTTCAAGAAGTTTCCAAGGATTTCGCATTTGATAAAAATTACCTCGAAAATTACTATACTTATACAAGGTGTCTGTAAAAGTTTGAGAAAAAACTATATATACTGGAGGCTAAAATACGATGACCTAAATCAAGTTACTTTAGTCAAAAATTTTAAAATTTCCGAGATACAGAGTGTTAAACTATTTTAGTTTTTTTTCTCAATAACTTTATTATAAATACATAAAACTTAATATCGCTGAATTTTTTCACACAAAAAAATTAAATTTGCTGTCAATTGTAGAGGGCGCCACCTACAGTACTTCAAATTTATATTTTGTGTGCACTGGTGTATTAATTGTTTAATCTACAATTCTTATTTGACGTTTTTTTAAAAGAATCGTCCCCGAACAACCACAAGGCGTAAAGCGCCAACGTTAACTCTTGAGTTAGCCCCTCGACTTGTCCTGTCCCCCTAGGTATAGGGTGTTCGGTTTTAATGTTTATAAACTTTTAGAAAAACTAGTGGATAGGGGTATTCAAAAATTAACGTCGAAATGCAAAGTCAATAAAATGAAAAAAAAAAAAATATTAAAATTTGAAGACATGCAGTCAGTTCCAAACAACCATGATACGTGTCGCGCACATAATAATATGAGCTGGAACCTGCGTTACTCGCGAACTGAAAACGCGAATAAGTATAATGATGTCAGGTGGACAGTATTGTCAGTCTTTACGGGTAAATTTACCTCCAGATGACGCTAAATTTTGCTTGATTTCTAGCGATTTCTCTGGGTTTCGCATGATTTCTCGGGATTTTGCCCGATTTCTCGGGATTTCGCACAATTTTTCATGATTTGGCAAAATTTCGCGGGATTTGGAACGATTTGAGTCATTTCCTTTACTTTTTTTAGAAGAAATGCGCTAGAGAACATGAAAAGCCATGAATTGTGCCTTATCACTGTGTAACATACACCGTGAATTTACAATAATTTAAGTGTTAATGGTTTTTAAAAATAGTTATATAGTATCATAGTGTTCACATACAAATATCTCAATGTGTAGTTCAGGTATAAAATTCAAGACATTTTATGATAAAACAATTGGACTGGTACATTCCGAATTTTAATTGTCCAGTTAAATATTTTTTATTGTACCATTAGATTCAAAATATCTGTTTCTTGTTTTTTATAATATATTTAAATTGTGATTTTTTAAGTTTAATATTTAAATCATGATTAAATTCAGACAGCCAACGGTGCACAATTTGAACATTTAATTTAGTCGATTTTTTACATAATCATTATCATTTTCAGTATTGTGAAAATTAAATTTTAAAATTTTCAAACATTATTTTCTTGAAATTTTTGTTATGTAACACCATAATTTTTCATGATGTATGTATGTAGAATGACACGCTCTTTCAAATGACATGGTCAAAATTGAGGGTTGCTATACAGGGTGTTAAAAAAGAGTGTAAAATATTTCAGGAGGTAATAGTATGAACCAAAATAAGCAGAAAAGTCTTAATAAACATGGGTCCGCAAAGTAACGGTTGCGGAGATATTCCACCACTATTCGTTTTTCAAACATTTTATTTTATTAGGAATAAACCGACAAAGGAAGCTTTTAACAAACAAAAAACAAAATTACAGAAGATGATCAAAGTGCCCTCCGTCCATTTCCAAGCAGGCACGACATCTTCGTCTCAACGATATTCGAACTCCTTCGAAAACACCCTCCTTGGTTTGGATTTCTTGACACTTTTGATTAATCCGTAGCTGCAGCTCTTTCAGCCTATTTACAGGAGTACCATACACTAATGTCTTCAAATATCCCCAAACAAAGGAATCTAGAGGGTTCAGATTAAGCGATCTTGGAGGGCATAAAACAAGACCTGTTTCGATGACGTCATATCTTGAACAGCGATGACGTCACAAATGTGGGTCGTATGTCAAAATGTGCCTTTTTTAAAAATAAAATCGACGTGCCAGGGGATTTTTTCAAAAATAATGAATTTATTCGTTACTTTTCGAAAGCACTGTATTTACATTTAGTCTATGATATTAGTATATTAATCTTGAAATATGTACATATATTGGGAATAAATATAACTTTTTCTTTCAAAAAAACGCATTAGAAAATTATAAAAAAACAACGAACATTCTGGAATTGAATCCGTCCTTGAGCGCATAGCTGCACGTTTTCTTTTATTTCGTGCGCCCAAAATTTTCGCGAACAGAAAAACATACAGACAATTTTATATATTCTTAAAACGCAGACTATGAACTTCCTATTGGTATATATTTTGTTGCATTAAACTAATTTGTAGTTCGCCTCCATAATTAATATTTTTAATGCACAATTATTAATGCCTCTAGGACCCGGCTTTGATCAGCCAACCTATATAATTCGTGTTAGGATATACATGAAACACATGTTTAGGTAAATGCAATTCTTTCTGTTAAGATTTGGGTGAAGGTACTTTGCAGTGGGATCTTGGACTACTAGTGTCAGTTAAAATTGGTTTCTATCCGGTTCTACAATGGCACAATTTAATAATGCATATACAAGCTATACAAGTGAGCGACTGGGGAAAGTCAAAGAGAGAAAATTAATTGAATAATTTCTGGGTTGGCCAAAGCAACAATTAACACGCTGCATCTCAGTAACGCAACATCAAGGACAAATAAGTTGTATGAATCAGTTCCTCGATTTTCCCTCAATTTTTTGAACTACCTGTAAAGAGAACTACCTGTAGGTATACAGTACATTCAAGACAACTTGTTAATATTAGTAATTTATATTTTTTTATTTATTGGTTAATAATATTTGTTTCTGATATATGTAAAAGTCTTAAATCAACATGATTTCATATCTACTATTAGGGAGTAAAATCGGATCTGAACTGCTGTTTTTTTTTAAGCGAAGGTATAACTAAATTAAAACTTTATCATCTTAGAGAGGGTCAATTTCGACATCGGAAATGAATTTCTACAACTTTTTTTGGTAGAGCTTTGGTAGAAAGGAACTTTATAAAGTAAAATTTTCGATATTTCAGACGTTATCCGACAATTATGTTTTTTCGTAACATATACATCGCGCTTGTAAACGATTAACGATTTTACTCATGTTCTTAATTTGTTCACAATTTATATAAAAAACTACAGCACTTCTAATGGTACACATCAATTTTTTGATAACTTGCGTAACCCTTTTTTGATAGATCGGGTCGTTCGGCGGTAATCGGTCATACCTGTCCTAATCTAAAGTAAAAATAAAATATTTTTCGTTTTTTTTAAATAAGTTCCGTCGCATGTTTCAAGAAAAATGAAATAAAGACAAGTAAACGTATCTTAATTGTTTCAAAATATTGACTTTTATACCTTTTCTCATTCACCATTAAATCGGCAATAATTGAGAGATATAAACAAAAGAATAAGGGAATCCCATCCTTTAAATTATTAACCAATAATTATATTTTTCTGAACAAAATAAGGGCAAACAGTATTTAAATAAAGTCGTTCCTAAAACTGTTTGGCAGTATTAAAGGGATTTCCAATAACTCTATTGACTAAGTACTGTTTTTAAAAATAGACATAAAAGTAATGAAAGAAGCGTTTCCCGTAGTATTACTACTATACAGTTTAAAGGGTATTACGTTACTATTTTATATTTACAAGACTACTTACGGTAACAAATTTGGAAACAATATTTAGTATTCTAAAACTCTTTTAAATGTTAAGGATAATATATACTCGCGACAAGAATTCAGACGACTTACGTCATACGAACAAATGAATAATTTATTATATTTTTATCAAAATATTTAAGAAACTGCAACTGATAGTAATAAAACTATGTACTACACTAAAAATATGCATTATATATTGCCCTAAATTGCAAAAAATGATTGTTTTTAACGCCACCAAATATCGAAAATTACGTTGACAATAAAAATAAATGTGTAACGTCAGACATCTGAATTCTTGACGCGAGTATACCTGACACTCAGAATAACATTAACTTATTTTCATCTTGGTTTGAAGGTAATAAACTTTTACTAAATCGTGAGAAATCGGTATTTATTAATTTTCAGTCAGCGTTGAAAGAAAATGATAAACTATTTGCTAAAAATCAATAGTAAATCATTAGAAAAAGTGGAATCGACTAAGTTTCTTAATATTTATGTGGACAGTGTTCTGGGTTGGAAAAAGCATATTTTAGAGTAAAATGTAAAAAATAAACTTTTGTGTGCTACGTGCTTTACAAACTGAGAGGTGTTACAAATAAATGGGTGTTCCTCTCTTAATACTATGGTCAGTTTTACACTAAGTCATCTTATGACATTATATTTTGGGGTTCATCCTCCTATTCTGAGAGGGTCTTCAAATTACAAAAAAAAGCTATACGCACCATTGTGGGAACAAATATACTAATTACAACTCAACTAAGCACTATTTCATTTTGAAACTTTAAGTAATTTCCAACTAAACACTCCAATTCAATACTGTATTTCAATACTGACTGACTCGGCCGTTTATTCTTCTTTTATAGAAGAAATGAAAATTCCAGGTATTTTTTAGCATTTCTAGATCCATTTTTCGAACGACTCGAACGCTTCTCGTCGGTTCCCAATATTTCCAGTCGCGTCTCGATACTCGGCATTATTTGTTTGTTTACCAGAATCGCGTAGGGGCGATCGAGGCAATCTAGCGTTTCGCGATACCATAGTCATCGAATTGGGTGCGAACGGGGCAAATTCTGTGACAATATGTTGCCGGGGAGGTACAAAGATATTGTTAACGTAAGAGCCTTTAAAACTAAATTTAAAAAAAATGTTGTTAATGTATTGTTTTTATACTATTGATAAATTTTTGGAATGTCAATTTTAAAATGTAACTTTTACCCGAGCTTTTACCGATTGTGTTCAATGATTTTTTATATTTGTAATTTGTTTGTCTGAGTTGTGTTGAGTGTTTATTCACTTTACGTGTGAGTGATTGTAATTTTCTTTCATGTATGTTTGTATTATCTACTACTAGTTTGTAATTCTTGATGACTCCTATACCTATACTGGTCGAACGCATAATAAATCATTATTAGTATTATTTAGTTCCTATGTTATTTGGACTTCATATGTCTTCGGAACTAAATGTTTGTGTTTTTACACCCATGTTGTGAATTAACTCTGTCTGACTTGTCGTGACTATCGAGTAACGAACATTGCTGGGTCTTCAGCAATACTTTGACCAAAGTAATATGCTCTGAACGCCCACTGCGACTATAGGCGTTTTTCGCGACTGCATGTTCAGTTGTGATGGTATGTGTAGTGTGAGTGAACATAACATGTTTGCGATACTAGTAAGACATCTAAACTACCTTCTGACGCCAGAAGTTTAGATCAAATATCTGAAAATTTCACCTGTCCACTGAATGTGCTGTTAATATATGTAGCTAATATTTTCACTGGCAGTGGAGGTTATTCTGTATTTGTTTACAGTTTTGATTAGATTTCAATTCTGAGCTTTATTATAGGTATTTTCGGTTGTCAATAATAAA
This sequence comes from Monochamus saltuarius, assembly GCA_025584915.1. Taxonomy (NCBI): domain Eukaryota; kingdom Metazoa; phylum Arthropoda; class Insecta; order Coleoptera; family Cerambycidae; genus Monochamus; species Monochamus saltuarius. Next base: position 74,385,440 of record CM046721.1, on the reverse strand, counting down.
ATTATAATGGAAATCGTAACTTTAAACTTGAATTTTTGAGGGCGAGATATTAGTCATGTTGATTTAGAAACTGCTAATATTTCACTTAATTGTAAGTGTAATATTTCTTCACATTCTATATCCTTATGCTGTTTTGTTGTATCACTGGGTACAACCAAAACATGACCAAAACCAAGACGTACACAAAAGTTCTTTTAAGAAAAGTGATATTTTGTGAAAGTGAGGTTATCTATGTTTTACTAATGAAGATTTAAAAAACTGTTCAGTTTGAGAGACCACGTACTTTGACCTTACTTGATAATTTATTATTCAAATACGACACGTAATATTCCACCCAATTCTAGAAACAAAAACAGGAAGTTTGCTTTGTTTACCTACATCAAATAAACTGCCCTTCTATTTATCTATAAACATTGCACCCGGAATATTTAATTAACGGTGTTTTCCCACTCGGGTTGTTGCTTATTACATGCGTTTAAGTTATTGTCATAAATTTTATTTATTTGTTTTCAAAGTGATATGGTTTCGGAAACTTGAAAGAATACATTTAAATAGATAATTACAACCAATATTATTTAATTATCTGAAGGTCGTTTCAAGGTTAGCTTTCTTAGATAAAACAAACCGATTTGAATCACTTTACCTTGGTACTATTTTGCCTCCTTAAAAAGTTGCAAGGCTTCAAAAAATATATTTCAGTTATTTTATATGAGATGTATAAGAATACTGGAGATATGTAAACTGATCTATGTTTAAATCCAAGAAACCTAGTCATGAAATATGGCCTACGCATTTCCGAATACCCTGTACATTAAGAAATAGAAGCAGACTGATTTTGAAATAGCAATTTTCGCAAATGCCGAGTTTTCAGAGATTTACCAAGAGTACTGTTGTGTGTAAAATAAAATTTATAATATTATACTGTAAATAACTACGTAACAAATTCTAATTCGATTTCAGCAGAAACTCGTGAAATTGTCCACCCTGTTAAAACGTCCTTCTCCTTATGCGACAAAAGGGAATTAATTCAAGTCAAGTCAAAATCAAAATGAAGCTGACAAATTCAGCTCACTGGCCATTTGCTATTTTGCCACTTTGGTACGGTTATCATTCTAACTTGTGTATATTAAGGGCGCCATAGCCGGGACACATTCACGTATGGAAACACTTCCAAGTGCAAAGAAGTGCAAATTTTATTTTGACCAGCGTCGGGCACAGTTTGAGTAAAATAAATAAACGACACAGAGCTTTAAAAGTATGTAATAGGTAAACATTGAAAATTTGCAGCAAAGCACATTTTCATCGAACGTAAAGGCCGGATTTCACTGCGGCTGATCCAGCCAGGCTAGTACAGCCCGGCAGGTCCAGCCAACTTTGAAATGTAGTATAGCAAATGGTCATACACTCACACAGGCTGGTACACACTGAGCTTTCTTTTGAGTTTAGGCGGCACAAGCGATGTTTGTAATAATTTACATTTTCAAGCGGGACCAGCTATGCGGGATCCTATATAGATTCTATGGAATTATTACAAACATGGCTTGTGCCGTCTAAACTCGAAAGCAAGCTCATCGTGTACCAGCCTGTGTGAGTGTATGACCATTTGCTATACTACATTTCAAATTTGGCTGGACCAGCCGGGCTGCACTAGACTGGCTGGACCAGCCTCAGTAAAATGCGGCCTTAAGTGCCGTCTGTGGAACTCTTTAGGACGTACTCGACATATCATATTCATCGTCCATCCTGTCTGGTTTTACGTATTATGTGCAGTATTTATGCGATATTTTATAAACTAGGTCAATGTCAGGGTTATTTAAGGGACATCGAGACATTGTTTAAAAAGTAGTAACAAAATCTTTATATTAAAAACTGTTATTTGAAAGCTATCAGATTAATAATTTACTTATTATTAATTATGTAAATTTTATAAAACAACAAAAAATATTTTAAAACATTAAGCTTTACTGGTAATAATTAGTAGGTAACGTATGAAAATTTACCTATCCATATTATTATTTAATACGTTTTTACAACACTCGAAAATTATAGTGTTTTTTAGGCTTTCACGGCCAGTGCTGTAATTTGATACATAGAGATTTTCCGGGTTGTTTTGCCGTGACCTCGGTAACTGGTAGCTACCAGAAACAGGGTTAAAATGCACATCCCTAGAATTAGCCGGGATTCTTTTACCTGCCCTGGTTGTTCTCGGGCTAGGCTCTGTGGGAACAGACCCGCTATCGGTGTCTCTGGGCCCGTCCATATACTGATCTCAGTCGCGGCGAAGCGTTTGCAGGGTCACCACTGAAGATGCCGACAGTGAAGACCGGCAAAACGTTTGGAAGCATGGGATGCAACCAGTTACAGCGGCGGCTACGGAACGCCTCGGAGGACCACCATTATCCGAGGAACGGTTCCGACCGTAGCAGTCGTAATACCAACAATAGGAAACCAAATCAATATATGGACGGGCCCAGAGACACCGATAATGGGTCTATCCCCCACAGAGCCTAGCCCGAGAACAACCAGGGCAGGTAAAAGAGTCCCGGCTAATGCTAGGGATGTGCATTTTAACTCTGTTTCTGGTAGCTACCAGTTACCGAGGTTACGGCACAACAACTCGAAAATTGTTTTTACGATCCATTCTCTGTCAGGATTGACATAAAAAAGTATGACGGGTCGCAATATTATAAAAAATCAGTGTATTTACAGATTATTCATTGCAGGTTTTCCTTTTTTGGTAGCTCCGTTACTTATATACGGTGTCATAACTGGCAACACTGTAAACATAGTCCTGCAGGAAACTCGGACGCTGTTCAGCGGCAGCGTGTAGCAATTTAGGACAGTTTAAAAAATTAATTATACCTCAGTTATTTATTTGATTTTAAAAAAATCTAATTTAAGGTTGGCAATCAAGAGAAAACGTACTATTACCCCTCAAAAGGGGATCCTCACGTAAAGTTACACCCTGTATTTTCTGAAATTAATACATGAAAACGAAATACAATTATTTGGTATAACACAAAAATACCTTTCAAATGAGTATTGGAAATAACATATCGTTTGATCCCAGAATATGGGTATTCTCCTCAAAATAAAAATTGTCTCTGGCGATTATTTAAAATCTTATTAAGAATAAATAATCTTGGTTGCAAAATAACCTACCAATTCAAAATTTTAATCATAGGTTTTTTTAAAGTAAATAATTGAAACAAGCTCAATAGTTATGTTTTTAAACCACTCTCACATTACTATTATTTATTATTATACTTTAGGTGTACCATTTTATATTTTACTTTTTATTAGCCGCAATTAAAACTAGAGCAGAACTTATATGATATAACAGTATTTTATACACTGTAAGGAAATAACTATTGTATGTCATAAAAATAACTAAATTATTTTTAGGTATTACAACTAGTAAAACATTTTTATGAATAGTAATATTAAGCTACAAAGTAAAAAGTTTAATTGCTATTTATCTATAACCATTATATTATTTTATATTCTATTACTCAAGCAGTTAAAATAAGATTCTAAAATATACTTTGTAGATACTTACCCTTAAAATGGTTTGTGAATTGAAAAATGAAAATGAAATTTCAGTTCGTAAGGATACACAGGTTTAAAACTATACACAACACATACATGATATGTACACATATACAAATTAAAAACCACACAACATGTGAAGATACTTTTAAGCAATTCAATGCTGTACTGATATGGACACTGGATATATATGTTAAGTTCAAATAGTGCCTTTAATGGTTTAATACTTTTTGTTTTGTTTTTTATTTAAGTTTTTGAAACAACACATCACGTTTGTTTACATTGGAAAAACATTAACTCAATTACACGGGATTTTTTGTTAACAGTACCACGATCTTTATAAAAATATAATATTTAGCAAAATTCATGAGCGCCCGCAGAAAAACTTCTCAGTGAGGGCCAAAAAATTTCTCGATGGACCAAAATGGAAAACCTGCATACGTTATAACCAATATTTTGATATATAAAGCAATTTATATTGTGAATATTTTATATCAAATGTTCTGCGATTAGATAATGTTCTATTCGGAAACCTTCACAATATAAATGTCTCGCAGCCACAGAATTTTTCCTAGCTCTGCAATGATTATCAACATGTGTAGCTCACGGTTGGTAAAATGTTTCATTTTCACACAAAGACACACAACATCAAACAAACACTAGGTAACTACAAAATTAATACCAGTATAATAATGAAATTACTATTTACAGAACTAAGGACATGGGATACACCAAATGACATTACGGTTGATGATCTCGGGTATATCCTAGGTAACTGCTTGTCGCACGTTGCAGTTTGAAATATATTTATTGCCCATTGTTTACTTTTTTGAGAGTGATAAATAAGGATATTACAAAAAAAATTACGTTAATAGTGCTTCTGTTTGATCTTAATTGTATCTTACTTTGCAATTTCATTACATACGTAATAGTATAGTGCTGTCTAGTGTCTAGTATCAAAAGAGATTGCCTGATAGTTGATCGTTGATCGTGTTACTGTAGCTTTGTGATAAAGGATATAATATAATTTTTAATCTAAACCTACCTATGCTGTGTCTAAACTTTATAATTGATTGAGTATTTTGTTACTGTGATTTTTAAAAGTTGGAAGACTGCTTATTTAAAGGAGTAGATCTCTTTCTGTAAGGTAAATATCAATAAATTTGCTTAACAAATGATAAAAAATTAGTAAATATTATAAACAATAAAAATATTGATTTATTTTTAATACATATGCTGTATCTCCCATATATTAACTATATTTATTTTGTAGTTGCTGCAGAATAGGAGTAAAAAATACTACCCATAAATGAACGGAGGTAGCCAATCTAATAATTGTACGTAGATAAATGAAAGGTTGCATTTTGTTACACCTTCAGAGCATATACAGAATGAGTCAGACAGAATGGGTGAACACTAAGCTGGAGATATTAGAAACTAAAATATTATGTTTGAGCTCATCAGGCCTTCTACGAATGTCGCTGGTTTGAGAAATACAGGGTGTTCAAGTGTATTTATTGACATAAAAATCTGACACAAGCCTACTTAACAAATCACCACAAAATACATTGAAACTTGTAAATGACACCGATAAAGTTAGGCAACCTAAACAAAGGTACAGTTTTTATGTAGAATTGAATATTCTTTTAGATTTTTAACTTTTTTTAAGCATAGCTGAACAGATAAAAAAATATGTTTTGAATAATAAGGTGAAACTAATGCCCTCTAGGAGGAACGTCAAAATAAGCTTCAAATTCGTAATTCTCATCACCAAAAAACTCAACACGACTACGACGTAATTTTTCCAACACTTGAACACCCTGTATTTCTTAAACCAGCGACATTCGCATAAGGCATGATAATAATAATAATATATAATAATATCTCTACCCCTCATTCTAATCACAGGGATTAGCCCAGAAGTCGGAGACTTGTGCGGGAGAGGGGGCGGCATATTATTATTAAGCAGGCCGCATTTGCGCCCAAGAACGACTTACGTTGGTAGGCCCTAACCACTATTCAGTGCAGGAATGAGGAAAACCTGGAAAACCTCATTAATTAGGGGGGTAGTCAAATATCAACCGGTATCAATCTCTCACATTGACCCAAGCTAACATTATTCCACCCTACCATACTCGCAGAGAGGGTGCCAATCCTCTCCACGAATATAGCTTATATACGGTCTACCGGCAGCTGGGCGCGAACCAACTCCGATCTAGTCACCTCGATTCAAGTACTGACGCCTTAAACCGCGCGACCACTGACCGACCCAAAGATGATGAGCTCAAACATAATATTTTGGTGTCTAGTATATCCAACTTAATCTTGGCCCAGTCTTACTGACTCACCCTGTATGTACTAGTTTACATAATAGAAAATATTTATATATTTTAGACAAAAAACATACTTATTTTTTAATAATGAATTTTTAAGTGGTCATATTTATTTATTTTTTTATGGAAAATGGAATATAATTAATTTTGAATATCCAAAATCTTCTCTCGGATACCCTGCATGTATATTTTACAGATCTGGTAGGTACATCCTTAAAATGTCCAAACTGTTAATTTTTAAGCCATTGCTGTATAATTTTGTGGAGAACTTCCTATAGACATCAGTCGGATGTCTAACGTTCCTGAACGGACATTCAGTGGATGTTCGTTAATGGACGTCCTAAGGACAACTTTAAGACGACTGTGCTAAATGAGTATCTTTATTTCTTACGAAAATATTTATTTTTTATGCATTTGGTATGTCCGTAGAACATCCTTAAATGATCCAAACGTCCATTTGTGGTCATGGATATTCCATTTCGTGGAAAACAGATATCCGTCGGGGGATTATCACTGAATAATTCAGAAAATTTCCCAGACACAATCTCTAAATTGACTAGCCAATTATAGTATCTCCATTGACAATAATATCTTTATCCGTATTTACATGTTAGCAATTATTTCTTAAAGAAATCGGCGGTATCAATACAAATATCTATAAAAATATTTTATAGATTAATAAATCTGATGAAATCAAAGGATTACGGCTTGATAATAAAGGCGTAAATAATTTCTCTTTTATTATATCTAGATGAAAAAATGTATTTATTGTAATTAATTCAAGCTTCACAAACTTCTCCATTTAGAAGGTCGCTAAGTAGTGCTAGATTCTTTTTTAGTAAATACTTTCATTGTCAACCTTGCTAGTTTTAATTAAGTAGAATAAAAATAAAATAATTATAAACATACCTAATGCTGTTCCTTTCAAAAACGATATTATTAGATAGTTCCAGTTTCCAATATACAAGGTATTTTTAAAATACTGAGTCGAATTGGAGATAGAAACTCTATTTTAGTAAAAGACTCCTTATGTATATGGATTAGGAAAAATCGCGATTTTAGAAAATGTCATATAGCAACACTATTTCTCAACACAAAGAGCTGAAATTTGGTGCAAAGGGATACAAAAATACTTAGGATTGATGGATCTAGTCTTAACATAAATGATTTTATTCTAGTAAAATTTGCGAGTAAAAAGACCTTAAAACATGTTGTTGGTCAAATTGTTGACAAAAATGGATGCAGGGAATATCTCGTGATTTTTTAAAATTGACATCAGGTCAAAAATTTGTATTTCCAGATCGTAAAGATGAAAGTTTGGTTACTTTAGAAGATATCGTTCTAAAACTTCCACGTCCGATTCAGAAAGCCGGCACTACCAGATCAAATGCTTTTTTCAATTTTCGCATTAATTTTTTAGGTTATAATTTAGAGTACGCTTCATAAATTTTTGTGTATAATAAAGCTAAAAAAATGTGTTTACTTTATTTTTAAAGTTGTTTATTTTACTTGTCCACCCCATAGCTCATGTGAACAAATCGCAACTGCTTCTATTTCTGGTCATAACTAAGTAAATTACAGAATTAATGAAGTTATATTCCAGAACAATACACGTTCATATATTTTTCATTAAACACTAAAACATAAATCAAATCAAATACGATTTAATATGTCTATATTTCCGTATATTGAAAATTGTCCACATCTGCCTCCCTCTCCCCTACAAGAAATCCACTAGTTTTGACTATGTTGCCAACTTTCAATTGTTTCTTTTTCTTATGGGCGTCATAGATGTGACATTTGTTTTTACTGTTGGAAGCCTTAGTTCCTATAAGTATTTAAATATTTTTAGAATAGAAAATGGAGAATAATCATCTTCCATAAAATTATTAGAAAGTATTAGAAATTCTGAAATGGTACAGCAAAATGGCGCAGGGCGTTATAATTCTGCAATGGCGTTCCAATATTATAATCGACTCAGGCTGTTGCTTGGCCACCACAGTGTCCATGTCTTAACCCATTAATTTTTTTCTTTGGGATAGTCCAAAAAATAAAATTTATTACTTACAGTCCCTGTGAAACTATACAAGACCTATGCAATAGAATGTCTGCTGTTTTTAGGTTGGTCGGTCAGTGGTCGCGCGGTAGTGGTTAGGGCCTACCAACGTAAGTCGTTCCTGGACGCAAATGCGGCCTGCTTAATAATAATATGCCGCCCCCTCTCCCGCACAAGTCTCTGACTTCTGGGCTAATCCCTGTGATTAGAATGAGGGGTAGAGATATTATTATTATTATTATTTCTCAATATATTCTGTAGGAAATTTTCTTTTATCTTTCGAAAATCGATTTCTCGTATATTGTTATCACTCTATACCAAATTTCAGTACTTTGTGTTGATACGTAATGATGCTAGATGGCATTTTATAAAATTGATATTTTCAGCTTTTTCTCAATGTATCAGCAACGCTAGCAAATATCTTGGATCTGTTTGGTTTATCTTAATGGACATCATAAGATGCAACTTTGTTCTAAAGCCACCCTGTACATTTTACGGTTTCCGAGATGCCAATGGTGAGCCATAGAAAACAGCCTACTCTATATACGTGTATTTTATCTGTTTTTAAACTGTTTCATCCAGGACAACAACATGATTGAAACCGTAAAGGTAGATAGATTGACACTCGTGCGTTTAAAATCAAGTAAAAGTGAAGGAAGCCGTAACTAACGAAAACTAAACCGATACTGACCTAGATCTCGAATAGTCTCGGTTTGAACTTACCCAGACCGCAACTGTCTAGATCTAGAACTCTAGAGAGTGTTTGCATTAAATTAGTTTCAATATCTGTACAGACTGTACATTTTGCTGTTTCTATAATCATCAGCAGAAAAATAGAAAATTAAGAATCACCCATAAAAAAAATTACAAACTTATTTATAAAGCAAAAAAAAAATGTTTTTTCGATATTATATTAAATCGATTTAACGTTGACGTTTGTAGAATCAGAGTAGACAACCAGCAACACAGCGGTAAAATTGTTGTCACGTCGTAATTTAATTCCTGTGTTTACGTTGTAGTTTTGTGTTCTTCTTCAGTTTTTAGTATATTTTTTAAATTTTAAGCGTTTTATGATTTGGGTGTAATTCAACGCTGGTTGGGGCTTTTGTCCACAGAGTAGTTAGTTTCACACAATATTATTAATACCTAAAAATATATAAAAAGAAATTTGTGTCGGGGACAGATATTTTACCACAATATAGTTCGCCGGTTTGTTTTTCTAGGTTGTAGGACAAGACTGCCACGGGTGCATTAAACGTTTTTTGTTATCTATTAGTACCTATTTTTTTTCGTTCGATTTTCTTATAATAAATAGGCATTTTCATCTAACTGTACCTACGGGAAGTGTGTTTTATCGATAGTGAGTGGTTATAATGATTGAAAATATAGGTTTGCCAGTTTGTAACGAAATAATGAAAAACGAATGCAAAATACTGCAGCTAACTGATTTAACTGTTACCTGTCTATCAGGTATATTATTACTAATAAGAATTTTCGGTAATTATTTACATTATAGTTCGCCGGTTTGTTTTTCTAGGTTGTAGGACAAGACTGCCACGGGTGCATTAAACGTTTTCTGTTATCTATTAGTACCTATTTTTTTTCGTTCGATTTTCTTATAATAAATAGGCATTTTCATCTAACTGTACCTACGGGAAGTGTGTTTTATCGATAGTGAGTGGTTATAATGAGTGAAAATATAGGTTTGCCAGTTTGTAACGAAATAATGAAAAACGAATGCAAAATACTGCAGCTAACTGGATTAACTGTTACCTGTCTATAAGGTATTATTACTAATAAGAATTTTCGGTAAATATTTACATTAGCGGAAACCTCATCAGTCTTAATAAAAAAAAATTCTACCCCCCTCTATTTCGAGGGTGCTGAACACGAATCTAAAATTAGTTTTATGCGGACGAATCTAGTTTTCGAAAAAAAAATTCAAAATTGTAACTTCTATGTACAGGGTGTCCCAAAATAGAAGGCCATACCATTAATCACATTCTGGAATTATGGAATTAAGGGGAGGGTAGCAAAAAGGCTACAGCACTTAGGCCCCATTGGGCCCCTTGTGCCTCCTTCCATTAGGAGATCAAAACTCAATAAACTTTGAGTTTAAAAATAATTTTATTAGCTGGATGTTCTTTAAATAAAATATACAGGGTTAACTATGACTAAGTTCAAAAATTTTAACCAAAAGACAATATAAAAATTGTTCCAAAATTTTAGCCCGATATTTAAAATATGAGGCAGAACCCTCTTTTCCTGTGGAAAGTCGGCGCCTATGATAAGCATCGACTGAGAGCTTAATTATTAAAACTAAATAAAACTTATGAAATTCCTCTTCAATAGGTGCTAACTGTCCCAGGGTGGCTTAGATAATAAAGTTGTATATGAACTACCCGTATTAAAATCGGTCGTACAATCTACTCTCAATTTTTTTTGCACATTATAACAGTCTTGCAAAATTGCGATACAAGAAATTTGCGAGACTCACTAGACAAGACAAAACAAGACATGACGCAAGATCAAGCAAGAAGAAGACTTTAATGAAACTCTTCTCTTGTCTTGCAAGACATGACGCAAGATCAAGCAAGAAGAAGACTTTAATGAAACTCTTCTCTTGTCTTGCAAGACAAGATAACACTTTCAAATTTTGCAAGATTTTTTGTCTTTGTCAACACTGTCAAATCTGAGTCTGACATCAATATGAAACGCCGTATTTCAAAGTAATTGCCGAAATTTTACTTGTGCTTTTTCATAGCAGATATCTGTAAAGAAGAAAATCTTTTAGCAAATCTACCCGGAAAATAACCGAAAATATTTCTTTTATAGAACAAATAGTGTTCTATTTCCTATCATCAATCATATTTTTACACTACATTACACACTGATATCTATTTTCAAACCTATTTATGATATTTTAAAAAAGAAATCTTAAGTTTTCCGATGCTATGATGAGTTGGATATTTTCTTCCAAATATTTAGTTACTCGTAATTACTTGCAAAATTTACAAAGATAATTCCGTTATACCAACATCGCAAAAATGTAACCCAACTCTGCCATGTCATTATCTCATGACAAACATTTCTAGTTCCTATTATCGTTGAGTGAGAAATTATATCTCACTCAACGCTTTTATATTGCTTATATGATTTGTTTTCGTAAATGATGATGATTATAAATAAATCCGCTTGAAGTTATAATGTCTAATAAAATTACTCAATGAATTATAAATGAGTATTATAGAGTTTATAACACAGCTAAAGATAATTGGGACATTCATTTTAATCAGTGCCGACAAAATATTATTCGTACCTAATCGTAAATAGGAATATAGGTGTTTTAGTGATAAATAAACAATATGAATACTTAATAAATTCTTCTCTTACTTATTGTGATCTAAAGTTTATTTGTTTGGAGAAATGATCGATGCAAAATGTTATCTGATCAACTGTGTATTGATGTGGATGAAAGATTGTTTCAGTACAACATTTTAAAACAAATCTTGGCACACTGTACTAAAATATAGCTAATATTAAATTCATATTAGTAACTATGGTTTTCAATTTCTTAATTAATTAGTAGTTTTATGCAGATTGCGCTTTTGTTTCTTATTCAATTTTTGGACTATTATAGGTCGGTCGGTTTAAGGCGTCAGTACTTGAATTGAGGTTGCTAGTCTGCCGGCAAGTCCGAATCCTGTTGCTAATAAACCGTAGACCTGCTATATTTGAGAAGAGGATTAGCACCATCTCTGTAGGTTTAGTAGGGTGCCAGAATGTTGGCTTGGGTCAATGAGAGATTGATATCGGTCGACATTTGAGCACCCCCCTAATTTAAGGTTTTTCAAATTTCCCTCATACCTGCACTGAATTGTAGTTAGGGTCTACCGACGTAAATCATTCCTGGGCATAAATGCGGCCTGCATAATAATAATAATATGCCACCCCCTCTCCCGCACAAGTCTCCGACTTCTGGACTAATCCTCCTGATTAGAATGAGGATCAAATAAGGTTGATTTATTTTTATGTTCAATTGATATTGAACCTCAATGTTAAAATATGATAAGGCTTTGTTGCCTGAGTACAACGATATTTCATGACTGGTTGGACCACTTCTGGGTTGGTTGTCATATCATCGATTTGGGTTTCTCTGACACAGTTTCAGTTACTTCTGAAGAAGGGTGCAATATAGCTTCGGAAATGTCAAGACATCGAAGCCGACAACGTGGCAACCAGTCTGGACAATAATGAACCATTTACAACAGCCATGGGTAAACTAAACTCATGACGTAATTCATTTCGTTCGTGTTTTTCATTGATGGAAGTTGTTACATCTAAGGAAATTCTTATCGTCTGAGTTATGCCTCTCTAATTTTGTCACATGCTTTGCATGAAACAACATCCTCGCCTGAGCGAGCAATATATTTCACTTTACACTTCACCTGGTAAGTAATACAGGGTGTCCGGAAAGTAATGGGACCCAGCTTAAACATAGCTTCTTGTGATCAAATAAAACCGATTTAGATAAACTTAGCTTAGTTCAAAATTGCCTCGTTTAGAAATTACAGAGCTTCATAAAAAATTGTTTTCTTGTTATGAGCATAATTATGAAGCGAAACGTCCAATCATGTTGAAATTTGGTACAGTTATGCTTTAGATAAGTACAAGCATTGCGAAGGAATAAGTAGTGCCGCATATCTTAGAGGGCGCTCTTGGCAGTTTTCTTGTAAATCATTTTTATCGTATCTTTTTTGATGGTCCTATTCTGATACTCCTAACTGGAAATTAAGATGGAGGAATAAATTTTGCGTAAAAAAGCTATACCTCTTCCATGCTGATACAATGCACCGTTTTCGGTCAAAACTGTACCGTCTTGCTGCAGCTTCTCCATTAAATTGATTTTGACAATAAACAGCGATCATATCTGCCGTTTCCTAGTTGGAAAACTGACTATGTCGAAGCATGTTTTTAAAATTTGACAAAATAATACTAATAATTTGAAATTTACACATTACATTTACACTTTACACAACGATAATAATTAACTCAATACAACAATTAACATTAATCTGACGGGCTTTTGATCAAATTTGATTTAATTTAAGCATATCAACGTCAGTGGTAACTTGATTGAATTAGAAAATTTATTTCTATTTTAATGTGCAAACATTTTTAAACGCGTTTTTAACGAAAATGGTGCATTGTATCAACATTGAACAGGTATAGCTTTTCTACGAAAAATTAATTTCTCCATCATAGTTTTAGTCAAGCGTATCAGAATAGGACAATTAAAAAATATATGATAAAAATTAGCTACAAAAAAAACTGCCTCTACGATATGTGGCACTACTTACTCCTTCGCAATGCTAGTATTTATCTAAAACATAACTGTACCAAATTTCAACATTATTGGATGTTTCGTTTCATAATTACGCTCATAACAAGAAAACAATTTTTTTCTTTGAAGCCTTGTAACTTCTAAACGAGGCACTTTTCGACTAAGCTAAGTTTATCTAAATCGGTTCAATTTGATCATAGGAAGCTATGGTTAAGCTGGGTCCCATTACTCTCCGGACATCCTGTATATGAACACAACTATTAGCCCGAGTCATTAATAATGGTACATAGCTTAAAGACGGACTGTTAATGTTAATACAGGGTGGTCCGCTTTTTATGGCTCATCATTGTCATCTAACCGGAAACCGTAAAATATACAGAGTGGTTCAAATTAGAAAAAAGTTACCCCTTTTTATGGTCATTACGATAAACCAAACAAATCCATGATATATTCTGCCGTTACTAAAACATTGTGAAGAAACTGAAAATAGCGATTTTAGGAAATACCATCTAGTGTCACTTTTGCCACCCTGTATATTTTAAGGTTTCCTATACTTTATTTTTAAATTAGACAGAGTAAATCACAGACCATCGAGTAAATTAAGAAGCGGTAAATATGAATACTTATCTTATGAAGCAAAACATCTGTTTATTTATTTAGTGCCAGCTTCATTTTATTCATAGTTTCAGTTATCTAATGTACACATTCTTTTTTGCTTAAAATATGTATGTATAATTTTTCAATTTATATTAATTTGGAATTGTTTAGATTTAGATAACGATAAACAGTGTTGTGGTCACTTCTAAGGTGTACTAGTTATATTCTCCATAGACAAATATATCTAACTTTTTGTACTTATTTTACCCTTTGGAAATTTTTAACAAAAACTATTTTTTAAACTATTTTTCAATTCGAAATAGAAAAGAAATAGATATCTTTTACAAAACGATAAACTCAACCGTTTTCGAGATACAGACGATTTGAGTTTATGAGATTAGTAGGCGGAAATTAAATTAGAAAACTATTTTTTTCCGAAGTATCTAGTAGACATTGAAATAATAAGTAGACAGGTGTCACTATAATACCATATTCATTTAATCAATTCTACTCAATTTATAGATTAGGAATAGTTTTTTTCTTAACATGCCAAGAAATCAATAGGTATGGTTTTTCGACCATTCAAATAAGAAACATAGAGTTCCCAACCGTCCCGGTTTGACCGGGGAATTAACCAGGAATGAGAAAGAATGCAAAAGTTTTGCCTTCGCCGGGACATAAAAAATCCCGGAAATCCTTAACTTAAGAATATTTGAACAACATTCAGAAGTTTTTGTGTATACGGCAACGCTGCGTCGCTGCGAACTTTGACGACCAACCGCCGCGCCGTGTCTTGGTAGTGTGAGGTATGTATATTTTCGTGCGTATAAGACGCTTCAAAGTTTCAAAGCTTTTAGTTGGTTGACCTTGTCATGACAACCAAGGAAAGAAATCGACTGAATATATCTCAAGTAAAATCGGAAATACAAGTGTGACTAAATTTTAATTTAAAATGTGAGGACTTCTTGGTTTTAGTGAAATCAGACCAAAAACTGCTTCAGGCTGCTCAATCTCAACAAAAATATAGATTTAAGTAGCAATAGAAAGTAAAAAGGGTTTATTTTGTAGTTTATTTTAATGTTTATTTTTGTCAATAATATTTATTAGTTTTGTTAGGTAGGTACTTACTTACCATTTACCTACTTCCTAGTCCTAGTTACCAAAGTTATGTTAATTTCTGATGTCAGATGTTTTAAGATACAGGTGGATTTTAACGGCTTGATGAATCCAGAGAAAACAGATGGAGGAACAACAAAGCAACTGCGGACAACGTTGTTTCTAGGTTTTTGCCCTTCATCAGCTCAGTGCAGCTCAAAAACAAGATGGAATAAGAAGGAAGGGCAAAAGACACGAACACAAGAGAATGACAAGTAGCATGCCTATCTCTATTTGCGGGTTCGTGTCACACAGCCTCGGTATTGAGGCTAAGAGTAACAGTCGCCGCGGAAGAGAGTCCAGCAACTACTGTCAGGGTCTCAGCCAAGAAATATACAAGAAGGAAAGGAGCTTAATGGATTATAATCTTATAAGATACAGGTGGATTTTAACGGCTCTTGTGGTCGTGTCTTTTGCCCTTCCTTCTTTTTCCATCTTGTTTTTAAGCTGCACTGCGCTGATGAAGGGCAAAAACCTAGAAACAACGTTGTCCGCAGTTGCTTCGTTGTTCCCTCCGGCTGTTTTCTCTAGATTCGTCAAGCCGTTAAAATCCATCTGTATCTTATAAGATTATGGTCCATTAAGCTCCTTTCCTTCTTGTTAGATGTTTTATTTCAATTATTTGGAAACGTAAAAACAATTGTCCTGGAATGGCCGATGCTCAAGTTGGGAACCCTAGTGTGTATATATATGTGCAAAATAGGATTAAGAGTCAGGAGATATATGCAGAAACAAAATATACGGAACACATAATTTCTCAACCAATTTTATTCCTTGTATTTCTGAATCACCCTGTATATGACCCTGTCAAAATAGAAAACATTTCCTAATCGGTAGACAACAATTTTAATATTTTATTGACAAGTGGTAAGTAAGTAGATAGATTAACAAATCTTGTAATACAGAGAGATGAGATGACAAGAAACGAGACCTGGGTTAAATTCCGTCCCAATAATGATAAAAAATAAGTTATATTACTTATATTAATTTCATTACATTTAAGACGGCTTCATAGCAATTGACAAAAACTTTTGCAACTGCAGGTATAAATTTAGAACAAGGTTGATACAGATGCAATAAACACTATTAACAAATGGATTTTTCTGCTGAATTTTTAGCAACTAAATAAACAATTTTGTGGTTCATACACTAACACAACTCTAGGACAATGGAGCATTATTATTCTCAAGAAAATAAGAAAACGATTCTGTGCCCTAAATTTGATTTATCACCACTCACCAGTAATATACTAATAAATCTATTCATTTAAATACATTATAAACGTCATACTTGACAAATTTATTTTAATCAGAGGCAATTGCTGAAAAAATTCAAGTCCTACCTGGCAAGGTTGTGGGTCTCTCCAGTCTTTAAGGGTCTCATTATCGAGTGAATTTAAATAATCCCGGTCAAAATGACAGCATCGTTCTTAAGATTAATGTTAATATTAATAATAATAATTCTAAATAAAATGTTATAAAATCGAAGTGAGGTATTATGAATTCTAATCCACTAGTGTGTTAAAATTTCACGTCGCGTGCAATAAGCACTTTTTGTACAAGTTGCATACAATATTTTTTCTACGTTCATGCAAAAACCAAAAAATGTTTTATTTAAATGACACTAAGTGTAGGAAAATATAACGTCGATTTGAACGCTTATGTTTGTCATGACATGACAAAACTCTGTAGTAGAATGACATATGAATGCAATAAACATTTTATTGCACTAGTGCAATAAAGAACTACTTTTTCCATTAAATATAGTTCAATAAAGTTTTGGTTTTTGCATAAACCTTTTAATTATAGTAGTCGTGGATAAATAATTTTAATATATCTAGAATGACAATGCAACGTAAAAAAAGTTACATATACAAAAAATGATACCTATTTAATATAGTCATTCCAGTTTTTGCATTTCAGAAATTCTCTTCCTTAGAGAAATCATCTAGCAACATGTTATCAATGCAATAGAATTACATAGAAAAAATAAGATGATAAACTTAATTAATTTCTATTCCGTCAAAAGATGCATTATTTATTCAAGATTTGCTCTGTGTAAGCAGTTTATTCCCTTAAAATGCTGCTCAATTTAATTTAGAAAAGTAATAAATACAGTATGCGCCAAAAGTATGGAATAAATTCAATAAAAACGAAACAATTATTTTTTGGGAAAAATCCTCGAACAGGTCGATTTTTAATTTAAAAAATACATATTTTAGCGTAAAATGCGATTTTCAAATGTCATTTGTTTTCAAGTAATGACGTCATCGATTTTTTTTTAAATGGCAACACCATATTTTTTTCCTCGATTCTGAAAGATCGTTTAATTCTCTATCAGACAGTACTAAAATTTTACCCTCTTACATAGTGTAGTGTACATGTAGCCGATTGTTATATCACAGGATCGAGCCAGACAAACACTTAGCAGGTCGAGAAGTTAGTTACAATCTATCGACTGTGGAGTGTGCGTTACGGAGAGATTCTACACATAGGAAAGTTTTCGAGTAAATGACGATTGAATGTTAGAAAACGTAAATTTTATCCATAAAAAAGTAACAATTCTGAGGTATGTAAAATAAAATACAATTGATTAAATTTTATACTTAAATTAAATGTTCGAATTACCATCCACCAACTTCTTGACAATGCGCAAGTCTGTGAAGAAATTCTTCTTGCACATTATGAATGATTTCTGGGGTAACTCTGCGTATTTCGTCCCGAATTTCTTCACAGACTTGCGCATTGTCAAGAAGTTGGTGGATGGCAATTCGAACATTTAATTTAAGTATAAAATTTAATCAATTGTATTTTATTTTACATACCTCAGAATTGTTACTTTTTTATGGATAAAATTTACGTTTTCTAACATTCAATCGTCATTTACTCGAAAACTTTCTTATGTAAGGGGGCAAAATTTTAGTACTCTCTGATAGAGAATTAAACAATCTTTCAGAATCAAGGAAAAAAATATGGTGTTGCCATTTAAAAAAAAATCGATGACGTCATTACTCGAAAACAAATGACATTTGAAAATCGCATTTTACGCTAAAATATGCATTTTTTAAATTCGAAAATCGACCTGTTCGAGGATTTTTCCCAAAAAATAATTGTTTCGTTTTTATTGAATTCATTCCATACTTTTGGCGCATACTGTATATCGATTCTAAAACTGAATCTCAAGTCAAATACATATAGTAAGTAAATTAAAAAACCTGAAATGAGTCTTGTTTAATAGTCACATTTTTTATTTAAATGTATTTATTACTCATAATAAAAAAATCTCCAGAATATATTTTCTTCTGAAATTATCATAAAATTTGTAACAACTGATTCATCTTTCACCACAATTACTAACATTCATGTCATATTCCAAGTTTTATCACAAAATTACCTTGAGTAATGAGGGTTTTGAGTCATTCAATTAATTTATAGCATCCACAACCTGAGACGCACAACAAAAGTAATTCATCCAAAACAAAGGAAACTAAAATAAAATATAATTGGCTAGTTCCTTTTAGTTTTACACATTAAATGAAACAAGCAAAATTTTAATATGATGCATTAATGCATAAATTCGTAACGTGTTCATTGCTCAAATCAAAATTTATACTTTCCTTTTCCTTCGTACAGTTCACGTTGTAGAAAGAAGAAGATTATTTGATAGAACTCAGGAGAAATAAAAAGGTGATAAAACTAAATCAAAATTTCTAATATCTTTCTCTTTTTTTCATGAATTGTGGATTCAAACCGACGGAGTTGCTGGTACAAACCTTAGCAATGGTTACAGTCCAAAGAAGCGACTCATTATGCAAAATGTATTTTCGAGATCCTTTTCTAAAAAATAACTGTTACGCCACTGCGTAAGGCGGAAATAAATAACATTTAAAAAAAATTTAAATGATTATTCAGCATAAAACTTGGTGGATATCGCTGAGAAACTGCGTTTAAAGTAGGCAATTATGTACAGTTCGTGGATTACTTAAGAAATTACTTCCAACTTTTGTTATATAATCAAATAACATTAACAAACATTAAAACATTTTACAATATACTGTTTACGTATGATATTTTAAGTATTACAGTCAGTGACGTAGCCACGGGGGATTTTGGGGGTTAGAACCCCGCCCATGATTTGGGTTGGTTGGGTCATATAGGTAAAATGTCCCACTACAAACCTGCAATCACTATATTCGCTAAGATCTAGTAACGCGATCAGTGAACTAGATCCCTACGGCAACCCTACATTAGGGTTCACCTAATTTTATTTTTGTTACAAATAATATTGTTCGTATCTGTTTATTATGTACATGTTTATGATGAGATCGTTTTTTATTGTTTTAATTTTTTTTTATTAAAAAAAATCTAGTTTGAAAACTACTTAACTTTGTTCACTGAATCCCCCCCCCCCCATGTCAAATTTCTGGCTACGCCACTGATTACAGTTGTAAAACATATCAAAAACTTAAGAAAACCTAAAATATACCAAAAACACGTAAGAAAATCCTTAATTAAACAATATGTTTAAGATTATTTTCAAAATGGCCCCCATTTGGCTGAAGACATGTTCGACATCTTTTTAAGAACAGTGAAAAATGATAGGTGTAGGCTTCTTATAGAATTTGCAGCTGCTACTATTCTTTGGCACAGTTCATCTGTATTGATAGAGGCAGTACTATAAACCATAAATAATTGACTTATTTGTTGGCTAGGCTAAATTCATAACATCTTTATGTAGACAATTATGGCACAGTATAATTATGTAGGTACTAATAACCAACAACAGTCGTTTTCGTTTTTATATAAAGAAGTTTTCATTTTCACTCTAGTTGTTAAGTATTCTCGTCTTTAGCTATCTAGGTTAAAACAGGACATCCATGTTTAGCACAAATTTGGTACAGAGGCGGACATCTGCACGGCAAGCATCAACTTACTTAACTAAACGCGTTATAGTATTAGATGACAACTTAACTTCAGGTGAATGAATTTTCATTTATTATTCTGAAGACACCTGCTTTTAAAAAGCTTTATATGCAACTGGAACATATTTCTGGTGCATGTTTTGAGGTTCGTTTCTGTTTGTTTTTCCTTCAAAATATTATGTATGTTGCTGCTGCTTCTATGATAGCAGTAAATTCCTTTGACGAAGTTTTACGTCACCTCGCAGCCCTACGTCAGCAATAACTTCTCTAATGTTATTTGTCAGCTGTGCAATCGTAACCGGATTATTGGCGTAGATATTTTCTTTAATATAGTCCCACAAAACAAACAAACGTAATGAAGTCAAATCACAAGAACATGGTGGCCAATCGACTTCAGCTCTGTGAGAAATTATGCGCCCTGGATATTTGGTACCTAAAAGATTTAACGTTTCGTCAGCTGTGTGGCACGTGACACCATCTAGCCGAAACCATATATCGCTTACTACATCTAAATCATTGTCTCAACATCAACCTCCCGGTAACACGGCTCTCCTGGTATACATAACAAATTTGCTAATGACGAAACCATATATCGTTCGAGCGTTGAAACGGAACAGCGCTGCCAAGTCACGACCACGTACATAATAATATTGTATAACATTTCAGGATATTCAAATCTACCACTGCCAATCGCATCTCCTGCATTTATTTTTTGCAAATTTGGAGATCACATCGCACGTATTGAAGAGAGAAACGTGGAAAAAACAATGCAATGTTTTGCGTGTCGGTCGGCTAACAAATGGTAATAAAAATTGCTTTGTTTGGCAATACCTCCGACCGTATATTTATGTTCAGTATTAGGAAAATATTTAAAATTGGCAACGTCGCTTCGAGCCCACACCGAGTTGATTTGGGAGCTCTGAATGAACCGAGGCCGCCAGCAGTCAGTGTCAGTCTGAAAAGGGGTTCAATAAATTATTTGATACTTTTTTTTTCAGCGTTAATTTATATCTACACTAATTTTTCTGTAATTTCCCTTACAATTAATGACATTGTGACTGAATAACCCTTCATTTACACATTTTTATTACTTTTCACAAACTCTTCATACATACAATGCATATTATTTCGATCCGGAGTTAAAATTTCTAATATTTAGAACAATATTTATCAAATTCAAATCATTTGCATATAATTTCCAATAAAAGACATTATTATTACAATAACCACATTTATTTAATAGCTACAATAAGTTGATATGAAACAGATACAAAAACTATCAATTATTTATTTGTACATCAAATTGACAGAAAAATCTTTAATAGGAGTAAAGTATTCTGATTGTCTTAAATTTAATTTTAACCTATAATAAATCAAATGTATGTTTGTTAATGGACGTATTTTGGATATCTAAAATAATTTGGCGTAAAAAATATTATCCCTAAATATGAAAAACATTAAACAAATAAACTTGTCTTTAATCAATACATATCTACATACACTACGATGAACTAACTTAAACTGACGGAAGATCTAGAAATTATATCTGCTAGGCTGATTTCTGCTGTAATTTGAATTCATTTGAGTATGGCATTTGTCAGTATCATGAAGCAATAATTGCAAAATTGTAATCTATAAATTATTATTGCTACTATTTATTTATTTAATGTTGTACAAGTTAAGGAAACAACTGTTATTTAACAATTTTAACATTAACCTAGCCATAACATTTTAATTTAAGTTATACCTAATGTAGGTAACAGTTATTTTTATCTTAATTTTTAACTTGAAAATAACATATAGAAACTGCTCAAGAGCTGTGGAAAAGTAAATTTCAAGAAAGTATTATTTATTACTTACTCCAAAAGAACAACAAATCATACGTTACAATATAATATACTTACATAAAGGTGACCAACTTCTGGGACAAAGTAAATGTCTAAACTCGTCCACGTTTATCGCAAATTATGAGTGAAAATATCTATGTATTGTACTATTTATTATTTTATTTTGGTCAGCTAAACGTCGATTTTATGTTGAGAAAAGATAATTAACAAAGCACCCAAACAGACAAATTAAATTTTGAAGCATATGCGAAGTAATTTACCTACACATCACAAAAATCATATACAATGAAAAAATTAGACCAACTAAAGTTTATTTTATTGTAGTAGTCAATTCATATGATAGCTAGATCATAATTCCCTTAATAAAAATTATAATACAGTTGTATATAACAAAACTTGTTAAGCATTAACAATATTTACTGCAATAACACATTGAATATATATGAAAAGATATATTGAAACACCCTGTAACAATTAATTATATTGACTATATATTTGACACAACCACAATAACATCTTACACAAGTTATTATAGAGTTCTGAGCAAAACATAAAAACATAAAAAAATATAAATATTACCTACGAAAAACATGTATATTACTAGTAGGTAGTCATGACTCTGCTGATTTGTTAAAGCTTTTTGAAAAAAAAAAAACATAAATAATAACACAAACATATGTAATAACTTTTTAACAAAATGTAAATTTTGTACAATTAAAACATACTTTTATATTAAATCATACATACAAAATTTTGTATTATTACCCAAAGAACAAAGTAAATATATCTACTTGTTTTCATTCTAAGCCAGTTTTGAATATTTAGTGCCGCGAATAACAAGCTGCAACCTTGAATTATTATTTCGAAAATTTCAGCAAATTTAACTGTCATTCGGGCCTATGATCGAACACATCCAGTTAGCATTAACAGGCCTGTTAACGGTAACTGATAGGTTAATCAGAAATTCGTATGATTGACACACCTGTCAAGTTTATTTTTCCCAGTTACTTAACTTGAGAATGATCACGTGACCCAGTTATGAAACTGCTTGAAATAACCTGCCGTTAAACGTAACTGGAGCTTTTTATTGGTCAGAAATTTTAATTTTATTTCTGGTAATTGACATATGACATTTGGCATATTAATATAATGTATAATTTTATTATTTGTTTATAGCATAATTCAGTATCAATTTATTGCCATATCATAGTTTTACATAATTAGTAATATACGGTATTAATAGTTTGACAGTAAATACAACCTAAAAAAACCTAAAGTTTGTTCTAAGTGGGATTACAATTTTATACAATTAAGATTGATATTCTGAGTATGATAGTGATACCTAAATGAATATTAACAAACAAAAAGAAATATATATTATTACCTAATATTATTCATTAATTTATGAATAGGAGGAGGGCACAATCACAAAAGTACCTAGTTTTTAATTATTGGTAATAATTTAGATTCTATTAAGAGTAGGTATAAATAATATATTTTATCTTTAAATATTATTTTTATTATATAGTTATGTGTGTTTTTGACAATAATTTCTAATGGATTACAGTAACACTGATATGCTGCATCCTATACTATCCTCTTATAATAAATTATAATATATTGGAACATGGACTCCACCAAGGCGTAGTAAATTGTAATTAGCACAGTAGCACAGATCACATGCCTAAAGGTACATCTTTGATTACCCACGTAAACTGTGTATAAATCTTGAATATGTGCATCCAGGTTTTACTAGTTTTTGATCCTGATGAAGATTTCTGCTCTTCCTTTTACATTCTGCTTCCACTCTGCATGAATCTAAAATAATTTAAATAATTGTATCAATAAGTTCATATAATATGAAATATTTCACTTACCTACCACCACTGTTTGCGGGGATTTGTTTGCGGTCCATACACTAAAGAATTTATATGTACTTCAAAATTTTGCCAAAGTACCTACTTATATTAACATGCGTTGGGTTTACTTTACTTCCCAACAATATTTTCTTACATTTAATGAAAATTAACATTCTTCATATTGGCGTTGGGTCGTGTGCCCTAATCTTCTTGCCACTTGTACCCACTGTTAAGTACCTATGATTTAAATTTTAATTGCGTTCATTGACAATTTTTGACATATGAGTGATGACAGATGACGTATGTTAAATAATTAACTGCCATGACAGGGTTATCTGGCCATAATAACAGGCACAGATAACTGCTTGTTCGATCATAGCGATCTTTCCATTTCGGTTAAGAGCTCAGTTATCATAACTTAACTGTCATCGGTTACGCTAACCTGAACGTTTAATCATAGGCCTGATTAAATTTTCAGCAATGTACTTAACCCAGTAACTTGTATAACTATGCTGATATGTAAATAAGTGTAGTTCAAAATCCCACAATAATATAGTATCTCCTTGAATCAATTGAGCATATTTTGTAAAATATAAAATATAGTAGATACAAAATTTGTACTATCAGACTTTTCGTTGCAAGAAACTATGATGAACAAGCAGAGGAGAACTCTATAACAGTATAGATACATAGATAAACTTGTCACAACCATAGAATAGGAAGCACAAAAAGCACTTTATTCGCACAGCCAATCGCAAGGCAATTTAGGCATTTTGCTAGCAGGCCATGGCAGATAGCCAGCTGTTTTAAATACCCAGTAATCATAAGACACTTTCGCAATAAGACCAATAAGTAAGAGCACTTCAGCAGTTATTATATAATATATATAGTCAGTCCAATCTTGCTGACTTTGGCACAGTTTGGTTTGTTCTAATTCCATAATTTTTACATCCATATTGTCACATCCAATTGCAGCGTAGTCTGGTACATGTTCCAACTTGGATAGCAACCATACCTGCATATGAAATTTATATTGTAAAAACTTGACAATTGTCGATACCACATCATTTTATATTATTTATCGTAGTTGAATAAATGGCAATTTCTTTTGCTTTCAATAATGTTTGTTTCAATAGGCGGAAACAAGCGCTTGTAAAAATCAAACTCGTGTAAATTTTGTTGTTTGGGACCCTAGAGAAGAGATTTTCAAAGTTACACCAAAATCTAAAATGGGTCGGCTTTGCCAATTAGACGATTTCAAATGGAATGACTCGGTCGTGCTACCGGCAAGTAAATTTGGCACCTCCAAGTCGTGTCCGGAAGAAACTGACACTATAGTCTAGCAAATCGGGGTATAATAAATAACCCACAGACCGAAATCCGAGTGATTCGGCGGGTTTAAAATAAACAGAGCTCTGTATCCATGGCAAATACAGAACCTAGAAAGAGTTTCAGAAAAAAGAAACCACCGTAGTTCGAGCAGCTCGGGGTTTAAAATAAACAGACCGGCATCCGTGCGATCCGGCAGGTTTTAAAACAAATACAGCCCGCTATCCATCAGATACGGCAAATTCAGAACCTAGAAAGCATTTCTGAAAAAATAAACGACCGCAGTTCGAGCAGCTCGGGGTTTAAAATAAACAGCCCACAGCCCGGCATCTATGCGATCCGGCCATAGAAATCATAAAATATATAGAACGCCAAAAGAGGTATCGAAAATAGTCAACCTATGGAGAAAACGCGAGTCTGGTAATATTGCAGTAACTTAGCTTTCATGAGTTGGTTACACTAACGAGGCAGCTTCACACTAATAGACGGGAATTTCAAAATATGAAAATTTTACGTCCAATTTGTGATTTCTATGGTCCTTCCGTTTTGAATTCAATTGTATGCTAGGCTTAAAATGCAGTGTAACCAACTGCTTACATTAAGTTTTCCCTAGATGGCTGATTTCTAAGCCCCTCCATAGTCTGACTATTTTTGAGTGCCTAATGTAAAGGCTTCTGGCGTTCTATATATTTTATGATTTCTATGGATCCGGCGGGGTTTAGATTAAACACAGTCCGTTATCCATGAGATGCGGCAAATTCAGAATCTAGAATGCATTTCAGAAAAAATAAACCACCGTAGTTCGAGCAGCTCGGGGTTTAAAATAAGTAGCCCGGCAACCGTGTGATCCAGCGAGTTTAAAATAAAATCTTGTTAAAAATTAATAATAATAATAACAAAAGACTATCTGCACAACCGTGTGATCATTCAAATTCGCCAAATGCACACTGGCATTTGCGATTGGTATAAATTAGATATAGCATGTTTTTCTTAGGTTGCACAAACTAAGCTATACTCGCGTCAAGAATTCAGACGTCTTACGTCACGGCTGATGTTACACATTTGTTTTTATTGTCAACGTAATTTTCGATATTTGGTCGCGTTAAAAACAATCACTTTTTGCAATTTAGTGCAATATATAATGCAAACTTTTAGTGTAGTATATAGTTTTATTGCTATCAGTTGCAGTTTCTTAAATAGTTTGATGAAAATATAATGAATTATTCATTTGTTCGTATGACGTAAGTCGTCTGAATTCTTGTCGCGAGTATATTCGAATCGCAATACGTCTTTAAATATCTACGTGATTAAGTGATATACAGGATTGGACGCTGAAATAAAATTGAACGATCAAAGGAACTTACCTGTGAAGTTCAATCGTAATTATATGAAGCGTCCAATCCGAAGATATCACTTCATCCAGTAACAATGAATTAATTGTATAATTTCAGAAACATTGATGCATCGTCTGCTGGCACGGCCGCGCTTTTTCTAGTATGTTCTTTTGTCAGTTTGTAATGACTCCCCGCACGTGGCAGCACTACAGCACATATGTCTTAGTTGTCAACTGTTTCTATCAGTAATTTGACGTTTCTTAAAAATTATGACAGATTTCAAATATCTGTTGAGTGTACATTTCTGTTAACGTGTTATTTTTAAATTTATAAATTGATACAACTTAAAATAATGACGTATTGTGTTTTTCATGGTGAAAGGGAAATAGTCCATTATTGTGTATGTATTTTATAACAATCTACAGTATTAGTACAGAAGTATGTTGTGTGGAGTACAGAAATGGTATTCATGTTGCATATTATAAAGTTTTAAAGTGGAAGATATAAAATACATACATTTTTTCAAACCAAATTAAATAAATAGGTTATATTAAAAGATGAGGTATTACAGTCTCAATATCAAATATCAAATTCTGACATTTATAACCTGATGTGTACGTTTCCAAATGCGAACGTAGATGTCGACCAACTACAGCACATTGTAGAATTCTAGATTGAAGTTCAAATGATTTCACAGACAAGTATTACAAAGGCGACGCGATTTAGCAGATGATGATTGATGTGACAAATTTAGTCTTACATTGTACCATGCCGTGTAAAGCTAATCGTCTAAATTCTCTCAGCCTAGGTAAAGAGGATCTAGATATTTCTGTTATAGGTTATTCCGTCGAGGAGGACGACGAGATGCGATCTCGATCGCCATCGCCTAGACGTAAACGTGGCTGCCATCCAAGAGACCAAGCTAAGGGACGCACAGGCCGCCAGGATGCTCGGATACGTAGTGTATCGGAGGGACCGGCCGGCCAGAAGGGGAGGAGGAGTCGCCCTGCTAGTAAAAAGAGGTATCGAACATCATATGTTGCACGTTCCACAGGTGGTGAACATGGAAGCCGTGACAGTTTCTGTGAGCACTCGTCATGGAGATATCGCCGTGGTGTCCTGTTACCAGCTAGCATCTCTCCCGCTCTTGGACGACGACCTGGAGGCGGTCATGGCCGCATACGGTCGTCGGAGTGGAATAGCACGTCCACCTCAACACGCGGCAGGGTGCTTCTGCATTTCTTGCGGAACCACGACGACGTGCTTGCGTACGGACCCGATGAGCCAACCTTCCAGCAGGCGCAGCTAGGCCGGACGTGCTGGATATCGCTTTGCTCAAGGCAATACCGATGGAAGCCGAACTGACGACGCATCACGAGGGTTCCACGAACCACTCGCCCGTCCTGCTCGAGCTAGGGCAGGAGCGTCGCGACGGGACAACCGTAGTGAGGAGACAGACCGACTGGGAGCGGTTTCGTGCAGAAATGCAACGAATCTGTCAACCAGTCCCTGTCATCCAGGACAAAACGGACCTCGAGGCGGCAGTCGTGAGCCTTGAGACATATATCCGCACTGCCCTGGAAAGCAGCACCACCGAGAGGACGGAAAGGACAGAGGATACTTCCCTGTGCCTCTACACCGATGACACCGCCATCTTAGCCCGATCCTTAAACACGGAAATGGCGACGAGGCGACTCCAGAGAGCGCTATGCAGACTGAAGGACTTGTGTAACCGCTGGAAGGTGGCGATCAACGCGGAGAAAAGCCAAGGTATGATGTTCTCTCGTAGGTACAGAGCGCAGCCGAGAGGCCGCGTGACGTTCAACGACGAGGACATCCAGTGGACCGACGAACCCAGATATCTAGCAGTGACCCTATATAGAAAGCTGACCTGGAAGCCACACGTCGACAAAGTGGTTCGCAAAGGCAAGTTCGTGAGGGCGAAACTCTATCCGTTACTCCATAGGGATAGCCGACTGAGCCTTGGCAACAAGGTAAGGTTAATCTTGCAGCCACAGTTGACGTATGCCGGAGCAGCATGGGGATAAGCAGCGAAGACGTACCTGAAAAGAGAACAGGCCGTCGAGAATGCCGCCCTGCGTTGCACGACGGGGGCCCCTTGGTTCGTCCGCAACAGCGACATTCGTCGCGATCTGGGATTCACGCCAGCCATGGAAGCGATGAAAGCACGAGCGGAGGCATTCTTCACACGCGCAGAAGTCCCGGGGTAAGTTGAAACATTTCTGCTGTTTCAGGACCGCCAGGATCAAGAATAGGACCAAGAAAAGACTTTGACTTTTCTTCACCCTACTCCGGAGCCTGCCTAGGCGGGCTCCGTTACCCTATCCTCTCCGCGACGCTGGGCGATAAGGCATGTAAGGTTCTTTGTCCTAGCGTCTCCCTAGAGCCACAGTGCTAATCCTGACATAACCCAAACCCCTACCTGGCCGGAGGCGCTTGCGCCGCGGCCAAAACATGACTACTCCCGGGAGTTAACGAGTCGGCGAAGAAAGAAGAGAAGACAGAAGAGCGCCGGAAGATAAGGCCCTTGCCGACGGGGCTTGCCAGGACAGGAGGAGTTTCCTCGAGCCGCCGGCATCGGCCGCAACTGCGGTTGAGGTTGACCGAAGAAGGGAACCCACCTCTGCGAGGCGTCCAGGCCTATAGCAATGAAGTGGGTAAAGAGAGATAGTCCCTCTCGACCCCGCTTATCCGAGGTCATTTATCCTACCAAGGATATTGGCGCGGAGGAAGCGTAACGGAGACGAGATGTACTTCGCGGATGGTGCACAGATGCAAAATATAAGAATTGCTTTTCTAACCCGGCTTTAGAAAAGGACTGCTTATATTTCGCATATATGCATCTATCCTAGGAAAGCCCAGCTTTAGTGTCGTTTAGTTATATTGAGTGAGTTTGATTATCTCTTAATTTACAGAAAATGAGGAGAAATGAGTTTATAGTTTGTGGCCTATAGTAGGGAGCAGACATTAAATGCAAGACTTAAATGGAAGGTACATCTAGAAAATGTGAAAGACAAAGTGAGACAAGTACTGAGTATATGAGAGTCGATGCATAATAAGGAAAACTTGGGAACTGAAATTGAGATTGTTAGATGTATACTACAATAGTGAGACCTACACTATTTTATGATACAGCAGTAGTTTATCGGTATTAAATTAAATATACCATACAATGAAAATTTGAACAGAAGTTATGGCGTCGACTACCTTGGAAATTTTGATAAAGAGAATCAAGAAGAACAGCTTACAGTAAATAACACCGGTTTTACTTTACAACAAGGAATGCTTCAAGATTTTGAATGTAATAAGCCTGGTGTGGTTTATGGATGGCTCCAAGCTCTATCAGAACAAGAGCTAAAGTAGTAGGAATGAGATTCTGGTGGTAAATAGCCGAAAAGCCTACAGTATTCGAATCAGAAATTCTCGCTATGAAATGGCGAAGCTACGATTTAGACATATTCAAATAAGTTGTGCGCAAAACTTGTTAGGGGCTATATTTACTAAATATAAAACTGGACAGTGACACACAAGTGTTAGACCGTTATTTGATGCCAGGACATAAAGACATTGATGAAAATGAAAAAATAGATAAATGTGTTCTGAAACAGCGTTTCTAGAATCAGGACCAGCTTTTAGCATTCTTTGCAGTATATTAAAGCAGGGTTTAGGGTAATGGGTAAAGAACTTTGTGAATAATCAAACTCGAGATTAGGAGAGATCTAAGCGAAGGGAATATTGAATTTTTCCTTACGAAAGAGAAGAAATGAAATACAGAGTGCGCATAAGTAAGATCAGGTTCAGTGAGATTGTAGGACTTTGAATACTAGTAGATTTAGTCAACATAGGGCGGCAAACCTTTTAAATAAATAAATAGATAGTAATAAACTCAATAAGCCAGAATTGCTTTGGGACCTTTTGAAGAGCAGACCAATAGTCAAATTAAGCAAACATTGTCTTAATATTGAAGTGATATAAGTAGTGCCAGCCAAGTAAGCTACTGGCTCTACATAGTAAGTATAGCAGTTTTGTAATTGTGCTTAAAAGTTCCTCAACTAATTGTTGCGAATTACAGACGTCATCAGCTTGTTCATATTCACAATGTTCAGTATTGTGTAAAATGTTTTTAATACTGAATACATTTTTCCGCAAATGTCTGATCGTATTTATATGCGCGTAGTTTTTTATCTTCTAGCAAACTGTTCTTGTTTTTCGTGTACGCACAAAATTGCACCAACTGCAAATTATACACATTTTTTCTGGAGACTGCTCTTTCATGCTCTGAGGGTACTATCCTACTATCCTTATATATTATATATATTAGTATATTTGAAAATACATCATTCTAATTCAAAACCCAAAATCTAGTTTGGAATGCCTAGATATGTGCGATAAAAACCTTTATCCTAATATATACACATTACTACAAATCTTGGCTACCATTCCTGTATCCACTGCTACCCCAGAAAGGTTTTTCTCCAGCCTAAGAAGACTGAAAAACTATCTACGAAACACTACAAGTGAAAACAGACTTAATGGTTTGGCTCTCATGAACATTCACTATGGAACAGAAATTCATGCAGATGAAGTAGTGAATATATTTAAAAGAAAAAGCCGAAGATTTCTTCTTTAATTTTTTTAGATTTAGCGCAGAGGAACGGAATTAATTTAACCATTTCATTTAAAGTTAAGAACTTTCTTTATAAATACCTATGTCGTAATTTTTCCGATGAATATATAGATATTAAATTTCATGTAAGTATATTTTTGTTCTATTTCATTTTAGAGTATAAAATAGGATAGAAGTATTTTCACAGCACTCTGAGAGCATGGAAGAACGGTCACTTCAAAGAAACATTAGAATCTTTAAACTTGCAACTCGTTTTAACTTTGAAATATTTATGGCTAAACTGGTTAGGTCTCTAGAATTTTATACCAACACCAAATTATAAAATGGTTTACTGTGGCTGTGACCAAATCTATCTTGCGAAAATTTTAACTAGCAGAGCTCAGTGTATAAGCGAACTAAACTCTAGGGAGGGTTTAGCTTTCTTTATGATGTGTACTATTATAGAAGTATCACATACAAATTCGGAAAGTGCAAATTTCTAGTCTGGTTTACAATAAGAAGGAAATAATATCTTGCTTTAAGGCAGTCAGACGGAGGAAGCAGACATCCAACGTTGCCAAACTGTGGAAATGCCTGTTTGCTTGATATTAATTTGTTAATGAATGTTGAATTTTGATTTTATGGAGTAAGCAGTCAGATCCTCCCACTACCAATAGACAGTACCTACTATTTAGATCGGGAAGAATTGCCAATATAACCAAACCAGTCTGTTAATTCATCTGAACATAAAGCAATCCTGAAACTATGTAATAAGGTTTTTAAAAAGTAAATTTCGATTCATTATAAGATTTTATGTTTCTAGTGTTTCAGCAACAACTGATTCATATTGATCAGTCAGTGGTAGCGCGGTACTTGAATCGAGGTGCCTAGATCGCTGTGGGTTCGACTCCCGAAGCCGATAGACCGTATAATCCTCGTGATTAGAATGAGGGGTAGATAAATGATTATTATTATATCTATAAAGTGAAATGGTCATGAATACTTTTGATATTCGTTTTTGTGTACAGAATTATAAATAAATTGTTGCATAAAATGGTTACACACAAGTACCTACCTTGAACTCTTTTGCTGTTTTACAATCACAATGTAGCTTATTTTGACCTAAATGTATGTATCGCATGCTGCTACTGGTACGATAGAATTTTATATTCGATAAAAGATACGTCTCAAACTGAAATATAAGTTGGTTCATAAACTTATATCTTATAGACATTATCTCACCTCTTTGATTTTATTATTCTTTAAACTCAACACTACAAAGTTATTCATAAATTTTGTACCCTCCATGTGTTGTATAGTAGATATTTGATTATTATCTGCGTATAAAAACATTAAATCATGATATGATGGGTCGCTTAATTCTTGTAAAGAAGTTATCTGAAATATAAAATAAAATTAGTATGCCTAAAGTAGTAGAAATCGGTACTTACATTGTTATTTGTAATATTCAAAGATATTGTGTATGGAGGTAAAGGAGCTGGTAAGGAAAGCAAATTGACTCCGGAACAATTTACAGCAACAGAAAATATGGGTTGTTTATCTAGTGGAATTTCCATCCTGTGAGGTTGGCAAGTACAATTTTCAATACAGTTTTCCTCAATCTGGAGAATATAAAACAGGATTAATGTGTATAACACACAGTGATTCAACCATAATGTCATTAATTTTAAGAGAAGATAGGGAAAAATGAGTATAATACGAATAAGCGATTTAAACAAATTTTAAATACATATTTATGCCGAAAAAAATATTTTCAAACCATTATTTAAAATCCATTTTCAGACTGTCACTGACCGCTGGCAGTAATTCAACTCGGTGTCAGCCTGACACAACGTTGCCAAATTTTAATATTTTCCTATAGTACCTACTATTGTAATATGTAATTAGTGCTATAAATTGTTTTTTAAAAGTATGCAATTAACATATTAAGTTTCAACATAAAAAATATTTAATAATGAAATTAGAAAATCAAATCCAATGGATCAAAATGAACCATTAACATTTCATTACATAAATAGTGAAATAAAATCCAATACTAACTAGGTTAAATCATTTTTTCTACGTTCATGCGAAAACAATACTTTATTGAACTATATTTAGTGGAAAAAGTAGTTCTTTATTGCACTCATCTGTCATTCTACTGCAGCGTTTTGTCATCATGACAGACATAAACCTTCAAATCGACGTCACATTTTTCTAGACTTAGTGTCATCTAAATAACATTTTTTGGTTTTTGCATGAACGTAGAAAAAATATTGTATGCAACTCGTACAAAAAGTGCTTATTGCATAAATAACTAAAAAGAGGCTGTATTTAAATACAGACAGTAATAAAAAAAACCCTCGTGCTGTCAACAGTCCGAGACATACCTATTCATCAGTGATCAATAATCCTGAAATCCAAGCCTTGATCTACCGTATTTAGATCAATAGCCTTGTTTTTAATGTCTACTCAATTAAATTTGCATTTTTATAAACACCTAAAAGGAATTTATGAGAATTTTATAATAAATGCCAACAGCAGTAATCACCGTCGACATCAGATATACTGTAATTGGCACACTTAGCACAGCTAAAAAG
The DNA here is from genome assembly GCA_025584915.1 of Monochamus saltuarius. Lineage (NCBI taxonomy): Eukaryota > Metazoa > Arthropoda > Insecta > Coleoptera > Cerambycidae > Monochamus > Monochamus saltuarius. Next base: position 74,351,889 of record CM046721.1, on the reverse strand, counting down.
TTGTCAGTTCAAATTCCCGTTTAATACAATACCGGAGGAATAAATAAGTCGAACATCGTTTGGGTCTACTGCACGACTTCTCTCTCTCTCTCTCCCTTCTTCATCCATCAGTCATTATTTTCGCGTGGTAGAGGTTGGTGAATTTCGTGTGTTTATGTCGCCAGTATAGTTTATTTAAATAAAAATGCAATTCAAGTTGAGCAAAGTGAAGTAGAGAAAGACCGCGGCTGTCTACTGAACAGAACCATGGAAAATTTATAAAATACATTTGTTTTCGCGTGCGTCTGTGTTATTCGGTATCTACTATTTATGAGTAATGGATTTGATTCTGATTCATATTCATAATCAAATGTGATTTGCGTTATTTGGGATCAATGTACGAGCTCAACTTGATTCTATACTTTTAAGAACATAACGAAAAGGTAATAAAAGATGGGTATGTTATTAATGTTTTATGCAAAATTATTTACTGTATAAAATTTTGCGAGGCTCTTGAACTTCCATTACGAGGGCATGATTAATGAATTTTATGTCAGAACTTGACAAAACGCTTAATGAATACCTTAAAAATGCAACAATTTTTAAAGTATCACTTCAGCACCGTACAAGCCGTTATGTTACATAGTCCTGAGTGGCAACGCTGTTGGACTTCTATATTGATTCAATACTCGTATGCGTCATCAGAAAATTTGTAGAGAACCAGGAGCGTCGTGTTACCGATTGTTATTGGGTGATCTGTTTATTGAAAAGTCGAGTTTTTTTCGATTTTCTGTTTTTATTAGGCTTTCCGATTACATGGTTAAAATTAATGACATTATGGCAGAATATACCATGACAGGCGCACATTATAAGGATCAAAATTGACAAATAACTGATTTGCCACAGAATTCTTTTTGTTATCTTATTTAAATTTAGTCACTGAATGTACAAAATAATGAACTTTGTACTTAATCAGTTTCAACGGTTTTTGTTAAGCTATTTTAGTTACCTCAAGCAATCCCTGTACTTGGGAAATAGGCAATTTCACTGTCGAATTAAACCAGCGAAAGTTTTTTGAGGACAAACAAAAAGTAATATTCTCATTACTGACATTAACTTCTCTTTTCTTCAAGATGTCTAACAGACTGGTACAGAGCATATAAGGATTATCTGTAAGAAATATTATTTATTTATAATTTACATTTACCACCATTTGTTAATAAATGTCTGATATACCTGATATGTCCAATATAACTGATCCCTCTTTTTTGAATCTAGGCACACTAGTCAAATTATTGTGCGACAAATCCAAAAAACTAAGATTGAATAAGTTAACCAAAGACCTTTGTTCAAAATTCTTAATTCCATTCGATGACAGGTTCAGGCAAGACACTAATGAATGTTTGCCAAACTCTCCTACTAAGCTATTAATTTGGCCGTCCGTGATTGTCATGTATTTTAGTCTTCTCCATACGGGTTGGGTCACGTTTAAGCTATCCAATGTTGCATTTCGTATATGTAGTGCATCTACTTGTCCATCTACGCTAATATCTGTAAAATAAATATTAAAATATATAGGGTGATTCAGAACTTCAGAAGAATTTGGGAATAGATGGCATCATGAAAAATGGAGTTAATATCGTAAAAAAATGTTTGTAAAATCCTTATAGGTTCCGAGTAAAACATTATTGAAGTTGTAATATTTTCAACTTTTACATCGCTGTAGTTTCTAGACAGGCGATTCCGAATATTGAAATTCGATTACTTTTTGTAGGCACTAAAGTTTTTGTGACGCCAGTCTTTACATTAGTGTCAAAAATGGCTTACGTATATAGTAGCAACTCGAAGTCGATGGATGTCGTTTTAATTTACGACGCTGTGAAAATGCTTTAGCAAAACGATTTCCAGGTAAACATGTGCCAAATGCAGCTACTTTTATCGCGGTGTGTAGTGAGTGCAAGATAGAGGTCCAGGACGTCCACTGCGTATTGCAGCAGAGTGGTGTATCATGCACGAGGCTCAATTATATCCGTACCGTATAGCGTGTCCAAACATTAATATCAAGGGTATTGGACAAGGATGACCGGTACCATGGCCGCCACAATCTTCTGATTTTAAATCAGTTGGATGTCCTTTTGTGAAGATATTTAAAAAATGAAGTGTATCGCACCGAAGTGGATACATACTATTGATGATTTACGTAAACTTATCTAGTAGCTGCCAATAACTTACGAGTTTAAAACGTACAAGAAGCAGAAACATTTGTGTTAGTTTGTAGAAACGGGCCCAAAATGTTGTAACATCAGTATATCAAACTATTTTATTAATTAAAACCACAAATTAAATCTATCAATAATTAATAACAGCGGCAAAAGCAGTACAATTTGCTGTATAAAATCGGCGTTTTTGTCCGGTCGCAGATTGCCGCCTTATTAGGTTTTACAGTGGACCAGTTTCAAACTGCTCTTTTTGATTTTTCTTTACAAAATTGTATTTTTAAGAGTCCCCTGTACACTCAAAAATTTTATTTCAGATAAGTTCTGAATTATCCTGTATAATTGATACCATAAAAGACGTTCCATAAAAAGGATTATAATTATCAGCTGAAAAAAATTTAATACATTTTGCGTTATTTCACGTTGTGTCAATAAAACAAACATTCCTCCTCGTAATATTTTCAAAGGTCTTTTATTTGCAATTTACAGGAAATACTTCGTTAAATTAAATTAATTAATTCACTCATTTATTTAATCATTCATTCGGTTATTTCATCAGTCATACATTGATATATTCGTACAATTAGACATTATTCACACATTGATGCATTCATTGATCGGTCAGTGGTCGCGCGGTTTAAGGCGTTAGTACTTGAATCGAGGTGACTAGACGGAGTTGGTTCGAGCCCAGCTGCCGGTAGACCGTATATAAGCTATATTCGTGGAGAGGATTGGCACCATCTCTGCAAGTATGGTAGGGTGGAATAATGTTACCTTGGGTCAATGTGAGAGATTGATGCCGGTTGATATTTGACCACCCCCCCTAATTAATGAGGTTTTCCAGGTTTTCCTCATTCCTGCACTGATTATTTATATATTAATAACTGATTATTTAGCCCATGTAATGTTGTATAGCATGAAGATGGTTCAAAAATTAAATTGACAAAAGTGGACAATGCAAATTTGCACTAAAAATTATTATTGATTTATAGCTGTTTTATTGATTTATTTACTGACAGTTCAAATATTTTTGTATAAGAACCAAAAAAATATAGAATTTGAAAACCAAGAAAGGTATAATTAATAGTCAAATTTTCTACCAATGCATGTGCAACTTCTCAACGATTTTTCGAACATGTTTGCCCCTTGAAGTGTGTTGAAATGAGCATCCCCGAATTTATTTGTTTGACAAAAATTGAGTATTCAAAAATACGTATCAGATAGCCTGGTTTATTTTAAAACGTTGACTTCTCTTTTTCGCTTTAAAACTAACCGTTTATTAACAGAAAAATTAAATTCATTATCATTCGCATTATAACTCACACGATTGCTACTAATACTAGGTGACTGTCATGCTAGTTTCTATCATTAGACCGTTTGTGACTTGTACCTAATGAATTTATTTTTTTTTGTTAATTAGTTTTAAAGCAAATAAGTAAAAGAGGTAAAAGTTTTCAACTAAAGCACGCGATCCGATATGTGTTTTTTAATACTTAATTTCAAACAAATAAGTTGTAGCAAAAAATAACTTATGGGATGCTTATTCAACCCCTTCCTGAGGGTAGAAATTTTCAAAACACTGTTGAAAAGTTGCATGCATTAGTAGAGAATTTGACTTTTTTACATTTTTTTAGTTTTCATTACAGCCGCTATTTCACACTTTTTTGGAAACTTTGAAGGGCTCTATCTTTTAAGGGGTGAACATTTTGCTATAGTTATTTTTATGCAAACGTGTGCGATAGCAGCTATTCAAAAGCATCTTTCTTCGATGTGTTTATGTTGGAGCTGTGATACTAGTAAATTAAAAGCAGTTGACCCAAGTCCCCGTTTATAGAATAAGTGATGCTGAAGAAGATTTTTTTTGTTCAAATTCTACTAAATGGTATATTGAAAATCACATGCGTAAGAAACGTACATATTGTGCTCATTTCATCATTTATGTAATGACCTGAGAAAAAATCCTCCAAATTGTTTGAGTATATGCGAATGACGCCGAACACTTTTGACTATATTTTGTGCAATATATCTGGACCAATTGAAAAAACTTGGTACAACTGTCACGCTAGACAGGTGCTATGCCACAAAGACTTCAGTAATTAATGTTTCAATACCCATCTTATTTAGTAACTAGATAAACTGTGAATAGATTCACTATTCACTGTCCCCTGTGCAGTACAGTCGATGAGAGCAAAGACATGATTTGGCACTCCTTAACGGCTCATTTTTGCATAATATAGGTAAATTAGCATAATTTGTCATATTTTGATCTAATGTAATGGTCGTCAGCTTAAAGTCACCACTTCCATGTTTTGTCCCTTTCTAGCACCGTGTATAATAAATGGCACTAGAAAAGAATGGACCATGGAACTGGTGACTTTAAGCTGACGACCATTGTACGTATAAGTAACAGTAGTAAGACAACTATAGATATATAATTTTCATTGTATTTGTAAAATTATTCGATGTTAGTAAAAAATAATATATATTGTTACGTCTGAGTTAATATTAAATTGGTCATGAATTGGAACAAGCATTATTAATTGATCCGCATGACGTGACGGACAGTTCCTATTCCTAATCCTAAAATATGATACAGTGATATATCTACATATTTTACCTAAATCTAATGCCGTCCGTTTAAGCTCGAGTTCTACTTTGTCGAGCAAGTATCATTTTTTACTGCAAACTAGAAAATTTATTGCTTCTAAGCACATGCCCACCGGTCAGAGTCCCCCTTCCGCAAATTTGTGCAATGTGTCTACCATTGTCCACTCTTAAGGCTTACGGTGAGCGCTCGATCCAAAGGGATATAGTTTTCGCTCAGTAACTTCTCAACGAAAAATGATAAAAATATGCGATTTTTTTAATAGACTACAAATACCATTTTACGTCGGCGCTGTGTTTTGAAATTTTGAAAATATGCAAAATTCACTTTAAAAAAAATTATTTTACACTTTTTCAAGATTTCAAAACACAGCGCCGACGTTAAATAATATTTGAAGTCTATTAAAAAAACCGCATATTTTTATCATTATCCGTTAAGGAGTTACTGAGCGAAAACTATGGGTTTGTTCCAACACAGCAAGAATCGATTCCGAACCGTCCAGAATTAGTCAGTCAGTTTAGTTGTTAATGTACTCTCGGCGAATGCGACGTAAGACGGTGTTGGTCAAACATTTCTCACGGTACTGAACAGTTCTCGACGGTTGTTGGAACAGATGTTATATATCGTTTGATAGAGCGCTCACCGTAAGCCTTAATACTGTCACGGATTTCCCAACCCGTCTTTTCTTTCACTTCCAGAAAAACAATCCGTTAATAAATTACTTCTTTATTAACTACTGACCACTACTAATTACAGGTCAACTAAACACTTATTTAATTAATCGCTATCTAAATCACTTTGATATCTCCAACTAAACACTTTAATTCAAACTGTAATACAAGACTTATACAAGACTAACTAACTCGGCCGTTTATTCTTCTTTTATAGACCCAACGAATATTCCAGGTATATTCCAGTATCTCTAGATCCATGTTCTCGTACGACTGGAACGCTTCTCGTCGTTTCCACGACATTCTGGTAACGCCTCGATTCACGCATGTTGTTTGTTTACCAGAATGGCGTAGGGGCGATCGGAGCAATCTTAGGCAATTCGCGGTGCCACAGTCGTCGGTTTGGGAGTGAGTGGGGCAAATTCCGTGACACTGCCCCCTCCTTAGGACCGATCGTCCCGATCGGATACACTATACGGGGACAGACGCTCCAGATGGACGACCTTCATCTTACTCCTGGGAGTCCTCTGTATCCGGTAGACGACATCATTGATTCTTTTAATGACTGTGTAGGGGCCCTCCCAACGGTTCTGTAGTTTAGGCGATCTTCCTTTCTTCCGCGTGGGGTTGTACAGCCACACCAGGTCACCTTGTTGGAATCCTACTGTATTGGCCCGGACGTCGTATCGAGTCTTCATGCGATCGCTCTCTAGTCGCATTCGAGATCTGACTTGATCGTGTACGGCTGCTAGTCTTCGTTCTAGCTCATGGGTGTAAGTGTCTGGCTCTGTGGGCTGTTCCGCAGGACGACCAAATACCAAATCTGCGGGAAGGCGAAGCTCTCTTCCAAAGATGATCCTTGGGAGTCTTTCCAGTAGTTTCATGGACAGCTGAGCGGTAAGCTAACAGGAAGAGTGGAATGAGCTTGTCCCAATCTGTCTGGTTCTCGTTTACAAACATCCTCAGATTGGTTTCTAGTATGGTGTTGAAGTGTTCCACCGTACCATCTGACTGGGGATGCAGTGGGGTGGTCCTGGTTTTCCAGATTCACATAAGCTCTCAGACCTTTTGGAACACACCTGATTCGAAATTTCTGCCCTGATCTGAATGCAGTTCCATGGGCACACCAAATCTGCAGAACAGGTTGTTGACTAGGGCTTCTGCTACGGTCGTGGTCTCTTGATTGGGAAGAGGGTATACTTCCGGCCATTTGCTGAAGTAGTCCATGGCGACTAACAGATATCGGTTTCCATTTTGAGTTTTCGGAAATGGGCCAGCGATATCAATGGCAATTCTCTCGAACGGTGCTCCTACGATGTACTGGTGCATTTTGCCTCTGGAACGGGTCTTCGGTCCCTTGCTGGCTGCACATATGTCACATTTTCGGCACCAATCTTCTACATCCGTCCTACAACTCAACCAGTAGAAACGCTCCCTAATCTTCTGTAGAGTCCTATTGATACCGAAATGTCCACCCCCAGTACTTCTATGTACTTCCTGCAGCTCCTCCTTGACCCGGGACCTCGGGAGTAGTACTTGTTTCTTGACCTCCGTTCCGTCATTGTTCTCCCATGCTCTTTTTAGGACACCGTCTTCCAACACCAGGGAATTCCATTGAGCCCAATAACTCTTTAATGCTGGGCTTTTACTACTGACTTCTGCCCAAGAGGGTCGGTTGTTGGCTTCTTTCCAGTCTAATAAAGGCTTGATGTCACAGTCAGCTTGCTGGTCTTCCCGAATCGCCGCTGAACTCCATCTGTCTTCAGGTTGGGCTGCCACCATCTTGCATGGAACAAATGATATGTCCTCTTTTCTTTCAAGACTACTACAGTGTTTGCCGTTGGTCGGACAAGTTCTAGAAAGGGCGTCTGTGTTTCCATGTTCCCTGCCTGCCTGGGAGTCGCGCCTTTGCTGATTTGCAACTGGGGCCTTACACTGTCCTTTTAGATGACCTGTTCGCCCACAGTTCCAACATTGAAGTGGGTGACCTCTTCGGGTATCAAGTTGTCCTCTCTTTGGTCCGGTAGTTAGGCTGAATTTATCAATGGCCTCCTTCAGTGTTTTGATTATCTCTTTATTTGCCATCCTATTGCTATTATCACGGATGGTCCGCACTTTAACATATTCCTTGGAGGCTGCCGCTTGGGAGTCGCGCCTTTGCTGATCTGCGACTGGGGCCCTACACTGTCTCTTCAGATGTCCCATCTGCCCACAGTTCCAGCATTGGAGAGGGCGATCTCTTCGGCTGCCAGGTTGTTCTCTCTTCGGATTGGTAGTTGGGCTGAGTTTCTCAATGACCTCCTTCAACGTTTTGATTATGTCTCCATTTCCCATATTATCGCTGTTATCAGTGATGGCGCGAACTTTAACATGTCTACCGGATGCCATCTTGGCTGCCTCAAATTCCAGTGCATGCGAAAGAGCGTCATTCAACGTTTTAGGTCTAGCGAGCCGTAATGCCTGCTGTGTTTCGCAATCTCTTAGGCCGTCGATAAACACTTGGATGGAGAGCTGGTCTACAAATTCGGACGGGGCTGTTGGATAAGCCAATCGAACCAATCTGGCAACATCGGTCTCAAAATGTTGTAAATTCTCTCCACTTTGTTGGTGACGATTTTTCAATTGTGCCTGGTACACTTGCTGCAGGTGTTTATCCCCATATCTCATTTCCATATGCTGTTTCAGAAGGTCATAGTTACTCTGCTGCCCAGCAGGAACTCCTTGTAAGACGTCAAGAGCTTCCCCTCGTAGAGCAACTATCAGAGCTGTAGCCTTTTCATAGTCAGACCATTCGTTTGCTGCAGCTGCTGCTTCGAACTGACGCAGATATACATTCCAGGAAACCTTGCCGTCGAATTCAGGGGGTCTCGTCTTCTGAGTTCGGATAACAGGTCCTTCTGATTTGATTACGCCCTCCTTTGCTATCTTGTCTAATTTATGTCGAAGCTCTTCGCAGGTTTCTCTAACCAAGTTTATTTCTTCGTCTATTTCTTGCTTTTGTGCTAACATTTTCTCTTCTACTTGTGTTTCTACCTTATGTGACTGCTCCTCTAGTTTTTCTTCTAGTGTATTCTCCAATTTTTCTAATTTTGTCTGCATATCCTTCGTCTGGTTTTCCATTTCCTGTTGTATTGTCTGTATCTGTTCTTTCATTATATACCCTTGCTCTTCTAGTTTATTTTCTAATTTCTCCTGCATTTCTTTCGTCTGGTTTCTCATTTCCTGTTGTATTGTCTGTATCTGATCTTCTAATTTCTTTTCCAATTTCTCCTGCATCGTTTGGGACTGATCTTCGATTTTGTGCCCTTGTTCTTCAAATTTCTCTTGTATCGTCCGTCCCTGTTCTTGCATCGTCTTCGCCTGTTCTTGCATCGTCTTCGCCTGGTCTTCCATTTTATGCCCTTGTTCTTCCAACTTTTCTTGCATCATACGTCCCTGTTCTTGCATCGTTTGCATCATTTCTAACAGTTTCGCCAGTTGTGCATCCATATTGACTTGGCTTCTAGTTACAGGCATTCACTTAATTTTTTTTTTTTTAGAATGTTCTAGAATGTCCACGAATGTATTTCTAGATATCACCGTTGCCTTCCTTACAATGAAACGAGTGCAGTGATATGCCACACTTGGGTCTTTGTCTCACTTTGGTATAAAGTTCTAGAATGTTCGAGATTGTCCTTCAGGAATAACACTGTTCACTTCCTTAAGTCAAGACGAGTGCGGTGATATATCACACTTGGGTATTTGTCTCACTCCCGTACAAAGTTCTAGAATGTTCGAGATTGTCCTTCGGGAATACCACCGTTCACTTCCTTGAGTCACGACGAGTGCAGTGATATATCACACTTGGGTCTTTGTCGCACTCCCGTACAAAGTTCTAGAATGTTCGAGAATGTCCTTCGCAAATAGCGCCGTTCACTTCCTTAAGTCACGACGAGTGCAGTGATATGTCACACTTGGGTCTTTGTCGCACTCCCGTACAAAGTTCTAGAATGTTCGAGAATGTCTTTCGCAAATACCACCGTTCACTTCCTTGAGTCACGACGAGTGCAGTGATGTGTCACACTTGGGTCTTTGTCGCACTTCCGTACAAAGTTCTAGAATGTTCGAGATTGTCCTTCGCGAATAACACCGTTCCCTTCCTTAAGTCAAGACGAGTGCGGTGATATATCACACTTGGGTATTTGTCTCACTCCCGTACAAAGTTCTAGAATGTTCGAGATTGTCCTTCGCGAATACCACCGTTCACTTCCTTGAGTCACGACGAGTGCAGTGATATATCACACTTGGGTATTTGTTTCACTCCTGTACAAAGTTCTAGAATGTTCGAGATTGTCCTTCGCGAATACCACCGTTCACTTCCTTGAGTCACGACGAGTGCGGTGATATGCCACACTTGAGTCTTTATTCCACCCGCGCACAGGGTTCCAGAAAGTTCTTCAAACTTCCACTTAAATCCCACTTTGTGGACAGGGTTCCAGAAAGCTCTTTAAAACTTCCAACTAAATCCACTTCCGACACCAAATTGTCACGGATTTCCCAACCCGTCTTTTCTTTCACTTCCAGAAAAACAATCCGTTAATAAATTACTTCTTTATTAACTACTGACCACTACTAATTACAGGTCAACTAAACACTTATTTAATTAATCGCTATCTAAATCACTTTGATATCTCCAACTAAACACTTTAATTCAAACTGTAATACAAGACTTATACAAGACTAACTAACTCGGCCGTTTATTCTTCTTTTTATAGACCCAACGAATATTCCAGGTATATTCCAGTATTTCTAGATCCATGTTCTCGTACGACTGGAACGCTTCTCGTCGTTTCCACGACATTCTGGTAACGCCTCGATTCACGCATGTTGTTTGTTTACCAGAATGGCGTAGGGGCGATCGGAGCAATCTTAGGCAATTCGCGGTGCCACAGTCGTCGGTTTGGGAGTGAGTGGGGCAAATTCCGTGACAATACGTTAACGGCGGAATAATCGGAAGCCCGTTCGGGTTCGTTTTCCTTATAATTAACGTTTATTTGCAACTCAACAGAGATATGACCAAGTACGTGATGTTACGTACTTGCAGAATGTATCCTGTCATAATAATGCGACCATATTTATGATGCATTAGTTATATACGCTGTTCTTATATCTAACAATACATTATTTATACGGGGTGGTATTGAGGAGAAGTTATTGGTAACTAATGATTATTTTGCTACTCTATAAATTTCCTAACTACGCGACTTACTTGCACACGCTAAACCTTCAGTAAGGGTAAACTTGTTTACATCGCAGCAAACAGCAGTCCTGTTGCAATTAACTAAACGGTGACATTTGCAAACATTGTTCGGATCAGGACATGCACTGGCAGGTTGATGGAAACAGCGTTGTTCACAGCTACCGTCATCTTCTGGTAAAAGGCACCATGTGGGCAGGATAATAAGCAGGTAGAATATAAGATGCGCATACATCTGTAAGATTTGTCAAATATTTTTATAAAATAAAATTTTATATTAGAAATGTTAGTGTAACGCTAGACATATAAAAGGAATAAATTCTGAAAATGTAACAAATGTTGGGTAGGGATAACCGGGGTAGAGAAACTGATAATTTGCTGCTGAGGTATGGGTAACATGGGAGATCCATTAGATTAGACCTAGGCATATTGTTAATCTCGAAGAAGAGATTTTAAATCCTATCGAGGAGCAGCCTGGCATAAGCACTAGGACAATTGCATAGTCGCGTTAAATTAGCATGAAAATAGTGAAAATGGACAACTTTTTGCGGAGAAGTCCGGAAAATGTTCTCGCGGGGGTTTTCGAAGTCCCTCTTTATCACTTTGGTGTAAGCTTTATTATTTATTGCTAAATTGTTGTAACTGGGCTAATTAACAAATTAAAAACTCCACCCCCGAAATCACTAGAGAACCGGAATTTTTTCCAGGATTTCTGGCTTATTAAGGGAAACCATCGGCACAAGAGTTTTGCAAATATAATTGTTCATTGTTCAATTGTTACAACCTGGCTAATTAACAAATTAATAATTCTCGTCTGACGAGCGTAAGAGACTTTGAACTTCTTCCCAACGATTCGTTGTAGACCCGGTCGATACTATCGCTTGGAGATTGTTGCCCAAATTTTGCTCAACCTGAAAAACCATTATTTTTCCGAAAAATTGCTCATACGCGTGTGAAGTTGATAGAGAATAGTTCGAAATTGTACAAGCAGTTTTGAATCGTGTTTGTATGTGCTTGGTGACTCTCAGGACATTGAGTAGAGTTATTAATTTGTTAATTAGCCAGGTTGTAACAATTGAACAATGAACAATTATATTTGCAAAACTCTTGTGCCGATGGTTCGCCTTAAAAAGCCAGAAATCCCGGAAAAAATCCGGTTCTCTAGTGATTACGGGAGTAGTCATTAATTTGTTAATTAGCGAGGTTGCAACAATCGAACCATAAATAATTATATTTGCAAAAATCTTGTGCCGATGGTTCTCTAGTGATTTCGGGGGTGGAGTTTTTAATTTGTTAATTAGCCCAGTTACAACAATTTAGCAATAAATAATAAATCTAACACCAAAGTGATGAAGAGGGACCTCGAAAACCCCCGACAGAACATTTTCCAGACATTTTCGTTGAATCGTGTGTGACATTTGCCATATGTTCAACAAAAATGGGTCATTTGTTAAATAAACAATTAAAAATTTGCGAGCGTACAGAGGTTAGATGTACCTTTTGTTATAAACAATTCCCTGAACATTTTGCAGAAAACCGCATCCCAATCGGACCTCTCCACAAAAAGTTGCAAGTGAAATGCTAATTTGATGCGACTAGCAGCACAATTTGAGATATCACAATCCACCGTTTGGCTAACGTTAAGGCACGACTCTACCCATTTCACGTGCAGCGAGTACAAGCAACACCACCTAAAGAGTCTTTTAGGTGGTGTTGGTACATACAAGCCTTACGTAAATACGTCCAAGTGATCTACCGCTTCGAATGAACTTTTGTGACTGCGGATGAGGCAATTTTCATACGTAATAGTATTTACAATTTTCACAATACGCATTGGGTATTGCATCCGCATGTCACTCGGCGAACACACTTCAGTAAATGTGTTGGCTGAAATTGTGAACGGAGTACATATTGGCCCTTTTATTCTTTACTTTACTTTATTTACAATTTTTGCGTAATAATTTACCGGTACTCCTCGATGAAGTTAATCTCAAAGTTTCATTATTATAATTAGTTAATAAATAAACTTACTTTTTCAACGTTTATACAGGGTGTCCCGAAATTAATGGCACACAAACTGCAGTGGCGGCCCGTGGGTTTTTCAAAGGGTGGGCACAAAAATAAATTTAGATTCATTTAAATGTATTGCAAGAACAGAATGTAATTCTGCAGAAAAGTTAATTAAACCTATATAAATGCCTGGATTTTTGGACAGTCGTCTCATCATGACTTTGCAAGGCTAATTCGAAGGCTCCACAAAAACTTTATACACATTATTAAACGACGCAAAATGTGACGATTTTTCCACCTGTTTATTATGTTGTAACCGAGGTCCTAACTTATAGCGCAAATACGCACTATACTCGCGACAAGAATTCAGACAACTTACGTCATACGAACAACTAAATAATTCATTATGTTTTTATCAAAATATTTAAGAAACTGCAACTGATAGTTATAAAACTACATACTCGACTAAAAGTTTGCATTATATATTGCACTAAATTGCAAAAAATGACTGTTTATAACGCGACCAAATATCGAAAATTACATTGACAATAAAAACAAATGTGTAACGACAGCCGTGACGTAAACGTCTGAATTCTTGACGCGAGTATATCTAATTGTTCACGTATGTCAGTTTTTCCTAAAACACTTTTAAATGAGCCACAGAATTTTCATATTTTTGGCCCTATTCGCTATGTGCTTTAAATCGTCAAGTCCGTATTTGGTCCACGTTGTAACTTATGAAACAAACAAAACATAACAATTTATTTGTCACAGAACAACCAAATTTATCGTATATGTTTCTAAAAAGAACTCAATTATATGTTCTAGATTTACTTGTAGATTAGTAATTAATTTTTAAATCAGTAGGCCTAACTTTCTTTTTAAGTAAATATTATTGATCAAATGGCACTGGATTGTTATTTAACAGATAATGAACATAATATATTTCTCGTTCCGGATACATTTCTTTTAATAACTATGTACAAATACACAGAATCACTTTAAAATTATATCTATAATGAGAAATCGCCTTTAAAACCAGCAAAGTTAAAACACAAATTTGTTTACACAACTATTCTGCAAGCGAAATATATTTGTATATACAAGTACGTACTAAACAAAGCAAGCGACTACTGATAACTGAAAACTGAATGCCGGAGGAAGACGGAGTGATGGAGATTGGAGACAGTGGAGACTAGTGGAGAAGGGACAGAGACACGTATTTCAGTGCCCTTTGTCGGCTTTAAATCGGCGAATTTCATTTACTCCGAGGAGTCCCGAACGTCGGAAAATGAGCCACGTTTGGAGACAATTCTTGGGTTCCCAGGAAATAAAGTTTGATATAGTTCGGCGCGTGGATGGTTGACGGGAAATAAGTTTTGAGTAGTTTTTCGCAACCGATAATAGAATTACAAAAATATATAAATCTATAATAGCATCATATATTTCTTCGTGACATGTACAGTGAAGGGTGGGCACGTGCCCTTGTGCCCTTAGCACCAGCCGCCACTGACACAAAGTAAGAGTAGATTCCTTACATCAAAATAATGCGATTAAGCCCAACTTACCTTGGTCCATTTGTAGCTAATAAAAAAGTTACAGGGCGTTAAAGTTCAAATTTTGAATTCGAAATTCTTAAAATTCTAAGAAAGTTTTGAAAGGAGTCTTTTGAAAATTTGAATTATGGGGTTTTCTGGGACAAGAAAAACGAATCCGTACTTAATTTTGCTGTAGACGCTAGAGGGCGATACGAAATGTACTCTTGGTTGATAAAAGCTGATAACTTTTTTATCAGTGTGTGTACAAAAGTTTGAATAGAAAAATATTGTTCTCCTATCTATTTTTCACAAAAAAAGTATACTTGTCTTATGTCGATAAATTTAACCGTTTTCGATTTATTTCTTGTTTTTCTATTGGATGCAATAAAATAAGTTTGTAGTAAAAAACTAAAAATTATTTTCAATAATAATTTAATTCATTCTTCATTTCTTAATAAATTTCTGTTCTAGGAAATGTAAGTAAGAACGGCCATTCAGATTATTTGGCAATTCAACAGGGCACAACACATGATTTCCAACAATACCACACAAAATAATTATTTTAAATTCATGTTGAAATTGACATTCTCTTAATACATGCGAGTTTTTATTATCCCAAACATGTTTATTTGTGAAGTTGAAAACGCCCCGAAGAGTAAATGTGGCTTCGTCTGTAAACAACACCTTGATTAAAAATGTGGATCATCGTTATGCCGGCATAAGGATCTAAGACAAAATTGTTCCCTATCTGAAAATTCTGCAGGTAATAAATTCTGCACTGGGCTAGTGATACGGGCACAGTTTTTCATTATGAAATAATCCATGAATAGATGATTTAGGTACAATGGTCGTCAGCTTAAAGTCACCAGTTCCATGGTCCATTCTTTTCTAGTGCCATTTATTATACACGGTGCTAGAAAGGGACAAAACATGGAAGTGGTGACTTTAAGCTGACGACCATTGTACCACTACAGCCGCAGACATTCGTCGTAAACTTATTTCATGATTTTCTGTTACACAAAGCAAAATATCCTTCTCGTGTTCTGGAGTAACAGTTGTTGGACGGCCATCATCTCCTCTTTTAGAACGAAACGATCCAGTATCTCCTAACCAAAGATTTTTAAATAATTTGTGATTTGGTTGTAATCTATTTGAGTAACTTTCTAAATACCTACGACACGCACGACGTTCATTAAAATTTTCTTTAGCATAAATACATACCATATCTCGCATTTCTTTATTAAAAAATAAACTATGGCGAGGCATATTTCATGCTATATTATTAATTGTAAACAAAGACTTATGTAAAGGAATACATATTTAACATAAGTTACTTGTCAATCAGCTGATTGTCAATAGTACAATTTGTTTTCAAATAACCAAAGCTTAGTATGACAGTTTTACGGAAGTAACTACACACTTTTATTTTATTTTATTTTATTTTATTTTATTGCATCCAATAGAAAAACAAGAAATAAATCGAAAACGGTTAAATTTATGGACATAAAACAAGTATATCTTATTTGCGAAAAATAGGTAGGAGAACAACATGTTTCTATTAAAACTTTCGTACACGCACTGATAAAAAAGTTACAATCAGTTTTTGTCAACCAAAAGTACATTTCGTAGCGCCCTCTAGCGTCTACAGCAAAATTAACTACGGATTTGTTTTTCTTGTCCCAGAAAACCCCCTAATCTAAACTTTCAAAAGGATCCTTTAAGAATTTCAAATTCAAAATTTGAACTTTAACGCCCTGTAACTTTTTTATTAGCCACAAATGGACCAAGGTAAGTTTGGCTTAATCACATTAATTTCGGGACACCCTGTATAAGATTGTTAAAATTATTCGTGATGCAACTCCAAATTTAAGTAAAACATTTTATTTAGTTGGTACGGGTGTGAAAACAGCCATGGATACTTGTCCACGGTTTTCAATTAAATATTCAGCAAAAATCGACGATATGAATAAAGCATTTATCAAAAATACTTGTGTTTGAACAATTGTTTTATACAGGGCGTTAACAAATTTTTAAAATTGTCTAATGGTGAACTTAAATCTGAAAACAACAAAATCTCCATAAAACATGTACTAAGTGTGCTACCTACCCATTTTCAATATAGGGCCGTAACAAGAGGATGCTACCCTCATATTACGAAAATTAGTTTATTCCGTGAAAAAAAAAAAACGTCATCGTGTAAGTTAAATCTGAAAACGGAAAAATACTACTAAAGAGATGTGCTAAGTATGCTGCTTACTCATTTTCAACATAGGGCCGCAATGAGGGGATGCTAAACCTCATATTATGAAAATTAGTTTATTATGTGGTAAAAAAAACGTCATCGTGTAAGTTAAATCTGAAGTAGCTGTTTTCACACCCGTGTTTGACCAAAGCCCTGACTATTGTCATATTTTGGACTTTTCTTCAAAGTATGCCAAAAGCACTTTTTTACTGAACTTGCCAGTAAAATTTTTCAGATCACACATCTCAAGAAAAAAATGTACGAAAACTCGTACTGTTGTTAAATTACTAGCCAATAACTCGAAAGTCGCTTTATTAGCAGCTTCTTCGATTTCCGTCGGGAGAAATTTATTTTGTTGATCATTCTGTCACGAGATTTGAAGTTACTTGTCAACAAACGATCGAACTTGCATTACCTTAACATCAATAAATTGAAAATAATATTTTCTAAATTTAATAGCGTAAGAAATGCGATTTCGTTTCAAAACTGAATGGTGTTTGTAGAAAAAATAGTGTATGATATATGTGCTAAAAGCACAGAATATATAGCTAACGCTATTTTCTATGCTAAAAGTGATTTTATTTTATTTGAAGGGATGGGATAAAATGAAATGTAACTTTTAACACTTAAGTATCATAAATATTATGTGCTATAGTGATTAAGTGTTTTATTTTATCCACTTTGTATATTGCCAATGTGTTTGTTTGGGGGCATATTCAGGTTTTTGTTTACTATTCCTATAGGCAGCCTATTCAACTGGTCGCTTTTTATGTTTCTAAAAGTCGCGGAAGACCACCATTATCCGAGAAGTGGTTCAGACCCTAGCCATAATACCAACAACAAGAACCGACAAGATAAGAAACAATGTACAGACGGGCCCAGGGAGTACGCCCCCCATAGAGCCTAACCCGGGAATAGCAAGGGCATGTCAAAGAATCCCTGCTATGGCTAGGGATCTATACGTTAATTATATTATTGGCAGCGATCAGTTGCCTAGGTCATTACATAACAACCCGGAAAACCACTATCGATCAAACAGCTATAATATACTATAATTAATTCATTGATAAAAAAATAATTAATAATTTTTTAAAAAGAATAATTATTTTATTGCACATACATAGCTCCATAGTAGACTCACAAAACTAAATATGAATAAAATTTGGTCAATTGATTTTCTAACTGTGGTATACCTATTTATTTCCCGTATGCCTGGTTGTCTACTTATAGTATAATATCTACAAAAGCAAGATTTTTTTACTTGTAAAGAGAAGTGCTAAAAATATTATTGACAAATAATATTTAGGCAGTCTGAAATTCAGTGATAAAATGTCTAGCTATTTAGTCCGTGTCTATACCTACACTTCAGCAAAGATATGGGAGTAGAGGTGCTGATGCCAATAAAATAATTTTTATTTCATATGGCCCGTTAAATGGACATTTCCCGGAGTCATTTGCGGCCGGGAAATACGAGTATAACATATCTGATCACAGTAATGTGCTATTGTGTATTGCAACAATGTTTAATATTTTGATAAATTTATTTAAGTTTTTCTGGTTTACTTAATTGTCACGTTGTTTTCGCAATGTAAAAATGAAATGATATTATTATTTCATTTGACTGCGACAAGCAAATGATTGCCAACTAATGTTTTTTTTTTAATTTAATAATTATAATTTCCTATTAATTTTAAAAAGAATATGAAATAAAATTTTATACGATACACGTCATGTCATCTAACGCACGTAAAATATCGTAAATTACAATAAGGTAAATTTATAGGTATGCATTTACTGCCTAATTATTATCATCTATGTAGGTATGTATGTATCTCCCTCGCTAATATATTTTTATATTATTTGATATATTTTTTCTTGTAATAGATATAATCCAAAAGGTCATACGTAATTAATATGCACAAACATACATTTTTCTATAATGAAAATATTTGCGTATAAACAATAAATATTTATTAATATACATATCTTCAATCCTGATTGTCCTTGAAAATTTTAAATTATTCTTAAAATAATTTTTGTATTCAGACAAATTATATAAAATAATAAACTTAAACTTCTACATTAAATGTAGAATGTAATGTCTAATGAATTTCTTTGCCAACATTGTTTATAATATCAGTACATAATTATTAATAGAGACAAGAAGAGAACTGGGAACAGGAAGTTATTTAGTACGTTACCCAAGTGCATAGGTACTTATATTTAACTATAAATCAATAATTTAAAAATAAGTTTATAATACCTTAAGTCATATTCTCCTTTCTTCGATACTAATGAACAAAAATTCTTCACGATCGAACTATTTATATATTTTATTTATGCATTTTGTTGGCGTTTTTGTTATTAAATTTCATGATAACCTAACCTTATGTGCTACTACTAGTCTACTGCAGTATAGAAAGTGATAAACAAATGATTACAAATGCCTAGGATGATATGCAAATATTATTACAGCATCGTGTATTAATGTTTGCATACCACGGAAGAATTTTTATCTCTGTAATTCAAGGTCAATATACATATTAATTAGGTTTATTACTACTAATAAGATTTACCTAATCAAAAGAGGACAACAAAAGTCAGTGGTGTGCCTAGACATATTTTAACACTTTCAGGAGAAGAATAAGTCAGACTAAAGGTTGTACCAAGTTAGCAATCTACAATTATATGTAATAGTCACTTCGGAAAGTCCTGCCTAAAATATTTTTATTCTTTTATTGGAATACTGTACTGAAGACTTTTTTCCGAAGGCATTTCGTTCTTGTGGCAGTTTGAACCTTACCCCTCCCCCAAATTATATGTTAGTTGCGTCTATGTAGGTAATATATTTATTTGTTACTAAAGAAAAAATAAATATGTAAATAAAAGCCAAGATGATGGGTGGATGGTGTAATTTTCCAGATGCAGACAATCAGACATACGCAAGTTTGAAGATTGAAAAATTAACAAATAGTTGATAAATGTGCAGTTTTAACTTGTAAATACAGTGGTACCAACTTTTCAGCTAGTTTGTTAATACTTTACTGCATATGATAGATTCAAATTCGTAGCAGTTCGTATCCGTATGCTCAGCACCTCAAATATTTGACTCCTTTGATGTGTGGTTATTTATCGACAACCGTCGGGAAATTTTCTGTTTGACAAATCTCAAACATTTCTTAATTTTCATGTAGTGTGTGTCTTAGATATTTAACAAATAACCAACATTTGCTACCTATTCCGAAGTTGTCAAAATTCACATGCCTCTGACCGCCTTTAGATCAAGTAGGCTCTATCCATAGATTTAGTGGGGTTCGAATAATTCAGAAATTAGTCAAGTTTTTAAGTGTTATTGAACCAGAATCACATACGAACTTATACTGAACATTGCACTATTGATACAGTATTGCTAGTAGCACTGTTGAGCCTATGTAGGTTCTGTTAGGAACGAGAGGATACCATAGGTCATGTCTTACACAAGCGTGAAGATTTAACACTACTAGGGTTGCCACTTGTCCTTACTTCAGCGTATGTGTCCTTCTTTTTACTACAAATGTCCTTACTTGATGGAAATGGTGAAATTCATAGTAAAATATAATTATTGGGTTGGGACACAAGAACATGAAATACCTACCTGAATTCCATACCCCTAACCTACTATTTCTGCATAGAATAAATGATTGCCATTTTATTGTCCATGAAAAGTAATAAAAATGAAACTTTTTAAATGTAGGTAGAACGATGTTTCAAAAATAACATCCAATAATTGATAATATTTGACAAGAAATCAGATATGTGATAATTATAGAGGAGGAAGGTACCATATAAAGTTTTAATGCAATATCCATAATACATTAAATGCATAAACTTTCCAATGTAATGGAAACCATATTCAGTAACTGGATATACCGACCTTCAATCACCATAAGAAAGAGGATGCAACAGTAAATGATGTTCAATAAGCATATATTTGGAGCAAGCATTAAAACTTATATAATTTTTATATCAAGGCACTTTTCTTCATTTTGAAAACGTATGTTTTCATACCAAGTGATATGCAGATCTGACTCTAAAACTGACGTGCTTAAAAATATAAATTCTCAAACACACTTTTTTTAAAAATGCAGATAATTTCAACCATAATTATAGTAAATATACTTACAGTTTTAACTAGTTGAATTAATAAACACTCGCACTTTAGCTTCCAACCTACGATATTTACTGTTCAGCAATGGGAATATTTCCAGGGCAAAACCATACGGAAAAACTCGAGTAATAATAGGCCCGTAATTCACGCTGAACAAACGACGGCAAAATCATTAGTAAACATGTATGTACCATGCAGTATTGACCAACTGATAAATGCTTATCCTAAATTTTAGAGCTTGTTATTCATATAGGTACTTTTATTAATTCAGAAACCTCTATAATTACGTTATATTTTCAAAACTGTTAGGTTAGGTTAGTAAAAAGCAAAATAATATAATTTAGTGTACGTTTCATCTCAAAAACATACTTATTGATTGATTTTGATACAGATCTCTCTCAAACTAGTGAAGGAACTCTCTTACTTTAGTCTTCTAATTAGGTTCCTTCCTTTCTTAAGACTTTCATTATTTCTTCTTCCCAGGAATTTCTTACCGTCACTTTTCTGTTATCTTTTTTCACTAATTCCTATATAAGAACTTCAATAACGCATTTAGAAATGCTTTAGAAGACTTTTAGCCTCTACAGATTTCCAGTATAGGCAAAAAATCCATTCACATTCCCATACATACTCATCATCATCATAACTCTACCTGATATAGTGCGGCGTGTGTTCATAGACTAATTAAAATTAAATAATGTTGCGCTTTCCTTAAAATTCTGATCTTTTATATATTGTCTCTAGCATGATGGTAACATCATCTAGTTGGTCTTAATAATAATAATATATCTTTTTAATCACGAGGATTAGCCCAGAAGTCGAGATATATTATAGCTACGTAACCTTTATGTAACATCAATATAGAATCAATATCGGAGAATGAAATATTAACCGCTGCAAAAAAAAATAGAAAAATAAAATGACCTCTGGTCCAGACAGCACACCATCTTCCTTAGTAAGACTGTATTGGTGTATTGGTTAAACCTTTATTTGAATTATATAATCTAGCTCTGAAAGCCAAAACATTTCCAACTAGATGGAAGGAAGCCAAATTAGTACCTACCTGTAATTAAAAGTGGTGATAAAGCTGAAGTAACTAATTACAGATAAGTATCCATCTCATCAAATTTTGTTAAATTCTTTGAAATAGTATTGTACAATAGAAGCTATCTTTTGGTACGTCATCACATTTCAGAATATCTATATGGTTTTGTGGGTAAACGATCTACTATCTACTATCTAATGGATCGGTCAGTGGTCGGGCGGATTAAGACGTCAGTACTTGAATCGAGGTGACTAGATCGCTGTGGGTTCGATTCTCCGCAGCCGGTAGACCGTATATAAGATATATTCGTGGAGAGATTGGCATCCTCTCTGCGGGTATGGTAGGGTGGAAGAATGTTGCCTTGGGTCAATGTGAGAGATTGATATCGGTTGACATTTGACTATCCTCCTAATTAATGAGGTTTTCCAGGTTTCCTTCATTCCTGCACTGAATGGTGGTTACGGCCTACCAACGTAAGTCGTTCCTGGGCGCAAATGTGGCCTGCTGAATAATAATATACCGCCCGCTCTCCCTCTTCGACTTCTGGGCTAATCCGCGTGATTGTTGAATATGTTCCAAACTCGAATCATTAGACAACTGCAAACGTCTACTCTAACTGTAAGTGCCATTTTACAACTTTCAGCCTAGAGTTATGAATAGCATAACGATTCGGCATACAGTAGTTGTTTCTTCTAACATCAATATTCTTCAAATGTATATGGACAGAATACAACAGTTTTCTCGTAAATATCACTACATCATTTATACCATTGTACTTTCTCGTTGCACATCGGTTAAAGATTTGGGAATAACTTTCGATAAACAATTGTCATATAATGATAACATAACTCCAAAAATTTCAGAGGCTATGAAGTGTTTTGGATTCATTGTTGGGAAGTGTAAGACATTTAATGATACCAATATGCTAAAGAATTTATTCTATTTTATTATACGTACAGTCAAAATATAGTTGTTTGTGGTATCTTTTTTATATTTCTCATATTCAAACAATAGAGAATGTACAAAGGAGATTTCTTAAGTATTTAGCTTTGAAAGTTGAGGCCAGTACCCATAAGAGGAGTAAGTTATAATTATTTGATAAATAGGTTTAGTGTTTAGTATTGGGTCTTTAGAAGTAAACAGAAAATATAATTCTTCAACATTTTTATGCAATCTTTTGCATAATCAAATTGATTGTTTCTCAACTTTTAGCACAAACTTTATTTGTTTATTCCAATCATTGCCCACCAGATTAAAAATCCAATAACAGGACAACTAAAGGTACTATTTTTTTACTGTATTAGAAAGGTATTTTAAGCTAATATAAATCAAATCTCCTACAATTCTTATCAGTGAAGTCATATGTGTTTTTCATGATTTTTCTGATACATCATCTAGGTATGCTAATGAACATTTCTACAGACAAAGCTCTATTCTATAATTATCTTTAGATAATAATAGAATAATTATCTAAAGATCTAGATCTAGATGTTTGGTATCAGAAAACATACATATGACTTCATTGATAGGAATTGTAGGAGATTTGATTTATATTAGCTTAAAATACCTTTCTAATACAGTAAAAAATGTTACAAAAGCTAATAATAAGGAGTATATCGGTAGGGGTATGGGATAGGTGTAATTCAACGCTGGTTGGGGCTTGTGTCCACAGAGAAGTTAGTTTCACACAATATTATTAATACCTAAAAATATATAAAGGTACTATAGTAGTAAAAAAGCATACAAATAACATAATAATCTAAACAAAACTAAATGCTCACAAAAAGGACACCAAAACTGAAAATAAACAAAAACGAAGTCAAACTATAAAATGGAAGTATTAGTTGCATCTAAGTAGAAGTAAGTATTCATAAAAAGAAAAACAATGTTTAAAACAAACAAAACAAAGTAAAAGCTATAAAATAAAGTATTGTAACTGTGTCTACACAGAAGGAAGTATTCACAAACAGAAAAATACCTAAAATAAACAAATCAATCAAACTATAACATATAAGTATTGAATGTGTCAAGTAGCTTAGTTAAGAAGCAATTATTGTAAATGCCACACAAATGCGATATTTTATTATAATAAAGACACATAATATAAATAGACGATTGCATATATTAGTTCTCAGGTTAATATTATAGAAAGTGTGAACTGCTCTAATATTTTGTTTAGGTAAAGATTAAACATTGCTAGCAAAAGTGGCGGTCTGTCAAATTGTGCAATAATTTGTATAAAAAAGTTAGGGAATTCAAAATTCTTCTGTGATGCAACGTATGCATGCCAAATGTAGCAATTAAAGTCATGTGGTCAAACCGTGTGGTGGGTAAACTCGGTCTATCTTAACAACAAGAGCTTAAGAAATCGGCTTTGTATTCCTTCAAGCATATTAATATAAATAATATCATAATGAGAATACCTACTACACCAGAGCACCATATTCTACTTTAGACCGAATAAGTGAGATATATATCTTAAGTGCATCAATATTAGTGAAGGAACCACAGTTATGTATAATGAAACCCAACATTCTCAAAGCGTAAGCACATGTTAAGGTAATGTGAATGTGCTCATTGAAAGTAGATTTATAGTCAGTGTACCCCTAAGTCTTTAACAGAATTGGTTTCAAGAAGTTGAACAGTGTCATAATAATAATTAAAATGAAGCGGATTCAATATCCTGGTATAGGAACACACACATTTAGAAATGTTCATAAAAAGTTATTGTTGCACCAAGTAACTACATTATTTATTTGTCTGCAAACTATAAGACAATCGGTTTCACTAGCTACAATGCTATACAGTTTTTAATCGTCAGTAAATAATAGTGTTATAATCAATACTGTCCGGTAAATCATCAATCTATCAAATGCCTTTGTAAAATCTATGTAAATAACGTTTACTTGGCCTTGATATTATTTGCGATGTTTCAGTAAGATTTGATACAGTAGATCGTTTTTGCATAATACCATGCTGGTTGAGTGAAATTAAATGTTTAACTTGGGGCAACACACCTGCTCATATAAACACATTTGAACAGAATTACGATACGATGGTCTATAGTTCTTTATATTATTAACAGAATCACACTTTAGAATTGGGCGAACCCTGCCTAATTTCCAAATATCCGTAAAAGTGTTTATAAAAATAGAACAGAAGTAATCAGAGCATTTGCGCAATCCTTCACTTCATTTCACTCACTCCATTTGAAGCAAGAACCAATATTCTCTTCTCTTTACTAGTTACTAGTTTATATTATGGACAAAAACTTTAACAGCATTGCTCATTTATGCGATATTCACAACCGTAAGCTGAAATATATTATCAAATTAGTTCTATAAGTATTTGGTATTGTAATGCATTTTGAATTATTATTATTATTACGTAGGAGACAAATTCAGATATATTATCATTTGCTACAACCTAAAAGTATGTTACCATGCAATCCTTAAATCAAGTATTACTGGTTGCCTAACAAAGTGAATCACTAAAATGATCGGACATGATCGTGAATTCCGAATACTCACGTTTAAATTTCAAACACCACCGGGCGCTGAACTTTGCCGGCTGCCGGTTGTCTAAGCTTTTCAAGATTTCCAGCCAGTTTATCGTGATCGTTCAGGGTTGTGTTAGTGCCCTTCATGCTCCTTTGTTGTTCGACTGTTTATATGACGAATTACCCTGTTTCTCTTATAGATTTAGAGATATGTGACAGAAACGAACATTTATTTGACTGTTAATTGTGTATTGTGATTGTTTCTTTCTAATTTTGTGAATAATTTCATAAGAATAATGGCAGCAATTGCTCTTACAATTCTTCTCTGCATATTAGGTACGTACCTACAGCTTCATGCATACCTATACTCATTTTTATTAGCAAACAAACAAGTATTTATGTTTTCAATAGGTACTTTATTTATATTTTTTCTTTCACCACACACTAAAGGTTTCAGGCTAAATGGCAAAAGTTGTTGAATGGCTATGCATCATATAAATTATAACTATTTTATCACATTTGTTATTAATGAGTCTTCTTCTTTGCGAGCAGCAATATTACAAATAAGTTATCTTCAACTAAGTAGATATATTTATACGGTATAAGGCTTTTAACTTTTATCTAAAAGAAGGACGCTTTTTCATATATCCTATTTTAGACTTCAAGCCCCTCATGTCATTTTATTTTTTGATTCTGGAAAATGTTTAGTTTCTACTGTTGTCTTTATAGGTTAGTTGTAGGTCCAAATTAGTGGGGTAATATCCATTTGCCTAATTGACAACACGCCACTGAATTCAATTACTATACTATAGATATTTATATATTTTCATTAAAACGAAGCTTAAACTTGCTTTTGTAATTATGAATGAATATCTCATATTGGTACCTAAGTACAGGTAAGTATATATATTTTTAAAATGGTCTTAAATTTTCTTTAAAAGGTAAACGGGAAACTTTAATTGTGTTCTAATAATCTGAAAATAACTAAGAAAATCGCCACTTTTAGTCAGTTATAATAGGTATGTGGTATGAAATGGGCAACCCCCTAATTTGCTTGCATATACATTTTGTTTGACAATGAATGATTGATTGTATCTACAGTGCTCATTACCTCTCTTGCTTTTTTGACTTTTCTTTTTCTTTGCGTTTGTTTCGTGTACATGAAGGCAGAATTAGTTTGTAATAAATAACATTAAAACATAGCCTGTAACTATTGATAAATCACATTAAAAATGTTAAATGGACTAGGTACTTTCAATTCAACTATTCTAACACCACGACGCGAAATTCCAATATTTGCGAATTACTTTTAAATATGAATGAAAATAGATACCTATATTTTCTTATATAATAATAATAATATCTCTACCCCTCATTCTAATCACGAGAATTAACCCAGAAGTCGAAGACTTGTGCAGAAGGGGCGGCATAGTATTACTAAGCAGGCCGCAATTGCGCCCAGGAACGACTCACGTTGGTAAACTCTAACCACCATTCAGTGTAGGAATGAGGGCAACCTGGAAAACCTCATTAATTAGGGGGGTAGTCAAACGTCGACCGATATCAGTCTCTCACATTAAACCAACGTAAACCCTCCATACTCTAAAGCAGAGAGGATGTCAATCCTCTCCACGAATATAGCTGATATACGGTCTACGGCCGCGGGATTCGATTCCACAGCGGTCTGGCCACTTTGATTTAAATACTGACCCCTTAAACCGCGCGACCACTGACCGACAAATATAAAGTAGTAAGTTACAAAAATAAACTACCTGTAACATTGATTTCTGACCGAAATTTACAAAACACAGACATGAATTAATGCCTATAATAATATATAGAATGTAAATACTGAAGAAGTAATTAATACCTACTTTCCCATACGGTTGGAAAAATCATGATTTTGATTAAAAAAATGAAAAAATCATGATTTTTTTGATTTTTTAAATTATTCTATTTTTTTAAATAAATGGTTTTTCAATACAACTATCAACTTTCAAAATACGTATGTTTGCATGTTACTGAAAAAATTGTGTATGGGAATATTGGCCTATTTTATATTGATTTATACATATACAAACAATAAAGCCGGGCAAACATTAATACGCGGTTCAGAGTTTGCAGTTTTATATATAGAGTGTCCCAAAATTAGCCTGCCAAAAATTAACTGTGGATTTTAAGATCAAAAATAAGAAAAAAATGTTATAATCATAAGTCCCTTGACTCCCCCTAACGGAGATATGGCCCCTTAAATGGGGACCTTGATTTATTCCAAATATTTCCAGAAGAGATCAAGACAAAGTAATTAAATTTGAAATTGAGAATCACAATTAGATTGCGAATCTAATGGTCTGAAAATAATTTCCCATAATTGTCATGTCATTTTTAAATTAATATTACTCGTAAACCGAACAATTTATCGAGGTAAAACAAGAGTACCTTTTTTTGTGGTTAACATTTTTTCCTCGACCCTTGAGACATGAAAAAGTTAGAGCAATATTTATCCAATAAACCCCTCAGTTTGGCACGCCTATGACTAATTATGGTGTTGTTTTTAGAACATTTGATTTGCAATCTAAGATTATCAATTTTAAATTTGATTACTTTATTTCGATACGTTTTGAAAATATTTGGTGAAAATTAAATTTTGGGGTCTCCCTTTAATGAGCAATAGCTCCGTTAGAGGACGTTTACGGACCTATGTTTACATAACTTTTTTTTAATTTTGATCGTAGAATCCAGTTAATTATTGGCAGGCTAATTTTGGGGCACACTGTACTATATAAACCATCAAACTACTCAACAGCTAATGCTAACACAGAAATTGCGCCAAAAAATGTTTCTTATTTCTCTAGAATATCTTTTTTCATTTATATTTATAATAGTATTCTTATTTTCTACAGTTTTCTTTTGATTTAAATCATCGATTAAAATAAAAAATCAGTTGATTAAAATCGTGATTTAAATCAAATGATTTAAACGGGCACAGCCTGCTTTCTGAACCTTCTGAATTTGCTGAAATCACATTAAAATAAACGTAACACTGTCAAATCTAATTAGAATTTTTCTTTGAATAAGTTTATCATATGAGCTTGACGCAATTTCTTATACATTACCTATATGTTCCCTTTGTTGATGAGTTTGCTACTATGGTCGTCGAGAATATTTAGAGGTTCAGCAGGATCATAAGACTAAGGTCCGTCCTAAGGGCATGGCTAAGTTCATTATGCACTCTATTCTCAAGGAACAAGTTTGAATGGTGGCTTAAAAATATATTTGTTTTAAATAAAAGTAAAAACATTAATCTATTATCAGGGCATATGTCAAAGTCTACTAGCCACCTAAGTTGACATGACTGGACAATGGACATTATTAGCAGAAAGGACTAACTAGAAATATTTCAATAGGTATATATCGTCAGTTGTATTTATGGAATTATATGAGAAATTGTATTTGTATTTATTTATTTATTATTTCATAGAAAATTAATTGAATAAAGTATAATGATTAAAATTAAAAGTTCACTAACGTTAGTTCAGTTACGTTTCAAATACCACCCAAAGTAGGTAATACTCACGATTTCTATTGCCATTTGCAATATTTATCTTTAATTAAGACATACAAAGTGACTACACACATTACTCTATTATTTAAAAAGAGTAAATCTATATCACGAGACATGTAGGCAATTCAGACTGTATTTCATAAAAGTTTATGTATCCAGGACGTGAAAATGGTACAGCCACATTTTATTGTAGGATAATAAAAATTAAACAAATAAGATAGGAAAAAACTCAGTTAATTCATAATAGATAATAACATACTCGATAACATACACTCTGCCTTAACTTTTATTACAAATATTTGATAAAACGAGATACTGGTGTTTATTACCTACTATGTTTAACAGATTACAACCCTATTCTCTTTTAAAATAGAGGAGTAGGTACTGGAATATATAATATGTAATTTGATATATGGTTATAAGTAATTAA
The DNA here is from genome assembly GCA_025584915.1 of Monochamus saltuarius. Classification (NCBI taxonomy): domain Eukaryota; kingdom Metazoa; phylum Arthropoda; class Insecta; order Coleoptera; family Cerambycidae; genus Monochamus; species Monochamus saltuarius. Next base: position 74,322,706 of record CM046721.1, on the reverse strand, counting down.
GACAAAATGAATAAAATAATCATTATTTAAATTAAAGATGAACAAGATCCACTAGAAAATTACGTAAAATAGGGTTCTCATTGGAGCAAAAATCTTTGACAACTAAGTGTTTTAATCTTCATGACACCATGGCACTGACAAACGTCAGAGAAAGACAGAAACCGAGACAAAAACAAAGCAAACCATCACTCAACATATTTTCTATCTATTACCTAGGTTTATTCCCATCTGACTGCCAATGAAACTATATTTTTCAAGGTAATATTGGAACAGAGTCATGTGTAATAAGTTGCTAATACTACTCTCTATTTTCTAATATAATTGTATTCAATTCCTCTTATTTAGGAAAAGATAGAAATAAAAGTTTAATTTATTAAAACATCATAAAATGTTATTTCAAAGTTTTCATAAAGAAAATAATCTTCAGGAAAATATAGTACCTAGAGCTTTCTGGGTTTGAAAAATTACGACGGATATATATGTATAGTGTTTTCCATAAAAGCTTTGTAGAAATATTTTGCCAGCCAGTAATACAATGAAACTGAGGCCCTTCATACTCTGTCTACTGCAAATATACCAGCATATAGTTGTTGAATGTCTCATAGGCTTAAGCAATATTTAGGTGTCCCTTATATTGACATTTCAGCATGCGCATATGTGCTGTTTCGTTAAGGCAGCAGTAATAAGGATAGTTCTTGATCATATTTATGCATGAGTAAGGTATTAAGGTAAAACGTCGTTACAAATGATAAGTAAACTTATCCTCATTTTCCGAAAATATCATCTTACTCTTACTCTTTTTTTGATTGACCATTATATTGGCAAAAACTGAGAAATATAAACACAGGGACAAGAGAGTCTCTTCCGACAGATTATTAACCAATATTTTTGTGAACAAAATAAGGGTAAACTAAAATATTAAATATTTAAATAAAGTCTTACTTAATACTGTTCGGCAGTATTAAAGATATTTCCAATAAATCTCTAAATTTATTTTGGAAAATCAACCCACTAAGGAAAAGTTTCAAAAATGAAAACATTCAAGTGTAGAACCACTCATAGGAGCAAAGGGCTTGAACCAAATATTTTGGTTCTTGATGGCAATACATGATAGAAACTAAACAAATTATCTGAGTATTTCCCGTATTTATATAGTCTTTCTATATTTTCATTTAGCTGCCATATATTTGAATCAATGACTAAGATATTAAAGGAACGCGTTTTCAAGAGAATACACATTTTCTGGGAAATTAATTAGTAACATAATTCTTTATTTGATACCAAAATTGGGTAATCAAAGTTCTTTTTACCTAAATATTTGAGGTTAGTTTTACTATGGTTGACATATAAATTGAGTATAATGAAATATTTAAGAGAATAAGATCATTGTTTCTAAATTCCTCTTAGATTCTAAAGAAAATATACCTTGACCAAAGAATCCCAAGGTTGAGGCAAGATACCAAATTTAATTATTTTTAATAGATCGAAAGCTTGTTTGCAGTTTAAAAAAATAATTTCATTTTATATTTAGTAGATATGTTATGTAAAAACTGTAACGTTGTTTAAAGTAGAACTAATTTCGCAATTGTGCGCCATTATTAGGTATATTAATATTTATTAACATATTCCATCAAGTACAACTCTAAAGGAATATAGATTTAAAATATCTTATAAGAGCTCCGGTTTAATTGACTGCATTTGGGATCTGTTCGATCTACCTGAGCAGAGAATTAGATTGTTGCGTAAATGTTATGGAATTCAGGGTAAAATTGAATGTCCAGGTAGAATTTGTTCACTCAATAAACCGAGAAGCAAACTTGTCTATGTTTAATTTTCATATTCGCTCAAGTATGACCATTTACAATGATGTAACTGTGTACAAACAGAAAACCTTATGCATAAACAGTATTTTAAGAGACCTAAGTACTTTGAAATAGTGAAAAAGTAGTAGTATTCGGGGTTTATTCCTTTTGGCTTTATTATGTAGGTACTTATTTAGAATTTGATAGACTAAGATACGGATATTACTTACAAAACAGAGAATATTACATACTTGATTGTTATGGACTGTCAAATGTTTGAGACAAATAAGTATAAAATGTTATTGTTTATGAAAGGTGTCTTATAATAAATAGAAATAATTTGCTCAAACATCTCCTTTTTATGGAATTGTTTTTAGTTAATTTGTTGATAGAATACATAAACAATGACACTGTGCTTGATGGCAAAGTAGATTTTGTCAATTATTGTTTTAGGTATTTGCTAGTTTACTAATTTTTTTTGATGGTACCCTTCAGAGTACGTAAAATTGATGTTTTGCTCCTAATACTTAATCATTTCATTTAAGAAACTTGAAGTTTCCTCTCTCGTAGTATTCTTTATGAATGTCAATCATTTAAAAATACACATTTCCAACAACGATCCATCAGTCTGAGAAATAGAACGTTACGTCAAAATCTACATTATTTCATTCGTATTTGTAAATTGGAGAAATTGCTTTTTGTTCTTTGGTAATATTTAAAAATAATTTCAATATACATATTGAGATTATTCTCAATATCTTGATTTTTTTTTAACTCAATATATTGAGTTTTCTAAAAATAACAAGTATGTTTGACACCAGGGTGCTTACTTTCGTACTTATCTAATAATGCCAGTTACGGAGTTACGGACTTATAGAAATAGATGGTAACGCTGTTGGACGATAGTCATACTAAATGTTAAATCAATATTGTTGTTATTATTAAAAATACTATACAGTTCTGTTAAATCCTTGAAAACTCTCTATTGTGTGATCGTGTATACTCAGCATTTTTTCAGATACAGCATCTTTTGTCCATTCCATCTTCATATTTGTTTACAGTGCAAAATCCTATTTCTATCAGTGGTGTCTCGTCAGTTGACGCATCGCTGCACCTGTAACAATTGGTTGTGCGTATAGCTTAAAATAATTTTTAATCTAATACAAATTTTGTAATTTGTGACTTTAGATTAAAATACATAGTTTATATTTATTGCATAATTTATCAACATTAGTAATAATTTGAAAATGTAGGGCGTTGAACGCCTTCTCACAAAAACAGTGCTTTCGCTGAACGCGACTATCAATTTCATATAATGCAGAAACAACGTCCGCGGAACCGGCACCAGTGAAAATCCGCTGCAAATCATCATCCTTATTTACGGCAGTTGCCATGACAGCGGGGAAACACATAGCTGACCAGAACTCGCGGGTGCCACGGAAGTCGAGAGCACTGTTTATATTAAAATAAAGCTTCTATGTGTCAGTAGTGTTATTTCTACGGATGTGTTCGGTTATAAATATTGAAGTTTGTCGAAATATTTCCAGTTTATGGTCCTGTTTATGTTAGAAATAACTCTAGATGGAAAAATGAGGATAAACAAGACTTTTTGAATTCGAAGAGACCTGTACCTTCATTTAAAATTGACAAAAAAGGAAAATGAAAGGACAAAATGTTTGTTCGGAAGTTTCGGGAGGTATTTATAACATAACTGCAAAAAAAATTGTTACCCTGTTTAATTGCAGGTGTAAAATCTGGCGTATGAATAAAGATAGCGAGGTTGTTGTAAGCATGATGCTTCTTCTAAACATACAATAAAGCCGTGAATCTTGGAACAAATTCAATCTAATTTGTACAGAACGAACAAAAAAAGATTGCTCGGACTCAACATTAATTTTTAAATGCGTAAATTCTGACAAACATACAATAAGGACGTACCTACATGTTGGAAAGATTCAACCAAATTTGTACAGAGCGAACAAAAATATCGTTCGGACTCAACATTGAATTTTGAATGCGCTAATTCTGACAAACATACAATGAGAGCATAAATGTTGGAACGAATTCAATCAAATTTGTACACAGCGAACAAAAAATCGCTTGGATTCAATTTTAATTTTTGAATGCGCTAATTCTGACAAACATACACTGAGGATGTAAATGTTCTAACAAATTCAATCAAATTTGTACAGAGCGAACAAAAAAGTCTCAGATTCGACATTCATTTTTAAATACCCAACTTCTAACAAATATATTTTATAACGTCATTATTGTCGCAAATATGGCGTCACTTCCTCTTTTTTTAAAATAGCAACCCCAATTTTTGATAGCGTTATTTATGACATTATATTATCGTATAATCGTAACGATTCTCCCTACTATTCGATTGAAAAAAGTTTTCTTGCTTAAAACGTTTAAAACCGAGGTTAAACTTATTCGCGTACTTAATGATGCAATCGAAGCTTACAAATTTGGTAAAAAATTAGTTAAAAGATTATTCATTGAACTTATAAGTGCAGCACCATTTTACTATCACATCATCGATAAGTTTGTGGCTTCAAAAATTCTTAGAATAGATATTATTTTTAAAAAGAAGATGGGTGAATTAGATAGGGACTTATTTTAATATAAAATGACAAATTCGCCTCGAAGAATTGTTTATTCTTCCGCTTCACCTATTAATAAGTCAACGAGCCGCCATTGAACTTATTCACCGACTTTAAACGTGGGCCATGAAAGAAGCGAACGCACTATGAGGTCGCGGTCTAGACGCATCGCAGACCGTTCTCTGCCGAACTGATCACGGACTTTTACAAAATCAGTCAAATTTCACGAACCGATGTAACTTAAGTTACGCCAGTTTGTAAAATTTTATTTTGGTGGTAAGTAGAAACAAATAAGTGGCGTATCTCACATGTTCCTGTTCAGACTTGTAGCAGAATACACTCGAATACTACAATTAAGGCACTGTGTAAAAAGGAAGCTTGTGAAAAGATAGGTGAGGTAGCCAGTACAAGTTTTGACTTGTAGCAAGTGATATATCTACCCATATCAAAAGAGAAGTGCTATATTTTATAAAAGTCGTTTATCTAATTACAACTGCACACTGTAGGACATTGCAACTAAAAATTATTTTTGCTTTATGTGGCATGAAAGCATCAGTAAACGATAATGAGCAGAGGTTAGTACTTGTGTGTATAAGGCCCTTCTAATTTACGATGCAAAAAGCATAAATTCTTTTGCCTTATTTTCTGACGGATGTATCGAACAACACAAAAACTCTATTATTGTAACAATGCTGCTTTGTGTTATACCCAATAGTGTTAATATCGAAGAAATCACATTCAGATTCCTCGAAACATTCCATGGACAAAATGAAGGGGATGCGGCACACAGTACCATATCCAAAGCTTTAAAGACTGTTGGTGACGTTTATGTACCTTCGCAGTTACCGCCTATAGTGAAGATTTCCCGAAGACGCCATCCCTATATTGTTGTATCTCTAGAAGGTAATGACTTTATTGACTTTAAGAAAATATCTCAAGATTTGCGGGTTTGCACTACAAAAGTAGCTGAAACAGGTGAGTCTATGAAATGGACCGATCTCATGGAACTGAAAGTTAGGAAAGACAGGCCAATCGAAATATTTTTCAAAACAAGTCACTTGAAAACAGTATATAAAACACTGTAACTGAAACGACAGAAATTTCCATTGAAGGGAGTTCAGTTACAAAGTCTCAATTCTGCACCAGCATGCTTTTTGTTATATTTTTGATAATTTATTTAAGGTATTAACCTACAGAAGTAATACAGTATTTATTTCTTATTTTATGTCAATATATTATTTGGTTGTCTTCCATTCCATACTTTCTTTTAATTTGAATTTTGTTGTAAGCTATATTAGCAGACAGCGAACTAATTGTCAATTTCACGTGACGTATTCCCCTCATGCATGCTCATGCTCAATTAACATAAAATTTGCTGTTACTTTTTCAGATCTCCTCTTATTTTAAAGATATCTTTCTGTCATCCGTACGGCGCAGTCCTGTCCTGATGCAGCTTTCTTGTATATGTATCAGAGCCTCCAGACTGAATAAAAAGAGTAGGCAATAAAACTTCCTCTCATGAGCAGCAATTACGCTGTTCCCCGTAACGAATTGTCGCGCAGCCTGCCTCAAATATTAAAGTTTCTCGGTTTCGTAAAAGGCAATAAATTCCATACCAAGAAACAACTCATTTAATGCATCTCAGACCGTTACTAACCTCTTTTGTTCTTACAGTATGCTGTTGTTACACGCCATGTGTGTGTTTTTTAGTTTACATGAACAATAAAAAGTGAATTGCCAGTTCGACGGGTTTTAATGCATATTTGATGTGGAACGAACAGACGGCAGTTCTATCGAATACTCTCGGTTTTCATGTAATTAGTCTTTTCAAATTGCGTTTCAATTAAGGATTTTCGTGCCACTTGTGTTACAAAAAAATTCTAGAGAAGTGTGTTTGAACATGGAGTAGCAACAACACCCTGAGTAGAAATAAATAAATGTATACTTCTGCTTATAAATTATAAATCTTGTCTCCAGACTGATTATGCAAAATTAGTTATAGCTTTTTATTTGATCATAACATAATGTTGCGATCCACTTGGGAATCTGAGTTATTTCGGCACAAAAAAAATGGGAATACCGATTTTTTCTTAAGCGATTTTGAAAGTATTAAAAAAAATGGATGTGAAACAGTGAAATAGAAGAGGTTTGAGAAGTAACAGTTATGCAAAAATATTCAATAGATCATGCATCTTGATTTTTTTTTCAAAAAATGTACCAGTCAAAATCCGAATAAACGATAAAGCTAATAACTAACTGCTATAACTGTCCAACAATTAAGGGCGCCGTTTTATAGGCAAATTTTCAACGAATTTCATAGCTGTTTGTTGAGACAGTCTAAAAAAATCTGAGTAAGTTAGAAAGAATATCTCTTCACTATGTCAATTATACAAGTTTTCTCCGGGATATAAAACAATTTTCAAGCTGACAAGTCATTTAGAATAAGAAAAAAAGCATCATTTTCACCTATTATGTTTTATCATAAAATATATTGAATTTTGCATGTCAACTGCACATTGAGAAAATTGTATACAACATTATAAACATTATCACATCCCGAAAAATTCTTTTAAAAAACTAGTAACACTTGAATTTATGTAAATTATCAAGTATTTTTCACGGTGTATAGAACACAGTGATAAGGTACAAATTCACAGTTTTTTATGTTCTCTAGCACATTTTTTCTTCAAAAGTTAAATAAAATGATTCAATGTCAGCATTATATTTTAGTACTACATTAATAAGGACCTCCACCTACTGTGTGTATTTTTTGGGTGCATATTTAGATATGAATATTTGTCCTTGAAACGCCAGCCTTAAAGGTAGATCGCCGTATTTCTCGCCGTAAGTTGATCAAATTTGTGATGTTTTTTAGGTATAGAAATCTAAAAAAATAAAACACGTAGAACAAAAGTAATATCAAAAATAAAATTTTTGATGTCTTGTATATCCACTTTTACCATTTAAATCCTTCTGAAATAAAGTAATAACTTAAAAAGCGTTTGTAAGAGACACATTACTTTGCTATCAACAACATTTTAACAATAATTGTTTTCAGAAACAAAAGTGAACAAATTGCACAAATATGTAAGTTTATATTTTAACAATATTTACATCTAGTTAAATTTTAAAAATTACGTATTTTGAAAGATTTTTGTACCTAAAAATTTGTTGGTTAGACCGCTTTCTATAGTTGTATAGTTGTATTTGTTTTACTTCTGTATCTTTAAATATTTGCAGGTGGCATGAGAACATTCCTGTTATTTGTTAAGCTCTTTGTTATTCAGTTCTTAAATGTCTAATATTATTTGTATTTGTAGAAAACACTACTTCAAGAATAGGGCGCCCTTAATTAGACAAACTGAGTATATTCATCTCTCACTGAAATTTATTCTAATTGTGCAAATTTCTTGTTTTCATCTAAACTCTGCTGTTAACAAATCCTTAAAAAAAGGTTTATATCGGGATCCAAATCTGGAAAACAACATTCACTTCAACTTTCTTTAATAGTTGAAATCCTTTAAATAAAGTTTTGACTGGATAGGAATCGCTTTATAAAAATCATTTTTTTGTTTTATTATGACAGATGAATCAGCCTCGAAAATTTGTCAAAACGTTGCTGTTACACTTTGCATAATATTACGTTTTTTTGGTGATTACTTTCTTTATCTCTTATCCTTCTCTTTATTTTTATTTATTTTATAAATATAAGATATTGTATTTTTCAAGCTGCCTAGAGTTTTATAAATTTTATTACCTTCGTTATTATAAACAATTATTTTGACTCGACTTGATAGCACTCAAGTTTCATATCAATAAATAAAGGTAGTATAAAATTTAAAAAAAATACATCTATTTTCTGGCGAGTGCCAAGCTTGGATACCAGGTTATGGATGGTGCGCTGTTGAGCACAAATCTTACTTTTAGCCACAATAGAAAAGCGACCCCGCAACAAAAGCTGGTCAATTCTCATAAGCTAATGTGCATCTGATGGAATACAAAAGCGTTAGTTGCTACGAATTTCTTCTGAGGGATGTTAGTTCTCAGTAGTGAGGTTTATTTAGCTTATTACGAACAACACTACTTCTTTGAGGTCGTAATTAATAAAGAAGCGATTTTGAAGTATAATAACTCCCACTTCCATACTGTTAAAATTACAAAAAGATATATTTAGGAGTTCGATTGGGAGATTATCTAAATCTCCCATGTTCATCAGATTCCGCTATCAAACAATCTTCGAGGAATGTCCACATCGTACTTCAAAATTGGCTTAAAGCATTCTGATTTTCAAATCACCAGATTTCTTCAGACACGGAAAAGAAAAACTGTTAGATCATTGAAAGGCAATTGTAAACAATGAAGGAAAATAAATCATTGATTTGTTTAGAAATGATGTTACAACAACTATTCAACATTTTGTCCACCGACGTGTAAACACATTAGGGCCCATCTTATCCAGTTTCTACAAACTAACACAAATGTTTCTGGTTCTTGTCCGTTTTGAACTCGTAAGTTATTGGCAGCAGCTATGACACGTTCGCGTAATTCATCAATACTGTCCACATCGGTGCGATACACTTAATTTTAATGTACCCACAGAACGAAGTCCCCATCTTCCAGAAGTCCAGGCAGATAGCTCATTTTGTAGGAACTCAAGATACTAAACCTTATCCATTCGATTTGGTAATATGAATGTTCCCATCAAACGATCATTGACAATCTCTGGCCAAATATTTAAGAACAATTGTTGTTGGAAATTATCCCGTTGAATGAGGGATATGATGAATTGATGAGCATTTTGTTACAGAAACCATTCACAAAAAAATCTAATTTGTTAGGGATAATCTTTTATTATTAATGCTTGGACACGTTGTACATGGTATGGATATAATTGAGCCTCGTGCATGATACGCCTAACTGTTGATTGGGACATACCTACCAAGCTTGGATACCAGGCTATGGACGATATGCCGCTGTGGCCATCCACTAACAAACCTTACTTTTAGTCCTAATGGAAAGGCATCCTCGTAACAAAAACTGATAAATTTGCATGAGATAATATCTATGTTATCTGGTGGAATAAAAAAGCGTTAGCTAAGAATTTCTTATGAGGGATGTTACTCTTCAGTAGTGAAGTTTATTGTGAACAACTCGGCTTTTTTAGATCGTAATTCATGAAGAAGCAAATTTGAAGTATTCCGACGTCCACCTTCATACTGCTAAAATCATAAAAGAGGCTATTTAGGATTTCGATAGGGAGGTTATTCTAAATCTCCCGGTTTTGTTCTACACTTTACTCTTCCATATCTATCAGATTTCTCGCTTTTGTTCGCTATCAAACAATCTTCAAGGAATGTCGACTTCGAAATTGGCTTAAGATTTCTTCAGTCATGAAAAAGAAAAACTGTCAGATCGTTGGAAGGCAATCGTAAACAATGAAAGAAAATATATCATTAATTTGTTCAGAAATTATGTTTTTGTTCTATTTAGTAGATAAAACTATAAACCTATACTATAACTATATTGCATACAATAAAATAAGAACATTGCGAAATCTTCTAATTCTCTTCGTAAGAATGAGAGGATCTCAGAAAATGTATACAATCAGTAAGTGGAAATTATGTAATAATATTTTACAGCAGGTATGTAGAACTAATTTTCACACAGCTTTAATATTAATATGTAGTATGAGCCTGGGATTAGGCTTTCCTTTATAAAAATTACCGAAAAAGTCAACATACACGTACATTCTGTAGGTTATTATATTATTTCTCAGAATAACTAAACATAAACATTCGCTGTTATCTCTGAATACGAATCTATAATAAAGTGTAACGACACGGTAATTAAATATGTAGGTATATTATTTCTTCTCGTAAATAATTTCCATATCGTATCCTTGTAGATACACCTTATAAAATAATTGCTTTGTATAAGAAAATTGGCCCTCATAGTTTGCAATTAAAATGCATTAGCTTCATTTATTATCTTCCTGCATCCGTTCTGTTCAGATAAAATACTCTACAAATACTTATGTTAGCCAAAGAAGAGTATATCTAACTGTATGTAATAATTGTTTAATCTTAAATCAATTTATTAATTATATATTGCAACCTAATGATAACCACGGTTTAAAATGTCAGTTAATAACTGGAGTTGATAGGTAATTATTACCTAATTTTTAATTTACAACATTTTAGGTAGTTAGGTATTTATAATGGCTTTAACATCAATCTGCATTTTAATTAATTGAGCGTTTTAAGATCTAACGTGATATTCATCTCAGTGATTTTAAATTTATAAAAACATGAACTTGTAAACAAATGATAATATAAATATTCTTTGATTTTGACTAATAGACTCGCGTGAGTTTATTTGGGGATATTATATAGAGTGCTCCTAAGAACAGTGATCATACAATAACTACAAGGTGAAGGTGTAATTCAATGCGGGTTGTGGCATTAGTCCATTGAGTAGTTGTTCCTTTAAATTCCACTTTTGCAAATATTGTAACAGTCGGAGACTTTCAATGGTAGGTACAGTAGCCAGTGATTACTAGAAGTACACACAGAAGAAAGTCACCATATTTCGGACGGTTGCCTAATTTCTGGCAGTTATATAGGATGTATAAGAACCGTCACAGAGCAGATGCATGTAGGGGGTCCCAATATATTGCAATTTAACAAAACATATACTATACACATTTGGAAAGTGAGGATCTTGATGGTGAATTGTGTTTTGCCGCTTGCGTGTATTTGTGTCATGCTAGACGCATACTTCCACCACAGCGTGCTTCCACTGTTCGCATAAGGCAGTGTTGCCAGGTGGGAAAAATTCAGTGCATGAGAATAATTTCAAAATAGCATGAGGTTTGAAGAAAAAAGCATGAGATGGCTTAATTTATCAAAAAACACCTCTTGACACAGCTTAATTTTTAATTACTTTTGTAATGCCATTTTTATTTCATTAAAAAGCATTATGTTATACTATTTTATCATAATATTACATTGTAAGTAGGTAGTTACAGGTACTTCCTTAAAAGTTATTAACCATGTAACCTTTCTAATTCATTTTATTGTTAGGCCGGGCGAACGTTGAGGCGCAGTTGACGTGACGCAGGGTGATTCACGGGTCGTAAAATCTGTTGTTTCCAGAAAATGTAGGTACCCTTACGGAATAGAGTTAAAAATCACTACAATACAGCACACACACCGCATATCCGTAGACTGTCATACCCGTTTATGTATTCATTGCTAATTATTAAGAGAGCAGTCTACAATAAAGAACATTTCAAGTACCCAAATATTGTAGATACCTACCTCTATCTATTCAATTTTGCCCTCGATTTTGCTTTTATTTCTCGTTAGGTCTTTGTTTTGGTAGATTTCAAAGAGTAATTTTAATAATTTTATTATTTCTTTTTGTGTCTATTAAAAAGCATGAGATTTTGTAATCAAAATATGAGAGCATGAAATTTCCTTGGAATGCATGAGATCTCATGCAAAACTTGAGACCTGGCAACACTGGCATCAGGTGACCGGATTGAGGTCTGTAATCTGTGAGAATACCGTTTTTGTTGTGGCTCTCGTTAGCTTTCGCCTACCATCGGCCGTTATCGGAGATTGTAGACGCGATAAATGGACATTCAAAAATTAAAGATCTTATTCACGCCGTGTTTTATTCGTTATTCTTTCCAAATAAATTAATACGTCAGCATTTCAAATGCAATAAAAGGACTTTGAGAAGAATAGGTCAGATATACAAATAAAATTTAGTTTTCTATTATACTACCGCGCCGCTTATAATTGGTACCTTTCCTGGGATGAAGCGGCAATTTCTACTTTCTCTGTAAAGATCTGCAATTTCCGATTCTGTATACAAAGTAGCACACAGGCGGAGAAATGTATTTCGAAAGAAATTAATATCTCGGAATTACTTTAACTAGGAATAACCAATTTTGCTACATGATTTGAATTTATTATTGGTTTTCGTTGACACTAAAATGAGACGGTGTCCCATCATGCATAAACCAAAACTCTAGTTTAAGATGTCTGGTCTAATCAAATAGCGATCAATAATACCGGCCCAAATAAAAATTTCTAGGAGTTAGGAGTTATTGCATAGGGGTTACATCGTAATATTCATAAAACAAAATAAATTTCTGAAATTAATATCAATAGCTCTTACACTTTTTGAATGTGGTAAGGATGTGGTAAATTACGTTTAAGAATTCAGTGTAGAGACGTTCTTGATAATCTAGTTTCTCGAGATTAGTACATTTAGTACATATTTTCGGTTCATCTTCAACTGTTTGGAAATTATCTTCTTCATCTTGTACCCTTATTACACTAGGACATTCTTGGATATTACTGATAAACTTTCCTGTGTCTCGAGCTCATCTTCAACGTTAGAAAATGTTTCTCTCTAAATCGTTTTGATAACAATACGTACACAGTACGCTCTTGGGAAGGGGCAGTATGAAAATTACAACTATATTATAGCCACCCGGACTTACAAAATATTACTAAACTCTTTTAACTACTTTTTTATATATTCATTTAATTAAGGATCTACGTACTCTCCAAATGAGAAGAATGATGAAAGCCACATATGGATGTAATGTATCCTAGCAAGTTTTACGGATATTGAACCACAACGGAATGCATGAGGCAGCTGAGATGCCGACTATGTCGATAATATAAGCAATTTTTATTAATGCAAATAAATATTTATAGCCAGCCGTATCCGATGCCCCACATGTAGCACTCACAATATGTAGGTATCTATCTTGCATAACGAAATTTTATATCAAACTTCTTAAACTTGTGGTTTTGAACAAGTCTGAATTTTAAAGAAGCAGGACTGAGTTCAACAATCCGAAATTGTGCCCAAAGACGCGTTTCTTGCGCTATCGATTCAATTATACATTATTCATGAGAACACAAGAAATATTAAAGCCAGAATGTCACCTAATGCCATAAATATTAAATAATTTACTTCCATTATAAGATTCCACCGCATCTTTTAGCATTTGCTTACTCCATAAATATGAAACTGTTAACAGTTGCATAGTTGGAAACGAAATATTTTTATGTAGTTATTAAAATCTAATTAAATATGCAAAATGTAATACATATATTTTTTCTACAAAAAGTTTATAACTGGAGCTTTTTTAAATTATATTTACCTAGGTCTGTATTGTGTGAAAGAAACAGTAACTGAATACGACTGAGCAGAAGAAAAAAAGGTAACTACCATTTATAACACAATAGAATATATTAATTATTTAATTTAAATGACAGTCCTTAAACTCCCAAATAGCTTTATTCACATAACTAATCTTTTCTAGTTTTGACATACATATCAAGTAGCATCTTTTGTTATTGAAACAAGTGTCAAAACGTTCTACTTTATTTAACTACTTACATAATGAAAACCATTATGCAACTGATTACGAAAAGTTCGTTATGCCACTAATTGAAAAAAAGAATTAAACAAAATACAACAGAAAAGTAATAAAGTAACTTTTATTTAAGTCAGTAATTTTATAAATAAAATGTTGTTAATTATTTATTATTATTATTTAATTTTATATTCACAACGCAGTTGGCACAGTAGTAAAACTAATTCCAGAATAAATCTTATTTGTTGAACTTGCAGTACCTAATATTCCGATATGTTATGGGTATTACTCGGTTCTCCAAGAATATCACCGGAAATGGTTTTTTTATTTTCTATAAAATTTTCAGTATATCCTTCTGTAACAGAATTTGACTTCCAGTCGCCGTGTTGTTTTATTTTTAAAATGTTGGCCCCCAGAATCTGCAAATAAAGTGGCCGAAGATCTTCTGAAACAGTACCCCGTGAATAATGCACAATTCGGCAAACCAATCATTCGAGCAATCATCTGACCAAAAGTATTAATTCCTGCTGGTTGTACACCACATTTACCATTTCTATATCTAACAAAGATATTGTGTTTAATATTTTCCGGGCGTAGGTTTCTATACTTCCTGATAATATCAACGAAGTTTAGTCCTTCTATATCTCCGGGGGTGATTACAAATTCACGAATTACTCTAGTTTTTGTATTTGGAATATTTACTCGAAAATATGTCTCCTCGTCTGTAACATCTTCCACACGTAAAAATGTTAATTCTCACTTCCGACATGCACTGGCTATCTCCACAACCAACACAACCTAAAGCAAAAAATGCGAATTAGTAAACTGACAACTAAATGAAGCAATTATTAGTTACCTTAGCCATTAAAAAATTATTGTCATCCACCTCCGTCAAAAACTTCGCAATATTTACTTTTGAAAAAACGTTTGATTTCTTAGCGTGGTATCCATCGGACTGCCTTTTCAAAAATGCTATCAAACTATTGTATGTTTTAATGTCTATACCTTTTTTTGACAGCTCAGTTCTCAACGTGGAGAGTACTGTGTCCATAGCGTAGAAGCCTTCAAATTCGTCTTACGTTCAAAATATGCCAATAGTACTTTCTCATTGACGTGTTTTACTTTCATCGCTTTGGATTTTTCAGGAATCAGTGAACATACGGCATTTTTGCCTCTTCTTAGATATCGCTCGGTATATCATCAGAATCTGAATGTAAATCACACATTTTTCCTATTAAATAGTAGGTAATAGTAACGATCAGAGCCACAGAATAGATCGGTGTCTATTAAATGTCAACCCAAATGATAAGAAAATTTAAACTGACATTAACTTGTTATTTAAATTATACTTGTAAATGATCAAAATTAAAAACTTGTATTTCCCATTTTTCGTCAAAATTAGAAAAAATCTTGTATGTAATACGTCATGACTCTCTACTCGTGCGATATTGCGGGACGAGCGAAACGAGATACTGCAAATTTACAACTTATAAAATTATACTTTACATAATTGATTACATAAATAGCTATTGTGACATTTATATTTTCAACTTTTTCATATTGGAAACGGTAGTCCAATATAGATATTGTGAAGATTTCAGTAACAGTTGACAAACGCTGTCAGCAGGGTATTTTAAATATTATAATAATATCAGTAACAGCTTACTGCTAAGCTGTTATTAAGAATTTAATAGTAGTTGATGATAACAATTTAAATGAGTCATTAATTACAAAGGCATAAGAAATGCGTACATGGTCGAAAATGTTAAAAAATAAAGTATCTTGACTGTGCAACTTACAAGCAAATAAAGGTATAAGAACTTATTTTGCATGATTTAATATACAACTCCTTAATAAATGTAATATCTGACCATCAGTATGGCTTTATCAAGAAAAAAAACACTAATCTTGCTTGTTTTACGCAAGGTATAGCTGGAGCTATGGATAGGAGAAAGCAAGTTGACATTATACACAGGTTGTTAAAAAAGAGTGTAAATAATTCAGGAGGTAATAGTATGAACCAAAATAAGCAGAAAAGTCTTAAGGGCGCCGTATTCCTGAAAAAGTGTTTTCTACAAATATAAATAATTTTAGACATTTAAGAACTGAATAATATAGAGTTTAGCAAATAACAAGGATGTTATTTCATGCCACCTGCAAATATTCAACGGTACCGAAGTAAAATCAATATTTAACATCAGAAAGCGATCTATCCAATGAATTTTTAGGTACTGAAATCTTTCAAAATACGTTTTTTAAATTCAACAATAGATGTAAACATTGTTATAACATAAACTTACATAGTTCTGCATATAAGATTGTTCACTTTTGTTTATAAGTATGTGAAAATAATTGTTAAAATGTGGGGTTAGAATAGCGAAATTGTGTGTGTCATATAAATGCATTTTAAAAGTTATTACATTATTTGAGGAAAGTTTAAATAGTAAAAGTGAATAAACAAAACATCAATAATTCTATTTTTGATATTACTTTTGCTCTACGAGTTTTATTTTTCGAGATTTCAGTACCTAAAAAACACCACAAATTTGATCATTTTACGGCGAGAGATATGGACACCTTAATAAACATGGGCCCGCAAAGTAACGGTTACGGGAGATATGGACCACTATTCGTTTTTCAAACATTTTATTTTATTAGGAATAAACCGATAAAGGATGCATTGGTTCCAGCATGATGGTGCTCCAGCTCATTTTTCCATGGCCGTTAGGGAGTATTTACACCAAACTATTCCACATAGATGGGTAGGAAGGGTCGGACCTGTTTTATGGCCTACAAGATCGCGTGATCTGAATCCTCTAGATTTCTTTGTTTGGGAATATTTGAAGACATTAGTGTATGGTACTCCTGTAATTAGCCGGGAAGACCTGCAGCTACGGATTATTCAAAAGTGTCAAGAAATCCAAACCAAAGAGGGTGTTTTAGAAAGAGTTCGAATATCGTTGAGACGAAGATGTCGTGCCTGCTTGAAAACGGACGGATGGCACTTTGAATATCTTCTGTAACTTTGTTTTTTGTTTGTTAAAAGCTTCCTTTGTCGGTTTATTCCTAATAAAATAAAATGTTTGAAAACAAATAGTGGTCCATATGTCCGCAACCGTTACTTTACGGACCCATGTTTATTAAGACTTCTGTGCTTATTTTGGTTCATACCTCCTGAAATATTTTACACTCTTTTTTTAACACCCTGTATACAGACTTCCAGAAGGCTTTTGATCAGATCGATTTATACGTTCTTCTAAGGAAATTGGGTGATTATGGCTTTTCTGTAAAAGTGTTGTTTTTAAGTCTTACCTTTTTAATCGTAAGCATGAGGGTTTTAAATCTAACTACTTTTCCCCCACTTCTGGAGTACCTCAAGGTTCTGACCTGGGTCCGCTATTGTTTGTTCCTTTTATTAATGATGTAAGATGTAACACATGTAGTTCGTAGTTCTAAACTGCTTTACGCGGATGACTTAAGGATATATCGTATTATTGATAATTTAGATGATTCATCCCTACTTCAGGAAGACCTTGAGAGAATTTCAGAGTGGTGTTCAGAAAATTGCTTGAAATTAAAACCGGAGAAGTGTTTTGTCTTATCATTTTCAAAAAAACATGATGTCATCAGATGTACTTATACAATAGATACTTTTGAGTTGACCAGATGTAATGAAAAAAAGATCTAGGTGTGGTATTTGATTCGGAACTTTCTTTTGCTACTCACAATGAAAAAACTGTTGCCTCTGCCAATAGAGTGATGGGATTTATTATGAAGAATGGAAGAATTTTTGCGAGGATTGATGTACTTTCAACACTTTTTATTGCTTTTGTGCGCTCAGTTTTGGAATACGGTGCTTTAGTTTGATGTCATATTTATGCTAATCACATATGTCTTATTGAACGTGTCCAGAGAAAATTTTTAAAATTTGTCAGGTTTAAAAGGACCCATAGAGTATTTAATTTTGTTGAATGAATGTCAGCTTATTTCCTTGTATATTGGACGAATACTTTTATCTGTATCATTTCTTTATAACCTATTAAATAACTATGTAATCTGTCCACGTTTACATGAGAATGTGATGTTCCGGGTTCCTAGATTGGATTTAAGAAATTCTTTAAAAAATGTTCAATAAAAATTATCGCTTTAAAACATTTTCTTATGTGACTTGTGTAAAATAAAAAGCCGAGGAACTACCAGGAGAATTGAGGAAAAAAACGTTTGAACATTTTTTTTTTAAACTACCGACTTTTGAGAGCAGTTATTTCGAAAACGATGCTCTCATTTTCATGTAAAGAATTTTTTGCTATAACGCATTATTTTCGAGTTATAAACGAAAAAACAAAAAAGTGGACCTTTCTACCCCCCTATCTCTCTGAAGCGGATGGGCTAGGGGCAGGGAATTTTCATATGTTTACGTTCTAACTACCCCAAATACATTCCCGCTGAAAAATATTTTCCCTCTCTCAAGTTAGACTGAGCATGTGTTATCAGTTTTTCTCTACCTTTAGTATACACGAAAATTGGAAATTTAATCGGTTTGATTTCTTCATTTGAAGCTCCCAATATTTTTTGCATTGTTATTCTTCTTAAGAAAAAAACAGGTTATTTGTATAACCTACTCCTTTTTGCTTTTATTTGATTTCTAACTTTCGTACATGCGTTACCCCGATGTTCCGCGCAAAACCCGATGTGTCTCGTTTGCGTATCAATGTGTACATACCAGAAATGATAGGCGTGGGACACTGAAAATATTGACACGTGATCAAGTGAATCAACTTTTATTATATACTGTAAACTTTGATATAAAGAACGATTATATTTATTCATATTGACAATCATACAAGATAAACAATTTTTTACTTGATCATTCCAAATAGTAAAAGGAAGATCAAAAAGAAGCTACCAAGTACTGCTGATGATGATTGAAAGATAACTTTGATTAAACAATAATTCAACAAGATTTCCTATTGTAGATATGCAATGGTATTACAAAATGTTTAATAAATAAAAGTCTCATACCACATTTTCCAATTTTATCTATAAAATTAGCATGCAGACCTCAGGAATTCTTTGTAAAGCACGTTCTATGAAATTAACTACCAGAATAAAAGGAACATTTATTATCCCCTGAATTACTAATATACAATACTACTTAATATCTCTTCTCCAACTGCCCTTTAAAATTGGTTGATTTATTTGTAATTTTGGCATTTTGATGTCGACTTCCATTGTACCTAGTTGTTCGCAGATGAACAATTTCCATTTTGGTTGCCACATCATCGGTTTAGAGTTTAGACTTGGCGTTTCGAAATTTAACTATCAGTAATAACGATCAATAATATAATATATTTATACTTACTGATCAATTGATAACCCAAAAATTGTTGAGAAAAATTTAGGTAGCCTTCTGCTGGTATTTCAAGTATGAAAGGTAGCTGAATCCAATTGGTCTTGATGTTGATCTAGTGTACAAAGTCAAATACCACATGGCCGATTTAGAATTTAGACTTGGTATTTCGAAGATGATTTTCTTCAGAAGAAACTATGGAAATAGTAGTCATCTGATCAATATTTATATTTACTGATCAATCGACAACGTGGAAATCAACCCAAAAATTATTAAGGTACTCTTCTGTTGGTATTTGGAGGAAGAAAGGGAGCTTAACACAATTGGTCTTGACATTGATCTAGTCTAAAAAGTCAAATATGCTAACATCGATTAAGATTTATTCATTAGTAGTCGCGTACATTCGCATACCATCTTAATGAGCGACAATTTAAAATCCATTACATGAGGTAATTAATTGCCTTTAAATTATATGTCTAATCCTGCATGCAAGTTAGCTTCACAATAACATGTTCCTAACGACTCCGCAATCCTAGATGCCTTCGACGGCAACCATCAGTGTATCCTTAATTAAACAATCGTTGAGAGATTTGTGATAACCCAGCACTGTAGTACAGAGGCTCCTGAGAAGAGACAATACCTACGTAAAGTAACATAAGCCTAAGACTTTACGTGAGTTGAAAACATTAGGTATAAAGCCAGGTTATAATGCTTTTGAATTCACTTTCATTTCTTGAATTGGAAGGTGAAAATATATACAGAGCGACTAAAATAAGTCACTGTTGCTGACTTCGAAAAATATGATTGTTGATTAAAATGGAGGTTTCATTAAGAGCCAATTATGATCGTTATATCTACCTATATAAAATATGCAAAACCTCTAAAGTTTGAACACCTAATTCTGTTTGTTTCCATTGCATTTTAATAGCACACAGGTTATCAGGAAATAAAATATTAGAGTTTAGCTCTTTGCGAAATTATAACATCGATATTACCTATCCCTTGTAAACTCCATTATGTCATACAATGTCACAAGTAATTCTAAAATAAATTATTGAAATATTAGTTACTTTGGTACAGTGCCACTCTGCGTTTTTTTTTCAATTTTGTTATAATTGCAATAAGAAAAGCAAAAAACTTCATTGTATAATAAAAAATGATGCCAAGAAATTATAAAATAATACGTATATAGGTATTATATTTATATATTTTAAATATTTCTACGTGGTTTTGGTACGATAGTGACTTTAGTATTTTGCCAATCTGTGGTTCTAAGACTTCTGTTATAATTAATTTATAGCTCATAAAGTTATCTTGATATATAATTTCACTATCGTTTAATCTCGATTTGCTTAGATTTTCTTTAAAAAGAGTTTTATGTTTAGCTTGTTTCATCATGTTTTATTTATTTTAATTTTAATAAAGGTAAAAGAAAAAAGAACAAAAAGAGAAAGTTTACACTTGAACAATATTCTTAATTGCATTAATACTGCGGGTAAATATATCAATTCTATTATTTTAAATAAAGGAGAAAAATTTAACAAATTTGTTCTGGCCTTCGGCAAGTAAAACAAACGGCTACTACGTGTTGCCTGATTGGGTATTTGAAAATGGATTAATGACAAAAACTCTGGACAATCACACATATTATGTAAAATTTATAAAGAAACATAACCGAATGCATATTTTTACGTTGTTCCAGACTACACAGTACACACTTTAAATCTATCAAGTAAGATGTCATGAGGAATACTTATCTGAGGATAGATTCCATCCTGGCGTTATGAAAGTAACTTTAAAATCGCCTATGAACATCTTCAATATCAGATTGAAACACCTTATAACCATGATCCCACACAATGCTAGCGTACTCGAGTTTAGGGTTTAGATCTAACAAGAGCATTGAAAAGTGTCATATTATACAATGTGTCCTTTTCATGGAGCCACTCTGGTATCTCGCTCACCTGATATCAGAATACTTTGAAACTTTAGTGGTGAATATATACCTATAAAGTGAGTCTTTAGACGTATCCATATTTGATTATAGTCACAGGCGTCCGATTCTAAGATGGAGAAAGGTCGATTTAAAAAAAAATAAAAAAAGTATTAGCGTTTACTCAGGTTTTTATTGAAGATTATTTGTTAGAAAAATGGTAGGTATGTACCTACGTACAAATTAGAATTTTTGTCTTATTAAAAAAATATTATTTTGTTGTAGAATCATTTCATACCAGTACCATACATTATTTTGAACAAAAAATAAAGGATACATTTTTTTATTTGAGAGACCATTTTATAGATACAAATTATTTTAAGTTGAAAAAAATTGTTTTTCGACGGCCCATATCTCAAACACCTTTGAGCCCACAACGATGTAATCTTGTACAAGGGGCTTTCTAAAGGTGCTGATTAAGAATATCTTACTAGTTTTCTTCTAAAAAAATCGCTAATACTTTTTTTTGAAAAATCGACCCCCTTTCTCCATATTAGAATCGGACGCCTCTGACTATAATCAAATATGGCTACGTCTAAAGACTCACTTTATAGGTATATCACCAAAGTTTCAAAGTATTCGGATGTCAAGTGAGCGAGATACCAGGGTGGCTCCATGAAAAGTGGGACACATTGTATACTTGTATATCCGAAAACCATAGGACATTCTTGTTAGAAATCCTAGAGTTTTAAGCAGACTGAACGATTTTGTTAATATGAATATTGAAACTTAATTTATTATCAAAATATACACCTAGATCTTTTATAGTTTCAGGACGGTTCAGGATGTCATTCATGTCGAATTACTTCCTAAGCTAACTCAAATCTATCAGTACTAGAAAACTTTCAGGATAAGATATCGCCGTTGCAATAAACAGAACTTATATTTTAATGGAATTAAAATAAATTGAGAAAAATATAGGGGAAAATCGAAAGAACGAGATTAAAAAGAAAAGTAACGATAATGATAACTTAATCAGTTATTTATATGGAAGGAAATGGCGATTTCAAATCATTATGTAACCTGTTTTCAAGCTGTCATCAACCAACTCCTTGACCGTCTGAGTGCAACGTTGCCAAATTTAATTTTTGCCAGTATTAAACATCATAAATAACCTTGACTACGTACTATCTATTGCCATAATAATGCCACTCTTAAAAGGAATTTAGTGATTTGTTTTAAACTGCCGACGTATTTGTAATAAACATCTACTTTGAACTTTTGGCATAAGTTTTTAATTGTTCCACTCACCAGTAGGGATCTAATGAAAAGTTTATCAACATTGTTTTGAGGGAATGTCATTATTAATGCAAACTTATAGATGCGTATCTCGATGAAATCGAGGGAAGTGTAAATATGCAACCAGCAGTACAACCACAATCCCAAAGTTAAAATAAATCTTAAACTTTGCCTACCGCACGTACGTCGTAGGTTTTTCGTAATAGTAATAGTTTTCGCGTCCAGATCTGCTCAGACCTTGCTTTGGGATATCTGCATTCTGCAGTCGCCTTGAAATTGTTCTAGTCAAAGTGGCTTTCTAACTTTGTGCATGTATATTTGAAGTTATATTTTGTATATGCGGGCGTTATTTAGTGTTCTGACCTTTTTATTTGATAAAATGAGATGTGACGTTTTAATTCTAAATTTTGTAATTCAAACAGGTAAATACCTCTGCTTTATTTATTTCTTTTGAATGATAGTTGACTTCGGGAAGTGTGAAACTTGTACTTATCCAAAATATTTTCCATGTAAAATTCAACATACTCCTTTAGTTTCTTGGATATTGTTGGTTTTGAACGATATACGATATACAGGTAAACTATGAAGTACAAAAATTTTAATCACGTGCCTAGGGAGGCCCAAAAGACAATAAGAAAATTGTTCCAGAATTTTAGCTCGATATTTAAAATATGGGACAAAACTTTTCTTTTCCTGCAAAAAGTCGGCGCCTGTGATAAGCGGAGACTGAGATGACTTAGATCCATAGATAAAGCTTACATCTGTCAATAATGTCAACTACCATGCGGTCATATTTTTGCAGCGTTTCTAAATGCAGAAACGACAAAAATTAACATTCTTATTAGTAATAATACCTGGTTAATCCAGTTAGCTATAGTGTTTTGCATTCGTTTTTCATTATTTCGTTACAAACTGGCAAAGCTACATTTTCACTCACTACTGATAAAACATACTTCCCGTAGGTACAGTTAGATAAACTGGTTATTTATTATAAGAAAATCGAATGAAAGGAAAAGAATAGACTAATAGATAATAGAAAACAAACCGTCGAACTATATTGTGGCAAATGTCTGTACCCGACACAATGGGCTATTCCACTAAATTTTAAAAAAAGCGGAATTTGATACACCGTAGGAAAATATGTTGAGAACATATTTTTTGCTAAATTAATTTTCCTAATTTAGCTAAAAAAATTAACAAAGTCAGAGTATCAGAAAAGAGCTTTTAAATTTGCCGCTCTGCTGTCGTCACCGGGTGAATAATAAAAAGGATAAAAGTGCTCCATCTTACTTTATAAGTATGACAGCTTTATTGTCAAAGCTACGCCAAAATCTAAAATGTCATAAAATGTAATAACTAATAAGAGTATTCATCCTTCGAAATTATATTTATTTATGTAAATATGAATCATATTTATAAATGTATTGTATTTTAAAATTAAAATATATAGTTCGTACAGAGATAATTACATAATTTATTGCCATAAGTCCATGTTTTAGAGAAATAATAAGACATCTGGCAACGATCCTCATCCCTCTTATCTGATGTCAAATACATTGAAACATAACCGTAAATATTATTTACTTTTGTTTTACATTGTGATTGTGGAAATATTGTCAGTATTAACTGTACTTATTATGTGAAAAAATGGTATTCAAACTGTGTGTTGTACCATCTTGCAATAATAGCAGTGAAAATCATTCAGAAAAATTATTTCTATCTATTCCAAAAAATGCAGAGAAAAAGAAAACGTTGGGCCACCGCTATTGGTGTGAATAGCATTCCATTGGATACAAAATATCGCATTTGTGAAGACCATTTCAATGTAAGTGGTATTTAATGTTGCAAATAACTAATAAATAAAATAATCTTAATTTTCAGCTTTCTGTAGATAGTACAAACTGGTTATACTATTCCATGATGGGAACTGCAAACTTAATCTTAAAATCAGATGTTGTGCCACATAAATATATAACTTATTCCCCCAAACATGATCTAGGCAGTCAACTAAATGAAGCTAGAAAAAGAAGTTTTACAGACATACATGACGAGGGAGCATCAACTTCTAAAAAAATTAGGTTAAGTAATCAGAAGGTTAACACAAAAGAAAATATACCTGTGTTATCTGAAGAACAATATAAACTTAATATAAGTGAAACTTTAAAGGTGAACCAAAGCTGTAAAAATGTAGGCATTCAAACAAATATAAGAAAACCGTGTCATTCTATCAAAACAAATACCGAACCTATCGAAATGAAAACCCGTGGAACTTTAACTGTAATGCCAGTGGCCAGTGTAAAAGAAATCAAATTAATATCTGCCAAAGAATCCTCATCAGAAACAATTTCACAGAGCACTACCACTGAATATTCGTTACCATCCTCATCATCAACTTCGGAAAGTGAAGAATCAGAACAAGTGTGCAGTGAAGTTCGTCGAAAATCAACCATTATCCTCATTGAAAAGAGAAGTCGTTTTTATTTAGGGTTGCCTAAACAGGTATACTGTTTAGTAAAGCTGTTAACGGAATGGGTTGACGTCAACTATGTGGACGTTCTTATAACTATAAAGAAAATTAGACAGGAGACTCACATTCCAGATTATCTGATGATTTTGGATGTAGCATTTCAAATATTTCCACAGTATTTGTGAAGTCTGTCCCAAAAATTAGTGGTGTTTTACAAAATTTTATATTCTGGCCAGAAATTAATGTTGTTAAAAGAATACTTCCTATACCTTTTAGGTACAGGTACAGTAATGTTAATTCCATCATAGATTGTTTTGAAGTAGAAATAGAAAACCATCAAATCCTTTAAGACAAAGTTTGACTTGGTCAGAATATAAAAATGTAATACTCTTAAATTTTTAATATCGTGTACACCCAATGGTTTTATAAATTTTATTTCTGGTGCATATGGTGGGCGAATATCTGATAAAAATATTATCAAGGAATCTGAATATTTGCAATATTTACCAGATAATGTCCATGTAATGGCTGATCGTGGATTTAAAGAAATAGATACATTTTTAAGTAAAAACATTGTAAATTAGTGAGACCACCAAGTGTTAGTAATTCTAAGAAATCTACACGTGAAGAAGTAAGAGAAGCTAAAAGGATATCAGCACTTCGAATTCATATTGAGAGAGTTATTCGTAGGATCAGAGAATTTGAAATGCTACATGCACATTCAGTGTTGAACACAAACATGCTTCCTTTAGTTAACCACATTGTGATAATTTCCTGTGGTCTCATAAATTTACAAGAACCCTTAATTAAATAATTTTTCATATTTATATTGAATATTAATTTTTGTAGTTAGCCATTTTTATAGTAATTTATTGTAATATGAATTTCTCTGTACATAAAAAATATAATTTTAATAATTCAATAAAAATTGTTTTACCTATTACATGTAACTTCTTTCAAAACAAAACTATTACTACAAATTCTTATGAGCTACATGATTACTTTAATTAAAATATATATATATATATACAGTGTAAGTAAATAAGTGCAAAAAATTTCTCATTTGAACATCCCCTGTGAAGTTACAACCCTTTCAAGGTTCCAAAAAAGCACTTTTAATTTTTTTTGGGAAACACCAAAAAGGTATGGCAATGAAATTATGTAGACGTTTTCTGCTATCGAGAAGACACTTAGTATCTGTTCACTTTCCCCTATGGTTGTAAGAAGTAGAAAAGCTGTACCAACGACTTTTATACGTAACTTTTTTCTTACTGCTTTACCATCTAAAAATATTATAGATAGCCTCACTCATTCTAAACAAAAAATGCCTCGTAATTCTTTTGTAAAATTATTATTAATTAATTTGTATAATGTATAAATATTACTCATGTAATTTATGAAGGTGGTAACTAATAATTCTACTTCTAATAGTTTTTTTAATTTATTTTTCACATATATAATAAAATTAAGTTGCATTAATTATAACAATCAATATGCTATTACAAAATCAACATTATAGTCATTTACTAGGTAAATTACAGGTCGATTAAATTTTTTATGCCAATCATGTTATGTAATGCATTTTTTTTACTGAGAAATCATATATGAAAAAATTACAAGAGACATTTTTTGTTTAGAATATATCAAGCTGACTGAAATTAATTTTTAAATGTTAATGTAGTAATAAAAAGTTGCATATGAAACAAGTCTTGGGGGTTTTTACTTTTTATCCGTTACAACTGCAGAGAAAAATATTTAAAATGGTCAATACAAAAATGTATATTTTTTAATTACTGGGGTGAAATATTGATTAAAAATAATGACAAAATAGATACCTTTGTAATACATCTTTATTTTAAAATTACATACTATTAAAAACAGGAAACACTACAGATTTCCAGAAGTTCATTGCGTTGTCCAGTATTTCTTGTAACTTCTCATGTTCATATTTAAGTTCAAAATATTTACAGATTGTGTTGTTTCAAATGTAGGATCTGCAACACAAAAGAGTCCCTTCTTCTTTCCTGCAAAAAGCATTTGCAGCTGCAGTTGATAAAAATATTTAGGTTGTATTTCTCCATTTGAAATATAATTTTTAACAGATTTGCCGGAAAAAGGACATTTTATTTCAACACAAAATTCATCACTGAGGCCATCAGGTGAGGCTCCAAAATAGGAAATTTGTTGTTCAAATATAAGCCACACTTTGTAATTTTTATTTATTTTTCTCTTTTGAAACTGCGGCTAAAACTGAATCTTCAAGAACTTTCCCTCTTTGTAGCTTCAGTTTCAAATGGTTTTGATGCACCCATTATTGTTTCAACAAGTGAGCCCGACGTTGTTTTGCACTTTGCTGCTTCGTAAACCTTAGAAGTCGTAATTCTGCCAAATCGTAGTTCATACCAGTCCTTGCTGGAACTTTGTGTAACAGTCGTCTTTCTGCCTCGTAACATAAATCTTGTCTCATATGTAGAGTAATGTAGTTAATGAAATCTTCACAACTGAAAACTTCATCTGCTTTTTCATTCTTAAAATCTAATGATAACATATAAAGCGATAATTTTTCAAAGCGGTGGCTCTTGCGTAAAGAAAATACTCCTCCAGTAGCAGCATTTGATGCCTCGGACATAAGTTTTCTTAAATATCCATCTTTTTTATTAGGAAGAGAAGGTATTGGCTTTCCCAAAATAGATTGTAAATCCATTTTGTGAGAGCCTACATTTGAGAGCTGACTTCTTCCAGTAACAATCTACCGATGTAACCGATGGTTCCTCACTTCCACGATGCAGCCATAGCAAAAACGCTACCCCATGTTTGCATCCACCTGCAATAACAGACTTAATTAGACAACTATTATCATTAATTTTATCTTTGTAGATCTACATAAGCACATACAGATAAAAGAAATAAAATTGTGTTTAATTCTCCTCAAAATACTTTTGTAATTTATGAAAAATAATTATTGAAAGAACTAACCTGCAGAAGCTGTACAGTCTTTACATTCACAAGATATGACAAATTGAGACTCCTCATCTAAAACAATTTCCACACTGTATGCTTTCTTGTGAACTTTATGCTCAGGCGTTACTCTTCCCCTTATGATGCATATATTCCCATCCCTTTTAAGCTGGACATAACCAACTGCATTATCTCCATAGGCTTCCCTGGTAGATCTAGGAAATAGAAAAATAACTAAATGCAATAGATAAAAGTCTCATAATGAAACATAACCTAACCTATCATTTTTCCAATTTCACCCATCTTAGGTATATATTAATATACAGTAACTCACCTTACTGTTTTAATATTCTTCATTTCGGCACTCAAAAAATCAGCGTTAGCAATAACAACACTTGGCAAATTATTGGAATAAGCCTTCTCAAAATCTTGCTCCATTTTATTACTTTTTAATTCAACTGAGTGCAATAAAACAACTATACACTATTGTTTTAATATGAGAAAATTAATATTCACTACAAAAATCACAAAATACACATATAAACACAAACTAACCCTCAAACAACAGAATGCAAAATGACGTTAGCGTCGAGCAGCGAGCAGCACAAGCGCAAACGAACTATCGATCTATCTATCCCACAATCGATACCGCTGACGCGGCTAACGTGTAGAAACTCATACGCAAATAGTCACCCCGTGACGTAATGGGGAAGGCGCGCCCAAAATTTCAGGTATTTTTAAGCTAATTATTTTGGTGAAATTAAGACTTTATTGTGCAAAATTATGCACTCGTTCGTTATAGCAGATGCCTAAATGTCGAATAATAAAATTAACAATGTTTAATTTAAATGAACTGTAATACCCATTCCTTTATTTTTTATATCCTTTAATTGAAAAAAGGCACTAAAAACTGACGAACATAAAACTACAACGTAATCAGAGGAATTAAATTATGACATGACACCGAATTTTACCGTTGTGTTACTGGTTGTCTACTCTGACTCTATAAACGTCAAATAAGAATATAATAAATTTGAAATTTTTTTGGAGGGTGATTCCGTTAATTCTTAATTTTCTTTATCCCTTCTTAAAATATTTGCACTTAGTCATAGTTAACCCTGTATACGTATTAGCGGACAACAGTCTATGAAAGAACATACTTTTAACCGTGATGTAGTAATGCAGATATGATTGTGATGTTACTAGAAAATTGTAATTAAAAAGGAGCGCCATATTATCGGAGGTTATAGGTTAATTTACTCCTATTTAAAAGGTCGAGTAAAATTTTTTTTTCGGTTTTCTGTCTTAGGCCTTCCCAATACGTATCACCTTGTATACATTGTGAAAAATACTATTTTACTTGTATTTGTCTACTATCGTCATCTAGAAACAATCGGAAACAATGTGATTATAAAAGATTATATTTTGGAAATAATATGAAAAAGCTTTCCAAAACTCATGTTTAACAAAAATCGGTAGTTCCGTAATCAATTATTATTATACTGAATAAAAATAGGCCAATAAAATTAGTTATGTTCTATAGTTGTATTTGTACTTGTGTACATTAGGAGAAAATTGTTTCTCCAAGATTGACATTTTATCAATAGTACTGCAACTGAGATTTTTTTCGATTCATTCTATTTGATCCAGCTACATGGGTAAACAAAGAACACATGCTCTCCTCGGAGATCTAACACATGGAATTTGTTTGGACATTTCTAAACTTGTCTTGGATGTGCACACTATATGCCCTTAAATCCCGACTAGAACTCTTATTTTTATGAGAAAATATAAAATGAACTACTGAAATTTTATATGAACAAGAAAGTAAAAGGGAAAATTGATATCTAGTTATAATATTTATTCCCAGATGTTTTTCAAGAGTGCAGTGTCTGTGTCAAGAGTGCCTCCTACAATTCAGGAGATTTTTTCTTATCCTAAATGAATTATCAGCCTGGAAATTGTTTTATGTCCTGGAGAAAACTTGTATAATTGACAGTGAACTCTAAGGAAAGTATATTTTGGAAATGCTCGTTTTTTCTATTTATTATTTTTTTGCAACTAATTTACGCTATCTTTGTATTTACAAAACTAAAATTGATTTTCAAACATTTGTGCCATAAAATCCCAAAAACGCTCTTACTAAAATCACTCATCAACTCAAAATTTGAATTGTGTTTGGTAAAGCTACAAACATCGCGGTTCCAAATTATGAATAAATGATTTGATGATAGAAAAAAGCTAATGTAACTAATTTTTATGTAACTGATTAACGAGGTGGTAATCATGAATTATTATTTTTAGTAATCAGTTACATAGAAATCAAATTATTAATAATCCTAAAACAATTATCAGTAATCTTCATTCATTAATTTCCAGATAATTGAGATTAATTTGTAATGATTATAAGTAATGTGCTTGTACAAGTATTTAGTAATATTATTTAGTTAATCCAAGTTAATTGTTAATTAATTGATAATGCAGGTTTTTGAATATTCTGAATGTAGGCATGCCTTTGTTTTATTCAGGGTGTAAAGATAAACGTTATTGATTTTTGACATTGAAATCGTCACTTTAAATGTTATTAATAACAAGTACTTTCCGTATGCACGTATTCAAAAAAATTGCTATAACCTAAAATAGGATTTGTCACTTCAAAAGATTTAATGCATTGAAACTGTATTTTTCATTCTAAAACAATATTGTTAGGTACCTCCTTCACAACTTGTATACAGGGTGTTTTCATCAATGTACACTTAATTTTAAATAGAAATATAGTTGCGGCAAGAATTCAAACGACTTACGTCATATGAACAAATGAAGAATTTATTACATTTTTATAAAATATTTAAGAAACTTTATCGTATCAGCTACACTTGTAGAGAGGATAGGCATCTTCTCTGCAGGTATGGTAGAATGGGAAAACGTCGGCTTAGGTCATCTCCTTAATTAATTCAGTTTTCCAGGTTTCTTTCATTCCTCCACTGAATTATGGTTAGGTTAGAATGTAAGTCGTCTCTCTGGTGGGAATTTGTTCTCGTTATTTTGTCACTCTATAAAATAAACTTTGGTATTTTGTATATTCGCAAACTATTGTAATAATTATATTTTTAGAAATAATGAAATGGGTAAACAAAATTCAAAAATGACGATAATGAAGTTAGCTTTAGAACGTAAACGGGAACTACATCTCAGCACTGGGCGCATATGCCGTGTAGTTAATAATAATATGCCGCCCCCTCTTCCGCGTAAGTCTCTGACTGAGGAGTATAAATATTATTAGTTCAAATTGATGTTTGTTTGAGTAAAACATTGACGATTTTATATACTTGCCATTTTGACAGCAGCAGAAAACGCATTGTTCGTAAAAAAATTTCACTTACTTTGAAATTACATAAAACTTTTAATTTGATAATTTAATTGACAAGAACGGAATAACAATGGCGATTTCAATTGGAACAGTTTATATACAGTATCTTCCTCTTAGTACGCATTTCGGAAGCCTTAATGACTGCATATAATTGTTAATAGTGTACAGGTTGTCATGATAACGTAGCTGTCAAAATGACATTTAGAAGAAGTCGATTAGTTCGCCAAAATATTTATGAAAAATTGATAATTTCTTATGAAAATTGAAGATTGTTAACATCATCATTTTTTAACACATGCGTATTTTAAAAACACTACTACAAATAATGGCTATTTACAATTGTAAAGAACAATATTATAAAAATTATTATTTTAAATAGAATCCAATTATTTTCTGAAATGATAAAAATTATGTTCTAATTAATTATTCTACGTAGTAAAAGGATTCCAAAGGTGGAAAAGTAAGTTTGTGCAATGGTTAAAATATAACCTAGCATTAAATGATTCATATTTGTAATGCCACGTGAACATAAATTGTATGATAATTATGCAAAACATAACTCATAATTGCATTCTGCTACTGGAAGAAACGTAGAGCAAAAGTCCAATAAATTAGCCCAGTTAATTAAGCACATGTAAAAGTATGTGTAAAATGCGGGTCTCATTACATACGGCTGGCAAATAAATTGTTCAACGATTCAAAATTAGGTACCTACGAAGGAACTTTAAACATTCATAAATTACTACAAACACAAATAGGAACCGGCGCTATTTATTTCCGCTTATTCGTATTGAAAACATTTTATTTTTATGAAAATAAGTGAGTGTTCCGACTTTCTGGAGCACGACTAAGTGGGAATTTTTAAAAAGCATTTGAATGTCTGAACTTATTAGTATTCTTTTAATGCAGTCGGTAGTTAAGTTTTATATTTAACTGACATTACTGACACCAAGTCTAAATGAAAGTGAATGCATGTAACCGTAGCTTTTATGTGACATTTATTAACTGCAGTAAAATGTATGCAATAAAATTTAGGAATTGGAAACAAGAAGCCGTAGATTTCTTTATTTTAAATTCTTTAAATAAATTATATTTCCGGTTTAAACTACAGGTTTGTCAATGGATATAATACATATTGTTCACTAGAGGATAGGACTAAATAATGTTTTACATACTTTTTTATACCAGTCAAGCAATTTTTGTTTTAATTTGGTACATTAATAATGGTAACAAAATATTTCCACAAAATGAAATAGACATTTGAGAAAATTGGAAGAGAATACAAAAAATTCTTAAATGTAAACCGTTTCATTAAAAAGTTATATTTTTCTTTGCGTAATCCATGAAAATATTTAATAAAAAGCAATGGTAAACAATATTCAATACTATTATTATTGTCTGAGTTACTTCGGGAGATGTCACCAAATTGAATAAATTAAATATACAGAGTGCACCAAAAAAAATCACTATCAAACTTGGATGAACTATTCTGTAGCACAAAACAAAAAAATACAGTTTATATAAACATATAAAACTAAATAAATAATAAATGACACATAAATTAAATTCATATCAGCATACTCTTGGAATGTAAACTCCATAATTACGACACCAAAACACGGCTACTGTTACTCTTACTTACTTTCTTTGACTGTAAAACAATATCAAATATCTGACACATATTTCAAAGTTGCTTTTGTTTTGAATTAGTGATAGAATAATTCTATATTCATTTTAACAATTCTTTTCTTATAATTATAAACAAAAGTGAACAATATTATATGCAGTATTTACATCTACAGTTGAATAAAAAAAAATACGTGTTTTGAACAATTTGTGTACCTAAAAATTTGTTGCTTAGACCGCTTTCTGTCGGTATATATTGTTTTACTTCGGTACCTTTCAATATTCACCGGTCAGTGGTCGCACGGTTTAAGGCGTCAGTACTTGAATCGAGGTGACTGGATCGCTGTGGGTTCGACCCCTGCAGCCGGTAGACCGTATATAAGCTATATTCGTGGAGAGATTGGCACCTTCTCTGGGGGTATGGTAGGGTGGAAGAATGTTGACTTGGGTCAATGTGAGAGATTGATACCGGTTGGCATTTAACTACCCCCCTAATTAATGAGGTTTTCCAGGTTTCCCTCATTCCTGCACTGAATGGTGGTTAGGGCCTACCAACGTAAGTCGTTCCTGGGCGCAAATGCGGCCTGCTTAATAATAATATGCCGCCCCCTCTCCCGCACAAGTCTTCGACTTCTGGGCTAATCCTCGTGATTAGAATGAGGGGTAGAGATATTATTATTATTATTATTATTATTCGCAGGTGGCATGAGATAACATTAATGTTATCTACTCAACTTTACATTATTCAATTCTTAACTATCTAGAATTACTTGTATTTGCAGAAAATACTGTTTCATGAATACGGCGCCCGTAATATCGAGTTTCTCAGTCTCCGAACACCTTATGTTACATAACATATTTTAATTCACTGTTTCATTTACCTTGATCTTCAGCTATGCTGGTATCACAGATGTAGGTAGAATTTGTCCCAATTTTTGGTACTTAGAACGATCCAATTATTTTCTGAAATAAACTTTAGAAAACCAGGGAATTACTGATGCCTTAAATTCGGTTTCAGTATGTATGGTGCGTTGCAGAGAAGAACCCTATTTCAGCAAGAGCCCGAAAAACATAAACGTTGTTCTGGGAAAATCGATTACGCTGCCTTGTGAAGTCACACCAAACAACGGCATCAAGTACTATTGGCAACTGAACGGTGAGTGATCCAATGGATAAAATTCTCTATAATTTTATTTCTTTCTTAAATAAAGCATTTACTACATGTATATATATTATTGTAAAAAAATCATGGGAACCTCAGGGAAATAAGCATACATAGTACTGTTTGATCAATAAATTGAACTAACAAGTGTTTGGCTCTCATTGATTAATTATAAGTTTCTATTTAGTAAATTTTATATAAAAGCTTTCTAGGTTTTAAGCTTAATTCAAATAAATTCTAAAAAAATGTCTAAATTCTCATCAAAGGAAATTGTATCTGTATACTGTTTATTATCAAATGTCTAATGCCACGACCTAATCATTGGTGCATCTCAGAACTCCTATTAATAGTCCACCGGCTCACCCCTTTAATAAAATCTTTATGCTTAGTGTTTAGCTATACATACAGTAACTGAAATACTTTGGCCTCTCCTACATTTATGTTCGGGGCATTCAATAATTTGTGTCGTACATAAATTTTCATTGACAACAAATACCACTGGACGGTGGTTGTCAACTAAATAATGTATAACATTATTAAAAATGTAGATAAACGTTATACAGTTTGCTATCAACAACGCTTGACAACGCAAATGCGACTTTTACGCGTAAGCTATGTTTTTCTGAATTCTTGAAATTGTATGTCATATATGTTTCTCTCTATAATTTCTTCAAGATAAAACTAACCCTTGTGATTCAAATGTGGAGTATACATATTATTATAGTTTTAGAACAATACAACAGGTATTCTAGTAAGTCGGGAATACTGGTTCTGGTACATAATATCAAGTTACTGGTATCTAACATTCTTTATTTTTCACTTTGGCGTACGTATCTTTCCAAATTTCGTATATTGTTAAGCCCAGAGCTCCTCTATACAGTATTTGTCCAAATCTTCTCTGTCTCATCAGAATCCTGATTTTATCCTGGTCTATTGAATTCCGTGTACCCGTCATTTTTTCCCCAATTGCTAGCTCTTCAGTGTTTCTTGTTTCAAAATTATACATGTCTCATATGTTTGTGTCAATAACTTCATTAGATAAAACTAATTCTTGTGATTGAAATCAAGAATAGATAGGTATATTATAGTTCTAGAACAAGTGTTCTAGTAAGTAGTACTGGTTCCGGTACATATTTTGAAGCAACTGTCTCCTAACATTTTAGTTCTTCACTATGCCGTACAAATTTTTACAAATTTCATGTAGTGCTAAGACCAGACGTTCTCTATAGAGTCTTTGTTCAAATATCTCTCTTTCTCACCAGAATCCTGATCGGATCTATTGAATTCATTGTATCCTTCGTTTGTTCATCAAATCCCTTCTCTCTTCACTACTGTCTGATTTCAAAATTATGTATGTGTCATCTGTTCTCAATTATTTCCTCTAGATGCAACTAACCCTTGTGATTATAAAAGAAGAGGGCATATGTTATGGTTTTAAAACAATAGAACAACAAGTATTCAAGTAAGTGGAATATACTGGTTCTGGTACATAGTTTGACGTTATTATCGTCTAACATTTAAGTTCTTAATTCTCTTAGTTCTTTTCATGCTATCGTGTATTCCTGTTTGTCCTTACCTTTCCGCATATAGACCAGATGCTGTATACATCAGGGTCTTAGAAAATATTGCTCTTGCAGCTGATTTTAGGAAAAACTACATTTATCCTAAGACCATATCTATATTATTGATGATTGTTCCAATCTACAACTGCACCTTCTGTCATTATCATTCACTTATATTTCATTGAAACTATAATACCATCATTATTTTCAAGCGTCTCTGTGAGGCAAATTAATTTTTTAAACTAACTTCATGTAAAAGATGTTACAGAGTCATGTGGAACACACTTTAATCTATAGAATAGCCCTTTTTACAATTTGAATTTAATGGTAATAAATGTAAACGTACAAGAATAGAGCTGCTGATTGCGATGTGCATACAGTGCCAATATAAATCACGAGATTATCTAGGAACGAAAATAGTTGATATAGATATAAAAGATAAATAGGTTTATTACAGACAGTCCACATATTTTATAGATTTTTTCCACTAAAGTCAAATATGAGGGTGAGAATTTAAGGTAGAAACCCCTGAAACATATTAAGGACAATTACTTATGAGTTTACATAAAATTATAAAAGATTTTTTTTTGCACAACTATCAAATACAATTTTATTATATCATTTAAAATATTTAAACATAGTACTGATCGTTCAGTTGATGTACTGATAGAGCATATTTTCCAAATCATTAAAATTGGTTTGTTTCCATAATTCAATGTTTGCCTAATAAATCTCAGAGTGAAAACAGTTGCAGACATATTTAATCCCATATAAGCCTCAAGCTTTACTGAAAATTATTCTCAATGCTAACTGCCGCAGTGGTTTATATAAAACGCGGTAATGAACAGAAAAAAACTGATTAGATAAAAGGTGCAAATATTTTTATAGCAGAGATTTATTATACACATTAAATAATCTAACGACAAATTGATTGCGTAGATTCGGAGACTTCAATAACAAAATAAAAAAAATTCTAGATAGAAGACAGCGGCGTTTATTTTTATCAAGAAGAATTTGATTCTACATTTTTCATAACATTTTTGTTAAGAATATAGGTACAGTGTCATCATGCGAACATATTAGATTTGATTATAACTTTCTTGTTTTTGAAGACAAGTAAGAACCAATTGTTTACCAATTTTTACAATTTCCCTTATCGAAGGACAAAATCCCGCACATTGCTTTCCGTAGAAATATTGCTTATTTCTTATGGAATGTTCTGTACATTTTAATGCATTCTGTATCATATTCACAAACTTGGAGATTCCATAAAACATTTTAGGCACATAAAGCCGCAAAAACTTAAAAATTAATAATTAGAACACGTTTTCAGTCTGTCTTCCTTCAAATCTGCCCAACTATTGTTTACTAGAAATGTGGGTAACAAAACAAATCATTACGTCTGTCAAATTAGATCAGAATCAGTCCAATCGATGGAAATTAAATTTGTTAGTTTTCATCATTTCTGGACAATATTTCCTTTTTTCTAAGAAAGCGTGTGTAGAAGAAATTCGAATAATTTTTCAATAACTATTTATATAAGGTAAGGGTTTGTAACTTACTATTAGAACAGTGTAAAATATACTATGGAATCCCAAAGTTTGTACATTTGTATACGGACACCTTATACATGGGAATACTACGAGTTGTAAGAAGTACAAAGTTGCTTAAATTACAGAAATAGCAAAGCTGTTTGATGGCGCTCAGTTAGTTTTCTTGTAACTTTCATATATCAGTGGATTATTTTCCTCCTTTTAAATTAACTTTGTAACTGCATTCTGTTAAAATGTAACGTTAAGGTCGCCGCAATTCTCGCCGTAAAATGATCAAATTTGTGATGTTTTTTTGGTACTGAAATCTCGAAAAATAAAACACGTAGCGCAAAAGAAATACCAAAAATAAAATTATTGATGTTTTGTTTATGCACTTTTACTATTTAAACTCTACTGAAACAATATAATAACTGTTAAAATGTATTTGTATGACACACATTATTTCGCTATTCTAACCCCACATTTTAACAATTATTTTCACATACTTATAAACAAAAGTGGATAATCTTATATGCAGAACTATGTAAGTTTATGTTATAACAGTGTTTACATAACATATGGTTGAATTTAAAAAAAAACACGTATTTTGAAAGATTCCAGTACCTAAAAGTTTGTTGGATAGATCGCTATCTGACGTTACATATTGATTTTACTTCGGTACCTTTGAATATTCGCAGGTGGCATAAAACAACATTCTTGTTATTTGCTAAACTCTATATTATTCAGTTCTTAAATGTCTAAAATTACTTGTATTTGTAGAAAATACTATTTCAAGAATACGGAACCCTTAACGAAATCTGAGTTAAGTATCTGAGATCAATAATTACTCAGTACCTTTTGGCTTAATATTGAACATTTTAACAAAGTCATAATGATATTATGTACTTAAAACTGATTAAAAACATTGGAGTATAAATACAGATTATATAAATAAATATAACACCTAAATGGTTTAATAAATTTGTACCTGAAGTAGCTTAATTGTCATTTAATACTGGTTTTTACAATTACATTATTTTATAAGTGGCATCCATTTTGACACAACGAAAATCATTGTGGAGTATAAAAATATTACAAATTTTGCTGGTTTCCTATTTTTCCTAAATTGAATAGCTGAAACGGAGATAATAATTATCAAAAGTTATGATGATTTTAATGCTTTTGGCGCCAGTTTTAACGTTAAAAACCATGAAATTTTAATTTTTTAATGATTTAATCTTCCATTTTTTAACCAAATCTCAATAAAAGCTTATAATCTATATTTAACATAATTTTGGCAAGATAAATGACTGCAATTTTGAACTGATTTCAATAGAATAATAGAAAGAAGAAATAACCGAAAAGCGGGTGAAATAAAAATAGAAATTCTTTAAATTTCAAGATGTCTTTACTTTCCATCTAAATGTGCCACATTTTTTGATTTTTTTCAACTGGTTTAAATGTGACATATTTATTTTTCTATAATGAAATTGAAAGCTAAAGCAAGATGTAAAATTAGACTTCTACCGTTCGTTATGACACAAACAAAACAAGGTTCTGCCCTTTTGCTATTTCAAATTTGTTTTATAGAATGGTTTGTCTATTTTTATTTTACAACTGATAATATCATTACATAAAAACTATATTACAATGTACAGTTATTTGCTCTTAGAAGTAAAAATTACTTAAGGGTGAGTCAGTCATAATGTCATTAATTTTAAGAGGAGATAATAATGAGTATAATGCGAATACGTGATTAAAAAAAATCTAAATGTATATTTACGCCGAAAAAAAATATTTTCAAATCATTGTTTAAACCCCCTTTTCAGACTGTCACTGACCGGTCACAGCCTTGGTCGGTGACAGCTCACGGTTCAACTCGATATCGACCTGATGCAATGTTGTCAAGTTGTAATATTTTTCTATATAGTACCTACCCACCTAGGTTTTAGACATCACAAATAAACGGTTGTACTGACTATTTTAGAATATCATTTCTTCTTGCTCAGTTCAACTTCAGCCAATAATAATTTAAAATGTTAATACCCAATAAAATTAAATAATAATAATCAAATAATTCTATTAAAAATTGCAAGTAACGCGGTCCACTCAGGTTTTCCCGTAGAAAATACGGCCCAATCAA
Organism: Monochamus saltuarius; assembly: GCA_025584915.1. Taxonomy (NCBI): domain Eukaryota; kingdom Metazoa; phylum Arthropoda; class Insecta; order Coleoptera; family Cerambycidae; genus Monochamus; species Monochamus saltuarius. The sequence continues at coordinate 74,283,493 of CM046721.1, read as the reverse complement.
ACGATACCTGTACACTCACGTGTAGATTTTTCTCTGAGAAAATGTAGCTGTTATGACTGCAACAAAACTCCAACGTGTCTAATAATAAACTGAGTAATAAACCATTTACGTACATTACATAAAAAACCTATACCCAATGGGTAAATTATTGAGAAGCTGAAAAGTGTTTCGTGTTTAAATACTAAGTACTTAATAAAACCATCGTGTTGTCGACAGAAAACTGTCGAAGACCGAAATGGCACGCCGCTAATCTAAGTTATCGAGAGTTAATCTTGACCTTGACCTACCGTATTATTAGGTCAATAACCTAGTTACCTAGTTTTTGTACTGTTAATTAACGACAAGGAGTAAAACTATTTTTTTAAATCTAGATACATGAATGAATTTTCCTTAAATATTGATTTATTTGTTAATAAAAACAAATGTAGATAATAAGTAGATGTTTTAGAATGCTAGGCTATTACAGTTTAATAATTTTGATATTACGTTTTCACTACGTTTTACAAATAAATATGAATTTTTAGTATAACTGTAAGTACAATTAACCGCACACATAACCAAATGTACAATTTATAGTTACGTACATCTAGCCTAGAAATGTATTGTTTTTTAAGTAGTATCATACTAACCTGTTTACAGCCCACATTTCAAATAAAACTGCATTTATCCGTTCATAGCACTTTATTAATAAAATTCAGTCGCATTTCGTAAACATTCTCCGTATAACACTACCATTTCCACATAATCGGAATTTGTAAAATTATGCGTTGTGAATTTACGCCAAATACGTGAGGTTAGACCGAAATAAACAAACTACTGCTTACTACTGCTTGTATTCTCTCCATCCCCCCTCCAATGTGTGGCATGATCTACAAATTTGAGGGAAGAAATACGGAAATGCAGAGTGCTAAATGGAGGTAAATTTGAATAACACGCTGATGTGTTAGACGATATTATGTATGTAAATGTGGCATCCATGGTTAATACGGCAAGTCTGTGGCATTAGAATTTCGTCGGGTGCGCCATCAGAAAGTTCGTAGCGTACCAGGAGCGTCGTGTTATTGATTTTTATAGGGTGATTTGTTTATTTTTTTAAAGGTCGAGTAAAAAATTTTTTTTTCTGCCTTTATTAGGCCTCCCGAATACGTGGTTAAAATTAATGACATTATGACTGACTCACCCTGTATATTGGTTTTATAGGTTGACAACCCACATCTAATAAACAATTATACAAAATTTTCATAGCGCTGTTAGAAATACTACGGAACATTACTAAAAAAATTAAAATTATTTGTTTTATTAGCTATAACGTTTTATAAGCTTGTCGCAGAAATGTATATAAATAGTTATATATTTGCCATATGAGCTGTTTTATTATTTAGCTACCAAAACGTTTTTGTGATAAATTTATAAGATATTTCAGTTACTGACAACAAAGTAATGGTACTTGCCGCTATAATAAATCAAATAGGTATGTATTTCGAAACCAATAAAACATAATTGTCGTATAACCTGAAAATTATAAAACTGTTTTGCTGGTTGGAAGAACTCCCTGTAATCCCCCTCAAAAGATACCAGTTTGAATTACCCTGAACAACTTTTTGTATTTTGACCAATGTTGTACTTCTTGCTATTTCGAAAATTTCCATACCCTTAGCTTCCTTAAATAAATCACGGTGTATAAAAATGAGAATCATAATTTTTCTTAAACAAATCGAAAATGAAATCTTTTACTTGCTAGTTTAACCTTTATCAGTTTACAAATGAAGTAGATAAATGCGTTATATTACATAAGTATGTCATTTTTCATTGTTCATCATTTTGTTACGTACATTATTTATGAAATTAACTACCAAGAATTAAATATCTCCAGGAATTTCACTGTCCCAGTAAACTTGATATATATTTTCATTAAATGTAAGTGTTGTGCTATTCCCGTCCAATGAAAAACAAACAAATGCGCGCTTGTCCTTGATCTGTTCAGCGCACCGCATATTTCTTTGTTTTGCTTTCGTCGGGAATCCGTCCTAATAAAGAGTGACCGCTCTGTTGACAGGCATGAAAATACCGAACACGACTCGCCGCTATCAGCAGGGCAGCAACTTGCACATAACCCGCGTTGACCGAGAACGAGACTCAGGCCAATTCACTTGCATCGCCGAGGACGTCACCGGCGAGTCCAGCCCGATCACCAGCTCCGCTGCGTCCATTAACATACAATGTGAGTATAACATTTCTCAGTATTTCAGTATTTGTGACCCAGTTTCCCAAGTAACAATTTTAGTTTTTTAATAACCTACAGGAGTTTCAAAAGAACTGTTTATGAAACCACTAATAAGTCTATATTTCTACGACAGTAACCTTAAATGTCTAATAAATATAAAAAGGTGTCAAAGAATAGTGATCTTTAGGAGTTTAAACAGTTTAAAACTTATCCTACTTAAGAACAACTTATGATGTTGTTTATACTCGAGGTCCAAAATAATAGAGCTTCATTCACATCACTTAGATGAGTACGGGAGGTAAGAAACAAGATTCCATAGGTGTTCAACTTGAGGAGGGTTCAAATTACCAAAAATAGGTTGACGTTGAGTGAACCTAATACTTTAATAGATTGATTTAAAAAGTTTATAGTATTCAAGCTGAAAAGTTTATATTACTAATTTTTTGCATCACTAAACTGCATTGTTTAGAAACCCTAGCTTGGTAATTATTTTTTTTTTTCATGCTTTAGAAATGTTTTCTAAAGTTGCGTCCAGAGTCCAGATCAAAATAACGAGCAAATATTCTTTCATATGTGTGTGCCTGTGAGCAACAGCAGACTTAGGAATTTTTTAAAATATTAGCTCTCGTCTACTCGTTCTCGCTCATTTGATCTGGACGGAGCATACACGGTGGATAGTGGGAACACGCTGTAACTTTTTTATGACTGCTGATAAAAATTTGAAATTGGGTGGGTTTATACTAGATGTGTCATGAATTCTTTGAGGTCATTTCGGATTTCATGACATATCCTGTCTGACCGGAAATGACCGTAAATTTACATGTTTGAATGGGACACCCTGTATTTTTTGACATTTTTGGACCAATTTTCTGACACATTTTCCGGATGTAAGTAATTCTGTTTAATTTTTAAAAATAAAACTGGAAAGTCGCGACTGACAGAAATTGTTCCTTTTCGACGGATTTTAAAAATTGTTGTACCACAAAATTCAGAAAAAATCTTTTATTGAAAAATAAATAGGGCCCACCCTCTTTACATTTGAAAAAAATGAGTTTTTAAGGAAATACAATAAATCGAAATTTTTAGTGGTAATAACTAGAAAAATTTACAAAAATATTCAAATTTAGAATTTTTCCCATAATTACAAACAAAAAAGAAAACAATTTCTGCCAGTCGCTGCATCCAGAAAATGTGTCAGAAAATTGTTCCTACCATACGTAAAATGATCCGGTGATTCCAAAAATGTCAAAAAATACAGGGTGTCCTATTTAAACATATAAATTTACGGTCATTACCGGTCAAACCGGAATTGTTATGAAATCCGAAATGACCTCAAAGAATTCATGACACCATCTAATATAAATCCACCCAATTTCAAATTTTTATCAGCAGTCATAAAAAAGTTACAGCGTGTTCCCACTTTCCGTTGTCACCCTGTATAAGGTGTGATAAAAAATTTACGGAAAATTTGTAATATCTTGGGTTGTATTAGTCCGATATTTTCGTTGTTGTGTTGGTAAACGTATTTGAAGAGTATCTATACATTATTAGCCATATCGGTTGTTTAGTCTGTTATCATTTGCCACAAAGGTTACATGTGTGCGATTATTTATTATTATTTTTTTAATGAACCAGAAGATTTTCATTTGATATCTGGTATAAGAATGGAATAAAATGTAACAATGTTTCACATATGTGTAGATATTGCTTTTGGTGAGTCTGCTATAAGCAAGACAATAGTTTACGAGTGGCACATGCGTTTCCAAAAAGGCTGTGGAAACGTTGAAGATGATGATCGCCCGAGATGTCCCAGCATATCAACAACTGATAAAAATCTAAAAATAGTAATAGAAGTGATTGTGAACAATCACCGCGATCCACAATCAAAGTCTCTGATGATGTTGGCATATCAATTGGCTTATGCCATGAATTTTTTTTATGATGTGTTGGGTACGAAACTACTTAAAATCCACACCATTTTGAGCTACGTATATGAAACAAGAGAGGCAAAAACTGCTCAAGATGTGCTCAAAATAGACGTCAAATATAGTTTTATAGTTTGGTTAAAAATGATAATTAGTCGCACCAGTTTTGTAGCTACTAAGTAGTACATTAATGCCATTCTTGGTGAACTACAGTTGCACATTATAAATAGAGATTGTTAGTGTGGAATTTAGTTGGTCCTTACCCTGTTTTGAATACTGATATCACTTTAGATGTTATATGCTAATCCACAACTGTAACTCAATTGTCTCAATTGATCATAAAAAATTGAAAATGTCTGATTCTCTCTCAATTTTATTGTCAAATTGTCAATCGAGTTCACTCGTTGTAAATTTAAAACCGTAAACATTTGGATTATTTAAAATACTCGTAAATGTTACAAAAATGTGCTAAAGCAACTATAGCAGTCTAGGTTAACCAATTAGACTATCCTGAAAGTCGTTGATATTTACTGATCCCTTGATTTATTTTTCAATATCAGACTGTAATCATTTAATATTAAATAAATTTTAGATCGCCTGCATTTTACATCTTTTCTTTTACTACTCATATTCACAATAAACAAACACTGCTGTTCACAACTCTGTCATCAACTACAATTTATTCTCTGTGAAACAGTTGTAGTTAGAATGGAGCCATGGGCCATCAAGTTCTGCCAACTGTATTCTTTGGTTCTGCTTCCAATACTCGTTGCATTCATCAACGCCGTTCGACATACGAGTAACATCGATTCCATTGCTAAAAGCCAAATATACGCAGCGGCAGTCGGCGTTTGAATGCTTGTTAATTAATTAGATGGAAGGAATATAGCAATTGTCCCGAACAATTGCGTTTTAGGTGGAAATTTTAAATTAAAACTTCAAAGTACCGTGTCTGGCAAACTGCCATGTACTACGCGGATGAGTATTGTAAACTTAAAGTGTGTATAAAATGAGAGCTTTCATTATTTTTTATTAGTTTCATTAAAATTGGAAGGGGGCAGGCGAGGTAGTGTGCTTTTATTGATTTTGTGATAGAAATAGGATTTACATTTGTTAGTGAAATAATACCTTTGTTTGGTGGATCAGTTCAGAACATTTAGATAGTTAAAATAATATTAACTAGTATGAATGTCGTAACGTCCTTGGTACTGATGTATAATAATAATAATAATAATAGCCTTGTTTGCGGTAGCAATTCCGAACTAGTTCAGGATTAATTTACGGATGTGCTCAAGCGCAGTTTGAATTTGATTGTCCGAAATGCAAACTGCGCTTGCGCTCATCCGTAAATTAATCCTGAACTAGTTCGGAAACACTACCGTGAACAAGGCTAATAATAATAATATTTATTATCCATGTGACCAATACAGGTATAGTATGTAACTTTCTGCCTAAGATGAAATACTGCATAACTGTTGTTATGCTACATATAACACTATATAATATCAAAGTAACTGTGCATGGAATTTCATTTGAATATGATAGAAGGCTGTATGGTAGAGCAACTAGATGTATTTACTAAATGATCTAAATGAGTTACGAATTTTGCTTTGTTATAGAAGAAGAATAATTTGCAATAATTAAAAATGTATGTACTTAATAAGTAATTTAAATTTGACATTGAACAAGAAATTGGGAGTGAACGGTCTCAAGAGGGGGAATTTTTACAAATAGTTTATTTAGTTTTGGGATTGCCAAAATTGTTATCTAGAATCTTAAATTGTAAACGACATTTACGAACAACTTCTAGTTCAAGGTATTCTAAATTGATGTAGCAAAGACATCTAATGTTTTAAGTAGAAGTATTGATAACCTTACACTTTAACTTAAGGTTTCTCTAAACTTCTAGTGATATTTAAAATACATATTTGTCATTGAGTGTTTTTATCTCCACTTTAAGGAGAGTAATGAACATTCTCAAAAATATTTAATAAATGGAAAAAAAAATAAGTTTTTTAGTTCATATTTAGCAATTTACATTATGTACTAGCAACATCAGGGGATCCGCAGGGATTGGTACTTGGTCCTCTCTTATTTATTATATTTATGAATGAAATATGTAATAATATTAAACACCTACTGAAGTTCTCTATTTGCATTTGTGTATTCTGTTCAAGACTGTTACTATTTACAGCAGGAATTGTTAAGAATTAACCAAAATAACAATAATTACCAATAAATTTATCTAAGTGTACGTAATGTTATGAGAGTTAAGAAAATTGCTCCTATTCAGTATAACTATATATTAGATAACATAATACCTTATGTCTACAAAACTTTGAGTTTTATTATAAGAAATTCACAGCACTTTGCAGATAGGTGTAATGTTTTAATTTTCTTTTGGAATATGGCAGTATTATTTGAAATTTTGGGTATGAGATTCATATAAATAGTTTCACATTCAGAGAATATATTAAATATCTTAGCTTTAAACTTGATGCTACATATCCTCCTCGTAGGATTCTATAGTTAGATCTTCCATGAATACAGTTGTGTTAAAATGTCACTTTCCTGACCTATTCCACTCGTTAGCCCGCAGTAAGGGGATGAAATAATAGACCCCTTGTACAGGGTGTCCAGCGTAACGCTCTCACTCGATTTGTGGCTTTAGTGTCATAGTTACAAAAAAAATGTCAGACAAAAAAATTGTGTCATTTTTATAGATGATTCGACGTGTCTTAGAAAAAAAAACAATAGAACATCGATTTAAAACAATTATTTACCGAAGTTCAATTTTTTTAAATGCACACTATGTATTTTTTTAAATTCTGAAAAAGCATACAATTCTCATTACATCCATATGCTATATTTATATTTTTGTGCCAGTGGTTACAGATATAAAAAGGAAAATGTATGCATTTAAAAAAATTGAACTTCGGTAAATAATTGTTTTAATTCTATGTTCTATTGTTTTTTTATAAGGCACGTCGAATCATCTATAAAAATGACACAATTTTTGTATTTGACATTTTTTTGTAACTATGACATTAAAACCACAAATCGAGTGAGAGCGTTAAGCTGGACACCCGGTACGTTTATTATCAGAACTTTTTCATAATCATAATTTTAAAGAAAAAAATCCTTTGGATAGAACTATTCAAAACAGTTTTGTCTCTGTACAAATTACGAAATATGTTATAGTTTTCGTACAAAAAAATAAAAAGCCATCATCTCAACCCAATAATTATCCTGACTCTCTTGTCATTTTATCTGTCACTCGTTATTACCCGGTTATTTAACTGCTTTTTATTATTCTTATGATAAGTTTAGCTGGTGTTTTGATACTTAAAAACATGGAAACTTGATTTTAGCACTTTTAAAGGGTTGTAACTTCTTAGGGAATTCTAAAATTATTTTTTTGTACATGAAACACCCCCTCCAAAATCGACTAAAGATTTCACTGATTCAATTTGCTCAACTATTTTCTAAACACCCCGTATATTAATGTATATTTTAATGGAACGTTGTTTCGAAAATATTAATACTTTGCGCCAGAGGCAGCATCGATAAGAAAATGGAACAAATATAAGGAACATTACACTTCATGGGCGTTATTCATTTTATCAAAAAAATTTAATACCAGTTCAACACTTTCAGTTTTTATTGGTGTTCTTAGTCAGTGCCCTTTTCGGTAGCCGAATTTAACGGGGGTCATTTACAGCTTGTTTGTTATAAAAAGTCCATTAAGAGACTCAACACACATGTTGTGAATTAAAAATAACCCTAAAATTTCAGTAGAAGCGACAAGCATCTTAATGTTGAGTAAGTTTATGAATGGTGCCGATTGTTATGACTCTGGTTTCCTGTCAAAATATCTCGTTTATTTTTAGTTTATATGTGTTTCCTTTGCTTTGTACACAAAAACGAATCTAAATAAAGCGTAAATTTTTGTGTATAGAAAAAAAAACTGAGTTGTAGGCACCGTCGGCTCGGCTACTATTTGCAATCTGCCGTACATCCGTCGAGTGTCGTCTTCATGTAAAATAAAAACAACACAACAAATCAGACCTTTCATGCGGTTTTTTACGGCTTGCTTTCATTTTATGGATGCAAACAACTAAACAAGAGGATTTACGCTGTCTACACAATTATACATCCATTTTAACAGAAATTCACTAGGATTTATGTTAATGTTAACTTAATTCTTTTATTCGTTTGCGTATATGGGTGTTTCTACTGTCCACCATGAACATAGTACCTATACAATGGTTTCACTTATCTTACACCGGTGTGGTCTTATTCGTTGATCACTAGATTTGAAATCCTATAGATTTTAAATTTGCTAACATATCACGTATAAATGTAACTATGTTAAAATAAGTTCGCGAATCTACTGGGTGTCTACTTTCATTTATGTACAAATCCGTACAGTCTTTATTCTTCAAGATAATCAAAAACATTTTCTTAAATTTTTAATGACATCGAAAACCGCTTCCTCTTACCCTATCACGGCATTTAAGATGGCGATCCAAGTCAAGCTATGATTTTTTTTATACCCCCGAAATTCAATAAAAACGTGTCTTTGATCGCCATCTTGAGCGCCGTGATATGACTAGAAGGAGCGGTTTTCGATGTCATTTAAAACATAAAAATATTTGTTGTGTTATTTTGGAAAATAAAATTTATACAAAGTTTTATAAAAATAAAACTGAGAACGTGTAGAAGAAAACCCTGCATAGTTTTTGTTCAAATTTCACACATACGGGTTCTGAGTAGGGGTGGGCGATAACGGTTTGGAACTATCGATTATCTATAAATAAAATAAACCGATATTATCGAATTAATTCGATAATTTTTTATCTGTATTATTATCGATATTATCGATAACACAGCCACACAAAAAAAAGTTCTGTGCCCGAGCTCTGACCTATGGCTCCCCATGTATTTTTGGCTCCCGAAACCGATCCCGGGGTCGGTATAGCCCAGACGTTCCATATTTGCGCGCTACGGTCAAAAAAATTGCTAAAATTTGGCCATTACCTGAAAATAAGCGCAAATCTGTATCTTCGTGCCATTGAAAGGCCCAAACATGAATTAGTTGTTGACGTAGGAAGTATTGTAGCTCCTTTCTTTCTTTTTTAATTTTTTTAATTTTTCTTTATTTTTTAAAAATTATTTGTCTATTCACTGTGCAATGTTACATGATGACAATCCTCTTCAAACAATTTGATCCTGAATACGGTAAAATCATATGATTTTTTCTGACAATTTGAAATTTTTTAGGACCAATTTTCTGCCAATTCGTGGCCCTCAAGTGGCAATTGGGATGTGCGAGGTCCTATCCAACAACTGATTCATGTTTGGCACGGAGATAAAGCTTTGCGCTTATTTCCAGGTAATGGCCAAATTTTTAGTCATTTTTTGACCGTAGCGCGCAAATATGGAACGTCTTGGCTATACCGACCTTGGGATCGGTTTCGGGAGCCAAAAATATATGGGGAACCATAGGTCGGAGCTCGGGCACAGACCTTTTTTTTGTGTGCCTGTGTAATTATCGACATATCGATAAATATTCCCACCCCTACTCATTAGATGTCGCCCACTTCGTGATTATTCCCTAAATTTTAGGTATGGTATAAACAAATCTAAAACCTATGAAAATGTTTACATAAAAGTCGCATTATTGGCTTCAAGCTATGACCAAACTATCGGTAGCTACCGATATTATCGTTACTATAATGTAATATAATATCGATAATATCGATAATAATACAGATTATTTCCAACCCTAGTTCTGAGATGACATCAGATTTTAAATAAAAATCTGCTAAACGTTTTTATTGAATTCGGAGGTATAAAAATAATCATAGCAGGCCTTGGATCTTGGATCCCATTTAAAAAAATATTTGTTGCGCTATTTTGAAAAATAAAATTACACATTACGGATTAACACTACCTTATCACTCATGATTATTAACGAAAATTTTCAAATCCATTTTTCTAGAAAACGGTGTATCCTAATGACTTAAAGTAAGAGTACCTTTAGTACTAGAATACCTGAAAATTTAATAGTCTAGTGTCACAAATGCTTAAAAGTTAAAGACAAAAAAGTTATACGTTAAAATAACCGTTGACCTACCCAAAACGGACGCCTATGACCGGTACTAGAAATTCGCAATTGATGGAATCGATTCATCTCTGAAGGCTAAACAAGCATACCGGTTTTTGTTTTTCTAAGTAGAAGCGTTCTGGAGGTATTTAAACAAAACTGTTTACAAGGCGCCATTTTCAAAGAGCTCTAGTTCCCTTAGGAAGCATTTTTGGACTAGGTGAATTGGGTTAAATTGTCTTAAAATTATGTGAGGAATCTCCGGTCTTCGTTTGTCAAGAGAGTTTCTGGACACCCTGTATATTAAGGGCCAGTTGTATAGGTTCAGTTTAAACTTCAAGTGTCAGTTAAACTTTGGTTTAATTAATATCGTTGTATAGATGTCTGTGACTGCCATTTCGAGTTTAACTGTCAACTGATGGATGGAGGACCAGTTAAACTTCAAGCTTCGGTTAAACCAAATATATCTATCTAATTATTTGGGTTAACCACATGTGGTGATTGAAATATTGATATGTTTCGGGTTTCCTATACCTACCTACAAGTATAACCTATAAATATTTGTTATTCTCTGATAGTTTTTTATGTTTTCACAATGGACGTATTTGAAATATTTGAAGATATATTATTTAACAATGAAGATGATGTAGATATTATAAATATTGTGGAAAACCCAAAAAGACCGCGAATTTTTCTTCCGCGAATCAACATCATGGACATTAGGATAGACCAGGCATTTATCAATAGACTAGCTATTAAATAAACAATTGGAACTTTGAACTTCGTTATTCTTCTTGTCAGTACTGTTAAGTGTCAATTTTCCTTCAAAACTGAAACTAATACTGATGAAATAATGTGATTTGAAGTTAGTTAACTGGAAGATATACAAGAAAGAATTTTGATTTTCATCGGTTTAAACTTGAGGTTAAATTACAGTTTAAACTAGTTTAAACTATGCTATAAACGTAACCTATACAACTGGCCCTTAGTGGTAAACTATCCCGATTTATCCCTTCCAGAGTTTCAATTTAGCTCTAATTACTATCAGTTAAGGATAACACCATTGGTGTTATAAGCTTCGCTATCTGTATCTAATGATAATACCTCGGCATTTGTTTGTTATATCGTTTTAAAAGTATTTGAGTCAACTTTTGGGTTGGAATATCTTTAGGAAAACTTTGTATAAAGGTAAGTTATCATCCTATTTTTTTTACTGTCCTTGGTTTTGCTCCATATCTCCATATCCACTCAGTAAACCATTACTCTGTATGTATATAACTGAAATGTGTTATTGAAGAGCTATTTTATCAGATGCAAACTAACGATTAAGTATGCAAAACTTAATTGATATGTTAACTAAAATTATGTATGTTAAGAGAATAGTTTTGTGGTAGTTGGACGAAGAATTGTTGCCTTTTCACCTCTCGCAATTTTTTTTTATTTTTTACTAAATCCAGTCATACTGGGACATTTCAGTGGGTCAACTAGTGAATGCTGTTGTCAGGTCATTTGATGGCAGGGCGTAAATTCTACTTTTCACGTTGTTTCAACATAATAATAAACAGACAAAAAACGATCTGATTGAGTTGGAAAGTGGATACGTAGAGATTTTCCACTTGCCCATTTAGACATGCCATTGCCTGTTTCAAACTCCATCTGTAATGTTGTATTTCAATTATACGTATTGGAACTATTACAATAACGAACATTAAAACTATGTTAGTATATAAATATGGTATTTACTAATAAAACAGAAACCTAACCTCACAAAGAGTTACAGCTTCAGTAAAATTGCAGCACATACTGGTACATTAATTTGTTGCTTCCATTGGTTGACTTTCAACTAGACACTAAAGTTTGGTCCAGAAGCAAACTAAAATTTCCAGTGGCTGAGTTGAAGGCAAATGACAACTTTTAGATCGCACCCCGATATTTCATGTCAACTTTACTGACTTCTACTAGTTGACTCCACTAAAATGTTCCAATGAACAATGAGCCTTGCGAACTTACATTGTCCACACTTTCTTTCTCGTTTCTTCTTTTCTTAAGTCAAAGTTTACAAATTATAACAAGTTGGATCACTCTGTCTGCGTATCTTTCATGTGTATAGAACAAAGACCACTTGCTGACATTCTCTAAAACCGCGATACGATATAATGTATTGAAATAGTTGGCAAAACTGCACCTGCTGAAACCTGCCAGGTCTTGAGGTGTAGAATGATGGTAGAATGGAAATATCTGTTGTAACTATGTAAATCTAGTTATGTTTTGGTCATACAGGGTGATTCTTAACCTATACGCATAAACTTAGAAATGTATAGCTAAAGATAAACAATGAAGAATAGTAAACAAAAATGTATTGAAATATTTTTAGTTTCGGAAATGAAAGAGGAGTGCTTCTCCTCTTTGTATTCTTTGATCATAGTTCGCATGTTGACAACAGTGCAGAGGTTGAAGATAAAAGTAAATGATTCGATATTATTTGTATTGATATTTATACATGTCTGGTTTAGTCATTTACATTGTTTGTACCATCTTTTAAAACATTTTTGATTAGATGATAAAATTCAAATGTAGTGAAAGTGGTTAACTTGCCTCACTCGGTACGGCGGCAGTTTGCAGTGCTTTAGATATTTGCACAGCTGTTTTTGTTTTCATGTGCCGAAAAAGTGTAACATACCGCCCGCTTTGTAGTTTATTGTACGCGTTGTTTGAACTTATTAATCTGAATAAATGGTATTCTGTTCGAAATTTAAGCGAAAGCGGTTTTTTTTAAATAAATATCTCAATCTTCACTTGAAACCGATCGAGTTTCGTGGTAATGGAAACGAAAATAAACATCGCTGTCACTTCCAATTTATCTTATATTAAAATACATAATTGTAAGAAGATAAATAAATCTAATATTGACTGACATGTTCATAGCGCAGATATAAGCGGCGTTTCTTATCTAAACACCGGAAAATATCATAAAAAAACGTCGGGCCATGTTGAGCCTGAGCTATTAGGGATGCATTATCAATAGAAAAATTCACACAATGGATCTGGAAGTATGGGGAAAGCTCGCAGAACAGCAAAAATAATATCGGCATCGACAGTCAAGCACAGTCAAATTGAATTCATTCACAAAACTGTTTGCATACCCGTTCAGTAATGGAATATGTTTATCTAGATATGAGGCAGACTGCGGAGTAGGAGACAATGGTAATGGGATCTGCTTGCACATAGTGAAGATTTACTAAAAGCTTTTAATTAAGTTGAAAGAGATGAAAAATCCCATTTAACTGGTTCTGTTGTTGGAAGGGGGAGATTCTACTGCGGATTAAAAACTAAAACAAACACACGAAATTAATCACATTTTCTCTAGCTTCAAATCACGTACACTTAAAAAAAAAACATATATCATTTTTATAATATTCATGATGTTCCTTTTATTTGATAGCATTCTGTAAAATTACGCTGCGCTTTGCAGTTTGTAACGGAAATTTGGCAGAATATATTTCATTTGATACATAGTGATTTTCCGGGTTGTTGTGCCGTGACCTCGGTAACTGGTAGCTGCCAGAAACAGACTTTCGGTTCCTATTGTTGGTATTACGACTATTACAGTCGAAACCGTTCCTCGGATAATGGTGGTTCTCCGAGGCGTTCCGTAGCCGCCGCTGTAACTGGTCGCATCCCATGCTTTGGACCGTAGCAGTCGTAATACCAACAATAGGAACCGAAATCAATATATGGACGGGCCCAGAGACACCGATAGCGGGTCTGTCCCCACAAAACCTAGCCCGATAACAACCAGGGCAGCTAAAAGAATCCCGGCTAATGCTATGGATGTGCATTTTAACTCTGTTTCTGGCAGCTACCAGTTACCGAGGTCACGGCACAACCCGGAAAATTACTATGTATCAAATGATAGCACTGGCCGTGAAAGCCTAAAAACACTAGAATATATTTCATTAAACTTTTGTTTATATTTCTAAAGTAATTCTTCATGCATTCTCGTACAACTGTTATAATATACAGGGTGTTAGAGGTGTGACTGCCAAAATTTTAACAGTAACAGATAATATACCTCAAATTGAATAAAAAATCCTAATCCCAATCGTTTTCGAGAAAAAAGTTAGCAAAGTATCGGGTTTAATGTGCAAAAATTTAGTTAATCAAGTATATTGCACGACATCAACTTTATCGAATTTTATTAAGAAATAAATTATCTTAACTAAAAGTAATTAAGAGAGATAGTGAACGTTGCATTTTATAATATTCTATGCAGAAAATTACTAAATTACCTGAACTTTTGCACATCGAACCGGATATATGGATAATTTATGTCGAAAACGGTTGGAAGTAGGCTCCATATTATATAGGACTTTTTGTTATTATTTTGATATATATTATCGCCCGTTAAAATTATGGCAGTCAAGCCTCTAACACTCTATATAATACTATAGATATACAAGACGATTAAAAAAAATCATAATAATACCATCAATTTAACTGCAGTTTCTAGACCTCAAAATAAAACGACAAGTGTATATGTTGAACACAATACTGGAATTGAAAAAGTATGCAAAACTAGTTCTGATCTACAAAAGATTCCCATACCCGAAATTATACATTTAAACGGTTACTGCATATTACAAAATACAGAGAACTAGTTTTGGGCATTATAAATTGTTCAAAACTAGTTTTGTGCATTTTGAAATAACCATAATTAGTTTTTGATACTTACATTAATTAAAAGTAGGATTATGCCATTTTTGTCATTATATTTTCTGAACTCAAAACTAGTTTTGCATACTTTTTCGAGTATTGTGGGTATCATAACCTACAGAAAATGAAGGAAACTAGTTTTGGTCATTTAAAAATGCACAACACTTATTTTGAACAATTTATAATGCCCAGAACTAGTTCTACTATTTTACAGTAGTCAAAAGTCATTTAAACGTAAAATTTCGGGTATGGGACTTCAGAAATGCTCTAACATTTTTGTCCTTATTTATTTATAATTTTTTCACAGAATAGCGTTGTATATACACATATACGAATAGATTTTTAATAAATCGTAGCATTTTATGAGATATTACATTTTTTTTTCTCGAAAACTTGCCTACTTCAAATTTCAACATGAGTAGCTTACCTTATTTATGTAAAAAACATTAGTTTTCATTTTTACTATGAGATTATCAAAAAATTTTCACACAAAAAGTTTGGACATTTTTGAAGCACAGTACCTACCTACTATCCCTGTTATAAGAAAAAACATCTACTAACATTTCAAATGGTATATTACTAGATACTATTTTGGAAATATGTTCAAGGCTCGTGTTTTTTTATCAACTGGACTTTTGTATTATACATTTTGTTATAGATAAAAGCTATATACTGTCAATTAACTTGAAAAAAATTGACATTCTTCAAATCTCGAACTTGTCCAAGGTGTATCCAATGACATAACTGTAAGTTGTACTGAAAGTGTGGTAATGAAAAATTTAAAAAATTGAAGAATTTTGAAAGAAATAACCTTGGATAACTTTCGTTTTGATCTGTTTCAAATTTAAATTGGATAAGATTTGTCGTTGTCGAGATATTATATAATATCTACAAACTACAACGAAACTGCTAGGTATAATATGCATTTTCCTTAATTCTTTTTTGTCATTTTTACCTGTGTGGCAGGTTAGAACTAGATTATTTGTGTATAGATAGATTCCTCTTATCGCAATTTGAATGACATTTCTCTTACTACAGTATCTTAAGATTTTTTATTAAATTTAAAAGGGATATACAGATTTGGAAAGTGAGGATCTTGATGGTGAATTGTATTTTGCCGCTTGCGTGTATTTGTGTCATGCTACACGCATACTTCGACCACAGCGTGTTTGCATTAAGCAGTGTTGCCAGGTGGGAAAAATGCAGTGCATGAGAATAATTTCAAAGAAGCATGAGGTTTGGAGAAAAAAGCATGATATCAAAAAACACCTCTGGACACAGCTTAATTTTTAATTACTTTTGTAATGCCATTTTTATTTCATTAAAAAGCATTATGTTCTGCTATTTTATCATAATATTACATTGTAAGTAGGTGGTTACAGGTACTTACTTAAAAGTTATTAACCACGTAACCTTTCTAATTTATTTTATTGTTAGGCCGGGCGAATGTTGAGGCGCAGTTAACGTGACGCAGGGTGACTCACGGGTCGTAAAATCTGTTGTTTCCAGAAAATGTAGGTACCCTTACGGAATAGAGTTAAGAATCACTGCAATACAGCGTTTATGTATTTATTGCTAATTATTAAGAGAGCAATCTACAATAAAGGACATTTCAAGTACCCAAATATTGTAGATACCTACCTCTATCTATTCAACTTTGCCCTCGATTTTGCCTTTATTTCTCGTTAGGTCTTTGTTTTGGTAGATTTCAAAGAGTAATTTTAATAATTTTATTATTTCTTTTTCTGTCTATTAAAAAGCATGAGATTTTGTAATCAAAATATGAGAACATGAGATTTCCTCGGAGTGCATGAGATCTGACAACACTGGCATCAGTTGACCGGACAGTTAGATTTCGCGTTGGCGATACGGAACCGATTACTGTAGTAGTGGGGAATGCTAGACCAATGCACGTCGCCGCCCCTCTTAAAGTTCGTACCTTCCCTGCGATGAAGCGGAAATTTCTACTTTCTCTGTAAAGATCCGCAATTTCCGAATCTGTATATTGTACTTTGTACTCAATTTATGTTACCATAGTTTTTTTTATAAACTTTCCGGGACTTACGTGCAGGTCCCATTAACAATAAATGTAATGTTTATGCTTCATACATTGTAATTTATTACAGATATTAATAATTATTATACGATTACGCTGCTTTGTCGGAAAATCATTTTAATTAGGGTCAACTGCTCCACTTATATTTATATCTATGTACTATTTTTCAGTATTACAAAATCCACTGTTCTTTTGTTCTAATCGGCAAGTGTGCATTAAACAATCAAATAAATTCTCGAATTAGTTAATTTGTTAGGAATATTGCTATTCTTTCTTTATAACTATAGACAAATTACTGCTAAACAATAAAATAAAAAATTGAGACTGAGGGTATCTTTCAAATTAAATCCAGCATTATTGGAATTAGATCGCAAATAAACATACTTATAATTGTAACTTTTAAATAAAATATATATGCGGTTTAATGCGTCAGTACTTGAATCGATGTGGCCAGTCCGATATGCGATCAAATCCCGCGGCTGGTAGACCGTATATTCGTGGAGAGGATTGGCACCCTCGCTGTGGGTATGGTAGGGTGGAAGAATGTTGGCTTGGGTCAATGTGAGAGATTGATACCGGTCAACGTTTAGCGACTCCCCTAATAAATGAAGTTTCCAGGTTTTCCTCATTCCTGCATTGAATGGTGGTTATGGCTTACCAACATAAGTCGTTCTTGGGCGTAAATGCTGCTTACTTAATAATAATAACCCGTCCCTTCTTCCGCTCAAGTCTCCGACTTCTGAACTAATCCTAGTGATTAGAATGAGGAGTAGAGATATTATTGTTATTACATTATTATTTCCTAAATAATACCTATAATATAGTTCCAGCAAGAATTCAGACGACTCACGTCATACGAAAAAATGAATAATTCATACCATTTTTATCATATTTAAGAAACTGCAACTGAAAATAATTAAACTGTATACTACACTGAATGTTTGCACTACATATTACACTAAATTACAAAAAAATATAGGTATATTATTATTAACGGGACAAACTATCGAAAATTATATTGACAATAAAAACCGTCAATCGTGACGAAGTCGTGTGAATTCTTGCCGCAACTATATGTAAGTACTATTTAAAAGGAAAAACCAAATAGCTTTCGTTTCCAATAAAAAATGCAATAGTGATGATATAATACAAATATTTGTAAAATCTTAGATTTGATAATATTCATTTAAAGATGTCAAAACACAACCCACTATTTTGGAATTTATTTTACTTTTTACTTTTACTTACTAATATGGAAGGGGTAGTTTATTTATGTAACATGATAGTAAAATATCAATCTTTAAGTATTACCTACGTTCCTAAAATTAGTTTATGTAACTGTTGATCTATGAGATAAATTGAAAAAAAAAACAGATTTTACCTTCTTCCTTTAACCTTTTTGGGGGAGGTTCTAATTAAAAAAATATATATGAAGGACCACCCTTAAAATTTGCCAAGAAAACCATATATGAATGTTTTGTTTGCACTTATAAAACACCCTATATATAATTGACTTGTATAAACTAAAACAATATTTTTGTACGTTACGGTTACTTATTTAACCTAATAAATGTTGGCCACAAGTAATTATTTTCGTTTTCTTTAAACTTTTATTTCAGTAACCCACGTTCTGGTAGAGAATTCTATTATTTGAAGGTCTGTCTTTTCTCTTAACTTCCCTGATCCTTCCCAGACGTGACTAATAAGGGGTGTTGAAATCATGAATAATTGGTGTTCACTGCTGAACAGAGATGTTCATTAATTTTTCTTGTAGCAGATCTAAGAAGCCGCCCACAAAAATAGTAATTTACGTATCCGATATCCGTGTTGACTGTTTTGATTGTTTTCGTGTGATAATTTTCTTCAGCGAAATTGGTACATTTCTGGCCACCGTGTCTCTTTAAATTTGTGATATTTCCATTATCAACAAATAACGTCGGCGAAGTTCGCCGAAAGCAATGACCTGTGTAATTTTCAGGAATGGGTAGCTAAGCTTAAAAATTCTGCAATTCTTAGTTCTAGATTTCCAAAACTGTAGAGGTCAACAGACTCAACCCAATATTTTCCTTTTTTTGTGATTTACAAAAAATCTGTTGTGTGGAGTATGGGCCATCTCATACATACGTAAAGATAAATATTGCCTATACAATACCAAATTTTCTTACCCAATTACAATAAGTATAAGCTTGAAACCGGTATATGTAGACTATTTCTTATAGATTTATAGGTGTAATTCTATGTTGGTCGGGGCATTAACCCCCGCAGTTGTTTCCTGAAATTCGTGAGCAATAAGTTGATGTCCTAAATAAGCAGTTGTTTAATAGGAAAAAAATCTTTGAAATATACAATTATTATTTTATCATAAAATATAATTAAAGCAACACCAGAAGTATATAATTGAAAATAAAATGTTTTTTAATGGAAAGAAATGCTTTTTTTACACAAAGTAACTGTATTTTTGTTTTTCAAAAAAAATATATATATTTGACATTAAGAAATAAATGTTTTGTTTGGTCCTATACAAACAAGTATTTTATTTCCATGAGACAGTTTTTACAGACACCAAACTTTTTTCTGTTTCAGTGAAATATTGGTACACCAAGGTAAAATTCCATAGACAAAACTATTATTTAAAATAAAAATATTCATATTTCAAAATTTATTTTCTTAAACAATTTCAATTAATATAATAATTTTTATAGTTAGATGTCTGAATCAATTTAAAGGAGACCACCTGAAGAAGTAATCCTGAAAATGCAGAAATAGGTCACATCTCATCAATTGTAGTTCAATTTAGGATTCCTGCATGTTCAAAAGTGAATTGGAATGTTGTAGAATGATTCATTGAGCCAGATATTGAATTGATACTGAAATTTAACGAACATGTCAATGTTATGGTTAAAATATCTCTCTTTAATCTTAAACTTCTTTATGGTTGTCGCAAAGTATTGCAACAGAAAAGATAATTGCTAGTAAAAATACAAAACAATTGTATTAGACTTATTTTTGGACTGAGACGCTTTTCCCATGTAACAAAAATTAAAATAAATTAAATGGTTAACAAATATGAAACAACACAGATATTTTCACCAAGCATGTTTGTACTATAAGATCATTAATAACAAAATACTTACATATTTGTATGACAAAATTATTCACTTATATGACGTTCACAATCACAACACTAGAGTCAGATTCAAGTTCCAAAGCACAAGCACCCATTTTTTAAAAAGGCCTTTTTACAGCATCGCAAGTTGAATACATTCTTTGAATATGGATATCAATAATATGTAATTTAGAAAGTTTAGAAGTGAATTATTCACACTGCTGCTGGGAGACGAAATTGGTGTATGACAATCTTACTAACAGAATTTATTTAGTTTTATATAAACCTTTCTATATTTTTGATTTATACGGTAGATTTTTTAAAATTTAGTTATTATATTTCTCTTTTGTTATTGTTTGTTAAGTTATCATTGTTAACTTGCTGTCATGCATCCATCTTTTGAAAATTCCTAGTTACTAGGAATTGTTATGAGGTTAAGTGGAAGAGCAGGACCTTGTGCCCAGATTTGAGTTGCAAATTACTGAACTTCGCCTTCTTCATCTCAATAAAGACATTATATTATTATTATATATCTTTTTCTGTAGTAAATTTAGTTAGAATCATTTTTAGCCATAGCTATTTCTTATCAAAGAACATAATATGATAACATTAATATGTAGGAAAATTGATTTACTTTAGTTTAAATACCTTTACAATACAGTGATGAACTAATACTTAGATATCTGAATACATAATATTTCTTTCAAAGGTTCTGATTCTTGTAGTTAATTTACTTCTGAAAGAACATTTCAATACAGTTTTGGAAAGTTGAAATAAAAATAATTTATGTATGTTGATCACTTAACACACAGTTGCTATCAAATATTTGGCTCCAGTTGATACTATGTTATGAGGTAATGTAAACTTTTACGACTTTCCAAGAGTTATTCCTGTGAAGAGCTTTGCTGTTGAGGACAGCACGAATTTTAATTTATGGAATGCTGGGAGTTTTATGAGTTTTATTGTTTTATTATGAACGTTCTATTCTCACAGCTATCTTCCAAGTTTGTTGAACTCATAAAACAGGAACAGGATAAAAGCAAACAGCCTAAATTGACGTTAGAGATAATATTAATTAAACTAATATTTAAGTATTATTCAAGGGTGTAGAAGCAACTAAACCTTTATATTTTAATAGTGGGAATATTGACATTAAATAGACACGGGTTACTATAAATGAGATCAATTTTTTCAAAAATTTATGGTGATTTGAAGAAGAAAATATGGTTCGCGGTATCTATAATAACCACAACAAAATTCAGTTGCTTTTATTTTAGCACAGCATAGATTTTAGTATGTTAAAGCAAATGTGTTCAATTCTTAATGGTTACTGAGATGCAACTAGGCAAATTACGGCATATAATTTTTTATTTCTATTAATCATAACAGCCAACTGCAACTATATCTGAAATTCAAAACAAAGTATTGGTTTTCTAGAAAAGTCTCATCGACTGTCACTGTTTTACTGAAAATTATGCAGTTTCGCTCTTCTTTGTTCATGCATTTGCGTATTTACTTCTTCTACTCGAATATTTTATCTACATTTGTACACTGAAAAAAAAAATGGTTTCAATTTATTTAAAGATAATTATTCTCGCCAAACAAATTTCTGTTGTAATGATAAATGTTTTTTTGTTTAAAAATAAATTGATTTATTTGGCAAGAAAATTTTTAAATGAAACAAATAGTTATTCCATTTGAACATCTTATGAAAACAATTTTAAAAAATGATTTTCAAATAAATATTTTTTTTAATTTCTCTCAACAATTTGTTCAAATCTGTATAAATAACGTTTTGATTTAAAAAAAAATTGATTGAAAAGAATATGCATTTCGAATCAAATGCGTTTATTTAATTAAAAAATGCATATTTTTTATTGTGAAATGTGGAAAAAATGTATCTTAATTCTTTTTGTAAACTTTTTAAATGAAGTTTTGTTAGGTTATATAATATTTTAAAAAACCGTAAATTATAAAATTCAAATTCCTCAATTTCCAATGTTTAAAAGGAAAAATTCGAATTGTTTCCTATAAACAAAAAATAATTTTCAATAGTTGGCTGCTAGATGTAGCTGTGCTATGCGTATTAAGGTTTGTCGGGTTTGATAGACATGAACAGCCAGAGTTAGTCGTCAGTTACCTCACCACTCACCTGTGACGTACTAATGAGAGCTAATAACCTCGAAACCGGTAGCTATATGTCTATTTGCTATAGATTTTTCAGGTGTAATTCTATGGTGGTTACGGCATTAGTCCGCGGTTGTTTCCTAATATTGAGCAATGTTGATCTAAATACAGGAAAAAAAAATTTAAAAATATAAAAATACATACTGTTTTATCATAGAATATAATTACATCATTGGTCGGTCAGTAGTCGCGCGGTTTAAGGTGTCAGTACTTGAATCTAGGTGACTGGATCGGTGTGGGTTCGACCCCTGCAGCCGGTAGACCGTATATAAGCTATATTCGTGGAGAGATTGGCACCCTCTCTGCGGGTATGGTAGGGTGGAAGAATGTTGGTCTTGGGTCAATGTGACAGATTGATACCGGTTGACATTTGACTACCCCCTTAATTAATGAGATTTTCCAGGTTTCCCTCATTCCTGCACTTAATGGTGGTTAGGGCCTACCAACGTAAGTCGTTCCTGGGCGCAAATGCGGCCTGCTTAATAATAATATGCCGCCTCCTCTCCCGCACAAGTCTTCGACTTCTGGGCTAATCCTCGTGATTAGAATGAGGGGTAGAGATATTATTATTATTATTATTATTATCAGCACCAGAAGTGTATCATTGAAAAGGAAATAATGGTTATAAATAACTGTATGTTTGCTTTTTCAAAAAA
This sequence comes from Monochamus saltuarius, assembly GCA_025584915.1. Taxonomy (NCBI): domain Eukaryota; kingdom Metazoa; phylum Arthropoda; class Insecta; order Coleoptera; family Cerambycidae; genus Monochamus; species Monochamus saltuarius. The sequence continues at coordinate 74,260,517 of CM046721.1, read as the reverse complement.
AGATTTGGCATCAACAAGTAAATATTAGTTTGGTCCTATACAAATAAATAATTTATTTCCATGAAACAAAAGTTTTTTCAAACACTTAAAATAATCTTCGAAGTAATTAATGTATTTATACGAAATTTGGTATCCAGGGATTTTTTTGACATGAGAAATTCAAAGTTTCTTATTATTTTGGCATACATTGTAAAGAGCGCCATTTATGCCTGCTCTTTGAATTTTCATATTGTTCACATGTTTTTGGCTACACACTGTATCTTATTTTCTGATAGCAACATTTCTTTTTCGATCACTTTTACATGAAAATGGTATACCTTCTTAATGTGGCTAGGAGTTGTCGTTTTCCAGATATTTGCTTTTAAAAGATTCAATGTGATTTAATCTGCAGGTGCACTTTAGAAAAGTAGTTCAGCAAATAAAAACAGAAACAATGAAGCACGCTTTCAAAACTAGTGTATGTCAAAATTGTTCTTTAATTATTGTTAAATTTCTATCGAGTTTTTCATTCATAATATCTCGTTACAATAGGTTTTCTAAAATTAAGATACAGAAAAAATACGTGCTCATACATACAGTTGTATCCTACCTGTATTCAACCGAATCAGCAAACTTTTTAAAGTATGTTTATTAGGATAAAGAGGAGACTTTCATCTCAAGTCACATAGGACGCCCCAAAATTATTAATGTTGATGAAGAATAGTAAGAACACGAAAATTTAGTTCGTATTGCTAAGATTCTGGAATCGTAAATCTTTAAAAAAGTAGTGGAAACTTGAAAATTTAATAAAATAATTTACGTTTATCATGTACTATTTAGTTATGTTTATGTTTATAATTTTGTTTTTGATGTTAAAATAAACTTGTCATAGGTACAGTGCGTTTCATTAACTTTGATAACATTTTGATCAGCTGTAACTTTTCTGTTTTTAAAGATATCGGAATGAAGCTAAAACAATATTGCATAGTGGACTATCAAGTTTTTTCTTATTTTAAAAACAAAACAAAAGTACAACGATTTTGAGAGATCTTAACCTAATGTTACGAAAGCTCACCTACCTTTTTAGTTGGTTAATTATGTTCCTGTTTTCGTTAGAATTTATAATTGAAACTCACATGCCTCATTAGTTTGTAAATTACGTTTCTGTTTATCTTAGAATTTACAATTTTGTGATGCCTTTATTTTGACGTTTTCCGGAATATTCCAGGCTATATTCTATTTGTTTCTCGACACGTTCTCGAAATCTCAGAAACTTCGAGAACTGTAAAACCTATATAAGCAGATCGTTCTCGGCCGCTGGGTCAGTTTGTATTCAGCAGCCAAACGCAAGTGACAAACGTCAAAGTAAAGCGTTGACAGTTGCGAAATTGTTGAAGAATATTTCTTGTATTATCAAGAGTGATAATAAAGATTATTTGTCTACGTGACGTGTTTCAACGATAACCTAGTTTCGAGGTTACATTGGTGTCAGAAGTGGGATATTAAAACCATTGCTAAAGAACAAAGTGAAGACCCGGATTTTGGACCAATTTTCCAATGGAAGATAAACAACATGGACAGACCCACCTGGCAGGACATTGCTGATAAGTCACCATCTCTAAAAAGCTACTGGGCACTATGGAATTCTTTAGCCATCGAGAACGGCCTATTAAAAAGAGTCTGGGAGAGCCCAGACGGCAAAGAAAAGATTTATCAAACAATACTGCCCCAGAAAAGAATTCCAGAAGTTCTTCAAGCACTGCACAGTGGAGTCGGTGGTGGGCACTTTGGAATAAACAAAACTCTGAATAAAGTTATAGAACGATTCTACTGGCTTGGCAGTCGGTCCGATGTGGAAGAATGGTGCCGACGTTGTGATACCTGCGCCTTTAGTAAGGGACCCAGGACTCGAAGCCGAGGACAGATGAAGCAGTACAATGTTGGAGCTCCAATCGAGAGAATAGCTATTGACATAGCTGGACCATTTCCTCGTAGCAGCAGTGGGAATCGTTATATATTGGTAGTGATGGACAACTACAGTAAATGGCCAGAAATAAATCCCTTACCTAATCAAGAAGCTGTTACCGTAGCCGAAGCTTTATTCGAAAATTGATATGTCGTTATGGGGTGCCCAGAGAAATCCATTCCGACCAAGGACGAAATTTCGAGTCGGAAGTATTTCAGAACGTTTGTGAGCTGCTAGGCATTCACAAAACCAGAACTACACCTCTTCACCCGCAATCAGATGGAATGGTGGAAAGATTCAATCGCACCATCGAAAACTTCCTGAGAACGGCCGTCAACGAGAAACAGACCAACTGGGATACCTGTCTTCCTCCATTTTTACTGGCTTCCCGAGCAGCAATTCATGAGACCACGGGTAAAACACCAGCCAACGTGATTTTCGGCACAGAATTGCGGCTACCCATAGATCTAATTATGAATCGACCGCAACACGAGGAAAACTTAGATGATTATCTCAGCCATCTGAAAGATCGAATAAAGATGGTACATGAAGAAGTACGAGAGAAGATAAAAATAGAAAGCGACAGAATGAAAACCAGATACGACTTGCGTGCCAACAGCAGCGGGTTTCAAGAGCTTGAGAAAGTGTGGCTGTATAACCCAAAAAGAAGCAAGGGTAAATCTCCGAAGCTGCAGAAATCGTGGGAAGGCCCTTATACTGTCGTGTCACGATTGAATGACGTAGTTTACAGGATCCAGAGGAATCCCCAAGCCAAGATGAAGATTGTCCACATCGATCGTTTGACACCTTATCAAGAAGGCCATGCGGATAATGGAGTAACCTGATCGGGACGATCAGTTCTAAGAGGGGGGCAATGTTACGAAAGCTCACCTACCTTTTTAGTTGGTTAATTATGTTCCTGTTTTCGTTAGAATTTATAATTGAAGCTCACCTACCTCGTTAGTTTGTAAATTACGTTTCTGTTTATATTAGAATTTACAATTTTTGTGATGCCTTTATTTTGACGTTTTCCGGAATATTCCAGGCTATATTCTATTTGTTTCTCGACACGTTCTCGAAATCTCAGAAACTTCGAGAACTGTAAAACCTATATAAGCAGATCGTTCTCGGCCGCTGGGTCAGTTTGTATTCAGCAGCCAAACGCAAGTGACAAACGTCAAAGTAAAGCGTTGACAGTTGCGAAAGATGCAAAGATCGCGAAAACGGTAATTCCTAGCGGCATTAGGAAACTATACATACCTTTTAGATGTAGAAGCGATAGAAATAGAGATGTTGCTATTAGAAAATAAGATACAGCGTGCAGCAAAAAAAATATGAACTATAAAATTCAAAGAGGAGACGTATGTGGCGCCCTTTACAATCTATGCCAAAATTATGAGGATATATGAATTGCTCATTTCATAAAACCCCAGGATACCAAATTTCGTTTAAATACATCAATTACTTCGAGTTATTAAAAAAATAAATAAATCAAATTTAATTTTGACACTATTTAACTCGGTTACAATTAAGTTTTGGGCTAAAAGAAGTTTGGCTAGATCACATTATTTTGACACCACAAATCACCGGTTACTCTATGCACAGTTCATTATGGGACACCCTGTATATGTATTTCAGATTCACTTTGTCAAACACATAATGATTGTAAATTCACTGGTCTTTTTAACCTTGGTTGTAGCCGGTCAGTTAATGGTTCCATATACTGAAAAAACCTGAATAGCGATTATCAAATTTTGTTCGGATTAAAGCGTTCAAACTCTTGGATGGAATTGAAAGCAAAAACATCGGCTGGCCGTCTCGCCTCGTTTTTCGTCATCACGAAAACGAATTCCATCAAAGCAGGCATTCAGCCTGAACACGCGGCTGCCTCTTTGGTATGGTAGGCCCGTTTTTATCACAACAACAATACGACTGGTCTGTCCGAAAATAGTTGATTTGATTTTTAGATCTTTCGATGGCCTACACAAGTGCCTTGCACATTTTCGATTGTGTTTTCTTTGTTGACATTATTTCCTTTTTTGAGTTTCTTCTAAGCTATTGTGATAAAAACTGGTACAAAATCAAGCATAACTCCTAGAGCCCTTTCAGACGAGGATACTGTATCTCAGATACTGTGTGCAAGATACTGAATCTGCGGTTGAAATTTAACAGCGACCTGGCGGATACGGCTTTTGGGAGCAAGTTTTCCGTTTACTGGTAACCAGCTCCGAACACAAACATATATTATAAACTATGAAAGTTATAATTGTATATAATCGACATAAAAACAGCAGGTTGAAGTGAATACAGTAGAAGTATAGGCAGGTTTCTTGCTTACTGGTACCACGCAACCGATACGCGCTTATATGGCTTGAAAAATTGTAACACATTTTTAAATGGACGCGTACACAGTTCAAGCAGGTTGAAGCAGGTCAGCGCCGGAAACCTGTGAGCCCGCTTTTATCGGAATGAATATTTAGTTTATTTGTATGCGCCGGATGTGTGTAGAAAAATGGACAAAGAATTAATAATAATAATGTCTTGTTTTCCGAAAACCTATATGGGACAAAATCTACAGCAACCGATATATCGTAGACAAATATTGGAGAGATTAATAATGAAATGAAAGAGGACGATAAGTATTAGAATATACAGTGTCCGAAATATGAGTGCCTTTATTTCAAGTTGTGTTTCTTAGAGTAATTGACTTACTGCAGTTATAAATATCTACCTAATATCTGCTTTGTTATTTTCATTTATTTAGGAAGCACATATTGTTATAATCTTTTTAATGGCTTTTTTTCGTTTGCTATAAATTCGATAGTATTGAGAGTTGCAATCCAGAGGAATGATTTTTCGCAAGCAAATATAGTAACAAAACATTTATTGACGTTTTTATTTTGAATCAGTTTTATAATGTCAAAATAAAAAAAGTTATTTATTTTGAAAGAAGAGTAATTAGAAAATTTATGGCATTACGCAACAACATTCATGCAGAAATGTGTTTGCTAATTTTAAAATTTTAACTGTGACGTCTTTGTTCATTTTTGAAATGTGTCTGTATATTTTTAATTGTAGAGATAAGATCTGCCTAAACAGTGATTATCATTCTTTTAATACGCGACAAAAAAATGAGCTACGGGTACCTTATATTAGACTTCATATCTCCAGTAAGGGAGCAAATTATTTAGGGGTTAGCATATTCAACCGATTACCTGAGGAACTAAAAACGTGCAAAAGGCAGACTCTTTTTAAGCGAAACTTAAAAAATATTTAATTAGTCGCTGTTTATATTCACTGTCTGAATATTTTGCTTATGTTAAGTTATTGTTTGTTTTCTCTCCTCTATTTCTTTCTTTTTTTATATCTCTATTTTTGACTAATGCTATACAATTTCTGATTGCCAACAGGCATAATTGTGAAAATAAATAAATAAATAAAAATGTATGTAATAAAACTTTGTTACATAAATAATGATGATATTGGAAGAATCACTCATATAGGGTGATTCAGAACTTATCTAAAAGAATTTAGGAATAGATGTGTCATAAAAAATGGAGTCAATATCGTAAAAAAAGTATAAAATCCTTGTAGTTTCCGAGTAAAAAATTATTGAAGTTGTAGTATTTTCAACCTTTACATCGCTGGGCTACTGTAGTCTTTAGCCAGGCGATAGCGAATATTGAAATCCCATTACCTTTTACTGGCATTAAACGTTTTGGTGATAGGAGATTTTACATTAGTTTTTCAAGTGTCAGAAATGGTTTATGAGTATAGCAACTCGGAGTTGATGGACATCGCTTTAATTTATGACGATGTGAAAATGCTTCAGCAGAACCAATTCCCGGTAAACATATGCCAAATGCAGCTACTTTTACCGAGTTGTGCAGTGAGTGCAAATGTAGTGCAACGCGAGGGAAATTTGAATCCGAATCATGGAAGAAATGGAGGTAAGACTTCTACGACGTATGCAGCACACACGCGTATCATACACGAGCCTTAATTATATTCGTACCATGTACAGCGTGTCCAAGCACGCACCAAGAGATTGGACGAGGAGGACCGGTCCATGGCCGCCAGGATCTCCAGATATTAAATCATTTGAACTTCTTTTTGTGGAGATATTTAAACGATGAAGTGTATCGTACCGAAGTGGATACAAACTATTGATGATTTACGCAAACGTATGGTAGTTGCTGCCAATAACTTACGAGTTCACAACGGACAATAAGCAGAAACATTTGTGGTAGATTGTAGAATTTGGGTAAGGCGAGCCCAAAATGTAACATCAGGTATATCAAACTATTTTATTAATTAATAATAATAATATCTCTACCCCTCATTCTAAACATGAGGATTAGCCCAGAAGTCGGAGACTTGTGCAGGAGAGGGGGCGGCATATTATTATTAAGCAGGCCGCATTTGCGCCCAGGAACGACTTACGTTGGTAGGCCCTAACCACTATTCAGTGCAGGAATGAGGAAAACCTGGAAAACCTCATTAATTAGGGGGGTAGTCAAATATCAACCGGCATCAATCTCTCACATTGACCGAAGCTAACATTATTCCACCCTACCATACCCACAGAGAGGGTGCCAATCCTCTCTATGAATATAGCTTATATACGGTCTACCGGCAGCTGGGCTCGAACCAACTCCGTCTAGTCACCTCGATTCAAGTACTAACGTCTTAAACCGCGCGACCACTGACCGAATTAAAACCACAAATTAAATCTATTAATAATTAATAGCAATAGCGGCAAATGCAGTTAAATTTGCTGTACAAAATCGGCGTTATGAAATGTTATTTATTTCTTTCCTTGAGCATTTCTTTTCATTTTCTTGTTCGGTTGCAGATTGCATACTTTGCCGCATTATCAGGTTTTACAGTGAAGCAGTTTCCTGTGCCGCGCAGAAGTGTATTTTTAAATCATTTTCGAATTGCCCTTTTTGATTTTTTTTTACAAAATTGTATTTGTAAGAGTTCCCTGCACACTTAAATTTTTTTTTAGATAAGGTCTTAATTACCCTGTATAATTTAAGGAAAGTATTTTTTTAATAGCTTTATAAATTTACTTAAATAGCTTCAGTCGGTAACCTGCTTTGCACTTCTCATTTAATATTGTGATCATTTTTTTTTATTGCATTCCAGCTCAATGGCCGTGGTTGCGGTCTTTATAAGGAAAAGGTAATCCTTTTTACTTAATTGATGCTAACAGATTACATCTTGGAATGATTCGCCGACCGTAGAAGCTACATGAAAGCCCTGCTCATCCGACCGGCCTTTTGATTTCAATGATGTTTCCAGGCAGGTTTCAAATTTTCACCGTACACTTCACGGCTATGCAGGCGTACGACCGGGCGCTCGGATATCTTAATGGTATATTAAATTATATGGAGATGGTGTAGTTGCAGGAAGTTAGAATATAATTATAATGAGAGATAATTTTTGTAGTGAAATGGGTTTTATGTTGTAATTGGGAACATACATTTTTTTAATTGCCCACGAAGCACATTAGGAAGCACTTTCATAACACAATAAATTAAAGTAAGGGGCAAAATGGACATTACATGTGATATTTCTAGTCCATTGAAAAGTTACATTTGGGGTTGCATTTTTTAGAGGACGCAATTTTATTGTTTAGATGTGAGGGGGGGGGTTAAAAAAAGCTTAACTTGAAGTTTGTGGGGTTGCAACCCTCCAACTTCGGCCGCCATCTTGGAAAAGGGGGTTAAATTGTTTTTTGTATTTATCAGGTAAACTATTAGTCATACAAAATTGTTTTAAAAGCATGCATTTTTTATTGCAAATTGAATCCTCTACAATTTTAGTCTAGTACTTTTTGTTGTAAAAAATAACAATAACAGACGCCATAATTTATTTATTTTTTTATTTAAAAAGAAAAATTTTATTATATCCATTAGTTTGGGGTTTACTACGCTGTGAAGTGAACACTAATTTTCCCTACTGATAAGTATACATTTATATCAATGATATATAATAGTTATTGACTTAAAACTTCATCATGCCCACTGGGACTACGCAAAAAAACGCGCCTCCAGACTCTACCTCGTATGTGGTGGGGAAAAGGGTCAATAACTATTAAATAACAATATTGAAATGTCTATAATAAAAAACATTGTTATAAAAATAATTAAAAACTATGCCATATCATTGATTTAAATTTATACTTATCAGTAGGGAAAATTAGTGTTCACAGCGCTGTAACACTCAAACTAATGAATGTAATAAAAAAAGTATATAATAAAAATTCTTCGTTGAAAACCACTCTACAAAAATGTTCTGACGTAATTTTTTTTTTAAAGAAAAAAATAAATTATGGCGTCCAAAAGAAAATTTGTGCAAACATTTTGATTGTTTTTCTTTAATATCTTTGTTATTTTTGATTTTACAACAAAAAGTTACTGGACTAAAATTGTAGAGGATTCAATTTGCATTAAAAAATGTTGTATGACCAATAATTTACCTGATTAATACTAAAAACAATTTAACCCACTTTTTCCAAGATGGCGGCCGAAGTTGGAGGGTTGCGACCCCACAAACTTCAATTTAAGCTTTTTTTGACTCCTCCCTCACATTAAAACAATAAAATTGCGTTCTCTAAAAATTGCACGCTAAGGCCAAAATAATGTAACATTTCAATGGACTATTCAGGCTTGTTTTGGTTAAGATAGCGAACAGTAGCGCTGTTCGAAATAACTGATCATTTCATTAATTAGAATCATCAAGCGACAATAAGTTGAAAATTGAACTGCGTAACTATTTAGAACTGTTCTAGAACCATTCAAATGCAGAACCAACACAAACTTTTAGCTGAGGAATTTTTATATTTCTTTATTTTTAATGAAATTCGTTTTGATTTATTGAACTTGAATTTAAAGGAAGGTTGGCCGATTGTAGACTACAGTCTTACCTAACTAAGATTTGTAATCTAGTTAGGGAAATATAATGACAGGTCCACAAAAATAAAGTGGTGTGTGCTGAGGGTCCCATTATATTTTTTCCCTCTGAACACGAATCTGAAGTCAAAATGGGGGGTCGCACAGCAAATTTTAGAGAAAACCCATAAAAACCATAAAAATCACATCAAAAGTTGAAACAGGTCCACAAAAAAAAGTCATGTGTGCTGTGAGTTAAACTATATTTTTCCTTTGTATTTTTTCCCGCTGAACACGAATTTTAAGTTAAAATTGGTGGTTACACAGCAAATATTTGAGAAAACCTCAAAAATTCTATAAAAATCATTTTCTCGTAATTTATTCTGTATGATACTCTCTAAAACTGAAACAATGAAAAATGCTGTGAATTACTGAATATGTACTATTCTACAGCTACTTTGGTATACTTATAGCTGTAAAATAGTAAATATTCACTAATTCACAGCATTTTTCATTATTTCAGTTTTAGAGAGTATCAGACAGAATAAATTACGAGAAAGTTATTTTTATCGATTTTTTTTAGGTTTTCTCAAATATTTGCTGTGTAACCCCCAATTTTAACTTAAGATTCGTGTTCAGCGGGAAAAATTACAAAGGAAAAATATAGTCTAACTCCCAGCACACATGACTTTTTTTTGTGGGCCTGTGTAAACTTTTGATGTGATTTTTATCGTTTTTATGAGTTTTCTCTAAGATTTGCTGTGAGACCCCCCATTTTGACTTCAGATTCGTGTTCAGTGGGAAAAATACATAGAAAAAATATAATGGGACCCTCAGCACACACCACTTTTTTTGTGGACCTGTGTAATTAATGTCGCCGTATGTCTCACCGTAAAATAATCAAATTTGTGGTGTTTTTTAGATATACAAATCTGGGAAATTTAAACACATAAAGCAAAAGTAATATCGAAAATAAATTTATTGATGTTTTGTTTATTGAGTGTAGTCGCTTTAGAATACTTTTTATACCGTCAAACTGAACGTAGTAATATGACGTTACTTCTAACTACGTTATCCCAACGTACGTTTGTTCCATTGCAATTGTTTTGCTTTAGTCGTAGTAACCTGCTGTCTAAAGCATCTAGTCTAAACATGTCTAAATAAAAATATCACACCGGAACCTCGATTCTTGAATGCAGTGAAATATATTCCAGTGGGAATTCATTGCATTTAAAGAATTCTTTATCTACGTGTATATTTACAATTCTTGAAACGTTATATTCCTTTAGCAGAAACCATGTGAAACTTTCTGAGGGAATGTGTTTCACTAAACTCGAGAATCAAGCCCCTGCAGGTAAATAAATGGGATCTTTCTGTCGATTAGCTGGCATGAATAAGATTAATTTGTTTTAATATAAAAAAAGTACTGCGAACGTAGTGCGGAGTTTAATGATGAAGTCTTGGCATAAGCCTCAAGCCATAGATTAACTATTCTTTAGCGAGCCTAATCTCTGAGCAACTACACACTGGTAAATCAACTCATTTATAGTAGTTGTAGCCCCAATTCTGGACTCACGTCTCGACTACAGCCACTCTCAACTCTACCCATATAATGATTGAATGAGTCACATAAAAAAATCTATAATAATGAAGATACTACTTGTCATTCCCAACCTTACAATGACTCTTATGGATTTAGATTTAACGAATACATACAATATCATTCGCTGACCATGGTGCATGGAACAGTTGATTTTAGAAGTCAATAAATGCAATTCTGTTAGAAATATTGTTTAAATAATTAGTTGTTCTTTATTAGTAAATAAAAAAAATTAAAAACCAGATTTTACCCATCTCATTTAAGGCACTGTAACTTGTTAGAGGGGGCTCCAATTATTATGAGTGAAATAGAAAAAGCTTAAATCTTTCTTCCTCAATTTTCTTCTTTGCTGTATTATTATCTCCTTAGTATATTTTGCTCTAAACTAAAGTAAAATATTTACAACCCTCACATAGCTTAAAAATAAGATATATCTCCCTTCCATCCATAAAATGAACACTGTAAAATAAAATCAACAGAAATATTTTACGGTGCCATATCTATAAAGCAGAAGGGGCATGAGCGTCCTATGAGTCATGCGGGCTGCAAGGCCGTTATTGTCGGATTAACCCTCCGTGCGATCTTACGGCCGCCACCCACAGAACTCGCGGGTGCCCCAGACCCAACCGGCAGGCACCCCTAATTCGGCTGCTACGGTTTAGCCCTAACCTAATCACGGAAATTCTATAATCAGCAATAGCATACCGATAGGGGGTTATCGGGTTAGCCATAATTGTATTAATTACGGATGGAGATTCAGATTATAACGTTGATCTTTTTGACTAATGTCTACCATTTCCAGTGAAGTATTAAAGCGTGTAGTAGATCAATACTAGGTAGATACTTAGTTACTTCGCACGAGTAGTACTTATTATCATTGTGTTTGTTTTAAAAGTGCCGCCCTCAATTAATTTTCCTACTTGAATCGATTCTTAAATACTACTAAAAGTAACATAAATATTAAGTACTAGAATTATATTTTTTATTCTACATTGCAAAATGCCTTTTTCGCCAACCGTCAGAAACCGTATGACATTTTTTTAACTGTCAGAAGTCTCTATAAAAATTTCCTTACTGAGGAAAAAATAGTATCACAGCATTAAATTTTAGCAATAAAAGTATTTTTCCACGGTCGGGAGTAGAAATCAGTTTCTATGACATCAAAATTAAAACAGAAGTAGTCGATTATTCCCAAGGGAGTATAATGCTCCTAAGGGAGTTTACATTATGGAGAACGTTTTTCATGCAAAAAAAAGATAACATTGAATGTATTTATTGACATTTAAATTAAATGTTACATTTTTTGTACAATTTTTAAAATTAATATTAGAAGGAATATTACTTTCGCTTACATTTACAGTTTTTGTGATTGCGCTAGTAGTGGTACCTACTAAAACCTGTCGGTTTGATTGACAAATGTCAATTGTAAAAGTGATGAATGACATTTGACTTAAATGGTTGTTATTGTTAGAACTTCATAATGACAAAATTAGTGTTTTTAAGTTAATGAGCGTGGAAAAAATAGTATATACCATTCGGGAGAGATGCTATTTTGTCCTCGGGCTTCAAATTGCACCTCTGCCAAAATAACGCATTTCTCTCCCTTATAGTATAATGTACTATTACCTAGGAAAATTTGACACTTTTAATCCTTAGACTAAGTGTTACAATTAATAATTCACTGAGGGATATTATTTAAGATCTAAATTCAAACAAGACATAGTTGAATATAATATTAAAAAGGAACCTAAAATATTCTGGTCACATTTTCAAAGCTGTTGGAGAAAAAATAGCATGCAAATAAATAATATAATAATAATAATAATATCAACTCAACTTGTTTGAAAGGGAATTGAGGGTCTGTTGTTTGCGTCTAATTAACAAACCAGTTTATTTTACTAATTTATTGTTCTACATTCTGTATGTATTATGCATTAGTTTTACATATATTTTTTATGTATATACCTTTTTATGTGTTTTTTAATTTTTTATTTTTTTTTTCTTGTATTTTTAGATGTACACTTTCTGTATTTTATGTATCATAGGTGGTGTGGAAGAGTGGCGCAAGCCAAGTCTCCTACCTTTTGTGTAATTATTTTCTCTTATGTAATCTTTACACAATAAATCATTTCTATTCTATTCTATGCTTTATTCTGATTAAAAGTGTTTTTTTGTCTCGCAATTTTGCACCCGCTCATTCAGATTTCTTGACTGTCAAGAATCTCTACGATTGACATTGTCCTTACTGAGAAAAAAATGTTATTTTAGCAACAAAATTATTCACTTTTAATCATAGAAACTAAAGTTGATCAAGTTTTAACTTGTGCAAGTTTATTCAACAATATTTACAATAATTTTTGTTTATCCACATTGATATTAAATGCAGTGGTTGATATCCGTCCTCCGTGCCTTTTAAGACAAGTGATGTCACCACGGCTGACAACTAAAAGGGTAGCAGACGATCGTTGTAATGCGTGTATCTACCGACCACCATTCGATGACACTATCCACTAACATATCTGAGAAATAATCAACGTTCTACCAATCAGGGTGGACGTAAGACAAAATATTTTTGATAAAAACTTAAATAATTGTCTTCCAGCACAGTAAAAGTCTCTTGGTTTTGGTATTGGAGATTTTATAATTAAGGCGGATTTCACATCTTCAATATTATCAATTGTTAAATTGACTAATTCATCAGAACGGTATGTGCAACCCCCAATATTAAGACGACCTAAAAAGTTTTAAAGCGTTTACTTTCATCATCAAATATAAATTATCAGGTGCACTATCAAAAAGCAATCTACTTGCTCCTTTGTAAATACTCGCGATTTTGTCTCGTGAGAAAAGCATGTAACTTTGAAAATTTGCTTATATCAACCCCCTTCTTTATATCCAACGTTGACGGCTTTATTTAATTTGCTAAGTTTGAAAAATACACAATCAATACATCTTGTGAATACAACTTAATGTTTTTTTCTTTGCACCAATCCATAAAACGTTGGTCACATTCATACATTTCGCGAGAATTCTGTGGGAGAAGATTCAAAGAAACGTCATTCGCACACTGCAGTATCGTCTCAGGTACACCTAAATTTTTATTAGATTCCATTTTTACGAATTTTTCAGCAAATTGAAACAATCACAAATGAACTCAATTAGCAGTATGGCGTCTGTGTGTCAAAGTATTCATGACTACATCGATATATCCTACTTACCTACTTTGCTTTATTATCCAAATTTGGTTTGAATGATTTCAAACCACAAATTAATAATTAAACGGGGGATTTCGGTTGGCGTAAAAATAACATGTTTTATTCGGATTAAAAGTTATATAATAGTTTATTAAATATTTAGTAATTTTTTTCAGAGATGAAAATATTGATCGATGCATTAGTCTGCAAAGTAGTTATGTTTTTGAAATTCCGCTTTTGTAAATATCGTTATCGCTGAAACGCGACAGAGGTCGGAGGCTTTGCATGGTAGGACGCTTCATTGCTTTGTGGTCTCTCAGACCAAGCATAGAGTAGTTAATGGCCACTAGATGTAGTATTGCTACATTTCGCGTAGTCAGGGCCTTTCTGTCGAGCTTGACAGATATAAACAGCAAGGGTTATTTGAGGGTTATCTCACCTATAGTATACTGATGAGAGCTAATAAGTTGGAAACTAATAAATGTCTAGTGGCCCATTGATGAATGACTGACTGGCTCTTTGCTATAGGTTTTCCAGGTGTAATTCAATGGTGATCGGGGCTTTAGTCCGCAGAGTAGTTGTTTCATGGAATTCCGTTTTGCGTTACGCCGAAACACGATAGTAGTCTGGGTTTTTCTGTGGCGCCTATAGCATGGTAGGATGCTTAATGAAGAAAAATTACTATATATTATTTAAATAAACACATTATGATAATTTATAAAAGTAATATGAAATCACCGCTGGTGTAAATTTCTTTTTGAAAAAGAATTTAAAAATCTCAGAGACTAAATATAAATATTTTAAGATAGGATAGAGAAAAATAAAACTTAACAGTATCAAGCTTCAAAAAATTTAAACTTATTTATATGTAAAGCAAATTATTTTCTGAAACTATCCGCCGCGAGGTTATTTATTTCACCAGTTTGACGTTTAAAGAGTAGGCAACCAGCAACACTAAATGAAAAATTCGTTGTCATTGAAATCCTGGTTTTACTTTGTGAATATTTCATGTTCTCCTTCAGTTTTTAGTGGGTTTTCAATTTTAAACGTTTTTTAGGTATAAGAATTCATTTCTGGTACAGATATTTTCCTGGGCCGGTTGGCTTTTCTAGGTTATCGTAGCCGCGGATTTTCTATTACCTATTAGTATTCCTCTCGTTAGATTTTTTTAGAATAAATAAACAATTTTGATAGTTCGTCACGAAAAAGGAATACGAAATACTGCAGCTAACCGGCTTAACCGTTACCTATCAAGTATTATTTTTAATAAAAATGTTCAGTTTTATCGTTTCTACATTTGAATTATTACACATTTGTTGCTAAAAAACCTCATATTTTCGAAATTTAATATGTTTATACATTTGAATAATTCTGGTAGTTATAAATGTTCTACTTCGCAGAGCAACTGGTATCACGCATTTCGTCTTTTCTAGTGAGTCCATTAAATCGAGCACATCAGTCCGTATCGGGCGCACATTTGATTAAGCTGGACACCGCAGGGGTTGTGTGCATTTACCTCGTTTCCCTCACAATTAAATTAATACCAGAACCAAACTCTCTAATTGTTGTACATGTTTCGGAGATTTATCTGGAGTTCTTGCAATATGTTTTGCCCAGTCGATAGTGATATATAATTTACTGTATAATATGTTAAGCTTGTAGTAATTAATAGATTCAATGGGGAAGTTGCATGAATTTTATATTAGTGTGAAACGATATCATTGGTGTGACCTTACACGTCGTTCAGCGCGGTTTTTTCCATGGATACAGGTGCGGGTTACAGTGTTGATGATGTAAAAACAGCGTTTGTTTCTTGTATTTTTGCATTTGTAGCATTTGTGGGCAATAGATACATCGTGTAAATAATATGTAGGTAATGCCATAATTATTAGTGGCGGTGTGGTGAACTTACGGTAATGTTAAAAGTAACATATTCCTTTGTTTCCAATATAGATCCGCTCGTGGCAATTACGGCGACAATGCTGTTGGGAAAGTACCAGATATTATTATTTACTTGAGATATTTATAAAATTATGCCAATCGATTTCATATTAAATTTTAATTTAATTTAATTTTTATTGCTATTGTAGCGGCTACTATCAAAACTATTTGAAAGTAATTGCAACTTTGAAGTCATATTTTAGTGACATGAGTTAGTCGCGGCTACATTCACTTACCACTTTCAAGTTCCGAAACTTAAAGGGCAGCCCACTGGTAACTGATACGTTTCCAAAGGCAGGAGAGCTACTTAGAAGTCACATAACTGTAAAGTAACCGGAAGTAGTTGAATATACGTAGCAGTAACTATAATTTTTATGTATAAATCTTTATTGTATAAAGTTATTTAGACAACAAAGTAGCAAATTTTGTAGCTGTTACGTAATAGTTACTCTTTGAAGGTTCTAGTCTCAGTTAATGTTACTGTGGTGCTATAGTTGGGATAGAACCGGTGTTCAATACATGCGTTCAGTTTTCAGGTTCTACTTACTGTAGTTTGGCTGCCATCAGATGATTCCTTTTATTTAAAGTTTTTTGCCTGAATGAATGCTGGACTAGTTTAACATTCCATAGATATTTTAATCCTTTATTTATGCAATCATGTGCCAGTTTCTTCCCGGTTTTTCATTGCAACAAAGCGTGTATCTATGCCTTTCCCATTTAGTCTGCATACGAGTTCCCTACAACAAAGTGCTAGGTTTTCAAGACTTGAATATTAGACTGTATCCGAAATTTTTTCAGTTTTACCAAACTTTTAATGAATAAGTAGTTCAGTAAAATAAATAGGTAGTTAATCCTAAATAATCCTGAAACTGGACATACACGATGCAGTTTACCGGAAAACAGGCCTTTCGTTGTTTATTTTTTCACAAACGACCTCTCTGATAAATTCATTTCTTAAAATGTTAAAATTACTCAAAATTCAACACCAAAATAATTTCCCTCATAAATGAATTTGAGGTTACTCAATGATATTTTAGAGTGTGTATAAAACAGTGTTAGGACTTGTTCAAAACAAACAATTGGAAACGTTGAGCATGATATTTAATATAGTTAGAATTCGTAGTTGCTTTTCCCGGTGAATACGTCAGTGTAATACCCACTCAACACATAATATTATGCTCACGCCCTTATGTTTATTCTCCTGGGAAAGACAGTTTTCTCCATCCACACGTCGTCACTGTCAGTACAAATTACCTATGTATGCAGTCTAAGTTAGAGAGTGTTTACTAAGTGTAGAAAATATAAGCTCAAGTTATCCACAAGTTGATGTTTTAGAATTTGGTTGAAATTAAACTCGTACGTTTCTGTACCTACATATATATTATTTTGAGAGCGGCTTTTAAGCCTTTACCAAATGTATTTGCACCTCATTACTATAGCTGAAATACATTTCATTGTTTTAATTAAGTGTAATAATTAGTAATTTTATTGTCGTGTAAAATAATGTTTTTTTTTATAGCACAAATATGGACGAAGAAAAGTTTTGGAACTATTTGAAGCAGTTTTAAATTAAGAAACCTTTTGCATAATTAGATTGGTTTCTATGGAATTTGAATATTAAACAAAGTCATTCCTTTCGGTTTTAATTGTGTGGCCATTATGGTGTCAACATTTATTTCTTCTTTGGTGTCGTTTTGTGTATTTTTGAAAGCAGAAATGTGTTATTATTATGCCATCTTCGGGCTGAGGCGTCAGAGACCATATCCCAAGTTATTACCATCAAAATCTCGATTAATCTATGAAAAGGAATATAAAAAATTTAGAAAATGGAAGAATGAGTGTATTGTTAGCATAGGTATTTTTCGGAAAATGCAGCTTTCAAGTTTATGGTCGTATTATTCAATGTTTAAAAGTACCATACTAGTAAATGAAAATATCGATATTTCAAGGCGATGATGAACTGAGGAGCCGCTTAATATCACGTAGTGTTAGTTGAGCTTTTGTCTGTAAAGACAGGAAGCTCATAGTTACAAATCAAACAAGTCCCATATTTTTAACCCTAAAGTTGTGATAAAGGTAAAACTCAGAATAACCTCTAAAATGTGGATATTACTCGTTTGCTTACATGTTGTAGCGATAATGTGTTTACTTGGAGCGTGTGGCTCGGATGAGTTACACAGATTAGAATTTGGAAACATTGACAACCGACAATCTTTAATGTTTTTTTCTCTTCTTGACATCAAAACTAAGAAAGACCGATCGTTCTGTATTATGAATAAGAAATTTGGAGACATCTTGAAGATTATACAAAAAGATATCGCCCTACACCCTCAGAACGTGCCCCATAACAAATTCTTCATCAACCATTGACAGAAGATAGCTGAGTTTTTAAAGCTGTCAAATCCAGAAATGTATACTGGACATTGCTTCCGCCGTTCTGGAAATACGATGGTTGCAAGTTCTGGCACAGACTTGCTAACGGTATTCAGTGGGTGGTTGGCAGCCTTCTTCCGCAGCAGAGACATACAGACACAAAACAAACCATTGTCGTCAATACATTGGTATCCTGGTTGAAGCAAAAAAATTATTCTTCCTTTCCCATCCTTCTCATGCATGTTTCTGTGAATGTTAACTGTAAAATTAATATTTGTATTCATAATAATATGTAATGATTTAAATTAGTCTTAAGTATTTACTTAAATAATAATGATATTTATTTATCATTGGTATTAAAGTATCATTTTATCTACCCTGGCGGTTAAAGTACTACTTTATATACGATTTTTACTAGATGAAAGGTTACTATAACATCAGCTATAGAAAACAATATGTTAATAATTGATGAACAAGTAAAAATCACCTTCAAATGTCCGAAATTGCATTGGGATTGTGCAGTCTGTTGGTTCCTACTTTCGACATTCTGCTTAACGCATTGCTTTGTTGAAAGAAAAAATTCAAGAGCTACTACCCGTCGGTAACCAAAAAAGCTTGCTCTCAATGTGTGAATCACGGTAGGTCCACAAACATGAAGCTATTATAAGATTCAGGGAAATCTATTCAGCGATTATGAATGCTCTCGAAGAACTCCAATTTAATCACAATAAGGAAACATCGCAACAAGCCGCCCAATTGCTAAGTACGCTTCGATCTTCGGATTTTGTGATGTGTTTAGTGATTCTTCAAAAAGTTATGAGCTATACATTGTCGCTATCAAAACAATTACAAACAATTGACATCGATCTCATCACGGCATTCAAACATGTAGATGATGTTATTAATGTCTTACAACTCCTGAGAAACAACACTGACGTCGAATATCTTCATCTCTATGAAGACGCAAAGGTTTTACTGGAAGAAAATGGTGGTATACTGCGAATGCCACGCGTCGACGACAATTAAATAGACCAAACATTCCTGCATTGGATGTATGCACGTATTACAAAATTAATTTGTTCATTCCATTTCTTGATCATACAATTCAACAATTGGTTGAAAGGTTTACCAAACATCGTAAAGTAGTATCAGCATTATCTGGTGTGCTACCTTCAAATTTTACTGCCATTTCTGAAATTGAAGAAGAAATTTTCATGTACTCGTCACTGCTTCCCGAAAGCAACATATCAGTGGTTAAAGCAGAACTTGAAGTATGGAAAACAGTGATGACAAGTATCTCGCCTACCCCAAAATCTAGTTTGGAATGCCTAGATATGTGCGATAAAAACTTTTATCCTAATATTTACACATTACTACATATCTTGGCTACCATTCCTGTATCCAC
This sequence comes from Monochamus saltuarius, assembly GCA_025584915.1. Classification (NCBI taxonomy): domain Eukaryota; kingdom Metazoa; phylum Arthropoda; class Insecta; order Coleoptera; family Cerambycidae; genus Monochamus; species Monochamus saltuarius. Next base: position 74,241,160 of record CM046721.1, on the reverse strand, counting down.
TGCAACCCCAGAAAGGAGACTGAAAAACTATCTACGAAACACTACAAGTGAAAACAGACTTAATGGTTTGGCTCTCATGAACATTCACTATGGAACAGAAATTCATGCAGATGAAGTAGTGGATATATTTAAAAGAAAAAGCCGAAGATTTCTTCTTTAATGGTTTTAGATTTAGCGCAGAGGAACGGAATTAATTTAACCATTTCATTTAAAGTTAAGAACTTTCTTTATAAATACCTATGTCGTAATTTTTCCGATGAATATATAGATATTAAATTTCATGTAAGTATATTTTTGTTGTCTTATTTACTTCAAACCAAACCTCCCCCCCCCCAAAACTAAATCCTGGCTACGCCCGTGCAATACATTCTGTGGATCTTCTCAACGTTTTATAAGTGATGACTATAAAGTTTAACTGATTAAATAAATAAACTGTTGGGATGATAGAACTACTAGAAATAATAAAAAAAATGAATTAAGCACTGTCAATTAATCAAAACCATAATTCTTATATATAAAGTGACTTACTGTAAGTAACTGCTTTAAGAGATGAAATAGAGGATTAATTCTTGTCGTGGATTTGTTAGTAGGTTACCGTTAGAGAGCTTGGGTTAACTAGACGCCATCACTAATTCCAAGATAGCATCAAAACTGGGGTGCTTGATAATAATGGAATGTAATTTCTGGCAATACTAGTATTGGCCGAATTCATGATATCTCAAATGGAATGATAAAAATGATGGAAATACTAACTAGGTAGCATTTCATTTCTGCCACTCTTTTGATACCCTTCTCATATAATACTTGTCCTGTTTTAGAAGAAGTAATAAACATGAAGCAATACACTGCAATATGATTAAAACGTGATTGCCTCTAAATTTGTATAAAATTCGTCAGACTGAAGCATACTGCCAATATCCCGATCTAATTTAAATTGTCTTTCTATTTTTAGATGTTTTTTATGATTAATGTTTAATTTTAATCCGTTTATTACTTCAAATGTATGGTCTGCTTTTATCTGCTTTTTAGTTCAGTGGTTGATACCTATGCAGGTGTATTTGTTCATAAATGTTAGAGAAGTATTTAAAGCAAATTGAGTTACTGCATGGAAGTGTATTGGAAAGAAAATAATTTGTTGTTTCGACGTTTTCTTCCTGATTAAATTACTGCAACTTAAGGGTTGCCTAAGAGTTTCTTTCTATAGGCATTTCTTTTTAGTTTTGTAAGTGTTAGAAATATGGACGATGCTAAAATATTTTGAATTAGAGATGAGATTACACCAAATTGTAAGATAATTTAAATACGGCCTAACCCGTTATACAGATTTGGAAAGTGAGGATCTTGATGGTGAATTGTATTTTGCCGCTTGCGTGTATTTGTGTCATGCTACACGCATACTTTGACCACAGCGTGTTTGCATCAAGCAGTGTTGCCAGGTGGGAAAAATTCAGTGCATGAGAATAATTTCAAAGAAGCATGAAGTTTGGAGAAAAAAGCATGAGATGGCTTAATTTATCAAAAAACACATCTTGACACTGCTTAATTTTTAATTACTTTTGTAATGCCATTTTTATTTCATTAAAAAGCATTATGTTCTGCTATTTTATCATAATATTACATTGTAAGTAGGTAGTTAGTACTTACTTAAAAGTTATTAACCACGTAACCTTTCTAATTTATTTTATTGTTAGGCCGGGCGAACGTTGAGGCGCAGTTGACGTGACGCAGGGTGACTCACGGGTCGTAAAATCTGTTGTTTCCAGAAAATGTAGGTACCCTTACGGAATAGAGTTAAGAATCACTGCAATACAGCGTGAATACAGCACACACACCTCATATCCGTAGACTGTCATACCCGTTTATGTATTCATTGCTAATTATTAAGAGAGCAGTCTACAATAAAGGATATTTCAAGTACCCAAATATTGTAGATACCTACCTCTACCTATTCAATTTTGCCCTCGATTTTGCCTTTATTTCTCGTTAGGTTTTTGTTTTGGTAGATTTCAAAGAGTAATTTTAATAATTTTATTATTTCTTTCTATTAAAAAGCATGAGATTTTGTAATCAAAATATGAAAGCATGAGATTTCCTCGGAATGCATGAGATCTGACAACACTGGCATCAGTTGATCTGACAGTTAGATTTGCAATGGCGAATTGGCGTTGGCGATACGGAACCGATTGCCGTAGTAGTGGGGAATGCTAGACCAATGCACGTCGCCGCCCCTCTTAAAGTTCGTACCTTCCCTGGAATGAAGCGGCAATTTCTACTTTCTCTGTAAAGATCCGCAATTTCCGAATCTGTATAAGGAATAGGCTCCTCTTGGAAGAATAGTGGGGGTACACTATTTTGGCTTCTTCCATAATTTCAGGAGGAGTATTTGTAAAATCAAAATCGCTAGAATCACTTTCCATTTTTCAAAACTAATTTTAGCACAACAACAAACGTTGTTTGACGAATAGATCACAGTATTGTGTGTTACAATGTGTAAATGTTTCGAGTCTATATTTATTGAACGTTTTTTGTGACATATTTTTATTTGAGTTTTATTTAATACCAAAGTGGAATTGGGTATGTATATTTTTGTTACCAATATCAATATCCAAATTTTGTGATTATGCAAAATATACAGTGTCCCATAGTGTGTCAAATTTTGGATCAATAAAAACAGAGGTTTCATACAAATTTTCATTGTCTACTGATGTGTTATGTACAATCGTTTGCAATAATAATGACACTCTTTAAAATGAATTGTGCGATTTCATTTGAACTGCTCACGTATTTATAATGAAATCTAATTTCAACTTTTAACATTGGTTGTTCCACTTACCTCTAGAGATTTAATAAAATTTCTTCTAAGAAGTTTAAAAATTTAAAAACAGTTGGGGTAGTGTCATTATTATTACAAACGCACCTGCACTAATATTTAGTAATGAGAGAAGAAATTACTTTTTTTAATAGTATTCTGAAAAGTTGTACATTTGAGTTAGGAAAACTTCGATTTTTCCTAATTCGGAAAAATTATCCCACACGCAAAAAACATCATAATTCTTGAACTAACTATTTATTTGTTGTCAACTTAAATCATTATTATAAATTATAACTGTAACTGTAATTTTTTACAATTGGTTATGGAAAACCCTGCGCATGTATTTGATAAAGTAATGGCCGTTTGTATTTATATTGATATCTCTATGACCAACATTTTTTGAGGCTACTTGAAGTTTTTGTTGAACGAAATCCTCTATATATCTTTCGGCCACGTTCGTTGCTTTTCATCCACCATGCCTTTTAAGAGTGGTAATATCCTCTTACATATTATCGTTGTAAGCAAAATATTTTGACATTTTTCATAAATCACTGATACATTAATATTACCGAAAACCTATTAAACAATCTAGTTTCTATATCAACATTCCCTCAAGATTCTTGTTTTATTTTCGAAATTAAATTTTCAATTTTCAATAAAACATTATGATAACTATAGTTATTTGATCTGTTTTCAAAACACTATTAAAAAAAATAATTATGTGTGCAACTCGTAAGAAAAGTGGCCTATTTTAACCTATGCCTGATGAGGAGAAAAGTCACTGTTCCTAACTTATTGCATAAATCGCTATTTTACCACCCGCAAATGAGAGAAGAAATTGTATAATTTCCATGTAGCTAGTAAAAAAATATTTTTTTTGGACTCATGTGCTATTCCAGTGGAAGCAGCAAGGAAAAAATTGTATTTAGATACTTATAACAAAAATAACTATATCGAGTATATGTGGAAACTATAGTCACCTACAGGACATTATTAATATTTTCAGTTTTAATTATAGTTGTGTTAAAATTATCGCTTTTTTATTATTTTTTACTCTGCTCCCTTTTTGACTTGACATATTTGGGGTCACTTGGATTAATAAATGCATCTATATCTGTATATTCATCAATTAAACCTAAATTGATAATAATAAATATTCTGTCAATCGGTTTTACGTGTTTCGCCAATATTGTAAAGTTTATACTAATATCTACTAATATACCACCACTGCTCATATTCACTTGTTTATTTGAAATACGATGTCTATATTCTTCTTGTAGCCAGAGCAACCCAATGAATGAAAGCAATTCGACCTCATCAGTTTTTTATATCTAAACAACGAATCAGTCTGGATTGTTATTGCGTTGATAGAAATTCGTCAGGACGAAAACGCGAAAGAACAGTGTTTTAATTAGTGTGCTTTATGTTTTATTCATCAGAAAGTCTTCGCTCATTTGTTCGCAGCAGGTGCAATATCGCAGTCGCAGCTCAAGCTCTTGAGGGCCTTATTTAACTCACACCTTATATACATTCAAGGAAAATATTCATAATGACGGGAAGCTTGTAATTAATTTACTGTCTTGAATAATTTCAGATAGTCTGTTTACTCTTTAATTAGTGAAATGCGGCTACATAAAATATTTTGTATCTCTGTGCTTATGATATTTTGGATTAGGCATGTGAGAATATTCATTTGCCTTTAGATGAATTAAACTTTTGAACAGAATACACAGAAAATAATTTCGAACAGGTTCCCATGTTCGGATACCCGTATATCTATAAAATCATCGCTATGTTAGGGCAATTTTATTACTGTTGTGTGTGTATTTAGTTATATATTAATAATGATAAATAAATAAAAAATTGTCCAGAAATGTCATTAAGTGGTTCACTGCTGCCGAACTTCTGTTTGCCTTTATTATTCTCCTATTTATTTCTTGTTCCTCATCACAGTTAGTTGTTATTATCGCCCCCAAATACACATATTCTTGAACTTCCTCAAACTCCCATCTCTCCATGCTCTGTTCTCAATTTAAAATTGGTATCCTTTTTTTGTTCTCCTATTCTCGGTAGCTTACTATTCACTTGATTTATCTGCAATCCCACTTTACGTGCTTCCTCCACAAGATTTCTCGTTACTTCTTCTAATTCCCTACTATCTCTAGCAATAATAGCCACGTCATCTGCATAACTTACAATTTGATGACTTTTAAACAATATGTGTTCTTCTGTTCAACTGACTAACTCTTATGACCTTTTCTAGTACTAAATTAAAAAGAAGCGTTGAGAGTGGTCTCCTTGTTTCAGTCCTGTATCAATAGTAAAGCCTTCCGAACATTCACCTTTTATTCGTACTTTGGATTTAGTATTTTCTAAGGTCATTTTCAATAGCCTAATCAGTTTGGTTGGTATCCCAAATTGTTTCAATATTGTACTTAGTTTATTCTTTTTGATCGAATCATATGCTTTCATGAAGTCCACAAATAAAACCATTGCTTTGATCCCATACTCATAGCATGTAGTCAGAATTTCCTTCACCATGAGGATTTGGTCCGTTGTTGACCTTGTTTTTCTAAAACCTGCTTGATATTCCCCTGTTTGTAGTTCTGCTATAGGTTTTATTCTCTGTTTTATTAACGTTGCCATAATGTTATACCCTATATCTAACAATAACCCTATAGTTTCTGCAGTTTGTTGCATCTCCCTTTTTTAAGATTGGTATAATCAAAGCATCTCGCGAAGCTTCAGGCATACATTCTCTTCTCCAGATCATTCGTATCATTTCGTATATTTGTCTTAAATCCCCTCCTGCGTACTTAATGTTCTCTGCTGTTATTCCGTTTTTTCCTGGACTTTTGTTATTCTTTAAAGCTCCTATAATTGTATCTATTTCCTTTTCTGTAGGTTCTTCTACATCCACTGCCTCTTCCCTTCCCGGCGTCTTCTCCTCGTGCTCCTCTCCTTCCCTTACACTCTCTTCATTCAACATATCTGCAAAGTATTGCCTCCATCTTTCTCTCACTTCTGTTTCCTCTGTAATTAGATTGCCACTTTCATCCCTCACATATATTACTTCCTTCTTTATCTTTTATCTCTCTGTAGAAGTTACGTATTTTCTTCCTCTTACAATGTTGCTCTATTTCATCTATTTTCTTAACCTGATCTGCTCTCTTCTTTTGTCTAAACACTTTCTTTGCCTTTCGTCCTGTATTTTTCTTTATCTTCCTCTTGTACTGACTGAAGTGCTTTAATTCTTAGCAATTCTTTAATTTCTCTTTTCCGCCTCTCTTGTACACTCCTCATCCCATCATCTTTTCCTCCCTGTAAACTCTTTTTTTGATGTTACTTTCTCACTTGCTGTTTGTATTACATTTTCGATCTTTATCCATTCTTCATTTATATTTGCTTCCAATATCTGTATGTTTTCTTGCAAACTTTTCCTATTCTCATACTTCATACTTCTTTTGGGTTCTCTCTTTTTGTAATGTCGCCATATCTAGTTGTCTTTTTTTCCATTGTAATCCTTTCCTTTTAATAGGTTTTTTATCTTCAAATCTATTCTCACTAGATAGTGATCCGAGTCTATGTCTGTCCCTCTCCATGACCTAACATTTTTTATTATGCTTCTGTGATTCTCATCTATGCCAAAAAAAATTTGGTTATTATAAGTTGAAATAATTCAGGTACAATTTTTTTTATATATTTGATCCCACTTTGATAGTCCGTAACTCCGCCTGTGTGCAACTTTGTATGTTATGTTTGGTCAAATTTCAATATTTTGGGACCTCCTACATGCTCGTGCTCTGTATCGTATCTTATGCGAACCACCCTGTACGGGCAAGAGAAAATAAAGTTCAAGTTAAATGTGTCTATTGTAGTCATAGCGTTTAAGTTTGAAGTAGGCACCTTGAAAGGTAAGTTTATTCGTAAGCTTCAAACAAAAGAAAGTGTTGCTTGATTGTCAATGCCGGCTCAAACTTCCGCTTCTCGGCGGCAAGGAAAAGATTGTTTCCGGTCTGATGTGGTGAAAAGACGTGCACGTCTGTGCTTTTAGATTTCTTTCGGTTTAGAGAAAATTGGGATAGATGGAAGTATTGATACGTAAGCGGTTTATTGCAGAGAAGTCCTAGAGGGAAGTGAAATAAATGTGTGAAAAGTTTTAACATTTCTAAAATGTTTTTTCGCTACTCAAGCACTATTCGAATATACTGAAAGTGGGATCGGAGTTTGGAGTGCAGCTTTTCATTCGTGTTCATTTTGCTTTGCAATGAGTCATTAACGGTAATTACAGTTTCTGCTGCAAAATTTTTATTCGCGCGAGATGGTGCAGCAGTCAAGTAAAAGTTTCGAGTGTACCACAAATATTTAATATTTAGCATACATATTTTTTGGCGGTTGACAGCAGAATAATTATTTTGTACGCCAATGTTGAGTTGCCTCTGAAGTTACTGACTGTGAAGAGCGACGAAACGTTTGAAGCTGGGGATGCGATCAGTTGAAGAGACTACTATGAGACGTCTCGAAAGACAATCGTTATCCGAAAGAGTGATACTGACCATGCAGCCGCAATACCATGAGCAGAAACCGAAATCAGTTTGTGGGCGGGTCCTAAGAACAACAAAGGCTTGTCAAAGAATCCTAGCCAAGGCTACGAATGTACACATTAATTCTGTTACTGGCAGCGACCAGTTACTCAGGTCACGGCATAATGATTCAGAAAATTATTACGGATCAAAGTAATTAATCTACTACGGTTTTTCAGTATATTATGTCGTGACTTACGTGAATGGTCGCCGCTAGTCAGAGAATTAACGTCGACTTTCCTAGAATTAGTCGGGATTCTTTGTATCTGTCTCTGTTCTTTTCGGTTCTGTTTGTCTAAGCTTTGTGGGAACGGATGAGCTCTCAGAATCCTCAGCGCCCACTCCATATATTGCTTTCAGTTCTTGTTGGTATTAGGGCTGCTACGGTCTGAACCATAGCAGCATCCGTAACTGGTCGCGTCTGATCCTTGCAAAGGTTTCGCCGGTCTTCATTGTCGGCATCTTCAGTAGTGACTCAAAAGCTTCGCCATGATTGACGAACCAGTCACCTGGGCTACAGCATAACAACTCGAAAAACCGTAGTAGATCAAATAATAACACCAAACGACAAATCCTCAAACTCTGTATCAAAATACAGGGTGATTCAGTCATAATGCCATTAATTTTAAGAGAAGATATAGAAAAATGAGTTTAATACGAATATGCTATTTTCGAACCATTGTTTAAACTTAAACCCCATTTTCAGGTTGTCACTGACCGCTGGTGGCAATTCTATTCGGTGTCGGTCTGACACGACATTACCAAATTGAAATATTTTCCTATAATACGTACTTAGTTTCAACATAAAAAATATTTAATATTGAAATTATAAAACTCCAAAGGATCAAAATAAACCTTCACATTTCATTACATAAATAATTAAATAAAATCCAATACTAACTAGGTTAAATTATTAAGAGGCTGAAATGTTTTTTGTGTTTAAATACAGACAGCAATAAAAAAATTCTCGTGCTGTCAACAAACAACAGTCCGAGACATACCTATTCAGTGATCAACGGCAATCCGAGTCTTGACCTACCTTATTTAGGCCAATAACCTTGTTTTTAATGTCTACTCAATAACAAGCTCTGCAGATCCGCTCAATAACAGAAGCAAACAATAATTAAATTTGTATTTTCATAAACACCCGATGTAATCAATAGAAAATCATGAGAATTTTATAATAAATGCCAACATCAGATATGCTGTAATTGGCACATCTAAAAAGCTGGCAGTTCAAATTCCCTTGTTTAATACGTTAGTATGCAGTAATATAAATGCAATTCAAGTTGGGTAAACTGAAGTTGCGTTACCTTTGTTCTACGTATTTTACTTTTCGAGATTTCTGTACCTGAAAGCACCACAAATTTGATTATTTTATAACGTGCTGTTTGATATGAAATTTGAATTCATACTTTAATCATTCGATGCTGGCGCGTCTGTTCGATCACTGCATTATTTTGGATACTAAACCAGTTGTGTTGTGTGTGTTATAGTTGTTAGGTAACCGGTCTTAGTTGTGAACGATGTCGGCTAGATGGCGGGACTATAATATGTGCGAACGAGCCCTAAGCAAGTCAGTAAACAAAGTCAGTCTGACTTTGTTTTTAAAATTAAGTCAATCTGACTTTATTTACCGGCTTCTCTAGAGCTTGTTTAAGAGATTTTGCACATATTATAGTACCGCCATCTAGCCGACATGGTCCACAACTAAGGCCGTTTGACTAACTATACTTTATATAAACACTGCTATTAGTATTGTCTTATTAATACTCAATCGTTTTGAAGAAAAGTATATGAATTTGTATTATTAACTATTATGCTTCAAACTACCTCTCTATTAGATACAGAAGGCAACAAATTGTAATACAGTAGCACGATGACATTTTTCCGTAGGGTTATTTAGCGGGCGGTATTAATTAGCATAAAACGCATACTGTGTGTTTGTCGATTGTGCATTCAACGCATCCTTATTAGTCCCAATCAGTGTAAAAGCTTCCATTGTGAAATGTCAAAACTCCAACTGCAGAACCAAAACAAAACACGCCATGAAGGGTAACGTGCGGAATACGTACATCTGTTTGTTAAATAGAACGCGTAGTAGTACATCCCTAACACCCTCATCACTAGGTGGAAGAAGTGGGAAGGCCCACCTAATCGAGACCATTTTATGGAAAGGGGTGTATTGCGTCACGGTTCTGACGTCTCTGTTATTTCATTTTACTGGGAATTTTAGATGTATGTTTACGTACATGAAATAAGTTAAATCATATACATACATTGTAAATGTACACTGTGTTAATGAAAGTGCCATAAACTTGGAGGGGAGAAAATGTGGTCCAAAATATGCAGACTTATTATTTTTTGTAGTATTTATACATTTTGTTGTTGTTTGTTTCACTTCCTTTTCGTAGTCGACAAATATTTTATCATACCTACAGTTTTTAGTTGATATTCAGTGGTTAGAGCACAGTTTTACGAATTTTCTCTTGTTTACTCAAGCTATGTTTAGATGGGACATAATTTACGGAATTTGTATAAGATACTTCAATATTTGACAAATTATGATACAAATCCGGTCACAACGCTAGGTTGATTGGCCCTCATACTTTGTGTATATTGGACATTTTCAATATACAAGATAAATTTCCCTATACTTTATAATTTGTGTTGATTTTGAAAATCATGACGCATTTATTACAGGGTGTTAGATTTTTAACTGCCATAACTTCAATATAAAATAAAGTATAAATGAACAAAACAGTTGAATAGTACAAGGGCATAATAATAATAATAATATCTCTCTCATCCCCCTCCCTCATTCTAATCACAGGGATAACGCAAGCTGTTTTTAAAATAAGTCGATATCAAGCAATTTTATCACAACGTGGCAACAGTGTGAATACACGCTGTGCAGAACGAACGGTTTGTGGGTTGCCTACTATGTGCTAGCTTGTTTTCTAGTGCCATAGAAAATCCAAAGATGAACTGCTATTGTCAAAATAAATCAATTTAGTTTATACAACTGTTTTGCAATTAGAGTTAATAGAATTAGGAAGAATCTTTTTATATTAAATATATTGTGAATTTTCCCATTATTTTGAGAAAAATGTCAAGACATTAAGAATAATTTCATTATCTTGAGAAAGAAGTTCAAGATATTGAGAATAATATCAATATATTCAGTTTTCTAAAAGTAAAAAGTATGTTTGACACTAGGATACTTTCATAATTTCGTAACATATTGAAGATAAGCCTTTTTTATGTGAACACTTACCTATACATGCACATACAAGAAATAATGTTTATGGATGTTCTGATACATGAATATGGATTAATATCTATACAAATTCAGATACGTGTGCTCAATCTAAACCTAACTTGACATTCAATTAGATCGTGGTAATGAGAAACCCAGAGAAGCGCTACGTCTTTATGCTGACGCTCATCCTATTCATGAAAACCCTTCCTTTTTCATGTTTTCATAAGACTGCATCAAATATTACGTAATACTGGTTCATTTGGGAAACCCCTTGATTTCGGAAGACCATGGTGGACATTTTAATGGATATTTTGGGCAACAAGTTACTAGGATCACACTGGGTGATCTTTTAGACGACGTATCTTTCAGACTAACGGAACAAATGTGGTTCCAGCACGGTAGTTTTTCCGTACAATTTTTGATTACCCTTAGAGAGCATTTACCCGAAGATGGGTAGGAAGAGATGCACTTGTATAATGCCTTGCAAGAACAGATGATTTAAACCTCATTGACTTCTTTTTTTGGGGATGTTAACACTTTAGTGTACGTCACGCCTGTGACATTTAGCAGCTGCAGCAATGAGTAGATCAAGGATGTCACCGAATCTAAGCCACTGTGGGAGTTTTCCAGTTCTGTGGCTTTGGAAGTAAGTACGTCAAAAAATTATGTGATATAACGAATGTGAGAGCTTCATATGGCATGAGCATTGAAGGAGTGTATGTAGAAATCTTTTATTAATTATGCAAATTTGAAGAATAAGCATTAATTAATAATGAAGTACATTTTTATTTTCTTTTAGCTTTAGCTGTCTACTGTTACAATACTTCTAACCTTGAAATGTTTATTTGATTCGTTCTTACCGTTACCTATATCCTAACGAATTTAATAATTCCTAGTGAGAGTTTCCGCTATAAAAATCTGTAATTATTTAAGATAATAGATAATTATATGCTAGTGATGTATGAAGAAAATTATATAATATTGATAACAGTATATAACTTATATTCAATTATATTCAAATTGATCTTTCCAACATTGTGTAAGAAAAACTCGAACTACCTATTTCCTCCAACACATCTTATCCAATTTTTCAATGACTGTCTTATTTTACTCAGTTATAAATTTATTTCGTTTATTCTCCAACATCTCCTTTAAATTGAGATTTACTAAAATGAGATTAACTTTATTTCAAAACTTGTTTATCCCTATATGTAGGTATATATAGGGATAAACAACAAGTTTACTAGAAGTTCACCCTAACCGAAATCACGTAGATGAATAGTGTTTGTTTATGATATGTAATCCATTTCAAGCTTCCCCGTTTCTCTACAAAAACAAACTCTCCAATACAATAAACGCTGTCATCAGTTAAACTGACGTTTTGTATATCTATCGTTCCAAGAAGAAAACTGAAAAATGTCGTGCGCTTTATTAGATAATATACCTACCTACTTATTTTGGAAGTCATTTTTAGGATTTCTAGTATACTTGTTTAAAATGTGGACTACATAGATACAAAATAAATCATATTTATCATCAATTTACCTATCTATATGTATAATTCATGTATTCTAAACTATATAATTCTTATTGTTTTTATTGCAGATTTTTAGCTATTATTCTTCTAATTTATAAAATGGAATATTATTATTCCTGTATTTGGCATATGAAATAAAATATTCAGGGTGTCAAAAATTGTGTACCTGATTTATGAACATATTATGTCCTAAAATTCTTCGTAATGGTGTTGCAACCTCTAACAGGGTGGATAAAAAAATATCTAATTATTTAATTATAGGAACAGTAATCGTCAGTTTCTATATTTGGCGAAGTTGATGGTGATATTGAAAAAAGATTCCAGATTATTGCAGTGTTTGGTTTGTGAATTTAGTTGTAAATGTTTAGTAGTAGTATATTTTAGCATTATAAGTATGTATTAACTTAATATTATGGAAATCATATTTGGTACTTAGACTTATCTTGCTATCAGACTTTATAATAAGAAAATATTTGTACCCCTCTTCTAATCACGAATATTAGCCCAGAAGTCGGAGACTTGTGCGGGCATATTATTATTAAGCAAGCTGCATTTGCGCCCAGGAACGACTTACGTTGCTAGACCTTAACCACAATTCAATGCAAGAATGAGGGTAACCTGGAAAATTAACCACCACCCTCATTAATTGTGGTGGTCAAACGTCGACCGGTATCAATCTCTCACATAGACGCAAGCCAACATTCTTCCACCCTACCATATCCGCAGAGAGTTATCAATCCTGTCTACAAATACAGCTCATACCGATATCAATAAAGAAATCTGTTATCAATTAATGAGGTTACTATAACTTTCATAGATGGCGTATGCTTTTAATAGTCATTTTTGTATTAAGTCCGCAAAATCAGTGTTTTTTTAATGACGCGTTAGAATGTAAATTTTTGGTCGAGATCCTATATCGAGACAAAAAATGATTCGAAAGCGCCAGAAAACACTGATTTTGCGAGCGAAATATAAACAATATTTTTTGTCGAACTGACCAAAGTATTTGCCATTGTAGGTTTATTACTTTTCAATACATTTTTATCTAAAGTTAGGGTCAATGTCAAAAGTGACATGATCATGAAAAAGTGTACCCGAATTGTGAAACAGAACTTTTTTTTGTTTCAATTTTTTCACGATAGCTTACTTTTATTCATCGCCGTTAAAAAAACGGCTAATCTTGCGAATAGCGATTAAAAAAAGATGTATTTTTTTGGAAGTTGAACAAAAAAGTATTTGTGCAAAGTACATACCTGGAACATTTGATAGATATTGTTGCAAACTTAAAAACTGAAAAATTGTGTTATGCCTCGCAATTTGTGATGAGTAGAAAGGACGTAACTTTTACTAGTGTAAATTGGTCTTTTGAGAGTAGCTTGGAGTAGTCGAACTGTTGTCTGCAGTTAGGACCCTTTTAATACACCGTTTAACGTGTCCAAAACCCTACTACAAAGCCACCCCTTACTCTATATTTCTAATTTTGACATTTATGGCTGCATTATTTTAGTAACAAACTGGAGTTGACGACATACGTGCTGATTATGATTCATCAAACATTACTAGTGTAGTCGATATTTACTAGAAAGTCAACGTTACATAGCTGTTTCCATTTTCTATGCCATTCTAAGAGATTTCAATATTTTTGATGATGTAGCGTGCAAACGTTGTCAACTTATTATGGGTATCGTGAGGGCAACACAATTTTCTTTATAAGTGTAGGAATATACGAAATATGCAAGGTTTTTTCCCAAGTAGAATTGTTTCACACTCCGCCGATCATTATTGGGCGGAGGTTGAAAATTGAATGTAAAAATACATATACTTTTGGAAAGTAAGTTTTACCAAATTCGGATAATGTATGATTTTTGTATTTTAGTTTTATTTGTTACATAATGTTATATAATTTTAAGTAGCAACAGCATCTGAAATTATAGACATACGCATAAGGATGCGGAGTTCTATTCTGTTTGGAAAAAATACTTGGACTTGATTGCCTGTCAACTGAAAAATAATTATTACACTGTTTTCACTAAACATCCCATTTAATAAATAAATTCTTAAATTATATTTTTTTCATTTACAGGTAAGTCACCAGATCCCGATTTTCCGCTGTAGTAAGTACATTGAACAATTTAGTTTAATTTTAATGTTTTCTTTTGCTTTGTCCACAAATACAGGTGTGTTGCAAGTCGTTACAATAATTTTAGGAAGAGCTAGAATACTGTCTTGATTTTGAGTCGATTGAAACAAATATACCTATATATCAAGTGTTACAATATTTGTGATAATTATTTTTTTGATATTTTTTAATTTAACCGTGCTTTTCTACAAGTGTAGAAGAAAGTCTATCTCTGACCGTCTCTTCCAATCATGTCAGAATTCTGTGAATGATGTATTTGGACAATTGTAATTTATTATAATGATTACTTGAAATAGCATAATAACGATCATTTATTATATAATTTTAAATATATATACAGGGTGTCCGGAAATGATGAGCAAAAAATTCAGGGGACAATTCTGGATCGAAAATAAATGCTACCTCTCAACATTTTTTCCAAAACTGATTACACATTCACAAAATAATGTTTGTTTTCTGACCTGGAGGTCTGACTATGCTTACTATATGTTTTTGGGTCGCTAGATCTACCAAAATACTTACTTATTTTAAATATATGTAGATATAAATATTCTTATAACATAAATTTACTTGATAATAAAAATTGTTCACTATTTATAATTAAGTGTATGAAAATAATTGTTAAATGTGGAGTGAGGATAGCTACAAATGCGTGTCTTACAGACGCTTTTTTATTATTTTATTTGAGTAAAATTTAAACAGTAACTGCGACACAACACAACGTCAATAACTTTAGTTTTGCGGTTACCTTTGTTGTATATGTTATATTTTTCGAGATTTCGATACACAGGCACACAAAAAAAATAAAAGTTCTGTGCCCGAGCTCCGACCTATGGTTCCCCATGTATTTTTGGCTCCCGAAACCGATCCCGGGGTCGGTATAGCCTAGACGTTCCATATTTGCGCGCCACGGTCAAAAAAGACAACAACAAAATTTGGCCATTACCTGGAAATAAGCGCAAAGTTTTATCTCCGTGCCATTGAAGGGTCTAAACATGAATCAGTTGATGGATAGGACCTCGCACATCCCAATTGTCACTTAAAAAATTTCAAATTGTCAGAAACAATCATATGATTTCACCGTATTCAGGATCGAATTGATTTAAAAAGATTGTCTTTATGTAGCATTGCACAGTGAATAAAGACAAAAAAAAATTAACGTCTGGGCTATACCGACCCCGGGATCGGTTTCGGGAGCCAAAAATACATGGGGAACCATAGGTCGGAGCTCGGGCACAGAACTTTTATTTTTTTTTGTGTGCCTGTGTAGTTAAAAACACCAGAAATTTTCACTGCGGGAAATACGGCGATGTAAGCAAGCGGTTCTTAATTTTTATTTCTGTTAAAAACTTTTTTCATAAAGTTGTGTGAAAATCGAAGTACTTAGGTACTACTTAAATGTGTAGTTTCAAAGCAACAAACAAAATCAATTTTTAATTGTCATGCTAGTTTTCCCATAAATATTGAAGTGGTTAATTTATATTTACAATGTTATCAAGTATACTATAGATCTTTACACTTTTTCAAAATTTCAAAAAACAACGTCGACGTAAAATACTGTTTATAGTCTATTAAAAAACCGCATATTTTTATCTTTATCCCTTGAGGAGTTACTAAGCGAAAACTTTATATCGTTTGATAGAGCACTCACCGTAAGCCTTAATGTATCCATCTGACTATCGGAACAGTCGATTCTCCTATCTGTTTTATTTGAAAAATGTATACCTTGTTGAAGTCGGTAGGCGTAACCATTTTTTAAATAATCCTATTTGAAATGCTCGGTGCACCGAGTAAAAACTGTTTTGGTTTCAAGTAGAGTGCCTTTTCTGCTGGAAATACAGCAAAATGTTACTTGAAAACGTTGTTCAGAACGGTAAATTATGGGGACGTGCAAAATTTCAAGAAGATCGGCGAGGTTTGAGAAAACCATTTTTCAACAAAGCACAAAGATTTTATCATAGCAGGCCGATCTTCTTGAAATTTTGCACATCCCCATAATTTACCGTTGTGAACAACTTTTTCAAGTAAAATTTGGCTGTATTTTCAGTAGAAATAGCACTCTACCTGAAACGATAACAGTTTTCAATCGGTACACTGAATATTTCAAATAGGATTATTTCGAAAACTGTTACTCCTAACGACTTCAACAAGGTATACCTTTTTTAGATACAACAGGTAGGAGAATCGATTGTTTCAATAGACAGATGGATACACTAAACAGCAAAAAAGTTCTGCCATTTAAAAGAAACATATTGTGCCATAAGTGCCCTCTACTAGTGACGTCAAAATTAGTTCAAAATTCTTATTTGCCGTACCAAAAAAACATAATTGTGCCAATTTTTTTTTAATACTCTGACAGGTTTCAAAGTTATCGAGATATTTCAAAATAAAATTCTAGCATTGAACACCCTGTATTTTTTAAACCAGCAACATTCGGATAAGGCATATTTGGCCCAATCGCCATATTTTGGTGTGTAGTATCTCCAGTTCAGAGTTTGCCCATTCTTAATAAATCACCCTGTATAATATTTAAATAAGTAAAATATTATTAGGAAATGTCAAAAGCAGTTCAACATCGCAAAATGATATGAGCATAACATGTAAAATATTTGTACTCATCGAGTGGTAATTTTGTATTTTTAAATCTTCATCAATACGAGTAGAATTGGAAATATGAAGTGAAATTAAATTTTAATATAAAGAAAGCTTGTTTACTGTTACCCAATTTTCCAGATACAAAATATGTCCTTGATGTAACCATTTATTTTATAATAGTAAAAACCGGGACTCTCCTCTCTATGGCTTTGAAGGGCGATCATTTTTTTAATCAGAAACACTTAACGGGCCTTGAAAGCTTTGTTGCGGATTCGCATAGAGAGGGAGTTTTCACAATAAGAAGACGCCTTTTTGGTCTCTTCTGAAGTAATAGACCTTCTTTATAAAAATATAAATACGGGTATGTGCTGTTTTCAATAAACAGGTAGTTTTTACATATAACAGTATCTCTTATTCAAACATCTTGTCTACTTGGAAGAATGTATGAAAAAGTAAAATGTTATCGTTTCGATTTTATCGTTTGGCAATTTAGTTGAGCACATTCCATTTTCACTACTCTATATGTCTTGATAAAGTGATTATGATGTGGAATTATTGAAATCGATAATCCAAAGGTCGAAATGTCGTTCGAAAAAATGAAATTTGACACATGACATCCATTTTTTCGAGCGGCGTTTCATCGTTTACCAAACTCATCATAAATGTAACTTGTTTAAGGGAGTAAGTTTTGATAATTTTTTGCAGTTTTATCGGGCAAGTTAACTGTAAAAATTCTTATGAATGGAGCAATTTCAGGTTCTGTCTCTTCCAGGATATAGAGACATTTTGTGTAATTTAGTTTTTAAATAATGTTATGATTTATGTCTTTAAAAAAAAAACAAAAAATGTTTGTATTTTAATATTCATAACATTTCAATATTTGAGAAACAAACCAATAAAAATATAATTCTTAAAAAATGTCATATAGTTAGTAGGAAATTCCAACATTCCGACCCCTTAGGTAATGCGTAAACGTATATGCTTTTTGTATATTTCCGTATACTTTGCTAAAACTAACATTTAAGGAAATTTACTTTAAAAGTTTCATATTTTCTTCAAAATTATTACAATTTCTTTTTATTATTACAATTTCTTTTTGTTTTATATTAAGAGCTAATTTCTACTGAACTATCATAGAAATATCTAAATCTGATTGAGGTGGATATCTAGTATCTATATAGAAACATACATAAAATATGTAAACATAACAACAAATAACAATAAGCAACTCATTTCAAACTGTAATTACTTTAAAATAAATACTTCTAATTTCAGTGATAAATATAAACTTTCCAAATCTATTATTTCAGTTTTTTATGCGTGCTAAAGCACCCCTAAATCAATTTTATATACTTATATTTTTATGTGTACTTTATTTATTAATAATTTAGTACATCAACCTTGTCCAGATTTGGTATCTGCTGACTAATAAGAAAGTGCACTTTGTGTACGATGCACTCCAAAATCTGAGAAAATACGAACATAACAGACTTTTTTGCATTATGTTGTTTTGATGCTTTGCACCAGTTATTATGCAATTCAGTGCTGGCCAGGAGTTTAGTCGTGAGAATAGTAGTTCCCACAATATTATCAGTAATTATAATTTATAAAGTAAATAATGATTAAATAAAAATATAATCA
This sequence comes from Monochamus saltuarius, assembly GCA_025584915.1. Lineage (NCBI taxonomy): Eukaryota > Metazoa > Arthropoda > Insecta > Coleoptera > Cerambycidae > Monochamus > Monochamus saltuarius. The sequence goes on along the minus strand of CM046721.1, from coordinate 74,222,590 downwards.
TATTTCAAAACCACAATCAATTAAATATGTAACTTTATAAATAATCTTATTGTGTAACATGTAAATCTGACAGACTGTAACAATTCAAAAAATATATATTTGTTGTTTTTACTCTTATTACTTGCCATTGCATAAAAAAGTTGGGGACTGTCTATAATTTCAACTAAAATATCAATATCAATATTGCAAAATTTGCAGGTCTAATTTAAAAAACAATTGTTTCCGTTATTATTTTTCAGTTATGGGGAAAATATTTTTTCTCCAACTGTCACAAAACCATCGCATTTTCTTCTGATAAAAAAAATGGTGTCTTAGCATCAAAAGTATTCACTTTTAATCCTTAGATTTCAGCAAATTGAACCACCAACAAGCACAAATGAACTCGATTAGCAATAATATACTAATATAATAAATATAATATAAAATAATAATATAATTAATATAATAAACTAACTAAACTAATGTTTGACAAAGTATCCTTGACTACATCGATATATTCTACTTACATACTTTGCTTTATTATCCAAATTTGGTTTGCATAAGTTTAAAGCACAAATTAACAATTAAATGGAGGATTTCGGTTGGAGAAAAAATAGTATGTTTTATTCGGATTAAAAGTGCCTTTTTTTGTCTCAAAATTTTGCATCCGCTCGGCTACGCTGCGCTTCGCCTCGGAAATACGAAATTCTAGCCACAAAAATCACACTTTTAATCCTAGTATAATAATACACTATTGTTATCTATATGTTTAAATGGGTAATTTTGTATACACCCATATATTATTTTTACTAAATGTTGAATGTTTACTAATTTAAATCTGCTAGTAAAAACTTCAATCATTTTTGTTATGAATATTACACCTCTGACAATATCTAGTAAAATAATTAGTAAAGGAGGAGGGCCTCTAAGGCCGGTTTTCGGCCCCTTTTGTTTCTTTAAAAAAAAAAATATTTTTTTTTTGCCTGTAAGTATAAGTCATAAACATTCGATTTGGCCTTATTCACTCCACAGTCCCTATGATAAAATAATAGGGTAGCATAAACGCCTTGTAAGTGACTAACTATTTGCCAGACTACTACCCTTGAGCCCTTTTACGTATTAATTCACTCATACCCTGCCCCCCCAAACAATACCCCTCCCCTCCCCCGCTCATTATATTGAAAGTACTCTTAGCGTTACCCAGAAACAACGACGTGGACGTGGTAGGTATTTTTTTCTTTTGGGGTGCTTTATAAATAAAAATCAGCGGGGGGGAGGGGTACTGTTTGGGGGGGCAGGGTATGAGTGATTAATATGTAAAAGGGCTCAAGGATAGTAGTCTGGCAAATAGTTAGTCACTTGCAAGGCGTTTATGCTACCCTATTATTTTATCATAGGGACTGTGGAGGGAATAGGACTGTGGAGTGAATAGGGGGGGGGGGGGTATTTGAGGTTCCGTTTAGGGTCAAATCGACTGTTTATGACCTATACTTACTGTAAACAGAATCCCTCTCCAAATATATTCAGGAGGACCAACAACAAACAATATATTATGTGTGTCACTCATTCAATACAGACAATTAAGAACGCGGTTTTATACGCAATTTTCAAGAAATGCATAGCTGTTTTTTTTTTTGAGGCAGATAATAAAAATTCTGAATAAGTTAGAAAATATATTTCTTCGCTTTGTCAATTATACAAGTTTTCTCTAGGATGAACAACAGATTGCAGGTTGAAAATTCATTTAGATTAAGAAAGAATAGCACATTTTCACCTATTATGTTTTATCATAAAATCTTCTGAATTTTACACGTCAACTATACATTGAGAAATTTGTACCTATATGGCACTATAAACCTTATCATCACACCTCGTAGAATCCTTTTAAAAAACTATTAACACATGAATTGGTGTAAATTATTAAGTACAGAGAGTGCTACAAAAGTGATAAGATACAATTCACCGTCTTTCATGATTAAATTTCAGCTTTATAGTTTAATCTTACGCTATTACATGTCGATGCAATTTTTTGTCGTTCAAACGCCTGTCTTAATGACACCGTCGATGTTGTCTTGGTTGTGTACCAATGCCATATTTAATGTTGAAAATTTACTATATTTTGAAAAGTGTACTTTGTGTTAATTTTTAAATTATTTAACCAATTTGAGTAACACCACAAAAGTGAAATTAGATATTGATAGAGTGTTTACATTAAACCAGGTTAGTAAATTTAGATAGATTAATTTCTTTAGATAATTATTGAATAGAACTTGGAATTGTTCATTAGCATACCTAGATGTTTGGTATCAGAGAACGTACATATGACTTCATTGATAGGAATTGTAAGAGATTTGATTTATATTAGCTTAAAATACCTTTCTAATACAGTATAAAACCACAAAATTAAAACAGTGTTTGGTTAATTTAATATGTAAAAAAATTGACTTATAATCAAAAAGTTACAAATTTTTTTGATGATATTTAAAGGAAACATTTAACCTTCGTACTATATTAATATATAGGTATATATTTTGCAGTTATATGAACCATATTTTTTAATATTTTGTAGACTGCTTATGAACAATTTGTAAGCACCTACCTACTTTTAATGTCAGTAATTCCATCACAAATAAATTATATTTCTTTATAAATAATTTTATTAATAATATTTATTTAATTCTAACATAATAATACATTTGAGTGTTACTTTATGCGCTTACATACCGGTCCTGCAACCTGTCGGCATTGCTCTATAGTAAAAAATCTATTATTTGTTGGATGACAACCGCCGTACACTGTAGATACACATTTTTGAAGTTCGTCGTTCCACTTGAAAACCGGAAAATAAGTCAAACATGAATTGGGTGCACCCACATCTTTGAGACAATCTAAAATTAATAAAATTAGTTAGGTAGATATATAGAAATTATGTTGTCGTTTAATGAATTTTGATAATTTTCTAATCACACTATAAGTATTTTGAAATTTTCAATTTATAGGTAGACATGACATCATTAAAGCGAAGAATAACAGGCTAAAGCATAGTCCGATAAATAGGCCTTACAACCTAGGTACTTATTTTAATACTTCTGTTAGTAAGTGTAAGTACACTAACACTTTTACGTGTTTATAGTTAAACACTTGTAAATACTTAAATAGTAGGTACTTGAATGAGGTAAAAACTAAAATTAATCATAGGCAAAGTTAAAGAAAACATTAAGTTATATGCAGCCTTGTTAGGATTGGGTAAAACATGGATAAAAAATATATTTTACTTACCGTCTGCAGTAAAACACCACACACAAAACACTTGTAGAGTCAAAACCAAGAACACCCAACTTCCAAAAAATCTTGATATACTGTACATTCTGAACCTGTTTTATAATTTATTATGCCATTTTGCAACGCTGCTCGGAATTTATACTTGATTTGTTTGACCCCAAGTGAACGATAAATGTAAATAAGACAAAGTGCTTCTGATAATTTAATTTTTTGCTAAATCATATATTCCAATTAAATCAGATATAAACTTATTCGGAATATGACATAATACCTATGTAGTTACTAATCACTGTCATAGTCAGAAAATAAGAAAAGAAATTCAATTCAGTACCTTCCCCCCATCTCTAATGCAGTGTACTTTCCTACAAACGTTTGCGCATCTCTGAACTAGTGTAATGAATGAAGAGATTGAAAGATATAGAGGTAGCAAAAACTAAATTTTACTTGAAGTATTGACTTTACTTGATACGAAGATACAAGGAAAAGCTATACCCGAGAATTTTTATTTCCTAGTAACCTCTGACGTTAAAATTGAAATTTTGTGAATAGATAATATCTACTATTTTTATAAAATTTAGTTTTTATTAATTACATGGATTCAAAAATAGTTCTTTTCTGAGAAATTGACTTTTGCAAAATAAATTTTAACAATGTAATAAAGAAAAGATAACCGTGGAATATAAAATTGAAAGGCAGTAACTTTGTAAATTAATGTTTATTGAGATTACATCAAAACAAATCAGAAATATTTTGGATGACTTTCCTACCATTCCAGTAGGTATAGTTTTTAATTTGCTAATTACAATAGAAAATCACATGATGTAAATAAGAAAATGTAGATAGATAACATTTTCTCCCGTGTTTCATTTTATGACTATATCTGAAAAGATGACAGACATACCACTGCATTTTCCTCAGTTCAGACAATTTTATCTAAAGATAATATTTTGATCGAAACGTACGTATGTAGAAGATATTTACTCAGATATATGTGGAATATTTTGATCACAAACAGCACATATAAGTTTATGTTCTGGCTAAAATTCTGGTACATTTTATATTTTTATATATGTACATACTTACCCATCTTTTTTTCCCTTGGTAAATTGCTTAGGTTACGATAGTATTGTGTATCAAAGTAAACAAAATAAGTCGTATATGACAAGGGTACTAATCCCAACCGTTTTCGAGAAAAACATTATTATACAGGGTGTCCGGAATATGAGTGCCGTAATTTTAAGGGCTCATATATCTGCCCGGAAGCAATAAAAAAACTCTATTTATAAATGTCTAAACCGAATAGTTTGTCTACAAATAGATTTCAAAAATAAAAATACAACTGCAATAATATACAGAACTATGTTACGAAATAACAAACTAAGATACGATTAAGGTAAGTAAAACCGTCTGTAACGTAATTTGTTCATAATTTTATTTTTCGATCAGTATTAATGAAGTAAACAATTGAAGTTTACGAGAATCTCGGTAAAACGGTAACGTTCGACAACGTTGCAGTGCCAGACTGCTTCTGATAACATAAATGTAATATTCAGTGGTGCGTACAGCTAATACGATTGATTCTTGTCTACTTTTTCTTTGATGTCTGTGAGTGTACATAAATTTGTTTATTGCACAATTTCACTACTCATAGACACTTTTGTGAAGACTTCACTTACAAATTTGGTCTGGAGCCTTAATTCCTTCATACAAGTTTTTTTTCATCTGATATTCCTCATTTATTAGATTAGAGCGTTTACAATTTTGAGAACATGCTGTAGAGCTTCAATTATTCTCCATTTCTTAAGAACAGAAACACAAAATCACTAATAAATTGATTACAATCACAATTAAATTAGCGGAAAGATATACCCAAAAATTTCCCACACGCACACCCATGGTAGCGTTACAGATAAAACAGGTGCATCCGTCAGAACCTCTCGATCAATAGAAATCGAGCATTCTGATATGGCGCATGCGTATTTGCTGCAGCAGAAGCTGTGTAATCGGATATCTTCTGCCAAATATGCGAAACATTCAATTCATTACAATTTTATAGGAGCGGCATGTATTTCTCTTTTTGTTCCTGTGATTGGGTTTATAACATAAATCACTAAAGATTATTTTGGAACCCAACTATAACAGTATTCAAAACCAAAATAAATTTTTGTCGACTTCCAAAGTTCCAAGACAACAAAATTTTACTCCATAATGATGCATGCTTTTTTAAATGCCTTTATTAATAATAATTCATTCAATTCCAACAAAATAAACAATTTTAGAGTTGATTTTTGCCCTTACATATTGGTCCTGCAATTGTTTCGCATTGATTTCTAGTGGAAAATTTATTATCTGTTCCATGGCAACCCCCATATACTGCAGATACGCATTTTTGACGATTGTGGTCCCACTTGAAAACCGGACCATAGGCAAGACATACATTGGGTTCAGCTACATCTTTGAAGCAATCTACAAATGAAATATTTATTAAATGTTTTTTTTATATGCCACACTCAAAAAAATATAATAAATTTAAATTTTTGATAAATAATCCATTGTCAGAAGGATTAGTCAAGAGGTTAATTTTATAAACTTGTTTTTGCAATATCTGTCTACGAGAATTTCTTTTTCAAGTAAAAACTAATGAACCTACGTTTGATATCAAATTCGCCGTTAATTTCATGTTTTTAATATTAACCTTTCATGTAAAAAACAGTTATCTTTAGGCGGAAAGGTGAATATATTTTTTAAATTTTACAGAAATATACGATTTACGTTTAGACAATACCCAAACTAATGATTTCATATATTACCTGACTTACTTTCAAACTATCTTCATACAGTTGTAGATTATATAAAAAATCATAATAACGCCACATAGAATTATCATATTATTACATTTATGTTTCTTTTATGACACAGGCCAGTTACATTATATACAACAAATACTTTCACTTACCCTCTTCACTGAAACTCAAAACGCACAATACTTGTAGTGTTAAAACAATGAACACGAAGTATCCAGAAAATCTTGATATGCTATACATTTTGGGTCTACGTTACAATATGTTTAATACCGCTATTCCAGTACTATTCGGAATTTATACTTATTTTATTTGACCTCAGGTTGACGATATCTGTAGTGGCTCCGATAATTTAATGTTTTCATTAAACTACATTTATTTTGGTCAAATATAAATAAACATATTTTTTAGAATGTAATAACTATGCGGATTTTAATCTGTCTTAAGATTCGCGCACCTCTAAATATTGAATGTTGATTCAGGTAAACTACACTTATTAATACTCAATAATTATACAGGGATGGCCAGAAGTACGGAATAAAATTCATATCTTTTGAATGTTATTTTTTTAAAACGCTGGCACACGTCAACTGATGTTGATTTTTTCCATCTTTTGGTTATATAATAATTAATTTTTCTTCAACCCCCTAACCCCCAGCTACTCCTACTTTTTTTTCAAATAGAAAGATAAGGCATGAGGGGGCACGTTGAAAAGCTTATAGAAAACCAAATCCAGCCATACCAAATAAACAAGTTTTATATTTTCAATAACAAGTTTTTTTCATTTAGAAATTGAAACAACCAGATAATTTACAAAAATAAACTCAATGCCGTAAATGCTGAAAATGTCCTTCATTTACTATTTGGCATTTTACAAGACGATAGTAAAAAGCTGTCCACACCATTCCGAATGACAGCTGGTAAATTATGCATCTCCACCCTAATCTTGTTCTTTAAATTCTCAATATTATCCGGTCTGTCCCGGTAGACTCTTTCTTTCAAATATTCCCAGAGAAAATAATCTAGAGACGTTAAGTCGGGAGATCTTGGCGGCCATTCAACTGTACCCCGTCTACCAATCCAACAATTTGGAAACATTTCATCAATGTGGGGGAGCGTCATCTTGTTGGAACCAAAATGAGGAGAAATCACAGCTAGAGCAGGTATCAAGTCAAATGTTAGGAAATCCAGGTAGCGTGCGGCAGTAAGATTTTCTTCAAAAAAGTGGGCCCAAGATTCTGTTGTTGATGATATCTGCCCATACATTAACTTTCTGTGGGTGCTGCGTGTGCGATTCGCATGTCCGGGCGGATCTTCCTGGGACCAAAAGCAGTAGTTGTGCCTGTTAACCACTTCATTTAAATAAAACGTAGCTTCATCCGAAAAAAGTACGTTTTGTTGAAAACCATTATTGTCATCACAGCGCCATCATTTCCTCACAACATTGTAATCGCTTATCATAATCGTCTTCCAAAAGCTCTTGGACAAGACATACCTTATAGGGGCGGTATTTCTCTTGTTTCAAAAACTTTTGAGAAGCATCGTGATTGCGGGCCAATGAAACAGTTGGAGTATGAGGATTTTCAACAAGTTGTAATGCAATGTCTCATTTCTTTTCTTCATTCAAAGCACGTGCCCGTCGAGTTTTGACCAAAGTCTATACTGTACCGTGTTCCTCAAATTTGTGAAATATTTTACTAACTGTCCCTTGCGAGATTTGGTTTTTGGGATATTTCACATTAAATAAATCGCGCACTTTAGCCTGACTTTTTATTTTGTCTCCACATCCAAGCAATATCAAGATTTCGATGCGTTGCCTTTCCGACAATACCATTACGATTCAGTAAATAGCTTGACACAATAGTAGGTAACGTTTTGAACTCCAATTTACAACTATCGAAATCTATGACTCGAGTCGAAATCCCGGATATTGGTATTCTGTAAGGCAGTGCGACATTTGAAATCAAATTCTTTATTTTATTATATGCAAATTCATGGAGGATAAGGAGACTGAAAATAATTAAATTTTATTTCACTTGTTAAGTAGGTGTTTTATACAACCCTAAAAACCTTGCTATTGAAGACATAAAACTTGTTTATTTGGTATGGCTGGATTCAGTTTTCTATAAGATTTTCAACGAGCCCCCTCATGCCTTATGTTTCCATTTGAAAAAAAATATATAACCGAAAGATGGGAAAAAATCAAGATCAGTTAAAGTGTTCCGGCGTTTTAAAAAAAATCACGCAAAAGATATGAATTTTATTTCGTACTTCTGGCCATCCCTGTATACAAGGTGTAACAGTAGTAAGTATTCAACTTGCTTATTTTGTTTTAGGCGATTATTTAATTATCAACGACGTGTTTTACGGTTGCGAGTAACCTTTTCAAATACCTGATAATATTTTTAAAGGTAACATCTAAACGGTTCAACATTAAGTCACGAAATTTTGGTGGGATATTAACCTTGACGTGCTTAATAAGTCTCATTAACTACATTTCAAAATTTTGTACAGGGGCGGAAGAAAATGCAAAGCTCTGGTACTAATTCAATTATATCTTTTTTGTAGTTAATTTTTTTTAGTTTCTGACTCCAAAATATTAAAATATTAAGTATTTAACATAAAAAATGTACTCTTGTTAAATTTCAATAGGACGTACCGTTTTTCAGTAAATTCGTTTTCAATCATTCCTAACGTGACCCACATTTAACATCCAATACATAGCCAAAAAAAATTAATTGCAGTGTGCCATGGAAAAAAACAACTAATCTGACAGTTAACAGAAATATCAAGTATTTTTAGTTTGAAAATTATTGTATTACTTGAGCCTACGCAGTGCCATTTTATAGTGAACAAAAATAGATAAAATTATTTAAAAATGCAACTGTATAAATGTTTCGAACTCCAATTTACAACTAAAGTGAAAAATTAACCAGAAAGCCTGGCAAAAGTGGCACCAAACAAACGCAACATAAAACATTTCTTTGCACCGAAAGGCGTTGTTTTTCTGTTGTTTAACAAGAGTGCCGCTTTTATGTTAAATACTTCAAATTTCAATATTTTCGAGTCAGAAACTAGAAAAAATTAACTACTAAAAAGATATGATTAAATTTGTCCCTGAGTCTTGCATTTTTTCACGCCCCTGTAGAAAATTTTGAAATCTATTGAAGACATAAAACTTGTTTATTTTATGAGACTTATTAAACACGTCAAAGTTAATATCTCACCAAAATAAATGTAGGGGTAGCTGAGGGTTAGGGGGTTGAAGAAAAAATATTTATTATATAACCGAAAGATGGGAAAAAATCAAGATCAGTTAAAGTGTTCCGGCGTTTTAAAAAAAATCACGCAAAAGATATGAATTTTATTTCGTACTTCTGGTCATCCCTGTATATAAGAATACAGACAATGTATCTACATCTAATGCATAATTCAATAATATATACACTACAATTTTGAATTTGGACAACGTATTGATACATGTGATGTACGATGGGGACCACTGAAATCCGCTTTACTGTGTACAATTATTTCTGCAATTTGCAAGTCTCATACACGTAGGCATGCTTTGTGAACAGTAGCGTAATGGAAAAGCCGTCGTTTCTAAAAGACTCTTGCACTTTCAAAATATAGGTCTTGTTTGATTTTTATTGCAGTTGTTCTGAAATTTTGGGGAATAATTCAGTTAGCTGTATGGTTATCACCACACGCAAAACTTCCTAGCCTGTACTTTCAAATTGCCTTTTTTCGCCTCTACTTGATTGTTGAGTTTGCAAAATATATTAACTGAAACCTTTAGTTTATATGTTATACTGTTTGTTTTTGTCACTTGTTAAATTTGAATAAACAGATTAGTTTTTAGTGTGCATTCTGATTGGTACCACTTCTATCACTTGCGAATTGACGGCTGTAAAACAAACTGCAAGTCAGAATTTTAGGAATGTTATTGCAGGTGCAAAGGCTTGCTGCAATCCACCTCCATGCATGCAGTAGTAGAGAAGTATAGGAGTCTATGGAGTAATAATAGTACAAGATTCGCCCATCTGCTTACCGAACGAAAAGTATTTTTTATCAAAGATAATATGTAAACAAATATATCGCAAATGGGTTGCCGAATGAAATATGCTCATGGCTACCCTTAAATAAAAGTACTGTATTTATTATTATTTTTTAATATTACGTTCACTTGCTTAGCAAACGAATTTAATACCAATCGAAAGTACAAAGTATACGGAATATGCAAAAATTAGGTTGCCTACCTTTTTCTGGTCAGTATTACCGGGTTGCCTTGTAGAAACAGGTGACTTGATACAAGCAATGTGTACTCATCTGTTTCCAGGGTGACTGGAAAACCAGCTTCAGAGAGGGCTTGAACTTTCTGCAGATGATATAGCTGCTGAAGAATTCGCCATTCATTTGCATGGTCCATATTCTCTAATTCATTTGCCAAATGTACTTATTGCAGGATTTTGTTCAAGTGCCTGTAAAATATTTTCCTGATTTTCCACTGTTCGTACAATTCTTTGCGCCCCACAATCTACGTATGGCTTTTTAAAACCTTGTCTTACAATTCGGTTTGTCAAGCCAAGTCTTGTCCTTGGTCTTATCTTGTCTTGCCGTGCGAAATTAATACAAAATCAAGAAAAAGCAAGTCAACTTTACCCAAATGTCTTTTAGACTATATTTTTACTAACAGCTGCAACAAATAAAAATTATTATTATTTTTTTTAAATGATTTTATTAGTGTCCATTAATAACTGACAGATAATTTTAATGTGTTTAATTTTTACATATTGGTTCTGCAACTAACTGGCATTCTTCAATAGTTTTAAAGTTGTTATTGGTAGCACCGCAACCTCCATAAACTGCTTGTTCGCATTTCTGAAGCGCATTGTTCCACTTGAAAACCAGAAAATAAGCCATACATGATTCAGGCCCAACTATTACATCCTTGGAACAATCTGTTAAAATAAATTTTGCTGATTGGGATATAAATTTTCTTTTTAGTTTATTTTATTTATTACCATTAATCAGATTTTGTAGAAGACACTTATATTCTCGCATAGTATTACTAAAATTTTATGAAATATCACTGAAATATATTGCTAGAGTGATTGGTTTATCTACAGTGAGGAGGTAAACAAAACACTTAAAATTGTCAAAAAGTTGGAAATTAATTTTTTTAATTGAAAATCAAGATTACTGTTGTGGAAGCAAAAGTTCTTTATGATGCATCTTCGAACATTTTCCTATAATTATTTTTTAGAAACGTTTAATCAAGTCGATTCTGTTTGAGCATAAAAATATTGTTTATTGTTATTTTTATATTGTCTACTCTGTTTGACAAATTTTAACAATATCTGTTACTACATATAACAAAATCTTGTCACTGTTGGCATTGTTGTATCAGCAAACTCATTTTATTAATTGCTATCAAATTGCAAGGATTGTATTTATAATTAAAATGGCTGTAAGTCCTGAATTAATTTATTTTCAAGTGAGATGCTTTAAGGAAATTATAAATATTCTTAATCAGTACATATCTTATCACAGAATATAATTTGTAGTAAAAAAGAACATAAAAAATGCAATTACAGTTTAGACATCACTTCAGACTGTAGTATACATACAGAGTGTTTAAAGAGACATAGGATCATTGGTAGAGCTAATAGGACATAGGAGATACAGGACGTGTAAGAAAATTTTGGAAAATCAAATTCTGGGGGTATTTTTTTAAAGCAAAACATTTGACACAGATGCGTTTCTGGTGTTGCTGTACACGCTGCTATTGTTATTTTGTTTCTAATACAAAATAGAAGACGTCAGTTGAGCACTTATATATATCAGCACTACAGGCCTAGTGGCCCTTGGCTACGAGTTCTTTCACTCTCCTTTTCCATTTTACTCTATCTTTCGCCTTCTTTTCCCAGTCGGTAACTCCTATCTTTCCTAAATCTTTTTTGACTTCTAACCATTTCTTTCTAGATCGTCCTCTTCTTCTCCTCCCTCCTTCTTCTCTCATTAATATTTTTTTTACCCATCTGTTCTCAGACATTCTGGCTATATGACCCAGCCATCTAGCTCTTTGCATTTTCACAACCTGTACAATATTCGGTTCTTTGACTAACTCTTCTAATTCTTTATTTGTCCGTTTTCTAAATTCACCATTCTCTTTTACTCCTCCATAGATCTTCCTTAGAATTTTGCGCTCCCATATTTCAAGTTTCATTTCTTCCTTTTTGTTCATTGTCCACGTTTCACAAGCGTAGGTAATTGTAGGTCTTATTACTGTTTGATACATTCTTATCTTTGTAGCTCTTTGTATATGTTTTGCCTTTAAAATCCGTGATAACCCTCCTGCAGTCTTACTTCCTTTTGCTAATTGTTTTTCTATCTATTTTTCTTCTTCTCCTTTCCATGATAGTGTTACTCCTAAATATTCCATTTGTTGTACTTTTTCTATTATGTACTTTTTATTCCCTATACAATTTATGGCCAAGTTAGTAGTTCCATTCCCGTTACTATCGTTCATTACCATATATTTAGTTTTCTTTTCGTTAATACTTAATCTATATTCTTTTGCTTTATTTTCTAGTAATCTAAATATATTTACTATTTCTTTTTTGGACCTCGCCATTAGGACTACATCATCGGCATCAGCCAAACACTGGTGTCTATTACCAAAAATCAAGCCTCTTGTCCTTATACCACTTTCCCTCAGTATCATTTCCTGGACTAGGTTGAAAAGAACTGTGGACAACGGATCACCTTGTCGCAAGACCCTCTTTACTATAAATCCCTCAGATATCTCACCTTCCATTGTTACTTTATTCTTGGTAACGCTAATAGTTATTTCCACTAATTTTCTCAACTTGCTTGGAATCCCCAATTTTATCATTGTCTCATACAAGCTTTTCCTTGTCATATGCCTGTTTATAATCTATGAATAACATATGCAAACTTAGATTATGCTCATAGGTATCCTGCTGCAGCTGCTTCATAATAAAGATTTGATCTACAGTCGATCTGTCAGCTTTAAATCCCCCCTGGTACTCTCCCACTTGTTCGTTGTGATACTTGTTCAGTCGATCTTTTACTATTCTAGCTAACACTTTGTATGTTACATCTAAGATTGCTATGCCTCGGTAATTATTGCAATCTTCCTTCGGTCCTGTCTTGTGTATGGGTATGATGAGCGCTTTGTTCCAGTCTGCTGGCAGTCTTTCTTCACTCCAAATCTGGTATATTATTTTCTCCCGCACTCTTATTATTTCCCAGTTGTTTTATGTTTTCTTTCACCTCATCTCTAGTTGGTGTCTCTACCATTTCATTATCTTCCTGTTCCTCTCTTCCCATGGTGTATTCGTTCTTTTCTTCCCTTTTGTTTAATAATTCTTCAAAATACTGTGCAAATCTGTTTAACTTTCCCTTCTTTTCGCCTATAAGCAGTCCTTTTTTATTTTTCAGATAATGAGGGCGTCTTGAATTCTGTCCTTTACTTTTCTTTGCTTCCTGATAGAAATTTCTCAGCTCCTTGTTCTTGTATGATTCTTCTATTTCTTTCAATTCTCTCTCTAAATGGTTCTGTTCTTTACTTTTCTTTGCTTCGTGATATAAATTTCTCAGCTCCTTGTTCTTGTATGATTCTTCTATGTCTTTCAACTCTCTCCCTAAATGGTTTAGTTTCTTTTGTTTACATTTCTTCTTTGCTTCGTTTCTTGCTTGTTCGTAGGTTCTCTATTATCTTCACTCTGTACCTCCAATAATCTTACTCTTGCTTTATTTCTGTGTTCCAGGCTATGCCTGCATTCCTCATCAAACCATTCATTATTTTGTTGTTTCCCTGGTTTCCCTAACATTCTTCCTGTTACCTCTTCCATTACTGTTGAAATCTGTCTCCATTCTTCATCTACAAGTTCCCGCTGAGGTGTCTCTTCAAGCATTTCATGTTCAAACTGCACTGCCATATTCACGTCTTTTAATTTCCTTACGTCGTACTTTTTCCGCTTATTCCTTTCTCTAATGTTATTTTTAGACGGTCTTTCTTGTTCAGTTGAGCAATTGCATTGACATTTCATTCTGTAAGACGGTTAAGTGCGTTTTTCTCGGAAAAGCATTATTAAAAATAACAGACACCACTTCTTTGCGTAAAATGAAGTTTTACATAATATCACGCGATCAAGAAAGGGAAAAACATAACTTAAAAGGAATTGCAGAATACTTGCGTCTTCTACTTTGTACCAAAAAACTGATAACATCAGCATGTTCAGCACTACCAAACACGTGTTTGTGTAAAACTTTGATTAAATACGTTGTGCTTTAAAAAAATTACATCTAAAATTTAATTTTCTCACATTATCTTACACGTCCTGTATTTTAAACATAAGAGCTTTAGGATATACGTTTTTTAAGCACGATCCACTTAATTTTCAGTTTTAGATGTTCTGTCAACTCTAACAATATTCTCATATCTTTTCGAAATACCCTGTATATTAAAGATACTGTTACAGAAGAAGCTCTCCTATCTTGTTAGTTTGTTAATTATGTTTCTGTTTGCGTTAGAATTGATAATGTTTGTGATGCCTTTATTTTTTTTCTGGAACTCGCATTCAGCTTCTTAAGATAAACTGAACTGTGGCCTGTGACAGCGATACCGATTCGCTTATATAGGGTTTTAGGGTTCTAGAAGTTTCCGCGGTCTCGAAAATCAAATATAATATGGAATGGAATGTTCCAGAAAACGTCAAAATAAAGGTATTACAAAAATAATCAATTCTAATGCAATCAGGAACATAATTATCAAAGTAACAAGGTAGGTGAGCTTCTGTAGTAATACTAATAATAATATTTTTCAACTTCTACAATGGAAAATATAAGAAATTAATTTGTTTAAATAAAACACCAGCTTTAGAATTAATTCCATATCTAGAAATACTTGTCAATGAACCTACCAGAAAATATAGAGGCCATTTCATTTGCCGGTAACTATGTACTGATATGTTTTAGGTGCGTTGAGTAGTAATAATTCTTTTTTTAGGTTCTTGCAAGCTTATCATTTCATTCACAAGGATGTTATCAAACCCTGTATAAGCGAATATTATAATTTATATAATCAACCCAAACTACTTTTAAATAAAAAAATCTAACTTATAAATTGTACAAGAATACAGTGGCTTAAAAAACGAAAGTTATTTTGTTTTATAAATTTCATAATTCTACAAACCTATCTTAGTAGTTTCTCACTAAATAAAAAACAAAATTGTCAAAACTACATTGCACAAATAGCAAATTTTAGGTTATGATTTTATCAGAAGAATTTACTGACCTGATCCTTGAAAAATGACGTTCTCTACACAATATTTTTACCATTACCAACGTTCAACAATATTTGTTTCAAAGCATTAACCAGAATATGAGTTTAGTAAGCCATCTTGTTATAACTTACATTCTTAACAATATGGTTTATAAAACAAGATGTTGAGAAATAAACGAACATAATTGACATGAATATACTATAAACTGTATTTATAAAACACATAGAGGTCATGTACAAGTAGGTACCTACTTTAAACACTTGACCCTTCTCTTGAGTAATAGTAGGTTTGTTCCTGTGAAAGTTGGAAACGGTCTAAAACTATCAGAAATGTCTGTCCTTCTGTCCAACTACGTCTTGCGCTAAACTCACTGGTAACTCATTCTCAACCGTTTCCAACTACTGCAGCAACAAACCTATTTTTCGGTGTTAATATTTTTTCACATCTCATTGTTTGTTATAAATATATTTCTTTTAAACAGATTCACTTACCTTCTGTACTAAAGCATGATACACTGAACGTGTATAAAACTAAAATCAGAAATAAGCTAAAAGCAAATTTTGATATAGTGCACATTTTGCCTTTATTTCACAATACTATTCGACACGTTATATATATCGCTTTCATGAATTTTATCTTCAGTAGAAAACAACGTGCAGAAAATATTTTGATGTACATTTTTATGGAAACTAAAAATGAATTAGGTATTATGTCCCAGTCATGAACTGATAAGAATTTTTCATTAGCAATAATTATACTATACAACCTCAGCAAATTAAAGCAGGTAGGTATTACAAAATTTTATTTAAGTGCAAAATGTATTTTTGTCTTAACAACTGATCTCTGTATTGGAGTTTAGAAAAGGTCTAACAGTTTACACAATGATATAAACAAACTATTAAAAACTAATATCAAATAGTTATTTTTATATTAAGCGCACAAAATTAGTGTTTTTTTAATAAACGTGAGAATGTAAATTTTTGGTCGTGACCGTTGGTCGAGACAAAAAAATCATTTGAAAGCGCCATAAAATACTGATTACAAAATATAAACAATATTTTTTGTCCAAAATATTCTGCACTGTAAGTTTATTATTTTTCATTGTCTTTATCTGAAGTTGAGCTGAGGTCAGTGTCAAAAATGACATGATCGTGGAAAAAAGTACCCAACCTATGGAAAAATACTTTTTTCTCCAAACGACATAAAACTATGATTTTTTTTAACTAACGTTTTCCTTACTGAGAAAAATAGTATATTATTTAACGAGCGGTAATGCAGGTCATAACTCACGCAGATGAAGTTTAATAATTAATAATTAGTAATTCATCAAGTGCGTTATGACCATTACCGCAAGTTGAATACTATACACGACTATAACAATAAATTCTAAGATATAAGTATCTTGAACATTTTTATATACACCTTTATACTTGTTTTTTGATTTTTCTGGTAATAAATTCTGTATTGCATTATTAGCTACTTCTCTTATTTCTGGAGGTGTACATAATAACTCATCTTCGCTATCTAAATTCCTCTTTTTTAGGACTATTATTAGAAATTGATTTGAAAACGTCAAAATTATTTTGTTAAAATATCAAATGACATTAGTCCCCTCAATGATAATAATTGGCAGTTCCGCTTACTGAGAGGCGTTGGCAATGTAATAATTTTAAAATCTTTTAATTATTCACTTTCCACTTGCTAAAAATTCTTTCCATTTTACACCAATGGAACGTATTTATCGGCTTAAAAATTTCCAAGAATTTACTGCGTACACTATTTACATACCGAATTATCATTGTAGAAGCCCCTGGTGTTATAATAACTCACTATAAAAACTCACGCTATTTGTTTATTGATACTATTAATTGCTCAAAAGCAGTTGAATAATTAATATATAAATTAATAATTAATATAATAATACATCTTTATTTCAGAAGTATGCTACACAATATAACACAAAACGAAATAGTGTCACAAACAGACCATTATATACATATACACACTCACACACGCCCATCATATCACATACACACAAAACACACCTATGCATACTCACATATTAACTTAAAAAGTCATACAAACTATATGGTTCTAAATTTATAAGAAATTTATATAAACATTTTTTTAACATATTTATCTCGCTAATTTCTTGAATATACTTGGGTAATTTATTAAAAAGTTTAATACAATTATAATATGCTCCATGTTCTGTCATAGTTAGCTTGTGCTTTGGATAATTATAGTTTAAATTTCGAGTTTTATAATTAGATTGTGGTTTATGAGTTGCAAACAAATCTTTATTTTTAAAGAAAAACAGTACACTTTCTTGTATATAAATTGCTGTTACAGTAAGTAGTTTATTTGTTTTGAAAACACCGCGACAAGACTCTCTTACTTTCATACCAAACATTATCCTTATAGCTCGTTTCTGGCATACAAATAGTTTTATAATATCACTACAATTTCCATAAATTATGATACCATATCTAATATTACTTTCAAAAGTAGCGTGATAAATCATTCTAAGTGTCGGGATATCTATATATTTTTTCAGAACCTGCAAAGTGTAAGTGGATTTTGAAAGTTTTTGCCTTACGTACTCTATATGTTGAGACCAAGACAAAATATTATCTAACACTATTCCCAAAAATTTCACATCTATCCGCGGAACCAATGATACATCGTTTACTCTGAATGAATCTGGCTGATCCAGTCCACTACGATTGGTTCTAAAAACACTATTGTCTTGTCTTATTTTTATTTATTACTAATTTATTTTTTGTGAACCATTCATTGGCTATGTTAAGAATTTCAGTTGATCGTTGTTCTAATTGAGTCAAATTAATTCCCCTAACCAATATATTCGTATCATCCGCATAGGTCGTAAGTTGACAGTGGTTATTATTCTCAGTAATCTCTATAATATTATTTGTCACATTAGAGTTTATAATTTTAAATTTAAAATAGGTCCGAGGACACTTCCTGAGGTATTCAACCTGCTTCACTGTTTTATGGTTTCAAAATTATCAGACTCCACTTGTTCTCCATCCTTTTACTATAACCTTTTGTTTCCTTTGTGAAAGATACGACTTAATCCATTTTAGACATGTGCCATCTATAAAATAATAAATAATTTTAATTTATTTATAACAAAAATGTCATAAGTTATAAGGGTATCATAGGCTTTGGACAGGTCTAGAACAATCCCAGTGAAAAGTGTCCTCGTTCTATTTCCAATAAAATTTCATTAACGAATCGGAACAGAGCTGTTAATGTTGACCTATATAAATTAATAGTAGTAGATAAAGGTATCTTAGCAATAAAAGTTTTCACTTTTAATTTTAGGATCTAAAGTTTTAGCAAATTGAACCACAAAGAATCACAAATGCACTCAATTATACTCGCGACAAGAATTCAGACGACTTACGTCATACGAACAAATGAATATATTATTAATAATTCATTATATTTTCATCAAAATATTTAAGAAAGTGCAACTGACAGTAATAAAACTATATACTACACCAAAAGGTTGCATTATATATTGCACTAAACTGCAAAAATGATTGTTTTTAACGCGACCAAATATCGAACATTACGTTGACAATAAAAACAAATGTGTAACGTCAGCCATGACGTAAGACGTCTGAATTCTTGACGCGAGTATAGCAATATGACTACTAATTTTTGACAAGGTATCCATGGCTACATCGATAGATTCTACTTACCTACTTTGCTTTATCATCCAAATTTAGTTTGAATAATTTCAAAGCACAAATTAATAATTAAATGGGGGATTTCTGTTGGAGAAAAACACAAATGTGCATAAATCCTAACCTAACCATAATCTACATAGTCTGGCAACCTAAATAAGACAACTAAACATAGATTAATTCTTTATTTTCTGTGTGTTATTTTTAACAACAATTTCAATTAGCATGAATCTACAAATAATACAAGCGGGTATCTTTCTCAGGCCGCAATAGAACAAGAACTGCAAAGGTAAATGTGCCTTTTATATTGGAAAATTGGATATTTCTGACTTGCTTATTTTGTTTTAAATGTTATGAATTATGATTTTTTCACATTAGAGTTTATCCAATTTTAACATTTGAAAATGTTAAGGTTTATTTTGTACCCTTACACACAGGTTTTGCAACTCGTTTACACTGTTTTATGGTTTCAAAATTATTGTTTGTTCGGTAGCAACCTCCATACACTGCAGATTCGCATTTTTTAACTTGGTTATTCCACTTAAAAACAGGAATAGAGGCAAGGCATAATTCGGGTCCATTTTGTACATCCTGGACGCAATCTATAAAATAATAAATAATTTTAATAATTATTTCATTATACGACAAATAATTTTACTAAACATAATTTTATTTCACTTATTGGTGTTGGCTATTAGTGTTCACTTATTGGTGTTTTGCAGGAGCATCTCTTGTCTTGTCAGACTCGTGCATACAAATGAGAAACATAAAATTTTATTACGAATTTGATCACAGTGGTGGTTCCTTTCGGTCGGCTACGGTCCCGCTCGGAGCTCACACCTGTCTATCGATATGGTCGATCGACGACAGTGGTCGATTGGTAGACATTATAAAGTGTAGAAACAGCCAGCTATACATAATATGTTATAAATAATGGAGCAAATGGTTAATAAATTAATGGAAACTTTTTTTGTTAACAAAATACCATTAGCATTAAATCATTAATTCATATTTAGCAACCATCAAAACATATACATAATTAACACACTATTGAACGTTTATACCGAAATGTGAAACGTCAAATTTTAAATAAAGCAATATGAGATGCAATTAAAGTAAGGATAAACAATGCTACTTCACTTTCAACAAAAATGTCTTCAATATTTAATTGTATAAATACCGGGTGTCGGATATCGACTGTATCTCGGCAATTACTTGTCTTCAGCTTCCGGGAAGAAATATTGATAACAAAAGTGACCTCGAGAAGTCCACTTTCAATTTTTACCGCTAAATGACATATTTTTAAGTCCAAGTCGAAACGTGGGTTTTTCTCTATACAACCAGTAGTGAAGCAATCCCTTATTATACACTTTAAAAATTGTTTATTTAACATTTTACTCTGTGTTTCTTAAAATAAGACGCAGTGAGAGGGTGAAATTAATACTGGATGTTATGAACAAACTTGATTTTGTTTCGACATTTAATAATACTAATTTTTCATAAAATACGAGCATTTTCACTCATAACTTTGTAACGGTAAAATTTTATTTTGGCATAATTAATGAAACTTGGGAACGCCCAGTACCTAGAACTAAACCATAGGCAACTTTACTTTCAGTTCCTTAGTAAATATAAAATCGTCGATTCATTAAAGGCCCGCAAAAGTATTAACTGTTTTTGTCAGGATTAAGATAGTGGGACGGTTTTTCTAGGATGATAATTTCCAAGCCGCGATCGCGGCGTGATTTCACTTTTTCTCTCAATTTATCATTATTATATTTATCTTTATGCTACTAGTTCGTAATTAGGCTGTATTAATACTAGCTAGAATCGGACTTAACCTTTAGTAGCCGAAGGTTAAGTAGCCTTAAACCCTAGGGCAATATGCTTACTGGCGCCCGTACAAAATAAAAACGGTCCTCCCTTAAAAAAAAAAGATAGACCGTACGACCAGCTCCGGCTGTCGGCTAGCCTCGGGTTTTGCACCTCCATCTATGGACCTTTTTAGACCAGGACATTTAAATCAGTCCTCTGCTAAAAGGAAGGTAGCAACTTTAGTTTGGAAAATGATATCTGCTTCCGGTTTGTATCATCTTTTAAACAATTTTACGAATAATAAAATAGTAAAGTAAAAAATTTTAACTGTTCATAGAAAATTGAGTAAACCTCCAAAGATAAAATAATGGCATCTGGCGGTACAGACTTAAACAAAATCTTAATTACATCATGATTCTGCCATAAAACAAGATCAAGTTCACTAAAATCGGTTAACGTAGCCGGGAGTTTTCGAACTTTTTCTGCAATACGATTCCACCCTCTACTTACCACTTATGTTAAAAGATAGAGCAAAATGGCCAATAACAATTTTTAAAGTTCCAATAAAAGAGTCCAAAACTGTTAAATATAACATACCTTTACTACTGATTTTATAAAAAAAATCTCACTAAGTTTTAAAAATACGCCATCTAGTGGTAAAATTTGAAAGTGGAAAATAATTTTAGTTAGACTTCTCGGGGTCACTTTTGTTATCAATATTTTTTCCGAGAACTGTAGGACAAGTAGTTTTCGAGGTACAGCGAGTTTGACCTTAAGGGGACACCCGGTACTGTTCAGTAAAACGTCAACAAAACTCAATAAAAAACAAACTAAACATGAAACTTGTATTTTGTATGATTGCATTACTTAGGAAAACATGAAATAAACGATAAAATTAACACCCGCGATATTCAACCGCTACTGTGTTACCGAGATTACGGTTCAATCATGTTATTTTTCTGCCCAAATTTAATCAGTCCCTTCAACCAAAAGTGTATTACCAGCGTTTGACACAAAAATGACATGCAGTTGAACCGCAAATACGGTATTTTTCATTTTCAACCACTGCTGTTTGAAATATTAGTGGTTGAAGTGCGTGACCGAGCTGTAATGTTATCAGAATATGAATTAAAAACATTTCCTAAAAAAATGTTTTACTTACCATCAACAGTGAAACACGATATACTGAATACTTGCAGAAATAAGAAGATGAACAGCACAATGACAATAAATCTCGATATTGTGTACATTTTGTTTTTGTTTCGTATGTTATGATGACATATTCTGTTGCTTCCACATATATATATGTAATGTAGTTGACCTTGTGTAATTCACAACTGTAAATAAACCAATAAAGTTCTTCTGATAAATTAATACTCGTTAAATTCTAAATTTCGATTGTAGATCTGAGAAGAATTGCCATTTTAAAGATGAAAATAAATCTGTGGAAAATCACTGTAAAACTTCTAGTCTATAAGAACTTTGATCTCTTATACAGGGTGATTCTTAACCTACCAACAAACTTGGCAACGATTTGAGTTTGATACCCAATGTGCATGTTAAATTGATGTAACTCTTCTACGAACGCAATTTTAAAGTACTTACATGATAATTTGCCAGTTGTCAATAATTAAAATTCTGGCAAAATACAGGGTGGTTCACAACTTATCTAAAAAAAACTTCATGAAAAATGGATATTTAAAGGCAATATTGTAAACAATAATTTTGTAAAATCCTTAGTTTCCAAGAAAAAAATTATTGAAGTTATACTGTAGTCTCCGATTGTAGTATTTTACTTTTACTATAGTGTTTACTTGTTTACGTGTATAGCAACTTGGAGTTGATGGATATCTTTTTAATTTATAGTAACGTAGATAAAAGCAGCTTCTGGTATGTACGCAGAACGATTTCCCGGTAGACATGTCTCAATTGCAGCTACTTTTACCGTGGCAGTGTAACGCGGGCGTGCCACGGAAAATTTACAACTGAATCGTGGAAGAGATGGAGGTCCAGGGCGTCCACAGAATATTATAGCAGTTAAGGAACACATTTTAAAGATTGTTGAAGAAAATCCCCGAATAAGTACCAGGCAAAGGAATGTCCAAATCAACAGTGTGGCGTACCATGCACGAGGCTCAGAAACAGCAAGAACCAGAAACATTTGTGTTAGTTCGTAGAAACTGGGTAAGACGGCCCCAAATGTCTTTAGGTGTTTACACGTCGGTGGACAAAATTTTGAGAAGTTGTAATGTATCTTCAGGTACGTCAAATTATTTTATTAATTAAAACCACAAATCAATGTTGGTGATTTGATAATTTTACTTTATTACAGACTGTCTAGAAAGTGTGGCCAAAAATCATATTGAATACAGGGGAAGTCATGTGATGTCAGTACTTCATAATATACATTGTTGTCCTATTTGGCTTCCTTACTGACACACAGGCTTCCATGTAAGAAGTTAGATATCAGTCATAATTTCTAATCCGTTTTTAACTGCGAAATTAGGGTAATAGTAGTAGCTTTTACTTAGTAATTTATACAATTTTAACAAATTTGAGATTTTGCATTCACAGTTCGATTTCTCTATCATTTTGCTGCAAAATAATACGTTGTTAACGTTTTTTTTTTAAAATTTTGTTTTCATAAAGGCATAATTTAATGATATTTTATTTGTTTGCCTGGAAATACTTCATTATTAATAAATTATTATTTTATACATCATTAAATATGCGTTTATCTCGAAAATAGTAAAAGATATCCATTAAAAGAAGTATAGCTATTTCGCAGTAAATTTATATTCCAGCGACTCCCCGAACTACGAATGCAAAATTTTAAATTTGGTAACATCGCACCGTCAAAATTTGAAACTCAATTTTGACCATATGAAGCATGTTTAATTCCAATTTAAATAGTGAAAGTTGTATTACTATGAGTTACTGATGTCCCCCGTGGTATGAATATGTCACCCAAATTTCGAGGTTGTCAAAGTAAGTAACGGTTTAGAAATTGTAACTGAAATTCAATGTTTCACTTCTTCCCACTTGTATATCTCTAAGGAAGCCAGATAGTACAAAAATGTTAAAGTACGGACATTATTTTGACTTCCTATATGCCCTATCAATTTTGACCATTAGATTTGGGACACCTTGTGTGTATGTTAAGTCAATTAAAATCAATTTTTCAAATCTATCACTAAACTCATGTAGGCTCTTTGATATCAAATAATATTTAGGTACTTACCTAGTTGCGGCAAGAATTCAGGCGACTTACCTCATACGAAAAAATTAATTATTCATTATATTTTCATTAAAATATTTAAGGAAGTGCAACTGATAATAATAAAACTGTACATTATACTAAATGTTTGCACTGTATATTGTACTAAATTACAAAAAAATTATTGTTTTTAACGCGACAAACTATCGAAAATTATATTGACAGCCCCGCCCCCCCACAATAACCCAAGGACCACATCTTCCAAAAGAACGCACGCCATTATAAAACACCATGTAGATTGTTCGATAGTTTTGTTTCAAATTTGAGGAAATGATTTTATAAACAAAAGTCAGAAAAAAATTCATGTGTGTTCTACAGATCAGCCAATATTATGTTCATAAATGCGGTTGTATGCCAAAAGTTAATAGAACTTTTCAATTAAAAAAATATATATTTCTTTGTTTAACATCATGTATCTTTAAATGGAAGACATTTGTCAGTATACTTGTTATTCTTTTTACAAATTTGCAAATTAGTATATGTTATTAATATTCGACGGAGCATTTTAATTGTCGTTATTTGTTATGTATGTCTATGTTAAAAAATAAAGGATTAAAGTTGATGGATTTTAATGAAAGTTTATTTATCATTTATTTGATTTTAACGTATCAACCCAGTGTTAACATTATCTCATTTTTAACCGGTTGACCCTTACAGATGGGCTCTGCAATTCGTTGGCATTCAGCTTTGGAATGAAATTTATTATTAGATGGATTGCAACCTCCATAAAATCCACGTACACACTTTTGAACCTTATTGTCCCATAAGAAAATTGGTATATGTGCATAGCAAAGTTGATGGGTTTTTCTTACATTTTTCTGGCAATCTGTAATTAAACATATTTCATTTATGGTATTATAACTACATATTAGACATTAGACAGCTCACTCTTTCCACATTCAAATTTCAAAATATTTTCTTATAACTATAAAGGTTGCTTCTGCAACAGGATATTAAGAAAAAATATCGCAATATACGTATTTTACTGTTATTTTTTGTCAGTGTTAAAATTGAAAATATATCGAGGTTAGGTTATGTTGCAAAATTGTGGGCACCTTACCGAACCCGCTCTATACTTTACAATTAAGTTGGTGTACTCTTCTCACACTCTCCTTTCTTTCAAATGGCCCCTGTATTCTTCCTCGTTACACTCACACCTATGGCCGTAGTATCAACATTTAAAACACTGGTAATTTGCTTTTACTTCTAGCTTCAATAGGCTCAATCCTATTCTAATCATCCCATTCTCAATCAATTCCTTGGCCTTGATCACTTCCAACTGGACATTGACTATTTCTCCTGAAATTGGGTATCAGCTTTCCAACTCTACATTCCTCTATCGCAATACCGGTTTCCTTTGCT
The DNA here is from genome assembly GCA_025584915.1 of Monochamus saltuarius. Taxonomy (NCBI): domain Eukaryota; kingdom Metazoa; phylum Arthropoda; class Insecta; order Coleoptera; family Cerambycidae; genus Monochamus; species Monochamus saltuarius. The sequence continues at coordinate 74,197,044 of CM046721.1, read as the reverse complement.
ATGACCTTCTTAACTTCGTCCCATGGTATCAATTTATCGATGTCTTTGATTATCACCCTGGCCAGTATTTTCCTTCCGGTATTGACTACCGTGATCCCTCTCTGGCTTAACTGTTACCTGAGCTCATTAGCGCATCTTTGATTGTGCAAATGCTTCTCGGCAAATATTTTGCCCTCACTTCTGACTAACATAACAACAGCTCTTGGTCCCTCCAGGATCAGTTACTTCATGCTCCAACATTTTGCTCTTGACACCTTCCAGATTATTGAACCATCCATATGGGTGAAAACCCTCCATTTCTACTTTAAATATGAGACACTCATTTGACCTTTGCATCCCAACCTCAGCAGATGCTTGCGTCACATTCATATACTTGCACATCTGTCATACATACAACCGTATCCAAGATGAAGATATATCTCAAGGAATCAATTAGATTAGAAAAGGTGTGCATCAACCATGAAACTATCTTAAACTGTTGAAATAAGATATAGCTACTCGTAAAGTCAGGATATAGACAGTAGCGCTAGCTGGACTAGTATCTGGCTAATATACAAAGTAACTGAATTGTTAGCTATTTTGACAGAAAATGTATATTCCACAATATTAGCCGATACTTTCAAACTAATCTACCTACGCGTGCTTAGGTTGAAAGCTACTTGAAATAATCAAACACTTCTTTCGTTAGTTTATAAACTACCCAATTTGGTCTAACTGCAATGAAAACAATTATTCTGGTAATAAGAAATATACAGTTCTTTGGATAGTATATAAACTAGTTACCTATTTCTCTACTTTCTTTGGTTAATTTCATAAACATGGTTTGGAAACGATTAAATAAAATAATTTCATTAATAAGTTTCCTGTTTTATTAAATATAAAAAGATAGTTTAACAAAGTACAAGGAACATACCTACCTTTATAAAAACATTAGTAAAGGACAGATAATTATGTACAGTTTAGGAAAAAAGAACAAATAAATACCTGTTTATTGTTGCATGATTCCCTATTCTGACATTGCTGTTGCATGTGTACCTCATAGAGATACATTTAACGTAAGTACTTTTACAATAACTTTTACCATAATATCTTTGAGTTCTTAGCTTCTATGATCCATTTTCTATAAAGTCATTTAATCAATTCACATCACTGCAAACAAAACCACAACTGAAATGTTACTTTTATACATTACTTTTTTACAAGTATCTGTAAAATGTTTGTTTATTTTTATAAAAATATGAATATATTTTATCCCTGTTTAATAAAACAGGAAATTTCCAAATCTTGTTTTTGAAATTATGTAGAGAAATAGTTGGCTAGTTTATATACTATCCAAAGAATTGTCTATTTTGTGTTACCAGAATGATTGTATTCATTTCAGCTTCCATTTAGACCAAATTAGATAGTTTATAACCTATAACCAAAGAAAAGAGTAAATTAGCCAAGCGATTCGATTAGTTTATAAAGTATCCGCTAGTCGCGTCAAATTTGCATTTTACTTGCAACTTTTTGCGGAGAGGTCCGATTGAGATGCGGTTTCCTGCAAAATGTTCAGGGAATTATTTATAACAAAATGTACATCTAACCTCTGTACGCTCGCAATTTTTTAATTGTTTATTTAACAAATGAGACCCATTTTTGTTGAACATATGGCAAATGTTACACACGATTCAACGAAAATGTCTGGAAAATGTCGTCTCGGGGGTTTTCGAGGTCCCTCTTTATCACTTTGCTGTTAGCTTTATTATTTATTGCTAAATTGTTGTAACAGGGCTAATTAACAAATTAAAAACTCCACCCCCGAAATCACTAGAGAACCGAAATTTTTTCCAGGATATCTAGCTTATTATGGCAAACCATCAGCACACGATTTTTGCAAATATAATTGTTTATTGTTCGATTGTTGGAACCTCGCTAATTAACAAATGAATTACTATTCTCCCGAAATCGTTAGAAAATCGGATTTTTTTTGCAATAATTCTGGGATCATGGGAAGAACCATCGGCACAAGGTTGTTGTACGAAATTGTTTATTTTTCTATTTTTGCAACCTAGCTTAATTAACAGATTAATAACTCTACTCCCGGAATCACTAGAGATCCGAAACTTTTTCCGCGATTTCTGTCTTTTCAAGGCAAACCATCGGCACAAGATTTTTGCAAATATAATTGTTTATTGTTCAATTGATCCAAGAATTATTGCAAAAAAAATCCGATTTTCTAACGATTCCGGGAGAAGAGTTATTAATTTGTTAATTAGCGAGGTTGCAACAATCGAACAATTAACAATTATATTTGCAATTACTTTGTGGCAATGCTTCTCCTCATCATCCTAGAGTTATTGCAAAAAAAAAACTGGATTTCCAACGATTGTGGGAATTGTTAATTAGCGATGTTGCAACAATCGAACAATAAACAATTATATTTGCAAAAATCTTGTGCCGATGGTTTGCCATAATAAGCCAGAAATCCTGGAAAAAATTCCGGTTTTCTAGTGATTTCGGGGGTGGAGTTTTTAATTTGTTAATTAGCCCAGTTACGACAATTTAGCAATAAATAATAAAGCTAACACCAAAGTTATAAAGAGGGACCTCGAAAACCCCCGAGAGAACATTTTCCAGACATGTTTGTTGAATCGTGTGTGATATTTGCCATATTATGTTCAACAAAAATGGGTCATTTGTTGAATAAACAATTAAAAATTTGCGAGCGTAGAGGTTAGATGTTCCTTTTGTTATAAACAATTCCCTGAACATTTTGCAGAACACCGCACCTCAAAGTAGTAGTATACAAACTAACCAAGTTTATATTCTAGCCGTAACATATACAGGGTGTTTGGTAGGTAGATAAAAAGTTTTAAAGGGGTGATAGCTGAGGTCATTTGGAATATATTACACATCATATACCTATAAACAGTGTTACCGTTTTCCAGATAATAATTTGAAAATTTTATTACAACTACAGATCTGCATAACTATTTTCAAATGAATGTTTTTAATTATATGTAAAAAAGTAACACGGAATAAATACGAAATACTGACAAGTTTAATGTTGCTGTTCAAAATGGGAACTACCGTTTCTTATGCAAGCTCTGGCCCGTTTTCTCATTTGGGTAGAAGTAATATTTAATGTAATTTCTTGTTTTACTTGTTAAAATGCTTCATTGGATTCGTTCAATCAAGTGATTCCGGTTTTGAATCTCTACTTGGTAGACTAAATATGTCACTCTGCCCCACACAAACTTATCTACCAAAGCAACGATTTAGAAAAACTAATTAAAAAAAATCAGTAACTGTAATATGGTAGTGGGAGAAACTTCGTGTAAGTGAAATTTATTCGCCATATTGGGTCACCTACTTCGAGTCATTGAACAGGAGCATTGTATAGTAAATAATACAGTTATTACTCAATGACAGAAGTATAATGAAAAGGATATTTTCCATTTCATGTTATCATAGACTAGACCTTTCACTTGGATACGTGGAGTTGTCGGTCTATTTGGCTAATGATCGTTGTGGGATCACGTTCAATGGCTTCCAACATTTCTTCGTCAACATCAGGAGCATAAGTAGGTAAGGATACGGTTGGGCATGGGAAAATTTCTTGGACCGTGGGAAAATATCTTAGACCGTGGGAAAATTTGTCGGCGAGATCAAAGGGTGCCGCCGGAGCCCGGCGGAGTCCCACGTAGGACTCCGCCCCCACACCACAGCATCCCCGCTCCCCAGGGCCCCATGTAGGCCTCCCAGGGCCCCCATTCAGCACCCCGAGACTCAGCACCCTGGGACCCCGCACGTATATAACATTTTTATGGATTGGTAATAATTAATTATCGCAAACAACGAAATTCCTATATGGAGAAGCCCCCGTTAGGGTCCCCCATGTAGGACTCCGCCCCTGGGCCCCCTATGTAGGACTCCCCATTCAGTACCCTGGAGCCCCACACATATATGGATCTTAATAAGTTGATATATATTAATTACCGCCTTAATTCCTATATGGAGAAGTCCCCGCTAGGGAGACCCCGCTGACATCTGTTCCTGCGCAAGCACGTTACAACGAAACCACTATGACTATTACGAAAAGATTACAGTAACTGCGTAATATATAAATCGGAGAGCGCTTAAAGGCGAGGAGTAATATGTCTTATTGAAAAGTGACAGGGAGTGGCGGTAAATTCTGACATAAACGTGACATAAATGTGACATCGTGACATAAACGTGACATAAATGTGACATCTTGACATAAACGTGACATAAATGTGACATCGTGACATAAACGTGACATAAATGTAACAAAAAACGTGACATAAATGTGACATAAACGTGACATAAATGTCATGTGTAGGGAACGTTACAAGATAACTAAAATTTACAAACTGATTTGATTGGCTCCTCCGCGAGACCTATCATTGTTGTTTTTTCGTCTGAATTTTAGCACGACTTGCATTTACTACTGTTTATTACGTAATAATTTGGAAATAAACATTAAAAATTTGGAAATACGGTACATAAAATCGAAAAATTGGAAATAAGGCATATAATACCAAAAATTTGTCACATAACATCAAAAAAAATTTGGAAATAGCATCTAGTGATTCACCGCCGAACTGGCGGTACCTGTCACGCTAACGTCAGGAAGAAAGTCGACCACCCCGCAAGATATAAATATCAAGCTAGCCTCCTAGACTCCATCGCTCCGTAACACCCGCACGCCTCGACAGCTCACACAAAAAAGAACTCCGTTTACTCCGTTAATCTCGAGAGGCCGTGTCACGGTTGTTGCCGTCGTCGTCGAGATTAAGGCTAGGGTTCGAGGCTATCGGTAGATTATAAAAGCAGGAAGCGCTATCGTATTCGTTCATATCTTTCGTGCCTATCTACCGATACGTACTTAACAAATAAATCAGTGTTATTGCAAATTACCGAGAATTAACGTATATAAAGGTATGTTTTTTTAAAGTATGACTCGCTTAAAATTTGCGTTGTTTATATTAAAAAATTTGAAGTACAAACGTCACTGAATACGACCTATTTTTTTCTAATCGAACACACCCTAACTGAATACGTTCTATTTTAGTACTTATATCTCACCGACACTGAGCTACCGAAAAACAATAGCAGAATTTCTTGCGTTGTCATCTCAGTTTGAGACGAAGATGGAAAAAATTCATCTAATTAAAGACGTTGTCAAAAATGTTCGTCGCTTCAATCTCAGCGGCCGAACTCTGGAATTCAAGATCCGTCCGGTGCCTGCCGGCAAAGAACCTGTTAGCTGGATCCGCGATGCTGTTAACCGTATAATCGCTAAAGGTACGGAGGACCTTGCACCCAACGATCAAGTAGCGTTCTCCTTCTGTTCCAAGGATTTCGCTAGAGGCGACGGCTGGTTGCGTTTTAGATCGGCCAGCGAAGTAATCTACGACGACGTGTGGGGTGTTATATCTAACATCTATCAATCCAACTCCACGGGCCTGAATACCGAAACGTTCTGTCTAGGCGTTACCTCTGTACGAATGCCAGTGGGTAGAGGAAAATACAATACTTTTAATGAAGAAAGCGTGGCTCGTAGAGGTATCGTAAAAATAAACAACAAAGACAACCTGTGTCTGCCTCGTGCTCTCGTCGTTGCGCGGGCGAATGCAGATAAAGATTCAAATTATAAAAAACTGCGTCAGGACACTGGAAAAATCCAAACACAGAGAGCTAAAGAACTCTGCGAAAATGCAGGTGTATCGATACCTGAAGAAGGAGCCGGTATATACGAACTCCAGCAATTCCAGCTGTATTTGAAGAATAATTACAAGATCGTCGTATACCAGTATGGTACTAAAGGTCGCGACGTTATATTTAAAGGAGCCGTAGAGGCGCCGGCACTAAATTTGCTTTACCACAACGGACACTATAATGTCATAACATGTTTGACGGCGGCCTTCTGCTGCAAGTACTACTGCGAGCCCTGCAGGATACCATATAATGTCAAGGGTAAACACAGGTGTGGAGGAACATGTCCTGCATGTCTTCAAACACCCACATGCCCCAAGGATGTTTCTGTTACATGTGCCGACTGCAATCGTGACTTCAGGGGGCAGCGCTGCTATGACAATCATAGAATGCAGGGTGCAAAGGGCATGAGTTCCATCTGTGAACAAATATACCGTTGCGCCGACTATTTGATTGTCGTGAAAAGAGACAGGTCGCATATCTGTGGGGAAGTTTTTTGCAAGATTTGTAACTCCCACGTTTCCGCAGGTCCCTTATGTTATATGCAACCAGTTAGCGGAAAACCAAAAACAGACGACGTGCTCTTCGTATTCTACGACCTGGAGACACGACAGGAGACGGAGAGGGAAGATGGGTCTCTTCTCCATGAGCCCAACCTATGCACCTTAGTCAGTAGGTGTGACGTGTGCATAGGAGAAACCAATTTATATTTCTGTCAGAAATGTGGCGTTCGTCTCCAGGTGATGAAGAACGATAACGCTGTTGCATCATTTCTGCACCATGTTTTTACGCTCCGGAAGAAATTCAAGCAGGTGGTTGTTATAGCCGGACAGGCCTTTGACCACCAGTTCTGTCTAAACCATATATTGGTTAATACCGACCTGAAGACCGATCTAATTATGCGCGGTACAATGGATGTGGATAATGTAAAGTTCCTGGAGAGTCTCAACTACTTCCCCATGGCATTGTCCAAGCTGCCGAAAGCGTTCGGGCTCGGTGGCGGGTTTAAAAAAGGTTACTTTCCCTACCTTTTCAACACCGTAGCCAACGCCCAATATGTGGGTCCCCTACCGGCCGTTGAATACTACGACCCCGATAACATGAAGACCGAAAACAGAACCCGCTTCCTTGAGTCAAGTCAATTGGCAAATGTAATACTAAAATTTGGACGTCAAATAAATTGATGAAGAACTTCGTCAAGTTATTGACGACTTAAAACTTGTTCTAATTTTTCGTCAATTTTTACTTCAATTCAGGAATACCAACCTAAAATTAAATGTAAATATTTAACCAGTAACCGAGCAGCAGCAATAATAAATGCAATGGAAGCTTTTTTTACTCTAAAATATAATTATTAAAATTACTTTTCATTTTTAACAGTTTTTGTTTCATATACAAATGGGAATGATATAATGTCAAAAGTTAAAATTACTTTTAGGTTGGTACGGGTGACATCTGACAGCAAAATTGTTAAGAAACTTGCCAAAGCCTGAACATAATGTAAAACCAAAGTGCGACCTTGAAGAAATTGATGAATTAATTCATCAATTTCTTCGACAATAAATTGTTAGTGTAATGCCCGCTTAAGAAGTGTCTCTTGGTCGATAGAGGTTTGTACAGTTTGGTTTGCTGTACCGTAACGACCTCGTGCTCTTTTGTTCGTAGGATGTTTCTAGAGGTAATACACAGAGGAGCTGCAGAGGTATCGAATACCATATTCTTTATATTATCGAAGTTCACAAGTTGCGATGTGGCGTATGTGAGAGAAATTCCTTTAACTTTACATACAATTTCTTCTCTCTGATTCTTAGTTGAGAAAACCTTGTACGCATAGTTTTTCGGTCCTCCGCTTACAAATTCCGTTATGTAGCTCCCTGCACCATATCCTTCAAGTTCGTTTGTCATGTCACCAAGGAATTCACCTGTTGGTACGTCATACTCGTTGTCTCTACCCACATATATAACAGAGTATGTGTCGTAATACAGGACCCTGTCACCCAGCTGTTCCAAATAGCTGTACAATTTCAGGCGGGCTTGCGTGGTGACGTAAACGGCGATAATGACATTCACAGTGGCCAGAGGATCGTAAGCTTCCTCACGGTGTTCCCAATTAACGACGAGCGTATCTTCGTTGATGGGCAGCGCAGAATTTACGTATATGTCGGGGTATGATTCCGATAGTATTAGGCTTAAGGAAATTACGGCGGTAGACCTTGTTACAGGCTGAGGCAATGGTGCAGGCCTCGGTGAAGGGACAGACATTCCCTGTGTCCATCAGTTGCGGACGGAACTTGAGACAGGCAGCGGTCAAGATCTCAACGTCTGATATGCAGTACCCCACCAGGATCGCGCTTCATATCAAATACGTCGTTCTTGTGTTCCCCCCACTCAAGGAAGCGGGTTCTGTTTTCGGTCTTCATGTTATCGGGGTCGTAGTATTCAACGGCCGGTAGGGGACCCACATATTGGGCGTTGGCTACGGTGTTGAAAAGGTAGGGAAAGTAACCTTTTTTAAACCCGCCACCGAGCCCGAACGCCTTCAGCAGCTTGGACAATGCCATGGGGAAGTAGTTGAGACTCTCCAGGAACTTTACATTATCCACATCCATTGAAATTATTTTTGTACCGCGCATAATTAGATCGGTCTTCAGGTCGGTATTAACCAATATATGGTTTAGACAGAACTGGTGGTCAAAGGCCTGTCCGTTGTGGGCTATAACAACCACCTGCTTGAATTTCTTCCGGAGCGTAAAAACATGGTGCAGAAATGATGCAACAGCGTTATCGTTCTTCATCACCTGGAGACGAACGCCACATTTCTGACAGAAATATAAATTGGTTTCTCCTATGCACACGTCACACCTACTGACTAAGGTGCATAGGTTGGGCTCATGGAGAAGAGACCCATCTTCCCTCTCCGTCTCCTGTCGTGTCTCCAGGTCGTAGAATACGAAGAGCACGTCGTCTGTTTTTGGTTTTCCACTAACTGGTTGCATATAACATAAGTGACCTGCGGAAACGTGGGAGTTACAAATCTTGCAAAAAACTTTCCCACAGATATGCGACCTGTCTCTTTTCACGACAATCAAACAGTCGGCGCAACGGTATATTTGTTCACAGATGGAACTCATGCCCTTTGCACCCTGCATTCTATGATTGTCATAGCAGCGCTGCCCCCTGAAGTCACGATTGCAGTCGGCACATGTAACAGAAACATCCTTGGGGCATGTGGGTGTTTGAAGACATGCAGGACATGTTCCTCCACACCTGTGTTTACCCTTGACATTATATGGTATCCTGCAGGGCTCGCAGTAGTACTTGCAGCAGAAGGCATCAAACATGTTATGACATTATAGTGTCCGTTGTGGTAAAGTAAATTTAGTGCCGGCGCCTCTACGGCTCCTTTAAATATAACGTCGCGACCTTTAGTACCATACTGGTATACGACGATCTTGTAATTATTCTTCAAATACAGCTGGAATTGCTGGAGTTCGTATATACCGGCTCCTTCTTCAGGTATCGATACACCTGCATTTTCGCAGAGTTCTTTAGCTCTCTGTGTTTGGATTTTCCAGTGTCCTGACGCAGTTCTTTATAATTTGAATCTTTATCTGCATTCGCCCGCGCAACGACGAGAGCACGAGGCAGACACAGGTTGTCTTTGTTGTTTATTTTTACGATACCTCTACGAGCTACGCTTTCTTCATTAAAAGTATTGTATTTTCCTCTACCCACTGGCATTCGTACAGAGGTAACGCCTAGACAGAACGTTTCGGTATTCAGGCCCGTGGAGTTGGATTGATAGATGTTAGATATAACACCCCACACGTCGTCGTAGATTACTTCGCTGGCCGATCTAAAACGCAACCAGCCGTCGCCTCTAGCGAAATCCTTGGAACAGAAGGAGAACGCTACTTGATCGTTGGGTGCAAGGTCCTCCGTACCTTTAGCGATTATACGGTTAACAGCATCGCGGATCCAGCTAACAGGTTCTTTGCCGGCAGGCACCGGACGGATCTTGAATTTTTAATATAAACAACGCAAATTTTAAGCGAGTAAAAAAAAAATTCTAAGTGTGTGAGCAAAGACAGTGAGTGCTTTCTACCATAAAGGGGGCAAACATACTATCAACTGCAAAGAAAAATTTGATGGGACCCACTATCTCATTATTTTTACTGTAATGACATAGCATTTATCAAGCCGTTTAATTTCATATACGACACGCCATACTTTAAAAAAACATACCTTTATATACGTTAATTCTCGGTAATTTGCAATAACACTGATTTATTTGTTAAGTACGTATCGGTAGATAGGCACGAAAGATATGAACGAATACGATAGCGCTTCCTGCTTTTATAATCTACCGATAGCCTCGAACCCTAGCCTTAATCTCGACGACGACGGCAACAACCGTGACACGGCCTCTCGAGATTAACGGAGTTCTTTCTTGTGTGAGCTGTCGAGGCGTGCGGGTGTTACGGAGCGATGGAGTCTAGGAGGCTAGCTTGATGTTTATATCTTGCGGGGTGGTCGACTTTCTTCCTCACGTTAGCGTGACAGGTACCGCCAGTTCGGCGGTGAATCACTAGATGCTATTTCCAAATTTTTTTTGATGTTATGTGACAAATTTTTGGTATTATATGCCTTATTTCCAATTTTTCGATTTAATGTACCGTATTTCCAAATTTTTAATGTTTATTTCCAAATTATTACGTATTAAACAGCAGTAAATGCAAGTCGTGCTAAAATTCAGACAAAAAACAACAATGATAGGTCTCGCTGAGGAGCCAATCAAATCAGTTTGTAAATTTTAGTTATCTTGTATTTATGTCACGTTTTTTGTTACATTTATGTCATGTTTATGTCACATTTATGCCACGTTTATGTCACATTTATGTCACGTTTATGTCACGATGTTACATTTATGTCACGTTTATGTCACGATGTTACATTTATGTCACGTTTATGTCACATTTATGTCACGTTTATGTCACATTTATGTCACGTTTATGTCACGATGTCACATTTATGTCACGTTTATGTCAGAATTTACCGCCACTCCTGTCACTTTTCAATAAGACATATTACTCCTCGCCTTTAAGCGCTCTCCGATTTATATAGGTATTACGCAGTTACTGTAATCCTTTCGTAATAGTCATAGTGGTCTCGTTGTAACGTGCTTGCGCAGGAACAGATGTCAGCCCCCTAGCGGGGACTTCTCCATATAGGAATTAAGGCGGTAATTAATATATATTAACTTATTAAGATCCATATATGTGTGGGGCTCCAGGGTACTGAATGGGGAGTCCTACATAGGGGGCCCAGGGGCGGAGTCCTACATGGGGGACCCTAACGGGGGCTTCTCCATATAGGAATTTCGTTGTTTGCGATAATTAATTATTACCAATCCATAAAAATGTTATATACGTGCGGGGTCCCAGGGTGCTGAGTCTTGGGGTGCTGAATGGGGGCCCTGGGGAGCGGGGATGCTGTGGTGTGGGGGCGGAGTCCTACGTGGGAGCCCTGGGGCGGTGTCCTATATGGGGACCCTGGGGGCTGAGGCCTGGAACCCTGCACACCTGACACCTGTCCGGCGGCACCCTTTGATCTCGCCGACAAATTTTCCCACGGTCTAAGATATTTTCCCACGGTCCAAGAAATTTTCCCATGCTCAACCGTATCCTTACCTACTAGCATATCATTTCTAATTCTCCTTCCGATCAAACTCGGACATCTCCCTGTTCGCTTATTCACCTATAAGTATTAATACCTGAACATTTGGAAGGCTTCTTTGGGGAAAATGGTCGTGATACAATATACGAGCAGCATTAGCATTTCCATTCTATCTTCCGTACGTAAACATTATATCTGCATATTCTGCATTTGAAAATCCAGCCATTATGTAATTTACAGTAAATTAACTTATTTTAAGTAGCAATTTCTTCTCAAAGGATCAACTGGTCTCATGGTAATTATAAACAACGCACAAGTGACAAGATCATTGAAATTATTATTAAGAGTCAGATTTTCTAAAACATTTATCCTTATGTATCATACATTTTTTAAACAGCATAGCACATAGAAGTTTTTTAATTTGATGGAACTTGTGCAGGAATAATTCAAGAAAATATATACAGGGTGGTCAGTAAGTAATGGCCCATGGAGACTTACTTGATTTTTCACTTCAAAATATTACGATTTAAGTCAACTTGCTTTAATAAAATGTTGACAATAAAAAAGATACAGAGTGTTAGTTGAAGTGATTTTTTTGTAATAATTACACTGTCTTTGAATGCATCAACTTAAAAATTTGGGAATAGATGTTATTGGATATGAGATATTAAAATCTATTATCTCCTAGAGCGCGCCACTTCCGCCATATTTGTGACGTAAATGTGAGCATAACTTTTTTGACACTAACGTTATATCTTTTTCTATTAAAAAATCATAAACCTACATTGTTTCTGAGAAAAAATATATATTTGTGCATAGCTTATTGTACAATATTTAAACGTAGTAGGCGTCAAGTTCCCTTGCAAACTGGATATGTTGAGGGTAGATCGACAGGCAATAACATTTGCACTGATGTAAAATGGTACGGATAGTATTTTTCAACATGCAACTCCAAATAGTCGTCCTGAATTAGTTTGTGAATAATCCGCAATGTGTGCGTCTTTTTTCTCTAAATTCCCAAACAGATTTTTTAAATTGTTAATTGTAATCTATTTTGAAAACCTCCCAAATATTCTCGTTGCCCAGCAGGTCCATTGAAATATAATTGCCAACAAATAACAGTCACATCTCTCATATCAGAATATGAAAAATTTTTGTCTCAGAATTTTTCAATTTTGTAAAGTAACTGATTTTAACCAAAACTGGATAAATACCTTACATTTAGAAATACTTATAACTTTAACATAAATTTTGTCTAATAACTGTTAAAATTTAAATTACCATTACTACATTAAAATATTGCAACTATGCAGCTTAGTGCTGAATTGCTGTTCTCAAAAATGATCAATTTCTTGCATTAAAGACAAGTATACCTTTTTCCTCATAAGCAATGTAAGTTTAAGATTTTTTAATAAAGAACTTTATAAGAACGTTAGGTCCAAAAAAGTTACGCTCACATTTACGTGACAAATATGATCCCCTAATTATTACAAAAAATCACTCTTTTAATATCAACTTTAACACTCTGTATCATTTTTATTATCAGCATTTTAGTAAGCAAGTTAGCTTAAATCGAAATATTTTGAAACGAAAAATCTTGTGTGTATCCATGGGCCATTCTACTCTGTAAAATTTACAATATAGTTATTAACCCTTTGGGCTCTAGTGGTTCCACAATAAAACCAGTTTTCAAATTTTACGTCTATCTTCCTACTAGAAATATTACGAAACCATACGTAATACGGTCAAACCTACCTTGCTAGCGATTGATCGGCGCCATTGCGAATAACGCAATGTACGTATTAGGAGCACATAAGCATAGTTCATCAGCTGGTTTGCAAAGGATCGCACGTGCTCTTGTATTATTGTAATTTTTAAGTGTTTGGAGCTATGGCAGGTGAGTTTTTTGCTAATAGCTATAAGAATGTTAATTAGACGAACTGGTATCCTTTTCCATAAACAATAGTTAACTGGATGTCTTGAATTTGCGTGAATAGTTGTTGGTTTCATCTTATAACCGGTAGGAAACTAGTAAACTCGACATATTTATTTTGAGTTTCAGGTCAAAAGCAATACTCATTTGAAGAGCTTAGGAATATGAATTCTGAAGATCTCTTTACCCTGATTGAAGATATCCCTTCTGATATTGAGTCAGTAATAAATGAGGATGACCAAGAAGAAAACATAATCCATACGGGGGAAAATTTGTTTGATATTGTCAATATGCCTATTGTCTTTGCTAATACGATATTTGAAAGTAATGGAAGTCTGGATACTGATGATGACCCAGAGATGGAGAAAACTCCAGCTGCAATCAAAGCCAGAGAATTGGCTAAGATAACAGTTTGCATATCGACAGAAAATTGTATTCATAACAAAAAAACTATTTATGAGAAAATTGGTCCGAGTATTCTAGTTCATTTGGAATCACCGCAAGACATATTTCTTCATCTATTTCCGTTAAAAATTACCGAAGAAATTGGTTCCAAACCAATTTGTACGCCATACAAAAAAGCGGAGGAGACCCTAAAACTTTTATCCCGACCAATACGAAGGAAGTACAAGTATTCATTGGAATTAATATTCTAATGGGGGTAAAGAAGTTACCCAGTTACTGTGATTATTAATCTTCTAGACCAGAATTGATAGACTATTTTATTAGTTCAGCTATGACGAGGGACAGATTTGCATGGCTTTTGGGTAATATTCATTTAGCCGACAATTCTGTTATGCCACGCAGAGGATCTCCGGATTTTGATAAACTCTACAAAGTTCGATTAATTTTGAATACTCTGACAAATACATTCAAAGATTCATATAAGCCAATAAAGCGCGGCTATAAAATGTAGATTAGGGCAGACGAATCAGGATATGCCTGTCAATTTCAGATATATAGTGGAAAAGTAGAAAGTAGCACTGAAAAAGATGAAGAAGCACGAGTAGTAAAGGATTTATCTAGGGACTTGGTTGACAAAGGACATAATGTTTTTTGATAATTTTTTTAATTCTGTGCAGCTACAGAAGGATCTACAGGCTGATCATATCTACGCATGCGGTACAGTCAGAAATAACAGAAGGGGACTTCCCGGAGATACTAAATCGGAAAAAGAATTATCCGAGCGAGGAGCGTTCGACTGGCGCGTCAGCATAGATGGTCTTGTATTTTTCAAGTGGAGAGATAGAAAAATCGTATCTTCACTTGGAAACCATCATAGGCCTACCAAAACAACTACTATATCCAGAAAGGAAAAAAATGGAACTTTCCGTGTTATACCCCATATGTGTGTTATGTGAATAAAATGGATATGATAAAGTCTGTTTATGAAATCGATCGGAAATCAAAAAAATGGTGGCACCGAATTATGTGGTATTTTGTGAATGTAGCTGTTGTCAATTCATTCATTATTTTCAAATATAGAGCAGACTCCACACCTACTCAAAAAAACTTTAGGCTCTCTGTTGCAGTAGGCCTGATCGGTACTCAAAAAATAGTACATTCCAGAGAGACACCGAGGGTCGTTAATCATTTCAAACGGACAGTACCATGTGAGTTGAGATACGATCAATGTTTGCACATGCCGGTACACTCTACATCCAGACGATGCGCCTTCTTTAGCAGTGTTGGAGAACCTTACAGGACAAGATGGAGCTGTGCTACCTATGTTGTTGGATTATGCCTTAATGACAAGAAATATTGTTTTCAGTTGTATCATAAAAAATAGTTTAATAAGGTTAAAATAAAATGTGTTCCATACCTAGTTCACAGAATAAAACGTTTTCTTTTTTATGTTTCTCCTACTGGTTGCATGTTGAAACCATACTATAAAATTTAAAAAAAGTAAACAAAAAAATAATTTGAAACAGCCTGTTTTTTAACCACTTGACATATACATAAAAACATACAAAGATATTACATAAAAAAACTTGCTACACTTATTTTAATTATTCTCGGGAACAAAGAGTTAAGAGACTATACTTTTTCTATAATATCTAAGTGGTTTTGAATGCCCTAAAAGTATTCTGAAGCATTCAAAATAGTTTTATTCACTATTACGACTTACCGCATTCCAAGAATCCATTTGAAATAATTAGTCACACAGATTTGTAAAGTTATAATAAAATCTTCAAATTATTGTGATGTGTATGGTGACCATCGTCCCTTTAACACTTTTCTTAAACCTACCAAACACCCTGTATATTAGAGAAACTAAAAAGTATGTCTGCCATTCATATCTCCATGACAAATATTCTTATCTTGAACACAGTGTATACTGCTAGTATTTAGTAATACGGTGCAAAAATTGTACATGTGTAAATTTGTCCACAAATCTCTGTTCTTCTGTACACTGTTCATAAGTTCACAACAAGCAACAAACTCATTCTTTCTTACTTACAAATAATTAAATAGATACTAAGTACTACAGAACACACTTAATCAACAATCGCCATGCTAACTTACCGCCTTCACTGAAAGCTCTGGCTCCGAATACTTGCAGAAATAAAAAGATGGCCAGTGAATATCCCATAAGTTTTGACGTGCTGTACATTATGGATTCTGTTTAACAAAATCTCAAATGGTTGTGGTATGGGCTATTCGGAAAATGTATTTGTTTGTTATTTGTGTTCCATTGGCTGTAGATTAATAATAAAAAAACAATAGGTGCTTATAAATGAATAAAACAAAACACTATTCAATTTTACTGCCGGTATTTGATTAAAAATTAAATGGATTTTTTATGACAAAATTTAAATGACCAGAAAAATAATGTCTTCTAAAATGATTCCTAAGAGCTTTACGATTCTTCAAAGATTGGGAAATAGAATAGAATTAAAAAAAAAAAATTTACTGTGAGGGACCATCCAATACCTACTTCTTGGCTAGACTCTGCGAACAACAAGGATATGCCAAATTAACGTACAGTGCAGCGATAAACTCTTGCCTCCCCCCTTGAAGCTGGTAAACGATTGGTAGGAATACTTTGGGAAAAAACAGGTCGATTTTTATTTTGTCAATAACCTTCTTTTAAGTTATCAACATTTGTGTGGTACTTTCGGTTTTCCCGGAAATGACGTCATCTCTCGTATTTTAAATGGAACACTAATATTTTTGTTACAGATATCGAATCTAACATAAATTTCGAGTCAGATAATATGGCACAATGCCTGTCAAACCTTGAAGTTCAAAAACGAATAAAAACCTCTCTTTAGACTGAATAAAATATTTAACAATACGTGTATGATTTAATAACAAGTGCAAGAACAGATTTTATTAACAGTCTGTCGCTGATAGAAGGCCGATAAAAGGGACCAATAGTACGCTAAATGTAGTATATATATCAATGCTGGTTGGGTGCCATGTCATAAACCCGTGAAAAAAAGACGATTTAAATACGTTTAATACGTTAGTACTGCAACTCTTAAAACATATGCGTCAAGCAGTGTATTATTTAAAGAAACCATTGCTTTAGTTTGGTTTCAGAAGATACAATGTGTATTGAAATTATCAAATATTACATGTTTTGTTTCCACTTGTAATTTACACAGTTTATTTCTTTGCGCTGGACCATACTTGTGGTGCGGTATCAACATCAACATAACCTCTTTGTCGACCTCGGCTATCAATCCTATAGAGTGCGGCTGGTACGGGACATTTCACCTACTGCTCGTGACATCTACCTGATACCTGTGCCTACAGCACAAGCTTCTTTTTTGCATGCGATTGACATTGCTTTTAAATATTTTACTTTGCCTTCTCTTGATATTGAACATACATTATGCCAATTATTTTGTTATTCCATGTTTTGTGTTTATTTTTAAAATCTGTTTCACCCACTACGAAGTAGGCACGGGCACGTTGTTTGAGGTTATGTGGCGAAAATTAACTAGTAAGGTGTTATTTGAAAATCATAGTTTTTTTTGTTATTCTTCATAAAATAATTTAAGGGTTATAATTTGTGATAATCTTTCTAACAGTGTACAATGACAATGGTATTGTATTAGTTTCTGAAATGTGGATAACTGTTGGTTTTTCAGTAAGTAAGTGAGCTTTTACGCACGTTTATGGATAATTTTTGGAATCATAGAACAAAGTAACTTATGTGCGTGCGAAAATTCATATTTTAATCGTTTATGATAATTTATTAAAATAAGTATTTTTAAATTAGAAACAACCACAAAAATTGAATTTACGTGAAACAATTATTTATCTTACAGACGATATGGCAACCTCGCCTTCAATAAATCATATGGTTTATTTTATTAGGTTACATCAGCTGTCCTCAAAATGCGGGTAGGTATTTAAAAAATATATATCTCCGTAAATATTTGAAATTTAAAAAAATGACTTTCACTAGACTTA
Organism: Monochamus saltuarius; assembly: GCA_025584915.1. NCBI lineage: Eukaryota > Metazoa > Arthropoda > Insecta > Coleoptera > Cerambycidae > Monochamus > Monochamus saltuarius. The sequence continues at coordinate 74,179,289 of CM046721.1, read as the reverse complement.
TCTATATAACGAACTACACCTACAGTTAAAATATTTGTACTAATTTAAGGTTCACCCTGTATACTGCAATGTAGAATATTTCTTGTCTGTGACCTTTTAGGTCCAGCATGGCCACTAGATGTAGCTTTGTTGCATTTCACGTATTGTAATCAATTTATTGAAAAAGAGACATTTTTGCACTCCGGTACCTCCTCCAAAAACTGAAAACGTCACGTGTTGGTGAAACAAAGGATTTTGAGACGAAATAAATTGAGAGCGTTATGATTTTTACTGAAGAAATAAGTCATATAAGTAGTTAGGTATTAGAGAATGCATTGAGTCCAGTTATGTAAAAATGTAGGTGTTCGCTTTCTACACTTGCTTTGAAATTCCAAATATTTATAATTTTAGCCTATATTCATATCATGTTTACGATGACGAAGTTAAAAGAGAATAGGCTGATCTATAGGTTCATAAGTTTAGATTCGAGAACGACTTACTTTTTTAATTTTTAGTGATTTAAAAAGTTCACACGTTCTTGAATTCACGTCTTGTCTACAACATTAGAAAAAGAGATTAAGGTATTTTGTTAAACCAGTTAGGCTTGAGAAAATAACACTTCTAAAATTGCCAGACTATGGTACCGTCTGTTTGCTTGATTCTATTGGATCCATCTCCGTTATTCACACAAACTGACATTTAACAAAATAGACCAGAAAGATTAGAGACAGCAACTTTCCCTCATACCATGACCACATGTCCCTGTTCCTAATAATATTTGGCAAATATGCAACACAGTTATCTAGGACGAACCTTAAGTATTGGGACACATAGAAATGGTATATTCTTTTTGTAAAAATAATGCAATTGGGCTGTATTTATATTATTTGAGGACCTATGTTGGGTGTTAAAGTTTTTTTTTTAAGTCTAGACCTGCATGAATTTTAATTGAAATTAAGGTCTTTAAACATATTGAAAGTACCGTAGGTGGCGCCCTGTTAGTGTAGTGGTCTGCCAATTTTGTTGAATTAAATTTATTTTTGCAAGTTATTTAAGAAAAACGAAAAAAAATTAGCACTATGTCTGGTTGCCTTTAATTTTTGGAATAGCACACAAAATAGTGCAATTAGCATTATTTTTACATAGATAATCCGCCACTACTGTGTCACATTACTTAAGGTTCACCCTGTATGTTTTATTGCTCAACTATAAACAGTTTTAGTTCTCATATCAACCAGTGCAAGAATATATTGAATACAAAATATGTAACAGAAAATCAGTCTTTTTTAATCCATTGTGTATACTCCTAACAATCAAAGTCCTGTTGTTTGTTGTAAACAAATAAAATAACCTTTTAAGGATTTTATTATTATTAACTGAATTGTAGCATGTCAATTTAAATTATCTTACAGATAGGTTCTGCAATTTTTTTGCAATCAGATAAGGTACGAAAATTGTTATTTGTTGGATTGCATCCTCCATAAGTTGTAAATTCGCATCTTTGATGAATATGGCTCCACTTGAATATCGGGAGACTTGCAAAGCAACGGACATATCCCACTTCGGAGTGACGCAAACAATCTGTAAATAAATATATGTATCATTATTTCCTTTGGATATCTGATGTATTTCAACCTGTTATAATTCAAGGTGCATTATTTACCAAAATAGTTTTCTTAGAAAAATATTTCACTAGTATTAATCGATATTACTTTAAATTATAATTTTGTCAACAATTAGCATTCTCATGGAATTGACTTTATACTAGAATTTTTTCATATTAACCAGCAACACAATAGGATCAACTTTACCAGGGAAGTGAAGTAAGACAAAGCCTTACCGTTTCTAGACATTCTAGTAAAAAGGAAGTCTTCTGGCGTCTTGAGATACGGTATCTACAGGAAGAAGATACATTCCAATAGATATCTCCATGGAAAGTCTAATCATTATCCAGCACAAAAACGGTCGGTCATGAAGATTAGTTCACCGTTAACGAGGACCATCGTCAGGAAGTAATAGATTCGCTCCGATCTGTGTTCCTAGCAAATGGAAACTCTAAGGAAGACATCGATAGAGCCATAAGTCTTCGACATGAGCAAACAGCAAGGCCCAAGGAGGAAGACACTGCAACCACCACTTTACCATACATCCCCAATGTCACGGATAGAATTGCGAAAATACTATTCGAAAAAGGCGTGCGAACTACTTTTACACTAGCGTGTAAAATAAGTCGACGACTCCGTAAAGATCAATTGAGTCCGTTACAAACTCGAGGAGTGTGTTTAGTGTCATGCAGCGACTGTGACAACGTATACTGGATGTCCAAACGAACTATAGAAACCAGGAAACAAGAACACGAAAGGTACATACGGTTATACCAGCCTGAAAAATCCGCCGTTGCTGAACATGTTTGGAAAGAGGGACACAGAATTTCACTAGAGTACTAGTTCGTACTAATGGATATTACAATCTAGCACAAAGGAAGGCTTTGGAGATTCGTCAATACCTGAACAATATGAACAGGGACGAAGGGTTAGTCGTACTTGCATGTCTTTGCTTAAAAACAAACAAGTTAAGTGGAGCGTACCTGAACCAGCCATTGGTAACAGGCCTGAATCAGTCAACCTAAACACTGAACTAACCGCTCAAGATATGAAAAGCACTGAAGATACCATTTGTTAAGTATGACGAAACGTCTGCAGTTAAGCATCGACCACGGCAAAACAGCCCAGAAAGTGTTACACTATTTAATTGACACCGGCCGTGAAAACATATGAACTACAGGTTTCACAAATTTTCATGATTAGTTTTTTCAGTTGCTAATTTTTCAGAACGTGCTGTAAATGTTAAAAACATTTATATTATAATAACGCGAGTATCAAAGGAAATATATAATATAAAAAATTACTACAATAAAAATTATGTCAACCAACATTAAGTAAATTCAGTAAACAGCTAATGTTTTTATAAATTAAAAAAAATGTTAATATACGATATTTAATTAAGTTTGATTTACTCGTTACATTTACAGTTAAAAGTAGATATTGTTAGTTATTATTAAACTCCATGTTGACTGTTCTGATATTTTTAAAAGTTATTTTATCATACAATTAATTTTTTCTATCACAATGATATTTTGTCAAAAAATCAACACTATTAAAGTTTATACGAATGTGGTAAGTTATAACGTTTGTGAAATAATCTCGAGTATACGGTCCTGTTCTTACACTTCGGCGCTAGTTTACAGTTTACAAACTGTTCATAATTGCCCTTACTAAGGCAAAAACAAAAATTCTTTTATCGAAACTATGCTGGTGTGCATGATCGTAGTATTGACCATGGTTTTGCGTGAATTAATTAGGCTGCATTTTCGATTTGCTTTCTTAATTATTCTCTCGCTTTAACTTCTTATTCGTCTTGGCAAGAAGAAATCCAAAGAGTTTAGGTAGGTATGTACGTCTTTGTGGTCATGTAGGTTCTTGTCTATAGAATGAGAAAGCATCCCATCTTGCAATAACATTACATTACTCATTAGATATAATGATACATCTCGTGGAAACCAGGGAGATTATGTTGCAACAATTTTAGACAAGCGCTGTTTAGACCTTGTGGTAAGATAAAAGGCTAATAAGTATGGCCGTTTATAATACTTGTGTACACACGGAAAAGCGATCATAAAAATTCTTATATCTTGAGGATTGTTTAGAACCCAAATATATGTGTTGTGGAAATAGTTTCATTACATGTAATCAAGTGTCCAGTATCACAACTGATCTTAGAAAATTTTTAATGTTATCAATTTAGTCTGAAATTCTATTCCAAAACTCACTTCTACGTAAATACTTATCTGAAGCAACTTTGAAGTTTTTGGAAACTATTGTCTGCACTTTTTAAATTTGGAAAGCTGTTTCTTGTGTTGTCTTTGAATTTATATGCGTTAAATGCAATATTTGTCTTTGAACATTTTCAAGTGACCACTACCAGTATTTCTTGTCCTTTGTTCCAGTTCGTTAACAATTGAGCACGCGCAATTTATGGAAGTACCTAATTAAAAGCATCTAAATCACAACATACCGACATTTCTTTCTTACTTCTAGTTTCTTGAAAAAAAGTTGCTTAAACAAACATTCTCTTTCAGCTATACAAAGTCCGTCATCACTTCGAAAGGCAGTATATATGTTGAAGAAATATTAAATAAATTGCACATATACGGTGTCATATTAAGCCAAGCCATTAGCCGCAGATTACTTGTCCGAAAATAATGGGAAAATACATACATCTGGGGTTGAGAAATGCTGCATTTTAATAAATACCTAACTGCAATGTAATCTAAAAAATTATTTAAAAAAAAATATATCCTTTTTATAAATATTTGGACTACTGCAATAATTAAAGTTATACTAAATCTTACCGTTTCTATCAAAGCTTCTTACGTTGCATACTTGTAGAATTAGAAAGATGAGGAACGAACTTCTGAAAATTTTTGACATACTTAACGTTCTAGAATTATTTCATAAAATGACTTAAAAAATAACTAATCTACAAACAAAATAATTAATTTAATTTCTATTATGTTCAATTGTAAAACTGTTTTATGTACGTTTTATTTGATTAAAAAATAAATTGAATTTTATTTGTGATAAAATATATATTGTAATCTTCAAACAATTCACGTAGTAAAACAAATTTTATTGTTACTACTTGACCACACATAACAAATAAACTTACAACTATCAAATATACTTACTGTGGAGGCGGAGCTGATCTGCTTATATACTGGAAAATTGTGGGAAACTTCTCGAGTGTATTTAGAATCGATTTTTTTAATGCCTTTTAAAGTATTTAATACAATTTAATAAAAATGTAATGTGATGGGCACTAGTAAGGACCTCTTAGAATAGTGTCCTTGAAAAATATTTGCATGTTGCTATTATGAAGTTTTTCAATAATTTCGTTAGTGTGTCTCCTGGGACAAGTTACCATTGCGTTTTTTTAAATTTTGTATTTTTTGAATTAAACATCTTAAAATGAAACTTTCCTGTTGTTTGAATGACTCATATAGCACTTTGTTGTCAAAAAAAATAGAAATCGATGCTTTTTATTAAAAATAAAACATGAATTGTTTCTTTTTAGATTGTTCAGCCACATTTTCTTATTCTCTTGGCACTGTTGTTGACACGTAAGTCGTATCTGGTTTTCATTCTTTCTCTTTCAATTTTGAGTTGCTTTCGTCCTCCATGCACCATTTTTATCCAACCTTTTAGGTGGCTGAGATAATAATCATACAAGTTTTCCTAATATTGCGGTTGGTTTATAATTAGATCTATTGATAGACCCAATTCCGTATCAAGACCACACTGGGTAGTCTTTTACCCGTGGTTTCATGAATTGCTATTCGGTAGGCCAATAAAAATGGAGGAAGGCAGGTATCCCAGTAGGTCTGTTTCTTGTTGACGGCCGTTCTCAAAGAGTTTTCAATGGTGCGATTGAATCTTTCCACCATTCCATCTGACAGCGGATGAAGAAGTGTAGTCTTGGTACATAATTGTAGATGAGCTTCACCATACCAAAGCAATCTTCAACGTTTGATAATCCTTTTGTTATCTTCAGCGATTGTTTTTCATTTCATCATTTGGTACTGGCTATTCTTCATTTCATCCTGGTTGTTCTTCATTTCTTTTTTATTTAATTTCCCCCATTTCATTTTGACACTTTTCGTCTCTTTTTTAAATCTTTCGTCATTTCATATTGGCTGTTATTACATGGCACATTTATTTATTCATTTCCATTCATTGAATGCTTTCCCCATTTCTGTAGACTTGTAACTGGCATTCTGTTTTCACTCAGTCTTTCTTTGTGGTGCATAGAATATTTTCTAGAATATTCTAGACACAACAGTTATAAATTATGTCTATCATATTATTCAACTATAGATAATTTTTGTTACCTCATATGAAATAGTGCAAGAATATCTTACATACGAATATATTAGAAAATTAAAGTAATCCTTTGTGGAAAAATAGAAGTTCTGATATTTTAATACGTTGTAAAATGATAAAATAATCTGAGGATTTTATTATCTAATGTTTTTACAAACGGGTTCTGCAACTGTTTGGCATTCAGATAAGGTTTCAAAATTATTATTTGTCGGATTGCATCCTCCATAAGTAAATTCGCATCTTTGAGTTTCATTGTTCCACTTGAAAATGGAGATACGGTCAAGGCAATGGAAAAATTTCCCTTCGACATCACGCGCACAATCTGTAAATGAAAATATTTCTTGGTATATTTGGTGTGGTATACTAACATATTTTAGCAAACGTTAGGTATATTTAAGTAATAGCTATCTTTATATAAAAAAAACTACTAAATAAAATCAAAATAGCCATGCTCGTGCGAATTGTTTAGTATGCATTTGCGATTCGTGCTATTGATTATCCTAGTACATACATTAACACTAAACTTGTTATCCAGAGGGTTTCTGTATGGAGATCTTTGTTATCATGCAATCGATCCACTAGTAAACGTTGATGCAAAAATTTTCGACTTCACTACATTAAATTACTCAGGAAACATAATAAACAAAAGCAATAAATAAGGATTTTTAAAAATGTTTAAGGATAAATGAAATCAAATTAAAACAAGTAATTTAATATCAAATCAGATGCCATAATTTTATACATACCTTAAGTAAAACCATCTATCTGGTACTTACCCAACAACATTGTCGCCGTAATTGTCACAAGCGGATCTATATTACAAACAAAGACATAAGTTACGTTTAACAATACCGTAAGTTCACCATATCACCACTAATAATTACGGCATTACCCACACCGTATTTACACTATGTATCGATCACCCACAAAAATGCAAGAGTACAAGAAAAAAACACCTGCAGCTGTATTTACGGAAACAAACCGCGTTGAGCGGCTTGTAACGTCACACTAATGATATCACCAGATAATTTTGATATCATCAAATTTTTGAGTAAAATTTCACTCAGAATCAACACAATTGGTTGTTAAAACGAGTCCGCACGCAATTGTGTTAAAATACTGACACAATTCGTTGGGTAATGTTGTTAAATAAATGTTTTATGAATAACATTGAATAACTTTTATATTATTATATAAGTTATATTATCATTATACATATTTCGTTGTTTTTCCACAAACCATCACTGGCCAAAAGTTATGTTGTTAAGTTTATTTCTTAGTTAAAATGTCTAATTACTCAAAGTACAACACCAAAATAATTTGCCTCACAAATGAGTTTTAGGTTACTCAGTGTTATTTTTTTATTGTGTACAATAAAGTTTTAAATAAATTTTATTGAAATCTTACCTTTGAATAAACATTTTATATTTATCTTTATATGTTATTTCTAAAAAATAAAAACGCAGATTTCAATACATGCTGGTTGTACAACAAACTGTGTTGCTTTGTCAAAAAACATTCCCGCAATTTATTTAATAACTTGAAAAAAAAATATTATAATTATTAATAATTTTACTTATATTAAAAAAAAACAATACAACTTATTTTCTGTAAATAATTTTATTAATCGTTCATTTTTATTACAATTATAGAAAAATGTTTATTACTTTAGACTTTAGACCTTTACACACTGGTTCAGCAATTCGTTTGCATTCTTCTATAGTATCGAAATTATTTTTTGTTTTATGACAACCTCCGTAATGGCCAGTTCGCATTTTTTAAGTACATTGTTCCACTTAAAAATTATAAAGCATCACATAGCTCCGGATCAGCTGCATCCTTCAGGCAATCTGTAACAGAAAGAATCATTTGCTTTTGTTGTTGTCGTTTATTAATACACAATATTTTAATAAATTATACCGGGTGTTTCCTCTAAGACTTTCAGTGCGAATATCTCAGGAACCATAATAGCCAGTGCGACGAAATTTGGATACAGACACTAGATGGCGCGCGTAGAATCTGATAATAACAGCAATTCTTACACAGGCTGTTCCATCTTTCAGGAAATCGATTTTATTTTGATTTTTTGATAGTCAACCTCGCTAAAATGTATGTTTAAATTGAAATATACTTAATTATGAACACATTCTGAAAAATAAACATTAAAAAATTAAAAAATTTAACATGAAAAAGCGCTTCCAAATAGTAGTCAAATTTCATTGTTTTGTCATGTAAAACGTGCATAGCCTTACACAGAAGAAACTAACATCGTTAAACGTCAAAACTATTAATGACATAAAGTATTTTATTGGACATAAGTAACGCTAAATAATGTATTTAATGCAATTTACGTATGCACAATGATGTTATTGAGACTTGTCGATAAAAATTGAGACTTGAGTTGAGGCTTTTGGAGCATTGGGGTCGCTGCGCCGGCGCAGTCTTCCGTTACAGCTATGGTTACACCTCCGTTCAGCGTGAATATTGTGTAACATATCTGGATATTTTTAAATTGTTCCATTACAATGTAATAAAACAGTAAATTGTACTTTTTATGTTACTACATTTTTTTTAATAATTAGGTACCTACCCGTAGTTTTTATCACAAAATAATTTACAAAATTGTATAAGTACCTAACGAATACCCCTCTTTTCCAATTGATGTAATTCATTGCTTATTTAGCAACAAATAAATTCAAACAAAACGATTCCTAAAACTTTTTTATTATAATGTGAACGTGTTTGTTTATCATATTGTATAGGTGAATGCTTTTAATTTACATTAATCTAGGCAGATTATCAACCATTTTGACATTGTCGTTTCAAAATTTAATATATCAAATAATTTTAATTTAATATTTTATAGTTTGATTCAATTTAAAAATAAAGAACACCACCTAAAGAAGCAACCCCAGAATTACAGATATAGAGATCTCATCTGTTTGGTCCACTGTTGTTTAATATTTTTATTACCTGACAATTTGAATATTCCTCATCTTTTATATGTTGACGATATAAAGATATTGTTACAGAAGCCCACCCATCTTTTTAATTTCTTAATTATATTCCCGTTTGCTTTCAAATGTATAAATTATACTCACTTATATATAATGAAATTTATACAAATTTTTAGAATAGCATAAATATTTTGTCATATCATAACACAGTACCCAATATAATAATAATAATGTTTATTCATAATATTTGTTGCAGACTAACAATAAAGAAATTAAGTATATAGTTAGTATATAAAAAAAATATTCCTAGTGTAGCTATTGTTTTTTAAGTGATATTTCGGTTTTTTTATCCTTTGCTCTATGTGTTTTTTGTATTGTATTTGTAATTATCGTATTCGTTCTTCCCTGCTCTCTAATGGAACTGTTCCTGTTGAGGAGATGTAATTTTAAATAAATTTACGAGATAAAAAGTCTTATTTGCTTTAGTTATTAATCAAAATACCAATATGCTAGGATAAAAATATAACTTACCCTCTGTACTGAACAAGATACGTCAAATACATATAGAAATAAAAGAACGAGTATAGAACTTTTAGTAAATGTTAACATTATGTAGACTCTGCGGTTACTTCACAGATTATTATATATTTCATTACATTATATTCTCAATTTATGCTTGATTTGTTTGACCTCAACCAAGTGGTACCTAAAACACATGTGCAACAAAAATACAGAAAATATTTGCATTGTATTTTGGCAATATTTATGTTGCTTTTATATTCTATTATAAATGCTCAATTACTTAACTTCAACTTTAGAACAAAACTAGCTAAAATTCCAGATGATGGAAAGTTATGTGATGAGAGTTTGTAAAACACTATTTCACTATGTCAAACTGTATAGAAAAATAACGTATCTATGTACTTATGTATTTAGAACCATTTATATATTAATTACGAGTATTTTCTCATTTGTTTTTTTTTTTGTATAATGCCATTTAATTTCTTACACTTAAGATTCTTTAAAATTCATGTAAAACGACATTGCTCAGTATTTTAAATTATTTATATTAATCAAGATTCTAATCGTTTTATATTTTTGCTGCTAGTTTTTCACTGATAAAGATGATTACTGTTTCATAAAAAACACCAAACTGACTGTAATACGGATATGTAGCTACTTTTGCTAATGCACTACCCCGTCAAAACAGTATCAGATGGGGGGTCGCCATACAAACAATTGAATTAAATCCAAATTGAAATTAACTACTAAACTTTTGCTGGCTTAGTGCATGCTACGTGAAGAATATACGAGTACGTTAGACAGACTTACAGCAACATTTCTATATTTTCTCGCCAATTTATTTGTTTTTGTTACTTATGCAGATTACAGGATTATTATCACACTTGCAAATGAAGGGTTTATTTTATGAAAATGAAAGACGAATATTTAATTATTTTAATTTGAAAATGAAATACAGTTGCAACTAATATAATTTCACTTCAATATTATATACGATAAGTTTGGCCAACCTTCAATGACATATCCTACCGATGAAAATAATTGAGATTTGTTATATGTACAGTGTGTTCCACTTCTCACATTCACACCCCTATAAAATTGTAGTGGGCAGTGTGAGTTTGATAATATGTATATATATATTTTTTTTTAACAAAAGACTTTTCTGGTGAAGCTGTACAACCTATACTCGCGTCAAGAATTCAGACGTCTTACGTCATGGTTGACATTAGGCAATTGTCTTTATTGTCAACGTAATTTTCGATATTTGGTATTCGTTTGGGTATTTAGTGCAATATATAATGCAAACATTTAGTATAATATATAGTTTTATTACTCTCAGTTGCATTTTTTTTTTAATGTTTTGATAAAAGTATAATTATTATAAGCGTTATATCGGCTTTATTTAACTCAATACCTTACAAAAATAAATCACTATCAGTACCTAAGCAAAGCCTAATACACAAGACATAAACAACTGTCATAAAACAAGTAAAGTAACAGAGCAGTATAAATGTAGATAGGACCCTTGTCCATGGATATAGCAGATGGCTGACTGCAAAACTATTAAAGATCCAGTCTAGATGGCGCTATTATTGTTCTCTTTACATAATAGGCTTGTTTTTGCAGCAGTTGAAAACGGTTTGGAAACTGTCAGAAATATTCGACCAGTTAAGTTGAGAACGCGTTACCATTGAATTTGACGCAATAAATAGTTGGACGGACATTTCTGATAGTTTCCAAACAGTTTTCAACTGCTGCTAAAACAAACCTAATGAATTATTCATTTGTTCGTATGACGTAAGTCGTCTGAATTCTTGACGCGAGTATATATGTACCTAGGTTTCTACAAACATTAATTTAGTTCTCTCCTGATAATGACGCCACCTGCGAACGAAGTGCAGGCTTTAGACACAACTACCTGTGTTGTATCTGTTTCTACTTTCTATATCTCTGCTTCACCTTCATTTATACCCACGAGCCGCCACTGCTTCTTAGAAGTTCGACGTAATACCGCGATTGATTGTCAAACTAATTGCCCAGGTGCTTGCAGGATCGTTCACATACTGGCGTAAGAATAAATGAAACGTAATTCAAGTCTGCGGCTTTCGAACATGGAACTCGCCCATCATATCTCTCGATTTGCAATGCAAGTGCCGTTCATAAGTTGCCCAACGACGGGCAATAACGCCGAAAGCAGCCTTAGGTCAAGTCTTGTACTCGGTGAACTTTCAAAGTCTGGATAAATTTCATTCTGTGAATCATGTCAGTGTTTGCATTTTATCACAAACAGTAGTAGTACAGTAGGTATCTTTCGTTTGAACTTATACAAAAGTGCAAGTAAATAAATGTAAAATCTATTAATTATTTCTACTAGTAATCATATCGAATTAAACAGGTTCTTTTATTTAAAGTGATGACTCTTACGCATATTTTTCTCTATTTTAAATAATAATAATAATAATAATGTGTCTTTATTAAAATTCAAACTATACATAGTGAGGAAATGTTATTAAAGAAGTGGTCTAGGAATGGTCTACAAGTTGACCACATTTCAAAATAATTTTATCAATTAACTGCTTATTTTACAGTAATTGCTAAACTACTTGCACCATTCTAACAGAAAGATTCATGCAACTGATTTCCTGTTTTTTTGTTATTTTACTACGGAATACCTTATGTTGCTTACGCCATTATTGCTTTTACTTCATTTAGATTAATTTTGTAGAATTTGTTTCATTTGCGCAAATTTATTTGTTCTATTGTCTGTAGCAAATACCACGATGTAAATTTTATGTTTAGTCAATTTGAAATTTATCTCATTTCTGGATTGTTTGATCATTCATTCATACGGAGACTAAATAATGAAAGTATATCTTCTGTTCTGTAGATTTCAGATGTATTTTATTCATTTCAGTGCAATACAAACTCAGTAGTATGCATGTACTATACAGATAGGCTTACACGATTTACACTCTAATAAATGAATATAATCGATAGCGCTTTATTATTAAATCCTATTGACCTAATACCATTTATATAATCACATAGATATGTAATTGTAGTATAATAATTGTTAAAGAGAATTCCTAGATATAAATACGTTTAGCTGTCTGAATATGTTAAATTTCATACTTTCAGATTTTTAATTATGTTAACTTGGTTATTTGCATATGTTGTAGAAATTCCAGAATTTTCTTACATAGTTATATTACTTATTTCAGTTATTATGTCAAAATGTGAAAAATGTCAGCGTAGGTCTAAATTTTAATGATTTTTGAAAAAAATATATCGTTTTTGTATATAAAATCTGATTTTACAGATTATTTGCATTACTCTAGAATTCTTACAGATATTTTCCAGATAGATATTTTTTTAGTAAAAAATGTTCAAGACAACTCTGACAATTCTTACTTCTCCTTTAGATATCAGTTCTATTAGTAACCAAAAGGAGTAACTATAGGATCTCTATAGGAAGCAAGTGAAGCAGGTCTTGAAGTCAGCAATGCTAAAATTAAAGTGTAAACATCAATTATTTGACCTTATGAGTAGGTATAACAAGATAAATGAATTTCTGGACTACATCTGTGGAATACATTTTGCATTAGTTTGATTATGGAGTTGGAAGGAAACCATAGCTAGATGTCCATGTGAAAATAATACCACCTGGCACGTTAGGACAGAACGTGTAAAGACAGCTTACTTGTACAAGACATTACTAACACTTTAGTGCAACGGACATAAAAACAAAGTGAGCCAAAACAGTTGAAAGAAGAAATGGATATAGCAACAAAAATATTGAACAGGTAATCAGGAGGATGCCTAAGACTAAGGAAAATGAGGATCCTATATGTAAGGATGCAGTGATAAAACAAACCAGCTCTTAAAAAAGTTACGATGTTAATACCGTCTTCAACACCTCAGCAAAATACAGTAGAGCAGTGTTTAGTAACGCCAGGTGCAAGAGAATAAATACCTTTTGCTGACATAAATAAGAACTTAACAAATAAAAAAATTCTTATTCTAAAACTTGGCAGCCTGTAAACGGTGTAATACCGTAGAAAAAATTATATCAACACAGTAAAGAGGTATTGTTTGGAGCTTAGATTTCCTAATATTCGTGTCAGAAAATAGCTATGAATTCGTTAAGAATTGCGTTTAAAAATGGCACCCTTAAGACGTTTTTCATTTGATATATCTCCTACAGTATCCGAGAATAACGTGTGCTGTAATCAATCAATCGATAAACTATGTAAGTACAAGAATGACCGCCATGCCTAAAATTACTTTTAATCTTCTATTTACACACATCAGTGACGTATCAGTTCAGTGTCAGTTCAGTATCAGTGTTATTTGTGGTCGATCACTGATGCCAGTTTACACATAACCGTTCATAGTTCGTAAGAAGAGTTAGTAGACTATCAAATAAAGTGATCTGAATGCATTTATCATGCAGTTGATCAAAATTTCGTACCAGCTTGATAAGCTTTTCATCCATTCTAAGCAATAGAAAAATCTGGTCAGTTTGTCAGTGGAATTAGAAAAATATCGTCGCCGGCGTATTTAAAAGCCACTGAACGGATACTGAAGCAGCACTGATACTGTACTGTGACGGTGTATAAACACGCCAATTTAAAATCTAAGCACCGATTTGTTATTATTCACTGATACTGATATGAAACTGACACGGCACTGATATGTGTAAATAGACCTTTAGCCTGCGTTGGTTACATGTAAGGTATTTTGTTACCCAATGAGGGATACGTACCATTTTAGCGATTAATTTGAATGTAATCATCATAGTTCTCAAGAGATATTACTCAAAGTTAAAGCAGCAACGGCCAATAATTTACTATAAAGTATCCACAGCTTCGTGCTGTGGGCGAATATACAAGATTGCGAAAAAGATCCGTTCACATTTTCTTAATATAAGACGTAAGGTAGTATTTTTTTGAGTTGCAGTACCTGACGCAACATACCATACCATAAAAGAGTATTGCCTGATTACGTTTTGCTGTTTAAAAACATTGCGGTAAGGTTGTGGTTTAAATGAATGTTATCGAGTTGCGTATTTTGGCACATCGGTAATTTTTATATTTACACGCTACGTTTTCAAATGATTAGTAATAACAATTCTTTTATAAAAAATGTATCATCATATTTTTTATGCTGTCTGCTACTAATGAGATTTTTTTAATGATCAAATATTTTATATCTGCATTTCTCTTAAATAGTAATATGTAATGGCTAATAATGATCAAAATTCTAATTGACGACAAACATAGAGCAATTTCAAAAACATATTTATGGTGACATCCCTGAATGATTTTTTGATTATAAAAATTAATTGATTCCATTTTTTTGTTACTTCAGCAATACGTGCTCTCTATCAAGAAGACTTGGTAATAACGGTTCCGAGATCATTTTCTTGCGATGCACTCGGAAGTTCGGTTTTGTTGATATACACTATTCTAGGATTAGTTTTGGACATGTGAAGTACACAGCACTTGAGACGATTAAGAAGCATCAACCATTGTGTTCAAATCATCTTGTAGATGTAACAAAGACGTTGAAAACACTTTAAGGTTGTCTATTTGAAGTGGGCTAGTAGTTTTAGCATACGACTACTTATTCGAAGATATGTAAAATTAGCACAATAAAAAGTTAACATAAGTAATTCGTCTATTTTCGCATTTTAAAATTAAATAATCCGGTCCTGCACAGTAAAAGTTGAAAATTATATACGCTTTTTGCGTTTACCTGTATCCCAGGTTTGATATGTTAAATTAATAAATCGTCATGCAGAGAGATGAAATGTATAGGCAAATTTTCTGTGCCTTTCGTGGAGCACCGCCAGCTGATTTTTATTACACTCTTCGTATACTAATAACATATCCACTACTTAACAAATTGCGTGTAACACAAAATTATACTACGCACACGCTATAAAATACCAAATATAATAACAATACTAGGACTCGTTTACGTACGTGTTACGTTGTTATCTAATGGAACTTGAATGTTATAAAGGAAGCGTGACTTTCAACAAAGACTGCTAGCGCTACTTATCACATGTCGCTTATTGATGACGTATTGTGAAATAGTTATTTAACTTATTAGGATAGTGTAAGGTTACACAGAGTTACAATAACTTTAAACTCAGTTTTAAAATCACCCTCTATAGGATAACACTTGATACGTGCAGGTAATCGTAAGGGCAGAAACGTAAACCGGAAATAAAAAGGGCCCAACTATAGATTCCTGCGGCATTCCAGTTTAAATCCTAAAATATCTAATATATTTGATATTTCGGGATAAGTTAATTAATATAAAAAATAAATTTAAAATAATAGATATTCTTACTAGTTATGTTTTCAATATTTGTATAAAACAATCTTTATTTATTCGACTTATGCCTTGTATGTTCGACTACCCTGTATAATAAACACAAAACTATATATTCAGTAAATTGCTAGTCTTTGCATTTCAATTTTCCGAAATGTCAGGTATTATCCGGATTTTTCTACTGTCATATCCTGGTTTAGCAATTTAAAAAATTGTAACTGTACACATGACTAACGCATTAAAATAAAGGTTGTTAGTTTCAAAAATCCTGTATATTAATATTAATGTGTTCGGTTCGGCGTACGATCCATCTTTTTATTTTTAATGGCTTCTACCATTTCACAAAGAGAACTTTATTTGAACTACATCGTTAGGTATAATGAATGCTATATAGCCGTAGTTACGGAATGGAAATAACAATGAAGAGAAGCAGAAGTCCGTGCATTTTTTCTTATATTAAAAGAAACAGAAAGGTCATGTTTTGGGTCAAATTCCCAATAAAACCGATCATCCATAGTATGAAAAGGTCCCCTAGCAATCAGACAGCGCTCCCTGTAGAAAAAAAGAGGATATCTCGGCGCCTTTGATGTGGGTATAAAAATAATGATGAATATGTTTGCACAAATGCATTTTCGAGAGCTCCGCGGTATGCATGCAGCAATTACTGCTTGATGTTTCTCCATCCAGCCTCCTCTAATGATGACGAATTAAAAATAAACATGCATTATAAATGCCGTCTTCTATTTACGTCCCGCCTTATCCATTATTGCGATAACTTTTCGCATTGGGACGAGTACCTACATTAATGAAATTGACTTTCACCCTAGGTAATTCAATCAGATAATCGTTTTATTTTTGTGGAACGGTGACAGTTGCACTGAAAAATGAACTGAATGGTGTTATAAGAAAAGTTTTTATTCCGTGATTTTTTCATAACATAATGGGTTTTCAATAAGAACGATATGATTTTAAAATGAAATAAAATAAAAATTATTTCAGATACAATCAATATTTTTATATTATCTTACTGCCTGTACCTTAAGATAATATAAAAACATTTATATTTTGAGTAACACACATCGGTTAAGTCGTTCTACATGACTGACGGATCTAATTTTCGATGACTATGCAATAAATTGGGCGTGATCTGACGAATGCAGCATTCAGTCTTCATGTACTTTAGATTTCAAATAGCCCCAAAAGAAGTAATCTAAAGGAGTTAAGTCACAGCTTCTTGGGGGTCACCGAATAGTTGCATTCCTTGAAATTATACTTTGGTCAAACTTATGTTGCAATACGTCGATAGTTTCATGTGAGTAGTCTGAAATGTGGCACCGTCTTGCTGGAACCACATATCCTATTAATCAAGTGCATCTAAATTTAGACATATAAAAGTTCTAACATCTGTCGGTGTCGTTAGCTGTAAATAATGGTCCGATGATGCCATCATACCATAAACCACACCATACGGTTACCTATAACGGATACAAAGGCTTCTCGTGAATCTGTTGTGGGTTTTCACACCAAGAGCAGCAATTTTGCTTGTTAATATATCCACTTAACCAAAAATGAGCTTCATCAGAAAATATTTTTTTTTTCGCAAAATTAGGATCCCTTTCAAGTTGTTCTAAATTCCAACCACCAGATTCTAAGCGCTGCCGATGCTCCAGTGGCTTTAGTTTTTGGGTTAAATCATTTATACGGGTGTAAATTTAAGAGTTTTGGAAAATCCGCCAAGTGGTCATTTTTGTAAGACTTAACTGTTGAACACGACGAGGAATTTATAAATTTGGATCCTCTGCGACACTAGCTCTTACAGAAGCAATATTCTCAACCGTTCCTGGAATTTCGACGTCTTATGTGTTTTTACATCGTTAAGACTAAAATTATTATCAAATTTCTCAATGATGCGACCAATGGCAATCAAAAAAAGGGGGATTATTTAGACCAAAGTTTTTGCGAAATGTGCAATAAGTATTCACAAAAGAACATCTATTTTCATAAAATCTTTGGACAATAACCAAACGTTCTTGAAGCACGTATTTACCTTACTAAATTGTTAGTATACTGAACATAAATGACAACTGATAGGTATAACGTTATTACCATGGTTACCTTACCAATATCATATTCCTATTGGAAAACCAATTCCTTGTAAGTAAGTAATTTCATCAAACAATCATTGTTTCCCTGCAACAGGACATAAATGTTATAAAGACTCGGAAAATTGGCATGCAAATTCAGATTGTCCAGCTACAAGTTATGTTAAACCTTGCCTAAATATTGTTTATAAATGTGGCAAAATCTATAAATTGTATTATTATAACTGTTCAAATTATCACTATTACATTTTAACAAAGTCTGACATGATTTGGAACTGGATCTATTTTTCATTACAATTATTGTACGTTCCTACTCCTATCTTCCGTGTTTATTATTTTTGAATAAAAACTTTGTAAATGAAATAATTATCAATGTTATAGTAACTATGAAAAAGGAATTTTGTAGTATATGCACAGTTGCAAAAATTCAATCAATAATAAAGAATTGCCTGTTTAACAATATACTCTTTTTATTAAGATTGAGATTTTTGATATAGAGGAAAAATTAAGAATTATTTCCGCCAGGCAAAAATTAATACATAAAAATAAGCCCAGGCGCAATGAGTATTTATTTTATATACAGGATGATTATTTCTGAAACAGATTTTCTGTTTACTATTTTGGACAAAACAATGACTGTTAGTGTTGGCTGAAGACAAGAAATCTTAGAAAATCTTGTGTTCTTGCAAAATAAGACAAGAGTTTGCTTGCATGATTCTTGTGAGACTCTTGTATACCAACGAGAAACATGGAACTTTATTACGAATTTGCCTGATAAATGCTAAAAACAATTAACTCCTTGTTTCCAAGATCGCGGCCGAAGCTGGAGGGTTGTGACTCCACAAACTTCAAGTTGAGCTTTTTTGATCCCCCCTCACATCTAAACAATAAAATTGCGTCCTCTAAAAAATGCACGCTAAGGCCAAAATAATGTAACATTTCAATGGACTATCTGTACAATATTATATATTATGTATATTAGTGCTTAAAGTTCAAAGGCTAATAGAACGTCAAAAAATATGGTTTTTGTCTATGGAGTTTTTATGTTTTTTTGAGATACAAAATATCAGATCATATTTGAAAATCAAATTTATCTAAAAAAAAAAATTATATTTGGTACAGAATTTTTTGGTAGTGTTCCACAAAAATCGTTGGCGACGAACGTTCCTAGTAATATTTTATGATAATTTATTAATTTAAATATTTTACATTTTTGAACACAACTGAAATTATTAAAACACTTAAATACATAGTTACGTAAAACAGCAGAGTATTGTTTTGCTTGACCTGAAATCTATACGGAAAGAACACTCTTCCCAGATTTTCCCATTTTATTGCCCTCAGACCAAGCTAATAACGATATAATATCGAAACTGTGGGTATAAAAACCTCAAGCTGAGCACGTATATGACAACAAATAGAAGGAATTTCTCGCAGCTCCGCCACTATCGGGTGCAGGGCACTTGAAAACTAATAAAAAGCAACCCTCCAATAAATAGACTGCCTTTCGTTCCGCGCCCAGCTATATCTGACGAATCTCATTCTCCTCGTCGGTGATATCGCCCAACTTACTCGGTTCAACTTTGTTGAACTGTGAAAGGGTTTATATGCACATTTTACAGCTACGTGCCCCGCACATATAAATTCAAATACTCTGGGGCTATTACGCTGAGCTGGGTTCAGTACTACGACCCGATGGCCAAAGACATTGTCTGTGGAAAGTTCGATATACGGTTTAAGCCAACCAAGTACTGCTGCATTGTAATAATGTAGTTTATTTATCTTACTGACGTATTTCACAAACGTCTATCATGCGTGGAACACAGAAAATAAACTAAGAATCCTCCGTTCAGAGAAATGTGTGTTTTATTTCACTATTGAAGAAATATTTTTACTTTTACCACACGAATGAACTTAATAACAAACTTATTCGTTATTTCTAGTAGTTTTTTTCCCGACACTAAAATTATACGGGCAATTACATATACCAAATTATACTAAACTTTTTTCCATTGATCGAATTTAAAATGAATGATAATATTCCGCGTAGAATTTAATTTAAAACACTTTTTCACTTTAGTTAAATTGTAAAAAACTTTGTTTTCAAGAAAAAATGCATTAAGTAAAAGCAGATTTTAATAGTGTTTATTAGAAAAAATCAAAAAGTTAGTAGTAGGCATTGTCTTGAAAATTTGACAGCAATAAAACTATTTTATTTCTGATACTGTTTATTATTGAAAATGGCTGAAACATGTACATTCAGCCAACAAATTAACATGTTACTTGTGCTATAGAGGAAATGTAGAAGAATATTTTAAAAATGTCTACAAATCGAGTGCTTCCCCATAGAGAAACATTTTCTAATGTTGACAGGCGGGCTCGAGAGACAAGAATGTTTTTCAATAATATCCGAGAACGTCCTAAGTAGGATAATAACGGTACAAGGTGAAGAAAATATTTTGCGAACAGTTGAAGATGAACCGCAAATAAATACTAAACATTTATCTTGAGAAACTGGATTGTCAAGACCTCCTGTTCACTGAATTCTTAAAGGTAATGTACTACATCCATATCATATTCAAAAGATGCAAGAGCTATTGAATCAATATTTGTATCAACGAATAACGTTTTGTGGGTTTATCTTGTTTATCAGGATATTAATTTTCACCAGGAAATTCTTTTCACTGACGAGTCTTATTTCACTTGGAAAGTTGAGAACAAATATTCACAATATTCGTAAATATTCCTATGTAAACCCCTATGCTATAACCTCTTGCTCCTCCTCCTCCTCGTCTTCCTCCTCCTTGTCTTCCTCCTCCTCGTCGGCCTCCTGCTTCTGTTGCTCCTCCTCCTCCTGCACTTTCTCCTCCTGCAATTTCTGCTCCTCCTATTATGAATATTCCGATGCAATAACTCCTAAACATTTTCAACGCGACTTTAAGATAAATAGTTGAAGTACTCCTCTCCTGCTCCTATTGCTCCTCCTCCTTTTCCTACTATGATTATTCCGATGTAAACTCCCATGCAGTAGCTCCTACACATTATCAACGCGACTTTTAGATAAATGGTTGTTGAAATACTCCTCTCATTCTTCTCTTGCTCCTCCTCCTCGTCCGCCTCCCCGTCTTCCTCCTGCTTCTCCTGCTTCTTTTCCTCTTGCTCCACCATAATTCAGATAATTCAAATTTCGGACAGTCATATATCCAGTAGATCTAAGGTGCTTCTGACCTGTAACTACTTCAAAAAAAGTTGTTTTTCTAATATTCTACTTCCTCTACAAATCAAAATTCTGGTTGAGATATTCCTCTCCTCCTCCTCCTCTTCCTCCTGCTTCTCCTCTTCCACCTCCTCCGCCATATTTCAGACAGTTGCCTAATTTCGGACAGTCATACATCCAGTGACCTAAAGTGTTTCAATCGTCCGCCGCCTCGCCTTCCGAATATATGAAACAGGTATAACAGTAAAAAAAATAGTGACGGAAAAAATACTTGCATCAATCTTTTGGTATTCTGTAATTTGCCTGGAAAATTTTAACAAAAGCATCCTGTATATGAAGTTTTTATTCTATTTTGAATCTAATAGTTTATATTTGTCATGATCCTTGGTAACGAATAATTCTGTTCAAATTTGCGCAGTCATTTTTAGTAATACATTCATTTAAATAAGTCATAAGATGATTTGCACGACTGGGTTCATCCTACCCAGCATGAATGCTGAAACATTATATTAGATGCTTTTTCTTACGATGTTAGCAAGCTTAGCTAACGCCAACTTTGTTACTATTGATCACCGCATCTACACTTATCATTTCTACAGAGTGATTCGTGATTCAGTTATAATGGCATTAATTTTAAAAGAAGATAGGGAATAATGAATATAATATATACGAATACGCACGAATAAAAATAAACCATTCAAATTTAATTACATATTATGTAAATAGTGAAATAAAATCCAGTATTCACTAAATTAAAGTATTAATAGAGACTGAAACGTTTTTTGTATTTAAATACACAGTATTTTCACAATTTGAAGTAGTATTTCCTACTCACTGAAAACAAGCTCTTGCTTCATTGCTGTGAAATATATCGTTTTAGAGAAAAATGGAACAGAATTTCTGATTCCAATTCCTTCGTTATTTCAAAATCATCACTAGATAATAAATAATAAAACTACGTATACAAGGTGTTAAAAAAAGAGTGTAAAATATTTAAGGAGGTGATAGTATGAACCAAAATAAGCAGAAAAGTCACAATAAACATGGGTCCGCAAAGTAACGGTTATAATAGTTGGTTGATGTTTAGTGAAATAAAGAGTACGTATTTGACAGTTGTTCTCAGTGCACCAGTTTTCTTTCGCTATGGCTGGTTACTCTAACGCAGAATTAACAGACATGCATTTCATGTATGGTCGTGCTAATGGGAACGCCATCGAAGTACGACGTCATTATGTTGACGCTTATCCAAATTGCCAGATTCCTTCACAACGCATATTTGGAAGAATTTACCAAAGATTGCGTGATACCGCTTCCTTGAGCAAACAGTGCCATTTATCCGGAAGACCAAGGTCGATATCCACTCCTAGAGCAGAAGAAGAAATTCTAGCACTGGTAGAGCAGAATGCAGGTACGAGTGTGCGGATAATATCAGCTGAGGTAGGAATTGGTGGTCCTCTTGTTTAGAGAATCCTTCACGAGCAACTGCTTTATCCATACCATGTGCAACGAGTACAGGCCTTAAATCCAATAAATGATCATCAAGCACGTTTGGTTTTTGCCGCTGGTTTCTACGTCATGATGCTGAAGACCCTCGTTTTCTTGCAAACATTCTTTTTACTGATGAGGCCGGCTTCACAAGAAATGGAGTCTTATTTTTCACAATACACATATTTGGGCTGACGAAAATCCGCATGCTCTAATAGAATCTGGATATCAGGCACGTTTTTCATTAAACATTTGGATGGGTATAGTAAGTGACAGGTTTCTAGGCCCTGTTGTCTACCAAACCGATTAACAGGCGCTGCTTACCTTAACTTTCTTCAGAACACACTGTATGAGTTTTTTGAAGACATCCCTTTGAATCAGGGGCAACAAATGTGGTTCCAGCATGATGGTGCTCCAGCTCGTTTTACCATGGCCGTTAGAGAGCATTTACACCAAACTTTTCCACATAGATGGGTAGGAAGGGCCGAACCTGTTTTATGGCCTCCAAGATCGCCTGATCTGAACCCTCGAGATTTCTTTGTTTGGGGATATTTGAAGACATTAGTGTGTGGTACTTCTGTAAATAGCTTGGAAGAGCTGCAGCTACGGATTATTCAAAAGTGTCAAGAAATCCAAACCAAGGAGGGTGTTTTTGAAAGAGTTTGAATATCGTTGAGACGAAGATGTCGTGCCTGCTTGGAAATGGACGGAGGGCACTTCGAACATCTTCTGTAACTTTGTTTTTTGTTTGCTAAAAGCTTCCTTTGTTGGTTTACTTTATTCCTAATAAAATAAAATGTTTGAAAAACGAATAGTGGTCCATATCTCCGCAACCGTTACTTTGCGGACCCATGTTTATTAAGACTTTTCTGCTTATTTTGGTTCATACTATTACCTCCTGAAATATTTTACACTCTTTTTTAACACCCTGTATATTGATCTTATAGGTATAATTATAGAAATACATTCTGCATTACTTCTATTTTATGTTTGATTTGTAATTAACATTAGTTTAAAGGATTTGGAAGTCTCTTATTGAAGGCAAATATTTACGATGCACGCAAGACAAAGCGGTTTAAAACTTTTTCTGGGAAGCTCTTTCATAGTTTTCACAGATAGATGGATTAGTCGGGGCGCTGAATGTTTTGTGTGCGTTAACGTCCGTCTAATGTTTGTTGAAAGGTCTAATATGTTTGAACATTACCTGAGCAGTAGAGAATTGTAGGTTGCTAAGCCTAATAAAGATGAAAGATGTAAACCATCTTCGGCTCGGTCAAGTTCACATGCTCTTATGGGTTTACAGCCTGTAGTAATCAGTAATGGGCCGCTTTCTATTCCGACAATTTATCTTGTGTTATATTTGCCTGCACTTGGAGGTAAGCGCAGCATATTCTGTTGACTTTCCTACCTCCAATCCTGCTGTTAGATATATTAAAGGAATACTAATTTGTTGGTTTACCTTTCATTATTAACACATCTTTAATCAATGTACATTTGTTAATTTTCTGCCTGATACCTCGGATTAAGGTAAGCCTGACAAACTTAATGAACATATGTAATTAAACAACCAATTTTCATTAAATACTTGCAACACATGTTAATTGGATATTTGACTTTGTTAGTATTTCTTATTACGAGTGTCCTTCTTCCTATTCCATATAAATTAATTTTAGGTTTATCATGTTTTATCGGAATTCTCACACATAAATTTAATTATACAGGATGGCCCAACGAAAACGTCATACCAGAGCCCATAGCGGCTAGGAAATTTTATTTTTTGGAAAAACGCAAAAACCCGTCGATTTTGTTTGCGAGGGGGACATCTTTTTGCATGAATTAGATGGTTCTAACTGCTACCCCCTGAGGGAGGTAAACATCCCCTCAAATTTTTAAATAGGAAGGGTGGTCAAGTTGCATATGGTTGAAAAGCTCTTTTGATTCTCTACACAGTCATGGGTCCCTTTTGAAAATCAACCCATTTTTTAAAAAGATACAGGATGCAGAACTTAACACATACAAAGTTTCCTATTATCTCTACAAATTATTCTCTAATTAAAATTCGCTATCGAGTTTGCTATTTGTCTGAATTTACCTGGACATTGCAGACGGGATTTTCCGTAATTTACCTTTAACCCTGCCTAAGTATCACCTAGTTTAAATTTATTATCCTGTATATAATTTAATACTAAGTTCTAATATAATCTTAAGCTTCTTATTTTGTTTACGATTCTAACTATTTAATCTTAAGTAAAGTTGTAAATAAAAGTAGGTAAGAATTAGGTAATATTGTAACCCTATATAAGAAATTGCTGAGTCGAGTAGCAGCAGTTCCTTCACAATAACCAAAGGGTGTACACACGCTATATTTCTTGTATAAATTCTTTTTTGGTATTATATACTTCATTACAAAGTACAGTGTTTTATTGGAATAGATGTTACGGTCTGTTCCTGGTCCTTCGAGAAGAAAAAGAGTACAATAAAGTACTCACAGATGTGGTGCAGTAGCACAAGTAGTTATTAAACATTCCTTAAAAAGAGGAATTAAGATCGCTACGAATAAACATGGTCCTTCGAGCCGGATATTGAAATCAGATAGAAGAAAACGAAGAATTCCAAAGAAAGAAAAACAAGTGCTTCCAGCAAACGAGTACAACGCAGCAGTGTATCAACGCAGGAATCAGAATTATTTAAACCCAATCAAGTAAGTGTGCAAATCCCATATATCCACATTACCCTTTATAAAAACTGTTTCTATTTAATTACTCATAATGGAGGAACTCAAAACATCAATTAATAAAATAGCCATGTTAAAGGCCAGTCTTACGAGATTAAGTAAGTATTTTAATCAAATGTTAAATAATGATACAATCACTAATGATGAAATAAATAGCTTAAAAAAACGATTAGATGTTAATCAAAATTTATTAGAAAAATATTACGAAATTCATGAAAATATTATATCGTATTCAGCTGAAGAACAGCACGAAATTGAATTAGAAGCATTTGAAAATACATTTTGCAACGTTACATCAACCATTGAATCTTTTATTAATGAGAAAAGAAAAACACCTATAAAAAAGCAGATGTAGTTCAAAGGAACTCACCTAATGTGGGGGAATCGTCAATACTTTTACCCAATATAAAAATGCCCAATTTCAATGGCGAATTTGAAAATTGGTTAGAATTTCGTGACACCTTTGAGTCTCTTATTCATAAAAATTCGTCGTTATCAGATATACAAAAATTCTTTTACTTAAATACAGCATTAACTGGAGATGCTGCCGAAGCAATCAAATCGTTAAAAGTTTCTGCTGAAAATTATCAAGTCGCGTGGGATTGGCTACATAAACGTTTTGAAAATAAAAGTTAATTGTGCAAAATAATATTAAAGCTCTTTTTAATTTAGAATCTCTCCAAAAAGATTCTTATTTCCCAGTACAAAGGCTTTTGGGTGGATTACTCAAAATATCACAGTCACTAAAAAATTATAACCAACCCACCGCCGATACATTTTTATTTACATTGTAACTTCCAAATTTACTAGGTCCATGAGACGCGATTGGGAATCCTTTAAACCAAGCGGAGAATTTCCAACAATTCAGGAGCTTTTAGATTTTCTTGAAAAGCATTGTGAATTTTAGGTACATTGGAAGCTAACACTTCCAATCATAATTTATATCAATCTGATTCAAATAACCATAAAAACATAATATGTTTAGAGAAGGAAATAATAATAATAATAAACATATTAAAGCTCACGTGAGCGCATATAAAGCAACATGTAGTTTTGCAAGTTTTCGCACCTAATTTATCATTGCGAATCATTTTTAAAATTAACTATAAATCAACGGATATCTGAAACTAAACGCTTGCATCTATGTTTAAATTGTCTAAAGAAAAATCATGCTACAAAAGACTGTACAATGCAACCATGCAGAAAATGCGGTAAAAAACATAATTCCTTATTACACCTTCATTATCCAGAAAATACTGAAGCAAGTAACAGCAATATGCAACAGAATTCCAATCAACAGTCAGTTAATTCTCAAATAGCCGCATCAGATGAATCTCTTGCTGCAGGATCATCTCAAGTGTCATATTCAAATCATTGTGCAAACAACTCACAAATATTATTATCTACCGCAAATATTCTTATTAATGATATATACGGAAATGCGCATTCTTGTAGAGCCTTGCTAGACCCTGGTTCTCAGTCAAACTTTATAACCCGCGAATTATGTGATCGTTTAGGATTACCAAAAATCCGCTTTAATTCGACAATATCGGGCATCAGCCAAATAACTTCAAATATTGATTTTAAAACTAATATAGCTTTCAAGTCTGGTATAAATAATTACCAAGCACAAATTTCCTGTCTTGTTTTGGAAAGGATTACTGATAAATTGCCTATAAATTCATTTAAAATCTCAGAATTAAATATACCTCGAAATATTCGATTAGCGGATCCAAATTGTAACCTCCCAAGTCGTATAGATATTTTATTGGGAGCAGGTATATTTTGGGAATTATTATGCGTAGGACAGCATAATTTAGGGAATAACAAGCCCATATTACAAAATACTAAATTGGGATGGATTCTTGGAGAGAAATTTTACTCAAAATAGAAACAACAAAATTTCTAGTGCACCCAATTCATTAGCATATTTTAGTGCAACCAATAACAGTATTGATACTCAATTGGAAAAATTTTGGGCATTAGAAGAATGCAATAATAAATATAATAAATACTCTCTGACGAACTACATTGCGAGAACCATTTTATAAAAACTACAGAACGCACCGACACAGGGCGATTTGCAGTAAGCATTCCATTTAAACCAAATATCAAAGAGATTGGCGAATCGAGAGAATATGCATTAAAAAGATTTTATTCATTAGAAAAAAAATTGGATAACAATAATGAATTAAAAACCGAATATATTAAATTCTTGACAGAATACGAACAATTAGGTCATATGACAAAAGTATCGGAAGGTTCAATTGCCTCTCCTCATTTTTATTTACCTCATCATGCAGTGGTAAAAGAAACAAGCCTTACAACAAAGGTTCGCGTAGTGTTCGATGGGTCAGCAAAAACTTCCACGGGTATTTCATTAAATGACACTCAGTACATTGGGCCTAAAATACAGCATGACTTATTTTCAATATTATTGCGATTCCGTAAGCATACTTACGTAATAACCGCCGATATAGCGAAAATGTACCGTCAAGTACTAATACAAGATAGAGATTTACAATTAATATTATGGAGGCCTAATAAAAACCAACCGATAAATTCTTACAAATTAAATACTGTCACTTACGGTACAGCATCAGCATCATTTTTAGCAGTACGCTGCTTAAAGCAATTAGCAATCGATAATCAAATAGAATATCCTTATATTTCTAATATAATTGAAACAGATTTTTATATGGATGATCTAATAACTGGATCTGATTCATTTGAAGAAACACTTGCTATTCAAAAGGATATTACTTCCATATTATTAACAGCTAATTTTGAACTACGTAAATGGTCCTCAAATAATAGTAATATACTTAAACAAATTAATTCACATAATTATGATCAGAAATTTCATGTTCGATTTGATAATGACGAGCAAAATAAAACATTAGGTATTTATTGGGAACCCAATGCTGATAATTTATTATATTCAACGCAACAAATCTCAAAACAAGCTAAAGTTACAAAGAGATCAATTCTTTCTGTGACCGCTCAAATATTTGATCCTCTAGGACTTTTAAGTCCGGTAATTGTAAATGCCAAATTAATAATTCAAAAATTATGGCAATATAAACTATCATGGGATGAGGCTATACCTCTTGATTTAAATACGAATTGGTTGAAAATTAGAGATCGACTGCATGATCTTCAATCTATAAAAATTCCAAGACATGTTTTATGTAAAAAATCTAAATTTATTGAGTTGCATGGGTTTTGCGACGCCTCTGAAAAGGCATACGGAGCTTGTATATACCTTAGAAGCACTGATAGCTTAGGTTGTACTCAAATTTCTTTACTTTGCTCTAAATCGCGAGTTGCTCCTTTAAAAAATGTTACGTTACCGCGTCTTGAGCTATGCGGTGCTGTTTTATTAGCGCAACTAGCGAATAATGTCAAGAAATACATAGACATTAAATTTGAGAATTGCTTTTATTGGTGCGATTCAACCATTACTTTAAACTGGATACAAGCCGCACCCAACAAGTGGAAAACATTTGTTGCTAATCGTGTCTCAGAGATTCAGCATTTAACTCAATCTAGTGATTGGCGGCATGTAAAAACTAATGAAAATCCAGCGGATCTTATATCACGTGGTTTGTACCCGCAAGAAATTGAATCCGCTCAACTGTGGTGGAATGGGCCATCCTGGTTGATTGAGGAGCATTCAAAATGGCCAATAATAAATGAAAAATTTAAAGATAACCTATTGGAAGCTAAAACTGTGGTAACTATAGCCACACAGATCAAAAAATGTGATATTCTCTCTAAATATTCATGTTTGAATAAATTAAAACGCATAACCACCTATTGCCTCAGATTTATAAATAATACCCAACCTGCCAGTAAAAACTATATGGCCCTATATCAGTAAATGAATTGGAAATTGCTTTGACAAGGTTAATTAAAATTGCACAATCTGAGGTATTTTTTCCGAAATAAATGATTTAATGAAAGATAAACCAATAAGCACGAAGAGTAGTTTATTAACACTCAACCCATTTCTTGATAAGGATCAGATCTTGAGAGTTGGAGGTCGAATAGAACATTCAAACTTTAATTACTCTAAAAGCACCCAATTATACTACCTCCTTCATGAACTTACGTATTTATTAATAAAAAATGAGCACCTACGCTTATTACACTGTGGCGCAAACCTCTTATTAGCGTCTTTACGGGATAAATATTGGCCAATTTCGGGAAAGCGTACAATAAAACACGTAATCTATAAATGCGTAAAATGTTTTAGAGCTAAGCCAAAATTTGATAATCCACTCATGGGTAATTTACCCAAAGGACGCTTAGAACCTGCCCCGCCTTTTTACAATTGTGGTGTAGATTACGCTGGTCCTATTTTAATAAAAGATAAAAGAGGACGAGGATCAAAATTAGTAAAGACTTATATTTGTATTTTTGTATGTTTCGTAACTAAAGCAGTGCACATTGAGTTTGTTATTGAACTTAGTTGCGAAGCATTTTTAGCTTGCTTACGCAGTTTCATGGCAAGGCGTGGACAACCTTTAAATATATATTCTGACAATGCGACAAACTTTGTAGGTGCAAATAATGAACTGACAGAATTAAATAATTTTTTAAGTAATAAAGAGATTCAAAGGCATTTACAGTATTCATTAAATCAATATAATACTTCGTGGCACTTTATACCTCCTCGTTCCCCACATTTTGGTGGTCTCTGGGAAGCTGGAGTAAAATCAGTTAAATTTCACATGAAACGGGTAGCTTCAATGTAAATTTGACGTTTGAAGAATATTACACTTTGCTAACGCAAATAGAAGCAGTTTTAAATTCCCGTCCCTTAAGCTCCTTATCCACAGACATCAATGACCCCGAACCCTTAACTCCGGCACATTTCCTGATTGGGAGAAGAATTACTTCTGTACCTGAGCCCGGTCTATTGGAGTTTCCTGACAACCGCCTCAGCAAATATCAGCACATTCAAAAGGTGACTCAGCACTTTTGGAGACGATGGAGCAGAGAATACATAAACGAATTACAGATTAGGACCAAGTGGCGACAAAAATTTCAAGATATTCTGAAGGTTGGCATGCTCGTTGTCATTCAAGAAGACAACCAACCCACCTTTAAATGGCAAATTGGACGCATAATGGAATTGCACCCTGGAACGGATGGGATAACTCGTGTTGTGTCCATAAAAACTACAAGTGGCATCATAAAACGGCCAGTGACAAAAGTGTGTGCCTTGCCCATTTATTGACAAATATTTTTAGGATTAAAAATTTCTACTTATTTAATAATCTATATTTAGTTGAAAGCACGACATTTCAAGGCGGGCGGCATGTTCGAATTTACCTGGACATTGCAGACGGGATTTTCCCGTAATTTACCTTTAACCCTGCCTAAGTATCACCTAGTTTAAATTTATTATCCTGTATATAATTTAATACTAAGTTCTAATATAATCTTAAGCTTCTTATTTTGTTTACGATTCTAACTATTTAATCTTAAGTAAAGTTGTAAATAAAATTAGGGTAAGAATTAGGTAATATTGTAACCCTATATAAGAAATTGCTGAGTCGAGTAGCAGCAGTTCCTTCACAATAACCAAAGGGTGTACACACGCTATATTTCTTGTATAAATTCTTTTTTGGTATTATATACTTCATTACAAAGTACAGTGTTTTATTGGAATAGATGTTACGGTCTGTTCCTGGTCCTTCGAGAAGAAAAAGAGTACAATAAAGTACTCACAGATGTGGTGCAGTAGCACAAGTAGTTATTAAACATTCCTTAAAGAGGAATTAAGATCGCTACGAATAAACACTATTAATTTCAAAATCATTAAGTTAAAGAAGCATCTAAACATATCCAAATGGCTGGAAATAATTGACCAGCAACTTCCATTCAATAATAAATAATTTTACGTGAACTATTATCATTACTTACTCCAACGTATTGTTAGGGTTTTTGCAGTTATTTCTTTCACAAATTCCACTAAAAACGGTATAGATAAGAGACCATTTTTCAGTCAGCCATTTTGTCGTAAAGTAGTGTTAGTGGTTTTAGTGGCTGTTTCGCATTAAATACAAAATAATAAAAAATGGTTTATTCAGCGCAAGTGGGTGGAAATAATTGAATTATTTTATAAAAATAACGAATGTGCTTTGAGAGCAGCTCAGTTGTTTACTGAACGACATGCCAATAAACCCGTCCATCGCAAAATTGTCTTGGAGTTAGTAAGAAAATTCCGGGAGACGGGATCTGTGGGCAATAAAAAGCGAAACAATGAACGTTCTGTACGTAATGAAGCTGTGAAGGTTGCAGTTCTGGGACACGTTGTTTTAGATCATAGCCTAAGTACAGTACACGGCAATTGGCTTCTGTAAGCGGTGTAAGTCAGAATAGTGTACAACGAATTTTAAAACATTACAAGTTCCATCCTTACAAAATTCAACTTTTCCATGAACTTCACGAATATAACTTTGACCGCCGGGTACAATTTTACGAGGTCATGACTGAACGGGCGATGCATAATTTAAATTTTCTTTTCAACATTTGTTTTTCCGATGAGTGCAGCTTTTTCCTAAATGGCACCGTCAACCGCCATAATTGCCGTTACTGGGCAGACTCCAATCCAAGGATATTCCACGAACAGCATACTCAACACCCAGAAAAATTAAATGTTTGGGCTGGTATCTTTTGTGATTCCCTTGTTGGTCCTTTTTATAAATGATAATTTGACTGGTGATATGTATTTGGAATTGCTGCAAGAAGCCATTGATCCAGCCTTAACGGTAATTGTGGAAAACAATGATTACCTCGAAGATGAACTGATGTTTCAGCAATACGGGGCTCCCCCCACTATGCCCACCATGTGCGCGAATTCTTAGTCCCATTGGACTACTTTTTGTGGGGCCACCTAAAAACCAAAATCTATGCCACCCAACTGGACTCACTCCTGAAATGCTCCAGAATGTAAGATAGCGTTTTGAACAAAATCTTTATAATTGCATGGACTCTCTTCAACACTATACTGGAAAAATTTTTTGTCAAAAATTGATCGACTTGCAATTTTAGAAATGTCAGTGGTGTACTTTTTTCTATTCTGCTGAAAATATGACTTGAAAAAGTTGTTCAGAATGGTAAATTATGGAGACGTGCAAAATTTCCAGAAGATCGGCGAGGTTTGATGAAACCATTTTTCAACAAAGCACAAAGATTTTATCAAAGCAGGCCGATCTTTTTGAAATTTTGCACGTCTCCATAATTTACCGTTCTGAACAATTTTTTCAAGTAACATTTTGCTGTATTTTCAGTAGAAAAGGCACTTTACCTGAAACGTTAACAGTTTTCAATCGCCGATGCACTGAATATTTCAAATAGCTTATTTCAAAAACTGTTACTCCTAACTTCAACAAGGTATACCTTTTTCAGATATAACAGGTAGGACAATCGATTTTTTCAATAGTCAGATGGATACACTAAGCAGCAAAAAAGTTCTGTCATTTAAAAGAAACATGATGTGCCATAAGTGGCGCCCTCTACTAGTGATGTCAAATTTAGAAACAAATTTGAATTTCTCGCCCACAAAAACCTCTGACTTACATATTTTATGTAAATATTTGGATTTTTTAAGAAGTTATCTATAAATATCGACACTTTGACACCCCTTTTTTATTATGCGACTTGGAATATGAGTATGTTAGGTTAAATAGATTTATTTTCACCTAAGGAATCTGTGGTCTCATTTTTGCTACTTCGAAATATATCGAATATAAATAAGAGTATACAAGTAAACTTATTATGAAAAGCAAAATATAAAATAATAACAATTACGAGAAACACTACGAGATAATTTGTCGTAGTAAGAAATATTTTTTTTATTTACGGAAACAACAAATAAATAAAATAATGCTTTGCAAACTAACATTTTTATTAAGTACATAATATATGTATGTATAAACATATCAATCTTTATTTATTTCAGTATTTTACCGCCTTTCCAGAGTTTTTCTTGGAATGACATTTTAGACATGTAAGTTTATATTAACAATATTTACATCTACAGTTGAATTTAAAAAACATAATTTCAAAGATTTCTGTACCTAAAAATTTGTTGGTAGACCGCTTTCTGTCGTTGTATATTCGTTTTAGTTCGGTATCTTTGAATATTCGTAGGTGGCAGGAGATAACATTCGTCTTATTTTCTAAACTCTACATTATTCAGTTCTTAAATGTCTAAATACAAGTAGTATTTGTAGAAAACACTATTTCAAGAATACGACGCCCTTAAACAAAATAAAATTGACAAAAGTTATAACTTGAATTAATAAATCTGAATTTACATATTGCATATAATTTTTCAGTTTAGAAATTGAAATAAGTTATTCGTCTTAATTAAATTTAATGGATTTTTAACAGAAAGCTTCTAACTCCGAACTCTTATTGTTTGGGGGTTGTTAAACTTTATGTTGTAAAAATACACATTGCTCATAAAGTTTCACGAGGATTGCTCATAAAAAAAACTAAAATCCCGAAAGTTTCATTTTGTTTGCAGTCATATAAAACTTCCGCAAATTTGCAGCCGTTGTCGTAAGCTTTTTACTATAATAGTCTAAACAGAAAGCAATAAAAACTTCTGCATCTCTCATCCCTTTGCGTCAAATAGTCTGGATGCTCGGCCGTCTCCAGCAGTTCCTACGTTCGGCCCGTGCATATCAAAATTCTGAACATGTCAATCGCTGACTGTACACTCGAGCGAGACACTTATTTCGCGTCTAAGCACGTGCTGCGGGCGAACTCGCTCGACTTTTGCGTCCTTCTGTACTGCGGAAATAGAAAATTGCGCCCATCTCTTGCAAGGAAGGCGTTTTAGAATTTCTGCCAAACTCAGGGATCGAAGTATTTGTATTATAAATCATCTCTCGAGAAGTAATACTAAGTAGCACTTGAAATTTTTCAAAATATTATAAATTTTTCCCTTGTCAACCTTTGGCCACAGATAAATTTAGCTAATTTATCTGTGATTTTACTTTCTAAGGGAACCATTGCCAAGATATGGTGTTTTCCACACACCGAAAAAAATCAGCAAACAATTCAATTTATTTAATGTCGCCGTATATCTCGCCGCAAAATTTGTGGTGTTTTTTAAGTACAGAAATCTCGAAAAATAAAACACGTACAGCAAAATAATAGTAATATCAAAAATGAAATTATTGATGTTTTGTTTGTCTCCTCAAGTAAATTCTCCTCAAATAAAATAACACATTAGTTTGTTATACTAACCCCACATTTTAACAATTATTTTCACACTTATGAATAAAGCCAGCTTCAGAGAACGACGTCACGTGACTCAGCCAATGAAAATAATTGTATTCGTTGTTGAAGTCGAGTGAAGTTCAAAATTTCCAACTTCAACTATCCAGAGGAGCAACATTTGTACGTAACATAACCAACAAAAACAAAGCTAATCTTCATTTAACTGAAATTAAACTGGTTGTGCGGATGTTGCCAGCAACACTACATTGTTCTCTGAAGCAGATTTAAGGCAATCCAACGTGCTGTCATCTTGCTGTCAAATCACTTTAAAAATGGCTGTTGTAACACAAACTACTTGACATATGACTACAAAGTATATTTATACTTTGTACTTTGTGCATATGACATCAAGCAGACATTTGTGTTTTGTGTAGAACTGTGAACTGTGTGTTTTGCTCATTATATTTTATACCTATTTCGGAATATCAAGGATAATTTAGACTATTATTATGGTTTTATTTTGTTGTGTTACACAGATCTGCACTGTTTGTCGTAGAGATGCCATTTTAAATAATTTGAGGTTAGGGCGTGGGACTTCCCTGTAAAAGTGAACAATCTTATATTATGTAGAACTATGTAAGTTTATGTTATAACATTATTTAGATCTACCATTGAAATAAAAAAACACGTATTTCGAAAGATTTCTGTATCAAAAAATTTACCGGTTAGACCACTTTCTGTCGTTATATATTCGCTTTACTTCGGTACCTAGAATATTTGCAGGCGCCATGAGATAACATTTTTGTTATTTACTGAACTGATATTATTCAGTTCTTAAATGTCTAAAAGTAATTGTATTTGTAGAAGACACTATTTCAAGAATCTCTTAAACGCCTCGCCTATCTCGCTCTTAAACATAATTTATTCTCGGGAAACAAACCGTTTTTGGTGTACTGCTCACTTTTCTATCAAAAATAAATTGATTTATTTGGTAAGAAAATTTAATTTTTTTGGCCATTTAAACGTCTTATGAAAACTTAATTATAAAAATAGGTTTTCAAAAAAATATATTTTAATCATTTCTGAAAAAACGTTCTGAAAAAAAAGATTTTTTATTGAAATGAATGTTCTTAATTGAGGGAAATGCAAAAGGAGAATATGTAATCTTTTACCTGTATGTTTAAATATGAAAAATCCCAATAAGAATAAAATCTGTTTTAAGCATCAAATTTACTGCATTTTGTTCTGATAATATACTCTTCTTAAAGGTATTAGGACGATTAATTTAATTATATATCCCTACATATTTGATAAAATCTGTAGGAACTTATTTAAAATTAATTTTACTTAGGTTAATACCTTTATTTTGTAGTGTTTTCCCTTTTGTATTTAACATATATTTTCATTGTTTGCCTTTAAATTGTATTGTTTATCTTTTCGTACCTCTTATTGTCAGTCATAAATAATTATATTTTACATACATTGTACATATTTCTAGAAAAAAATAATTTGCTATTAACATCTTAATACAGCAAATTGCAAAATTTTTACGCCAATAATTTTTTTCCAAACACAAAA
Source organism: Monochamus saltuarius (assembly GCA_025584915.1). Classification (NCBI taxonomy): domain Eukaryota; kingdom Metazoa; phylum Arthropoda; class Insecta; order Coleoptera; family Cerambycidae; genus Monochamus; species Monochamus saltuarius. The sequence continues at coordinate 74,143,188 of CM046721.1, read as the reverse complement.
ATTTTGATCCATCGGAATCAAATTTTAAGTTTGGCCAGTTGACTGAAAATAAGATTGAAAACAAATTATGAGTTTCCATTTGTCCTCAATCCTTCATTATTAAATGTCCGCTAGTTGACTGTTAAAAAATTATTATCTATCATTTTCACTGCAAATTTTCTAACGCCTCCATTTTTGCTTCTTCTGTTTAGTTTTCTACTACTATTTCGTTTTTATTACGTTTTTCATGTACGAAAATCAGTCAGTAGTTTGATTTCCAGTTGCAGTCCATTTTTGTAAAGAACGATTTATCACCTAAACCCATTAACGGAGTTCTCATACTATAGTTCCAAAATTTCATTAATTTAAATTATTTCTTGTTTTGCTAAGTAGTGCAACAATGTAGAATAAAATTTTAGTTTGTCTTTTAATTTTATTTTTGTTCAATATCATATAATAACACATTTAGTAGTCATTTTTATTGTTAAAGGAAAACCATGGCTCCATTGTAAATAAAATTTCAAAAATATATTGTTTATCCTGATATTAGAAATGCTTACATATAATGTGATTCTTACACTTTGCTCTGCTCTGACCAGATATAATTCCAGATTTGGATACATTAGCGTCGGTTTAGGTTATTTATGAGCTTTTGCTCAACCACCAGTATTCAGTATTATATTAATTCATATAAAACAAGTGTTTTAAAGTTTATTATATGTGAATTAATTCCATTTATAACCTTTTTCAAAAAATAACATGCATGTTTCTGCCTAAGAATGAATCTTTGACCCTCATAGGTTATTCGACTCTCGGATATTATTAAATGGACTATAGAAAAATTAGAGAAAAGGTTTTATATATCTGTTCATTCAGTCATAAGTGGAACTCCATGATCTTCAAGTTTGAACTGAAACAAAAAATATTGGCTTTTAAAATAGGAAAATAATTGATAGTATTTTTTGCGAATGTGAGAATTGAGAAGCAATTAGGACAATAAAATTGCTTTATTTATGCAGCAGAGAATATTAAAATAGAAGTTAATGATCATTATAATATTAAATTATTAGAATTATTTATTAAAAAAACAAATTGTTGTTGTATTATGTAGGTACCTATCTTGTTATACAACTGTTAACTGTTATGTACCTAGTAAATAATAATTGATATAATTTCATTTTACATTAAAATGTTTAAGAGTAGTATTAATATTTGCAAAATCGAAATAAAATTGGTAAACTCATCTTCTTTACATTAATATCAGCAACAGCATTTTATCTTTATTATAAGGGATGTTTGGAAAATAGCTGAGAAAAATTAATGGATTCTTCAACAGATATTAGAAGGTGTTTTATTTAAAAAAATATGTTAGCCTCCCCTAAGAAATTACAGCCGTTGAAAAGTCGATATTGGAAATCAAGTTTCAATGGATGTTACTGTACAAATACCAAAATTAATTATAAACGCATTTTTGTGTGTTTTTACTACTTTTTTGTAAATTTGCTGCAATTCTTTTTTTATTAGTTTCATTGGGTTTTTGCCACACTTCTGAAAAAATAAAAATTAATTAAATAAGCCCTTGCTCCGAACGGATCAGTCAAGGGTTATTTTTGAAACTAAGTTTGCCTCGCATCACTATCGCGCACTTCCGTATTTTTGACGTTTCGAAAAACTCTGTTTTCGTTCTCAAAATAGTAAATGTAGTAAAAGTATGTCAAGTTTGACTAAAATTTGTGTTTTTTTTTCGTAAATAACCATTGTATTTTTACAATGTCAATGCAAAAATACTGTAAACTGTCTATAATAGGAAATGCCATTTATGTGTAAATTTACGAAACATAACAATAAGTGGATTTGTAGAAAAGTTAAAATCGGTGTTTGATGATTACGGTGGGATCGGGCAAAAATTACGTGGTACAGGGTTTAACATAGACGATGAATGGATTGGTTCGTTGTTATTAGCGGGTTTACCGGACAAATTTTAAGCAATGATAATTGTAATTCAGGAATACCTATTTCTGTGGATGCTATCAAAACCCAATTGTTGGAGATGGATGAAAATATTGGTAGCACCGCTAATGCATTCGTTTCGAAAAGTTGGCATGGCGGTAATCGGCAGGCTGGTAACGCGATGAAAATCAAGAAAGACATAAAAGATATTATGTATTACAAATGCAAGCAGATGGGACACTTTAAAACTAAATGTCCAAATGTTGATGTTTCGGAATTTAGACAACAAAAGTCCCCGAATGCTTTTAGTACCATATTTTTAAGTGGCAATTTTGAAAAGGTTGATTGGTATGTGGAGTATGACGCAAGTGTACATTTAACAGCGAATGAACACTGGGTTGAGCAGCGATCAACGAATACAGAGACCAATGTGCTCCAGAGCTGACTACAAATGTATTGTCTGCACTGAGAATTCAACAAGAGCGTTTCATTTCATGAGGTTTAAGCTATGGTACGACTTTGAATTGGAGAATTATTAAATTAGGTGTTGTACCTCTATTAACCAATATAGATAGGTATTAAACAATAATAACCTACTGAACTACACTAAACGAGATGAAAAAATATAGAAAATGATACCTAAATATTAAAAAATATTACTACTTTGTTCATTCTTATAAATAATTTATTGAGCTAAATTCGGGTACTAATAATAATGTAAACAATTGACATTGTAAATATAACCAAATTAACCATTTCCTCTTCCGAAAATGGATAATTACTCGCACAGGGAACGACAAATTTTGTTGAACCTAACTTCTCACCTTCTCTGCCAGGGGCAATTAACGTGTGTCTGGTTGCGCGTTGCCACGGCAACGGGTCGATGCTTTGGTCGTAAAGTTTTATGGTCTCTGGCGTAGACGCACGCAGTCGGCGTCGCGGCGGTAGCGTCGCTCTCTGCTGTGATTCAACGGTCGGTAGCAGCGCCGTTATGTCTGCCCTGGGCTCATAAAATACAGCGGCGTGCACCGGCTCAACCCCTCACGTGGGGGAGATAACGTGGTTTATGACCGCCGTTAAAACATGAGCGCGCAACGCCGTCGCCACGAATGGCCCGGGTGAGGTGTTTAACACTTCGGTAATAAAACTCCACCGCCCGCTTCGGTGCGGTGCGGAAGAACGGGGGTCGCGATGAAACGAAGAGGTCAATTCCCACTGTTAAGTGGCCAAATGACGATTTTTCTATCCACTTGCATGCAGCCGCAGTTATACTTTTGAAAGCTAGTACCTGCAGGGATTATTGGCTCTTTTACGACTTCCAGCAGAGATCATAGCTTTTCTGCGGTTCGTGATGATAATCAGTTCGGTGTGGTCACACTGAGAGAACAATTTACTAATACTTTAATTAAAATTAATAATCTTACAATTGTAACAATCTTAATTTGCAATATTCCAATATGTTTTCATACTTTAAAAATAGACCTTTACAGCTTGCAAAATCTTCATCCTCCGTTGTCAACATAGATTAAGATGAAACCATACTATATATTTGTAAAACTGAATTTCATGTGTAACCCTGTATATTCTAAAATTGTTCACAATTTATAATTTATTTGTAGCATAATTTTTATTATGTAGTCGACTTGTTTGTGTTTACTTTATGATGACTACTGTATATGTATATGTACATGTATGAAACGAACACTGATACGAAATTTTAGTAGACTGTATGCGAATGATAAAAAAAATGGATTCAATAAACAAATAAAGAACGACGGGTTGCAAAACGACTTACCAGTGCAGTTCTGTTGGTGCAATAGATGCTGGTAAAACGATTTTAACTAATCCCCGTAGCCGGTAGACCGTATATAAGCTATATTCGTGGAGAGATTGGCACCCTCTCTGCGGGTATGGTAGGGTGGAAGAATTTGGCTTGGGCCAATGTGAGAGATTGATACCGGTTGACATTTGACTACCCCTAATTAATGAGGTTTTCCAGGTTTCCCTCATTCCTGCACTGAATGGTGGTTAGGGCCTACCAACGTAAGTCGTTCCTGGGCGCAAATGCGGCCTGCTTAATAATAATATGCCGCCCCCTCTCCCGCACAAGTCTTCGACTTCTGGGCTAATTCTCGTGATTAGAATGAGGGGTAGAGATATTATTATTATAATCCGTTTTCTTTCTTGAGTTATGTTATAACGAAAAATTCACTAGCGATGTGTATCGTCGCGAATCGATTTTCGAATATTTGGTACAAAAAGTATTACGTATAAGAAACCGGGATAATGAAATTGCCTACACAACAAATCTCTCAATAGAGTTAGTATTATTATTAACACATACCTATAATGTTAATTATACGAAAATGCCTATTTAATATCTATGAAATTATTGAAAATTATATAATTACAATATGGGGACGCAAAAAACACCATGATTATTTAAATATCCTGTGTTAATCTTAGTAATCTTATTTGCTTATTACCATTAATTGTAAAGTTTTGCCAGGTGAAAATAAACAAATATAATGAGGTTAGACTATTGGTTTGCACAGTTGACGTTGTTGTAAGGTAGCAGCACTGATACTTTATACCTGCTTAAAATTATATTTCTAAATGATTACCAACTTAAGATTGAATAACCGATCACATTGTTTTAATTTTTTGTTGATAATTCTAATAAAACCAGAAGGGAACTAGCAAACTGCACTTGTCCTCATTCGTTTCTGGTAGTAATCAGTTACCCATATTTCAATTACAAACACACCGCTTATCTGTGACAAAATTAATTGAAACGTGATATTCCATCTTGGGAGATAATTATTTATTATGCATTATTTATTTATCATTTAGTATGAAATTAATTTAAAATTAGTTCGATTAATTTAATAATTTTGGTGTTTTAAATTAAATTTCATTTTTATAACCTGCAAATTTCAAGAACTTTCTATTTTTTTAATCTCTCACTTTTTAGCAACCAGCATAATTTCTTTGAGAATAATTTTCAGAATAATTTTTGGAAAAGAATAATTTCTGTGATGTTCTTATGGTGAAGGTGAAGTACTACTAGATCTGCAATCAACTCTGTTAGCTTTCACCGATTTTTGTCATCTCTTGTTAATATCTATTTAATTGCACCATTCTCAACCTATACCTACGGAGCAGAGGCACTGAAGGAGATAGTAGTAGTTCTTTGTTTTTGTATAGGTTGGCGGTCAAACTAAAATCTAAATTTGTTTATCTTTTTTCAATGCCTCTCAAGTATTCGATTCCTCCGAGTGCTTAACCCACAAGCCAGTGACTCCGACCTAATGCCTCCGACATGTTAGCTGCCGTTCGCCTGTTACCTAACCCTTTAAAACAAAGGTAATAAAATAATAGCACCGTTTTATGAAAAATATGCTACTTTACGTTAAGGTGTTAAGCTAATAGGGTAATTTGGTCAAACCTCAAATTGTATGATGTGTATGGTAGTATGGTCAACCGATGAAATTTTAAGTCGATCTGATAAGTAGTTCTCGAAATATACAAGATCACATTGGAATTAAACGATGGCGAATCCTGACGTCTTCGCCTCCTACAGACTTATTTGTTCAGCATATTCGTCTAATCGTAGATTTAATTTAATTATGATGATGGATTATTTTAATACAAATCACTACTTTGTAAGTGATGAAATGTGAGATGTAAAGTTCTAAAATGAAATGGGTAATAGCAGCTAGGTTTTTCAAATAATGTAGATGGGTACCAAAGAAACCAACATGATATATTTATCTATTTTGTTACAAAAATTCGAAATAAAATTAAATGTTTCTAAAACAAGAATTTTATATGACAAAGCAAACATGATTTGTTATATACATATTAGCCAACATTTTAATTAAATTAAAGTTTGATTATGAATTAGGTACATAGGTTGTGTAAATAAATCTTCAAATTTATTCTTTCTGACTAAATATTGAAAATATTATATGAAAGTCTAAATGTCCAAAAAAATATTCTATTTTAGATTTTCACGAGAATTCTAGGGAGACAATCAGTGGAGCTTAAATGTTTAAATTGATAGAGAAATTTACAAGTGTCTTCTAACTAAAAGAAAATCCCAATTTCACAAAATACCATACACTATAAAAATAATTAAGTAAATGTTTAACTTATAATTGTTATAATTCAAATTCACGCCTACTAATCGCACAGTTGCGACAAAAGATTCACATGGCTTTGATGGTATTTTTTGTTCTATTTTGAAAACTAATTGATAGTATCAAGTATCCTTTGATCTCTCTTATTAACGCTTCCTTTTTCGAGGGTATTTTCCCAACAACACTCAAGCAAACATGAGTAGTACCGATTCTTAAAAAAGGTGACTCTGACAAAATTTCTAAGTACATAAGTATTTTTCTGCTTCAGTTTTTTCCAAAATATATGAATACGCATTTTCTGAAAATTTGAAGTTTTTTCTTAGCTCGTGCATTTTATACTGTAAACCATCAACTACTTTTGAAAAAGTTGGAGCATTATAAAATCAGGGGAAATGTCCTAAAATGGTTAGAGTCATATTTACAGGGTCGGCTACAGCGTGTTGTCATTGGGCATATGGTGATATACTCGTGTCAAGAATTCAGACGTCTTACGTCATGGTTGACATTAGGCAATTGTCTTTATTGTCAACGTAATTTTCGATTAAGTTTTCTTTAATTGGCGGTCTTGCTTAGTTATTCAAGTGTTTTTTTCTTAGTGGGATAAAGACCAAAATAGAAGGACATTACATTTATTTCATTGCCAACGTTGTGCAAACTAACACCGAAACGTTGGCAATGAAATAAATGTAATGTCCTTCTATTTTGGTCTTTAACCCACTAAGAAAAAAACACATGAGTAATTTTCGATATTAGGTCGCGTTAAAATCAACAATTTTTTGCAATTTCGTGCAATATATAATGCAAACATTTAGTGTAGTATATAGTTTTATTACTCTCTGTTGCAGTTTCTGAAATCTTTTGATAAAAATATAACGAATTATTCAATTGTTCATATGACGTAAGTCGTCTGAATTCTTGACGCGAGTATAGACTACTTTCTAGTCCTAGATTAGTGCCTGTTGGTATTCCACAGGGAAGTACATTAGGTCCTGTTGTATTCATAGTGCTCATCAACGACTTGAAATAATATTTTAAGTCTGGTCGATTATGTCTTTTCGATGATGACACTACTGTGAGGTTTCAGGGTAGAAATATGGCAGATTTGTCGCTGATGGTAATGTAATGTGTCAGAGACATTAAGCGTTATTGTGATAACAATGGATTGTCTCTTAATAATTTCAAAACTGAAATGATGACCTTCTCAATGTTTGACACTGATGTTAGCTTATGGATGGAAAATCTGTAAAAGATGACTATTCTGTGAAACCGTTAGGTATTACCTTGGAGAGAAAATTAAATTGGTATCCACATATCGAAATGGTATGTAACAGATTGGCTAAACAAAATTATATTGTCTGGAACTTGAGAGAATATCTAAATATTAATACATTAAAAACATATTTAAGTCTATTCACACACGGAATTGTGTGAATCTTGTCTCACTTCACTCATGTATCACATTTAAGTAAGGTGAGCGACTTAAGTTCAGAATTTCTCTATTATGGTCATGTCAGAATCACACACAGATCTATCAGAGACTGCTACCAAAATTTTATAATTTATGTTTGTTGAATTTTCTGACTTCAAATATACAGGGTGTTTTTAATATCAGTCCCATTACTGAAATGGTTTATACAGAATATAAATAAATAAGTGCAAAAAAATCGGGGTAATTCCCCGTATAAAAATATGATGGATCTTTCATATAAAAATATCTTATTTGAACATCCCCTCAAAAAACCCTTTATATTGAACAATGAGTTTTGCGATTGTTTTCTTTAGAAATTAATCCTTTTGTTTTCAAATGGCCATATAAGTTTCTGAACAATTTATGAGGGTAATCATTTTTATGGGGATTCCTGTAGGTATATAGGTGGCCTAAATCGTTTTATCTTCATCTCAGATTTAATGGTGCTTTAACCTTTCTGGGTCACCCTGTATAAATTGTGGTCTTGGAGTACAGTGGTGGCAAACAAAGTTCGAAGTATCAATATTTTATATATATATATATATATATATATATATATATATATATATGGTTGTAAAATTTCTCCGGGTTCCTTTCCGCGATGAAACTGCATGGTCCTCAAAAGAACCAATTGTTTGACAACGTTTCGGTAAAATCTCATTTACCATCTTCAGGTCTTCTTACTTCTGCTTCGCGTTACTACGTTCGGCTTACTGAAGCTGAAGCTGACAGTAAGCCGAACGTAGTAACGCGAAGCAGAAGTAAGAAGACCTGAAGATGGTAAATGAGATTTTACCGAAACGTTGTCAAACAAATGGTTCTTTGAGGACCATCAGATTCATCATGAAAGGAACCCAGAAATTTTACAACCACATTACGAACTAACATATATATATATATATATATATATATATATTTTTTTACTTATACACGATTCTCCTGCTTTAAATTGTTATATCATCATTTTAGCATACATTTCAAGTGTAGCTTTCAAAGGAATGGTTTTCGTGTTATAATACCATTTTAATATATTCTGTATTGGATTATTATTTTTAACTAGAAAATTTCAACAATATTTTTGTAGAGTTTAGTGGCGTACCTGTAATCTTTATACAGTGTGTTTGTAACAAATAGTTATACCATTTGAACATCTCATGAAAACTTAATTTTGAAAAATGATTTTCAAATTAATATATTTTCTCCTTTCCCTAAACAATTTGTTAAAATCTGTATAAAAATATGGTTTTGAAATAAAAAAAATATTTTTTTAACATTGCATAAGTTTTGTATAAATGCTTTTATTGTATTGAAGCATTTGCACATAATATGAAAGAAAAACTAGATGTAACAAAAAAAAACAATATTTTTGTTTATACTTAATTTTTTCCACGGGTTTCAAAATACCAAAATAAAATATAAAAGCAACTGAAACTGTATAACAAATAAATAACTTCAGACAAGAATCGAATGCCTATATGATATATTATCAATTTAATTCCGAAAAGGAGATGTGACATATGTCACATATTAATAATTAAGTAATTATTCAAATAATAACATTTACGTTATTTTAAAGTTAAATGTTATATTTCACCACCTTAAATTTTTGTAGTATGTATCCCCCTGTAACTGTTAGAAATAACCGCGATGTTATTTCTTACACGTTATGTAGAATTTTAACAGAATTTCTTAAAGACAAGGAATTTGGTGTCGCTATGGTTTAACATGTGTGTTATCTGAATTGTGGAAATGGACGGCTTATTAAATTTACATTTAATTCGTGGTTTTCTAAATGCACATCAAAGGTAAGTTTTAATATTTGAATCCAACGAAGAAGAATAAAAAATTTTAATAATCCATTTCATGAAAAACTAAAGAAATTATTTAGATTTAGTAAAAGCAATACGGCAATTTATTAACGAATTAAGCCCATTTTTGGCAGTTCCTTAGAGACAAAAAGTATTCCAGCAGATCTAAAGGCAAAATTACTGGTATAAAATGTGAATTGGTTCTAGTATTTGCAATATTATTTTTAACATACGGTAGTTACCAGACATGTATTGGTAATAATTTTAATTTAGGACTGTCAAAAATTAGTTAGTAACTATATTACACAGGCATCCAATGATGTTACCGAACATTGGTTAGAGAGATATAATGATGTTTTCAGAAACTCCGCAAACAAGGAACCACATACAAACTGAATAAGCTCATAATAAAAATAATTATATTTGTATCATATTAAAATAAAAAAAAACAATAATAGAATTGTCAAACATCATTTAACAGAGAGTAGACATGCTTGTTACCTGCATAATGGCATTCAAGGAACTTGCAGAAAGCAGCTGTCTTCCTCAATAAATTACTTTTACTAAACCTAAATATTTTTTTAAATTCTTCATCGGGCAAATCGAATGGCTTACTTAAATTTGTTACTTCTTCGTTGTTTTGACTTAAATTTTACAAATAACTTACTTTCGATGTGCATTTATAAAAACGCAATTTAAATGTAAATTTAATAAGCCGTCCATTTTTACAGTTGTGTAAGAAATACCATCGCCGTTGCTACAGATGGATGCTACAAAAATTTAAGGTGATGAAATATAACGCCAAAATGGGATACATACTTGAGCTGATTGATACCTCAAAGATGGCTTTGTATTCGAGAAAAAATTGTAGAAATTTCCATAATAGATACGTTTACCCTAATATTCATTTATGTTCATCATATTGAAATAAGATAACTAATTTGTATGTATGAGTCGTGAGAAAAAATAAGTCACGCTTTGGTCCTCCGGGACATTCGAGTCAAATATTAAATAATGTAGTTATTTGCTGGAACAAATTGGAAAAGAAAGAGAACAGTAAGTAAAGGAGAAATGAGAAAATGAAAAATAATAAATAACCCTAGCGGAGGCACGCGCAGAGGTTACAGATGTTGCCCAAGCATCAAGACGTCACGCCAACGCAGTAATTCGTTTTTGCTAGTCGGCCGCCTCTATCTCGAGGTCCTGCAGGATTTTTTGAGGGATTACCGAGACGATGTCATAACTGCAGGGATAAGATGTGTCAGTTTTAGCAGCCCTGCCTTTAAATATAACACATGATAAAGGTTGCAGACGTGGAGTAAATGTCAAGAAGACTGGCTGTGCGATGAATTTTTATCAGTAGATCTAAAGTTAGACACACATTGATACCATCGAGAAATGTCCATTAGTCAACTTACAGGCTTAGAAGTAAATTTCTTGAAAAATAATCGTGTTATAAATTAGTATGTCAAGCCGTTAAGCACATATTCTTTGGACTAAACTAATGGAACTTTTCTTATGTCCAAAATACAGGGAGCCAATTATTAATTATTTAAGTGAATTAAGAAGCCTTTATCCACGAGAAAAAATGGACACTCCAAGCGCAGACGAGTCAACAAGAGTGAAGAAATTTGTAAAATTGACACAAGAAATGAGTGATGAGGATGCTGAGAATTTCTTCATTCCGGTTGAAATCCAGCAAGAAGCCCAAGAAGCGACATTACGTCTGTTACCAGCGAAAAGCAAAAGTGTGTACGAGAAGCAATTGGTGGAATTTGATAACTGGCAAAAAAGGGACGTAGGAGAAGGAGCAATTACAGAAGAGAAGCTACTATCCTACTTTTTCAATGTGAAGAAACGGTTTGCTGCGCCTCTTCGATGTCGACAAAATATGAAATGCTAGAAACAATGTTGAAAGTGCGCGAAGGTATTGCCATTTCGAAGTATCTTACATCATATTTGAAAGTAGAATCAAGAAATTATAAACTAAAGATACTGGAGAGAAACCATATCGAAGAATTTTTAGAAAAGGCACCGGATGAGGAATATTTACAAGACAAAGTCAGTTACCTATACGTGCTCATTCCGTATACGAAAACAAATGTTTTAAGAAGTTTCACGATCATGGAAGAAGCTTTTTAAGTCAAATCAATATTCGACCTAAAAAGGCCGATGGGAGATTTGTACTATGTTGCATTGAAAAGGATATTAAAATTACATTATTTTATCGAATTCTTTAAATTCCAGTTCACAAGTATATTTTGTTAAAATAATGTGATATTTTAATATCCTCTTCAATGCAAAAGTCTGTTTTCAATACTTATTCGACCATTTTTAGTGGCTGAGTTAAAGCATACTTGATAATGTTTTTGTTATTTTCATTTTCCTATGTTGTCAATCTTCCTGTTACAAATTTTTTAGCGCCCTGTAGCTTGGAAAAAAAATTTGTATAACTTCATCTAAAAAAAAATTTTTTTTACTAGTTTAATTTATTACCGACATTTATTTTACACCCTGTATAAACATAACACTTTTTGGCAGTAGTGGATAAATAAAAATTAGTGGAATTGAATAGAAACTCTTCGAATACTGGGGAGTTGGTTTTTATGAAAGTAATCTCAGCATATGCCCACATTAACTTTTTTAGGAAGTATGCCTGATTTATTTCCAAAGTACACAAGCGGGGAAGTGCCTATTCAAAACTTTGAAATGGGACATCCTGTTTCTGCATGTGTTTAAGCAGAGGGTTATGTATTAATATATCATAACCCCTTTTAACATTAAAGAGCATGTTGCTAGGCCCTTTCAGTGGCACAAAAAATTTAACGCTCGGCATCACTTACACGTTTCGCTGTGTAAAAATGGAGCACGTCCTTTAATGTGATTGACAGAAAGGATGTAATACAGATACAGCCACTCGACTTATTTACTCTGTTACTTTCTTTACCAAGGAAAATTGTCGTTTTTGGTCAGCTTCACAATAGAATCTCATGTAGCTACCATTTACCTTTTAATCCAACATTGCCTCTACAAACACAAACACAAATCTGCAGTACAAAGAAAGCCGCAAAGAGATTTCATACCAAACGGCATACGCAGAGGTCAAAACCGGGTAGAAGGTAGCGATAAAGATGGGCGTAACAGCAACATATCAAAACTTGTGTACATTATTGCAAACGCAAACTAGTCTGAAACTATGAAACCGATATTTTCGGTTTATATGGAATTTAAACGTGATTTTCAACAACTAATTTTTCACATTTTTATCCAAAAATAAGACAAATGAACATTATTTATGTATATTTAATTTTCTGTCTATCTGTTCACCGTTCTTCATTTTACTTAAAAAATAAATCGTATCCTAGTTAATTATAGCTCAGATATTAGATGACGGTGTGCTCTTGTCTTTACGATAGAGGTTAGTGTATATTATTAATAAATTAAATACATTAGCAAATAAATCATTATTTAAACCCTTTTTCAGACTGTTACTGACCGCTGGCGTTCTCCATTTATTCACAACTCCTAAATCAACTCTGTGTCGGCCTGATGCGACGTTGCCAAATTGAATTATTTTCCTAGTATTGGACATCATAAATAAGTGGTTGTAGACTATTTTAGAAAGACTTGCGTAAAAGTTTGCGCACCGACACGCAAAACAATCCGAAATAAACTAACGGATGAGCGTTGCATTACATTGTTCTTTCCACGTATGGAGGGAGGCCTCCATATGTATGGTGTAATTTCCAAATTTATGCGAGATATTTGGTTTACGGTGGTAGATTTAAATAAATTACGCTGTATTCTATAAATAGTACACAAGTTTTACTTGAACATAATATGTCTAAATCTGCAGAAGATTTTCTTCAGCGTTAAATACTCGTAACTATATTCACAATCGAAACCCTTTCCGAACCGAAAATATCTGAGTCACTAATTACTTTTCTTCAAATTTTAAAATAAGGTTCCCATAGCTATTATTAGGGAACTATACTGCACCCAATTTGAATTTTATGTTATTATCGATGATTCTTGAATATCTATGTTGTTACTATGTTTTTTTTTGGTTTGACGAGATAAATCAGACTTGAATCCCAACGTTGTCACATTTTGTATTATATACCTAATACTTATGGTATTATTTTAATGACTTGGTCTGCATTCTCAATATCTAATTGCTTTAGAAATATTTGGTCAAAATATGTATCAAGAAAATGATTTTTTTTATGACAGCCTCAATATATTTCAAAAGCTTTTAAAATATTTGGTCAAGATAGCAACCAACTGAATCGAGTTCTTATCATCGTAAATATTTTTTCTCTATGGACTGTCACTCATACTCGTACAATGTTAGGTACATTCCATGAACTATTTTGTACCTGATTTCAATGATAAATCACGGAAGATTTATTTTATTTCACCCGAATTTCCCGAAACTTCCCAAGTTGTATCTTCGTTATTCATCTTTTCAAGGCCTTCTAAGCCAATCGTTAATTTAAAAAACAAATTATTTTTACAAAGTGGCCTCCTTTGAAAATTAATTTTCCCGGGCGGATTTCTTCTTTAACAAGGTGTATGCAAAATTATTATGTCATCGAATAGGCCATCTAGCGAGCTTTAAATTGACATACAAGAGAGATAGCTTTTGCTCTTCTAGATAAAGCCAAGGGATGCTCAAGTTTTAAAGAATAGAATAAGAGCAGAATGTGCTGCTATTCGTAAAAATGCTATGGAAATGTAGTAAATACAAAGTTATTAATAAACCTTTATAAATATTGCATTTGGGGCGTAATGGAGAAAAGATAATTTATGATTTAAAAAAAAATGGGTTGTATCATACTGTTTATAACTATTTTTAAAATAGAACTGATAGTTTCCATATAACAATGTATTTTTTAACTTGAAAAGCAAATATAATTTTATTTTCAGAAAAACTACAATAACAAAAGCCGTATATCAAATTAAAGCTCTTTCAATGGCTTCTTCGATAGTATAATAATGTACACTGTGTGTTAAAGAAAAAATCTGTTCGGGAAAATAAATTTTTGAAGGCGGCCAATTCGTAAAATTAATTTATTTTTTAATTTAAACGATTAGCTTAGAAGGCCTTGATCAGACATACAAAATAATACCTTGGTAAGGTATTTTTAAAAATAACGGAGGTACAGCCCTGGGAGTTTTAAGTGGCAGACCCTGTATATTCAAAAAAAAATTCTATTATTTTATTGTTTTGTTATTTGTTACCCAAACAAATTCATTATATAAAATTTTAAAATGTCCAAGAGAGCTTAAAACAATTGTGCCATTGAGCAACTTTTCCGTGCAACCGACAAATGTCCGTACCAGCTTAACCTGGACAATTTCACTACAAATAGAATCAGCCTTTGAAACAGCGCCGAGGGCAATCTGTTTCTAGGTTCTGTTCCACGGGGTGGTATTCTATGTCGGCCCCCTACACCCAGGCAGACATGTTTATATTTGTGTAAGAAGCTTTTAAAAGAACTGTTAAGTTTACTTTCGGGGAAGGTGTTAAAGACTAGACGATAAAAGACACGTAAGTGAAGGTTTAAAACTATATAATTTTAAACAGATATTTGATTTCTAAATTTAGAGTCGTAGCTGTTTATTAATTTATTTGTGACAATAATAAACATTATTGGGGGACTTAAGAAATCCTTACTTTCCTTTGTACACTAAAGCACTTGGATATTTATCTGATTTATGTATTATACTATTTTTAAAATGTATCTTTTCAGTTGATCGTTTTTTTTTTTAGATAACTAGTAAATGTTAAATTATAAGTAATATTACCAATACAAACAATTTAATTACGCAATAGATAACATACTATTTCGGGAGAGGACATTCTGATCTAGTGTACACTATTTACATAAATATTTGACATTGTCGCAGCCTCCTTCGTTCTTTGATGATAAAGTAACTAAAATTCTTCAAAGGGGAGTTGCTATCCTATATTTGCGTACAGCATAAGTCAATTCTGCTGCTCCTGAAAGTTTTAAAGGATAAGAGAAACGATAAACGTGATGATACATCAATAGCTAGTACTTCATCCCAAAGTTCTCCTTGAACTTTTTTAGTATGCAGATATGTTTTTGTTTTAAATCAGAAAATCAAAATAGTCCAATATGTACAAATTTTACTCATTTACAGTTCACTTTACACTGTTTTACAAACAGTTTACATAAACAAATAAGGTGACTTGTTCTTACGAATATGGACCTGTTTTCTGTCGTTTGTGAAATACAGAATATATTTTTTAATTCAATTTTGACACTCTTGAAAATAGTCCTATATTTGTTTGTTCTCGCAGTTTTTATTCTTTATTAAACTAACCTGATATAAAAAATCTTATGTATTTTGTTTCAGTCTTTAAAATTTCATAAAAAAACTGCAGTGACATATGAATTACGATCAAGACTTCTCCCAATAAAAAAGTTATATGATTCCCAAATTGATATGGAAAAATTAACACGTTTATTGAAAAACATAAAACTTTTAACGCCTATGAAACATAAAGCCATTTTAATAGATGCGAATGATTACAAGTTTAAATTTTTATAATGACCTGAATACAACCTTTCGAAAGTTGAAAATGAACAAACAAATGTAGCTATTTATATCCAAAAAGTTCGTTGTAAAAAATTTCGCCGGCATACCTAAACTGATTTTAGAAAAAGAAAGTAGCCAATATTTAATCTTTAATGCCTTGAATTCTGTTTGGTGTTCTATTAACCCCTGAATTTATTATACCTCTTTTAAAAATCAACAATATAAACAATTAGTTTCAAATGAAACAATCATTATGCTTTTGCGTCATAAGAAAACTATATGTCAATAGATGTTTATGCTGTACAAGACAATGGTATGGTTATATTCATGATACTGACGCAATGAATCGTCCGCAAGCCGGCCATCGATATTGAGTTAGTAAGAAGGAATAAGAGCGTCGACAGAAGATAAACTTTAAGAAAACTTTTAAACTATGATTGATTACTTAACGGTCACAGTCTTATCATTTCCAAGAAAAATATGCGTTGGTTACTACAAATTTTTATTACGACTTTAAATATGATAATAGGGAAAATAGATTGTATTATTTTAACCGAAATGGCGTTTGTCTTAGGGAGGCAGAGTAAGGCCGATTTTCGGCTCCTTTTGTTTTTTAAAATAAAAAAAGAATTTTGCTTTTGCCAGTAAGTATAAGTCATAAACAGTCGATTTGACCCTAAACGGAACCTCTAATACACTCCCCCCCCTTATTTACTCCACAGCAGTCCCTATGATAAAAAATAGGGTAGCATAAACGCCTTGTAAGTGACTAACTATTTGCCAGACTCCTACCCTTGAGCCCTTCTACATAATTCACTCATACCCTGCCCCCCCAAACAGTACCCCTCCCCTCCACCGCTGATTTTATTGAAACTACTCTTAGCGTTACCCAGAAACAACGACGTGGACGTGGTAGGTATTTGTCTTTTTTGGGGTGCTTTAGAAATAAAAATCAGCGGGGGGAGGGGTACTGTTTGAGGGGAGGCAGGGTATGAGTGAATTAATATGTAAAAGGGCTCAATGTAGTCTGGCAAAAAGTTCGTCACTTATAAGGCGTTTATGCTACCCTATTATTTTATCCTAGGAACTGTGGTGTGAATAGGGGGGGGGGGTATTTGAGGTTCCATTTAGGGTCGACTGTTTATGACCTATATGGCGAAAGAAAAAATTGAAAAAAAAACAACAGGGGCCGAAAACCGGCCTTAGAGGCCCTCCTTTAAAGAAGCCAATTGGAAAACTTGAGGTGAGGCCCACGTTTTTTTTTTAACTTTGTTTGCATACTGTAAAATCGATCTTTTACTAAAGTTCTCTATATGGCCACAGTACATATATACCCTAAAGTTTGGTTTGGGTCCCATGTCTGGCTATTCAGATATGACATGAAATCTCACCAGCCGCCACTGCTACACAGTATTTACACCATGTATATATGACGCACAAATGCTCCAAATCGCAAAAATACAAGAATTAAACGCCTGTTTACATCATCAACACCGTAACCTGCACCTGTATCCACGGAAACAAACCGCGCTGAAGGGCGTGGTTTTGTTTACATTCTATGGCAATTGTTAACAATTTAATTATTATGTGATTATTGCCGATACATATCCTGACCTTTCAATATGTTTGAAAGATTGCAATGTAATACATTTCAATATAAAATTCATGCAACTTGTAATAAAAAATATTCCAAAACAAATCCAATAAGGTTCGCTATTAAACACAAACATGTTTATGTGATAGATATGCTATACATATTTTCAAAACGTGTGGTGTAGTAGCAGATTCTACTTTATTAAAGGAACCCGGTGTAATTATTTGTAATCGGTAGATAGAATGATGTCCAAATTGAAAATATCACAAGATTGTTTTAATAAATTTGATATTCTCGGTAGACGTTATGACTTTCTGACATCATATGACCCATCTCTAAACAAACACACTGCACAAATAAAAATTTTTAAGGCATGTGCTAGTGATTTGCTGTCAGATTTTGTATATTTACTCGCGCCTGTATATACACCGACTATTTACAGGAAACTATTAATTGCATTTACTTTTAAGTCTGGATTATCCTTCACATTCTCCGGGTGTCTTTTTCTAACAATCTGCTCTCCGAGGCGGTCTTTGTGCTAACCTACCGACACGGCCATAGTACTCATTAAACTATAAAGGAACTATTTTTAAAGGTTGTTAAAACTAAATAAAGATCCCTGGAATAATTAAAAATCCTAGACCCGCAAAGGCTGGTTGGGCCTTCAGAGAGTATTAAACATCAGTTTAGCTTTTTAAGACGTTATTCGGTAGTACCTATAAATTCGTTTAAAGTATTTTTTAAAACTGTAAATCATCTACTGCTGATAAGTAGCACATAATATTTTCAACATATAAATTATGTCCGTATTTTGAATTTGTTTATGGGGGTGATACTCATACAGGGTGTCCGGAATATGAGTGCCGCAATTTTAAGGGCTTATACAGAGTGAGTCAGAACGGATGGGTCAACACTAAGCTTGACACCAAAATATTATGTTTGAGCTCAGCTTTACACAAATGTCGCAGGTTTAAGAAAGGTTTAAATTTTATTCTGAAATTTCTCAATAATTGAGAGAGTTTTGATAGCATGACGCTGAAAATTGGTAGTGTTGGGTTTTTTGGTGTGTGAATTACGAATTTGAAGCTTATTTTGATGTTGTTCCTAGAAGGCGCTAGTCTCATCGTATTATTTAGATAAATCAAAACATATATTTTTTTCTGTTGAGTTATGCTTAAAAATCTAAAAGAACGTTTAAATCTACATAAAAAAATATACTCTTGTTTAGATCGCCTAACTTTATCGTTTCTGAGTTATTTTGCATTTAAAAGTTTCAATGTGGTGATTTTTTTTCAGACGCTGGTATTGCTATTTCTTTTCTTCGTAGGCTTGTGTCTAATTTTCATGTCAATAAATATTAGTGTATTATGCGTGTGTGTGATTCATTATTCGTGCAATTCTTGAAAGATTTCAGAATAAAATTTAAAACTTGAACGCCCTGTAATTCTTAAACCAGCTACATTCGTATAAAGCATGAGCTCAAACATAATATTTTGCTGTCTATTATCTTCAGCTTAGTGTTGACCCATTCTTTCTGACTCACCCTGTATATCTGACCATAACCAACAAATAACTCTTCTGAAAAAAAATGTCTAAAATGAATTGTTTGTCTACAAGTACATTTCAAAAATAAAAATACAACTGCTATAATATGTTACGAAATTACATACTAGGTACAATTAAGGTTAAATAGAAGCTTCTGTTCTGTTCTGTTCTTAATTTGGTCGTAATTTATTTTTTGTATCAGTAAATACTAATAAAGTAAACAATAATAATTGAAGTTTCCGAGAAACTCGTTAAAACTGTAACGTTTGACAACGTTCCAGGCTGCTGCTGATATCCTAAAAGTTATATTAGTCGTAGTAGTATTCTAGCTAGTACGTTTATTTTTCTCCAGTTTTTCTTTGATACTTGTGAGTGTACATAAACAACAATTTATAATGATCATGACCAGCTGCATGACATGTTAATTTATGGCGAATCTAGGCAAAACCCTGATCTGTGTTGTGAAAAGAGCTCTAAAGAAATCATTCCCAGTAAGTACCTATGTGTGGTTATTTGTAATTATTATGTACAAATACCTAATAATCCTAACATGGTATGTGAGCGACGGTATCACATATTCAAAATCTGTCTGCTGTCATAATTCTGTTATCATTGGTCAGGAAAAACAATTGTTAATTTAAATATGTTTTGTTTGATACAATTTATTATAGCAACAAAATTAAGGCACTCGTGTTCTGAACACCCTGCACTTAAAAGTAAATATACAGTGAGACCACGGCTGCATTACAAAGCTAATAGTAATAGAAAGATGCATGAATTTAATGATAAATAAAGAGAGTGCAGAATGCATTATTGTGAATAACCGTTGAAAGGAATAACGGAGACATAGCCCTAAAATTGTAAAAATGGCACTCCTCTTGTTATACACATTGTTCCCTGCACTGTAATCCAGAAATAGCCAGCACTGTATCTTTACAGACAAAATCATGACAATTTTAATTGTACCAGTTTGCTATAGGATGTAAAATCCGTGATTGTTGGATATTTTTACTTATTTTTTTTTTACTAATCTATGTCAACTCATAATTTTGTTTGTGTATAGGAAAATTCTACAATGAGGAAATATATGCTTAGTATCTGCAAACGAAATATATATACCTAATACATAAGCATTGTACAAGCACATATAACTGTATATAGAGATTCGGAAATTGCGGATCTTTACAGAGAAAGTAGAAATTGCCGCTTCATTCCAGGGAAGGTACGAATTGTAAGAGGCGCGGCGACGTGCATTGGTCTAGAATTCCCCACTACTACGGTAATCGGTTCCGTATCGCCAACGCCAATTCGCCATTGCAAATCTAACTGCCCGGTCAACTGATGCCAGTGTTGTCAGGTCTCATGCTTTTGCATGAGATCTCATGCATTCCGAAGAAATCTTATGCTCTCATATTTTGATTACAAAATCTCATGCTTTTTAATAGACACAAAAGGAAATAATAACATTATTAAAATTACTCTTTGAAATCTAATAAAACAAAGACCTAACGAGAAATAAAGGCAAAATCGAGGGCAAAATTGAATAGATAGAGGTAGGTATCTACAATATTTGGGTACTTGAAATATCCTTTATTGTAGACTGCTCTCTTAATAATTAGCAATGAATACATAAACGGGTATGACAGTCTACGGATATGCGGTGTGTGTGCTGTATTCACGCTGTATTGCAGTGATTCTTAACTCTATTCCGTAAGGGTACATACATTTTCTGGAAACAACAGATTTTACGACCCGTGAGTCACCCTGCGTCACGTCAACTACGCCTCAACGTTCGCCCGGCCTAACAATAAAATAAATTAGAAAGGTTACGTGGTTAATAACTTTTAAGTAAGTACCTGTAATGATAAAATAGCAGAACATAATGCTTTTTAATGAAATAAAAATGTCATTACAAAAGTAATTAAAAATTAAGCTGTGTCAAGAGGTGTTTTTTGATAAATTAAGCCATCTCATGCTTTTTTCTCCAAACCTCATGCTTCTTTGAAATTATTCTCATGCACTGAATTTTCCCACCTGGCAACACTGCTTGATGCGAACACGCTGTGGTGGAATTATGCGTGTAGCATGACACAAATACACGCAAGCGGCAAAACACAATTCACCATCAAGATCCTCACTTTCCAAATCTGTATACCAAGGTAAAAAGAAATGAAGATTTATATTCAGTAGATACCACCGATTTTATATTTGAGTGTTATAAATGTTGTACAGCAAAAAACAAGTTGTTTATTTAAAACAATAACACAACAAAGATAAAAATAGCAGGAGGTTGTAAATAAACACATCCTGTTCGACATGTTGTAACGGTTAATTTATTAAAACACGCGGTATTGCAGAAAGACAGCAAAACTAAAAGTTACGTTTTGTAGGCAACCATATATTCAATAAAGGTTTGTGTTATAATTATACATTTTTAGTATTTAGAATTACTTCAATAATATAAATTGGACAATCTATACAATAATATGTCAGCAGTAAATTAGTTTAACTTTTAGAGGTAAAGATCGTTAATATTTGTTGAGACTTGACAATTGTTTCTTGAAAGTGCTACACTCTGCTTAAGTTAAAATTTATTCACAAAATATTTACAATATTATGCAGTGATATGATTAGTGGTGAAATGATGTTCCAATAATAAATATATTTTATTAAATGTTTAATAACAATTCGAATTTAAATTTTCATTTGCTATTTTACACCGGCCAGCGAGTCGTTTTTTTTATAGACAAGAAATGTAGGGTCTTTTTGTCGGCCTCTAGAAATTAGGAAGCGAACGCGAGAGTCGAGGAATTTGCCTGTTAAAAATCACGCTCTGTGCGAAATATAGTAGCCTTATAATATTCTGAGGTAGATATTAATGTTTAAATAATTTTTGTTTTGTTAAGTAGAGTTAAATGTGTGATACTTAGACGTCATCATATTTTAGGATTTTTACTTTACGTTATCGTTTACTACTACGTTACGGCATGAGGCTTTATGTAATTCTGTCTTATTGAGTACCACGTATTACGTACTATCCAAGCCGAAGTACTTCCTGAAGTAGTAGACAATCATTGGTAACATCATTGAATCACCCATATACTGCTGACGTTTTGAAGTATGTCCATTACGACAAAGTTTGTTGGCGAGTCCAGGAGGCTGACATAACCATCTATCTTGGGAAGAGCCCCAGAGAATGATGCACTCACTTTTTGTAAAACTATGACCAGGACCATTTAGGAGCAGATTGTACCAACGTTCAATAATATTGTAAGTTTTTCCAATTTTTACCACGAATGCAAGTGCATCATCGAGTCTTAAGTACTGCAGGGAAAGTCCGTTTATCCAACGATAACTACTAATTACTTTAACTGTGATTATATAGTTCTTTTATGCTTATGCCTTTTCAATATTACATACTTATTTAAATAAAACTGTGAACTCCATAACAGCTGTTTGCGGAGGGGATAATTGTTTATATATTTTTCAAAGATTCTATGTGGAATCTATTAATGCTCTGTGTTTTAAATACATCCTATATGCTCATTTTATTAAATTTAATATTCGTATTAGCTAGCAACATTATAGTCAATTTAATTTAGTACGTTCAGTATATTTAATATAATATGTTTTATGGCATTTTCTATATTATTATTTAGAGAACAACAAACATACCTTTGCAATTTTACTTTTTATGTTATTTATTGTTTCATATTAATTTAAAATACATTAACTAGTAAAATTAAATATTTTTAAACGATTTTTATTATTTTGGTTTATTGTGTATTTTGTCCACTTTTGTCGCTTCCCTGGAACGGCTGGCGCCCAAGGTTGTCTACTTACAAAATATTATTTGTTGGAATTTATTGAAACAAAGTATTTTTGTTATTGTCAAATCAACAATCGAACTCACGCCCGCTCTCGGCTGTATAAAGCTGTCGTGCATTGTCGAACCCTTCACTAACAATAATTACTATTATCTTTAACTTAAGTAAAGTTACAATGTATTATACCTACCTAGTATTAATCCTCAGACAATATATTTTATCCTATATGTTCTTATACTTTCTTCTATTGTAACTAATAAATCTTTTTAAAATCAAACTTTATTGAGTTTAGGTCCAGATCTGCTGAATTGAACTAATTATACTCGTAAATTCACTGGCACTTGACTCAAAGAGCTCCGATTCTGTTTTGTCCATTATTTATTACTTATTATGTAAATCTGGCCGTTTCTATTCTTTATAAGCTCTACCATTTGACTACTGTCGTGGATCGACAGTTGCGTGTGAGCTCCGAGCGGGAGCGTAGCCGACCGAGAGGAACCACCACTGTTACCAAATTCGTAACAAAGTTTCATGTTTCTCATTTGTAAGCAAGAATCTCGCAAGAATCATGCAAGAGCCTTGCAAGACATGATTTTGCAAGAATAAGACTTTAGAGAAACTACTGTCTTGTTTTGCAAGACAGGACTTTTTCAAACTTTGCAAGATTGTCACAGCCAACACTAGATACAGTGTTCATACATACCGACAGTCATTTTACAGTCGATCTTGCGGATTTAACACATTTACTAAGGTTTAGTCAGTGATGTACCTACCTAGCCAGTGGACGGTAGAAGTTGTTAAATATAATATACTAAAATAATGAAGAAAAAGGTTTTACTGTATTTACCTACAGAGGAAGACACGTTATATTAAAGATAATATTGGATACATCTACGGTGGTATTCATAGTCTGTCTCCGGTCGCCGGAAAGCGATCTCTGTTCCGCAATTATTCGAATTTTATAATGAAATTCAAAATTCAAATACCTAATTTCGGACAGACAATGAATACAGTGTACTATAACAGTGGTATCTTATATCTTCTTCTCGAAATTATGTGAATTTCATTATGAAATTCGCATAATTTCGGTACGGATACCACTCTCTGGTGACCGGAGACGGACTATGAATACCACTGTTAGTGTTATATGATCATCAATATGTATTTTACGTGCTCTGAAATATTTTCATTTATATGAACACTGCACGGACCTGTATCGACATGTCGTAATCGGTCAATGTGAAAACATGTATGCATTTTGCATGTACCAACACGAACCTGCAAAGCCTGCTCATGAAGGTTCCCATGTTATTTAATGGAGCATCGCACACTAGACCAGCGCCAGCATGTGCCGTCGCCTGCAACGACTGTCACTGCAGGTCATGTCGGTGGATTTAAATTTCTTTGCTTGGCCGCACTAGTTCAACGTAAGTTCTGTTTCCACAGAAGTCAGGGATTGGTTTCAAACTGTTAGAAATATTCGACCAGTTAAGTTGTGAATGTGTAACTGAACTGTCGGACACCCACGCTTATCAACAACCTTCCTTTACTTATCGTAATCAAACTGCAAGTTTTTCGTCAGAGATACTGCTCTGCGAAAGTTTGTGTTTTGGTGCTGTAGGAGACGACAATCCAGAAGCTAGAAAAATTTTTTTTTATGGCATTTGGAAATACTTAAACGAATTGTGTTGGTCTCACTCTATTTCAGAAATTAAGTGATGAAATTCACCATACATCTTTTTATTGACAAGGTGAACCCAAAACTTTCTCATTTTCCTGGCTTCTTCCCCCTTCTCTTCTTCATAGAACATCGTTAAAATAAAAATTTCGAGCTACACTCAACCTTTGCCATACAGATAAATCTGCACAAAAAGTTGCTGGTCCATGTTGGACAAGTGTGGGAAGTCATGCAGGTTTGTAGGAACTCTCCGACATGCACAACGATGTCGATGACGGTCAACGATATTTCCATCGAATCGACATCTCTATTTGCAGTTATGTACGTATTTCTTACACAATCCGACACCATCAGTATGGACACCGACACCGATAGCATCGTCTTGTGTGAAACCGTTCTAGGGCATATTTACAAGTACGTCCCTTGAAACGGACATCGTTCTTACCTCTGAGTGTAACTTTAGTCCTCCTCCTTAGATGATTATAATTTAGTTCATTGTCAAATAAATGTCCCATTTTAAGTTTGATAACTGACCCACTCCGCCTATTCATCCTTACTTATTGGGGGACATACAAGATAGTCACAAAAAGTATAAAATTTATCATTTTGTTTTCGTTTCTAAAGCTATTCTGATAATTTAAATTTTATATCCATCAAACTCTCAACTAATTGTAAAAAATACAAAACTTGTATGTATTTGAAATACTGTAACAAATCTCAAAACTTTTGAACTACATAATGCTTGGACTTAATTAGCGTATGTAAAAGTAAAAATGTAGAGTGGCATGATTTATCCCTACATGTGATGCCGTTTGTATATTATACAAAATATTGTTTTTCTACATACGTTGCTCTTTCACTTCAACACAATTACCTGAACAAAACTCTTTGTATAAATAAAACATTGGTTACATAAGGAGAAAAAGTACATAACTCAAAATAAATATTGACATGATACGCCTTGAGAGGCGTAAAAACGGTTCAGAGACTACATCACTGAGTAAATTGTTATTTTATGGTGCATAACATTGTTTTCTTTACATTTTGAGTAATAAATTTTCTGCTTTATAAAGTCGGTACCTTAATAAATTATTTGTTTTATTTTAATTGTGAAGCATCCATTATGAGATACGATTTGATTTTAAACATTGAAAATTAAATTGTCAAGTATTCAGTTAACTGGAAGTTATATGAAACTGATTTTAAATGCATTGGTTTCATTCATGAATTTACATGAGTTACCCAAAATAAAATAGCGTGGCTTAAAGTTACGTTATTATTATATTACGTACTTCAAATATCGTTCATTCGTTCATTTTTCAAGAACGTTTAGCAAATACCATTTCACTATCCACTTATTATTTATTAATTAAAGGTTATCTTTTATGTATTTCACGGCACTTAAAACGTCTTTGTTCTGCAATAAATACAGGGTGTCCAGTTCAGAATGGTCCAAATTTCAAAGCTGTATTCTTCGGACCAAAATACTCGTATAGCAATTTAACCAAACTTACCGCAATTCAAAAGGTCAAGGTTGCTGACATATAGGGGGTCAAATTAAACTTGTCTTTTGCTAATATTTCGAGAGACTTGCTTCAAAACTAGCACTGGGGTTTTTTTTAGAAGACAGAAATTATTTTAGCCAAAATTATCTTCTGTGCTCGGTATTTCATGTACTAATAATCGTCTCAAACTTTTGTGTTAATCGCAGTGTGCAAATAACTCGATGTGGTATCTCGACAAATATTATCAATAAAACAACTATACCTCACTGATGACTCTAAACTCAAACGTCAACAATTGCATTTTCAGTTAGAGTTGCATGTCAGACAGGACGTAATAATTGTCAAGGTTAGTTGTGAATAATTAGATCTGTTCGAGCAAGGAATCCAGACTGGTTTCAAAAACGTTCGGCCACCTACTTATTGCATGATGTTTACTGAATAGATGGTCTAGTATTTCTGACAGTTTGAAGCCAGTCCGAATGCCTTGCTCGAACAGACCTAATATAGCGACTGAATGTCAATAGACAGTCAAAATAAATGTGAAATAATCTCCCTTTGTCAATTTCTGTTAATAAACGATGCCGAGACAACCTATTTTCCAACAGCGAAATGATCGATTATGATTATCGATACTTACATACTCACAAAAGAATTTGATTGCACCACGCAGTAGTTAGAACGTACGTTATTTCCTACCCAAATCATAGACAATTATTTTCTAGTCTATTTGCAAGATTAAGGAAAACTGGTAGCTTTTGTCCTAAAAATCTCCACAGTCGTTCAATTAACCAGGTGAGCAGGAAGAAGCAATTCTAAATTTGATTAAAAAGGATCCCACCTTAGTATTCGTGGTATATCCGAAATGACTGGAGTAACTCGTAGCTCCACAACTGCAATCTTATATAAACAGTATATTTACATCAATTTCGCTACACCTCAGTGTAAAATCACCAACTGATTATTTAAGTAGGGCGATTTTTTTGGTATTATATTAAGAATGCAAATGCAAAATGCATCATTTGTCGGGTAATATTTTATTTACTTGAAGGGGAATAATTATAGCAAATGGATTTTCTTCTCAAGAAAATCCATTTGTAGTTGGGAAAGGCATTTCGAATATGAATTTAAGGTAAATATTTGGTGTTGGATCGTGAAACAATATTACAATTCTCACAAACAACCTGTTCGGTCTCTTAAAAAATATTCCCTTGAATATGCGTCAAAATAAGTGATTTTTACAAAACGACGCTTCTCCCCGTTTTAGTATGGAAGTGAGAAATGTCTGAGAAAATACATTTCCTCATAAATAAATAGGACGTGGCAGAGAACATCCATAGCCTGCTCGTAGTCCTGATTTAAATGCAAACGACTTTTACTTATGGGGCTATATGAAAGATTTAATCTATTTGCATTTTAATACATGAGAGCAAGTTGTTCAAAGAATTACTGATGTGTCAAATGTAGTCCGAAATAAAGAACCAGTATTTTTTGCAATGAGGAGAAATTTGATTAGTAGGAAATGTATTGAGGTATATGGCCATTGTTTAAAAACTGAATGTATAACTTTTTCGTAGCTTACCTTAATAATTGTTACGTCCTTACCTGCCATACAACTTTAATTGTAAGTGCGATTTCCTCGTAAACGACTTTAAAGTCATGAATGAGATATGGCTTTTAATACTTCGCATTTCGATTCACAAAAAAATTTGGCACGATTATTAGCTCATGAAGGACAGCACACAGCACCCCCTAGATAGATCATAATTTCGACCAAAATATTTTTTTTCATCTTAGAAAACCGCATATGACCAATTTTGAAGTAAATATCTCGAAAACGATTTGACATATTAGCAAAAGACAAAATTTTATTTTTAAATTAGATAACCTTGAACTTTTGGACTCAAGTAATTAGATTAAATCGTTATATTTTGACCCAAAGAATACAGCCCTGAAAGTTGGACGATTCTTTCTTTGCTGCACATGCTGTATATCAATCAAATAAACTGTTTTATAAAAGGAGCCAAACTGAAAGCCTGTCATGTCTTACTTAAATTTAATTCTGCTCGTTTGAAATTTATTTTAATGGTAAGAAAAGGAAATCATACTACCTCAAAACTTCAAAAATGTTTACTACTTTGAAATTTTTCTTCACTATAATCACCATACTTTGTATGTTCATTTCCGTTTAGTTTGATTCGCATGAATGCCCAGCGGCCAGGTTTATACGGCGCTAAAACCTGTTTTGCAAATGAAATTAAAAGCAGATGATGTAGAACTTCAGTATTTTAGATTGCATTAATGTGTAATGATTTTCTAAAGCATGTTATCGTTCGATATGTGAAAACTTCTTGCAAGATTGTATGAAATATCTACGAATATATTTACAAATCTTTATATCATCTCCAGCGAATATCTGTTCCTGTAATAATTTATAAGTATAGGAAGATTTGTCTTGTCTGTAGATAGCAAGTTAAAGAATAAAATATTTGACTTGTATGTAAATATCGCCATTACCAACCAACTACGGGTAACTAAACATGATATTAGTCTTCTAACCTTCAAAGTGTTATAAAAGAGAATATTTTCTAGGAAAACCTTAAAAAGTTAAATTATAGGATATATCCTCTTCTAACCCAGAATGCGTTTTCGTTTGATCATACAGAAATGTATCACTTTTAAAAATTAAAACGCATTATATTGAGTTTTGTTGGGTATATACAGGGTGTTTTCAAAAGATGTAGCTCAAAAATGGTACCAGTGATTTAAAAAATATATTTTGCATAGAAATTACCTTAAAATAAAATATTCACACTTTGGAAGATACACCCCTTCAAAGTTTCGAAAAAATAATATGGAATAACGGCATTTATTTGAAAACCAAAAAATGTATGATAGTCAAATTTCTCACCAAATTTTCTACTACCTAATGTAAGTATATGCAACTTTTAAACAATTTTTTGAAAATTGCTACACCTTGGAAAGGCAGCAGTCCTTAAGTTATTTCTCACTATTTGTTTCCCAAAAATTGAGTATTGAAAAATACGTATCGGATGCATGGTTTACTTGAAAACTTTTACCTTTTTTACTTTTTTGCTTTAAAACTAACCGTTTATGAATAGGAAATAAAATTCTTTGTCATTTTCTGTCCCCTTTCTTCACACGAGTGCAACTAAGAAATATTTAAGTAGGCGGCTGTCATACTAATTTCTGTCATTAGATCAAAAATGTTTTGAAATTACAAATCTAAGAAAGTACTTGCATAGCAAAGCTTATAAAACCAATGCTCCCAGAAGTCGCAAATGATCTAACGACAGAAATTAATATTTCAGCTAATAGAGCCGCCTATTTCAACATTTCTCAGTTGAAATCGCGTGAGTTGTAATGCGAATGATAATGAATTGTATTTTTTGTTAATCAATGGTTTTAAAACAAAAAAGTAAAAGAGGAAAACGTTTTCAAATAAATCAGGCTATATGATTAGAATATATTTTTGAACACTCAATTTTTGTCAAACAAATAAGTAGCGAAGAATAACTTAGGGGATGTTTATTTCAATCTCCTACAAGGGGTAAAAATTTTCACAAAATTGTTGAAAAGTTGCACATGCATTCGAAGAAAATTTGTGTAAAATTTAACTATTAGACCTTTTTTGCTTTCAAATTAGGTTCAGCCGCTATTCCATATATATTTTTAAACTTTGAAGGGTTATATTTCCTAAGGGGCGAACATTTTACTAAGGTCATTTTTATTCAAAACGTGTTCTTTCAGATTCACCAGTATTATTTGTGCTATTTCTTTTGAAAACACCCTGTATAAAAATCAAAACAAAATATTAAGATGAATGCATAAATTTACAGTTTTTATTTTGCGTGGCAAATGTGTCTTGCAGATCAATAGAGCAGTTATAAATTTTTCTATTTACGAAATTAACTTATGTGATTCATTAATAGTTTATTTTTTAATATTCTATTTTTAATAAAGAATCTATTTTAAGTTACCATAACATAAACCATGTTTGACGTCACCGCGGCCATATTGATGATACTGTCACGTCATTTTATTTGTTTACAAACAGAAGTGTTGATTGTAATGTTATTCACATTGACATTTAACATTTCTGTGCGACTTTTGTCATCTGTTTCTTAATTTGAAATGATGGAAACATCCAAGAGTATTTCTCCTACGAAGAGTTTCAGATGCAATAAAACATTCAAATTCGATTAAACACATTTCAAGTAATTATTGTACTACCAAAGAATTATGGGAAAAGTTAAAGTTGCTGAATATTAAACAACAAAGAACCACTTCGCTTCTGCCCTATTTTGATAAAGCAGATAATATTAATAATTAGGTAATTTTTTATAGTGTTCCTAACATGCTGCAAACCGATGATGAATTAATTAATCATTACTTAAATAAAATGAAGCCAGATCCAAAATTTTCATTTACACTTGTTGATGAAGCTGAACACGATTAATTATCAGTCAGTTTAAGTCCAATATTGTCGGTGGTGATAGTTTTAGTAAAAATATGTTGTCGTTATATTTTCCCATGCATTACTAAAATTGTCAATACTATACTATTGGAGTTACAGTTCCCTTCTCCTTGGAGAGAGGTTTTGGTGGTACCTTCACCATAAATAAATAATCCTTCTCAGAACGATAAATATATTGTCGTGTCTGTCCAAAATAGTAGAAAAAGTAATGGAAAAACAGCTACGCAGTTTTATTGATGTTAATGATATTTTTCCCATTCAGCAATCAGGTTTACGGCCTGGGTTTAGTTGTACTGCAGCACTATTAAATATTGCAGATGATATAATTAGAGCCACAGGTGATGATTTGGTGACAGTTTTAACGCTGCTTGATTTCAGAAAGGCCTTTGACACTGTTAATCACACAGTGTTGCTGGCTGTGTTGAGGTCTATTGGGTTAGATGGCAAAAATACACAATTATTTTAGAGTTATCTGAATCTGAATGGGTGTACTCAGGTGGTTAAGTTAGGTAATACCTTTTCTAAACGAAGTAAAGGGGTTCCACATGGTTCCATACTAGGACCCTTATTATTTAGTCTTCAAAAATACATATGTATGCAGATGACACACAAATGTATTACTCTTTGCCTAAAAATGATTATGAACGAGCCAAACATTTAATAAGTGAAGATTTAAGTATTTTATGTAGGGTTTCTAAGCAGCACAATTGATCATGGAATCCTTCTAAATTATCAATGTTATTATTTGGCAATAGAAATGTAAGCAATACGATTAAATATATTTTTGATGTATAAATAGATGGACTGCAGGTAACAGTTTCGGATACAGCTAAAAATTTGGATATTATTTTGGATACTACACTTAGATACTGTTATCAAATTTCAAAATATATTCAGAAAGCTTATACAGCTTTGAAATATATCTATCCTCATGAGGTCTACTTTAAAACAATTAAATTTGTTCAAAGCAGCACCTTAAACAATAATTTTCAACTAGAAATTTAATATACCGAGGCAAAAAAGTTATGAAGCTTTAGATGCTGGTGGCGCCGTTTGCAATATACAGCGCAACTGTGATCAAATCTCGATTTGTCATCCTAAAAAACCCTCAGTACCAAATTTCATGCGAATCATGCTATTATTCGTCGTAAATATTTACAACTGTATTTCAGAAACTATCAACTTTTGGACTAAGGTAAATTGGGCTAGATCATATTTTAACCTCAGGAATTTGTGCTAGTGTTTTGTACAGATCTTTTAGAGACACCCTGAATAACTGCACCTAAACAGATGGTTCTCGCTTAATATCTAATGTTTCAGAATTCAACGAAAGTGAAATAAAAGCCCTCTGGTTGCATTAATTACATCAGCACTGACAGAAGGCACCAACACTTTCTATTAGACATATGGCTTAATTAACAAATTTGGGTTTTTCTCATTTATCAAAATGTCTTTTAGTGAAAAATGTGATTTTATTATTACTTTCTTGATAATTTTCAGACTTGTCGTTTTACATATTTTGATAATTCGGTAGGCTCGGTTTGCGCAGAAATTATTAATACATTTTTGTTAGAAATACAGGGTATTGAATAATTCTATACACAAAATCTAGAGGTATAATAGTTTCCTTGGCAAATTTTAAAAGGTTCTTTTTATATAAATATTTTTAATTAGAGCCTCCCTTAAAAAGTTATCTACAAGGTATTCTGAAAAACATTAGCATAAATTCAGAACCTGATAGATTTTCAAAAAATATTATAATTTGTTCCTATGAACAATGAGCGTATCTTTTTCCGTGTTCAATATACAGGACGTTGAGAATAAATTTTAGAATCTAGTTTCGGTCCAATCTTCCACAAAATTCGACCGAATGAACTGAAATCTTGTTATGTGGGGTTTCTAGAGATGTAAATACTTTGAAGTTATTAATTTTTGGCTATATCATACAGGGTGTTCACTGCAGTACTATAGTACATGATATGAAATTTTTGTTAGAGACAAAAAAGTTTCTAAATTAACAAAGCTACATAATAATTTCACTTTAACTGAGGAATTTATAAGTATAACAAAGTGTGGAAAATAAACATGAAATTAGTGAATTATTTCACCCCCTTATAGCAAACCACAGAAACAAGAAATATCCCAGTGAAATGTTATTTTATAAGTATTAGGTTCCTGTTAAAATGTATTTGCGTTTATGTTTACTGTTTGTAAGAATTACTGAAAAAAAAACCAGAATTTAATCCTCTGCCCTAAGGGATATAAATATATATATATAAGGGACTCCCCTGAAATTTTACCAAGGTAACTATACTCGCGTCAAGAATTCAGACGTCTTACGTCACGGCTGACGTTACACATTTGTTTTTATTATCAACGTAATTTTCGATATTTGGCCGCGTTAAAAACAATAATTTTTTGCAATTTTGTGCAAAATATAATGCAAACTTTTAGTGTAGTATATAGTTTTATTACTATCAGTTGCAGTTTCTTAAATATTTTGATGAAAATAAAATGAATTATTAATTTATTCGTATGACGTAAGTCGTCTGAATTCTTGTCGCGAGTATACCTGCTTTTTTTGTATACTCTTCTGCAATACCCTGTATATACAGAAGTCGTTTAGTAGATACAATTTTGATTTAAATTAATAATTATCATATATTTATTATTATTGTTATCACTATAGCAAATAATAACAAATTACCTAACTATTAATTGTATAAATAAATACTGAAAGCAGATTTTGTTTTTTTTTATTTACTTTCACACCTTTCTTGTATGATTTTCAAATATTACCTACTCTACTCTGACTAAATTTTATTACCTTTGCTTAGTAGAATTCTCTTTCAGTTACGGTTCCCCACTACAAAAAATATTTTCTTTCCAAATTTGCATTGAAAAACTTCTTTTATTGTATCGATGTACCTACCCAAAATACTTCCTAAAACTTATTAAAAGTCAATGTGAGTTTTTGTATACAAAATGCGTAGATATCTTTTCATACCGTGACCACGCAGCAAAGAAATTTCAGACACATTATTGAAAGGCTACTTACATTTTCTAGATCCATTTATTTTCTTAATTTAACTCGAACAGCTTTGGCGTGTTAAGTTGTAATTACTTTTTCTGTTTAAACAACATATTGTATACTTTTTACGGCGTACCTAAAAAAAGAAAGTACTGTTAAACACGCCAAATGAAAATATGAATCATTTTTGTTGGGTATGCCTATTTAGACGATTACATTGTAGATAATTTCGACTGTAGTAGCAGGTAAATCATAAAAATGGAATTCGTTTGTTTTCACTGTTGTCAGTTTTACATTTTTATTAACGCAGCGCACTCTAAGGTTCAAAATACGTTTACATTCATATTACCTATAGTAATTATCTTAAAAGAAAATATTTTTCCTTAAGGTTCTTCTGAACCTCTAATGACTGACAATATAGACAACATTAAAGTATAAATGATAAACAGAATTTGTGCTCAACTGTAAATTTATTTCAATGGAAAATAGTGGGACGGATTAACTACTCCTGAATATTGAGAAATTATTGGAACATGATAATTGATTTTTTCTACCCTATATGCTACGCACCTAACATTTTCATATGTATGGATTTGGATAACTAATCAAAACCTATATTTCATATCCAGTCTTTGCAGAATCATACAACTAACCGTTATAAATGAATTTGGAAAAGTATATTTTCTTTTTTGTACTTTTTTAAATAACAAACTGCTGTACTTTCACTTATATATTCGTATAGCTTAATGTAAATAAAATTGTATTTTCCTTCAATAAAAATAGAATACACACCATTAGTAAAAAGAGAGTTAATATTTAGTTCACTACAGTAACTACAGTAACTAGAGCGATAATTTATTATAAAATGCAATTTAACACAACACGCAACGTTTTGTGTATAGAAATCTGAATATGATCTTATGAATAAGCAGGACTGCAAGCATGTAAGGTCACACAAAGTACTTTTAGTTTACAATAATTCCAGTCTTCAAGACTGAAGAATTTTCAAGCGTATCTTATCCAAATTGAACAAATAACGAAATACTTAACTAATCCTCACATGGTGCATGCTTGACGGCTCTTTAACACGTTTCATACAGTCCACATTTTACTGAATGGAATCGTTCTTGTTTGAGTTTTTGCCCGTGTTCCCTGCTTCTGTTAAGGTCCATTTTCACGCTCATGCAATTTGCGCAAGTTGATTTGTGCATGCCAGTTTGCACAAATAAACCGAATTTCCGAGGTCCATTTTCACGCTCATGCAATTTGCACTAGTTGATGATTTTTTTTAACTCATCAATCTAAAGTACAATAATGTGGAACGTATACATCGTCAGTACTGGCACCCGATCTCTCAGAATTAATAACCTTTATTAATTCTTTTCTATATGTGGTTCTCATGGAATTTATTTTCTTCACCACAGTTTCTCTATTTGCACTTTTGTCCACAGTCTGAATTTTCTCAACGACACGGAAAAGATTTATACAGTTCAATAAATTCTGTAATGAATTATTTTTCTTTTTTTGACATTGTTGAATAACCAATGTACAACACAGACAAAATAATTATGTAGACTAATTATGTAGATCACAGCACTAGTCACAGAATACCGAAAATACAAATCCCATGTGCAGGGTGCAGGTCAGGACAAGAATACGCCACTACTGAGCATACGTCGAGTTGGAGTGTCGTTTACACGTTCATGAATTTGTGCCATGCAAATTATCTGACTGGCCAGATTTTACTCAAGTCAAACTATTTTGCTTGTACAAGTGAACGATTTTGGTTTTCATGCAACAATTTACTTGTGCCAATTGGCTTGCACAAATCAATTTGCGCAAATTGCATGAGCGTGAAAACGGACCTTTAGTTCCTGTAAATATACACGAATG
The DNA here is from genome assembly GCA_025584915.1 of Monochamus saltuarius. Taxonomy (NCBI): domain Eukaryota; kingdom Metazoa; phylum Arthropoda; class Insecta; order Coleoptera; family Cerambycidae; genus Monochamus; species Monochamus saltuarius. Next base: position 74,107,703 of record CM046721.1, on the reverse strand, counting down.
TCTGAGACGCGTCCTAATAAATCAGCCAGATAGCATCTCAATTCGCCGTGTGTCCGATGCAATAAGATGGATATACAACTTTATATACGGCCGATATTTAGAACACTTTTAAATTTACTATACATCATATTATGTATTTGTGGAAATAAGTGTCTTGATAACTAAAAACAAGTACCTAATTTTTGTTGGAGTTGTGACGGATGCCTAGCAATAATATCAACAAACGCGGTTTTCATATACGCGATTACATTTAGTACGCGAAAAATATGTAGAAAAGTGACAGATTTTTTTAAACTGTACTTAAAGCACTTCAACAAACAAGTCACTCGGCACTTTGTGTTATCTTTTTTTTTTTTGTTTAAGTCTGACATGGAATTTATGAGAAACTGACACATACCACCTAGATTATTGTTTTTGAATTAGCCTTCCAAAGTTGATCTATTATAATGATTAATAAATTAATTTTTATCTCTAAAACGGCGGCGGTCAGGAAGAAAAACTCCAAGAGGCACTTTTTAAACAGAATTAACTCTGTTTGAAGAGAGCTATACCAATTTGTTCAAGTGGCGTACAATGTTTCTTGCTAATAATAAGTATTTAACGGCACAAACGGCATTGATGCTAGTATATTAGAAGAGCAATTTATACACGTAAGTAGCCTTTCACTACACTGTTGTATTATACTAAATCTCATCTCAATATCTCGATCGGTTTTCGAGAAATGAATACTATAGTATTTAAGACAGACCTGTATCTCAAAAACTAGGCATTTCCGGATCGATGTTTATATATACACTTTCTTATTTTTAAACATACAACCTGCCTCTAGATTTTCTTAACATCATTCTGTAACACCCTGTATATTAGTAGGTATGATTAAATTGTAGTTTATTGTTTGTACACGAAATTATATTTTCCTTCAATAAAAATAGAGTACACCATTAGTTAAAGGGGAGTGAATATGTTCATTAAAGTATTTAAAGTGACACGTATCGCCCGAAAAATATGAGTAAGTAGTACGAGATACATGTAAGGTCACTCAAAGTACTTTAGTTTACAATGATTCCAGTCTTCAAGACTGAAGCGTTTTTAAGCGTATCTTATCCAAATTGAACAAAGAACGAAATACTTAACTACTCCTTGCTGTTCATGCTTGACGGCTCTTTAACACGCTTCATACAGTCCACATTTTACTGAATGGAATCGTTCTTGTTCGAGTTTTTGCCCGTGTTCCCTGCTCCTGTTAGTTCCTGTAAATATACACGAATGTCTGAGACACGTCCTAATAAATCAGCTAGATAGCATCTCAATTCGGCGTGTGTCCGACGCAATGACAAACACTGTACGTATTTATTGTTTCAGGGATCGGGGAGGCATCCGTCCAACTGCAGGAGCCCGAATCGACCTCCTTCATACAGCGAGGAAGTGACGTCATCCTGAGGTGTCATCTGGACGCTTCGGGGGAGGTCCACTTTGAGTGGTTTCGGTAAGTAGGGGCGTTGATACAACGGTGACCCTTAATTTTACACTAGTAGGTATCACTGTCACCCCGACAACATTGTGGGTTTCTGCTAAACTGATCAAGGAAAGGAAACAGGGCAATTTGTTTACCGGCTATTACCGAAGAGCAAAATGGATTAGAGTGCTAGGTGTCTCCCATTTTTACACATATTGTCGATTAAGAGGGTAGTAAAGGGAACATATTTTGACGTCACAGAGATAATTGAACATCTTAACATATACCTATACTCGCATCAAGAATTCAGACGACTTACGTCATACGAACAAATAAATCATTCATTACATTTTCATCAAAATATTTAAGAAACTGCAACTGATAGTAATAAAACTATATACTACACTAAAAATTTGCACTATAAATTGCACTAAATTGCAAAAATGACTGTTTTTAACGCAACCAAATATCGAAAATTACGTTGACAATAAAAACAAATGTGTAACGTCAGCCGTGACGTAAGACGTCTGAATTCTTGACGCGAGTATACATATTTTCTGTATCTATACTATTGGTAATACATTCAAAAATACTTGTTAAAGTATATTAAATTTATCTTTAGTAGTTTTCGATTGGCAGAATAGTCATAATTAAAAAATTATGTTGATATGTCTAATTTTATATAAATTATATGTTCCACATATGAATCGACACAGAGAGCAGGTGCATGGAGGGGGTCCCAAAATATTGCAATTTTGCACAAAGTTGCACGTATATGTCGTAGTCATTGGGCGTAATTCGTTATTTCACAGAAAGCCTAGTCATTGGCTGTATTGCCGGCAAAGGCTGTAATGAGATGAATATTGCTTTTGATTGACTGAAATTTTACGTCATTTCAGAGATTGCCTGTTTCATTGTCTTCAAACAGAGTAAAAGATTAAACGATTACACGTTACAGCGTTTGACGGGCGTTTGTTTAATCATTTGCTAAATTGTGTTGTGTACACAGACCAACGTTGTGTAGAATTTCGGTCCGCAATAACTAATAATTCTACTTTTTTTTATTGTAAATGTATAACCATATGTACAGAGTGATCACGTGAAAATTGCCCTACCCCCTATTGATCTCCGTTATTGTTTGAATTTGTTTTTTAAATGTAACACTTTATATTTTTACGCCATTGAAAAAACCGTCAATTTAACTTTTCATAAATATATTATACATGATACTTATCTTTTACGGTTTTTGATATATTACATGTTTATTGTTAATATGCTATAATTGATACATTTTTTAAGATTTTAAAGGTATATGAAAAATAAAAGAAATAAGTTTATAAAAATGGTTCAATGACCTCTTTCTTTTTGAATGCAAATCTAATAACTCTACTAAATTTTACATAAGTATCTTTATTTTCCATTTTCCATTCCATAAGTATCATGTATAATATATTTCTGAAAAGATAAACCTATATACATCTGGGAAATGCAAAATTTATTTTTTTTCTGCTTTAAAAAATATTTAAAAGTTCCTTGAACTTTTATTATTACACATTTTTCCGTATTTCGACTAATGATGGAGAAAAATAGGGAGGGATTATCGCATGTCTATATATGTGTAATAATATGTTTATACGTGTACCTACAACTATTCGAGTTTGACTGTAGAGAGCCATTTTCACTTACGTTAAGTCTTTAAAATATTTTTTATGGTCATCTAAAAGTGATTTTGATCTATTATTCAATTATTGAAAACGCAGACACCACGAAATAATATAGAAAAATATGATAACATGAAAGAAAGGCAATATTTAAAAATAATTTTAAAAATAACCACTTCAAGGTAACCGTAAGAGAATTTTTTTTTTTAATCTATTTTTGAAATATCCTCCAGGCAGCCACTTACAGTTTTCCTTAAAATGATACATTTTTGCGACATACAACAAATAGGTGTACCTCTTTTAAAACTAATCGAAATCTGTTTCAAAATAACTAATTATTTTCCAAAAATCCCTATTCCTAAAAAAATCTGAAATGAATACTATATAGCACAAGTAGTATGCTTATTGCAAAAATCATTCAAATATTCGTATTTATCACACAAAGAACCTTCTTTTCCAAAATTTGAGAATAATTACCCATCAAATAAGAAAATTATTGTAAAAAAATTAAATGAAAATAATATTTTCACAAACCTACTTCTTAAGGAAGTAAAATTGCACTAAGGTAAATTGATGTAAATCACCTTATTTTTGTCCAAGGAGGCTAACTTACAGTATGGCCTATTCTTTACTGAACACCCTTTATAGAAAAAAATCTATGTAGATCCTGTCCTTTAAAGTACTTCCTCGTTTTACAAAATACAACTTTAGACCAATTTTTGTTACTTTAGGTTTCCTAATGGTTATGCAAATTGAGTAAAGTAAAAAGTAAACTTATCAGGTAAAGACTGAAAAAAATAAAAAAAAGTATTCTCACTGCAGTTGAAGTGAAATAGATTAATTTCATTCTAAATATGCATTGAATGATTAAAATAGAACACCAAGGGAAAAATATATTTAAGATGTTAAAAAGCCGCAGATAAGTTGTTGCCAGAAGTGCGAGTATTTCAGTAATAAATAAGTTTATTTAGAACCTTATTTTTTGACTTGAGAGTAAAACATATAATTCAAATCTTATGTAACAATTCATGGTTCCCCTCTAACATGCTGCAAAGTGGAAAGAAAATGTTTATATCTAATAAAAAAAAATTGCATTCAACCATATTAAAGGAATTTTTGGTTCAATCATAATTTCGTATACTAGAGGTGCAACGACCGCCTTATTTGTATAAAATAGTTATTTATGCAACAAGTGCAAAAAGTAAGCGTTTATTGCACGTGCAATAAGCACTTTTTGTACGAGTTGCATACAATATTTTTTCTACGTTCATGCAAAAACCAAAAAATGTTATTTAGATGACACTAAGTCTAGAAAAATGTGACGTCGATTTGAAGGTTTATGTTTGTCATGATGACAAAACGCTGTCGTAGAATGACAGATGAGTGCAATAAACATTTTATTGCTCTAGAGCAATAAAGAACCACTTTTTCCACTAAATATAGTTCAATAAAGTATTGTTTTTTGCATGAACGTAGAAAAAAAAATTGTTTTGAAATTAATTCTCGTCTACTTTCCAAATGCACTATTTTTTTATTAAAGCTCTGTTGAAAAGGATTCCCATTATAATATAATATCTATTATTATATTAAATTGACAACAAAATTTGATTTTTTTCATATTATTAACTGGAACAATTTTGAAATTATTCTCTGAAGCTATTTATTTGTTGGCTACAGTTGTATCAAGAAGACGTAAGTAACAATAAAATAAAAATCATTTAACATCTCTATGGAAGCAGATAAACAAATTTTAAGCTGTCAAACTTGACATATTTTTAATATATTTGCTATTTTGGGAACGAAAACAGAAGAGTTTTTCAAAACGCCAAAAATACGGAAGTGCGCAATAGTGATGTGATTTTTGTTATTTTTTACTTATCTTTTTTTCAGTGTGATATTTTTTAGTTTAGCAAACTTAGTTTCAAAAATAACCCCCTACTGATCCGTTTGGCGCAAGGGCTTATTTAATTAATCTTTATTTTTTTCAGAAGTGTGGCAAAAACCCAATCAAACTAAAGAAAAAAAATTGAAATTACTGTTCAAAAAGTAATTAAAAAGCGCATCTGTTGAAAATGTGAAAATTTATAAAATTTTAATTGGCATGGATAAAAGTAAAGTTGATCCTTTATTACAGGAATGCAGACCGTTTAACGAAGTCACCGAGACTTGAAATTAAAAAGAAAAGGCTTCATATAAAGGCAGTGGAGCCATCTGACAACGGCGTGTACAGATGTGTCGCCCAGAATGAGGCAGGCGTCCAGCACAGCACAAAAAATTTCGTCCTGGCCGTGGCAGGTATTCACTTCTTGGTTTAATTCACAGTGATGGACTCCTACGGGAGCTATAGCACAGCTTAAATAACAATCAGCTCACAGACTCTACGGCGGCACCTTTGAAGTATTAAAACGTGAAAATTTGTCCTTGAAGCTTGTTCTCTCTCTGTCTTTTGGGATACAAGTCAGGACCGGATTAAAAATAGTTGCCCAATTTAGAAAGTGTTTTAACTGCACTGTGTACCTACTTGAATTTCAAAATATTTTTTGTTTTTGTTTTACTAAAATATAGATATAGGAAATGTTACCTAAATTTGGGAGCTTGATTAATATAAATACCACACCTACGTGGATCCATTATTAACATAAAATGTACAATTACTTTTCAAAGTACGTATAGGTAATTTATTAACATTACCTTGCTAATGACTAAAAGAAAACAAAACAAAAGTGAAACTTATTAAATTAAAATTTGAAACAAAAATGTTTTCATTGTGTTCAACTTTCTGCCGTACTCTATATAATACCTGGATTATTTTCCAAGACATTAGTTTGGCATAAAACCATATCCTGAAGAATGTTTATGTTAAGGGTGACTAGCATGGGCAGGGAATAGGTATGATCTGAAAAATATTTAGAACTTCCATCAAGTGAAGGAAATAATGTAGGAACTGCATTTTTATTCAACCGATTGGGAAAATGATTCGTAAACATCCTGGGTTCAAAATGATCCTCACACACCCGACTACTGTTATCCACACACGGCACAAACATGTCCTCCCCTTCTTTCACTCATCATGATAAATAACAATAAACACAAAGTAACACAAATAGAACACAAGACGGCCCTGGTCCTATTTGAAAGGTTGTATCCCAATATGGCGGCATGCGCGAAGATCTGCGCGAGACGTTCCCGGTCATAGGAGTCTGTGAGCTGATTGTTATTTAAGCTGTGGCTATAGAATGAAAGAGTGATATGCAATTAAGCAGTTACTAAACCAACATAACTGCGTATTTTTATTACAGAAGCTGATTAAAATTTTAAAGTTTACAACTGTCGCTACCATAGGATATTATTTCTTTTATGTTTTATATTGAGTTAAAAAATAACGTTAAAACAAATTGACATATTTCAAACTCTTCCGGGCTCGGGGTGCCGAAAATAATATATCAACGAGTATACAGGGTGTCCCTAATTATAGGGACCAAACTTTACCAAGTGCTGTAACTTTTTAAAGTAAGAAAATAAGTTCATATAAATATAGGTTGGAAAATGCTTAGATTTTCTGAGATACAGGGTATCATCAATAATTATCTAAGTTGTAAAAATAAAATTTTGAAAATTGTCACATCTATTTTTTAGTTTGTACTGGTTTTTTGGAAAAAATCTTGGAACAAAAATATTTAGAACGTACGCCTATGGCCTGAAACTACTCATTGCTGGTAAACTTTATTATGAACCGACGCTCTCTAGATTTTTTGTAGGTTTGTGGTGAGAAGTGACACCAGTAGACGCCTGGCGGGGATAACTGATCTAGTCAGTGTGCTAGTGATGATAATAGATCAGTTGTCGACAGGGTTAATAATTATTAAATTACTAAAATGGCTATTAAAAAATAGGGGTTTGTAATAGAAGGGTAAAAATTAAGGATTGTATGTATTTTTAATGCCACATCATAAAAAATAAAAATATAAAATTTTGTCCGAAAAATACAAAAAAATGTTTGGGGACCACCCTTACCACTTAGGGGTGTGAAAAATAATTTACGACCGATTCTCAGACCTACCGAATATACATATAAAATTTCATAAAAATCGGTCAAGCCGTTTCCGAGGAGTATGGTGACTAACACTGTGACACGAGAATTTTATATATATAGATTTTACATTTTCTTAGTGAATGGTGTACGTTGAAAAATCTTTGGAGGGGAGAAAGAGATCGGAATCCCGCAGTTATAGAATTCTAAATAATATTTCTTTTTCAAGATTTATTTAAAAAAAAAAACGGTATAAAGTAAAAAATATGTGTGCCAATTTCGAAATTGTTATCTTTACAATTAAGTTCATTAATTGAAGAAAAATATTTTTTTGTCAAACTGTTAAAAAGAGGCGAATTTTTTAAATCGCAATACGCAAAATTAGCCATGTTTAGCCTGTTTAAACAGCGATGAACAACAGCACGCTAACCTGAAAAAATGGAAATAAAAACACCCGGTTGTGAAAAAAAGTTTTTTTTTACATTGACACTACAGTTAAAAACGTATTGAAAAATAATGAACCTACAGTGACAAAAACTTTGGACAGTTGGACAAAAATAGTTGTTTATATTATCGCAATAAATATGCGATAAAGCTGTCATATCGAAAGTCAAAAAATGTATGTAGGTATTTTCCACAGTGTATTGCTTGGAGAACTAAAAATTAATGTGGATATTTTAAGTGGATAAATTTCATGCTGGCGACAGAAAATCTTTTTTTTATAAAAATTAATTTTAAATACAGGACGATTTTATCTCCTTTATTTTATAGGAACTTGTCATCTTACTTTTTCATGTTCTACACATTTTCCCGTACACCCTGTATAAATAGGTTAGTAATATGCAGAAGAATACATAGGCAAAAGATAATTAAAGAACCCAAACGTCATCTGAAAATGCAAATTTGTTATTTAATTTTATATTACTAATGTACATGCTAGATTAGATACCTATGAATAGTCAATAATTTGGAAGCCTTTATTTATCGTACCTCCCGTATGGATAGAATTTGATCTACAAAGAATAAGATACATAAAAGTTTTGATTCAAATGATCTTGTAATATGTAAAGTAAGATTATATTCTTTAAATTTGCTGACTATGATGCGGGGAAGGGAGATACTCTACCAATTTTGAAATTGTCTTCCATCTTGCTGCAATAAATTAGGAACTGCCAAAACCTTTTTGAACTTTGCGAGAAATATGTGACATTTTTTAATTTACAAATGATGCATTCAAAAAAAGGCCCCAAAATGTAATAAATGCCACAAATATCAGTTCACTACTATTGCTAATTTTAATTAGCAAATCTCAACATGTTATTTTATATAATTTACATATTATAATGCAATTTATGATTTACTGGACAAGCGAATTTTAATATTGGATAACTAGAGAACTACATAAATATGTTTTGTAGGAGATCAAACAGCTTTAATTCAAACAGTGCCTTCTGATCAAATTGTTAAACAAGGTGGAGTGGCCTTTTTTGACTGTTCCTACCAACACGCCGATGTAATTCAGTGGTATTTTAAAGACAGCGGACCACTTGAGACCAGTAGCAGGTAATATTATTAATTATGTTATATAAAACAGTATAAAGGAAAACAGGATAGCCAAATAATATTGTCACAAGCAAGGATGAATGCTTTGTTCCTTCTCTGTATTAACCACAGATCATTGGATGGTATTAACTGAGTGAAATGGGTTAATAAGTAATCTTTGAATCATGAAACAATAAGAAAATTACAATATTCTGTATTGTGTGTCTATTGTATAAAATAACTGTAATTGAATCAAGGCTATGAACAATAATACTTAATTTATATTAATAGTCTAATTCTGAGAGATTTTCTTCACAAAGTGTTTTATTTTAGACAAATCATACATTCAAATGGCACCCTTCAGATAAACGATGTTAGTGAAGTAGACCAAGGCTTATACAGCTGTATAGGAATTCGTAGCGAATCTGCCGAAGTTCCTCAAAGTTACACTGCTGAACTCAAATTAGCATGTAAGCACACAATTGCTTTTACTTAACACAATTATCTTTTTACTAATTAAAACTTATGCTACAGATTTAGAACCATTTACTGCTACCTCATTTGAACCACCACTGCCTGAAAACTCTCAGAAAATCGTTGGTGAAGGATCTTTGTTCGAATTAACTTGTCTAGAACCAAACAGCTTCCCTCCAGCTAAGAAATGGTGGGAAAATTTTAAAGGTCATACAGTAAGTATTACACAAGCAATATTTCCTCTCTACGTATCCATTTCTAGATTTCAGACTCAGGAGAAGTACGAGTTGATGATGGAATGCTCATTATTGAAAACATAACAATGGCAAAAGGTGGGGAATATAAATGTGTTGCTGAGAGTATTGCTGGAAGGACTGAAAAGAGTGTTGAAATTATCGTCACCAGTGAACCTGAAATAATCTCTCACCCAGAAAGTGTTACGGTGGATGAGAATGAAAAATCTATTTTAAATTGTAATTTTGAGTCAAAGTCATTGCCTTATACTACAGTAAAGTGGAGAAAGGATGGGAAACCATTAAAGCATGATTTTGATGAAACAAACTCTAATCATCAGAGAATAAGAATTTACAAACATAACGGCACTTTGTTAATTCACAACACTCAAATTTCTGACAGAGGAGAATATGTTTGTGAAGTAGCAACTACCGGACATACACCAATTTTATCAAAACCTGCAACTATTTCAGTTATTGGTAAGATTGAATATCCCGCATAACTAACATTTACAGATCACTAATAAAATGTTTCTTTATGTTGTCTTGTTCATGTGTTCAAATAAATTGATTATCAGTAATTTAATCTATATTTTATTAGAACAATTGAAGTTCACACCTCCTCCTGTCAATAAGAAAATGGAATTAGGAAGTATAGCAAAAATCCATTGTAAAGCTCAAGGAACACCACCTCCCATAATTCACTGGGAGAAGGATGGAATAACATCTGACAACTTTCCTAGTCATGTCTCCGACATGAATGGGACTCTTCATTTTAACGGGGTTTTAGCTGAGGATAAAGGTAGATATAATTGTATTGCAAGCAACAGCCAAGGTGTTATCAATGCATCAATAGCGATAGATGTTGTTGGTAAGTTATTTATCACTTCCAACGTAATTTCAGTACAATAACATTGATTTTGTTACAGTTGCTCCTAAGTTCAGTATTTTACCAAAGAATCCAACTGATGCCATCGAGGGACATTCAGTAATGATAGACTGTGTGGTAGAAGGAGATCCTAAGCCTACAGTTCATTGGGACAAGAATTTGAAAATGAATGATTTTGATTCATCTAGATTTAAGGTTTTGCCAAATGGCAGTTTACAGATCAGTGAAGTGCACAGAGAAGATGAAAACATTTACGGATGTACAGCTGGCAGTAGTGCTGGACTGAATAGAAAAGAAGTTCAACTAGTAGTTCACTGTTAGTACATTATATAGGATATATTTAACTTGTGCTTGTTTATAATAATTACTTTTTGCAGCTCAAGATGGATATCACCCGGAAACGGATGGAGACTCTACTGTAACAAAAGCTGTTTTAATTACCATGTCAGTAGCTGGGGCATACATTGTCTTGGTTATTGGCTTGATGGTTTGGTGCCGATATAGAAGGAGATCTAGAAAACTTCCTATAGCTGATGGTTTGTAATAGATTCGTACTTACATATTAAAGTTATTTATTGTAACAATCTCATAGTGGTCACTGCCAGTAACAGAATTAATGTACACATCCCTAGCATTAGCTGGGATTCTGTGACCTGGCCTGGTTGTTCTCGGGCTAAGCTCTGTAGAGACAGATCCACTATCAATATCTTCGGGCCCGCCCATATATTGATTTTGGCTCCTGTTGTTAGTATTACAACTGACTACGGTCGGAACAGTTCCTTGGATAATGGTTGTCACCTGAAGCGTCCCGTAGCCGCCGCCTAGCACTGGCCGTGAGAGCAAAAACCATTTATTGTAAGAATGTTTTAGGGAACATTTTATTCATGCAAGAATGTTTAAACGCGGGAAGGTCGTACGTAGATAAAACATAATTAAAACACAATGTATAATCCACAATCACTAGCTCAAGTTAGTAAAGTATAATTATAATAAAACGACATTTTTAAACGTCAGCAAGATTGTTCCTTCAAAAAGTTAGTGTGATTCAGAATGTAATAACAAAATGCGCTGGTTGCTATGATAGATAGATAATATATACTCATGTTTTTTTACTATTGGTGTAAAAACATTATGTAGTATTTTTCTTGAATAGTTCATTTGGTGTTATAATATTTAATTACGTAAATTAAATTACTATAAATTTTCAAGTGCATAGAGATGATTTTTCAATTTTGATACAATAAGAAACTGAAATCCAGTGGTGTAAGATTATGACTTGGTGCGGGTCACAATCCTCTAAAGACCAACAATTTATGACATATAACAGTCCTGCAGATATCTTATGGTTTCTGCTGCAGTGTTTCTATGCGCCTAAAATGATTGTTGTATTATTTTTCCCACTCTTAAAGAATCGTTTAAGATGGAGCATGTTGCACTTGTAAATAAATCGTTGTTTTGTAGCAGCGGCAGCATGATATATTGATACCCATTAAATATCATAGGCAGTGTTTCCACGCGAATAATTGGCAGCAAAAAATTCACAGCGATTGTGACAAATACCGGTTTCGAGCTTGTTAGCTCTCATCAACATGCCATAGGACTACTAGAGTACACGGTGTACACCAGCTACATCTATCTGCCATTTGCTACTATATGCTGGACTGAAAAGTCACAGACACAAAGCTTTTATCACAGTAGACACCATTAAAAGCTATTGATCTCTATCGTGTTCGATGAGAACAATATTTTATAAACACGGAATTCCATAAAACAACTCCTCACCTATAGCATACTGATGAGTGACTTTAGCTGTTTTTCAGGTGTAAATCAATGCAGCCCGCAGATTAGTTGTTTTCTGGAATTCCGTGTTTACAAAATATCTTTTTTGCTGAACGCAATAGAGGTCAATAGCTTTCAATGATATCTACTGCAATGTAGAATTTAGTTTAGTTTGACATTTTTATCCAGGGTTCTAGTTAGCGATTTTTCTTTAGTGATTTGTTATTTTCTTGAACATTAACTTAAAAACATTTACTTTTCTAAAACCAATTTAATAATCACATGAGTCTCGGACATCGTTGAACAACACCATATATCAAAAAAAGTGTTACAGATAATTTATTCCGTTGATTGATTTTTTCCTAATTTAATTGATCATTGTATCGATAATAGAACTTAATTACGAGGACTACTTAAAATTTTTGTTGTGTTATGCATAAGTTATATCGGATTTATTAAACATCTGACTTTAAATTGTTTTGTGCAATTTTCAGCTTCAAAAACTGAGAATGGTGATGTAGAACATACTGAATTGAAGGATGGTGCAAATGGTAGCACACCTGGCCCTTCAAAAACCAAAGCAAATGGAATTGAAAGCCACAGGGAAGGTCAAAAAAGTGATGGAGCAGAGACGACAAATTCTCAAAGTTCCAATCATTCCAAAAAGTCTAAATCAAGCAATTATGATAAGCTAACTTTATCTAGGACACATCTCAAAGAAGTGAAACTTATAGGTATGTAAAAGTATGCTTAATCATACTCATACATATATGTATGAGTATATAAATAATACTTTAGAAAGATAATATCATAATACCATATTTTGTTTTAGGAAGAGGAGAATTTGGTGAAGTAATGGTGGCAAAGATTAGCAAGAGCATTTTGCTATCAGAGAAGAGAAATTCTCAAAATGTTACACCCACTGATCCACCAGCAGAAGATAAGGAATTTCATGTATTGGTAAAAGCTTTGACGCAAACCAAAGACGAAAATTGTTTAGCAGAATTTAAGAGAGAATTAGACATGTTCAGTAAATTATCTCATGAAAACGTCAGCAAACTATTTGGTTTATGTAGAGAAGTAGAACCACATTACATGATTCTGGAGCATACAGACTGGGTAAGATATTAGATCAATTATAATTTATTAGCCTTTTAATGATAATTTTTATGTGCAGGGTGATTTGAAGAAATTTTTGATGGCCACACAAAATGATAGTCCACCAGCATTAACAGCTGTCCAAAGTGTAGCAATTTTACATCAAGTTAGTCGTGGTATGGATCACTTAGCAAGCAACAGGATGGTTCATAAAGATTTGGCTGCTAGAAACTGTCTGATATCTTCTACGTTAGTAGCCAAAGTTGGTCTTCCCAGATTAACTAGAGATCCATACAGTCAAGAATACTGTAAACATGTCAATCAAGTAAGGATACATTGCAATATAATCATAGACATAAGGTTACAAATAGAATAGGTAGAATTGTAAATATAATGAAGTGTTAGATTCTAATTGATTAAACTGTTCATAGTAAAACAATTACAATGGGTAATTTAAAAATGGTAGAAATGAATCGATAATCGGAAAAAAAACTTTTTTCTGCAACTGTCGCAAAACTATGAGATTTTTTTACTGTCTCTAACGTTCACATTTTCCTTACTGAGGAAAAAATGGTATCTTAGCAACAAAAGTATTCACTTTTAATCCTAGGAGCTAACAATGACACTTTTAATCCTTCGATTAAAAAGTGTTAATCAAGTTTTAATTTATAAAAGTTTATTCCATAATATTTACAATAATTTGTGTTTTTTCACATTGATATTAAATACACAGTTTTAACGAGTGTATTAAAATTAAATAAACCACTGAAACTGCCACTACCCTCATCCTTAGAGCAATTCTCAAAGCCGTCCAACACGTTTTCATTAATATTTATATTATTTTCAGATGTGAAATGAGAAATTCTTCTTCTTTTCATATTTTCTTTATTCGAAAGTGAGTCTTCAATTTAGTCATCCGCCACAGTGCTCAAACTCCGTTCTCCGGGTCTTTAAAGACAAGTGAGGTCACCACCACCGTTAACTAACGTAGCAGACCTTCATCTTAATACGTGTCCACTGTACTCTTTCCAGTTGTCCTGCTTCAAAAATTTTGCTGTTTGCAAGACAGCACTAATTTTATGAATACCGATCTCCATTCGATGACACTTTCCACTAACATATCTGAGAAATAATCGATGTTCTACCAATCCGCGTGGACAAAAAGCAACATATTTTCGATAAAAACTTAAATAATTGTCTCCCAGCGCAGTAAAAAACGTGATCTCTTGGCTTTGGTATTGGGAATTTTTATAATTAAGATTTCACATCTTCAACATTATCAATTGTTAAATTGACTAATAATTCATTAGAACAGCATGCACTTGCAATATCCAATATTAGAACAACCTATAAAGAAGCTTTTTTAGAGATTTGTTCTTTTATTTTTAAAGCGTTTACCTTCATCATCAAATATAAATTATCAGGTGCACTATTCAAAACGTACTCATGATTTTTTTTCGGTACATATCCCTCCTTTTGTCTCTTGAGAAAAGTACATAGCTTTGAATATTTGCTTATATCAAACCCCTTCTTTATATCAAATGTTGACCGCAACATTATGACCAAAGCGTTGACGGCTTCATTTTATTTGCTAAGTTTGAGAAATACACCATCAATACATCTTCTGAATACAACTTGATGTTTTTTCCTTGCACCAATCCATACAATGTTGGTAGACACATTCATAAATTTCTCAAGATTTCTTTGAGAGAAGATTCAGAGAAATCTCTCTCGCACACTCCAGTATCTCCTCAGGTACACCTAAATCTTCATTAGATTCAATTTCTACAGACTTTTCAGCACATTCAATTGATTAGCAATATAATTACTAATCAAATCAAATGTGTTGTTTATTTGCCCAACAGAAAAAATATCAATTTACAAGACAAAAATTAACACAAAAGTAATGCACAAATAATAATTAAAAAAAATATAAAGACAAAAAAGCAATTAATATGCACACATGTTTACAATATGACTAATACATTAATGGAAAACCACAAATTAATAGTTTAAACGGGGCATTTTGGTTGGAGAAAAATTAGCATCTTTTATTCGGATTAAAAGTGTCTTTTTTGTCTCTCCACAAAAGTGACACTTTTAATCCTAATAAAACAATATACTATTTTCGCATTTTGACTGATACCTAATATGGTATTCAACTAAATTAAGAATCGTTTACTAAAATGGCACTTTACCACATTGAAATTTATAATAATGTCATCGTTAATAAAAAATAGTTTGACAGAAAATTGTTTATATAAATATTGGAAACATTGTTATATACAGGGTGTCAGAAATGTGTCAACACTAAGCTGGAGATACTAGACACCAAAATATTATGGTTGAGCTCATCATGCCTTAGGCGAATTTTGCTAGTTTAAGAAATACAGGTCGTTAAAGGTTTAAATTTTATTCTGAAATTTCTTAATAATTGAGAGAGTTTTGATAGCACGACTGAAAATTAATAGTGTTGGGTTTTTTGGTGAGAGAATTAGAATTTGAAGCTTATTTTGACGTTGGTCCTAGTTGGTCCATCTTATTTTTTTAGCTAAATCAAAACATTTTTTTATCTGTTGAGCTATGCTTACAAAAAGGTAAAAATCTGAATGAACGTTCAATTCTACATAAAAAATAAACATTTTTCCATAATCAAAACTCGATTTATTTGCTTCGTATGTGTAATTTTTACGTTTTAAGAGGCAAGTAGCTGTTTATATTGTGATATATCCATATCTTCATTTATTTGATAGTACCTACATTTCAGCATAGAATATGTAGGGAATAAACCGGATGCCTCAACAGATCTTGCCAAAAATAACAAGATATTATATGAAAAATAATAAAATATATATAAAAATAGCTTACTTTCCCAAAAAAATACGCGATCATTACACTTTTATCAATTCTTACTTTATTTTTTGTTACCTTTCACTAACAAAATATTTTGTATTTTTCTTTGGATTTTAAAGGATGTAAGCTCGAATATACTTCTCGAGCGGTATTTAAAATGTTTTTAGAAATTTACTAGACTAGGTAGGTTACGGAAATCCTACACAAGGACCTGTTATAAAATATTAATACCACAAAATGCGAAAAAATACCATATCTCATAAGAAAAGCAGTTTCACTAAACTCATATAGCTTTTAAGTTACTCGCTTGTTGTGCTCGCTAGTAGTGTTGGAATCACTCGAGTGAAAAATAACTGATTATTCGGTTATTGCAATAACCGAAATCACTCGGTTATCAGTTATATGAGTAACGAATTATTTATTTGATTTTTTTTACTGTTCACTAAGTAGGCTTGCCACCTTTTTATATGCGCAAGTAAGGACAATCTTATCTTTTTAAATTCTTAATTAAGCACTTTACTTGCCTTATCAATAGCAGGGTTGTATACATCAATTTACGTCGTATTTGAACATTTTTACATATTTGGTTTTGTCTCTTTGTGCTCCGATAATTTATATTTCAATATGAACAAGTAACGACATTTATAATAAAAGTAAGGACGGAAGGACATAGAGGCTGCCGTAAGGACAGGTGGCAACCCTACTGTTCACTTAAAATTTATTTGTTCGAGCTCAAAATTTGTATACGATACTCATGACAAGAACGACTAACAAACAACTAAAAATTGAATAACTATAGAAATGATCATCATTCATATGTGTAATTCGTAATTTGCAATCGTCGTAGCCATAGATTACAATAACATTTTATGTTGACGGAATGCAGGGCGGTCGCAAAATAATTTTTGAAAAATTTAAATATAAATAAATTAACAAATTTTTGTATACTGAACTGCATTATGTGTAATGCAACATATATGCTATTTATCTAAGATTTATATATATACACATACAAAGAGTATATTGTCACGGATTTCCAATCCGTCTTTTCTTTACCCAGAAAAACAATCCGTTAATTAATCACTTATCTTTATTAACTACTTCGTACACTACTGGATACTAATTACAACTCAACTAAACACTATTTCACTTTTAATTGCTATCTAAATTGCTCTAATTCAGGACTGTAATTCAATACTGACTAACTCAGCCGTTTATTCTTCTTTAATAGACCAAACGAATATTCCAGGTATTTTCTAGTACCTCTAGATCCATTTTCTCGAACGACTCGAACGCTTCGCGTTAATTCCCTATTTTTCCAGTCATGTCTTGATAGCCGGCATCATTTGTTTGCTTATCAGAAACGCGTAGGGGCGATAAGGGCAATCTACCGTTTCGCGATTGGGTGCGAGCGGGGCAAAATCCGTGACAATATATTTAAATTTATATATAGGCAAACAACAAGAATAGTAATATGTCAGCTGCTGAGTATTCAAGGGACCATCACACGAGTTATCAATTGGTTTTGAAGTCACTTAAATACTAAGTATTCGGTTATTGAAATAACTCAGTTTTTCCCAACACTACTCTAGTACTCAAAAGGTATATTCGTTTAGTAAAATTTTGCTTTTCTAAACTTGTTTAATATACAATTTCCTATTATGGTGACAATATTACAAATAGGATAAAACTATATCATGTCAAACATATATCTTCAACAATTGTAAAACAACAAAATGTTCTGCAAGAAAATATGGCATCTGTTTTAACGCATGTTAAGTCAGGGAAAGCTAAAATAGTAAGGATTATTAATTTCTTCTGCATCAATTTATTTCTTTGCAGGTAATTCCGTTGAGATGGCTTCCATATGAGGCAGTTTATGAGGATGAGTATTCAACAAAAAGTGATGTCTATGCATTTGGTGTTCTAATATGGGAAATTTTTGCACAAGGAGAATTGCCGCAATCTAAAATAAATGATAACAGTTTCTTAACCAAACTTAAAGAGAAGAAACTGGAATGGAAACCACATTCCTCCACACCTGAAGCATTATCAAAAACTCAGGTACATTGCTCATTTGTCGTGAATGAAAGTTGTTCTCTGTTACCAGTTTTTTTTAACTCAAATTTGTTTTAGGAATCTTGCCTGGACATAGATCCTAAGAACAGGCCATCGTTTTCAGAATTATGCAAAGACCTCGAGGAACAGCTTAAGACTATGTAAATATAAACATTTAGAATTAAGTCACAAAAACCAAATTTATAACTTGTTTTAAAACGAATTATTAAATAATCGTAAGCTTCCATTTATAAAAAAATGTGTCAGCCTTATAGCAATGTTGAGAATCGTATGTATTTGTAATTAGTTTTAAGTTTATTTATTTTCTACTTTAAGTATAAGACGTACTTTAATCATATTTATTTTTTGTACTATTTTTTCTAATTGATCTCAAATTTATTCTTTGAATTGGATCCGTATTCTCTCCATATGTATACATTATATATGCACTATAAATTTTGTACATAAGTAGTGTTTAATTTGGAGAATTCAATGAAATTATGTATCGCATTCATACTTGTCCAATCATATTCAAAAGAGAATAGTATGGAATAGAATGAATGAAAGTAGTAACTTACATACCAAAGTGTAATACTGTTTCAGAGACATATTTTATTACTATTGCTCTATCACAGCGTAAGCCACAAAATCTTTTATTATTTTTTAATTAAGTAGGCACAGCTCGGAGATGAGAACATTTCAAATTTCTTTAGTTATAGCATTTTGCATCAATGTGTGAAATATCCTAATAAAAAGAACTCCTCCACAGTCCCACTGAGTAGCAATACTAGATTCCAACCGAGTATATAACAGCACCGTCCAGAAATATTCTAGGTTGGTTCATTCGCCACTTCTCGTTCAAATTTTCCCTCCTGCCGACGCATTTCCCCTTATCTACCAACCCAATATCGATACTTGGCTACACTTTGATATGAAATGTGTCACGTAAGTGTTATATTGTCAGCACCCTATAAATTTAAAGTGGTTAATTCTATTGAATAGTGATAATGGCTTTTCATGGGATTTAATGCTGTCTATCATTGTAAAGACAAATGTTCAGGATAATATCTTCTGATATTTTGTTTGGCGTGACACCTGAATTGTAAAAGAATTAATTTCTTAGAGAAAAAAAATATATGTTTTCTGAATTAAAAGTCAGTGCCTCTGATTTTTTTTTCAAATTGCCTGTTTATTCATTTATATATTCACAGTGGCGTAAGATAGGTCAAATTTCTCATATAAAAGCTTGGTCTCGTTACACAGGGTGGTTCAGTCATAATGTCATTAATTTTAAGAGGAAATAGAGAAAAATGATTAAAATACAATGACGCGATTAAAACATTTTTATATTTGGATACTTAATCTGAAAAAAAAAGTTTCCAAATCAATATTTAAACTCCTTTTCAGACTGTCACTGACCGATTCGTACTACTCTGAAACCAACTTGTTGACCACTCACCAACAGATATTTAACGAAAAGTTAATCAAAAATTGTTTTGAAGAAGTGCCATTATTATTGCAATAACTAGTACGCCTGTATCTTGATGAAGTCGCGGGAAGTCTAAATATGCAACCAGCAGGTTAGAATACAGCCTAGGTACGGCTGAACGTTTTTCGTAATAGTAATTAACAAACAGTTTTGCGTAATATCTAAACATGCTTCAGACCTCGCTTTAGAATTTCTACAATCTCCTTGTAAATGTGTATGTGTCTGTTTGATGTTATATTTTGTATATTCGGTTGTTATTTAGTGATCTGACCTTTGTATTTGATAAAATGCATTGTGTCTTTCCTTTATTTATCTTCTTTTAATGAAAGTAGACTTCGGGAAGTGTGAAACTTGTACTTAACTAAAACATTTTGCGTGGCTAAGTTAATGCTATTATTACTATTGTGAAAATTATATTAAATATTAACAGATGATAGTCTATGAAAGAACACAAACATTTAGCTGTGATGTGGCAACCCAGGTGTGAAGTTGTTCGTTTCTCCGCTCGACACTGTGATGTCGTGACTAGAAAATTAGAAAATTGTCAACACAGAGTGCCGCATCTATTCCCAGGGTTTGTGGGTTAATTTGTTTCAATTTAAAAGGTCAAGTAAACATTTTATTTCGATTTTCTATCATCCTTAGGCCTTCCGAATACGTGGTTTAAATTAATGACATTATAACTGAATCCCTGTATATACAGTGTGGAAGAAAAGTATGGAATAAATTCATTATTTCTAAAACAACAAAGTTTCATGAAATTTCCTCGGACCCGTCAATTTTGCATTAAAAAGACTCTTTTCTATACCAACGCATTTCCGACGTTCATTTGTTTTCGCGTGATGACGTCATCGGATATTTTTTTAAATAGAACCCCTATATTTTTTCATCGGATTCTAGTAGAGCTTAACTTGCTGAATTCAAAAATGTATAATTTCAACACTTCATATTCCTTCAACTTTCCGATAAAAAAAAAAAAATAACCGATCCAATAAACGTTGCAGTTGACAGATGTCAATTCTGATTAGATTTTGTTTAGCTGCCAGAAACAGTTTCTGAGGTGACTTGATTTAATTTATTGTTTTTGCTATCAAAAGATGTAATATTCTAACATGCAATATAATAAAACAAAATAATAAATTAAGGGGTCAAATACGATTGAGGCAACCAGAATTTAATTATTAATTAATTAATTAATTAGTTACTTATTGTTAAATTGTTTTAAAAATGAAGAGTCCTTATTTTGTGATACTGCCAATGAATTCACTATATCCATTTTACTCTCAACCAGCCCATCACAGACACAAATGGAAAATATTCACATTTTTTTCAAGCCGATTTTATTGGAGCGATTAGTTTTTTTCGGAAAGTTGAAGGAATAAAGTGTTGAAATTATTAACTATTATTTTTGAATTCAGCAAGTTAAGCTCTACAAAAATCCGATAAAAAAATATAGGAGTTCTATTTAAAAATATCCGATAGCGTCATCATGATGAATTTATTCCATATTTTTTCTCCACACTGTATATATATAGGGATATAAAGTCTCAGAAAATTTACAATTATATCTTAATGATCAGATTTCCTGAAATAGGATAATAAGTATGTATAAATTTATTTCTACTTGGTTCTTGTAATATTCCTATGTAAATAATGGCTCTCTGTTCAATATTTTCCAGTTGTCTAAAACAGTGAATATATATTACAAATTTGCTTCAAAAAATGAATTTTGCATGGGTTTGCTAACCAATGTTATTTAAATAGACTTTTAGGTTTAATCTATGTAATAAAGACTGACTGTCCTACATTTTAAAATAAATGGCAACATGGGACATAATTTTAATAATTTTTTATTATTAGGTGTGTTGTAAATTTAATAAGTACTATATTGCCTGGAACTTATTACTACCAGTGCGAAAATAATATATAATGTATACATATATCCACTCTCCGCATTACTTAATGCACAAACGAATTATAAAAATTGTACATATCATTTTTTGAGTTAAGTATGTTATTGTAAAGCATATCATTGTAGAATAATATTATGTTCACTTGTATATTGAAAGTCTCAGAGCCACACTACACTGCCAAAATACTCTAAACGACTTTGTATACAATCCTAAATAGAGACTGTTTTTTTTAATGTCAATAAATGTATCCTAAGAAACAGCAATAGGTATGGATCTTTTTATATAAAATTCTTAAATTGCAATTTGGACAAATGTTAATCTTGTAAAGCCCATTTTTCTTATTAGGTAATCCAAATCCTAGAGTTTAGTAAATGTTAGTGAGCCTACAGTGTATCATTGTTAAGCAACATAATAATAAATACCTACTTGTTCCACAACATACTAACCATTTCTAAATTGCTGTTGTGGGCGACTTTATAGGTTAAGATATGGAAACATAATAATTAAATCTAATGAAAATCCTAGTTTGAATCTAAAACTTTTTCAACAATATACTTAATGGAATATTTTGTTTTATTTAAATGGCTATTTATTTACATTTTGTCGCCAGATTGACGATTGAGTCGCAACTGTATTAGCAGGCACACAGGTATTAACAATTTGACTAAATTCGTTATTCGTAAACTTACCGAATACTCATTATTAGTGTGATAATTCAATAAGTTATTGAAACTATATTATAAAGGTTATATTCAGTCTTGCTAAGGTGAAAGAATTATTTCTACATTCAGTTTTATAAAACTTAACCTTCTCGTAGATTGATTGATTTAGAAATTCTTGACATTATGTTGTAGATTAGGATGAAGTAATTAATACAAAAAAATATAATTAAACAAACACGCTATCTACTATCCCCTAAACTCAATATACTATTATCATATTCTTATCCTCTTATTTCAAGACCCTTCAATGAACTTGCCATATTTTTTCTCAGATCATGTTCTAGCTTCTTCCTCCATTTTTTATTTATTTATTTAATATTTCTTATCAGTATTCATTCCAAATTGTTCTAGGTCTTTTTGTTTTGTTCTAGCTTTCCATACCCTTGCTGTCTGCTCTATTATACTTTGGTATTACTTCGGTAAAGTTTAAAACCAGGAACATGTACAAAATATGTGCTTGAGGTACAGGTGACATATGATCCAAAACTTTTCATGATTTCCTCTTCATATTCTTCGGAATTCGGTAGAATTCCTCCTTTTCTGCATTTTTTTCGGGGTTTGTGGGTGATTGAAAACAATTTTTATGTATATCTTCTGAAACACACTATATTACACAACTGTAGCATTCTCCAAGTCCAACTGTCCACTACGTCTGTATGTAATCTAACCAAATCGGACATTATTGCTACGGAAAATATATATATAATATTATCATTCTTCTATGCTTTCACGTTTCTTTTTAGACTTTCATTACTTTTTGCAGCTAGCACTACACAAGCTTCTATTTCAGGGGTTTGAAATTTCAGATTTCTTATAAAATAGTTAACTCTTTTCTTTCTTTGATGACTTTATGTTTATGGCAAATAAGCAGCAATTGATTAAGTACTCCTTGTAACATCCCTTATTTATTCACATTTCCTGATGTCACGTTACATGTTTTTATTTTGTCTGTTGTCGTATTTTAATATAATGAACCCGTTGCAAATGGTACAATTCAAACTATTTCTAGCCACTTTATCTACTTTATATTTTAGAAAACATATAATTTTTAGGCATAGCCTTTGGATTGCCTACCTAAGATTTTATAAATTTCCAGTTATTTAATTTAAAAATTTTGAATTATATAAAAGGATTCATGGCATCAACATAACATCTATAATCCAGTGGATTTATGAGTGATTTTGCTCATAGCTTTTATAAATGCACTTTTGTATTATAGTAGATTGTTACTACCGATAGGGGTTTACATACTATAGATTAGGAGAATTTTGAAATTAATTCAGATGAAATAATACTAATTATAGACGCATTCCTTTCAAAAAGATTTTGGTAGGATTCCTGCACATGTAGTCAAAGTAATTCTAGCTATAATCATACTAAAAGTATAGCTCTAGACTGATTACCATAAAACTAACAGTAAAATATGTATTTATTATAAATTTGTCCATAATTTAATATTTTTTATTAGACAATACCTAGTAAAACTTAGGTGTTCATCTGAATTAATTAACTTCAATGCACTATATTTATGTTGCTTGGATAGTTTCCAAAACATAGAAATGTAGGGATTTTTTATGTCATTTTTGTCATTATATTAATGATATTTTACCTTTAATAAAACTTGGACATGAAAATTTATTTGACTCCCTTTTGTTGGTTGAACAGAGATGATGAGTTTTAAATTGTAAAATGAATGTTGTATTTATATAATAAATGTACATTAAGAAACCCATTAATTTTAAAGTAGTCATATTACTCAATATTAAGATATAATTATAAGGTCTTTGTATAAACCAAATAAATAAGATCTGTCCATATACTTTTACAGTTGTAGCTTTTTATAATAATTTTATATGAGTACTGTAATGTCCATTTTTATATAATTATGCATAATCATCTTGTGATATGTATCTAAATTGAAAAATATATAAATGTGTACTACATTCAAATTTGAATTATTTTCCTTTCATTAAAGACTGATTATTATTGTTATGGAGCTAAAATTCTAAAATTTCCTTGCTGGAAAAAGAAGCATAATTATAGAATTAATATAACTTTTTGTGGCTTCCATTATGCTAGTCTCTAATCAATCTTTTCGAAAATTTGTATTGCCAATTGCTCTCCAACTAGCATCCAACATTCACCGAGGTTATAGCAGTTTCAAAACAGAAGGGGCTAAAGTAAGGTTAGCCTCCTTTGCTAATAGTTCAACTTCCAATTTTTAGCATCAAAGAAGTTGCATCGAGTACTGCATGGCATCCACATTTTAACGCTAAGATCCTAATGCTTTCAAAATGGATAATTATTTGCAACAGCGGAAATTTGTCCAATCTTCATTAAAAAATTTCTACCTCCTATTTTCGAGAATGCTGAACATGATTGTAAAATTTTTTTTCGGTCGAGTTTACTTTTTAAATTTTCAAAATTTCAACTTGCAATATAATGCCTCTACCATCGTTATTTCACGACATCACATTAGCCAAAATAAATAGGTGTTATATTGCAATTCTGCTGCCTTGTTCCCCTGGATACCTAGATAGGGTTACTCTCTTGTTTGTTCCCAACCAGAGCCTTTTGACAGTTCCATACCATTCTTCAATTCCACTGGTAGGATCACAGTGCTTTTAAAGCTAGTTGGCTATCGGAAAAGATTTTTATCGACCTGCATGTAAATCTAAGTTTTTCCAGCCTCCATGCACACAGTTCGATGGCATAGATTTTTGCCCGAAATATAATTGCATACTTGCCCAAGCTTACCGATAGCCTGGTCTTTGGGATGCAACTATATACTCCAGCACAACACCCTCTGGAGTCTTGGAGCTGTCAGTGTGCCAGCAACTATCCACCTTCATGAGCTCAGTTTCACCTCGACCAAAAAAAAAATATTGTAACCTCTAAATTAGGTTATCCTTGAAACACGTCACGTAGACAAACAATCTTTATTGTCACTCTTGATAATACAAGAAATATCCTTCAAACCAATTTCACAACTGTCAACACTTTACTTTGACGTTTGTCACTCACGTTTGGCTGCTCAATATAAACTCACTGTGACGCCGGAATTGATCCGCTTATATAGATTTTTAGAATTCTCGAAGCTTCTGCGATCTCGAGAACGTGTCGAGAAACAAATAGAATATAGCCTGGAAAATTCCGGAAAACGTTAAAATAAAAGTATTACAAATAGTAATTTATGCAACAAGTACAACAAAAAGTAAGTGTTTATTGCAAGCGACGTGAAATTGTCCAACGAGGCTGTTAGGCCGAGTAGGACAACACGCCGAGTGCAATAAGCACTTTTTGTACGAGTTGTATACAATATTTTTTTTACGTTCATGCAAAAACCAAAAATAGTTGATACAACAAGTACAAAAAGTAAGTTTTTATTGCACGCGACGTGAAATTGTCCAACGAAGCCGCCAGGCCGAGTAGGACGACACTTCAAATGCAAAAAACAGTTTTTGTACGAGTTGTATACAATATTTTTTCTACGTTCATGCAAAAACCAAAAAATGATGACACTATAAAGTCAAGAAAAATGTGACGTCGATTTGAACGTTTATGTATGTCATGATGACAAACGCTGTAGTAGAATGACAGATGAATGCAATAAACATTTTATTGCACTAGTGCAAAAAAGAACCACTTTTTCCACTAAAAATAGTTCAATAAAGTTTTGTTTTTTGCATGAACGTAGAAAAATGATATTTAGATGACACTAAGTCTAGGAAAATGTGACGTCGATTTGAACGTTTATGTTTGTCATGATGACAAAACGCTGTAGTAGAATGACAGATGAATGCAATAAACATTTTATTGCACTAATGCAATAAAGAACCACTTTTCCACTAAATATATAGTTCAATAAAGTATTGTTTTTTGCATGAACGCAGAAAAAATGATAAATTCTAACGCAAACAGGAACATAATTAACAAACTAAAAAGGTAGGTGAGCTTCCGTAACAATATTTTTTTCTGTTGGAAATAATTACCTTAAATTGTTATAATTTCAAAGGGAGATAAACAGGACGTGAATTTAACAGTAGCCGTATACCTTTTTTAGATACAACAGGTAGGAGAATCGATTGTTTCAATAGACAAATGGATACAGTAAACAGCAAAAAAGTTCTGCCATTTAAAAGAAATATGCTGTGCCATAAGTGGCGCCCTCTACTAGTGACGTCAAAATTAGTTAAAAATTCTTATTTGCCGTGCCAAAAAACATAATTGTGCCAATTTTTTTTAATACTCCGACAGGTTTCAATGGTATTGAGATATTTCAAAATAAAATTCTAGAATTGAACACCCTGTATTTTTTAAACCAGCAGAGATTGGCCATTCTTAATAAAACACCCTATATATAATAAGCAGATCGGTTTCGCCGTCACAGTCAGTTTATCGCCGCGTTCGGCAAAATAGATCTAAATGCTCTAGATCAACTTTCTATCCTGTTATCTCGTGAAATTGAAGAAGGAAAAAAACACATTTAGAGAATCCAGATATTATTTGCCGAATTTGCCTTATATTGAGCAGCCAAACGCGAGTGACAAACGTCAAAGTAAAGCGTTGACAGTTGTGAAGTTTGTTTGACAGATATTTCTTGTATAATGTATAATCAAGAGTGACAATAAAGTTTGTTTGTCTACGTGACGTGTTCCCACCCAAAGTCAATTTAGACTATTTAGAGGTTACATTGGTGTCAGAAGTGCGACGTTCCACAAAGAAGACGTTTGGAGTAGACAAGTGAATGCCAGTGACAAGATCAAGAACGACGGAAATGGAGGAAACATTGAAACAGTTAATGGGAATGATGAAAGATATGAAGGAAGATTTCAAGAAAGAAATGAAAAACAACTAGGAAATGAAAAGTAGCCAAGATAATATGAAGGAAAAGGAAATGAAAAACAATGAAGAGGAAATGAAGCCCCCCAGTCTTGAACAAATGAAAAATAATCAGGAAGAATTAAGAAATGAAATGAAAATAGTTTACAAGAAAACAATAAAAAGCTAGAAGAGGCAAATCAAGTTAAACTGAACGAATTTGAGGAAACTGTTGAAGAAGAAATTAATCAATTAAAAGTGAGGTAAATATAAGGTCCAGGTAGTAGAAGAAAATATTACAGAAAGTTAAGCCACCAACATTTGATGGAAAGATGTCATGGAATACTTACCTTAAACAATTTGAAGCAGCTTCCTTGGCAAACAACTGGTCAGAAGGAGAAAAAAATAACGCTAGCTGAAGATAAACAAAAAGATTATCAAACGCTGAAGAGTGCTTTAGAAATGAGGTATGGCGATGCTCATCTACAACACGTTTACCAAGCACAATTAAAATGTCGAAGACAACGCTTCGAAGAAAATCTGTAGCAATTAGAGGCAGATATACTACGTATGGTGAAGCTAGCCTACCCCACCGCACCGACAGAATTCCAAGAACAGTTAGCAGTGAGTAGCTTCATTGATGGCTCTCGAGACTCTGAGATCGGTCAAGCGTTAAGGTTGGCCAGACATAAAAATATATCTGAAGCTTTGGCCTGAGCGCTAGAAATTGAAGCCGCACGGCAGGCTTCCAGAAGTAAAGGCAGAACAAGACAACTAAGATTCAGGACGGAAGGACGACAAGAACGACGTGAAGCTGAAAAAGACAACAAAGGATTAATAAAAAACTTCAGAAATTTATTGGACAATTACCAGAAA
The DNA here is from genome assembly GCA_025584915.1 of Monochamus saltuarius. Lineage (NCBI taxonomy): Eukaryota > Metazoa > Arthropoda > Insecta > Coleoptera > Cerambycidae > Monochamus > Monochamus saltuarius. Next base: position 74,079,809 of record CM046721.1, on the reverse strand, counting down.
GGACAAGGTCGTACCGATTCTACGGTATACAGTAGGCGAAGACCCATCCTGTGTTGGAACTGTGGAGCAAAGGGACACCTCAGGAATCAATGCTCTAGGAATATTTCCAGTCGAAATCGAGAAGAGCCGACAACTGGAGAATAAGCAACAGAAGAGTCCAACCAGAACTGAGTTCTAATATTGAAACGCAGAAGAAGCAATTATTAAAATCGAGACAGGACTTGGAGAAGGAGAAGAAAACAGTAACTGATCTGAACAACTAGAATAAAACTTTGGAAGCCGCTAATGCCGAACTCTTCAAGCACATAAAATTAATTCAGGGTCAAATGAAACAAAAAAAGCTCACTGGGTTAAAGAAAAAGAGGAATTGTTGAAAAAAGGATAAAATTTCATGCCAAAGATCTAAGTTGTATAGCCCGAATGAATGGGATAATAGAACTCTTGCTAAAGAACAGAGTGAAGTTTCAAACGTCGGACTAGTGGAAGATTAAAAATTTGAATAGACCTAACTGGTGGAGTGAAATTTCCAACAGATCTTCGTCTTTGAAAATTTACTGGACCCTCTGGGATTCTTTAGTAATACAGAATGGCGGATTTACCAAACTGTATTACCCCGAAAAAGAGTGCCAGAAGTTCTTGAAACTCTTCATGGTGGTATAGGTGGCGTGCATTTAGGAGGAAATAAAAATTTGAATAAAGTCAGAGAACGATTTTATTGGCTTGGAAGTCGTACCGATGTGTAAGAATGGTTGTCGACATTGTAGTACTTGTACCTTAAATAAAGAAGGTTCTATAGTGGAGTAACCTGATCGGGACAATCAGTTCTAAGAGGGGGGCAATGTTACGGAAGCTCACCTACTTTTAGTTTGTTAATTATGTTCCTGTTTGCGTTAGAAATTATAATTTTTGTAATACCTTTATTTTGACTTTTCCGGAATATTCCAGGCTATATTCTATTTGTTTCTCGACACGTTCTCGAGATCGGAGAAACTTTGAGAAACCTAAGCAGATTTTTGTCGTCACAGTCAGTTTATATTGAGCAGCCAAACGCGACTGACAAACGTCAAAGCAAAGCGTTGACAGTTGCGAAGTTTGTTTGAAAAGGATATTTCTTGTATAATCAAGAGTGACAATAAAGTTTGTTGGTCTACGTGACGTGTTCCAAGTCAATTTAGAGGTCACAATGTGTATTTTCGAAGATTTCTGTACCTAAAAATGTATTGGTTAGAATGATAGATTTTTAGTAAATATGCTTATAAGTCTATGGTTAGAATGCCTTTTCTCATTATTTAATCGTTTCAGTTCGGTATTTTTTGAAAATTCGCAAGTGGCATGAGATAGACTATTCAGTTAAAATGTCTAAAATTGTTTATCTTTGAGGATCGAAAAGTTAAGTTTTTCACTCAGTGAATGTACATTTTGAGTACCTATCCTATAAAAAAGAAATGCCAAAATAAATCGGACTACAAGAATGGTTAGTCCTTATAGTGGACACGCTGTATATGAGATTAGTAAACAAGCTGTATCACCTCTATAACTTCAAATTGTTTTTCTTTCCAAAAATCTGATATAATAAACGTTTTACAAAAATTTGCTGTTATTAATACAAAGAGTAAGCAAATAAGTTTGCTAAATCGTATATAAAAAAATTATCATTCGGGAATTGCAAATCAAGATAACGAGAAATTCGGCTCTACACACTGAAAAAGTTCACTAGTTACAATTAAAATTTTAATATTGGTAACTTAACAGTTCATCTATATATGGGACTACTCCACTGGGGTTTTTGTTACTAGTAAAACGGTAAATCTGTCATAACTCAATAACAGGTATTAAACTATTTTCAATCAAATTACATTATTTTCTGTTAGTAACCTACTACATTTACTGTTGATATACGTATGTATTTATATGTAGTACTGTATTTCCTTATCTTTAGTAATCGGAAAATTAATCATCATCGACTTGGTTTAATTTTAACAGAGAAACTATCCTCTATTTATAATTAAGCAACCATACTTGTGGTAAGTAAATTAATGTAAAACGTATGTACGTCGTTAATAAACAGTATATTCACTATCACTAGTTTAGTTAATGTTGCCAATGAAACTAATTACTTGCTCTAAATAAATATGTTTAAAAGGTGTGTTTTTGTTTAAAGAAAAATCACTTGCAGTAAATGGTTTGGTCATTTTCAGTCAATTATTGATTTAGTAATTAGTAAACTAATTAGTAGTAGCTATTAGTAAACTATAGTCTTATCTCAAATATACTTTCAGTTGGCTCTTATTAAACGGTTTTTTATGTAAAACGATTTTATACAGGGCGTTCCAATTACGCTGAGCTGATTTTTTTTATATCGCCTTTAAGATAAATTTATATTTCAAAAGTCCATACAGCATGTATTTTCTTCAGGCAATGTTATGCCACTAACAAAATATAAAAAAGTTGCTACTAAAAAATAATTTTTATTTGTAATTTTTTTTATTTCCTTCATAGACTATTGAAAAAGAATCACAAATTTTTTATATATCTATAGCACAGATTTGAGAAAAAATAAAACAAATTATAAAAACATTCATGATTCCCTAAAAAACCTACATGAGGAAGGGGTTTCAAATAAATTTATCGTAAGTCACCTAGAATATCAAATACATGTCTTAACTGGAACTTTGTATACATATTGTGTGACCACTTGACCACAATTAATTTGCTGTCTCAGAAAAATTATTATTTTCCGAAGGATCTGAAAATTCCACAAAGAGTGATAAAAAAGTATTAAAAAATTACACCATATTTATGTTTTAATATAGATTGAACTGTTTAAAATATGTATACCGTTCTGACAAATTAATAAGTTTCTCCAGACATATGTTCAGTATAATTAAACAACTGTTCATGTATCTATTAGATAATTACAGTTTGTAATGGGCTATTTAGGATATAAATGAAAATAAAGACAATAACATAACTTCCGTAGACATATATTTATATACATATATATATATAAATAAAACATATAATATACATAGAGGGTGATTCATGAGGAAGTGCCCATAGGGTATCTATACCTACTATCATTTGGTATTGTATGGTCACTTCCTCACGAATTACCCTGTATAATGGATGGACTATAAGCTAAAGAAAACTGAATAAACAGAACATATGTTGCCCAATAAAATAAATACTAAAATATACTAATATATTTTTTAACTCCTGAAGAGTAGAACAAATTACATGCCTCGAATAAAATATTTCAGAATGTTGTACCGTTATCATGTTATCAGTAGATTCAACTTGATAAGCATAATAACATTCATTTAAGGCGATGGTTTTAAATTTTTTACAAACAAAACGTACATCTTCATCCTTATTTATCAAAATGTAACATATAACACAGAAGACTGGTAAACATATATTTTCAGTTATGACTACATCGTTTACTTGGTAACTATCATTTCCTATCATTACCTTTTTACAAACATTTACAGTTTTGAATTTATCAAGTATAATCTGAGATGAGCACATAGTGTCAAAATCTGATATTATTGAATAAATATTTTGATTTATATAGCTACAGTCATAACTAATTTTCTCTTCTTTAAACCCCCGATGACTGAAAAACCTAGAACATAATTTCAGTTGATTTTTAATAGCTAAAGTTTTAGTGATATTAACTCTAGAAGAAACAACGTTAGCAGCAAGTTTAGCTTCTCTATGTTTGGATTCATACCTTAATGTTGATAGATGTTTAAGAGGACCAACGGTTTTCATAATTGTAGGATAATGTGTAATAAAATGGTGTTTAGGCTTCAATGGTAGAAAACAGATGCATATAAAGATCATGGTGTTCATTTTTTAAATATAGTATTTATAGTATCATCATCTATTATATTAAATGATTCGTCTGTAATTCCTTCAGCTAAAAATAAAACAAGTAGGTATAACACTTTTTTTACTACAAAAGAGCTCTTATTCTTTATTCTTAGAAATATTAGGTACCTATTATGTTTAAATTTTATTTTCAGAATAAAACTTTGCAATTAATTTTATGTAATGTTGCTCTATATTTATATAGTTAATAGTTTTTGTATAGGTATGTAAATTTACATAATTATACGAACATAGCCATAATTAAAATTATTTTGTCAATAACATAAAAACAATTGCAAGTACCAACCTGACGTAATGTTAATTAAAATGTGTCATTTTGTACAACATAAACTATTGTAACGCCCTTTCGACTCTCCGACTAAATTCAGGATATTTTTTTGGTTAGTCTCGGGCGCCAGTCTCTATATTTAACGTGGGAAAAAGTCCACGTAAACTTACCCTCGATTAGAGTAAGTACTCGGGTAGCTACAGTGAAGAATGTTAAATCCTGGGGATTTGTTATATTTATTTTATTCCAGAGAACAAAAAACTAGTTTTATCGGTGTGGTGATAGTTTACTTTTTAAATAAACAGAATTATCAGTGTAGAACGGTAAAAATCTGTTTAAGTTCTTTTTTGCTAGATCGGAATTTTATCAAAGTTACTGATATGAATGAATACAACACATTCTTTCTATAACAAATTTATTTGGTCAAATCGAAATAAATAATTAGTCAGTCAAATAGTACTAAAGGCTATTTGAATTTATCTTTGAAACGGAAATACAATTTACAATTAAAATAAATATACGGTCCTAAAATAATAAATGCTAGACGAACATATTTCCCTACAATCTTAAACAGAATATAAAACGGTCTGTTTCGGTGCTGAAAGAAAATATGTTTACGAAATATCCTAAAAGTAAAACATACGGCATGAAATACTTTATTGGTAGAAAATCTTTCTAAACAAAATACGGACTAAACTATAAACTTATACCTAGGTGACGGTTCCAGCGAGGTTCTGAAAATAAAAACAAAATGTATGGATTTAATAAAAATCTACTCTGAATTTATTTCGGCCCTGTAATTGCGAATAGAAAGCATTAGTTAAAAAGCGGTTTTAAATTAACTGTAGCCAAGGAGAAAGCGCAAGCAGTGCAGAGTAACAATATAAAGCAATTGTTATAAAACAAGTAAGCGTACAAATGGGACGGTTTTGGTCTAAGGAAAATAACGCAGTTTTCGGATGTCTATCCGGAAGGACAGAAATGAGTGCACGTGGTGTATCTCCTTTGGTGGCGGTGTTGTGCACAGCCAAACCACCTCGGTGAGAACAACCCTGTACAACTTAGTCACCAACGACTCCTTAGTGCGGTGTTGTTCACAGCCAAACACTTCGGTGTACGTTCGGTGTACCCAAAACGGCGTCTATTAGTCGTCGGCGGTGTTGTCCACAGCCAAACCGACAACGAAAACGTCGTAGGGCTCACTGGCGTTTATCTCTCGCCGGCGGTGTTGTTCACAGCCAAACCGGGTGAGGACAACGTCGTGAAACGGCAGACAGTCGACGGCTCGGTCAGGTAGCGGTGTTGTGCACAGCCAAACTACCTCGTCCGTCAAAAGTACAAGCCCGTATGAGTTCAAAACACCCAAACGGCGTAAACAGGATAGGGTTCAGAGGAAGGTAGATTGCTTACTTATTTCCTGGGCACTGCTGGGCTCTGCGGCTTCTCCTGGCTCGGCTAGTCTTTTCGGGCGGATCTGGTGGACTTCTGGAACTACTCTCTGCTGGCTGGTTCTTCGAGAGCTGTTTTCCATCAACTCTTTGGACTGGAGCTTCGAGAGCTGTTTTCCAACAACTCTGCCTTTTGCCTCTCGGTTCCTCACTTTTGTTAACATTCTCCCCACCTGACAACCACAGGTCACGGTGGGAGATGCGCGTGCGGTACGTGATTTCGGAGTAGGGCATCGACGGTTTAGTAAAAATTAGTGCCTACTGATAAAAAATTCGAGCGCTCGCTGGACTTAATCTAACAAAATAAAATATCATTTCCGGAAAATAAATTTACATTAGGGATGAACCCGGGTGGTTCATTACATTCCCCCTTTACTTCGGTTAAAAAAATAAAATAATTTTATTTTATTTTTTTTTCAACTTAATACTTACTAAATTTTATTCAAAAATGCCTGAACTAAAGTATATCCTATTAAAGGGTGTGCCTCTTTTCAGGGTAAAATACTTTATTGAGGGGCACTTACCCTTTTTACAAACAGAAAATAAATTATAATAATTCGGAAAATAAACAGCAAAGGGAACTTCAACGTTTCCTTCGGGGGGTATCTTCACATTGGGGTGGTCTTATCCATGCGGTCAGGTTACACCTTCTCCTACGACTTCAGGTTTATATTGGGGCATGGGCTTCAAGTCTTTAATATGTATCCGCTTTAATTTAAACCCAGTGTCAGATTTTAATTCATACACAACGGGGGAAATAACTTTTGTAACGGTGTATGGTCCAGAGTATTTCGGGGCTAGTTTTGACGCGAAACCTTTAACAGCAGATGACAACGGATTTTCCTTTCTCATTACTCGGTCCCCTACGTGACATCGCCAGTCACGTCGACGCAAATTGTAATAATGACTCTGAGAGTTAAAGGCTAGGGCCAATTTTACCTTTACTAGATCGAAAATTTCTTGCATTCTGGATAAGCGGTTAGCCCGGTCTTTACGGTCAGTGCTGGTCGGAGTTTCTTCTGGAACAGCTTCTTTGTTGCGGTACAATGCCTTTGGTACTTCCAACTCTCTGCCGAAGTTTAGGAAGGAAGGTGTGAATCCGGTAGATTCATGGCGGGCACTGTTGATTGCAAACTTGAAGTCAGCTAGATGTTGATCCCAGTGGCGGTGGTCCTGTTCACAGAATTGTGCTATCATTGTCTTGATTGTACGGTTTGTTCTTTCAACAGGATTCGCTTGCGGGGTATATGGTGGTGTAAAGCGGTGGTGTATCTCTAAGTCTTGGAGTAGTTTTCGGAACAACCGGCTGTCATATTGCGTTCCATTATCACTTATGATCTCTTTAGGGCATCCGAAACGACAGATGATCTCCTCGTAGAGGGCTTGAGTGACGTTTCGAGCAGTTGCACTTCGGAGAGGTCGGAACTCCACCCACTTGGTGAAGCGGTCCTGAAACACAATTAGGAAACGGTTGCCTTTATTAGACCTCGGTAGTGGTCCAACTAAATCTGTGCTAACGGTCTCCCAAGGTTGTCGAACTACGGATGGTTGCATCTTCCCCGGTGTTTGTTGTTGTGATGTTTTGTAGCGCTGGCATTGTAAACAGCTTCTTACGTAATTGGTTACTTCTAACGGAACATACCAGGCCAGTAATAACGAAGTGCTATTCGGGCAATAGTTTTGGCAATGCCCATATGTCCGGCGGTGGGCACATCATGGTTTTCCTTCATTACGGATGGTCGCATTGGTTTTGGTACGCATAATTTCCATGGGTCACTAAGTTCTGGTTCAGTTAAGTCTCTAGAATCCCATATATGTCTGTACAAACGGTTATTGCGGATGCAATAATCCGGAAATGCTTCTGGATTCTTTTCGACTTCTTTCTTCTTACGCTGATACCATGAACATTCGGGTGTTCCTTCTATAGAGCATAGTCCTACGGTGTCTCTGTAACAGTATCGGGTATGGGTTGTCGTGACAAAGTGTCAGCTACCCGATTTAACGCTCCTTTGCGGTACTGGATATTGAAGTCGTACTGTTGCAAAAATATGCTCCATCTCGCTAGTCGGCCAGTCGGACTTTTAATGGAATGCAGCCAACGGAGTGATTGGTGATCGGTAATGACGGTAAAATGGTAACCTTCTAGATATGGTCTCATTTTCTCGATTCCCCATACTATCGCCAAGCATTCTTTCTCTGTGGTGGAATAGTTCTTCTCGGCAGGGTTGAGGGTGCGGCTAGCATACGCTATGACACGTTCAGCTCCATCAATAGTTTGGGTCAAGGCTACTCCCAGACCAATATCCGAAGCGTCGGTCTGTAAAACAAACGGTTTGTCAAAATCGGGGCATGTCAATATAGGGGCTTCAGTAAGGCATTTCTTTAACGTTATAAACGCCTTGTCTTGTTCTTCAGTCCATTTCCAACGGTGACTCTTTTTTAATAAGCGTGTCAGTGGGGCAACTATCTCTGTAAAGGTTGGCACAAATCTACGGTACCAGGATGCTGTACCTAAAAAACGTCGGACTTCACGCACATTTTTCGGTGTTGGAAATTTATTAATTGCGTCTACCTTTTCTGGATCAGTACGGATTCCATCGGAAGTGACTAAATGACCTAGATATTTCAATGATTTTCTACAAAATTGACATTTGTCCGGATTTAACTGTAAGTTGGCCATTCGTAGTCGGCGGAAAACTTCCTTAAGGTGTTTTAGATGGTCCTCAAATGTTTCTCCTAGAACAATTATATCATCTAAGTAGGCAAATGCATGTGGTTCCAGTTCCGGTCCAATAATGCGATCTAATAAGCGCTGAAATGTAGCTGGGGCGGAGTGGAGACCAAACGGCATTACATTAAACTGAAATAGACCTCGTCCGGGAACAGTAAAGGCGGTGATAGGTTTGCTTTCCGGTGATAAAGGTATTTGCCAATATCCCTGCTTTAAATCGATGCTAGATATATATCGGGCTCGTCGTAGTTTATCTAGGATGGCATTTATGTATGGTAGAGGGTATGCATCTTTTACGGTAACTTCGTTGATTTTTCTAAAATCGATGCAAAATCTTGGACGTCCATCCTTTTTTCGCGCTATTACAATAGGTGAACTCCATGGGCTTGATGACGGTTCTATTATCCCCTCGTTTAACATGGAATCTACTTCTTGATTAATAATGGCCTGCATTCTTGGATTTTGGGGTCGGTATCTTTGTTTAATTGGCTCTGGCTGGGAAAGGCGGATGTGATGTGACACTAGTTTTGTGGTGCCTCTAACTTCGGAAAAACTAGGTAATTCTTGGTCCAGGAATTGTCTCAATCGTGTTTCTTCGTCTCCGGTTAATTGTAAAGATAATTGTTTTACAGAAGGATACAAGGATATTGCTGGCATCGTGTGAACTTCTTCGTCATTGAAATAAATCGTGTTAGTCTGCAAGTCCATCTTGCAATTACATTTTTTTAAAATGTCTATTCCAATTATCATGTCGGAGGTCAAATCAGGCAAGTGCGGTATTAGTTCGGAACAGGTTGTCTTACCTATGGAAAATACTATGTGATAACCACCATGAACGGGTACTCTGAGTCCATTTGCCAATTCTATAGGTGGTGTTGCTATTTCTTGGAAAGGTATATCTAATTCTTGGCAATATTCCGCTATTCTGTTACTAATATAAGTCAGTGTAGCGCCTGTGTCTACTTGTGCTGAGAAATTCCTATTTCCAATTTTTATTTGTACATACGGTCGCTCGTCTACTCCAGCGATTCCTGAATGATGCGAGGTTGAAGCATTAGTGCATCCGCAGTCACGGGTCATTACCCCATTTCGTCCACATCTTGAACAAAATAGCCTTGGTGGAGCTCGGCATTCGTACCGGTTGTGACCAGCTTGACCACATCTCCAGCAAATAGTTCTTGGGGCGGCGGTAACAGGTAGGGTTGATTGTTCTGGTGGTATATTTCGTATTTCTGGTTGTTCTTCGTGAGGGTTTCTTTGAACAGGCTCTGGTCTTGTTCGATTGGTTTCTGGTAAGGGCCTAAGTTGTGCTGGTGGATTGACTGGTGGTTGATCTCTCGGGGGCGGCCTATTTCTTCGTTCTGAATTATAGCTAAAGGATACATGCCGGGGTTTAAGCTCTTTGCTTAGAGTTTCAAATTCGTCGATCCTGGCTACCAGCTCACTAATATTACGGATATCATTTTGTCGTATGTATTGTCGATATTCGGGTAGCATATTTGCATACAGACGGCGTAAAGTCCTTTCTTGTGAAAACATTCCATGGCGTCGAATTAAGGTCTGCAATGCCACTACGTATTCTCGACCAGATTCACTCGTACTTTGCTTGCGTCTATGTATTTGCTCCTCCAGGAAGTCTTGGTAGTCTGCCGGTAAATAAAATAGTTTGAAATCGGCTAAAAAGTCCTCCCATGTATTCCAGGATTCTCGATTGTTTCGGTACCAGGCTAGGGCATTACCCTGGAAAACTTCAAATAAGGCAGGTAGTAAGTCAGAGGTTAACATTTCACTCTTTTCTTGTAGTTCATACAATTTTTCTAGAAATTCTGCGGCGTCGGCTTTTCCATTAAATTGTAATTTCCAGTTCCGTACCTTGTCACAGATGTCACTGATGCTGCGCCTCTTGGTGGTCCTTCTAGTTGACTCAAAACGAGGCGGCATAGATTCAGATATTGATGAAGAAGATGCCTCATCTTGGTGATTTTTCCTGACTTTGGTGGGCCCTCCTTGAAGAAGGTTACCAATCTCTTTCTTAAAGTCGGTAGCGTTCCTTTTGTGGTTAAAGAGAATTTTTCTAATTCTTTCACCAGCTCATCCTTTTTGAGCGTATAAATCCAGCTTACTCGTGCTGGCGGTGCTCCTTCATCGCTAGAACTGTTAGATTCTCGTTGTTGCGGATTATTTCGAGCTGTATCGGACGGCATTCTGCTAGTTGTCAAGCCCTGTTGTATTCCGGATTGATAATTTCAATCTCGAATTTCCTAACTCCTAAATGGTAGCTTAGATCTTATCGAGACCAGCAGCAATCGATTGTGCACCCTCGATTTACCTAAGAACGAGGGGTCACTTGCTATACTTTGTCCGTGTCCTTGATCTGGAAAACTCCGGGTGAAAATCCGGGTTAGAGTCTAAATCGTCGTCTGTGATCTGTTTTCACTCTTATTGAATATTCTCTATCAGGTTTTGTCAAAATCGTGCTTTCTAGTGATCTTTCGTTTGTATCTTGGTAACAGAATGTCGGATCTTTCTGAAACTGGTTCCAATCGCTTTACCACCCTCGAAAATTATAAAAATGACACCTCACACGTAATTAACGTGGTTAGGACAGCTTCGGGTAAAATCGGCCAAAATCGGCAATTTTCGGAAAACGATTGTAAATCCTCTTCTAAGTGTTGGTCTTGATTTTTAACCTTCTATCTCGACTAATAAGGGAAAAATCAGCTTCTATTTCCTCCGGGAAAAGTCGAATCTGCTTGTTCTCGGCTGCAATCCGATTTTTAACTCAAACTCTATACGGAAGAGTTATTTTTACAGGTCCAATATGTTCGAAACAGGTTGCGACAAATTCGGGTAAAATTGGCAAATTTCGGTTTTTGGTCATAAATCGATATGAAAAGTTTTGCAGTATAATTAAATTTTCCCTAACCTTAATATTAACAAAGAACTGGTAGTGAAAATTTTATTAATGCCTAATAAAATGGTAATAGTCCTAATTTTGAATTTTAAAGATATACACTGAAATTTCTGTTTTCAAGTTATAGTCAATAAATGATATTTTAATTTAAATAAAAGAAAATAACACTCCCTGGTTTTATTTAAACAAAAGAAAACAACGGTCCCTGCTCGGGCGCCAGATTTTGTAACGCCCTTTCGACTCTCCGACTAAATTCAGGATATTTTTTCGGTTAGTCTCGGGCGCCAGTCTCTCTATGTTTAACGTGGGAGAAACTCCACGTGAACTCACCCTCGGTTAGAGTAAGTACTCGGGCAGCTGCAGTGAAGACGGTTAAATTCCAGGGGTCTGTTGTATTTCTTTTATTCCCAGAGAGCAACAAAACTAGTTTTATCGGTGTAGTGATAGTTTACTTTTCAAATAAACAGAATTATCAGTGTAGAACGGTAGAAATCTGTTTAAGTTCTTTTTTTTGCTAGATCGGAATTTTATCAAAGTTACTGATATGAATGAATACAACACATTCTTTCTATAACAAATTTATTTGGTCAAATCGAAATAAATAATTAGTCAGTCAAATAGTACTAAAGGCTATTTGAATTTATCTTTGAAACGGAAATACAATTTACAATTAAAATAAATATACGGTCCTAAAAATAATAAATGCTAGACGAACATATTTCCCTACAATCTTAAACAGAATATAAAACGGTCTGTTTCGGTGCTGAAAGAAAATATGTTTACGAAATATCCTAAAAGTAAAACATACGGCATGAAATACTTTATTGGTAGAAAATCTTTCTAAACAAAATACGGACTAAACTATAAACTTATACCTAGGTGACGGTTCCAGCGAGGTTCTGAAAATAAAAACAAAATGTATGGATTTAATAAAAATCTACTCTGAATTTATTTCGGCCCTGTAATTGCGAATAGAAAGCATTAGTTAAAAAGCGGTTTTAAATTAACTGTAGCCAAGGAGAAAGCGCAAGCAGTGCAGAGTAACAATATAAAGCAATTGTTATAAAACAAGTAAGCGTACAAATGGGACGGTTTTGGTCTAGGGAAAATAACGCAGTTTTCGGATGTCTATCCGGAAGGACAGAAATGAGTGCACGTGGTGTATCTCCTTTGGTGGCGGTGTTGTGCACAGCCAAACCACCTCGGTGAGAACAACCCTGTACAACTTAGTCACCAACGACTCCTTAGTGCGGTGTTGTTCACAGCCAAACACTTCGGTGTACGTTCGGTGTACCAAAACGGCGTATATTAGTCGTCGGCGGTGTTGTCCACAGCCAAACCGACAACGAAAACGTCGTAGGGCTCACTGGCGTTTATCTCTCGCCGGCGGTGTTGTTCACAGCCAAACCGGGTGAGGACAACGTCGTGAAACGGCAGACAGTCGACGGCTCGGTCAGGTAGCGGTGTTGTGCACAGCCAAACTACCTCGTCCGTCAAAGTACAAGCCAGCCCGTATGAGTTCAAAACACCCAAACGGCGTAAAAGGATAGGGTTCAGAGGAAGGTAGATTGCTTACTTATTTCCTGGGCACTGCTGGGCTCTGCGGCTTCTCCTGGCTCGGCTAGTCTTTTCGGGCGGATCTGGTGGACTTCTGGAACTACTCTCTGCTGGCTGGTTCTTCGAGAGCTGTTTTCCATCAACTCTTTGGACTGGAGCTTCGAGAGCTGTTTTCCAACAACTCTGCCTTTTGCCTCTCGGTTCCTCACTTTTGTTAACATTCTCCCCACCTGACAACCACAGGTCACGGGGGGAGATGCGCGTGCGGTACGTGATTTCGGAGTAGGGCATCGACGGTTTAGTAAAAATTAGTGCCTACTGATAAAAAATTCGAGCGCTCGCTGGACTTAATCTAACAAAATAAAATATCATTTCCGGAAAATAAATTTACATTAGGGATGAACCCGGGTGGTTCATTACAATGTATTCACAATAAACTGTTGTGAATAACTTAAACTTAACCTTACATATACCTATATTTTTTTTTTAATCAGCTACAAATATCGTATGTACCTACCTACTAAAAATTTTTTAAAACTGTTAGCTCCAATATTTGATCTTATTATATGTTCAGTAATAGGTATTCTTAATTTACTGTAAAACTATTTTTATATAAATTGAGCACAAAAAATAAGCAGCTACATGAAGCAGTTTTTTTTTATTTGCTCACGTGTACAATCAGGATCAAGAACAAGCAGAGTACACACAATATAAGATTAAACACTTATGCAAAAATATACGTTTGTCGAGAAATGTTGTATGAACAGTTATATAATTTATACAAAAATAAAAATACGAATATGGGAAGCTACATAGCCCAACTAACAAGTAACTAATGCAAGAAGCGGGGGAAAAACGCGCGAATATGTAGTAACTGTTTATCACAGCTGATTATTTACGGTGTGAATCGCGTTTCTCTTATATACTTACAATAACAATACATTCTACTTTAATAATTATTATTATGAACTGTACACTGTACTTACCACAAAATGCCTCTATATATTCTTCGAGACCCCATTGGGTCAGTAATTGTGTAAATTTCATTATACACAAATTAAATTGACACAAAACATACAAGAACAGCACACTATTACCGTTGAAAGTAAAAGAAAGAAATAATACGACACGAGCAGCAGTCGACCCCCCACTTGGCGGTTCTTTTGCTCGGATAACCTCGGATACCACACGTCATCACATTTTTGCGCGAAATTACCCGATGATGGCAACGTTCATTAATTACTAGAACATTGTTAACTAATATGAATTTATATGGTGATTTACGATTATTAAAAAAAGTCATATGCACCCATTCAATTGTTACAAATGCATTTTGATCCGCGACAAAACAAGCAGTAACTATCGATAAGTAAACTATTAATGTAAGTGTTCGTGTTATATAGGGGTTATTTATCAACTTATTAGGTGTTATTCATTTTGTGTCTGAATAATCTTTTTACTTTGTACAACTGCTACGGAACATTATTAGAAAACAAACTTGATATTTGTGGCAATGAAAACTGTGTTAGGATCACGGTTTACTTGGAGTGTTTTTCTCAGTGCAATCTACAACCCTAAAGTTACGATGTATAGTGGGTTGCCTGACAGTAGCAAGCACAAATATTAAAAATAGCAGGACATTAATTTTAATAAAAAGGCTATTGCTAATACATCTTAATTATTTCTTTTTAAAAATTAAGTTAAAATATATTTTTTAATTTTTGCAAAAAACTGAAGAAAATAGTCCTGTGAGAAAAATATACGTACGTAAAAAATACCTACATTATCAAAAACATATGCTGCTTAGTGCTCTTGAGAAGATAATTTTTTATTTTGAACTATTAATATTATAACATTTTGAGAAATTCTTGGATTTGTATATAAGACACGATACTATTAATAATTATCTTACATAGATTCTTATGATGAAATAAAGATTTTCTATTTCTTACAAATAATTAAGGCAAAAACGTTAAAATTAAAAATAAAAGTTTGATAAAAATCAACAATTATTTTACATAATATACTAGTGCAGCACGAACGTTTTTACTCGTTTTCTTATAGTACCCAATTAATCAAAAGCAAGAATATACAATTAAAAATAAAATCTGGCAAAACCAAAGCCCGTTACACACTATGCGTGAATTCGCGATTCGCAATGGGTGGTTTGCAAGGAATTCATGCATCGTGTGTAGGGTTTTTATGAATGGATTTTTAACTAACAAGACCCTACACACTATTCGCGAATTCCTCGCATATCACGAATCATGCATAACGAATCGCGAATTTACACATAGTCTGTATAGCAAAGCAAGCCTTAGAGGTCTTCCCTTGCAATAAAATAAAATGTAATGAGTCTCACGTCACATAAATTAAAAAGTATTAGAAGAAAGTAGCCTAATATCGGATAGGTTTTCTAAATCAGCTATAAAATACATAATTAAACATAATTTAAGTAAATTTTCGGATACCGAAAATAGAGCGAAATTAGAGTCCTCAAAAACATGTTCTTAATACTTAATATGTTACCTTAGACTGCCTTATTTAGTAAATATTTATGAAAAGTAATTGTAAATTAATAAATAAAAATTGTAGTGCTATTAATTTTATATTTAGGACTAAAATAATTCTTATATACTGGGTTAACTATGACTAAATACAAATATTTTAAGAGGGAACAGAGAATAAGAATCAACGGAATAATCCTTTAAAAAATTTCCACAGTTATTTGAAAGACGATTTTTTTCGAAACTATATTAAACCCCCATTTATCGCCAACTATGCGGCCCTTTGGCCGCAAGGTCGCACGTTGTCGTTTGGAGAGTGGGAGTAGGCAACTAGCAACACTAAACGGTAAAATTCGTTGCCATAAATTGAAATCCTGTGTTTACGTTGTTGATTATTTTGTGTTCTCCTTCAATTTTTAGTGGCTTTTTTCAATTTTCAATGTTTTACAGTTATTAAAAAAGGAATTTGTCGGGTACATATATTTTCCTACGTACAATGTACCTATTTAGCCGGTTTGTTTTTCTATTGTCTATTCCTACTAGTATTCCTTTCGTTTGATTTTCTTAGAATAAATGGGCATGTTATTATTTAATACGCGAAGTGTGTTTTAGTGAATGCAAAATACTGCAGTTAACCGGATTAAGTGTTACCTATGCTATGTGTATTATTATTAATATAAATGTTAATTTTGATCGTTTGTACATTTAAAAACATAAAAAACGACCGTATGGTAGTTGACAGATCTAAGCAATCTTGGACGATGGTTATCATAGGCGCCGACCTTCTGGAGGAGAAAGGATTCTGTACAATTTTTTAAATGGGTTATAGAATTCCGAAAGAATTTGTTTTATTTTTTTTAGGCCTTTGAGCACGTCGTTAAAATGTTTGTACTTAGTGGACCAGCGCTTTTAAATTTTTGTAGAATTCTTGTACTGTGTCTGTTTTTCTGTGAATAAATAAAAATCAAGAGAGCAGTGGTTACTGCCAAATATTTTTTTGTGACTGTCAAATGTTTGTATATGCACGTTTCTATTAGGTAAGTACATACATACATAATGTTAACCTACCTACATATTGTTTTTAATAAATAATGGTTTTCTCTAAAATATTTTATCACTTTAATCAAAACAATATTTAAAGTTTCTAATATTTAAAAGTTATTAGCTTTGTATCTCTCTATTTATAAGATTGTTATGGTGAGCGTAATAGGTAGTATTCTCACAAATAAAATTTTAAAACATATGATTCTTCCTTAATTGTATGGACTTCATAGAAGAGGCGAAATTGGTCATATTAAATAAATGATAGTATATTCACTGGTCTTGTCTTGATTTTTCTCTTGTGATATAGGTACATTCTTTTGCAATAATAATGACACTCCCTCAAAACAGTTTTTGAACTTCTTGAAGTTCTCAGTAAAACTTTCATTAAATCTCAATTGGTGACCCAACTAGCAAAATGGAACTTTAAAACTATCGAATAGCGTTGTTTAATGAACAATTTGGTTTTATAGATCAAATAATTGTGAATTTTGTTCCTGAAGGAAATAATTGTGTAAAATTATTTTATAATAGTTTTTACAAAGTTTCTTATAGAACAAATAAGCTTCAGTTCTTTAAAATTTTTATAAATTTATTATAATGCGTTATACATTAACGCTACATTTAAAAAATATATATAGCATGGATTGTAAATATATGGTGTAAGAGTCGTATACTTGGGCAAATGACTTTTAATTATAACCTTATAAAATAGTTGTATTAACATGTTTTATTAAGGATATATAAGGAAATTAATAAAATTATTTTTTAGCCTCGAATTGCGCTTATTTATAAAAAAGCTTATAATAATCTACAAAAATATTCCCTGTTTTATACATAGGTATGTTGTAAAACAAACTTGTGACTTGAGAAAACAAAATTATTGTATATTCCGCGTTATAAAATTCTAAACCTAACCTTAATTTTAGTATAATGTGTGGAATAAAATCATTTTATTATAAGTCTTTAAACGAATATTTGTTGGATCAGCGACTGTCGCCATTATACAAAATTAGTTGAAAGTCTTAAAATTATATCTAAAACACAATTTTACTATTTTCGAAAGATTATTTTATAACAAGATCATTAAATATAATAATAATAGATATACATTAAAGAAAGCATAATTTTGTTTGTTAATTTTGATCGTTTGTACATTTAAAAACATAGAAAACGACCGTATGGTAGTTGACAGATCTCAGCAATCTTGGACGATGGTTATCATAGGCGCCGACCTTCCGGAGGAGAAAGGATTCTGTACAATTTTTTAAATGGGTTATAGAATTCCGAAAGAATTTGTTTTATTTTTCTTAGACCTTTGAGCACGTCGTTAAAATGTTTGTACTTAGTGGTTGTTAACCCTGTATGCCTGTATGAATCAATTAACCAGTTTCTATTATTTTTTTTCCTTGTGACGAAAATCTATTTGGGTCAAGGCAAAGAAATATGTATATTTGATATATCCAAATTTTAGATAAGCTACACATTACCTAACTTAATATTTTTTGGGAATTTTACAATGCAATTTTTTAAAATATTCAATATTCTGTAGTTTAATAAAACATAAAGTTTCGCAAATTACAATGGGATTACTGATTATAAATATAGAAAATGTTATGCACGTAACTATTTTTTCCATTTTCTTTATCTTACCAAAGTCCGAAGAGGAATACTGCAGTTTGCAGTTATTTAAGATTGAATTCTATAGGCAATTGTACATACAGTATTATGCAAAAAACGGTATTTTATGAGTGCTCTCACCGGATATTTTTCTCAATGAACTTATGTTTCCCGCTTCCCCTATTCGTATCTACTTACAAAAAAACTTAAAAAAATTACTTTTTTTCCAGTTTATCTTGTTTCTCTATGTTTTGTCAAAATGTTTAGGTTGTCTAGTATTAGTATACAATTTTCGTTCATTCGTTCGTGACATGATTTTAAAATAAAATTTTAAAACTCAGTGTATTAAACTAAAATAGTTAATAGTGGACAGCGCTTTTAAATTTTTGTATAATTCTTGTACTGTGTCTGTTTTTCTGTGAATCAATAAAAATCAAGAGAGCAGTGGTTACTACCAAATATTTTTTTGTGACTGTCAAATGTTTGTATATGCACGTTTCTATTAGGTAAGTACATACATATACATAATGTTAACCTACCTACATATTTTTAATAAATAATGGTTTTCTCTAAAATATTTTATCACTTTAATCAAAATAATATTTAAAGTTTCTAATATTTAAAAGTTATTAGCTTTGTATCTCTCCATTTATAAGATTTTTATGGTGAGCGTAATAGGTAGTGCAGTATTCCCACAAATGAAATTTTAAAACATATGATTCTTCCTTAATTGTATGGACTTCATAGAAGAGGCGAAGTAGATCATATTAAATAAATGATAGTACTTATATTCACTGGTCTTGTCTTGATTTTTCTCTTGTGATATAGATACATTCTTTTGCAATAATAATGACACTATCTCAAAACAGTTTTTGAACTTGATGTTCTGAGTAAAAATTTCATTAAATCTCAATTGGTGACGCAACTAGCAAAATGGAACTTTAAAGTTATCGAATAGCGTTGTTTAATGAACAATTTGATTTTATAGATCAAATAATTGTGATAATTTTGTTCCTGAAAGAAATAATTGTGTAAAATTATTTTATAATAGTTTTTACAAAGTTTCTTGTAGAACAAATAAGCTTCAGTTCTTTAAAATTTTTATGAATTTATTATAATGCGTTATACATTAACGTTATATTTAAAAAATATATATAGCATGGATTGTAAACATATTGTGTAAGAGTCGTATACTTGGGCAAATGACTTTTAATTATAACCTTATAAAATAGTTGTATTAACATGTTTTATTAAGGATATATAAGGAAATTAATAAAATTATTGTTTAGCCTCGAAATGCGCTTATTTATAAAAAAGTTTATAATAATCTATAAAAATATTCCCTGTTTTATAAATATGATGTAAAACAAAATTGTGAGTTGAGAAAACAAAATTATTGTATATTCCGCGTAATAAAATTCTAAACCTAATCTTAATTTTAGTATAATGTGTGGAATAAAATCATTTTATTATAAGTGGCCATGTTTAAACGAATATTTGTTGGATCAGCGACTGTCGCCATTATACAAAATTAGTTGAAAGTCTTAAAATTATATCTAAAACACAATTTTACTATTTTTGAAAGATTATTTTATAACAAAATCATTATATTTTTTAAATTTATTTTTTATAATTTTAAGGAAAATGTGGTCTAAACTAAAGCGCATAATTTTTTTGTCACAAACATATCTATAGTTTATTAATAAAATTGGGACGCAATAACATTGAAACACGAGATTGCTGAATATTGTAAGTATTATACCTATCTATTATTTACACAAAAAAATGATCGCCATTGAGTTTAGGCTATCCCATTTTTAAATATAAACACTAATAATCATGAATCTGCATTATACACCAATTTTAAAATGATTTGTTTTTAATATTCTTCACTAAATAAAATAATGTTTCTTTAAATAATACCAGAATACAGACTACAAAACGTTTTTATAGTTGCTGTATAAAATTGTTTTAAAAGTATTGTACCTATAGGTAAATTTTTTATAAAACTGTTACATTACCAAAGTGTTTTATAAAAGTGGTCCGTTTTTGATTCTATAAGTATCGTATAACGGCATTTAACCACGTTATATGAGTTTGAAGCTCCTACAAAATTTATTTTGCTAGTTGGGGAGTGAAACAACTAAGAACTAATGTTAAAATTTGAAAGTAGATTTCATTATAAATACGTCAGCAGTTCAAAAGATATCGCAAAATTCATTGTGTCATTATTATTGCAAAAATTTAAAAATGTGTTAATTTTTGTAGCCATGTAGAAAGAATGTGTCCATAGACAAGAGAAAACTTTTTACTTTTACTTTCATGGAAAAAAAAATGTTTGGGTGAAAAAATTATGCTTGTTAAAATGTACACAAATACATATATTAACAAATTATTAGAAATACAGTCAATTTTATTTTTAGAATTCAACATTATATCTAGCAGTTAAGAAATACATAACACCTACAATTTTATTTCTAAATAGTTAAGAAGGTCTTGTCAGGAGCAGAAATAAGTTCTATGTTGTATAAGGGTGCAGACAGAGTGGAAGCATGCAGGCTTTCCGCTTTCTGGGAACCAGCGCTGAATACGTACGAAGATATGAAATTTGTAATTGTATTTAAATTGATATAAAAACAGTAGTTTAAAGCAGGCTATAGCGAACAGTGGAAGCGGTTTTCCGCTTGCTGGTACCCTGTGCCGAACCGCGTCTATATGCTTTGAAAATTTTAATATACTTTTAAATTATTTACTACAATTCAGCTACAATTCAATTGTAGCAGCTAAATCAAGTTTTCTGGAAACCAGTCACACGTGAACAGAGGTCATCTAACTGTGGTTACCAGCTATATCTAAAATTTCTTGTTGCCTACTTGGTCTGTGTTGCTATAGTTATTAAAACTTTTAACTAAATGTATTTCTGATACATTAAAGACAGATGTATTGTATCCAATTCAGTTTCAACTATACTGACAGATAGCACTCAGTATAGTAAGTATAGAAGTAGCTATACTTTTGTTCGTAAGCATATAACAAAATTAACAAATCATTAAATAAAAAATTGTTTAATATATGGTTTTTTAAACTATTTTTCTGATATCCAACAAGTGCCGCATAACTGTAACTAAGATCCAAACTATGTTAAGGCTAGTGTTTAATTGAAAATATAAAATCCACCCAGGATTCATATTAACTAGAACAAGTATAGCTTTGCTGAAACTGAATCATTTCCAGGAAAACACATTAAAAAACGTGCTACTCATTTAAAGACAGTGAAATTGTACCG
Organism: Monochamus saltuarius; assembly: GCA_025584915.1. Lineage (NCBI taxonomy): Eukaryota > Metazoa > Arthropoda > Insecta > Coleoptera > Cerambycidae > Monochamus > Monochamus saltuarius. The sequence goes on along the minus strand of CM046721.1, from coordinate 74,058,543 downwards.
TTTCGTTTCACATTTTGTCAAAAATACTTGCCTAATAATTTATATTATTTAAGTGTTAATGGTTTTATAAAGAATTCTGCGGAGTATGATAATGTTTATAATGCCGTATACGATTTTCTTAGTGTACAGCGTATAAAGTAGACAAAAATGTAATGATAAAGCATAACAGGTAAAAAAATCTTTTCTTACTCTAATTGACTTGGCATCCTGTAAATTGTTTAATGAAGACCTGATGAAAACTTGTACAATTGGCAGAGTGAAGAGATATTATTTCAAACTTGCTTAGATTATCTAAAATCCGTATTAGAAAGCGTTGAAAATTACATTTAGAAACGACACCCCTGCGTAGAAAATTTAATACTTTTTACGATTTAATTGTTAAAAGAGTTTCATTATTATTTTGCTGCCTAATTATTAATAGTATGCCGTCCCCTCTTCCGCAGAAGTCTCCTATATCTGGGCTAATCCTCCTGTCATTAAAACGGAATGTAGCTCATGCAAACTTTCAATAGGATCTATTAGTGCAAAATTTAAGTTTAATATAAATTTTTCTTCTCCTTTTCCTGTAAAATTATTTTTTTTAGCTCTGAGATACAAATAATTATTTATATCTACGTTAATATACATCAAAAACATAATGTATTGTAAGCTCTCCAAATTATCCTTTGAGCTCGTAACAATCAACGAATCAGTCAACAAACTGATAAGCCTTGACAAAACGCCCTTACTTATTAATATTCCTATTTATTTCGTGAATATATTCCACAGAAAACTACCTCTGCCGAGAGATGGTATATTTTTTCTGCAAAATATTTAACAATACATTCATGTTTTCGGTCAATATATATTGTGTGTTAAAATGTGTAAAATTGCCCACAATATTCCAATAACAGCAATTCTAAACTGTAAGGTTTGGATTTTTACCTGGCCTGTTTAGGGAGAAGAATATATGAAATAGTATAGCGGCATATTTACATGCTTGTCTATTGAAGCGTCATACAAAGATATTGAAGAAATAGATATGTCTATTGATCCTGAATGAAAAGGTCGCCTTCGACGCCTTGGGGTACTTGATCATTTCAGATGTTAAGTTGATATACCAATTTGATTTCACGAAATACTAGTCAAGTAATTTTATACGTATAGTACTATATGGCATAAATGAACTTAACAAAATGAACGGTGCAGTTGATATTCATATCCGCAGGTAACTTTATTGTTTTCGAAACTTTTTTTATAATACTTAACAAATTTAGAACAAAAATTGATATTCAAACGTTCTGTATACTACGATATCTGATATTTGACAAGTATAAACGTCAGTGCTATATAGTGTGTTCAGTAAAGAATGAAATACTTTAAGATTGGTCGCCTTGGACAAAAATAATGTGATTTCTTTTCATTTCATTTCTTTCTGATAATATTCTTATTTGTTGGGTTGGGAAAAGAAAGTTTCTTTGTGATCATGTTTGCTTAGATTAGATAATTTTTCCTTGGGTTAGATCATTTTTCTTTGAGTTAGATCATATTTGCTTGGGTTACATCATTTGTCCTTGGGTTAGATCATTTTTCCTTGGGTTAGGTCATATTTGTTAGGTTAGAGCATTTTTCCTTGAGTTAGATCATTTTTTCTTGGGTTAGATTATTTTTGCTTGGGTTAGATCATTTTTGTTTGAGTTAGATCATTTTTTCTTAAGTTAGATAATTTTTTCATGGGTTGCATAATTTCTCCTTGGGTTAGATCATATTTACTTGGGTTAGATCATTTTTCTTTCTCTCTTTCCAAAAGTTGAATCCAATTCCCAACAAATAGGGTAAAAAAGTACATTCTCAGGTCTCCAACTTCTTAAGAAAGCTAAATTGGATTAAGGTAAGTTGATTTAAATCTTTAAGACTTAAAACATGGCACATCAATGTTGAGTCAACCACTTGAACAATAAAATTTGAATAGGTCAAACTTCTATTGATTTACTAGATAAATTGAAAGAAAAGTTCAACTTTCATCGCTTAATGTTAACTGCGACCAAATTAACAGGTGTGAATGCTTCTTACGAATTCCATGATCTTTTAAACATTAGTGGCAGATTTCTATTTTTGATAAGTCGAAACCATTAAATATACAGGGTGATTCATTAATAATTGTACATACGCTAACTGGATAATCCTGGGCTGAAAATATGAACACTTGACTCATAACGCTTAGATAAAATATGGCTCCTTACGGATTTACAGCGTGTTTAATTTAAAAAATTTGAAATGATTTTTGTCCATTACTTTAATCCTGTATGATATTTCCCTATCATACTTAACATAAAGTTAAGATAATTTAGAACATATTAAAAAATGCTACAAAATCGTTCATAGCTACTACCAGAGGCGTACGACAGGGGTAGAGGAGCGATTTCCCGTTCCCAACTTCTACGCCACTTGCGGAACTTTTATTTTGGTACAATTTTTCAATAGGACTTTCTATGAATTTAATAAGCTACTGTTTCGTCATAGCAGTAAAGTCATTATTTCTTGAGATTAAGTTTAACAACAATTTGTAAATTTACTAGAAAACTAAACATTTTAAACACAAGAAAGAACACAATTTCTAAATTCAATAACCTTTCCAAAAAATCTTGTAATATTTGTTGTACCTTTGTAGAAAAACCTTTTTCAGCAGAAAATAGAATACAGGGTGATAAGAAATGCCCTTCCACTCTCTCGATTTTATTCATATCCACATTGTTTATTGGCTTCCCAAACTGACTAGTTACCTTTTTCCTACAAAAAGTTACGTCATAAAAACTATTTTTAAAATTGTACCTCTTAAGATGTATAACTGCAAAACGACGCGTTTAAGAGGTTATGAGTTTTCAGTCATATTTTTTACGTACTATCACCACCCAAAGCTTGTAACCTACTTTACAGGACACCCTGTATATCTCACTTGGTCCTCTATATACCCTTAGTCTGAAGTTGGCGTGAATTCGAGCGTGAGTTACTATATATTAGTTATACAGGGTGATTTCGGAAATGGGGTAATAATTTTAGTATAGGTATCTACGTTTGCAAATTCAAAGAACAAGTGATAGGCAAAAAATAACCCAATTAAATGTAATATAGGTAAAAAATTATAAATAATTCACCTTTTTTTGCATTTTTAAATTATGTAAGCCGGTCCTGTATACTTCCAATAAATGTTGAAAATTATATACGCCTTTCGCGTTTACCAGTAGGTATCCCGGGTTTGTTATGTTAAATAAATAAATCTTTGTGCATAGGGATCAAATTGACAAGCAAATTATTTGTGCATTTTGTGGAGCAGCGCCTGCTAATTTTGATCACACTCTTACCAGCGACAAGAACTCAGACGACTTACATCATACGAACAAATGAATAATTCATTATATTTTCATTAAAATATTAAAAAAACTGCAACTGATAGTAATAAAACTATATAGGTACTACACTGCACTCCTACACTGTTTGCATTATATATTGCACTAAATTGCAAAAATGATTGTTTTTAACGCGACCAAATATTTAAAATTACGTTGATAATAAAAACAAATGTGTAACGTCAGCCGTGACGTAAGACGTCTGAATTCTTCACGCGAGTATACACTAATAACATTCCACAGGCCAGTATTATCAGCATACTTGTGTCATTGTTATACCACTATGTCTATAAAATACTAATAAATAATGACAATACCACAATTCGGTTACGTACGTGTTACGTTGTTATCTAATGGAACTTTTTAGGTTATAAAAGAAGCGTGACGGTCAACAAAGACTGCGCATGTAACTTTTCACATGTCGCTATTGAGAAACTTATTAGCGTAGGTTAGGGTTACACAGTGTCGGCTTCAAAATTTACAATACCTTTAAACTCATTATTAAAAAAATATTTTAGTATTAGGGCAATATAGTGTAGAATAATTTATTTTAATACCTAGTGTCATCAGTTAAAATTACTTACACTTTCAAAATCACCCTGTATACCTACCATTGTTAAAAGTATCTAAGTAGAAAATCATGACATTAATCAGATCAAAGTGGGCGCAAAAAACACTGCAAAATTTTACACTTACGTAGAGCCCTTATAATTGCATTTTGCTATGACCCCGTCTGAATGGAGCGAGATCCAAAAGCCGTATGAATGGAATGATTGTTTGTAGACATCAGACTGACAGGGTAGTAACATGTTTCGCCCTTGTCACTCCGTCAGTCTTTGGTCGAGCGGTAGCGGGTGTTTTAAATAGACGCTCGTCCTAGCAGGCCAAGGATCGGGAATGGTATTGTTATCCAGACAGGCCATGAGATGTGTGTTTGTATACAGAAACGCTATTATCAGGCCAATTGTAAATATATTCACAACTGACGGCGACAATGCCCATTGTCGGTGGATATGTATTGGAATAAATAGTGTCAAAAATTTTAAAAGTAATTTGGTTTTGAACTGGTGCTTTCCGATATACTGTGATTGTTTATTTCAGCCATGCTTCAGATTCAACAACCAGAGTAAAAGTAAAATATTCTATTTCTAACAAGTATTTCAGCAGGAATATAAACAAATTTAACTCTTCTGTTTTAATATTGTTGGTATATTTGTTGTTTCTACACTAAAAAAATTCACTACTTACAATTAAAATTTTAATATTGACAACTTAACAGTTCATAAGGGTTAACTATGACTAAGTACAAAAATTTTAATCACGTGCTCAGAGGGATGTCTAAAAGACAATGAAAAGAATATTTCGAAATTCTAGCTCAATGTTTAAAATATGGGACAGAAACCCTCTTTTCCTACTGAAAGTCGGCGCCTATGATAATCAATCAACGTCCGAGAAGGCTAGATATATCAGCTACCGTGCGGTCGTTTTTTTTGCAGCGTTGTCAAGTGTAGAAACGATAAAAATTAACATTTGTATTAATAATAATGCCTAAGTACCTGATAGATAACAGTTAATCCGGTTAGCTGCAGTATTTTATATTTGTTCTTCGTTTCTTCGTTGCACACTGTCAAAACTACATTTTCACTTCTTGCAGATTTATCATAATTATCCATTAACATATCAGACATAAAATACTTTATTTAATTACCATAAAATCTTTAAAATTAGTCACTTAACTGTTCTAAAATAACATAATCTAGAATACTGCATTGCTAGTTGCTTACTCTCCAAACCTCAGAGAACATGCGAAGTTAGTTATATTCTAAGGGTCTAAGAAACATTTTTACAGAACACTGCAAACATCTTGGGATGTTATAGTTTAAAATATTCTAATACTAATTATTTTATGGAAACATCGTCGATTGCTGTTAATATTGTTGCTATTATTAGTATTAACAGAATTTACTTAATTCCCCAACAACACAAGAAGTTTAAAAATTTATCGCCGTGAAGTGCATTAGTGGTCTGCAGATGTCGTTTGCAGATATCAAAAAATATTGTATACGGTTACGGTACCCCGACTAGTTTGAAATAATTTTTCAGTACTTGCTCTTCGAAAATTTTATTTTTAGTGTACTTACAAACAAACACTTATTCAAATGCGTAGATGACGGATAAGGTGCTGATTTATGGAGGTGTTACAAATGCATATTATCGCGTAGCAGCGTAATACCAAAGACGTTTTCCGAGTACACAAAATATTATGCTGAATACTTTTTGAACTACATTGAACAAGTGCATGCCTTGGCGGTGAACGTGTTTTATGTATTTGTGTACATTTGCCTGTATTTTCTTGTTATCGTTTGTGGTTTTCCTCGTTGTAGGTACCTACCTATACAGGGTGGTACACTTTTTTATAAAACATCATAAACCAAGACATTATAAAAGTTAGTTTGGTAAATAAACTATATTCGACGAATGCATTGTAAGTATAGTAAGTACCTAATAAGTAAATAAATTTTACTCGAAAATGGTAATAGTTACGAAAAACTTACAAGGATAATTTTTTGTCCCCAAGTAAACGAAGAATCCAAACAATAATGTTTTTTAAAATTTAAAGCCAGTGGCGTACTAATATTTTTTACTAAAGCAATAGAGACCCTTATTTTCTCCGCTATTGGTAAAGTAAAAAAAATTAAAAATTCTCCATCAAGATCACACGTACAACGCCAAATCATTTATAAAAATATTACGGGTCGAACTTCATTACAGAAAAATTCAATTGTTTTTGGGAAACTTATCTATTATTTTTTTATAATGTAGGTATTGGTTTTTGAAGTTTGATAAAAAAGTGGACCACCCACTATATACTTATACCTTAGCCGTAAATAAAAGCTTATTTATGTCCAACAAATAATCAGATCATTCGATATTGTTTTATGCAGGTACAGTAGACAATCGTTAAAGGCAACAAAAGTTCTATCATTTTCATTTTAATTTGACATGAAAGTAAGATATGCTGACTAATTACTACTATTTGGCTAGATATAGGTAGCTGGTTTGTGAATAAAACAACAAAATAGGTATATAACATAACTCTGTTTTATGTCTATGATAGCACATGGTCATGGAGTTTGGCAAATTTATTTTGTTAACGAATATGTAACCGAGTGCATATTAGGTACTCAAAAAATTGTGTTATTATTTGAACACAAATGGATGTGAACTCATTTTAACAATCAATTATTGTGACCAAAGTGAAAATTTACTGAAATATTTTATAACGTACCTACATATTTTTATTTAATAAAACGGATTGACATTAAATCCTTCATTGTCCAGTGAAAGTGTTTAAGCTATGAATATAATTAGGCAGTGAGATAAATACCTAGATATAAATTTATTCCTAAAAGTAGGTCGCAAAAATGTTTAACAATATTTTGCACTTAAAAATGTTTAGAGATCATTGGCTTATCTCAGGTATAAAAATGGTGACAAACATACCTACCTAGATAATGGCGAAATTGAAATATATAGTAAATATAAAATAAAGGTGGTAAAGCTGAATCGTGCCGGATTTTCCTAGAAAATGAATAAATTGTGTTTTCCACGTATACCCTCCTAATTCACGAAAATCGTATTATTATTTAATATTCTGTATTAAAAAAATCAATCATATGCGTTTTTACATAATAAAATTAGCAAATTTAAGGAATAATATGATAATACAATGTACCATTTTGAAACTATTTAAAACCATCAAAACATACCGGTGTTGTGTACTGTGGTGTGAAGTTTCAATCAACCTAGAGTTTCAATGGATGACATAAAAAAGAAAATTATTATGGTTAATTGAAGTTAATTCACTTTTTACTTAATTCCTCGCTGTTAGTTCCTTTTGTGTAGGATGGCAAAACTGAATACCAGAAAAGGAACCAGAATTTCACGTGCAATGCAATCAAATTAGAGCAGACTCCATATTCGTGCAATGGACTGAAAATTGCGTCGGTTATTAATTGTATCTTTAATGCGCAATATTTCTTTGCATGCAATAAGAATTGCATAAATGTAAAGCGGTCTTAACATCGTAACTTTTGAATTTCCTTACTGAACCTATTATCAATATAGTTCGTTGTTTTTTTCACATACCGCCTCTTTTATCAAAAATTGTGTTGATAATCTCATTTCCTTGTTAAAAAAATACTCAAAATAATTTCATTCATAAATGAGTTTGAGGTAACTCAGTGTTATTTTTTACTTTGTAAGTACATTTTGTGGGATACTTGTAAACGGGTAAGTATAAGTTTATATTTTGTAACGTTTCCAATTGCAGTTTATGCCAGTTTAACTGTTATCTATCTACCTACCTACAATTATTATTTATAAGTAGAAACTAAAACAGTACGTTGTTTAGATGCTTAGGTAGGTAGGTACATCAAAACTGCGCCATTACTTGCGTCTCTAAACCGTACAACAAAACATATTTACCTATTTTTTGTGACAGTAAAGATAGTACCTATTAGTTTACAACAGATATATTAATATTAGTTACCGGAAAACGGGGTTACTTCGATAGCGGGGGCAACTTGGACATGTATATTATCATGCATATTTTTTGTATACAAATTAGCTGTTTAGTGTTTTTTCGGTTTGGTTCCATCTTTTAAAACTGGGTCGTCCATGTGTACTTACTGTCGAGGAAGTACAGCTGATAGCAAAAACCCTTGATGTAGTTAGCAACTGAGGTTTCCCCATGACGCACCAAAATATTTGCGGGTTTGGATTTCATAAACAAATTTGCTGAAAGAAACACCCTGACAACCCGTTTGGCTTCCAATATCAAACGTCAGCGAGCTGCCGTGGGTAAACCGAAGAAAATAAAAGAATTTTTCGACAACATTAAAGACAACTTGGAAAATGCGTTACCAAAACACGTCTACAATTACGACGAGACTAACATCACCGATGATCCTGGTGCAAAAAAAGTATTGGTGCCCAGAGGAACTAAGAGAGTCGAACGAGTTCAAGAGCACTCTAGGACATCGGTCTAAATATATAAATGAGTTTCTGCAAATATTGTTTTTATTAACCCCCATTCATCTATAATTTAGGTCTCTAAGACCGTTGGTTATTACCTACTTTTGATTAATTATTTATATTTTATTTGATTTTTACATTTTTTGGTGTCGAAGTTAACCTGAAGAAAGCCAATTTGGAAATCTTGGGTACGGCCCACGTTCTTTTAACTTTTTTTCGCAAACTGCAAAATCGTTCTCCTTCTACTGAAGTTCTCTATATAGCCACAGTATATATATATATATTAAAGTTTGGTTTGGGTTCTATGTCTGGTTATTAAGATATGACATACCTGAAATTGCACCAACTGCCACTGGTGTAGGTACCTATCTACCTATTTACTTATCTAATAGGCATCCTGAAAATTGACTTACTTAATACCTACGTATAAATAGGTGATAGGTAACTATCATATATCTATCTGTGTAGGTATAAGATAAAGATAGGTAGATATAGATAAATAAGTTATTTGAAGTTAAGTAGGTACATTTAAATGAAACTCCTAATTTAAATAAAAACAATGCAAAAAATATTAAAAGTACAATTACTTGTTTTGCTAAACATTTCAGAGAAATGCTGATTACAGGAGCGTTTATTTACTCAAATGATTTGCAAATGCATTTAAGTCGAGGTATTATCAATTTAATTAATACTATAGGTACGTACACATTTTCGTGTTCCATTGCTGCAAACATATTTCTAAATATAGTTATACCTAAAAGTAAGCAAGGACGCTACGCTGGAATCATGGTACAAGATATCAACATTCATTTAATATTTTATTGGAAAAAGGCCTCAAAAAACAAAACAATTCAAAATTCACTTACAGCTTAGAGCGAAGATAGGACCCACCCCTTACAGGACAATAGCCAGATAAAAAATTATTGTCCCGCCCTTTCTATTTCAGGTAGCCAATCGAACCTCAACAATGCCCGCCATCTTGAATATGAATACCAGGACAACTGCATCAGCGCTGCTGCGGTAAATTCCCGAACTCATCACAGCTTTCGTAAGTTCTGAGAAAGTATACACATTTTATCTCGTCTCCGTTCAAAAATTCACGTAAATCAATAACGAGATCGATTAAAATTTTTTGTTTTGGGAAATAACGTGCAGTATAATCTAGTCGTATAGTGTAAAGGCGTTTTAGAGAATTGTGACCTATTAAGAGTACATTTTGGACTATGTTTGCATGGACTGCCGCATGTTGAGATTTTTGTTGGACTTATAAGAACATTTTTAAAAGTGTAATACCTACCTTGTGGAACATTGCATTGGAGGAAGTGGTTGTTTTTTATTAAATTGTTCCGAACATTGTGCAAAGTGTCGCGACAAGAAGAGTATTTTTATCGGACTGGTTCTCAGAAATCAGGTGAGTAGATAAGTTGCCTAATTAAAGTTCTATTTTGAAAACAAATGTTGCAATAAAAAGTATCAACTATTGTTATTAGATGTTTTTTTAGAAATAACTTTATAACAATTTGGTACTTCATCCCTAAAACAATAGCAATTGCCTACTGAATAATATTACCATTTGTTATTTGTTTACATCTCACACAGATGGTAATTACTTTGCAAAATGTAAACAATATGCCTACTGAGATGCTTAATGAATTCATTTATGCTTTTATACAGGTACAAATAAAAATGGCACTTTTTATAATGAATTTTGCGATGTCATTTGTACTGGTGACGTACCTATTCGTAATTAAATCTACTATCAACTTTTAACATTACTTCTTAGTTGTTTCACTCACCAATAGAGATTTAATGAACTACTCTACTCATAACTTCCAGAAGTTGAAAAACTGTTTCGGGGGAGTGTCATTATTATTGCAAAAGCATGTACCTACCTATTTTGTGGCAAATAATTTTATTTATATTAAGCACCATGTACGAAAAGTCATATATACCTATATTTACCTAAGTACTTATTAGATCCTACTTTGGTATTTGATTAATTCAGAATTTGATGCATGATCTAATTATGTTTAAAAATGATTATGATGCCATGTCTATCTACAGCCAAACCTAACTACCCCAAGATTAGATATAGATTTCTGTTTTTATTTTTATAAATAGGTATCTACTTACTTAGGTACCTACTACTACTTGAATGATAAAATAATGGTACTCCGTTTATAGAGGATTTATACTCACATTGCGATTAATATTACCATTGACTTTGTTAATGATATTAGGTAGATACTATTTAAAACAACATTTACTAATCAATAAATAAAACATTTATAATTGAAGGCAAAGCAAGTCAATTTTTGAGTAACCGCACTTTTGATACAGTTTTTTTTATCTAAGCGTCATTATTAGTAGCCATTATTATTAATTATCATATTAAGAGTACCTAGAAGGACAATTCAACTAGGAGGTGACTTCTTAAATGCCTACCTAATCTGTATACATTTTAATTGGATCTATATCTAGATATTAACGCAAGAATAAAATGTGTTTTATCGTTATCGCTTAAAAAATAGGTAAATACTTATGCTTTTAGAATATCAGCTAGATATTAGTTTAAATATTTAAACCACTGGTTATAAAATGCAATTTACAAAATATTGTTTTCGTCATGCATAGGTAGGTACTAAGAAACAAGCTATTAGTTATTCTCCACATAATTAACTGTTGTATCTTTGTATTCGCCATACCTTTGATGATGATGACAATGAAGTTATGAAGGAACGACAGTAACCATCATGGCTGACGGTAACGATAAGGATAGTGGCAATGATGACAATAATGATAGATAACGATAATGATAATCATAATAGGTATTTTCAAAAAATGATAAAAAAATCGCAATATTGTTGAAGAAATCAATGAATTTGTACTTTTACATCGTAACAGCTTTAGGTACGTAGGTACCACCTAGTACCTATACCTACACTTTTAATGCGCCTACCTACGCAAAGTAAATGCAATCCATTTCAGTTCACAAGTAATTTTTGATAAACAATTGTCAAGTATACCTTAGGTAACTACATTTGTTTATTGCTTTGTATAGATTTTTAAAAATGGTTTGCATTTGGTGAAAGTAAAATATAGATTTTTGTCCCATTAAGCCAATTTCAGTTGGGGTGAAAATGTACCCCAGTTAATATCTTCCGTAACTTTTTTAGCGCAGTACCTACCTACCTATAAGTATGACTTGTTAAATTTATCTGAATATTTGCTTCAATGTGAAGCTTTTATATTGCAAAAACAATACTGTTTAAATTCAAACTTGTTTGTGAATGAATATATTTTGGTATTGATTTTGAGTGAATTAGAAAAAATAAAATGTGTGAGTAAAAATATTTATACCTATTGTAAAAAAAAAAGAAATAACTATATTGATAATATATATAACTCAAAAGTTATGCAACATTCGTGAAGGATTTACCTCATTAGCAGGCAAATAAGTGAGTGAATATTAATCAACAAATTGTGTTATCTATTCAATGCAATTAGATGTGAAATATTATTTTTAACACCTTATGTTCTTGATCTTGAGCAAAGATTTGCTTCATTTGTTATTTTAATTACATAGGTAACACAAAGTTAGTGGACAGTTGCAGAAAATACTTTTGCGTAGGTACCTATATAGATACTTAAAACCAAAGTTATTATAAATTGTTTTGTTATAGGTATAATTAAAATTAATTGCATTAACAATTTATCCAGAAATTAAATTTCGTAGATCTTCACGAATTCATATCATAATTTGTTTAAAGCGTCTACTTTTGCACTTACTGTTTTTGTTTTTATTCACATAACACTTTCTCAACTAAGGCAGATATTACCTAGATAAAAATATAGACTTTCAGTTGCGACAACCAAATTGTTATATTTTTTATGATAATATTAAAAACCTCGCCAAAAACGTTTATCTTCACGAAAAAAATTGTTATTGAAAGTAAATGTAGGACCTATAGCACTTTGCCGAAACTGCGGCATCAAGCAAATATCTCATAAGTACATGTAAAAATATAAAATAATATATCCATTTTACTATATTTAATAATTTTAGAAATCAAACGGCGGTAGGTACAGATATTAGTTACCTACATACCTACTTAATTTTTCCTCCTTTCCATTATTTACCTCGGTTAATTACTCTTCTTTTTATTTGTTTCATTCTTGTTAACACAGTATATAAATACCTACCTGAATCAGCGTTATCTTCTTTATTTTTTCATTAGAAACATTTTTTCCGCAGGATTTGCTAAAAATCTTCAGTTAAAATAAAATGAAATATGCCGTTGTCAGCAACACCCGTAATCATAACAATCAATACACCACATAAAATTGCTTTTTAAAGGTTGCCAACTACCGAATAGAAAAAAAAAACAAATACGTAGGTACTCTTAGGTATTCTAACCTTATGTTGCAAGTACTGAGGTATGTAGGCACCTAAAAATAGATATAAATGTATAAAATTTTATTGAAAATGCTAGTAATATAATATTTATCTTGGTAATGAATCATTTACGTAAGTGATTATTTGGCAGATTGAAAGGAATTTCCTTGCAATAAACTTATGTTTGTTTTTATTAAAAGAGTAGATAGGTACCTACTTAATTAAATAACATAAAACAAAATAATAGATGGGGGCCGCATATTTTATACATTATATTAAATATAGGTATCTAGATCTACTTTTTCAAACAAATAGCGCATGAAAGGAATTTGCTTTTCTAGTAGGTAATCTATATTTGCCTAATATTATTTTAAAAGAAAATAAAAATAACTAAATATTTTAAAATAGTTAGGTATACTGTATTCTAATTTTAACTTGAATATCTATCAACTCGAGTATCAACTATATAGATATTCAAACAAGTGTTTATTTAATACATTCTTTATTTGTTATTAAGTATCATTTTAAATGTTGAATGTATACCTATCTATTAATTTAATATAATTTTGATCTACCTGTTATAAACAAAGTAAGATACATATAAACCCTATATCTAAAAGTAGGTATTTAAAAAATACTCTGTATTTTATCCCATTATATTATACTGTAGGTGACATTATACAGGGGAATTCAGAACTTATCTAAAATAATTTGGGAATAGTTTCCGAGTAAAACATTTTTGAAGTTGTAGTATTTTCAACCTTTACATAACTGGATCACTGTAGTTTCTAAACAGGTGATTCCGAATATTGAAATCCGATTACTTTGTAGGCACTAAGTTTTTGTGATGCCAGTGTTTACATTAGGTTTTCAAGTGTCAAAAATGGTTTACGTGTAAGTATAGTAACAACTCGGAGTTGATGGATATCGTTTTAATTTATTACGCCGTGAAAATGCTTTAGCAGAACGATTTCTCGCTAAACTTGTTCCAAATGCAGCTACTTTTACAGCGGTAAGTACAAGTGCAGTTTAGCGCGAGGGAAATTTGAAACCGAATCGTGGAAGAGATGGAGGTCCAGGACTTCCACGGCCTATTGCAGCAGTGTGACGTATCATACACGAGGTTCAATTGTATCCGTACCATGTACAGCATGTCCAAGCATTAACACCAAGGGGTTGGACGAGGATGAGCAGTACCATGGTCGCTATGATCTCCTCATTTGAACTTTTTGTGAGGACATGTGTGTGAAGTGTATCGCACTAAAGTGGATATATATATTGATGATTTACAGAAATGTCTCATAGTTGGTGACAATAACTTACCGAGTTCAAAACAGACAAGAAGCAGAAACATTTGTGTTAGTTTGTGGAAACTGGGTAAGATGGGCCCAAAAGGTTGTTGTAACGTCAGGTATGTCAAACTATTTTAGTAATTAAAACCACAAATTAAATCTATTAGTAATTAATAACAATAGAGACAATAGCAGTTAAATTTGCCATTTGTAATTTAGTTAAACTGGTATTGTAAAATACTTAAACTGGTTGAACGTCAAAAACATATTAGATAATGTGATACTGATATTTCAAAGGTTAGCAGAAACGTAGTAGCCTGTGGTTAGTAGTAGATATATAGTTAGATTTTCTTCTTAAAAAATAATTTTTTGCCGATAGATATTAAAAGCGCAGTAGAATCATTTCTACTATCGCTAAATTAAAAACTAAAATTTGTTCTTTAATGAATGTAATTTTATTTTGTAAACATTTATAGTGAAATTAAAACCGCTTGTAAGGAATATCTCTTGTCTTGTCTGTTTTGAAACATTTACTTTGTATATAATAATAATAATATCTCTACCCCTCATTCTAATCACAGGGATTAGCCCAGAAGTCGGAGATTTGTGCGGGAGAGGAAGCGGCATATTATTATTAAGCAGGCCGTATTTGCGCCCAGGAACGACTTACGTTGGTAGGCCCTAACCACTATTCAGTGCAGGAATGAGGGAAACCTAGAAAACCTCATTAATTAGGGGGTAGTCAAATATCAACCGGTATCAATCTCTCACATTGATCCAAGCTAACATTCTTCCACCCTACCATACCCGCAGAGAGGGTGCCAATCCTCTCTACGAATATAGCTTATATACGGTCTACCGGCAGCGGGACGCGAACCCACACCGATCTAGTCACCTCGATTCAAGTACTGACGCCTTAAACCGCGCGACCACTGACCGATAAAGGTCAGGTTAATGTAGGTTAAACTGTTTTTACTGGTAGATGGTTTATGAACTATTTAATCCTTCAAAATGGTTGAATTAAAAAAATCGCTTTCAGCATTATACTTACAGTAGGGAAAAGTTTTTTGCTAACAACTATTTACGAGTTATGGACTCCTCCATGTAGCCTTCAGATACCGAAGATTTCTATCCATATGCATTTTTAAAGTTGTGACATCAGCTCCTGAATTTATTAATAGTGTAACTCTATGGAAATAATGTGCGATATATTCGTAAGCATGCATCAATTTGAGAAACGCAGCCACTTGTTTTGCATTTTTTCAAATGTATTAGTTTCCTATTAATTGGTTATATTATCTGGATCACTCTTTCGAGCGTTCAGAAAAAGCATGCAATGCACCGTCAACTTCCTCAAATATTATGTTTTGCCAATTGAATATTTAAAAAAAAAATCTGTTTGTGTAAGTCTTGCTGTACTAGGTGTATTTTTTCTATCCTTTTTTATTTATTTTTGTAGTTAGCAGAGTGATCAGTAATCTATTTCCCGTATCTTTAATATCACCAATTTTTATTTCAAGTAATTCATCACATCGATACGTCCCAGATATGGCAAAAATCATTGCCACCTAAAACAATAATAAGTATTCTTCGTTTAGAAAGATATTTTGTTTATGATTACCTTTGTACCTATATACCTACTTATCATCTGGGGCCTTCATTAAAAATTATTTAATTTGTACATTATTTGTTTTCAAGAGAAAAAAAACAAACATTGAAATATAAATATTTGGAATTTTGTATTTTTACATTTAAAATTGTTTGTAATATATGCTCAAATTGTACACCCAGTTGTTCTTGGCAAATATGGAGCTTGTCTACGAACCATCTCCTTACATTTGGAAAAACCTCTGGAGTTAAATTCCCATATTCGTTTACAATACATTGCCTTAAATCTTCAAGATTTTCGGGTTGACTTGTAAAAACAACTGATTTGAGATGTCACCAGAAAAAAAGTCGTTTAAAGTCAAATCGGGAGACCGAGTTGTCCATTCTATAGCCCCATGCCTACCTATCCATCGTCCTGGAAAATTCTAATTCAAGTAACCGCGAACTTGTCGCTCAAATTGAGGTGGAGCTCCATCTTGTTGGAACGTCACAAGATTTTCATCATCATCATTTCAACAAACGTAAATAGCTGGCTCCAGTCAAAGTGCCATCTAAAAAAAATGGATCAACTATGTGATTACCCAATATTCTTGCCCAGACATTCAGTTTTTCTGGATGAATGTGCGATTTTCTAACAGAATTAGGGTTTTCACCCAACCAATAAGTATAATATCGACGTTATAAAATGATATTTATTTCTTTCCTTGAGCATTTCTTTCCATTTTTTGTCCGGTCGCAGATTGCCGCATTATCAGGTTTTACAGTGTCGTGCAGAAGTGTGTTATTATATCATTTTCGAACTGCCATTTAAAATTTTTTTCTTTACAAAACTTTATTTGTTAGAGTCCCCTGTACACTCAGATTTTTTTTTCGACAAGTTCTGAATTACCCTGAATATGCATAAGAGACATTTAGGTGACAATCATTTCTTCGACGACGGCGACTCCGGGTTTGATCAGGCCTAATCTTCGGCTTTATCGCAAATTGTTTTAACTTTTATAATTCAGTCTTGTCTGGTAAGGCTTTCAAATAGATAGGTACATACTTGTGTTATGAAAAGCATACCTAGTTGCCGTTTTTTTAATATAGAATTTGTTTTAATCAGCTTCATACTTAATGCATGAGAATATACAGGCTCGAAAAATTCATGTTTTTCCATTCGTTCTGTGTAAGGGAAACAAAGTAAGTCAATAGATATATGTGCGATAGCAAATGATGGGTATATTGCTAATTCTCGTTTTAAATCATATACAGGGTGATTCATTAAGAATGGGCAATTTCTGAACTGGAGATACTGCACACCAAAATATGGCGATTGAGCCAAATATGCCTTATCCGAATGTTGCTGGTTTAAAAAATACAGAGTGTTCAATGCTAGAATTTTATTTTGAAATTTCTCATAGGTACCTACTTGTTTATTTTGCAGGCTGTGCAGGACAGTACTTTTCAGTGCTATGTGATTTCACAGACTCGAAGGTGTTATTAATACATTTTTTGCTTTCCTGATATACTAGGTGTTTTTGAATTATTGTTATCGTTGGCTCATTATAAATTAGTGTTGTCAATACATAATTGTTTCAACAGTAGTGCGAATAATGCATTAGTGTTGTTGTGTGTGTTTCTTTTAATTTATCTGAATATTCTCTCCGTATCTTATTAGATATGCGGTATCTCATACCACAATATTTTTAAGGCAAAAAAATTAATAGATAAAAGAAACTCACACAACAACACTAATGTATTATTCACACAACTGTTGAAACAATTATGCATACATATGTAGGACTTTTTTATTTATTTAAAAATAGTATTAGATTACGCTCCATACCATTCAAGACTTTGAGGAAGCTTTCCAGATACGGTACAAAAAAAGAATATTCAAGATTTTTTTAAAATCCACGATGGTAGTTTTAAGAAAGATGAGTTGCTGCATATAGTCAAGGAGCAATAATTTTGCAAAGAAATACGTTTTTGATGAGATGTTTACGGTTCAGGGAGCGTTTTTAATCCCATTGAATTAATATGGAGTCAATTAAAAACATACATTCAAAGAAATAATACCTTTCCAAAATTTAACAAAACAGTTATAGATGTTATACCTCAGCTAATTGGAAAAATGAATCGAACATGTCATAAAAATTGAGGGAGATTATATAAAGCTGCATCAATTGACTGGGCTAAATAAAAGTGGTTTCAATATAATTGTTGATGAAAAATCGGATACAAGTGACGTCAATAGTGACTGAAAAATGTTAGTGCTAGTGTGTTTTTCTTATTATAATGTATATGTAAATTTTTTTCAGTATGTTTTATGGTGTCGCTGACGAAAAAACCCTGGCAGCCGATCATAAGCCAATTATAGCCAAGAAAATTTGGAAAAGTAGTAAAGGCCGTTCAAAGCGATATGAGCAAAAAACTAGCTGCTCAAACCTATAGGATATAGTTTACCTAGTGCCTTAACACGTTTAGTGCCATAATGATTAGTCTAGTTGGGTTGTCACCTTTTGTTTGTAGAGTTTATGTTAAGTTGAAATTTATTTTGTTTTTTTTTAATGTTTATTTTAGCATTAGCTAGGCATAGACGGGCACATTTTCTGACACATTTGCATGCGGCGAGCAAAAGTAACACATAAATCCCTGCATGTATGTGAACTTGTCGTGCCACATCTCGAGCTGAATCACGAGCCGCGCGCAGCCACAACAAGTCGCAACCGGCGTGTCACATTTTCGCCGACATAGACAAACACATCGGTGTGGCGTGCAAAATTTAATTATAGTATTGGTTGTGCATAGTGCGGCACATAAAAATAAGCATAATAATGAGTAGCAAGGAGTTTTTAACTGACGTCATTGAAGTTTATAGACAGCACACTGCCCTGAAAAAATAAAAAGTCCTCAGTATGTAAACAAAAATTTAAAAAGAGCGGGATATGCAGCTTTGATTGAAGTATATAAAAAATTTAAAATGAATGGCACAGAAGAGATAGTTAAGAAAAAAATTCAGTCCCTAAGAAGTGCTTTTAGGAAAGAATTCAATAAACAGGAACAATCTATAAGAAGTGGTAGTGGAACTGAAGAAATTTATTCGTCCAATTTATGGTACTTCAATTTATTACTGTTTACAAAAGATCAGGAAGAAGCCACCTGTAGTATCTCTAATATGTCTAGTCCTTCCGTATTTTCAGAGAACGATGTGAATAGGAATGATTTTGACGATGAAGTAAATATAGATGAAGGTAATACGGTTGAAAATGGTTCAGAATCACAAAACATAGGACAAGAATTGGAGATTGTGGATAAAATGCCGATTGAAGTTTTGGATAGTCAGGTAATATATTAATAAAGCAGAATTTAATAGTAATAATGGTCATGTTGATTATACAGCAGAGAAAACAAAAATAAGTACACAAAAAATTAGGACTTTCCCGCATTTAACATTTCATCTTGCCAAGATACTTTTCCATTTCCAATAAAATATTTCATATACTCTTCTCTATTTTGTTTTGCATCAAGTACATGACCTTTTGTGTTTGAAATCTGCAGAGGACATAGCTGGGCATTATTGTTCCTCCATTCTGCATTTTTCATGATTTCGTGTGTTTGTTTATTTTCCGTATCTAGTGCCATAGGTCCCATGTATTGTTTTTTTCTCTTCATCAGATAGTTGTGTAATGTACAAATCGCTAACACTAAATATTGTGTATGCAATGGCTTCATATTTATAGTAGTATGAAGCACACGAAATCTTGCCGTTATCAAACCAAAAACATTTTCAACGACATTTCGGCCTCTTGATAGTCGATAATTATAAATACGCTTTTCATAATTAAGATTTCTTTGAGGAAAAGGTTTCAGAATATGTTTGTGCAGGGTAAAGGCTTCGTCACCGATAAATACAAAATTCATATTTTCTTTACATTCATTTCTTTCAGGCAACTGTAATTTATCTTCTATCAGGTGTTGATAAAATGTAGTATGCTGCAAAATTCCTCCATCTGAAATTCGTCCATTTTTGCCTACATCCACAAATATAAATTCATAATTCGAATTAACCATAGCCATTAACACAATACTGTAAAAATGTTTGTAGTTGTAGTATTGCGCTCCAGTTTTTGATGGAGCCCATATACGAATATGTTTACCATCCATCCCCGCCACAATTAGGTATTTGCCATTTTTCTTCAAATTCGTTGGCTATTTGTTTCCATTCTTCTTTTGTAGACGGAAACTGAAAAAATAACAACTACAATTTTGTAGATTTCAAGTCTGACCACACCACAAATTAGTACCTCAATAAATACTGCATTTATTACTAAGGATAGACAGGCAAGAAAAAAACAAAAAAGGAAGATTTATCTGACCAGAGAGACTTTTTGAAGGTTTGCACCAACGCCTTGGTAAATGCTACTAACAGTGAAGTAATAGATGATAGCACTGCTTTTGGTACATTTTATGTGGGCACAAAACTAAAAACTGTTACCAACACATCTCAAAAAATGTTTGCTGAGACGTTGATAACACAAATACTGCAAAGAGCTGTATTGAACAAATTATCAGAAAATACAGCTATTACTGACCAGATGCCATTAACGTCTTTACGTTTTCAAACTCGGCCCATTCTTCCGCTGATAATACCACTAACAGAATGTTATGTGTTACTTAATGAGCCATTTATGCTTTGGATACCAAAGTTCCTGTTTTTTCTTAGGCATCTATTGCCTACTACCTAATGATACCAAAATGTATTTATGTTTGTTTCGTATTCATTAATATGTAACTATAATTTTGTTCACTAGAAACAAATATTTGGTAATATTTTACACGTCTGTAGATAATCTGTTGTGTTTTAATTTTATCATTAGAAAAATTGATACCTACTACCATACCGAAAAATTTTACATCTTTATCCGGAGTTACTTTGCCACTATAACGTCGTTTTAGGTGTTTTACGCTTATTTAAAATTTGGTGATAAAGTAGCCCCAACTACGAGGTTACTTTGTTATATACAGTGTGTCCAATTAAGTCTTAACTTAATTTGACACACTGTATATATAAATATATGTATATTTTTTATCTAAATCGCTTATTATAAATATTTTTGCATAATTCATGGCTCTAGAGGATAGTGACGTCGGTATACTAATAATTTTTGCACACCCAGATTTCGAAGAATAGTGGAGTTAAGTAAAAATATGTTCAAAGTGTGACAGACAAAGTAACCCCATTTTACGGTATTTGTTTCTCTCTGTTATGTACCCTTACCCTACCCAATCCCAAACCCACTCTCGTGAAAGAGAACGTTCCTACCTTGTCGTGATTCTTACTGTGAAATAATAATTTAAAATTAGATAATAACATCAACCAAAATATGTATTTAGCTATTGTTTTTTTTTCTCAAACAGTCACATTTACATTTTTTATTATAAGTATACTCAACTTTATTTTAAATTATTATTGGTGAATTGGAGCGAATTAGTCCAGGGAAGTTAGGAAAAATAGCGGAAATTTTTAGGCACAGCAGATATCGAGATGCGGTTTTCTGCATTGTGTTCAGGAAGGTCCCAAGAAAAAAGTCTATATCGTCTGGTTTAGCCATTTTTTGAAAAATGCCTTCTGGGCCGGAAAATGCATTACACCATTATAGGAACGACTGAAAACTCGGAAAAATCGCTCGGAAATCGTTACTCGGGGGTTTCCGGGGCTGCCAAACTCGATTCTGGCATTAGAATTACCCGGAGATGCACGGGGATGGCTCTGTCGGGGTGCGCGGGGGTGAATTGGGGGAGAAATGGCAGTGTGCATGAAAATCGCTCCAAACTCGTTACTCGGAGGTTTTCGGGGATGCCGAATTCAATTCTAGCATTAGATTTCTCCGAGCGCCCCCGGGGAAGTCTAATGCCAAAATTGAATTCGGCCTCCTCGAAAATCCCCGAGTAACGAGTTTGGAGCGCTTCACATGGACTATGCAATTTCCCCCCCAGAATGACCCCCCGGATACCCCCGCAGAGCCGCCCCCCCGTAATTCCAATACCAGAATTAAATTTGGCATTCCAGAAAACTCCCGAGTAACGAGTTTGGAGCGATTTTCATGCACGCTGCCATTTTTCTCCCAATTCACCCCACGCGCACCCCCACAGAGCCACCCCCGTGCATCCCCGGGTAATTCTAATACCAGAATCGAGTTCGGCAGCCCCGAAAACCCCCGAGTAACGATTTCTGAATACGGTCCTGTCTGCGGCAAGGCTGATCTACCGACTACCTTGGATGTTTTTATGGCAGTTTCTTATGTTGTTTTTTTATTCCCTTATATAGATAATTTGAACTGTACTTTAAGCCCAAAATTGTTGATTTATGTTTAAGATATCACCTGCATACTTTAATTAAGTTTTTTTTAAACCGATGCTATACGCATATTTTTTAATACTTTATATATGCCATATTTTTTTGTTATGTCGTATATTGATTCCTATTCTAACGAACCGCAATTTTTAATAAACATAGTTATATGGCATATAAATTAGCAAAATGATAAAATATGGTAGAGATGAAATGTTTTAGAATAAATTATGATTTATAGAAGAGAGTACGTTTTCATGTACGCAAACAGTTAAACACGTATTTAACGAATATATAATAGTTACATTTTAATGCCAAGGTCGATACTTTTTAAATCTCCTACTAAATTTTTGTTTAATAATTTAGATTCAGATCCTGGTATATTCATATATTGCTTAAAATTTTAGAAAACTAAATATTAAAATTATAATGTATGTATACAGTATTCTAATGAATCCAGATATAATTTTTATGTTAATATTGCGCTTTAAGTAAACTTAATGGACTCGATTCGCACAAGGTAGATAACTTTATTAAATTTATGCAAATTTTGCAAACTTGACTCTATGTAAAAGAGCAAATTCGTTTTCCTGGTAATAAAATAAATTATATATGCTTAAAAAATTAATATGCGTGTTATCATTCCCAGCTATGAATGCAAAAAAACATACTCAGAATACTTGTAATCAATTGTTCAATCTAGGAGGTTTTAAATATTAAAAAATATGAATATTGGATATTTTCAAAACCGTTACACGAATTAAACTGAAACCTTTGAAACAAAATAAAATAAAAAAGTTTTTTTGTAGTTATGAAAATATCGACCAAAATAACGTAATTGCTGAAATTTTGCACAGGATGGTTTCAAATGGGGATCGACAGATATAAGATTTTACACGGCGATACAAATACCGAAAGCCGATATACCGATATATCGGTATACTTACCTATCGGCCATTTCCGTCTTGCGTTTTGCAGAGAAAACCCGTAGAAATTATGAATTAAGGAAATATTTTGAGAATAATGAGATAACTGACAGTGCAGTTTATCGTTTATGCCAAAAACGAAGGGTGTTTGCAAATTATGCGGCCAACTCCTGATATGGCAGAAAGCCTACTATTTTTATATCACAACTTGCTAAACTGAATTTTTATTATTTTTATTCTTATGCCTGTAAGTATAAAAATGATAATTTTTTGATCATTTGATGTACATAACTACAACGCTAAAATATGCCAGCACGTCAATTTCAGAATTAGCTTTCTGAACACCTTTTTGCGGACACCAACTTTTGAAAACATTACAAATTTTTATCGTAACTTCTTAGGTCTTAGGTCAAATCTTTTTCCAAACTTGCAGTGGCTTCTCTCAATTAAGGAGGAGTACAAATATTTTTTTCTGAATCTCACATTGTCTTCGAAAACACTTTTTTGATGACATTCTATAAAATATGCAACTAATTTAAGTTTATAAATGATACTGCAGCTAACAACTACTCCGCGGACTAATACCCCGACAGGCATTGAATTACACTTGCAGTATCTGTACGAACAGCTAAGAACTCTGGTCGGCCACACCACCAGACATAAACCGGTTTTGGACTTGTTAGCCCTCATCAGTATGCCATAGGTGAGGTGACTGACAATTGAACTGGCTGTTCCTTCATATGCATGTTCACATATATAAATCAAGTGAAGGTGAGATTTAAGTGGTTTGCTACTTCCTGCTCGGCCTAAGCGGCTCGATTTACAGGAAGCGACCTACAGTACAGCAGGTATTTAAACACAGACCTCTCGCCCTGGCATACTATGGCACCTATGGCATACTGATGAGGGCTAACAATCCCGAAAATGGCCTATGTCAGGTGGTGTGGTAGACAAGAGGTCTTGCCTGTTCATACAGATGCTGCAGGTGTAATGCCGGTCGGGTCATTAGTCGCGAAGTAGTTGTTACCTGCAATATCCTTAATAGATTTAATGGCGGGTGACCCAGGGCGAGAGGCCTTGTGTTACCTGCTGTAAACGTAGGTCGCTTCCTGTAAGTCGAGCCGCTTAAGCCGAGCAGGAAGGAGCAGACCACTTATATCTCACCTTAATTTCAGTTTATATGTTTGACTTTGTTAGTATCATAGTCTGGTTGTAAAGGGATCTTACTTTTTTAATTTCTCACGTAATTATTATTGTTACAAGAACTGCCACTTGCATTTAAAAGGTATGATTGTAAATAAAATACAAACCTCGGTGAAAAGTTTCATTCCTGTCTCGAGAAATGAAACATTTTTCACCTCAGTAATATATGAGTACTATTGCAGTGGCAGATAACAAAGCCCTGTGCGGTATATGCTGATTTTATAATGCTATATATCAAAATAAACTACTAAGTCTCTCATAGTGTTGATACGTCCAAAAATAACGTTGTTAATAGTATAACGATAATACAAAGCATCTATCTTACGACAGTATTTTATAATTTTATATTTCGAGGCGTTTAAATGAAGATGATTTTGAACACACTAATTCTTTAATAATACAATTTGTTCTTGTAACGTAATATGTACAATCATTTACATTGGTGAGACAAAAATACAACTAGAAGATGATGTATTCACTATTCATTGATGAATATTTAAAAAAGTTAAGGCCCCAAGTTCGATCCTTGCAATGTAGATATCTGAGCAAAAACCATTGTAACGGACATGTTGCTTGCGATTACGTAATTATGCTAGGTGACTTGTAGTTATCGGGAATTCATAAATCCATGTTGGTAGACTGATGTGATATTTTTTGTAGACGTATTTGTAATATTTGTATATGTGACTATAAAATTCACTCTCCAGAAGCAATTTAAAATGAAAATAGGTCTGTAACTCACAATATCAGCAAAATTCCCATTCTTATGTACTGGAGGTACTTTAGTAATTTTCCAAATTTCTGAGTTTCTTAATACCAAATTAAAGGACGTCTTCAAAGGCGTCACAAATGCAATTTAAATGACGTGTAGTTAAAAGTTGCGTGTAAAAACGACGCCCTTATTATTTCATTGCAATAATAAATACTTATTATGATCTTTAGAGTTTAGGAATATGAAATTCCTGTACAAAAAAATGCTATGGAATCCTATTTCCTGCCAGGACAATGTATTTACAGCTACCTGTCATGGTTCAAGTTTGTTGCAAAAACGTTTTTAATTCATTCATGATTTATGCATTCAAAGTACCAACGCTTTATGTTGACGTTAAATAAATTTATACCCAATATTTGCATAATTTTCCAATATATTAGTTTTATGTGATCTACATATAAAAGCAAAAAGTACTGCTGGCCCACCTACGAACATTATAAACTGACAACTACTGTTTAATATCGTAACTCTTGTAACATCCAATTACACGTACTTTACAACACAATTGATAGTAAAATTGACAACAAAATCAAAAAGATATTCCGAGAATAATAATAAACGTTACATCGCCAATAAAATTTGTGCGCTCAATATTTGACACTGCATAGCACATAAACGTCTGGGAAGAGGTTTTTATTTGAGAGAAGGTCATACGACAAAATATTTGTGAAAGAAAAAATCAGAACCACTGTAAGCTTTATGAATGTAGGAGCAAGTCCCTGAACGTGACTTACAAAAATTTGAATCTCAATATAAATGGATTTGTCGGTGATAACATCGAGAAATTGTAACGAAGGCGAGTCAGGAGACTTCTCGATTGATACAGTCGATAGTGTCCTTCGATTTTGACAGCTTACTGATGAGGATTTCCTCTTTCGACCAAATTATAAATTCTGGAATTTGTATTAGTCGTTGACATTTGATCTACAATGTAAATAGGGTCGTCATTTTTTAAAGCATGGTTTTAAAATGCACCCCTTTGTTATGTAAATAAAAATGTAGAATATTGTACGAATAACTCTTCATGTGCGACAGTCTAATTTGAAAGATTAGATATTTTGGTAATTAAGAAAATTAAATACCTCCTCGTAATTTGAATGCTGAAGATACATGATGGTAAATTGTGCATATTTACTCTTTTTAACTGCTAATTCTATTTACATGTCTAAAATTTCAATACTGATATCAGAGATCGAAGATATTAGGCGATTTTTCTTAATGATAATATTTGAGTACAAGTTATTATTAAAAAGGCTATTTAGCGAAACTTATTTAAAAAATTGTAAAACAAATACCCAGCTACTTATTACTAATAATAATTAGAGATAAGTATAAAATTTTATCAATTCGTTATTCGTTCATATGATGTTTTTCATTTCTAATTTTTTTTGTCAGGAAATCTTCGGTGTAATATTGCATCATCCTGTATAAACAGGGTGGTTCGCTTTCCTTGACTTACCATTGGCATAACGGAAACTGTAAAATCTATAGGGTGGCTCAAATTAGAAAAAAATTGCGCCATTTGATAGCCATTAAGATAAACTAAGGTAGCAGATATCTGCTGCCGATACTGAAAATAAAAATATATATAATAATAATAATAATATCTCTACCCCTCATTCTAATCACGAGGATTAGTCCAGAAGTCGAAGACTTGTGCGGGAGAGCGGGCGGCATATTATTATTAAGCAGGCCGCATTTGCGCCCAGGAACGACTTACGTTGGTAGGCCCTAACCACCATTCAGTGCAGGAATGAGGGAAAACCTCATTAATTAGGGGGTAGTTAAATGCCAACCGGTATCAATCTCTCACATTGACCCAAGTCAACATTTCTTCCACCCTACCATACCCGCAGAGAGGGTGCCAATCTTTCCACGAATATAGCTTACCGGCTGCAGGGGTCGAACCCACAGCGATCTAGTCACCTCGATTCAAGTACTGACGCCTTAAACCGCGTGACCACTGGCCGATAATAATATATATATAAATATATAATAATAAATTCAATTCTTCTTTTTGAGTTGTAGGTCCACTTAAATAAAACTCATTTTTAAAAAAGCCGACGCTTCGGTATTTTATTATACCATCCTCAGGGCGCTACAAATTAGATACAATTTATGAGTATTTCTACAGTGCTTTCGAAAAGTAACAAATTAATTCATTGTTTTTGAAATTGAGAAGTTTTCGAAAAAATCCCCTGGCACGTCGATTTTGTTTTTAAAAAAGGCACTTTTTGTCATACGACTCATATTTGTGACGTCATCGTTGTTCGAGATATCATCGACAATTTTTTTAAGTAGCATCCCCCAATTTTGACCACAAGCGTGTCATTCTACATACACATCATGAAAAAAATTATGGTGTTACATAACAAAAATTTCAAGAAAATAATGTTTGAAGATTTTAAAATTTAATTTTCACAATACTGAAAATGATAATGATTATGTAAAAAATCGACTAAATTAAATGTTCAAATTGTGCACCGTTGGTTGCCTGACAGTAGCCAAGACGATTAATAAATTCTTTTTGGACATTATCAATAACTTCAGGAGGTATACGATGTATCTCGTGACAAATTTTTGCTTTTAAATCTTCTAAATTAACTGGTCTAGTAACGTATACTTTGCTTTTTAAATATCCCCACAAGAAATACTCTAGGGGTGTCAAATCAGACGATCTGGCTGGCCACTCAATCGGTCCCCTTCTCGGGTGAAACATTTCGGTGAAAAAGCAAAAGCAGCAAACCCGCTCCTGCAAATCCAATTACATATTTGAAAAGCTTTGATTCCGAGCCATATCTAAATTTCTACGGCAGATTATGATCAGTGCAATCTCCATTTTTGCTCTTAAAATATTTAATACTTTCTGAGAAGTAAGACTTCTGGAAATAAGAACAAAGTTAGCAATTGTCGAATATGTCAAAATCTTGACTTTTGTTTTACTTCAAGAACAGCTAGATTTTTTATTTAAACTATTATTATTATATTTTTTTATCTTACAGGTTATTCTTCAAATAAAATAGTAGTGTTACAGATTGGCGTCTTTTAAGTTTTATTCTACATTTGTTACTGTCGAAATCTAATATGGCATAACCAAAACTAGAAAATTTCCTTTCAGCTCTTTCTGTCGAGAAATAAATAGGCTAGATGGCATTTTCCAAAATCGAATTTTAAGTTTTTTAAAAATATTTTGGCAATGGCAGTATACCTATACTTTGGATCTGTTTGATTTATCTTAATGGCCATCAAAATTTTTCGCAATTTTTTTCTAATTTTAACCAACCTGTATATTTTACGGTTTTCGAGATGCCAATAGTGAGCCATGAAAAACGGAACACTCTATAGGTTATGTTTCAACTATGTCCCTAATGAACATAGTTATAGATGTATATGCAAGACCAGGTCTTGATGTTTCAGAACTTCCCTTGAACATAAAAAAATATAATCCAGATAAATGATGCCGAAACACCTGAGTACACGAACTTTATTAATACAGAGGGGTTCCATTGAAACTTCATAATGTTCGACAGACCTATGACAAATCAATTAAATATTTTTTCTATACAGATGCGGCGTGTTTATTTTGTAGCGATTTCTGTGCTACTGGGGCCAGGAACGAAAAAGTGCAGATACGTATACAATAGACCAACAACTAATGTTTGTTTACTCTACAGACGGCAAACAAGGTGGTAGGTTTAGCTGAGCTCTATAGAAAACGTCGGTTATCGGCAAATTGTTTTTATTTTAGATACCTACCGAAGAAACTGCCAAAGATGATATCGCTGACCTAAAAAAAAATAAAAATGTGAAATATTTGAATTGATATTGTAACAGTTTTGTAGGTAGGTGTATTTTGTCGTTTGTAGTTGAAAAGGAATTTCTATTTATATATACTTACATATTGTATTATTCAAATTTACACAGATATGAAATAATGACAACTTATTAAAAAAAATGGAAATAGATGCTTTATGAAAAATGGAGACAAAATCGTAAAAAAATCCTTAAGTTTCCGAGTAAAAATTATTGAAATTGTAGTATTTTCAACCGCTGGGCTACTGTAAGTAGCCAGGCGATTGCAAATATTAACATACGATTACTTATAGTATGTATTAACGTTTTCGTGATGTGAGTATTTACATTAGTTTTTCAAAAATGTGTCAAAAATGGCTTACGTGCATAGCAACTCGGTGTTGATGGATGTCATTTTAATTTTTGGCGATATGAAAATGCTTTAGCAGAACGATTTCCCGGTAAATATGTGACAAATGCGTCTACTTTTACAGCGGTGTGCAGTGAATGCAAATGTTGTGCAACGAGAGCGTCACATGGAAAATTTGAAACCGAATCGCGGAGAAGATGGAGGTCCAGAGCGCCCACGGCATATTGCAGCAATGTGACGTATCATATACAGGGTGAACCTTAAGTAAATAAGTACAAATATTTTAACCAGCAATATAGGTCTGGGTCTAGAACACATAATTAATAGTTTTTTTACAAAAAAATTTGAAATAAAAAAGTGAAATTTTAAATAAATGTCGTCATTTTTCTGTAGAAAACTTGTTGAGGACCGCTGGCCAGATTGCCACTTTCATACTTTTATGACTCATAGTGCTGCAGACTGAACGTGTGGTTCACAGTGTTGCCAGTGTTACACAAAAATCTTTTCTTCAAGGAAGTTTTAAAACCTTGGCCTCATGGACGTAAAATTTGCGAATATTTGCTCGAATTATTTGATCGTGGGAAGAAATCTCAACTTTTAACGAATTTCGTCAACTATAACATTTTATATTATTTTTATTATCAAACTGTCATTCACTGTCATGACAAATTATCGGAAGCCCAAGTCAAACTTGCCAACCCCACATAATGATGAAAATAGCAATAATATTGTTCTGTGAAATTTGCTAAAAGTTGACACTTTTGACATTTGGATTACTGATTAAATAGTTAATTTTTTAACAAACAGGTAAGCTTGTGTGTACGTTTATGTATAATTTTTGAACATTAGACATACTAATATCACGTAATATCTTCCTAAATACTTTATGGTAGTATTAAACATACGGAAATTTATTTTTAATCGTTTATAGTAAGGTCAGTTAAGAAGTTAAAATGTATGTTAATATTGCTGCGTTTCACACTACATACACAATTTTACTGTACTTATGCTTAAAACAAGTATTTTAAAATAGAATTAACCGTATTACTTTACTATTACATTAAAGGAAACGTAATATTATTTATATTAGAGGAGGTATGGCAACCTCGCAACAAATCATATGGTTCATTAGGTTGGTTATGAGCGGTCCTCAAAATGTGGGTATTTAAAAAAAAAATTAATATCTACGTAAATATTTGAAATTTTTAAAAATGGCTTACACTAGACTGATCTACCTATATGACGCACCAGCAGTTAAAATATTTGTACTTATTTAAGGTCTACCCTGTATACACAAAGCTCAATTATATCCGTACCATGTGCAGCGTGTCCAAACATTAATACCAAGGGATTGGACAAGGAGGAGCGGTACCATGGCCACTACGATATACTGACTTCGAACCCGCATTTGTCTTCTACTGAACGGAGACGTGGAAAAATTTATAAAATACGTTTTAATAGACATTTGCTACTGTTTTCCGTGTGGATCTGTGTTATTCGGTACCTACTGATTATGAGTAAATGGATTTGGTTCTGATTCATATTCATAATCAAATGCGAGTTGCATTATTTGAGAATATCAACATATGAACTTAACTTGACTCTGCTTTCAAGAACGTAACGAAAAGGTGACAAAAAATAGGTATGTATCCGAAATTATGTATCTATTGTATAACATTTTGCGGAGATTTTGAACTTGCATTACGAAGGCATGGTGAATGAATTTGACGTCACAACTTGACAAAACGCTTAATGCATACTTTAAAAATGCATCAAGTTTTAAAGGTGCCTTAAAGAAGCAACAAAATGCACACATTCTAGATTGAAAACAAGAAGTTTGTTATTAGAAAAAATCTTACTTCAGTATCAAACGTACTGTTATTATGTGTATGTATGTGGTCTTGAGAGCGTCGTGTTACCGATTGTTTAAGGGTGATTTATTTTTTTTTAAAGGTCGATTAATTTTTTTTTCGATTTTCTGTTTTTATTAGACCTACACGTGGCTAAAATTAATGACATCATGACCGAATCACCCTGTATAATGTTTTGTTACCCGATATCAGTTCGAAGCAAAATATAGGGATTCTGTATGGTATACTCGCGACAAGAATTCAGACGACTTACGTCATACGAACAAATAAATAATTCATTATGTTTTCATCAAAATATTTAAGAAACTGGAACTGATAGTAATAAAACTATATACTACACTAAAAGTTTGCATTATATATTGCACTAAATTGCAAAAAATTATTGTTTTTAAAGTGACCAAATATCGAAAATTACGTTGACAATAAAAACAAATGTGTAACGTCAGCTGTGATGTAAGACGTCTGTATTCTTGACGCGAGTATATCATAATATGTGGTTTCAGGTACATCCATTCAATAGACTAGTAATATGTGAAACTTCTAAACAACTCTTGATTAAAACTAAGAGCTAGGTTCTGCAGCCTGTTTATTAGTCAAAAGCATTATTAGCACATCGATCTAATAATCAATAGCTAAGTATATTGTCGTGTGACGTCCCACCAAAAGTATCGTTATTAAAATCAGAAACTCAGTTGTGTAATTATTGGCAGATAATATTTTAGAGTGAGTGTAGCGTCATACCACTTTTAAACGATTTTACAGACAATGGAATCGATTTCCTGTTGAGAGTTTAGTATTTATTAATTAACTGTAAACACTTACCGCTAAATACGAACCCAATTTCAGTGCAACTGATTATTAGACGCTGACGGAAATAGGATTTCCTTATTGGATGAGACTTTATATCTATATTTTTTTAAATCTTAATTTTATATCTTGTATAAGATACGTATATAAAGTGTTCCGCATAAGAACCGACACAGCAATTTTATGTAGGATTCCAAAATATTGCAATTTAACCAAACATACCTATACTTATACATATACAAAGTTGCACACAGGTGGAGTTACAAGCCTTTAATGTGGAGCCAAATATTAAAAAAAATCAATATCTCTAAATTACTTTAACTTGGAATAACCAAATATAGTACCTACATGGTTTATTATTTGTCTTCTCTGACTACGAGTTCAACTAAATTGAAACACTACAAAATGTTCATTGAGGATGAGCCACCCCTAAAATTATACCAAACTTATTTTTCTTAGTTTCTTATAATGTCAAATCCTTCAATGTTCTCCCAAGAAAGTAATCATATCTATTTGTTGAAGTCTGGCGATTATGATGGTCAATTTTGTGGACAAATATTTTCTCCCCCTAACCATTTATTTCGAAACTTAAAATTTAAAAAGTCTATAACAGTAGCACTAAAACGAGGCGGTGCCCCATCATACATAAAGCAAAACTATAGTATACTCTAATAGTTGCAACGGTAAAGCTTCGATTAAATCAGGGAGAGTATTATGCAGAAATTCCAAATAATTTTCGCTATTTAATCACTCAATCAATTTGGTAAAATAACTGGTCCAATCAAATAAGGATCAATAATAATACCGGCGCAAACATTTACCTTAAACTTGGGTTGAAAATGTCTAGCAGAAGTTTTTGATAATCCAGTTTCTCGAGATAAACGTTTAGTAGGGAAGAGTTGGGTAAAACCGGGTACTTAGTAGATAATTGGTTTAAAAAAATTGTTTTTGCGTGAAAAGTCTTCAGCAAATTTGTTGACAAGTTAATAATATATTATACTTTTAAGAACCAAGAATATTATATTTTTTAATAGGTTTCTTAAGTTGCTATTTGCAATTGTTTATCAATGAAAGTACCCTATTTTACATGACTGGTTGGGTAAAACCGGGAAGGTAACTAATGCAATGAAAAAATTAAAATAAATTGAAATTTATTATTACTAGGAATAATATTTAAATTCCAGTACAACAAAATCCTTTAATTTGTACAAAAGTCACAAACGTAGTGGTCATCTTCGTCTTCTATGTAAGCACATGCATCATGAGACCATTTGTGACAAGACGCGCACATTACCCATCCTTCTCAGACTTTGAGTTTGAATATAACTCATCACAAAAGATGCATGAAGCATTTCCATCGTCATCTGATGATGAATCATGAGAGACAGGGGTGCCTTTTAAAAATGAATACATCCACGATTTTCCAGCCTTTCCTTTTTCTTTGTTGAATGTATGAGGTAACGCATTTCTTTCAGCTAGTTCAAATGCAAGAACACGAAGATCTGTCAGAGTGAAACCAAATAGTCTGCTCTCCATTGTTAAAATATGGGAGACAAGTTCATCTTCTTGAGCGGCAGTAAATACTGGTTTGTATCTTCCTAAGCCTGCAAAGAATATATATTTCCATGTCTTTGAATTTAGCTAATAAACATTACCCTTTTGACTAGCTTCTTCAACAGATTTTCCACCTCTTGCCTTTCTTACTGATCTTCCAAGGTGGATTGTGGAAGTCCAAAAGATCTGGAAGCCTTCAAATATCCCATTCTACCTTCAATTACCTAAGTAATTGCCCCTTCATGCTTTCTTCACTCCACGATTGACGATTAGTCTTTCTGACGTATTTAGGCATTGTACATACTAATCAATCCACCTAAAATAATAAACAGTTATCTACAATAAATTATCCTTAAAATTGTAGCAAATAAAATTTATAACATTCAATAAAATAAATAATAGAACTAAACGGTTTTCTAAAACCGGGTACCCGATTTTAGCATTCTATATTGTACCCGGTTTTAGCAGACCTTGAATAAAGAAGCAAAACATCGCCTGAAAGTTATAAAGACGAAAACTTCAATAAATAGCTATGGTGGCAGTTAGCTAGTATACTACTTTTATGATATAACCACTTACCAAATATATTAATTCACTATTAACACCGTAAACAGTACATAAATAAATTGGTGCCTTTTATTGTAGTTGCAATGGCGAAATACAAACAGCCATGAATTATCGACATAGTACGGTACCTAGATAACTTCTTTCTATTGCCAACGTACATACACGCTGCACTGAGACTAGTTTGGCTATTATTTTGGTAAATGACGCCTTCTCTGAAGTTAATATTGATAATACCCGGTTTTATCCGACCACCCGGTTTTATCCTACTCTCCCTACTTATTTGCAGTTCATCTTCAAAGTGTTATCAAAATATTTTCTTCATCTTGTACCCTTATTACACTAGGACGTTTTCGGATATTATTGAAATACTTTCCTGTCTCTCGAGCCCGCCTTTCAACCTTAGAAAATGTCCTATAGGGAATTACTCGATTTGGAAATCTCCGACATTCTTCCATACTCCTATTGTTTTCTTCACAGAAAATTAGCAGAAGTAACATGTCAACTTGTTCGCTGAATGTAAATTTTAATGTTCAACAACAAACAGTAGCAGAAATGAAATATTTGATACATAATGATTTTCCGGGTTGTTATGCCGTGACCTCGGTAACTGGTAGCTGCAAGAAACAGAGTGAAAATGCACATCCCTAGCATTAGCCGCGATTCTTTTACCTTCCCTGGTTATTCTTGGGCTAGGCTCTGTGGGCACAGACCCGCTATCGGTGTCTCTGGGTCCGCACATATATTGATTTCGGTTCCTATTGATCATGGTGATCCTCCGAGGCGCTCCGTAGCCGCCGCTGTAACTAGTCGCATCCCATGCTTCCAAACGTTTCGCCGCTCTTTATGCCTAAAAACCACTAGAAATAAAATAGTATTATTATTATCAAATTTTAAAGAAAAAGCGTACTACTGACTTTCTAATTTTTTCTAATAAACACTATTAAATTGTATAAAATATTTCCCGGGAATTGGTCATGGAAATATTTTATACAATGTTATGTCATGGTCAGTAAGTTAGAAATATTGTTAGTTTTTTAAAATTTAACAAGAGGGAAAAAGTGTTTTGAATTAAATTCTGCGCGATATTATCATGGTTTTTAAAATAGATCAATGGAAAAAAAGTTTGGTATAATTTTAAAGGTGACTCACCTTCAATGAACACCTTGTAGTGTTTCAATTTACATGAGCTCATAGTCAAAGAAGACCAATACTAAATCATATACCAAATTTTTTTATTCCAAGTTAACGTAATTAATTTTGTCATGGCTATGTTTGGATAAATTGCAATATTTTGAGACCCCCCTACATGCCGCTCTGTGTCGGTTCTTATGCGGAGCACCCTGTATATCTCATAGTTTTATAAAATATTAATAATTTAATATTACATTTCCAACAAAATCTGTTACACTACTGGTATCTGTTTTACTTTTACGCGAACTGTCTCATAGGTACAATGGTCGTCAGCTTAAAGTCACCACTTCCATGTTTTGTCCCTTTCTAGCACCGTGTATAATAAATGGCACTAGAAAAGAATGGACCATGGAACTGGTGACTTTAACCGACGACCATTGTACCTATTACTTGTTTGTTTTAACAAGCTTTGATTAGGCGTTGGTTGACTACAATAATTATGTACAATAAATGGCGTTTGTTTTTGGAGGTTAACATTTGCCTGTTTCGTAGAAAGAAAAATTAACATTTAATTGTGCCGGCTTCTGTCCTTGCCGAGAGAGAAAAAAGCGCTTCATTTAAAATAAGTAATGAAATATAACCATTAATCAAACTGATGCTTTTTAACTACCACATTACGTAGTCTAGCAAGCTAACAAGCTCCTGGCTCGTAAATCGTGAACGCCACACAATTCAGGTACGTTCATTAATTGTCACTTTTGAGCGATGGCCCATTGGACATTTGTCCAGTTCCGCCAAATTACCTGTTGACTGACAGGCAGCGTGAAAGAATTCGGCCCGACACTATTCAAATTCTACCACAACTTTGTTACGTCTACAGACATCTTCATTTACATCTGTCCCATTAAAATGCGGTTATTACTTGTTATATTTTTTGTGGGCATAATTAATATCCAATTAACTGCCCATTCAAAAAATACGTTATTTTCTATATCAACAGCGTCCCTTATTTATTTGACAAACATTAGATGTAAGATAGATATATTAGAAATAAGAACAGTTGACTTACGGCTTGTAAATGTTCATGTGCAAAATTTCTGTTAGAAAAATTGCATCGACACCGTTAATAGTGGTTTAGAACGTTTTAAATTATATGATGGAGGTAGTTAGTAGTAGATAACATTATAAAATATTCCCATCTAAGAAGTAAAACTAAACATTGTATTAATCCTAAGCCACGAACAGCTGAAATAAATTGTACAATCGTTTGCAATAATAATGACACTCATTAAAATGCATTTTCCGATTTCTTTTGAACTTCTAACGTATTCGTAATGAAATCTACTTTAACTCTCTAAATTTTTAACATTAGTTATTTCACTCACCAATAGAGATTTAATGAAATTTCTAATCCAGAAGTTCAAAAACTGTTTTTAGAGAGTGTTATTATTATTGCAAACGATTGTACAGTGTTAGTTACTTATGACCAAGTGCAAATATTTTAAGAGAGCATAGAAAACAAATAGAAATTAACGAGATGGCCGTTCAAAAAATTTCCAAACTACTTATATTACACCCTAATTTATGGAAATTGTCATTCAAAAATATTAAACCCATATTTATCGACGCTGAAATTTGACTATTTTAGCTATGCAATCATCAACACAATAATGTCATATCTATGTCTTGCTAGTTGTAGTAATAAAATATTTTTGTTTACGGTAATAAAATGTCCATTATGTATGTGTTTCCTGAATGATAATAATATGCAATCGTTATTCATTGATTTCAGAAAATCAAGAGTGAGCTTATAAAACAAAAATACTCCGGTGTCAGCAATTGAACCTGAATCTCATATGTGAAAGCGAACTATACCAGATGCGGCAATATACGAGTATACCTATGCAGGGTGATTCCCTACTTATCCAAAATAATTTGGGAATAGATGCGTTGTAATATTTTCAACCTTTAAGCCAGTGACGGACGGCGAGCGATAAAATATATCTTTGCAATGAGATATATTCCTACGGACAAGTAAACCTCATAGATATAAATATATAGTATAGCGTCAATGCGTAGCGTTCTATGCAGTTTAATCACAAGCGATATTTTTGTAATATATCAGATATTATATCTCACCTGCTCATCGTCCGTTACCGGCTTTACATCGCTGAGTTAGTGTAGTCTCTGGCGTCATCAGAATATAGGCGATTCCGAATACTGAAATTCGATTTCATTAATTCATTATTAACGTTTTTGCGATTGTGTTTATATTAGTTTATGAAGTGTCAAGAATGGCTTACGCGTGTGGCAACTCGGATTTGATAGATATCGTTTTAATTTATAATGAAGTAAGTCAAAATGCTTAAGCAACTTCTTGTCTGTACGCAGAACCATTTACCGGTAGACCTGTGCACTGTGCAGCTACCTTTACTGTAGAAGAGCAACGCGGACGTGACACGAGAAATTTGTACCTATATTGAACATTTTGTAGGATAGTCGTGGACGTAATTCTAGTAGCAAGAATTTTAAATTTAAAAATTTTAAATAGCTGCTTGAATTGAACACCGCGTGCTGTGATGTTAATTGTCTTTTTTTCTAGTCAAGGCACGTTGCGATCTTTCTTATATTCAGCCTTCAGGGTTAATTCTGCTGACGTCTTGCTGTTTTTAACTAGCGTTTTACACCGTTCTGAAATTTCGTTGAATGTTGCTTTCTGCTATAAGTTTTTTAGGTGTAATATTTTCACGTTCAAAATTTATTTTTTTAAATAATTTAATTTTAGCATACCTATTTAGAAATAATTGTTCCATTTAAAAATGAGACCATCTAAAGTAACAATGCTTGATGATGATATACATATGTATTATAAAAGTTTTTGAAAATGATTTAATTATGTCAGTATGTTTTTTTAGTGTAGTGAATTAAACACTGCAAAGGGATGTAATTCAATGCTGATGGGTGCATTAGTCTGCGGAGTAGTTAGTTTCATATAATATTATTAACACTTAATACATAATGTATACAAAGAGACAATACATATACTAACCTCCATTAGAGCATAATGCAGATTTTGACATTATTACGTCAAAATATGGTTTAATGTAAATCCGATGTTAACAATCACACTATCGGCACTGAAGAGTCAACGTCACGTTCGAATAGATATAGATCTTTTAGCACTATATGGACCCGTCACAGCATGGACTCGCCAGTCATGTCAAAACAATATTTAATGCAGTGAGGTTTTAGATAAAATATAGGTAACAAAGATATCTGCATAAAATGTAGGTAACTATGACATTTGTAAAGAAAAAAAGCACGTTAAAGATCAGAATAAATTTACATAGCAAAATATAACAAATAACTAAAAAAGCTCTTGAACGCCTCAACGTTTGATTTGAAGGGGATATATGTTACAGATTTAGATACTCATTCTCCAAATTTCCTTTCCTAAACTCTTAAAATCTTTTAATCATTTTAATTAGATCATTTTAAAGAACATTCAGTTCAGGTCAAATTAAAGAGGAAAAGTTTAGATCATCAAATTTACTAACTACTATTTTTGTTTTATTAGATTCTGCAAATAGGTACTCATCACCAACATCCATGTAGTAATAGAGACATTGCTTAAAATGTTATCTAACATTATAGAGCATTGTAGAATAATAAGATTATACTCATATACGATGCGTTACCACAAATTTTGTAATGATTCAGGTTGTGTGGCATAAGTCCAACGTGGACAAATCTCGTGAACGTGCGAGCCATTCAGTAGATCTTTTCCATCTCATTCTTTCTTGAATCATAATTTGTGAATTTTCGGCATTTTTCTTTACAAGAACGACACAAATTCTAACTCGTAATGGATAATTCGCTGGTAAATGTGTTTGAACACACTGCTCGACACGCTGGCTATGATATGGGTAGATATTACTAAGCCTCGTGTAGTATTGTAGTAAGAATCACACCGTTGACTGGAATATTCCAGGCATCTGTCTAGCAATCAGTTTTGTACTTATTCGCGGATGTCACAAACCACATTCAACAAAATTGTTCTGCAACTGCTAAAATATGTTGTAGTCGCCCGGGACCACCATCGCCTCCAAGATTTAAGTACACGTAAATTGCCAGTATTACGTCCGCGTTGCACAACTGCAAAAAGTTTTATTGTTTGGCGTGTGTCGAACACGGAATTCCAGGAAACAACTACTCTGCGGGCTAATACCCCGACCAGCATTAAATTACACCTGAAAACAATAGCAAACATATACCGGTTTCAAGCTTATTAGCTCTCATCAGTATGCCATAGGTGAGGTATCCGACGAATAATCCTAGCTGCTTTCGTCTGTCTAACCCGACAGAAGGGACCAACTAACTACATCTATCGGCCGGTCGCTATTCCATGCCGGACTGAAAATGTCACAGACACGAAGCGTTCTACATGCAGTAGACACCATTGAAAGCTGTCGACCTTTATCGCGTTCGGCGAGAAACGATATTTTTATCGTTGCGTGCGATATCGTTGCTATAGGTTTTTCAGGTGTATTTCAATGCTGGTCAGGGCTTTAGCCCGCAAAGTAGTTGTTTCCTTGAATTCCGTATTTGCAACTAAGTAGATAATTTACAAAAATAAACTCAACATCGCAAATACTGAAAATGTCCTCCATTCACTATTTGGCATTCTCCAAGACGATAGTAAAAGCTGTCCACAGCATTCCAAATTACTTTAACTGGTACATTATGCATCTCCGCCCTAATCCTGCTCTTTAAATTCTCAATATTATCCCGTCTGTTCTGGAACCCTTTCTTTCAAATATCCCCAAAGAAAATCATTCAGGGGCGTTAAATCGACCAATCCAACGACTTGGAAACATTTCATCTAAGTATCTTCGAACATCAATACCAAAATGTAGGGGAGCGCCATCTTGTTGGAACCAAATGCTTTTATTCAGTATATCTGGATCAATTTCATAAGGAGAAATCACAGCTAGAGCAGGTATCAGGTCAAAAGTTAAGAAATCCAGGTAGTGTGCGGCAGTAAGATTTTCTTCAAAAAAAAAAATGGGCCCAAGATTCTGTTGTTGATGATACCTGCCCATACATTAACTTTCTGTGGGTGCTGCGTATGCCATTGGCATGCCCAGTGTGCATTAACCACTCCATTTAAATAAAACGTAGAGTCATCGAAAAAAGTACGTCTCGTTGAAAACCATTATTGTCGTCACACCGTCTCATCATTTCCTCACAAAAGCTCTTATAGGGGTGGCATTTCTTTTGTTTCAAAAACATTCGAATTGCAGTTCGAGAAGCATCGTGATTGCAGGCCAGTTAAACAGTTGAAGTAGGATAAGTTCTAATGCAATGTTTAATTTCTTTTCTTCATTCAAAGCACATGCGCGTTCAGTTTTGGGCAAAGTCTGTACTGTACCGTGTTCCTCAAATTTGTGAAATATTTTGCGAGATTTGTTTTTCGGGATATTTCACATTAAATAAATCGCGCACTTCAGCCTCACTTCTTATTTTGTCTCCACATCCAAGCAATATCAAGATTTTGATGCGTTGCCTTTCCGACAATACCATTGCGATTCAGTAAATAACTTGATTTTGACACAATAGTAACGTTTCGAACTCCAATTTACAACTAAAGCGAAAAATTAACCAGAAAGCCTGGCAAGTAAGTGGTACCAAAAAAACGCAACATAAAAATGATATCTTTTTTTGCGTTAGCAGTGATAGGTACAGTTTCAAATTCTTTATTTTATTATGTGCAATTTCATGGAGGATAACACTGAAGATAATTAAATTTAATTTCACTTGTTAAGTAGGTGTTCTATACGACCCTGAAAACCTTGTCATTGAAAACATAAAACTTGTTTATTTGGTATGGCTGGATTTGGTTTTATAAGCTTTTCAACGAGCCCTCTCATGCCTTGTTTCCATTTGAAAAATAAGTAGAGATAGCTCGGGCTCGGCTCGGGGTTAGGGGTTGAAGAAAAATAATTATTATATAACCGAAAGATTGAAAAAAATCAAGATCAGTTAACGTGATTCGGCGTTTAAAAAAATTCGCTTAT
Organism: Monochamus saltuarius; assembly: GCA_025584915.1. Classification (NCBI taxonomy): domain Eukaryota; kingdom Metazoa; phylum Arthropoda; class Insecta; order Coleoptera; family Cerambycidae; genus Monochamus; species Monochamus saltuarius. Next base: position 74,017,417 of record CM046721.1, on the reverse strand, counting down.
TCAAAAGATAATAATTTTATTCTGTACTTCTGGTCATCTCTGTTATGTGAAAATACACACTAAAACAAAATAGTCTAAGAGCCAGTGGCCGGCAACCTATAAGTAAATGATTATACCTGAAATTTTGCACAGTGAGTCTCTTATACCTATCACTCATGAGGTGATGACTCGCTAAGCCCGGCGAGGCCGACCCAACTGTTACTCAGGAGCGAGAGGTATGAAAATTTAATCAACTTCGTTATTAAATTAACAAAGCTACCGTTTGAAAATTTTAAAATTTCAGATCTAACAAATTAGGCATTTATTTTTATTATTTATTATATTTAGCACCTTTTATATTAAAATAATATAAGTAACAAATAACCTCTATTTCTGCCACAGGTTCTGAGATTTGGTGATGTTGATTACAATGCTTGACATTTCTGACAGTTGTTTAACGTCAAAAATCAGATTTAAGCAAATACTTTTGAAATTTATAATTGTTGCCAATTTCACAAGTGTCTGCAATGACCTTAGAAGCACGATAATCGTCTGCCTTTGTTATTTTTATATAATAATAATTGTATATTTTAAAATTTTCAAACGGCAGCTTTGATAATTTAATAACGAAGTTGGTTACATTTTCATACTTCTTGCACCTGAGTAACTCCTAAGTCGGCCTCGCCGGGCTTAGCGAGTCCCCACATCATGAGTGATAGGTATAAGAGACTCACTGTGCAAAATTTCAGGTATGATCATTTACTTATAGGTTGCCGGCCACTGGCTCTTAGACTAAATGTTATGTGAATCTATCATGATTATTATTAATTTTAATATGCCCAGTATAATTACTTGCGGTTTGTAGAGTTACGTTATTAGTATACTCTGTAAAACTCCGATGTAATTAAACAGATAATACATGTTAACATTATTTATTTTTACCATGGAAATAACGTTTATTGTACATAATAATATGTAAATGTACTAATTCTTTATAAAATTAGAATGTAATTTATCATTTAATGCATGTAAAATATATACTTATATGTATATTTTATCATAAAATTAAATAACTACCTACATATTGTGTAAATTAACTAATTGTCCGTAAAACACCAACGTAATCAATTAAAGTAGATATACTTAGATATTATACGGAGTATTTCAAAATTATAGGGCATTCTGTTGATGAGAAATTTCAATAAGTATGAGTTGGCAAATGTTTCGTTACCAAAATAAAAAGAGTTTTAAGACGTTAAGAAAAATAAATCTAGAAGATTCATTTTGAATATTGACATAGCATGTATACTCGTTTGCAATAATACTGACACTCTTTAAAATTAATTTTGCGATTTCTTGCTGCTGGCGTATTTGTAATGAAATCTACTTTCAACTTTTAACATTAGTACTTTGTTGTTTCACTCACCAATAGAGATTTAAAGGAATTAATGCTCAGAATTTCTAGATGTTCACAAACTGTTTTGAGGGAGTGTCATTATTATTGCGAAAGCATGTACGTTTTATGTAAAGAATGGTTGAGAATACGAACTTAGCAATAACTCACCAGTAATCTAGGTATTATGGTATTAAGGCTGGCATTTCAAGGACAAATAATCGTATCTAAAGATGTACAAAAAAAATCGACTCGGTGGATGATCTTATTAGCCTAGTCCTTTCTTTACAAAATTGTATTTGTAAGAGTCCCCTATACATTCTACATATACCGATTGCGAGCTTTCATTTTATTTTAAGTTTAAATTTAATCATTCAACGCTTTTCTGTTTTATAATCAATTATTGAAATATTTTCAAAAACTTTGGCGCCCCATAGCGGTATAGGCATATAGGTAAATTAGTATAAATTGTTGTATTTCGACTTTAAGAATCTAAGGTGGTTCGCTGGTACATGCATTTCAGGGACACCTTGTATGTATTGGTTGGTTCACTAGGATACATATTTTCAATTCGAACCAAAATTTCTTTTTCGTCAGTTCCTTCTACTAAAAATAAAACATAACTGCTAAACTCATCGCAGTGGAATGATAAATTTAATAAATTAAATTGATATTATTATTTTCCAATAATCACTTATAGGTATAGTACCTTAGTGGTTAACGGTGCATGCATATGCCTTACTGAATCTGACCAAGTGTCTTCCATTAAAAAGCATGCATTGAATGATAGTGACGTAACTAGACATTAATAAAAATGACAAAGCAGTTTATAACTACTGCTCAGTGAGTTCAAATTGGTGATGATTTATTTTCATTAGAAATATTCTACAGAATTTGTTGGCATACTGGTTTTGCTGAGAATGTTAAAGAATTGTATAAATCGAATAAAAAGAACATTTTATAATAAGGAAAATATATGCAATAAAAATTTGTTGCTTATTTATATAACAATTCCTTAAAAAGAGATCAAGATTTTCATATTCATTGTCTTTGCTCAGTGTCAAACAAATATACAGTGTTAAGCTCTAATCAAAATATAGGTTAAACAAATCAGAGGTTTAAATCAAATAACTCTTTCAAAAATTATATTAATTTGAATCTAGCTTCTTCTCACTACTGATTTTAGAATTGTTGTTCCAATTTTGTCATGTACCACTTTAAACATTCAAGGAAAATGTCATATTTTTTCATATACAACGTGAACCTTAAATAAGTAGATACAAATATTTTAACTACAGCTCTAGATCGTCATATAAATGAGTCTACTGAAAGTCATCTTTAAAAATTTCAAATATCTACGGAGATATTAATTAAAAAGTAATACTTAGGTATATTTTGAGAACCGCTGTCCAGATAAGAGACATTAAATGACTTTACTAAAACGATTAAAAAATGAATTTCCGCAAATTCAATGCTGCCAATTAAGTTACGTTACTTCGTTCAAATATTTCAAAAATTATACATAAACGTGTATAAAAACTTACCTACTTGTTGAAAAACCAAGTACGTAGGTACTTTTTTTGGTGTGCCACAGAAATGGCGAAGGAACGGAGATGGGTATAAATATAACATCTTTATAAACATATTTCAATCACTCTTTGAAGTGCTGTAACACTGGCAACGCTGTAGAATACACATTTATACTACAATATGCGTCAGCGGTTCTCAACAAGTTTTCTATTGAAAAAATCACGAAATTTATTTAACATTTCCCATTTCATTTCTGATGTTTTTGTAAAAAAAATTATTAGCTATGTATTCTACATAATGAACTGTACTGCTAATTAAAATATTTTATGATCGGTCAGTGGTCGCGCGGTTTAAGGCGTTAGTACTTGAATCGAGGTGACTAGACGGAGTTGGTTCGAGCCCAGCTGACGGTAGACCGTATATAAGCTATATTCGTGGAGAGATTGGCACCCTCTCTGCGGGTATGGTAGGATGGAATAATGTTAGCTTGGGTCAATGTGAGAGATTGATGCCGGTTGATATTTGACCACCCCTAATTAAGAAGGTTTTCCAGGTTTCCCTCATTCCTGCACTGAATGGTGGTTGGCCTACCAACGTAAGTCGTTCCTGGGCGCAAATTCGGTATGCTTAATAATAATATGCCGACCCCTCTCTCGCACAAGTCTCCGACTTCTGGGCTAATCCCTGTGATTAGAATGAGGGGTAGAGATATTATTATTATTATTATTATTATAAATCATTAAATATTAGCAAACACGGAATTCCAGGAAACAACTACTCTGCGGGCTAATGCCCCGACCAGCATTGAATTACACCTGGAAAACCTATAGCAACAGCTAGAGTCATTCGTCAGACGCCCACCAGACATATACCGGTTTCGATCTTATTAGCTCTCATCAGTATGCCATAGGTGAGGTATCCGACGAATAATCCTAGCTGCTTTCGTCTGTCTAACCCGACAGAAGGGACCATGAGTACGCGGTGTAGAACTAACAACTACATCTATCGGCCGTTCGCTACTCCATGCCGGACTGAAAATGTCACAGACACGAAGCGTTCTACATGCAGTAGACACCATTGAAAGCTGTCGACCTTTATCGCGATCGGCGAGAAACGATATTTTGCAAACACGGAATTCCAGGAAACAACTACTCTGCGGGCTAATGCCCCGACCAGCATTGAATTACACCTGGAAAACCTATAGCAACAGCTAGAGTCATTCGTCAGACGCCCACCAGACATATACCGGTTTCGAGCTTATTAGCTCTTATCAGTATGCCATAGGTGAGGTATCCGACGAATAATCCTAGCTGCTTTCGTCTGTCTAACCCGACAGAAGGGACCATGAGTACGCGGTGTAGAACTAACAACTACATCTATCGGCCGTTCGCTACTCCATGCCGGACTGAAAATGTCACAGACACGAAGCGTTCTACATGCAGTAGACACCATTGAAAGCTGTCGACCTTTATCGCGATCGGCGAGAAACGATATTTTGCAAACACGGAATGTGACATTTTCAGTCCGGCATGGAGTAGCGAACGGCCGATAGATGTAGTTGTTAGTTCTACACCGCGTATCCTGTATTTAGTCTAATACCTACATAGCAAATCAGTAAAAAACTATTTTATACTCAAAGTTACCATTTTAATGTGTATTTATGACCAAACGGTTTTCAGAAAGAGCTATTTATTCCTTTATTAAAAAAAGTTTAATATTTTACATTTAAGCATATTTATTTTACTTTTATTTAGGTAAGAATTGTATCGTTTCTGTTTATTTAGATCTTATCGAGACACAAATAAAGGCAATTTTTATTAGTATAACTGGCAAACGAAAACTTAAATATATTTCATATTATCTACTTACTTTTAAAATTTTAGTTATGCAAAATATTTATATCACTTAAGTAATTTTTAATTAGATACGCAGGTGTTAACATTAACTTATTTTCATTTAAATTATACACGTGTCTTAAAAATTGTCAATATTCAGCTGGATTCATATTAGTCTCATTCTCGTTCAGAGTTGACACTTTATCGACTTTGTCCATTTAATCTACAAATTAAGAAAGCTTTTTGCAACTTCAACTTAAAGATGTTTGTGTTATAATTAGCTGTTACAACGCTTTTAGAAATTTTATCATTGATTTGCTACTAACTTATATTCTCACCTTGTGCAATTTGTTATTGAATGATTTTACCTCTCACATTTTCCATCATTTACATTGCAAATTTATTCTATTTGCAAGTGGTTATGAAGACATTTTCCCTATTTATCGTGAAAATATTGTCACGGATTTCCCAATCCGTCTTTTCTTACTTCCAGAAAAGACAATCCGTTAATTAATTACTTCTTTATTAACTACTGAACACTACTAATTACAGGTCAACTAAACACTTATTTAATTAATCGCTATCTAAATCACTTTGATATCTCCAACTAAACACTTTAATTCAGACTGTAACACAAGACTTATACAAGACTAACTAACTCGGCCGTGTATTCTTCTTTTATAGACCCAACGAATATTCCAGGTATATTCCAGTATCTCTAGATCTATTTTCTAGTACGACTGGAACGCTTCTCGTCGTTTCCACGATTTTTCTAGGCCGATCTCGATCACGGCATGTTGTTTGTTTACCAGAATGACGTAGGGGCGATCGGGGCAATCTCAGGCAATTCGCGGTGCCACAGTCGTCGGTTTGGGAGTGAGTGGGGCAAATTCCGTGACACTGCCCTCTCTTAGGACCGATCGTCCCGATCGGATACACCTCTATACTGGGACAGACGCTCCAGATGGACGACCTTCATCTTACTCCTGGGAGTCCTCTGTATCCGGTAGACGACATCATTGATTCTTTTAATGACTGTGTAGGGGCCCTCCCAACGGTTCTGTAGTTTAGGCGATCTTCCTTTCTTCCGCGTGGGGTTGTACAGCCACACCAGGTCACCTTGTTGGAATCCGACTGTATTGGCCCGGACGTCGTATCGAGTCTTCATGCGATCGCTCTCTAGTCGCATTCGAGATCTGACTTGATCGTGTACGGCTGCTAGTCTTCGTTCTAGCTCATGGGTGTAAGTGTCTGGCTCGGTGGGCTGTTCCGCAGGACGACCAAATACCAAATCTGCTGGAAGGCGAAGCTCTCTTCCAAAGATGATCCTTGGGAGTCTTCCCAGTAGTTTCATGGACAGCTGAGCGGTAAGCTAACAGGAAGAGTGGAATGAGCTTGTCCCAGTCTGTTTGGTTCTCGTTCACAAACATCCTCAGATTGGTTTCTAGTGTGGCGTTGAAGCGTTCCACCATACCATCTGACTGGGGATGCAGTGGGGTGGTCCTGGTTTTCCGGATACCCATAAGCTCGCAAACCTTTCGGAACACACCTGATTCGAAATTTCTGCCCTGATCTGAATGCAGTTCCATGGGCACACCAAATCTGCAGAACAGGTTGTTGACTAGGGCTTCTGCTACGGTCGTGGTCTCTTGATTGGGAAGAGGGTATACTTCCGGCCATTTACTAAAGTAGTCCATGGCGACTAACAGATATCGGTTTCCATTTTGAGTTTTCGGAAATGGGCCAGCGATATCAATGGCAATTCTCTCGAACGGTGCACCTACGATGTACTGGCGCATTTTGCCTCTGGAACGGGTCTTCGGTCCCTTGCTGGCTGCACATATGTCACATTTTCGGCACCAATCTTCTACATCCGTCCTACAGCTCAACCAGTAGAAACGCTCCCTAATCTTCTGTAGAGTCCTATTGATACCGAAATGTCCACCACCAGTACCTCCATGTACTTCCTGCAGCACTTCCTTGACCCGGGACCTCGGGAGTAGTACTTGCTTCTTCACCTCCGTTCCGTCATTGTTTTCCCATGCTCTTTTTAGAACACCGTCTTCCAACACCAAGGAATTCCATTGAGCCCAATAACTCTTTAATGTTGGGCTTTTACTGCTGACTTCAGCCCATGAGGGTCGGTTGTTGGCTTCTTTCCAGTCTAATAATGGCTTGATGTCACAGTCAGCTTGCTGGTCTTCTCGAATTGCCGCTGAACTCCATCTGTCTTCAGGTTGGGCTACTACTATCTTGCAAGGAACAGATGAGATGTCCTCTTTCCTTTCAAGACTACTACAGTGCTTGCAGTTGACAGGACAGGGTCTCCTAGAAAGGGCATCTGCATTTCCATGTTTCCTGCCGGCTCGATGTTCAACAACAAAGTGATATTCTTGGAGCCGTTCCAGCCACCTGGCCATCTGTCCTTCAGGGTTTTTAAACTGAAGCAACCATTTAAGGGAAGCGTGATCCGTTCTTAGGAGGAATTCTTGGCCATACAGGTATTTATGAAAGTGTTCTAGACTCTTGACGATGGCAAGCAATTCTTTCCGAGTCACACAATAGTTCTTTTCGGCTTTTGATAGGACTTTGCTGAAGTAGCCAACTACTCGCTCTTGTCCATCTTGTACTTGCGAAAGAACTCCACCAATTCCAATGTTACTTGCGTCCGTGTCCACTATAAATGGTTGTCCAGGTATTGGGTATGTCAAAATCGGGGTAGTGCAGAGAGCCTCTTTCAGCGTCTCAAAGGCTTGCTGGCATCTCGAAGTCCATTCGAACGGGATGTTGTCTTCTGTCAGTTTATGAAGAGGCTTGGCAATGTCAGAGAATCCTTGGACAAACCGTCGGTAGTATGTGCATAGGCCGAGAAAACTTCGAACTTGATGTTTGTCTTTAGGAACCGGCCAGTTCTTTATGCACTCTGTCTTCTCCGGGTCTGTTTTCACACCGTTTGGAGTAATAATGTGGCCTAAGTATCTAACCTCCTTTTGGAACAGACTGCACTTCTTCGGGTTCAACTTCAGGTTCGCTGCTTTCAACTTCTTGAACACTTCGGACACGTTCTTCAGGTGCTCCTGGAAAGAGCGTCCCAGCACCACCACGTCGTCCAAGTAAATCAAGCAGGTCTCCCAATGCAGGCCATGAAGTACAGTTTCCATCAGTCGTTCAAAAGTGGCAGGGGCATTACATAGACCAAATGGCATTACATTGAACTGCCACAATCCATTTCCGGTAGTGAATGCTGTCTTTTCCTTGTCTTCTGGGCTGACCTCGACTTGCCAATATCCACTCTTTAAATCCAAAGTGGAAAACCATTGCGCACCAGCCAAGGTGTCCAGAGTATCGTCAATCGGTAGTGGGTAACTGTCTTTCTTGGTGACGTCATTTAATTTTCTGTAGTCCACACAAAATCGGGTGGAGCCGTCTTTCTTCTTGACCAGGACCACAGGAGAAGCCCAAGGACTCTGAGATGGTTCTATGGTGCCTTGATTTTGCATCTCAATTAACATCTTGTTAACTTCTTCTCGCTTGGCTAGTGGAAGTCCTCGTGGTGGCTGCTTTATAGGAGATGATGAACCAGTATCGATTCGATGCTTCACTACATTTGTTCTCCCAAAGTCGCCTGGTTTAAGTGCAAACACATCTTCATTTTCACTTAGCAGCTCTTCCAGTTGTTCCACCTCCATCTCTGTTAATCTTTCTTTGGCCCTATCCACGATGTCCCTTAGACATTCCGGTAGACTGGTCTTGTTTGGTTTCTTCTCCATTTCGTTGTTTTCTTTGAGTGTTCTGACCATGGTAACAGGTTCACAGACTCCTACTTCAGTTCCCTTTGTAATTTTCTGTGGAAAGGTTTTCAGGTTAACTACCCGTACTATTGTCGTTTTCTCTGGTTTAATCAGGGTGCGGCCGGTGACTATAGATTTATTGAACAGATCCGGATTACTGGGTTCCACCACTCCAACACTGCAAGACATTTCCCCATCCATTACAGTGGCAACCAATGTTTCGGTCTGACCAGGTAGTACCACATCTTCTTTAACAACGAGTCTCCGTACAGCGTTATTCTCAGTGGTGGTCGTTAGCACTACTTCCTCACCCATTATCCGTAGCGTACCAGCATTCAAATCTAAGTTCACCCCTTTGCTCGTAGTAAGTCTAGTCCGAGTATGACATTGTCCGATATATCTGCTACCAGGGCTCTGTGTTTGAATTTGACGTCTCCTAATTCTATGTCAAGCTCGCATTCTCCCTTGACTGGCAGTTGTTGTCCATTGGCTGTTGTAAGGACATAACGCTTGGCAGGGCTCTTAATACGCCAATCACCAATAATATTCGGTCGTACAATAGTTCTTGCCGCTCCAGTGTCGATTACCATAGGGAACATACGACCAAAAATAATGCCTTCTACTAGCAAGGAGTCAGAGTCCTGCAGACGTGACAACGTAATTTCTTCTCGTGGGGCATGGTAGGAGGACGCAGCCGGCTTTTGCCCCGTTAAGCCGGCTGAGCCTAGTTTTCCTGTGCAGCTGCCGCCTGGGAGTCGCGTTTTTGCTGATCCGCGACCGGGGCCCTACACTGTCTCTTCAGATGTCCCGTCTGCCCACAGTTCCAACATTGGAGAGGGCGATCTCTTCGGCTGCCAGGTTGTTCTCTCTTCGGATTGGCAGTTGGGCTAAATTTCTCAATGACCTCCTTCAACGTTTTGATTATGTCTCCATTTGCCATACTATCGCTGGTATCACTGATGGCCCGAACTTTAACATGTCTACCGGATGCCATCTTTGCTGCCTCAAATTCTAGTGCATGCGAAAGAGCGTCATTCAACGTTTTAGGTCTAGCGAGCCGTAGTGCCTGCTGTGTTTCGCAATCTCTTAGGCCGTCGATAAAGACTTGGATGGAGAGCTGATCTACAAATTCGGACGGGGCTGTTGGATATGCCAATCGAACCAGTCGGGCAACGTCTGTCTCAAAATGTTGTAAATTCTCTCCACTCTGCTGGTGACGATTTTTCAATTGTGCCTGGTACACTTGCTGCAGGTGCTTATCCCCATATCTCATTTCCATATGCTGTTTCAGAAGGTCATAGTTACTCTGCTGCCCAGCAGGAACTCCTTGTAAGACGTCAAGAGCTTCCCTCGTAAAGCAACTATCAGAGCTGTAGCCTTCTCATAGTCAGACCATTCGTTTGCCGCAGCTGCTGCTTCGAACTGACGTAGATAGACATTCCAGGAGACCTTGCCGTCAAATTCAGGAGGCTTCGTTTTCTGAGTTCGGATAACAGGTCCTTCTGATTTGATTACGCCCTCCTTTGCTATCTTGTCTAATTTATGTCGAAGCTCTTCGCAGGTTTCTCTAACCAAGTTTATTTCTTCGTCTATTTCTTGTTTTTGTGCTAACATTTTCTCTTCTACTTGTGTTTCTACCTTATGTGACTGCTCCTCTAGTTTTTCTTCTAGTTGTGTCACTTTATATGACTGCTCCTCTAGTTTTTCTTCTAGTGTATTCTCTAATTTCTCTAACTTTGTCTGCATTTCTTTCTGTCTGATCCCTCATTTCCTGTTGTATTGCCTGTATCTGATCTTTCATTTTATACCCTTGTTCGTCTAATTTCTCTTGCATCGTCTTCGTCTGGTCTTCTAATTTCTCCTGCATCATCTGGGACTGATCTTCCATTTTATGCCCTTGTTCTTCAAATTTTTCCTGCATTGTTTTCGTCTGGTCTTCCATTTTATGTCCCTGCTCTTCTAATTTCTCTTGCATCGTCTTCGCCTGGTCTTCCATTTTATGTCCCTGCTCTTCTAATTTCTTTTGCATTGTCTGCATCATTTCTAATAGTTTTGCCAGTTGTGCATCCATATTGACTTGGCTTCTAGTTACAGGCATGCACTCTATTTGGAAAGTTCTAGAATGTCCACGAATGTATTTCTAGATATCACCGTTGCCTTCCTTACAATGAAACGAGTGCAGTGATATGCCACACTTGGGTCTTTGTCTCACTTTGGTATAAAGTTCTAGAATGTTCGAGATTGTCCTTCGCGAATAACACCGTTCACTTCCTTAAGTCACGACGAGTGCGGCGATATGTCACACTTGGGTCTTTGTCTTACTCCCGTACAAAGTTCTAGAATGTTCGAGAATGTCCTTCGCGAATAACACCGTTCACTTCCTTAAGTCAAGACGAGTGCGGTGATATGTCGCACTTGGGTCTTTGTCTCACTTCGGTATAAAGTTCTAGAATGTTCGAGAATGTCCTTCGCAAATAGCACCGTTCACTTCCTTAAGTCACGACGAGTGCGGCGATATGTCACACTTGGGTCTTTGTCTTACTCCCGTACAAAGTTCTAGAATGTTCGAGAATGTCTTTCGCAAATACCACCGTTCACTTCCTTGAGTCACGACGAGTGCAGTGATATGTCACACTTGGGTATTCGTCTCACTCCTGTACAAAGTTCTAGAATGTTCGAGATTGTCCTTCGCGAATACCACCGTTCACTTCCTTGAGTCACGACGAGTGCGGTGATATATCACACTTGGGTATTTGTCTCACTCCTGTACAAAGTTCTAGAATGTTCGAGATTGTCCTTCGCGAATACCACCGTTCACTTCCTTGAGTCACGACGAGTGCGGTGATATATCACACTTGGGTATTTATTCCACCCGCGCACAGGGTTCCAGAAAGTTCTTCAAACTTCCACTTAAATCCCACTTTGTGGACAGGGTTCCAGAAAGCTCTTGAAACTTCCAGTTAAATCCACTTCCGACACCAAATTGTCACGGATTTCCCAATCCGTCTTTTTCTTACTTCCAGAAAAAGAACAATCCGTTAATTAATTACTTCTTTATTAACTACTGAACACTACTAATTACAGGTCAACTAAACACTTATTTAATTAATCGCTATCTAAATCACTTTGATATCTCCAACTAAACACTTTAATTCAGACTGTAACACAAGACTTATACAAGACTAACTAACTCGGCCGTTTATTCTTCTTTTATAGACCCAACGAATATTCCAGGTATATTCCAGTATCTCTAGATCTATTTTCTAGTACGACTGGAACGCTTCTCGTCGTTTCCACGATTTTTCTAGGCCGATCTCGATCACGGCATGTTGTTTGTTTACCAGAATGACGTAGGGGCGATCGGGGCAATCTCAGGCAATTCGCGGTGCCACAGTCGTCGGTTTGGGAGTGAGTGGGGCAAATTCCGTGACAATATTATATGACACAATTATCACATTTCACTTTATAGTTTTTAAAAATTTGTAACTTTCTGGAGACAGAAAACTGAAACAAAAATAGTTATTGATTATACTGATTATTGATACCAGATAATAAAGGATACAGAAAATGTAAGTGTTAATATTTTTAATAGAGGATGAATGAGACATTTCAATTTCAGGTTCAATTTAATTATGCATTAAGTAGTTCTATTAATCCTCATTTACAACTAAGGAAGTTGTTTTTGCTTAAGTCTGGGTTACTAAGTAGTGTTCTGCTAATTGGATAAATATTTATTTAAATTATCTGCACTGCACTTTTGTTGTCGTAGTTCGTTAAACTATATGCATATTAGATTAGCCAAGAAATAAATGATTCTAGGTATTTATAAACATTATATGTATTACATTAGTTTATTATTATCAATTAGAATTTAACGATGTAATTATATGATGTGCTATTATTTGCGAGCTGAATCCATAAGTATTGCCTATAATAATAATAATAGTATCCGTCATTCTAATCACGATAATTAGCTCAGAAGTCAGAGACTCGTGCCTCCAGGAACGACTTAACGTTGGTAATCCCTAACCACCATTCAGTGTAGGAATGAAGGAAACCTAGAAAACCTCAATAATTAGGAGGATCAAACACCGACCAGTATCACATTGACCTAAGCCAACGTTTTGCCATACCCGCAGAGAGGGTGCCAATTCTCTCCATAAGTATAGCTGATCTAGGGTCTACCGGCCGCAGGATTAGAACCTAGGCGGTTGGCAAACATGATTAAAGTACTGCTGCCTTAATTAGAGGTATAATTAGATTCAATAGCAATAACAATTCAATAGCATATTATTTGAAGTAATTCTGTACCTTCAGTGGTTTTATGAACAACATTGAAGATTAATATGACCATAATTCAATTATACAGGGTGTTCCAGAATGATGATCAAATATTTTACCAGTGTATTCCACAAGCCATTTCCACCCTGTCGAGATATTAGAGGCTTAAAATGGCGGAAAAAAATAGTTTTTTTTATTTTTTTTAAAAACAGTTCCATTTAGAAATTTCAATTTTGGTACACATTATCAGCTAGTCAAAAGCTATTTTATGATGGTGTCTATTTCTTGGCTCATGTTTCTGGAGGGCGGGAATAAGCAACCCCTAGATTTATTTCTTTCAGAACTTTTTCCTGCAATGACCGATTCCAACAAAACTTATTTTTTAAATACTGCATATAATTTTACTACTTTTTTCTCTCTTGTAATTTTTTCATACAACCAACAGTTTGCGCGGAAAAAAAATAAAAATTGTTTGCCTTACTCTAAACATCTTTTCGTCGCCGGTTACTGATAACCGCAGTAGGCGGTTGCTATGTTGATGTTTCTCTGTTGTCTTGTCAAACAAATCAGTCTTGACAGTTTTTGCAAATATTTGTTAACAACTGACTCTTCCGTACAAATATTAGCGAATAAATTGACGAAATATGCATACGACACGATTGGTAACAATTATAGGAATTCCTTCATTAGAAATATTTGCAAAAACTGTTAATTATAGGCCTAATGGCGATTTATTGTTACTACTATAATGGAAACTTATATGTTGTTACTACTATCATGGAAATTTCAGTCCATATCTTCAATGCACAGACAAAATCCGAACCATTTTACTTTGCCACTTGTCTCTTAATTACATACTTTCAATCCACAAACAAAAATCGAAACATTTTGCTTGGTCATCTGTCTCTAAATTGTGTTTGAAACCTGATTTGTATGGTAGAATTTTATGTTGCTTCAAAATTGGATGTATGTGATGTATTTTTCAAAACGCAAAAATATTCTGAGCGTCTCCTTTAGTCCTTACTGACATGATGGACTGTAGAACTGGCACAGTAGTGACGTCTTTATCGTCTTAATTCTTCTTTTGTCTCAGTGTTTTCAGCAGTGACTGTTCTTATTATTTTTTTTTTCACTATTTCATATACCCACATGCGCACAGTTGGGTATTTGTGGTAGGTCAGTTTTGCCACAAATGGAAATTCTTTTATAACTTTTAATTCTAAACAAATGAAAATAAATTAACTATCATGACCATTTTCATAGTTATTACTTCTCTGGATAGTGTATAATATAATAAATAGTGTCACTAAATAGCAGAATTTTATTTAACCCTTTTGTCATTATTTCTTTCCTTGCCGTACCAAACCAATAACAGCAGTAAAGCTGATTAAAACCAGTTTCAATATTCAAGATTCACATCTATTAAGTGCCATTTCTCATAATTGACTTTTCCGTGTATAATGCATAATGATAAGAATGTTACATGTGCCGTTATCACTGACTAGACTCGAGCACTTTGGTAAAAAATCTGCACACGTCAGCACCTTTTCGAATTGTAGAATGATAAAGTGTTGACTTATTGTAATGTAAAGAAGTCACATTGATAGACCTATGTAAATTCCTTATTTAAAAAATGCTGCTTTGGAAGTAAATAAACATAAAGCGATTTTGACTGTAACCATTTGGATGCTAATCGAAATGGCGCCAAAATGCTATATTGAAGTTTTAAGTCTCATTCAGAGAAGATAAAAAGCATCTATTTTGTATTAATAGACAGATAATAGGCATATAAACGATTTATTATAAGAGCTAGCACGAACTGGGTGGCCATAGGTTTGTAGCATATGTATACTACAAGGCCAACTCGTGTAGATACAAATTTTGTAGTATATACTTTGATTTCCATAATAACGTGTAAGTAGTTACAAATACTACAAACAATAAAATTGTAATCTACTCCAGTTCATTTCCACTTTTATGATAAAATAAGATGCTGGCCTAATATAACGTAATGTGAAACATGTTAAATATTTTTATTAAAAATTTAAAAATTGATGCCACAACAAATTACCCAATCCAGGCAGTATCTCAGAATGAAGATTTGATCACGGCTTCTATGCTTAACAGGGCAGTACACAATAAAAAAAATAGTCCGACACATATTCACATACATACCATTTCACAAAATTCTTTGTCCGTTACTGAATATTCATACTAAATTATGGAAATTAAAGCACGTTGAATTTTTTTAATAATTGGGTATGTGTACGAGAAAGAGTATTTTTAAATTTATATTTCAATTTCTCTACAGGGTGTATCGAAAATATAAAGGTGATTTTTGGAAATAGATATTATTTTAGAAATTTTCCATTTCAGGAGGAATAATTTGTTTCAAAATAATGCCAAATAAAATTTTTAAACGAATAGTAAATAATGTTGCGCAATCTCTAAATAGGAAGGCTGGAATACGTTCCAGACCACAAGTAAGCTTAGGGTTAAATTTTTTTAATGTATGAGAATAAAGGAAGGAATATACGAGGATACACAAAAGTTATTTCACCAAGTTTCAACGTTTGGCAAATTATAAAAATATCATTTACATAATTCAAATTTTAATCGTTTGACAAACCTACAAAATTTCCACTATGTACTGCTAATATGCTTCAGTACATTGTGCTTCTGTTTAAACGAAGTTGTGAACCATCTTCATTCAAATTGGCTACTAGTATTTATTGGATAATCACTAACAATTAAGGCAAAATAAGGATGTGCGCCATATTGCATAATTATATGTTGGTGCACGTTTAGGAATATATCATCCATGAATTCTGGAATTTATCTTGGCTACCTCGTTCTCCAGACCTAACGCCATGCGATTTTTCTTTATTTGCTTAAAAAATGATACAACAAATTACACCATAGATGATGTAAAAAAAATGGTTAAAAATGGAAATATGTGGGTAAATACATATTTGTTTTATTGTAAGATCTTTGAAACTTATATCTCCAAAAATACTGATCTGATTGAAACTGACTGAAAAACCATACAGACATTCGTTTATTGCCTTATCTAGCTTAACATGGGCCCACAGTCCGTATCTGTGTTTCGTAATATAGCAAGAGCAAAGTTAATCTCTTTTTGAAAACCCCCTTAGACTTTAGTTAGAGTAGATATTGTTTTAATTCAGGAGGGAAACAATTATACATACTGTATATATTATAAGTAAAAGATCTCTCAAATAATGTAATTTTAGGCAGTGGTGCTGATATTAAGCTTTTTCTTCGTACATTTATGTTGTGTATATCGGTCCGATATGTAATTTGATTATAAATATGGAGGTTTCTTATCACTTACAATTTTATGATATAACCACAGAGAGTACAGGCGAAACAATTCTTCATATTAAGCCAATTAACTTCTTTAAGTTTGTGCGGTATATGATAAAATTTTCTTATTCCATACGTAAATCTTAAACACGAATTTTGTAGTTTTTGCACTCTATGTAAATCATAATTTGGTAATTTGAAAATACTTGAGAACAGTAATTAACTTGAGAAAAGACCAGTGTCTGACATAAAAGGTTTCCATAGGCACGATGTAAACATTTATTTAAGTGTCCTGTATATCTAAATGTATTATCTGTTATGATTACTAAGTTTTTAGCTGATTCAACAATATTTCAGTGAGATGACTCTAGACCTGTTCGGGTTGCAATCTAATGAAAACTTATTGAAAATATACCGGAGGGAATATTTTGAACCGTTCTAAAATATATGGAGAAAACCGTATATTCCCACCTACTGTTTTTTTTTTCGTAACAGCATTTTTAGATATCATGACTATTTCCCAAATGGCTTTCCGTGAGTTACATTCAGCTGCATATAGGTAATATATTTTTATTACTATTATTATCAACGTGTTAGTCAATAAATCGAAGAGAGAGTGCATCATAAAACATCTCGTTTAAAAGCATTTCCTAACTACCATAAATATACCTGTACCAATCTTGATTTTGGAAAGTCTTGTCTCTAGTTGCATGTTGAAGTGGCGTACGAAATTATACCTACGACATGTCAATGCTTTCGACATACGGCGGCGCAGCATGTTTTCGAGTGTATTATAAAGTAGTTCGAGGAGAGCGGAGTCCATTGGAGTTCAGTGAAATGAAATAAAATGACCGATATGAACCAACACGTGTGTAGGTGTTGGTTATTATAGCCTCCACTTCAACATTTCTTTCTACTTCCACATTTGTTATTTACGCTCTTGCTTTGCTCGTGGCGTATTTGCACAATCGAGTGGCTCGATATAATTTATAAGAGGAGAAGCTTTTAATAAATTTATTTCCAGCCGACTTGTGTAAAGAGGTAGGGCCATTGTCGAGGTTTCTTCGAAATGTGAGGGTTTCGGTTTCTAAGTTTGCTATACTCCACCGCCAAAAATCTAGAAAGTGACTCATCGTTAGCTTGTAGACAAGAGCGATGGGTGAAGCGTGCGAGGATCAATATTTCATAGGCGTACTAAATTTGAAGACTATCAGATATAGAAAGTGCACATAAATGACAAAAATAATTGCATTACATCACATCCATTATTTTTAGTAGAAACAATGATATAACAGGTTTTGCCAATTTCGAAGATAATAAAAATGATAATTTTTATCTTGTATTATCAATTACTTACCTCAGGTTGAAAATAATAGAGAGTGACCAATTCACAGCACGGAGATGAGTACGGGAGGTAAGGGTTGCATGATTATCTAAGGGTGTCACTTGAGAAGGATTCAAAGCACATAAAATTATCAAAAATAAATTGACAAATTAGAATGTCGTCCTTTTGGACGGCGATGGTCCACCACCACCCACTTATCTACCGGATGCGTACTCTGCGGATATCACATTTAAATCTTCTCCCCACGGACGCGAAGTTCACGGACTTTTGCATGAATTTTGCAACTTTTGTTTTAATTATTTATGGCGGCAAAATATCAATTTTTGAAAAATATCGGTGGTGCTAATAAGCTTGTTTTGAGTTTCTGACAATCTACCGTGACAGTTTCATAACGAAAATAATAGAAAATGTTATAGCTGACAAAATTTGTAGTAGAGATTTTCCCTCCATGAAATAAATCGCGCCAATATTCGCGAATTTCTCATCTATGAGGAGGCTTTTAGATTTAGTTATATAAACACTATTCACTATTGGTTACTAGCACTGTCATTATTACACTAATTATTTCATATCGTACTACCTGCGGTATGACCTTCAAGTATCTATGTTTCGTCAAATTTAAGATCCAGATTTTGACCTTTATATTTATTTTAAATAGTTTCTTTTCCATATCACGATTTCGCCTTTTTCTATCAGTCTAGTTACTCTTTTCGATTTCATTTATACGGAAATTCACATACCATAATTGCCATGCCATGCATAATTCGCAAAAGCACCCTTGTATATATTCTAGGCAAAGTTCCATCTTGTATCATCGAGTTTCCACTATTTTTCGTTTCGCAGTTGTACTTATTTTTCCCTCTTTTTTGCACTATACATAGGTATATGCTACTCACGTACAATTTTGTTAATGAACTGTATATTTCAATATCACTTACACTCATATTTTTACCTCGCGCCCTAAACCCTTTATACATGTCATCATCCGATATTCTTCACTTGTTAAATTAGGATGTTACGATCTTGAGACTATGCTGTAGAGCTTGAATTATTCTCCATTCTTAAGAAAATCACTAATAAATTAATTGCATTTGCAATTAAATTAGCCGGATCTGATCCATCAATTCGTCACAATCAACGTCTTCGATTTGGCGCATGCGTATTTACTGCAGCAGAAGCTGTGTAATCGGGTATGCTATCAGAGAAATGCGGCACATGATTTTATAGGAAAAATATACGGGCTGCATGTATGTTTTTTTCTGTCGACTGCTATAAATTGTAAGCGGGTTTATGAGCCACTCTAGATTTTTGGCCGTTGGGTATAGGTGTTTTTGTGGATGGCTTTGCTAATTTAAAATTTGAAGATAAATATGTTCAAAGTAATAAATATAACGGACGTTGAAATATATTGAGTCTTTTTTTTACTGTATTGGAAAGGTATTTTAAGCTAATATAAATCAAATCTCCTACAATTCGTATCAATGAAGTCATATGTATGTTCTCTGATACCAAACATCTAGGTATGCTAATGAACAATTCCACAGACAAAGCTCTATTCAATAATTATCTAAAGAAAATAACCTATATAAATTTACTAACCTGCTATAATGAAACACTCTGCTAACTTCACTTTTTGGCAGTAGGAATACGACAATTCAACCACAATAGATGAGATCTGACCTATATCTGCATTTTTAGGATTGCTTCTTCAGGTGGCCTCCTTTGATTGTTTATTAGCATACCTAGATGTTTGGTATCAGAGAACATACATATGACTTCATTGATAGGAATTGTAGGAGATTTGATTTATATTAGCTTAAAATACCTTTCTAATACAGTAAAAAATGTTACAAAAGCTAATAATAAGGAATATATGGGTAGATATTGTGGGTGTAATTCAACGCAGGTTGGGGCTTTTGTCCACTGAGTAGTTAGTTTCACACAATATTATTAATACCTAAAAATATAAAAAAATATTGAGTCTTGTTTTGAAATTAATTTCGCCACTTTCAGCTGCTATGGAGCTAAACCAAATTAAAAATCTGATAACGTTAAGCCTGTTCTGCATTTATTAATTTTACTCTTAACCAATTAATCAAATGGTATACCAAGCCTTTAATCAATTGATCAAAATAGAGGATAATATAATTAAAATATAAATATATACCGATGCAGTAGCGTAGATTTGGGGAGGTATATCCAAGATCCCTAAACATAGGAAGTTACCTACAAACTTTTGTCCATTGCAGTATTTTTGAGAAAGGATGGCGCCATTGTTATTTAATTTGATTTTAGTTGTTCAACTCAGTGTTAGTTATACTTGAATTACCTACAAATTATAATGCCTTACTTCCAGTATGAAGTTATACTTACTAGGAAGCACCAAGGTGCGAAAAACAACATATTTTATACTTACCTCTAAAAAAATTACATGTGCATTGAGTGCATATGCACAGCACAATTAGCATACAAATATGTATACCTGAATATGGTACATAACTAAGCAGATATAGTAAAATATTATCTATGTTTATCATCTAAACGATAAAACACCGTAAAAATTGTAAACCTTACAAATTCTAGTATCAGATGACAAATTTTGATGACGTAAAAAATATTTAAGAAATCCTCATAACAAATTTATCTATACATCCACAATATGCTTGGTTTTGCAAATTAAAGGATGAAGACTTTTGGAAACCTATTTAAATGTATCTTACTCCATAGTTCGACCCCTCGTAGACCTCATCTGTACTAATTTCGGATCAGAAAAGAAAAAGCTTAAACAAAATTAACCAAGAGAAATGTAATATGAAAATAGTGACTAATTGTTACAAACAAATAATAGCTACAAGTGGTACTTATCTGTATGATTTTGTATCTACATTGATCTTATTTCATTTAAAATTACATTGGAATTGGAATTTCTGGTGACCATACTTATCTTATTGTGATTTCGATTCGGAAAGTCACCTAATAATTATATTCTTTTTTTTTGCATGGTATTTTGGAGAGCTTGCGTACTGGTACTACTTAGTACTTAATGAAACGGTGGTCACAGAGCAATTGCACGATATATTCTTCAGATTATGGCAAATAATTGCTGAAATGGTTAATCCAATGTAATAGCTGTATACAGCATATACCACGGTTTTATACCTGCACGTTATAATTTCTTTGAACCACGTTCATTTCTCTTCTACAACATAAATCTTTAAAATAATTACTGCAAATTCTTTGGTTATCTGGATAAAAAGTATATTTTCGATTGCACCTTAGTCCCTACCATTTCGGTCATTTCTAAACTAAGATTCCTTTGACATCCTATGGAAAGTAATAGATTCGCCAGTTTCCCTTTTACATTTTGGTTTTACAAGTAACCACAATATTAAATTGTGACCCTAGAATTGTAAGCAACATAATTTGAGATTTGGCATAAAAGTATCAACAGCACTTAAATAACAACCAAAAAGTAATGGCAAAAAGATACCAGAACAAAACACGAGACTAAGTCCAGTAACACCAACATTATTAACACGGGACACACAGGTACTTCAAAAATATAAAGAAATACTGACTTTTCTTAGCGCAATATCCTGACATTTTCGATGTGCATACCATTGACGTAACTCGTGAATTTGGCGGAGTGCACAGAATCAGCAGTTTGTAGGCAACCTCCTCTGTTGCTCCAGGTATCTTGAGGTATACCTACCTAGAGTTGATATATTTTTGCAATCTTTATTTTTTCAGTTAATGTCCACTTAAACATTACCCCTTCTTATATTTGCAAGACTTCGTAACGTAGAAGTATTTCTTGCAAGGCAACATTTCTGAATAGTACCGCAGATTGTATTCACCAAAAGTTAAAAATTCAGCGGTTTTAAAATTTTATTTAGAAGTAGTCATAGGTTTTATATTCTCAAGTAGGGACATCCTTTTTTTTTTGTTAATTGTTGTTATGGCATTATTTTGTCATTCCAATGATTACTATGGTTACTATTTTCAATAAGTAAGGACATTTCTAGTAAAATTAAGGATGGAAGGATACAGAGGTTGAAGTAAGGACAGGTGCATGGTAACCCTAGTAATAAGTTAATTTATTTCAAATGATCTAAAGTTTTATCTTTTTTCAGCACGTTATTACCTTTAATTTAATACCCAATAGAAAATTCAATTATAGGAGGGATTAAAACCACAAATAATTTAAAAAAGTGATAAATACGAAAAGAAGAATTCATTAATTACTAAATCACTAGTTTTGCTTACGTTGAACTGTTGGGTACTGAAATGAAAGGATCTCGAAGGTATATCTTCTTTTAAATATATCTTTAATAATAAGGTAGAATAATAATCATTGCATTAGCTTCTTGTCTCCGACATGTATTACCTAGGCTTATGTGTCTTGTAAAAGTTGCTAAACTTGTTTTTCTTTCTTCAACTTCACTTCCTTTTCCATTTCTGTATCGTTTCTTTCTCATTTCTTCTCTTTCTAAAGCACTAAAACAACAAAACAAGTATACCTGCTAAATGTTTTTTAAGACAACACATACTTGATAAAGAAATTTTATTAATTCATTATTTGGTAATTAGATTGAGCATTAAATAAATAAAGTAGCTTATAGAGCAGTATACACATTATTGAAAAATAAGTTTTCTTTAGTTTTAACTACATTTTGTAGATTTTAGCACTGAGATTTAGTTACTTGTTAATTATATACACTTAGGACAGTTAAACAATAGTTCGAACTAAATAAAAGGCAACTTCTTGCAGTTGTTCAACGAAATTAATTTAGTAGACTAGGGAAGGCGCCAAGTGAATTCAAATGCATTTGTTTTACGACTCGTAATTATCTACTTAGTTGTAGTCCGTTCTGTTGAAACACCCGTAACTCGTAAAACGTTGATTTACGAACTAATGAATTATTTATTACACGGATTATGGCAATGCTCTAACTAATATGTCAATTAATAGTTTTATTGCTCGATCTGACGTAGGCGTGTTATGCTGGTCAATGGTCAGAAATAGAATTAGAGAAAAGAGGTCTTAAAGTTTACTGGGTAGTGGCAAACAAAACCAAGCCCAAATTAACGATAATTTTATCTAAGGTGCGCTTAGTTTTGGTATTGGCATAGACATGGTAGATATTAGGTATTAGATTTCGTTTTAGTTTTGTGAAGGGTAATTTTAGTTCAGACAAGTTGTTATTCTTCATAAGACACTTTTAAGATAGTACCAGTAAAGGTTATTTACATAATAAATAATAAAGGTTAATCCATTACAAGACAAGTGAACAAGTTGTAAGTACGAGGTTTAAGTAGAGTAATATGTACTACTTTAGAGTAGAGTTGACATAGAAAATTGCTAGAAGCAAAAATTGATAGTATTTCTTGATTTATTATATTTTCATTACTACTGACTGACATCTGACTTTGGAAAGTTATTGCTTTCTGACAAATGTCACTTTCAACCCTGGTAAATGCCAATGTTCATTGAATAACCAAAATGTGTGTTTCAAAAAATATCTTACTCTAAATTAAAACATTGTCAACAAATTTTCCATTAAGTAGGTATTACAAATTATTTTACTAAATTCATTGTGACATTCGACGCAACAGAAATTGTTAATCCATGCTGAACATCCTGCGTAGAAATGGTAACGTATTTAGTACTGGAGTTTGGCATTTTGCCAGATATTTTTAACCTGAGAATCTGTAGACTTGTCGACGTAGCCTTCCGCTACGGTAGACGATTTCTATGCCGCTAATTTTCAACTGGAGAATGTCACCACCGCTATTTACCAAGGTTCAACGGCTGCCGTTCTTTGGAAGCATTGTCCAGTCTATGTATGTTCACAATGCGAAGGCTTTAGAAACTGCAGTTTTTTGGAAATTGACATAGAATTGTGGCCAAATGGCTGGTGAGTGATTTTACCGAATTTTAATTGTAAAAGAAGTTTTCAATTAGAACATCTAAACGACATGTTTTAATTAACGTTACCCATTTTCCATTACTCACTATAAATACTCTTAACTGGTAGGTTTTTGTTGGAGTTTCGATGTAAACTTTATTTTCCACTATATTAACATCAGTCAATTTCATTTTATACAGTTCGTCACTTCGACATGCACCTGACCTGATACACGAATTATGAGTGCAACCTTTATAGGCAGTATATCATTAGGTGCATTCTTCAAAAACGCGCAATGTTCTCACTGGAGAACTTTTTGGGTCTTATCGAATATGTTGATTTTGTATTGTGATCAACTACTCATTGTATTATAATTGTATCTATTGTATTTAAGTTCCTATTACAAGCAAATAAATAAGTAAATTATCAAAGTTGCATACCAAATTAGAACAAAATCGCTTCAGACATTTCGTTTTATAATTTTAATGCAACTGATTTTTTCACTTATATTTATAATTGCATTATAGATTTGTATTTTACCAGATAAATTTGGGTTGTTTAATGAGAAACTGTTGTCTAGCAATTAGACAAGAAAACCGCCAACGTAAAAACTCTCTACCTTCGGTGTCGCGTTTTCAATAGTTGACAGTTTCTCGATTCAAATTGTTAAATGAAACAGTTTAGAATTTAAACAACACAAATTTACCCGGTATCAATACAAACATGAAGTGTTATTAGGCAGCACAATTTAGTGAATAATAAATTTACGCAGTTATTGAAATTCATACGAGGAATACTAATGTCGCTACGAGTGCCACAGCTAATCGTTTCTGTATATTGAAGTTTGTTCTTTTTCCAAACGAATTGATTGAATAATGCTCGAATGATACTCTTTGTCAACTTGTAAGTATGGTTTTATTGAAGATGAATACTGTGTCCTGTTATTTTCATTAGAGCTTGGTCTTTAAATCCGCTGCCGATTTGAGTGATTTGTAATTTTGACATGTTTAACATCAATACCAATGCGTTGTGCGGAGCATTTGGATATTTCATTAATTCCAATCGACACATTTTTACACCAACCCTTAGAATTTTACTTCTTCCAACAAAGGTTTGGTATAAGAAACGAAGCACTTCTATAACATTGGACAGAGTCTCGTTTTTCCTTCAATTTTTTAAATAAACATATCTTCCTCTAAATATATTTACTGTCACATAATTTATGGTCACCGCCTTGTCTCGTTTTCGAAAATAGAGGATTATACTCGATATATCAAGATATTCTCTTCTCTTAATTAGAACTTGCTGATGTCGGTGTGCATGTAACACTTTTGCGATGGATTGAATCCTATATAAAAAATAGATCTCAGTTTGTGGTAGTAAATAATTGCAGGTCTACATTATTTAGTACGTCCTCAGGTGTCCCGCAGGGATCCCATTTGGGGCCATTACTATTTATTATTTACATAAATAATATTAAAAATTTTTTTAGACACTCCAAATTTCTGCTGTACGTTGATGATCTTAAGGTTTACTCTAGAATCGAATCTATTCTATCTATTGCCTGCTTTTACAATCCGACATAAACAACCTTTATAGCTACTGTGAGGAGCATTCCCTGTTTTTGATTTTTTCAAAATGTTACACTAATACATTATCACGTTTAGCCGTAATATTAACCCTCTTGTGTATGATTATAATGTTTCTGATTCAAATTTGAAGAGTCAATACGATAAGAGATCTCGGTGTTCTGTTTGATTCCAAGTTATGTTTCTGTGATCATATTAATTCGATTATTTCTAGCGCATCAAAAATGCTAGGCTTCATACTTCGGAAATGTAAAGATTTTCATACTATGCATATGTATTTAGTAAATTAAATTTTGCTTCATCGGTTTGGAATCCCCAGTACAATGTTTACGTTAACCGTTTGGAGAGTTTACAGAATACATTTATCAGATTTTTATCTTTTAAAACTAATTTTACCATTTTAAATAGTAATTATAATGATGCTAGAATACATTTTAATCTTGTATCTCTTGAGAAACGTCGAGTTGTAAATGACAATTTTACATAAAATATTAAATACCTAATAATATTAACTGCCCTGATCTCTTATTCATAATAAACTTTAATGTACCTAATCACTTGTTAAGACATCATAAGCTATTTAATTTACCTCTTAGAAAAACGAGCAATTCACCCATTTGTAGAATGATGCGTTCGTCTAATAATTTTTGTTCTGATATGGATTTTTTATGATTTCGGTTATATGACTAATATTTAAATTAAAAAAGTTATTTTTAAGGTAATAAAGTTGATAAATAGACAATTGTATGATACGATGTTAGGTTATGTTTATCTGTGGATGCTGTTTATGGGTTTATCCCGTTTGTGTCCCTAAATGTTTAAATAAATAAATAAATACATCCAGTTTCTTTTCCATTATTTTCAATTTCAGACACAAAATAAGTGATTTTGCCGCAAGTTGCTTCTCCTCCGCTCCAAGCTAATTCAAACGCCAAAATGTGATATAATTTCTTTTGTCCTTCCGGTTCATTTTCGTCATATAATCTGGCCATTGTAAATATTTCACATTTATTAAGAGCTGATGCACTCGATTTTATGTTTTCGGATAGTGCTTGTAGGATTTTACGTTTAGCATTACGTGCAGCTCGTGATGAATTAAACTGTACGTCGGTGAAAGAGTTAAATACAATATTGAATTCTTTATAATATTTAATTTGTAGCATTATAGCGGTGGTGTTCCAAATTGTTTTAACTACCGCTTCTTTGTAGTCTTTTCCGTCACATTTTCGCATATTAAAAGCCTAATCTTGCAATATTACATTCAATTTGTTAATGGAAGTATCTGACTCAAATTTATATCCTTTCGCATCGCAAAAGGTACTCAACCAATCGACTCATTGTTAGGGTTTAATAATTCAAATAATTGTTGACAAAAATGTCAAACTATTTATTTTGGTAACGGATATCGCGATAATTAATTAAAAAATGAATAAGTGAAAGAACCACTAGTGCATTTGTCGTTGTAAAAGTTCCAGATAACTTTTGCCGCTGGCAAAGTGACAATTACACTGTGGCATGTGGGCATTTTTATACAGGGTGTTTAAAAACGACACGGCAATATTTAAGGGGGTGATTGCCCAGGTCATTTTATAAACAAAGTTCCTATACACATAGGTCCGCAAACGCTTCGTTATCGATCTACAGTACAGTAAAAATTAAACTTCTCTAAAACCGCTTGAGATATCATAAAGAAATCTTAGGCGTGTCAATAACTATGGAAGACGCATACTTTGCAATACAAAACGATTTTTTAGTCTTAGTAGTGACGCGTAGTGGTACGTCACCGGCTATTATTAAAGAGAAATATAGAACGCCGCTGGTTTTTCTAAAAATAAAAATTAATTCCTTGTTCAATTATGAAGAAAACAGTTTTCTTCAGATTTTATCATACGACGCACCGTTTTTGAGTAAAAAATAAAAACCATTTTAGTGCATGTCCATTTAGCATACAAAAATATTTTTTACAAATTCAAGGGCAAAAACAAATATTTTACAATAAGTAGGTTTACCAAAAATATCGAAATTTAATTAAAGTCAGTGGCGTACATTCTTTTACCAATAAATTTGGTTAGTGCCTAGTTAGGACCAAATCAACCCTTTTTTATTACTACAAACAACACAATAATTGAACAAGGAATTCAAAATTATAATTCTAATTTTTATTTTCAGAAAAACCAGCCGCGTCATATTTTTTTCTTTCAAAATAGCCAGTGACGTACCAATACGCGCGCCACTGGTAAGACTAAAAAATCGTTTTGTATTGCAAAGTATGCGTTTTCCATAGCTATAGATACGCATAAAATTTCTTTATAATATCTCAAGCGGTTTTGGAGAAATCTAATTTGTGCTGTTTTTTAAATTAAACTTCAGCATTCTGTAGATCGGTAACGAAGCGTTTGCGGACCTATTGCGGAACTTTTTTTAGAAAATGACCTGGGCAATCACCTCCTTTAATATTGTCGCGTCTTTTTTAAAGACCCTGTATATAAATTAAATTGTCACATTTTAACCCTCTATAGGTGTCACGAAGTCAGAGCGTTTCCGTACATATACTTACAGAAATATTTCTGCGTTAATTTATGATGTAAAATCCGTAACCAAGCATTTCAAATACACTCTGTATAAGTTAGTTACTTGAACCGATTTAATAAATATACTCTAACTCTTGAAACTCATAATTTTTCAATTTGATACATTTTCTTTTAAAGAATCGTTCGAAAATATCTGTCTTCCGTAAACTTTATGGATCAGAAGGGAAATCTTTAATGGCACGTTTAACCAGTAAAGTTTCTCGGGGATGAACGCATTAGCAAGTTATGAATACCTTCCATTATTCGTCTTTGGGGAGTTGTAATATTAATTCTGGTTGGTTGACGTTATTATTTGGTAAATATTCGGGGTTGGACCCAGCGGAGCGGAAAATTATTTTGCGGGCGTTCATCTTTGCCACATTGTTACGTTACATCTACTGCAGGGGCGAGAGCCTCCGACGAGAATGTCACATCTGGGGCTTCGCTTAATCCTGGAAAAATGTTTTTAAATAGATCGGTGTTAATACGAGTTTCATGAACGTTAGACTATGTTAGAACAGGAATAATGTTATGTATGAATAAAATAATTTTGAAATTATAAAAATTGAACAGAATAAATTCACACAAAAGTACGTATTTAAGATATTTTGTAAAAAAAATGGCAAAATTTAATGAAATGTGATGTACATTTTGCTTAAAGCGAAATTATTTGTATGAGCCATATTGAATTTAGAACCTAAATAATAGGTATAAGGTTTTTAACTTTTGCAAATAATGAAATCAGATGAAACATTTTTCAAAGCAAACATGAGTAACAAATTGTTGCAGCTACAGGTTATTTCCGTTGTACATCCACAAAAACCATAATTTTATAGGGGGAAAAATGCATGTAGTACGACGTATATCTGTATGACTAAACTTTATGTTTCTAAAACTAACTTTATCAACTAAAACATAGTAATAAGCTGTTGCTATTACCATGACCTCAATAAATATCAATAAATATACTTCTAAAATTATTACTTTTTAGAAAAGTTCGAAATACTTTGCTCTGCTTTTAGAAACATTAGTTCATTACATAGATTTCCTCACAATAAGCGCATCCAGGTGTGTAGATACGTTAAAACTAACTTAGGCATCTGTCTGATAGATTGCGCCCCATGGTAATCTCTTATTCTCCTTCTAAATAATGTTAAATCACAAATGATTCAAGGAGAATTTAATTTTCATAGTCAATTACATAAAATGCTCAGCTTTAAACACATAGGGTAATACAAGTTTCACTAGGAAGCTACTAACGATCTAGACGGCTCGGCACTAGCCTTTAGCCTTTTCTGGACAGAATCAAGGGTTAACCTTAGCAGCAAATTCACGAGACGGGAAACAACAAGTATGAAGTAAATATAGTAGGAAAAGCAAAAACAACTTGACCATAAAGTAATAAATTATCTGGTTGACTATTGTAACCATTTCACGTTTTCTGATACAGCGATATATTAGGCCGTATTTATAAAACAGAGGATTTTGCAGAAATCGAAGCAATTGCTTCATATTCTATTGATATGAATTTTTCTTTCTATGCCAGTAAAAGAAAATCCTCTGTTTTATACCTAAATACGGTCTTCTTACTATTAGTTTCTTTTATAACAAAATGATTATTTGGTTACATACAAATTATTTTAGTACTTGTTACGAAAATTGATGGTTTTACAACTGCCTCCTTAGAACGGTACATACATATATTTTTTAGTATTTTATTTAATATTATATTAATATAATTCATGGCATTAATTCTGACATTGAATGCATTGTTCATATGAAAGATCCACCAGGTTAAACAACATCTTCATTTCCCTTTCCGAAGAAAATAACTTTGAATTGGTTATTGGTTATTTAAATAACGTTGAATTGGTTTTTTTTTCATATTTTATCTTGTTTTCTTTCACTTTTTTTTACTATCTTTTCCATAATCGATTTTTCGTTTAACAGTTTTATTATTGGTCTGAAATTGTTTTTCTAGGGAATCCTTTAATAAAGATTCGTCTAGTTAATATTTTTGACTTCAGACTCTGTTTTCTTCTGTGGCATTTGTCTGTTAATGTAGGAATTTCTTCAGGTTTTACAGAACAACTTGTGCAAATATTGGAAAAAGTTGGCGAAATAGATATTTATTTTACTAACTTGATTTTCATTGTTGCTGTTTCTTTATGTTGAGGAGATGTGTCCGATTTTTCAAAATTGTGATTAATTCGTGTCAAGTTGAAATAAAGTAAACCATCTGTAAACAAGACAACTCAAATAGTTTATTTTTATTTCCAACGCCTTTCGGACGTTCATACTAAAAATATACTTCCCAATTTACATAATATGAATGTCTGAGAAATGGCTGGAAATAAAATCATAGAAGGTTGTGGAGTGGTAAAATTTACTGATCAAAAGAACTTACCTGAAGTTCGATCATAATTATATGAGGTCCAGTCCGAAAATATTACACAATTGTTTACACTGCAGTGTAAACAATTGTGTAATATTGAGGACTGGACCTGAAATATAATAGCCGTCGCGTCGTTATAGGTTGTACAGCTTCACCTGAAGGGTCCTTAGTTACAAAAAAATAATTTTCAAAATTGTGCTACACACTACAATTTTACAGAAGTACGAGAGTGAGAAGTGAAACACACTGTATGTAGGTTCTGGAAACATATTTTTTAAAATAATTCCTGATATATACGAATACAGTTCACTTAAAAATGCCTTCATTATTATCACTTTAATTTTCACTCAAAACTTTAATTTATAACGTGGAAGTGTTATAGACGAGACAACTATTTGATAACGGATGGAAATGTCCTTTTTTTCTAACTCCCAGTCTATAATAACTGTAATTATTAAATGAAAGTTTTAGTACATAGGTGCTTAAAAAACTAAGGTCTAGATGGTGTCCAGTAAACTTAATCGGTTGTACCTACTCATGTAGACTGCGCGTTCTTTTATGACTTTAAACTCAAAAAATATTGGTACTCCAGTATTTTAGTATTTACATAAAAGATATAGTAGTATTCAGTTTTGATTTTTCAGTTACTATTATGCAGGAGGGAAAACAACTATCTTCCAAATAGTTTTTGATAATTTATTTCGAGGTTACACCCGTACATTACTTATTCAGTTAAATTTTATATTCTTTCACAAGGTAAATATTCCTACAATATTAAGAGGGAAAAAAAACTTAAATACTTAATATCAAAAATAAAATTCTCAATGTTTTGTTTATTCATTATTACTATTTAAAATTTTTTTGAAATAAAATAATAACTTTTGAAAGCGTTTTTAAAAGACACATTATTTTGCCTCCCTCCATATTTTAACAATTACTTTCACATATGTATAAATAAAGTGAATAATAATGTTATATGTAACACTTAAGTTTATGTTATAACAGTATTTACATCTACACTTAAATGCGTAGGTTTCTTTATAGATTTCAATAGGTACCTCTTTTATATCTATAAATTTTAGGTATTGAAATCTTTCAATACCTAAAAATTTGTTGGTTAGACCGCTTTTCTTCGGTATTATTCGTTTTACATGATAATTTACAGGTAGCTTGTAATAATATATCTGTTATTTGCTAAGCCCTAGATTATTTAGTTAGTAGATGCCTAAAAAAATTATTTGTATTTGTAGAAAACACTATTCCAAGAATACGGCATCCTTAAAAACTTAAATTTGTTTAAATTTATTCCATTCAAAGCACCACCATGTACTTTTCATCGCGTGTTAATTCAAATCATTGTAATACCAATGCTACAAATACGATGATTAAATATATTTACATTATTAATTCCGAATGTAATTACCTTCATTTAGAATTGTAAATCCGATGCGTTGAATATGTAAATGGAAACACCTTGTCTTTTATTCTGACAGGAATAGAACAAAACCAATACTTTTTTATGTCAGTACGAATTGAAATTTGTTTTTTGCAAAAAATGTTTTTTTCACATAATGTAGATCATTTGGCAAACTTGTTGAGTAGAAAGAAATTAAAGAATCTGATGTCACGTAAAGAGGGATTTGCTTTAAGGGCGCCGCATTCTTGAAATAGTGTTTTCTACAAATACAAATAATTTCAAGCATCTATGCTTGCTGAATAATATAGAGCTTAGCAAATAACAGTAATATTATCTCATGCCACCTGCAAAGATTCAAAGGTATGTAATACATATCCAGGGTGTTTTACAACTTATCAAAACATTTTTGGGAATAGATGTGTTATGACAAATGGAGTCAACATCGTAAAAAAATGTAAAATCTTTATAGTTTCCGAGTAAAGAAATTATTGAAGTTGTAGTATTTTCAACTTTTACATCGCTGAACTGCTGTAGTCTCTAGCCAGGCGATTCCGAATATTAAAATCCATTTATTTATAGTAGGTGTTAAAGCTTTTGTGATGCGAGTATTTACATTAGCTTTTCAAGTCAAAAATGCTGTACGCGTATGTCAACTGGAAGTTGATGGATATGGATTTCGTTTTAATTTATGTGAAAATGCTTTAGCTGAACGAGTTTCTGGTAAACATGTGCCAAATGCAGGTACTTTTACCGCGGTGTGCAGTGAGGGCAAGGTGTTGGATGCGGAGAACCGGTACTATGGACGCCACGATTTCCTGACTGAAGATTTGGACTTCTTTTTATGGAGATATTTAAGAAATGAAGCGTATTGCGCCGAAGTGGACAATATTGATGATTTACGCAAGCGTATAATAACTGTTGCTAATAACGAGTTCAAAACGGAAAAAAACATAAAAATTTGTATTAGTTTGTAGGCACTGGTTGAGACGGGTCCAAAATTTTATGGTTGTAATATCAGGTATGTCAAAGTATTTTATGAATTAAAATCAATCACAAATTAATTCTATTCTATTAACAATAGCGGCAAAAGCAGTTGAATTTGCTGTATAAAATAGGTGTTATAAAATGTTTTTATTTCTTTCCTTGAAAATTTTTTTAAATTGTTGGTCCGGCCGCCGATTGCATAGGTACTTTGCTCTCGTTTTATGGTGGATCAGATTCCAGTGTCGTGGAGAAGTATATTTTTAAACTGCTCTTTCTGATTTTTATTTACAAAATCATATTTGTAAGGGTCCCTTGTACATTCTATTTTTTTTAGATAAGTTCTGAATTACTCTATGGCGACAGAAAACGGTCAAACAAACAAATTTTTAGGTACCTATACAGAGTGATTCAGAACTTATCTAAACAAAAATTCTGAGTGTACAGGGCTGTTACAAATACAACATTGTAAAAAAAATCAAAAAGGGCAGTTCGAAAGTGATTTGAAAATACACTTCTAGGCGGCACTGGAAACTAGTTCACTGTAAAACCTGATTTGCGACCGGACCAAAAATGGAAAGAAATGCTCAAGGAAAGAAATAAATAACATTTCATAACGCTGATTTTATACAGCAAATTTAACTATTGTTGCTGCTATTGTTATTCATTTATTAATAGCTTTAATTTGTGGTTTTAATTAATACAATAGTTAGTTTCTACAAACTACACAAAAGGTTTTGCTTCTTGTCCGTTTTGAATTCGTAAGTTATTAGCAGCAACTGTGATACGTTTCTGTAAATTGTCAATAGTATGTATACACTTGGGTGCAATACACTTCATTTTTTAAATATTCCCAAAAAAAGAAGTCCAAATGATTTAAAGGCAGGAGATCATGGCGGCCATGGTACCGGTCATCCTCGTCCTATCCTTTGGTGTTAATGCTTGCACTGTACTTGGTACGGATATAATTGAGTCTCGTCGTTGAGTGAGAAATTATAGATAGAGGCGCAACCTTATGACGAAATGCGTATACACTTTTGGGCCCGAGATAGTATTAGGTAATAGCAGCTGTTTGGTTCTAAGATTCGTCAATTTATCGACAACTTATTGTTTACGGAGGTTTTCTTTCCTTGTTAAACCATTGAATCACACAGAACACTCAAAATTGACTGTAGTTAACAGCAGTTCTCGATAGACGGACAAACCTCGGGCCCAAAAAAACCCTACTGTAAAACACGGTGTAACATAACGGAACGTCAAACATGAAGGCCTTTATTTCTTGTCCGACTTTAAAAACATTTTGCCTTATAGATATCTTCTGTTAGGGCCTTTGTTTTAAAGATACAAGGTGATAAACTTGTAGATCGAATACGCATTTCGCCATTAAGGTTGCGCCTCTATTTATAATTTCTCACTCAGCGGTCTCGTGTATGATACGTTACACTGCTGCAATATGCCGTGGAAGTCCTAGACCTCCATTTCTTCCAACATTCAGTTTCAAATTTCCCTCGTGTTGCACTACACTTGCACTCACTGCACACCGCTGTAAAAGTAGCTGCATTTGGCACATGTTTACCGGGAAATCGTTCTGCTAAAACATTTTCACCGTGTAATAAATTAAAACGATATCCATCAACTCCGCGTTGCTAATAAGTATACACGTAAAGCCACAAGAACTTCAGTGCCGCCAAAAAGTAATCGGAATTCAATATTCGGAATCACGTGTGTATAGACTACAGTGGCCCAGCTATGTAAAGGTTGGAAATCCTAACAACTTTAATAATGTTTTACTTGGAAACTATAAGGATTTTATAAAAAAAAATACTTTATCGACTCCATTTTTCATGACGCATTTATTCAGAAATTCTTTTAGATAAGTTTTGAATCGCCCTGTAGAAATCTTTCAAAATACATATTTATGTAAATTTAACTGTAGATGTATATATTGTTAAAACATAAACTTACATAGTTTTGCATATAAGATTGTTCACTTTTGTTTATATGTGAAAATAATTGTTAAAGTTTGGGGTTAGGATAGCAAAATAATGTGTGGACTTACAAACGCTTTTCAAAAGTTGTCTATTATTTGAGAATTTAAATAGCAAAAGTGGATAAACAAAACATCAAGAACTTCAGTTTTGATATTAGATACTTTTGTTCTGCGTTTTATTTTCCGAGATTTTTATGTCTAAAAACATCGCAAATTTGATCATTTTACGGCGAGAAATACGGTGACCTTAATGGACGTCACTCGTACATGACCGAGTTAAGATACGTTGCGACGGTTTTTGAATAAACCGGTATTATAACAGGACTTTCAGATGAATTTATATGTGCAAATAATACAATTTAATATACAAAAAAGGAAAAACGGGAGCTGAATGCATACGAACATTTTAATGAATAATATGCAATAACTTTCCTGTTAAATGGAGATAAATCGAGAACGGCAGGTGAAGCATAGTCCGTGTTTAATTCCAAGAGCAAACCGGCTTCTCGCCGAGAAAGCATAGTACTACCCTCGGTCCTGGATCCGAACCGCTATCTGCCATCGGCATACAAGCAGTGTACCTATCTATAAATTGGATGCTCTTAAAAGGTTGTACGTGGTTCTAACGTAAACGACGTTGTTCGATAGCTTTTAGGCCTTATCTCGCCGAGAAAAAGACATAAGCAGAGTAACAAGAAGAAGTTGACAAGGCGTGCGTTGGGTGAGCGCCGAGCACTCAAGAGGGCCGTCTAGGATACCGCAAAAGTCCACACTTGCGGCGTTCGGTGCCATCCTTATCTGCCAAATCTACACACATTATCGGAGAGATCCGATCTCGCCACGGCGAGCAGGATGTTTGATGGCGAGCGAGCACGCCGATCGGGAACGGTTTTAATTACTCCTTAATTATTATTTATTGGTGCTATCTGGAATCCAGAGCGCCCGGCAAAACTGTCAGCTGCGCGATTCCTAACAAATTGTTCAGTCAGCTAGATAAAGGAAATCCATTTATATAATTGATATAAAACACAGATGTGTTGGTATTTATTATAATTAGTTTCATTTCTGCTTATCTGGTCATCCATCAGTTGCATTCCATTTATAGCCGAGGTCTGATTCGCACTAATTAGATCGATTTAAATTATTTCCGATGTGCACAATGTCCTGCATCAATTCATATTTACTACACTCATAACTCAATTATTGAGAAAGACGACCAATGTATGTACATTGGGTTCAGCTAATTAACTTTGTCTTACCAAAATATTCTGGACAAGCATTTGTTAATACTTATCAGTCTGGATATCTACAAGATTGGAGAAGGAAATTTATTTGTTTAGGTATTATTTAATTATAAATGAGTACATACAGCCAATATCCAGTTGTACATATGTAACCTAGACTAATTAATGGCTCCGCATTAATAACTTGATATTATTTATTTTTTGAAATGTATTACAGGGTAACCTTTCAAACACATTGAAAGGCCAAACATGTGTCTGGCGCAATAATCACATAATTAAAATATTAACAATAAATTGGTACGGAATGTAAACAAAATACGTGGCCCAAAACGCGATATCCTTGGTGTGACGTCACACGACATTCAGCGCGATTTAAGTTTTCGTAGATACAGTTGCAGTGGTGCGGTGTTGACGATGTAAACAAACTATGTTTCTTGTATTTTTGCTTTTTATGTGGCATTTTTGGGGGATAGATAGTGTAAATACTGTGTACGATGAAGGAGGCGGGTTTTGTGTAAGCATAATTGGACAATTTGCCACTAGTGGATTCACTTAATTTTATGCTTATGAACATTATTAGTGCTAATGTACTTAGACTTTATTAGTCTAAAAATACGGGGAATCAAAGCAAGCGTCTACTCTCGGTTTTTAACATCACCATAATTATTAGTGATGATGTAGTGAACTTACGATATTGTAATTGTTTTTAGGCTTTCACGGCCAGTGCTGTAATTTGATACATGGTGATTTTCCGGGTTGTTATGCCGTGACCTCGGTAACTGGTAGCTGCCAGAAACAGAGTTAAAATGCACATCCCTAGCATTAGCTGGGATTCTTTTACCTGCCCTGGTTGTTCTCGGGCTAGGCTCTGTGGGGACAGACCCGCTATCGGTGTCTCTGGGCCTGTCCATATATTGATTTCGGTTAATACCGTTGGTATTACGACTGCTACGGTCGGAACCGTTCCTCGGATAATGGTGGTCCTCCGAGGTGTTCCGTAGCCGCCGCTGTAACTGGTCGCATCCCATGCTTCCGGCGTAATACCAATAGTATTAACCGAAATCAATATATGGACAGGCCCAGAGACACCGATAGCGGGTCTGTCCCCACAGAGCCTAGCCCGAGAACAACCAGGGCAGGTAAAAGAATCCCAGCTAATACTAGGGATGTGCATTTTAACTCTGTTTCTGGCAGCTACCAGTTACCGAGGTCACGGCATAACAACCCGGAAAATCACCATGTATCAACTTACGATATTGTTAGACGTAACTTATTTCTTTGGTTACAATTTAGATCCGCTCGTGAAAATTACGGCGACAATGCTATAGGTTACGTCGAAATAGAAGGTTTCAGTTGAAGTAGGTATTTATAAAATTATGCCGTCTGATTACACATAAAACTACTTAATTTAATTAAAAAAATAATAAATAGAAGTAATGAATTATGATATTTAATATTTATTTGTTTTTCTAAATTAATTTATAATTTTTTTTATGATATTTGCTACTGATTTCATTTCTCTTTAAACAATTTTAAAAAATCTTTATTTATTACTTTTGTTTATTATGTTCAGAATGAAATAGGTAATTTAATGTAGTGAAGTCAGACAACAAAATTGTATAAATGGCTTAAATAACATTCTACATCTCGTAAATGGTCGAATAAAGCGCTGAATATAATAAATGAAAAAAAAGTTAGTTTACTTTACCAATGATTTTCTAAACGTTCTAAATACATTTTGGTAGCTTAATAGAAATGTTTAATTGATTTGTTACAACTTTACATTTTAATTTTTTTGATGGACACCTACTTGTATTTCCAATTAAACTTACATTAGAATGATCTTTAAAAACAAACAGTGTTACAATGTAGGAGAGCTTAACTTTAAATATATGACAATAATAAAAAATTGTTTTATTGTTCATTGTCTCATATATGGTGGAAATAGCTGTTCGTAATAAAAAAAATAAAAAACATTTTTAGGTATATTTTTAATGCCATCCATTCCGTGGGTCTGATACTGTATACGTTTTTCTTAGTGTGAATCAAACGTACAAAGCAGTATAAAATGAAATGATAACACAGAACAGGTAAAAAATTGTTAATTTTTTCTACGTTCATGCAAAAGAAAAATTTTATTGAACTACCTATATTTAGTGGAAAAAGTGGTTCTTTATTGGACTAGTGCAATCAAATGTTTATTGCATTCATCTGTCATTCTACTACAACGTTTTGTCATCATGACAAACATAAACGTTCAAATCGGCGTCATATTTTCCTACACTTTGTGTCATCTAAATAAAACATTTTTTTGGCTTTTGCATGAATGTAAAAAAATATTGTATGCAACTCGTACAAAAAGTGTTTAAAAACACTTACTTTTTGTACTTGTTGCATAGATAACTATTATTTCATACTAATACATTATAATAACAAATAAACCCTTAGTTACCGTAACTATAAACGTGTTTATAACTCCCTTGGGAGTTATACTAAGTAGTTACAAATCCTTAACTCCCTCTAATGTATTGACAAAAATAAACGGACAATTGTAGAATTTACCACTGAAATTATTTCCCGAATTGGAAGAATTTTCCGTTGAACTGTTGTCACTGCCTGTGACTGCAGTCAAACATGAAGTTGATGTTCCAATTCTTTCATGTGACATGCCAGCCAACATTCTTGCAGTTTTATTTTTCAATTCCATGCTGTTGGCCAAATACCCTTCTGCTATAGTTGAACTTTGCCATCCACCACGTCCCTTCAATGTCGTCATATTTGGTCCTGCACTGGCGGAAGTTCTCCGCAGACAATGTTCCGTGAAAGCTTCTGGATCTGGAAAGCCCAAAAAACTAGCAATTTTACTTGGCAATGTCCCAAATGTGTTTTTCCTAACGGACTGAATCCGACGGACGCAAATACAAATGCTTCCTCACTAGACCCAATGCAAAGAACTCGTTTTTTTCCACAATTGTAAACTTCTTACGGATATCTGTTTTACTTTCCGGAATGTCAATCACCATAATCGAGCCCCTATCTCTAATATGATTAATCTTTTTATTCAAAAGTTCCCACCTCTGCAGTCGCCGAAATAACACATAATCAGAACCGCCTGTACAATAAAGCAATAAATGTATAATTCTTATAGTTTAATGCCGAGTTTAATGCATTACTTTATGCAGTAAATGTTCTTCATCGGAAGCATCCTTAAATAGTTTGACAATGTCATCCCGACTAAACACTTTAGACTTGACATTGACCTAAGTTCACAAGACTGTAAGAAAAATTAATCAATATACTTGAACGTGGAATAATAAATACATAACATGTCTTGAAAGTGAGCCAACATTATAGTTTAACTTATATTTGTTGTTTTCAATACAGTTAACTTTCAGCCACTGCAGGAATTTGTCATATTCTTTTTTATACTTTGGTTCCGACTTTGTTGGTACCAGCTTTCTCAGCTCTTTATATCAAATCGCCTGAAATCTCACTTCTCTCAAGGTTTTAATTAATTTTCACAAATGAATAAATTTTATAAACTTTTTTTTTACTTTACTTTTATTTACAGTTGATATATCCATGATAATCATGCATACTTAACTATTAAACAACGTTCGTTTAATTTTGAAAACCAACAAAATTTGGTTTTTATATTTCATTAGTATGAAATGAAACGGAATTTGGGTTTCATATTTAATTAATATGAAATAAATAATACATTTTATCTATCACGTGATCGTATCAAACTATCAATCGCTCGGGACTGACGTCCCTCGGGATTGAAATCTGTTTCCCTCGATAATTAACATCCCCAAAACTCCCTTGATACATAAATAGATATTCTTATTCTAGACACAGTGAAAGAATATTAAAAACAGCTATGGATTTGTCGAAAATTGCATTTAAAAACGGCGCCCTTAAATTAGACTACATATTACTTGATCCCAGATAAATCCACCATATCAATTTCATATTTGACGTATCTGTCAGATTGTTCTAAATATAACACTGATATAGCTAGACGAGGATGTCAAGGGGTGCCAG
This sequence comes from Monochamus saltuarius, assembly GCA_025584915.1. Lineage (NCBI taxonomy): Eukaryota > Metazoa > Arthropoda > Insecta > Coleoptera > Cerambycidae > Monochamus > Monochamus saltuarius. The sequence continues at coordinate 73,977,794 of CM046721.1, read as the reverse complement.
TGCTGGATTCGACCGCCACATAACAATATTTTCACCGGACGGACGCCTGTATCAAGTGGAGTACGCATTCAAAGCAATCAGTCAAGAAGGAATTACCTGCGTAGCAGTAAAGGGAGTAGACACCGCAGTTGTAGTGAGCCAAAAGAAAATTCCCGATAAGCTAATCGATCCCAAATCCATCACCCATTTATTCCATATCAGCGATTACATCGGATGCGCGATGACAGGTATGGTGGCCGATTGCAAATCACTAGTCCAAAGGGTTAGATTTGAAGCTGCTCAGTTTACGTACAAGTTGAACTGCGATATGACAGTGGATGCCTTATGTAGAAGGGTTGCAGACATATCCCAGGTTTACACGCAAAATGCAGAAATGAGGCCATTAGGTTGTTGCATGATACTAATCAGCTATGACTGCGAACTTGGTCCTTGTATTTATAAGACAGATCCTGCAGGATACTTTTCCGGATTTCGAGCTATAAGTGTTGGTCCTAAGCAGACTGAGGCCAACGGGTATTTGGAAAAGAAGTTGAAGAAACAGCAGGATTTGCAACACAACGATGTGATACAACTAGCTATAAATTGTTTAGGTTTTGTTTTATCCATGGATTTCAAAGCGTCTGAAATTGAAGTTGGTGTTGTTTCCAAAGATGAGCCAAAGTTTAGAATACTAAATGAAGAGGAAATTGACCGGCATTTGATAGCCTTAGCTGAAAAAGACTAAAGTTGATTATATTATTTATTACATTATTTCCTATAATTACTCGTTCTCTGGCCAGTTATGTGTATGTTTCTATATCAACGTTTCAATATACGATTTTTATACTGTTTTACTACATTAGCTCTAAGCTGAGAAATACCTCCAGGTGTAATGGTAAAAAAATAATATATTAACTTAAATAACTTTTTTTCTGACTTAAGTAAATTAAACATTACCACAAGTAAGATAACATTTCTACACTGAAAAGAAAATTCACTAGTGGTTGGTAAAATGCACTTGCTCCAGCAAAAAAACTTGTATAAAATAGAGGACAGATAAACATTTCAGTTGTAGCAGTTGCTGTGACCAGCAACGACTTAATATTTTTTGCTGGAGTACCTGAACTATGTTATTAACGTTATTAAAACAAGTGAAATATACGTTAGAGGTTAATTGACTGTACTACTGTAGTACTCTTTAACTTGTAAGTTAGATCACTTGGCATGTGATCTGTACACTTTTCATTGAAAACTAGGCCAACATGAGAGCGTAATCACATCAGAAGGACCTGTTATCCGAACTCAGAAAACGAATAGAAGCCTCCTGAATTCGACGGCGAGGTTTCCTCTACCTGCGTCAGTTTAAAGCAGTGGCTGCAGCATATGAATGGTCTGATAATGAGAAAGCTACTGCTTTGATAGTAGCTCTACGAGGGGAAGCTCTTGACGTCCTGCAGGGACTTCCTACTAAGCAGCAGAATGACTACGCCATTCTAAAATAGGATATGGTAATGAGTTATGGTGAAAATCACCTGCAGCAAGTGCACCAGGCACAATTAAAAACTCGTCACCAACAGAGTGGAGAGAATTTACATTTTGAGACCGATGTTGCCCGACTGGTTCGATTGGCTTATCCAAAAGCCCCGTCCGAATTTGTAGATCAGCTCTCCATCCAAGTTTTTACCGACGGCCTAAGAGATTGCGAAACCCAGCAGGCACTACAACTCGCTAGACCTAAAACGTTGAACATCCGGTAGACATGTTAAAGTGCGAGCCATCAGTAATAACAGCGAAGTATGGCAAATGGAGACACAATAAAAACGCTGATGGAGATTATTGATAAACTCAGTCCTACTAGGCCAAAGAAAGAACAGTCTGATAGTCAAAGGGACCGCTTTCTTCAATGATGGAACTGTGGACAGACAGGACATCTAAAGAGACAGTGTAGGGCCCCAGTCGCGGATTAGCAAAAGCGCTACTCCCAGGCGGCAGCTGCACAGGAAAGCTAGGTTCAGCCGGCTTGACGGGGCACAAGCTGGCTGCGTCCTCCTACCATTCCCCACGAGAAGAATTACGTGGTCACGTCTCCAGGACTCTGACTCTAGTAGACGGCATTATATTTGGTCGTATTTTCCCTATGGTAATCGACAATGGAGCGGCAAGAATTATTGTTCGGCCGGATATCATTGATGTTTGATAAATTAAAAACCCTGTCAAACGTTATGTCCTCACAACTGCCAATGGACAACAATTGCCAGTCAAGGGGGAACGCGAGTTTCAAGTAGAATTAGGAGACGTCAAATTCAAACATAGAGCCCTGGTTGCAAATATATCGGATAATGTCATACTAAGACTAGACTTACTACGAGCGAAGGAGGTGAACTTAGATTTGAATGCTAGTACGCTACGGATACTGGGTGAAGAAGTAGTGCTAACGAACATCATTGAGAATAACACTGTGCGAAGACTAGTTGTTAAAGTAGATGTGGTACTACCTGTGCAGGCCGAAACCTTGGTTGGCACAGTTATGGATGGCTTGTAGTGTAGGAGTGGTGGAACCCAGTAGTCCGGATTTGTTCAGTTAATCTATAGTCACCGGGCGTACCCTAACCCTGATCAAACTTGAGAAAACGACAATAGTACGAGTAGTTAACCTGAATAACCTGAAAACCTTTCCACAGAAAATTACAGTCTGTGAACCTGTTACCATTGTCACAGCACTCAAAGAAATCAACGAAACGGAGAAGGAACCAAATAAGACCAGTCAGACCAGAATGTCTCAGGGAAATCGTGGTTAAGGCCAAGGAAATATTAACGGAGGTGGAGGTGGAACAACTGGAAGAGTTGCTAAATGAAAATGAAGAGGTGTTTGCACTTGAACCAGGCCACTTTGGGAGAACCAAAGTAGTGAAGCATCGAATCGATACTGGTTCATCGTCTCCTATAAAGCAGCCACCACGAGGACTTCTACTAGCTAAGCGAAAAGAAGTGAGATGTTAACCAGATGTTAATTGAGATGCAAAACCAAGGCACCATAGAGTCATCTCAGAGTACTTGGGCTTCTCCAGTAATCCTGGTCATGAAGAAAAACGGCTTCACACGGTTTTGTGTGGACTACCGAAAATTAAATGACGTCACCAAGAAAGACAGTTACCAAGAATTGACGATACTCTGGACACCTTGGCTGGTGCGCAATGATTTTCCACTTTGGATTTAAAGAGTGGATATTGGCAAGTCGAGGTCAGCCCAGAAGACAAAGAGAAGATAGCGTTCACTACTGGAAATGGATTGTGGCAGTTCAATGTAATGCCGTTTGGCTTGTGCAATGCTCCTGTCACTTTGAGCGATTGATGGAGACTGTACTTCAGGGCCTGCATTGGGAGACCTGCCTGAAGAATGTATTCAAGAAGTTGAAAGCAACAAACCTGAAGCTGAACTCGAAAAAGTGCAGTCTGTTCCAGAAGGAAGTGAGATATTTAGGCCACATTATCACTTCAGACGGTGTGAAAACGGATCTGGAGAAGACAGAGTACATAAAGAACACAAGCATCAAATTCGAAGTTTTCTCAACCTATGCATCTACTACCGACGATTTATTCAAGGATTCTTTGACGTTGCCAAGCCTCTCCATAAACTCACAGAAGACAACATTCCATTCAAATGTACTCGGAGATGCCAGCAAGCCTTTGAGATGCTGAAAGAAGCCCTCTGCATTACCCCGATTTTGACATACCCAATACCTGGACAACTGTTTATTGTGGATACGGACGCAAGCAACATTGGAATTGGCGGAGCGCTTCCCCAAGTACAAGATGGTCAAGAGCGAGTAGTGGCCTACTTCAGCAAAGTTATATCGAAAGCCGAAAAGGACTGTTGTGTGACTCGGAAAGAATTGCTTGTCATCAATACCTGTATGGCCAAGAATTCCTCCTAAGAACGGATCACGCTTTCCTTAAATGGCTGATACAGTTTAAAAACCTTAAAGGACAGATGGCCAGATGGCTGGAACGGCTGCAAGAATATTACTTTTATGTTGAACATCGAGCCGGCAGAAAACGTGGAATGCAGATGCCCTTTCTAGGAGACCCTGTCCTGTCAACTGCAAACACTGTAGTAGTCTTTAAAGGAAAGAGGATATTTCATCAGTTCCTTGCAAGGTGATAGCAGCCCAACCTGAAGACGGATGGAGTTCAGCGGCGATTCGGGAAGACCAGGAAGCTGACTGTGACATCAAGCCTTTACTAGACTGGAAAGAAGCCAACAACCGGCCTCCTTGGGCTGCAATCAGTAGTAAAAGTCCAGAATTAAAGAAATATTGGGTACAATGGAATTTCCTAGCGTTGGAAGACGGTGTCCTAAAAAAGAGCATGGGAGAACAATGGCGGAACGGAGGTCAAGAAACAAGTATTACTCCCGAAGTCCCGGGTCAAGAAAGTGTTGCAGGAAGTACATGGAGGTACCGCTGGCCCCTTTCCGAAAACTCAAAGTGGGAACCGATATCTACTAGTAGCTATGGACTACTTCAGGAAATGGCCGGAAGTATACTGCCTTCCCAATTAAGAGACCACAACCGTATCAGAAGCGCTGCTCAACAATCTGTTCTGCAGATTTAGTGTACCCATGGAACTACATTCAGATCAGCGCAGAAATTTCGAGACAGGTGTGTTCGAAAGGGTCGGTGAGGTTATGGGAATCTGGAAAACTAAGACCACGCCTCTGCATCCCCAGTCAGATAGTATGGTGGAACGCTTCAATGCTATACTAGAAATCAATCTGAGGATGTTTGTGAACGAGAACCAGACATACTGGGACAAGCTCACTCCACTTTTCCCGTTAGCTTACCGCTCAGCTGTCCATGAAACTACTGGGAAGATTTCCGCAAGAATCATCTTTGGAAGAGAGCTTCGGCTTTCAGCAGATTTGGTATTTGGTCGTCCGGCGGGACAACCCACAGAAAACGAAGACTAGCAGCCAAGTACAAGGTCTTGCTTTTAATTAACAAAAAAAAATAGTTTATGTCTAATTACTCAGACGTATTTTAAGGATTCAGAGAAAAGCACGTTTCTCAAAATTTCTTTTTAGAACTTTGTTTTTGTTTTGACCAGTTGAGTTACACCATAAAACTATTGATTTTATTTACGTAAATACGGAATTATATATTACTTTCTATGATTTATGGAGGAAAACAAAGTCAGCAGAAACAAATAGAAGTAACAGAACCGCTAATTAGTAGATATTAATAATGTATATGTAGAGATAAATAAGTGGTACAAAATTAAGATTAATGCTTCGTATCAAAACATATTCTCAAGGAAAATATCCTTTCTTAGATCTACTAAATGCTTGGTTAGCATTCAAAGAACCTACCTAATGAAGGTAAATAGGAACGTTCTGTAGTTAGTAACTGGTGCTACCTGCGGTTTAGCGGTCAACGTCTAAATTTCTAATAAATTATCTTCACACAATTAAAGTCAGTGCTTCTCTTTTTTGGTTAAAACTCGCTTAGCTTTGAGGCTATTTTATAATTTATTGAGAATGAATCGACAGCAAATTCCCATCCTTCTCTTCATCGTTTGTATAAGCTCTTTGGCTAAATAGACCATTTAACGACGAAGCAGGTGGGTTTTAGTTTTACTAAACAGGGTTATGCAAATAAAATGCAAATTTTATATGTAAAAAGATCGATCAAGTGTTTTATTTTATTAATGTACCTACTACAATAACATTTACTTTGCTTTAGTTTACAAAGTAGTTTGTAGTTTTACTAAACTATTTGTTAAAAATGCCTTCATCATAGTCAACACACAGTGACCACCAAAATGTTTGAACTAAACAAGATTTTAAAAATATAACGATTAATTATATGCTTGAAAAAAAAATATCTGAATATTGTAGATAGATGATAAATGATGATGATAAATTTCAGTTAAGTAAGTAATAAAAGATGTGTTGAGACAAATTTTTAGTCGATTACTGGATGTGAATTTAGTTGAATATAAATAGTTTGTCGACATATGAAGTTGAAAAGAGGAAAAACTTTTTACATTTAATGTCATGGAAGAAAGTTGCTCAGGTTAAAAAATTCTGCTTGTTAAAATCTACAAAAATATACAGGTTTAAATGTCTCATACTCACAAATTATTAGAAATCCATTAGATATATTATAATACTTCAATAATAAATACACTATGCGAATTATATTTTTATTAATAAATAAAAGTTAAGAAGGCCTTGTCAGGAACAGAAATAACTTTCGTGTAGATTTTGTGGGAATTTGTCCATCCATCCTGTAAATGTGAATTATCCATCTCTTTCTCCAAGTGAATTGTTCATCCATCATCTAAAAATGTATTGCAATGTGTATCATTCACATTAAAAATTGTGTTGAAATGTGTTAACTGAAAATGACATCTTATTCATGAAATATTAATATACAGGGTGTCCGGAATATGAATGCCGTAATTTTAAGGACTTATGTACCTGACTAAAAGCAATTTAGACTCTTATGGAAAAAATGTCTAAAACGAGTACTTTTTCTACAAATACATTTCAATGACATGTTAATTTATAGTGAATCTGGCCAAAACTTTCTGGCTACGAGCCGCTTGTATAGTTCGTCCAATGTCAGTTGGGAACATGTAAATTTTTATTTATTTCGAAACTAATTATTATTTGCTTGCAATATTTCTCTATCCCCAGTTTAAAAAAGAAACCATTTTTAATAATTATTGCATTAATTAAATGTGTCCAGGGACTGACAACTGACATTGAACATACAGTGCCTTCATAAATGATTACAAGCCACGTGACCAGGACTGTGATTCTCGAAGAACAACTCGTATGCAAATAGATTTCTTGTCTCTCTCAATTGCCGTAGTGAGGAAAATATATTCGCATATGAATTGCTCTGCTATTGATTTGAGAATCTCGACCCTGACCACGTGACTTGTAATCATTTATGAAGGCACTGTACTATACGATAAATACTTTTCGCAAGCAACATAAATCATTTTGAACTCTTGTAACTGTAACTTGTTCACAGAAAGTATTTTGCGGCGTATTAGTAATTATTGAGTACAAAAACCTGACATCATCCTGAAAATCCTGATAAGTCATGTGAGCAACGTTGTCACATGTTTGCTGTCAATAAGTAGTTCTGTTACCGTCGGTCAGAGAAAAAGAATAGGCAATTTGCATATTTTTTTATTTTATTACAAAAATATTATTCAGTTCATCTTATGTGTACTGTGTTAGTTTTATGTCATTCTCTGCAAAAATAAAGCGGTAATAAATTAATAGATTTATTACGTTTTTACCAACCACAAAAACGCGAGAAATACAAATGGCGGTTATGTGACGTCACAGTTTATGAACATGTCATGTTGTTTTATATGCGTGACATGAATGTCAAAATCGAACTCTCAAAGTCAAATTATTATTTATTTTGTTGGTGTGCGTTGTGTATAATATCCATATAATTATAGTAAATAATGGCAACAGAGTGTGGATTTGTTAAAGGACAAACAGATAACCTGCTCAAAATGAACTCATTGTCAATGTTTTCGTTTCTGGGAGAAAGTCCAAATTTTATGGTGAATAATTTCAAGACGTCTGCGTTGCATCACTTTGTTGCTCAGGTACTATTTTCCTCTGACAGTTAAAATGATGGGGTATTACATCTTTTCTTAGTTGTAGTCTTTGTACATTCCCATTTAATTTGTGCTGCCAATAATTCTCCATATCTTCTTCCAACTATTAATTTTAAAACACACATCATCTTTATAATCTCTGAATAAAGTGAAAAATGACTTACGGTGAAATGATCCTCGCAACAATATAACGCCGTTGTGTTCGATAGTGTTGCATTCTCTTTTTCGTCTCTATTCATTGAAATGCACCATTTCTTACGCATTTTCTCATGTTTAGGAACCGAGAAGAATATTTTTTCCGGGATGGTTACCGTAGTGTTTTTGCACTTTGGTACCACAAAATACTTATAAAATTTGTGTTTTATCGGTTCCATCCCCTTCGGCAATACAAAACTTATGTTATAATCAATGCTGGACACCACACAAACACCACAAAGTTCGACGAGGGTTCGACGCTAACCACAGATCACGGAAGTTACGGAACGAGTTTGCTAACCGACTTAACTAAACTACGTCGATTTGACAATTTGACATGTGTCACCAAGGACGTTTCCATAATACTGTAACGTGGACCAATCAGAATGTTGTTTCCGAACCCGTGACTATATTTGAATACATTGCTATATAAAATAATTAATTATGAAAAATGTAAGAACAATTTTATAGAATTAGCAAGATATTCTTGTTAAGTACTTAATATAATATAATAAAATAACAATATTTTTAAGCATTTAAAAATTTCATGCAAATTGTCTATATGTTTTGTTTGAAGCAATTTATCGTATATCAAAATACACTCATATTTCGGATACCCCGTATATTCCTCGGTTTTTACAAATATTTGTAGATATATACCTACCTATATCTGTGACAAAATAAATATATTTAGCACGAGTTACATCTACTACTAATGTTAACATATTGAAGTAATCTGTTACTATCTTTACTGTCACAAAGATAAATATATTGTATAATTTAAATAACCGCTTCAGTTTGTAAGTTATATATGTATCAGTTGTATTTAAATTGGCATAAGCTGCAAGTGCACACGTTACATAAGCTTCTACTTACTTTTTACGAATATCTTACAAAAAGTTTATATTAATGAACCGTACATGTTTGTCTATCATACCTTAATACAACTAAAACGCATTAAGTTAGAGGTTAGATTGATGTGCCTCTGCGCATGTGTAACAGAAATCACCAGAAAAATTCTGGAAAATTTCATAATAAGAGTAAAAGTAATTAGTTCCAATCACCAGTAAATATTATGTTAGAAAAGAATAACTAAATATATAAATTTCCCCCCATTTTTATCAGTATGTGTGTGTTCCAGAGATTCTTACTGGCCTTTTGTTTATTTTAGATTGTTACATGATACACAACTCTTAGTTTAGTACATGACAATCTCTTATTGTTATGGAATTTTTTACACCAGACAAGATAAGGTTATCTTCACGATTAAATTAATTAAACCATTATTTGCTAATCGCTGTGGATGAAATTCAATCCGGCTCATACTCAACCAGTCGTCGTTAAGTACTCTAATTAAGCTCTGTTTATTATTTATCTACCTTACAAAAAGATAATGAGATTAACTTCTTTTGAGTAAAGGGAACTGATATTTAAGATAAAGAGCTGCACGCGAGCACAAGATTTTATGTATGCTGAAAAGGATAATCCTTTCGACTAATTGAATAACAGCATACCATTCTTCTGTGGAATTTTTATTGCAAATGATAAAATAACTACATGTATACCTTATTAATTGTGTTATGCGCTTACATTTTCAGTGTCCACTGAGGGAAATCGTCCAATAAAAAAGTTTTGCTAAGATAATCTGTATCATCATTTATTGTTGGTGTCGCAATAACATGTACCAAGCATAATAGAAATAATTTTGTTGTAATAGAATTTTACTATTTTAAAAAATCGCGACAGTAGGTATGCCTGCACAGACCAGCAGGGACCTGTACCGCAGGGACCTACAATGCGTGTTAATGAAGATACCCGCATGTTAGTCACTTGCAACGACCGTCAATGCAGATCGTGTCGGTGACCTACAATTCCTATGCTAGTCCTACGTAAAGTCTATTCCCACAAAAGTCATAGATTGGTTTCAAACTGTTAGAAATATTCGACCAGATAAGATGATGATGAGTCGCTGAGCTGTAATTCTAGCTTATCAACAACCTCTGTTTACTTACCTTAAAAAAACTGCAAGTTTTTCGTCCGATGATACTGCTATACGAAATCTTGTGTTTTGATGCTGTAAGCCTGCTCCTCCTCCTGCTCCTCCTCCTCCTCCTGCTCCTGTTCCTCCTCCACCTGCTCCCCCTGCTCCTCGTCCTCCTCCTCCTCCTCCTCCTCCTGCTCTGCTCCTCCTCCTTATCCCCTGCTTCTTCTCGTGCTCCTGCTCCTCCTTCTCCTCCTCCTGCTCCTCTTCATATAACATCGCTAAAATAAAAATTTTATCTACTGAGATACATTCAGCTAATACTTAAAACTTCAAAATTTCTGTCACATACAGAACCTGCACAAAAGCTGCTGGTCCGTGGACAAGTGTATGAAGTGGTGCAGGTCCGTGCAGGTATAATGTGTGCGATCTTTTTGTCGGCGTTTTGCCAAAACAACAGACATCATCTAACGTGGTCATCACCATCATCGTTGTCGTCATTATCAATATTGTCATTAATACTGTCAACATAATCAGCGTCTTTATCATCATCACAATCATCATTATTATCATGGTTATTAGTATCTTCATGATTATTATCATATGGGAGGTCAATCCTTACCTACAATGATTAATATAAATGCATAATATATTTTATGTTACAAAAAGCAAACAATTTACCCAAATAAATAAAAAAAGATGTATGTATGCAATTATTTGGCTTTTGTGGGCTTTATGAATTTATATTTTATTTCTGATCGAGTTGTTATGTATGCTTGACACATGCGACCTAAAACCTTAATAGAAGAATGAGAAAAACAATGTAGAAGCGACTAGACCATACCCATACCAACACCTGTTCTGTGTGTTCTTATCGCCTATACCTTTTTAGATAATAGTAAGTGCATTACTTTTCGGTCGATACCTATGATGGGTTCTTAGAAATACAATCTGGGATACCTAGTATAAGTAAAATGCTCTGTTAATTATTCCAATAAAAAAGATTTCTTAATTTTTTAAGATCTTCACTTTCATTAGTTGAGTAACATCGTAAGGCACAACGTATTGTATTAAAACTGTATTAAGATTATGGGAATGCTACATCTATGTACATTTTGCTTATTTTGACAAAAGTATTACTTAACAATTGATTTTAATATACTCTCAAGCAAAATTGTAGTGGAGTTTGATATAAGCCTGACGTATATCTGATCCAATAATTGTCTGAATTTTCATGACAATTAATAATAATTGTCAGTCAGGGAACACAATTTACATATATCCTAAATTATTTTGACAAATACGTACAATCTATGGCAATAATAACGGCACTCCCTCAAAACAATTTCTCTTTGGTGAGTGGAACAACTAAGAGCTAACATTGAAAGTAGATTGCATTATGAATACGTCAACAGTTTCAAACAAGTCGCGAAATTGCAGTAGATTGTACATTGTATAACAAATTTGATTCTATAGATTTTTAGGTAAATCTAATTTTTACTAGTATTTGATACAAATGCTCATTTTTCCTTTTCTACCTAAACAGCTTTTGTAAAATAATCTTGAAGGAGGTACTTATCAACGAAAACTATTTCAAACGAATTCAATTATAATTCATTAATATTTATGTCCATATTTGAATACATCTAGTATGTTGAACTCCTTCTATTGACCTGACTGATTCAGAATACTTATGTGTACGAATCAAATACTTAAGCTGTTTTTTTGCGACGAAATGTGTTCAACCCAATTCAAAACATTATATTTTTGCGTTGAAACAGTGACGTCACACACGTCGCTGTTTAAACCGTGTTTAAAACGTCCACTGAGTCCGGTTTGAACTCTTTAGATGCTTTGCTATTGGTCTATGCAGCAGTTGCCTAAAAAGTAGAGATTTGAAAATCGGTGTGATTTAAATTTTTAGATTAATAGGTATTTACAATGGTTGTTATTTTGATACTTCTTATTCTTGTTTATTTAAAAGAAGTTGGTTGTGGTCTATTGTATGTACCTCTGCAAATTTAAACGTATTTTTAGACATCCTGAATTACATAATCCAAAAGCATAATTACCAATTACTTTTCTATCTAAATTTCATAAACCTGTCACTCATATAAACATGTTAGATATTTGTTTTTGGTTTGCAGTTGCTAAAATCAATTTCTATGTTTTTGTTGCAAAATTCACACATTTTCAAAATTTATGTACAAAAACATGCGGAAATAGGTATTGTTAATAATTTCTACCACTAATAATCGTTCTATTTTAATCCAAATCTAGTGCATACAATGGTGTAAACAATAATTAAAAAGTGTGAGGGTGATATCAAAAAGAAACAAATATTTGATGACGTTACGTTTTGAAACTATTTGCTTGCTGCAATACATTAGTGTTTTGAAACAGTCGATGAATACGGTTCGTCGCAAAAAAACAGTTTAAATGTCTGAAACTGAAGTTCAGACTATCACCTACTACTTACTCTATCAATTGGGTACACTATAACCTCATTGTTATTTTTTTGCAAATATTTGCTATAAATAAAGGTCTTACATAACATTCTAATGATTTATCCTATGTTTGACTCTTCAATTATAACACTAATTGTATTTAAAACATCATATGTTGATGTTTTCAATAATTCTGATATTTTGGTTTTAATTTACGAAAATGTTGAAACTTTTCCGGTAATTTGTGTTTAGAGCTGACATTAATTTAAGCTTATTCGACCTTTTTTATTTCAATTAAAGTACAAGCTTAATTCCTCATTTCACTAGGGAATCGTAAATATAAAATAAATGTTTTCCCCGTTTTTATTCTACTTCATATTTTTAATCGTTAATAATAATTAATATATCTATATAGGCTTATAGATAAAATGTTTCATTGCAGTGAGTTCAAAATTTGTAGAATTATCATTTATTAATTTACATCTAATGCAAACAATCAAAACTACTTTCAAATATATGACTGTTTGAGATTGACAGGTACGTTTCACTTCTCTATATTATTTTATGCTAAAATTAAGTCTTCAAATAAATCAATAATCAGTTAGTTTCCATAAATACTTTGCATTCCATGAAATATTTGACTTTTACAAATTAGTATTATAGGTATCATATACAAGGCGTGTCGTTTATACGAGAAGAAATTGACACTTGAGGCGCACATTTTTTCGAGAGGATTAAGGGCTGGTTAATTTCCCGAATGTAATTCAATGTTTTATCCACGACCACGGCCAGAACCGGTCAATTGGGAGAGTCAAAGCCGTGTGAGAGCAGGTAAAAATTTATGGTTTTGAAAAACGTCATATTTGACAAATTTATTTTAATCAAGAATATTGATTGTCAGCTGAATACTAGAAAGTTTTAGGATCGTTTCGTTTGTTTATTTGTCAACAAGAGTGAAAAAATTTGCCAAGAAGTATCTGTTACCAGCGACAAGCAACAGTGTGTTCGAGATGGAAATGGTGGGAATTCGATAATTGGCGAAAAAAAGGTCATAGAAGAAGGAGCAATTACAGAAGAGGTGCAACTATTCCACTTCTTCAATGTGAAGAAACGGTTTGCTGCCTCATCGATGTGGACAAAATATTCCATGCTAAAATCAAAGTTAATAGTGGACAGGTATTGATATTTCGAAGTATGGTAAACTTTCTTCATATTTGAAAGTAGAATCAAGAAATTATAAACCAAAGCAAGCAAAGATACTGGAGAGAACCGGATGGGAAATATTTACAAGTTAAGGTAGTAAATACACGATTTTAATATTTCAATTAATATATTGAGCGTTTTATTTTAAACTCTTTACAGGTTGCCACGATCAAGGGAGTCGCAGGTGTTTGCAATGAATTAATGTCTTTAGATATCACCCATGTCCAAGACAAAGGGCTATACGTAGTCATTCCGGATACGAAAACAAATTATTTCAAGAAGTTTCACGATCATGGAAGAAGTCAATGCTGTAGAAATGTTTCGAAAATACATCAATCTGCGACCTAACAATGCCGATGGGAGATTTTTCTTGCGATATGTCGCTGGAAAATGTACTACACATGTAGGCACAACACAATTTCAAAACGTGTTTAAAAATGGCTGCATTTTTTGGGCTTCCTGATCCAGAAAGTTTTACCGGGCATGGAATGAGGCGTTCTTCGACAATATTACTGGCGTCCTGTTTACGATTTTCTGTAATTTTAGCACCAAACAATACACTTAATGTTCATTCTTATAGCATTGCTGAGGATGATGATACTGACTATGATGCTACTTTACCAGTGACGTAATTAGGGGCATTACTTAATACTTTATGCTCAAATTCGAGAAAATCATAAACTTGATTTACAAAATATTCAAAAATAATACATGTGTTTTTTTCAATACTTTATATTTTTAAATAAAATCATTTACAGATCCATGTTCTACTCACCTTGTTGTTGAAAGTACATGTTTTTGTCTTCGTTGTAAGCTTAGTTTGCATACTCCGCTTTTTTAATATCTAGTTGAGGCAGAGTAAATTCATTAGCAGCAATTAAAACCATATTTATGGAGCTATTTATAATTAGTTAGATACCAAACAGTAACAGTAAAAGCGGTACACAACAAATGTAAATTACTATATCCCCCGTGGATGTAGAATAGGTCTCGGTTTCGATTTCACAGCCAATACATCACTAATGCGAACTTAATTAATTATTAGGAGAGATTGCGCATCCAATTAACAAGTTAATTGCACCTCTCTATAGAAGGTGGTCGATGGAGATTTGTGAATGGCACCCGAAGAACCAGTCGGGAAGTGCAGTCACAGTCTAAACGCGGAGGAATGCGGCTTCTTACAAAGGTGTTGAATATGTTAGTTGGAAAGAATATTTAGATAGTGTCACCTAACATATATTTCAAATTATGTTTATTAGTCACTAGTCAGGCGGTAGAATACCGTCTACCGGTTTTACATCAGAATCCAATTTAAATTCAGTGAAAGAAAAAGGTTTCTTCAAATATACCGTAAACGAACAGATTTGTATGTTTTTCTCCTGTCAACTTTCACGAAAAAGACCACTTTGACAGTATTATTAGCATAACTAATTTATTTCAACTAATTACTTAACTACCACTTACACACCATTATTAATGTTAGAAACTTGTATTATTGCATCCCAAGCATACATTTGGATGTGTACAATATATGTGGAATAAATTATTAATTTATTATTTGAAACTGGCTTGAATATTCATTTTTGAATCGAATTAGATGATAACATCAGTTTCTGTGAGTTAGCAAATTAGTTTTTTATTGGATAGATTTTTCTAATATTATAATTATTATTCCGAAAATATTCAATCGTTGATGAACCCCACATAGAGGCAACGCATATGTTTGCGTTAGTAACCGAAGGTACCTTTTTTGGTGTTACTGTTATAATTAATACTAATGTAGGTACTAATTTGTAAGTCTAGGTTAACCGCAAGATTGATATCTCATTAGGTATAATGATTCATCTTTAGAATTTGATACTACACATCAGATATCCTGTCATTTATAATACTTACACGGTGATTCAGAAATACCTACTAGAAAAAAAAATAAGTATAGTTGCGGCAAGGATTCAGACGAATTACGTCATACGAACAAATAAATCATAGTTTTATAAAAACTTTTAACAAACTGCAACTGAGAATAAGCAAACTACACTATATATTTCAATAAATTACAGAAAATGATTGTTTTTAATGCGACAAACTATTGAAAACTATGTTGACAATAAAAACAATCGCGTAACGTCAGTTGTGACGTAAGTCGTCTGAATTCTTGCGGGAACTAAGTATATGTATAAATATAAACTGCATTTGTGACTAGGGTGTGTGTGTGTGTGTGTGTGTGTAAGTTATGTAAAATTACGTAATAATTTTGTAAATGAAATGAGTACGAATAAAATTCCATTTTATTATGTTAGTGATTTTACAACTATTATGTTAAATTCCATCACTAATTTTTGACATAATTTGTATTGATTGCAATTTTTAGGTTGGAACTGAAAAATTATATATCTCTACCCCTCATTCGAATTACGGGGGTTAGCCCAGAAGTCGGAGACTTGTGCGGGAGAGGGGGCGGCATACCTATTATTATTAAGCAGGCCGCATTTGCGCCCAGGAACTTAACGTTGGTAGGCCCAAACCACTATTCAGTGCAGGAATGAGGGAAACCTGGAAAACCTCATTAATTAGGGGGGTAGTCAAATGTCAACCGGTATCAATCTCTCACATTGACCCAAGCCAACACTCTTCCACCCTACCATACCCGCAGAGAGGGTGCCAATACTCTCCATGAATATAGATTACCTATACCTGTATACGGTCTACCGGCAGCGGAGCGCAAACCCACACCGATCTAGTCACCTCGAGTCAAGTACTGACGCCTTAAACCGCACGACCACTGATCGACTATTGCTGGCATTATTTATTAAAATATATCACTAATATCAATTCTTATAACTATTTTATTTTATTGTCCGTATTCAAGGGGACAAGCAAAAAACCTTATAGAGAATTAACTATCACTAGGTACAACTATTTTAAGAGGGGATAGAGAAAAATAAATATTTAGGACATTTTTTAAATTTTAAACGTTTATGCCGGGTACAAATATTTTCCTTTAATATAATTCGTTGGTTTCCTTTTTCGGTTATCCGACAAGATTTCCTTGGGTGCATTCATAGTTTTCTATTATCTATTAGTAAGTATTTATTTCGTTTGATTTTCTAAGAATAAATGAACATTTTATTTAACTGTACGCGAATTGTGTTTTATTGTTGGTAGGTAATACTGACGCACTCATGGGGCAAAATTTAATTTTACAGTTGGGAACGAAAAGCGAAAGCAAAATACTGCAGTTAACCAAATTAACTCATACGTATCAGGTATTATTAATAAAATGTTCATTTTCATCGTTTCTACATTTGAAAACGCTGTAAAAAATGACCGTATAGTAGTTGATAGATGTAAACCATATTGCTTGTTATAGGCACCGATTTTCCGAAGGTAAAGAGGGTTTTGTCACATTTTTTAAATATCGAGCTAGAATTCCGAAATCATTGTTTTTACTGCTATTAGGCCCTGAGAACGTGGTAAAATTGTTTGTACTTACCTAGTGATAGTTAACAGTTTATCTGTGCTTATAGGTAAGTATATTCATTTTTATGAAATTCAACTAAGACACGAAGCTGTAGCATTTTTTGCAATAGTTTACTGTTACAAATGTCTTCTTATCATATGTCTTCTACTAATACAGGGTGTCAGGAATGTGAGTACCTTAATTTTGCCATGTGATAAATTGTATTGAACAAAACATATTTGACTTAACAATTTTTTTTTCTCTAACCAACGGTAACAGAATTATGACGGCAAACCGGTCTTTAATATGTCACAACGTCGCTCACATACTAAGGATTGTTGTGTATTTATACATAATAATTACAAATAGGTACATCTAAACATATTTACTTACTGTGAATGGTTTTCTTAGAGCTCTTTTCACAACACAGAATAGGTAATAGTTACAAGTGTTAAGGGCGCCGTATTCCTGAAAAAGTGTTTTCTACAAATATAAATAATTTTAGACATTTAAGAACTGAATAATATAGAGTTTAGCAAATAACAAGGATGTTATTTCATGCCACCTGCAAATATTCAAAGGTACCGAAGTAAAATCAATATTTAACATAAGAAAGCGATCTATCCAATGAATTTTTAGGTACTGAAATCTTTCAAAATACGTATTTTTTTAAATTCAACTATAGATGTAAACATTGTTATAACATAAACTTACATAGTTCTGCATATAAGATTGTTCACTTTTGTTTATAAGTATGTGAAAATAATTGTTAAAATGTGGGGTTAGAATAGCGAAATTATGTGTGTCATATAAATGCATTTTAAAAGTTATTACATTATTTGAGGAAAGTTTAAATAGTAAAAGTGGATAAACAAAACATCAATAATTCTATTTTTGATATTACTTTTGCTCTACGAGTTTTATTTTCGAGATTTCAGTACCTAAAAACACCACAAATTTGATCATTTTACGGCGAGAGATACGGGCACCTTAAGGACTTATGTTCTTGCAAGAATCGTTTACTGTACAAACGTCTCGTAGTTTTGCCTAGATTCGCCGTAAATTAACATGCGATGCAGCTGGTTACGGTTACTATAAATTATTTCATTTTTGTTCATCTACACTCACAACATCAAAGAAAAATTGGACAAAAATTAAAAGCACTAGCTATACCCACCAATATGACTGATATTACTTTTAGGTTATCACTTGCAGTCTGACACTGCTACGTTGTCGTACGTTACAGTACGTTACAGTTTTAACGAATTTCTCGGAAACTTCAATTGTTTACTTCATTAATACTAATCCAAAAATAAAATTACGTTACAGGCACTTTTACTGAACCTTAACTGTACCTTAGATTGTCATTTTGTAACATCATTTTGCATATTATGTAGTTGTATTTTTATTTTTCAAAGTAAATTTGTAGACAAACTATTCATTTTGGACATTATTTTCATAAGAGTTTTTTATTGCATTTAGTCAGATATATAAGCCCTTAAAATTACGGCACTTATATTCCGGACACCCTGTATATCATTGCATATTCTTATTTCAATCCATAATTCTAAAAGTATTAAATGCAGTAAAATCCACATGCACTTATAGCAAATTGTTAGCCATAAAAAAACCAAATACTTGAAGTTCAGATTGCATTAATTTTATATACTATAAAAATATTTCATAGTTCAATGCAATTAATTAATATTGAGACTTAATTTAATAAGAGCCTGTAATTTTTATGCAAGTAAAGAACGTTGGTGGTAAATTTATGCACCCATTTTCTCTAATTGATAAGAATGGCTCTAAACTATATGGTAATGGACTAGAATTACAAGACATAAAAACGTGAGAACAGTACTTTCTGTTTCTGTGGAATGTCGGCAGTTTCTTTATTATAAATTTAAATGTCAGCCAATATATTATTGATTTTATTTCATTGGAACATAATGGAATACCATAAGTCGAATTTCTCCTTTAACAGTAGTACCGCTTAAGCAGTAACTAACTCATGAATTAATATTTTTCTAGAATGTGGCACTGGTTGTAAATAGCAATGGCAAATGTTTGCAGATAGGTACAGAATCATTTTATTTTAATGGATGAATTTGAGTAGCATGCCACCAAACGTGCAAGTATTGGATATTGAATTATTTAAAAGAGTTGTGTGATTTGGAACAAAATACAAAACAAAATATGTAAGTAGGAAAGTTTATTCTCTATTCCAAAAAAAAATGTCACTCTTAAGATTAATATTATTTTTAATAACTAATGTAAAGTCGTACCTATAACTGTGTTTTTGTATTACCTAGCATAACCACTGAGTAATGAAAATTCGTTTACACAATGCTATAACCTAGAGTTAAAAATAAAATGCTTAGGTACTTATAATTTCGTGTGGTTACGTGTAGTTGATATGTGTCGTATTATTTTTATTTTACATATTATATTAATTAATTACACTTTGTGATGACAGCGTTTCCCCATCTCTCTTTTTTATTTTACTGACGTTATTAACATATTTTATTTACAATTTGATAACTTTTAAAACACACATGGGATATGTATGATACTTTTCCATTTATATTATCGTGCCCATAGTAGATGTGTTATTGAATTTTTTATACATTACTTAAGTGGCACTATTACATTGCCACACACATACTATTCCCATAAAGATTTTACAAGTATTTATTATAATGAGTTGTTAATTTACATTACATTCATCCTTCAGTTATATTAGTGTATACATGGTGCAACTAAAACAATACAAATTAGTAGAAAAATTCTGAATGTTTGTATTAATGTATGAAAGATTTTCAGCTAATGCTAGGGTGCACATTAATTCTGTGACTGGCGGTGATCAGTTACCTAGGTTACGCCGTAACGACCCGCAAAACCATAGTAAGTAGGTATATTAAATAATAGAGCAGTCCATGATAGTTTTAAATCCACTAGGTCATTTGATTGAAATAACTATATTTGTACATTAAATACTGGAATAGCATGAAGTGTCCTTAAAAGATATAAAACTTCCAGTCGAATAGGACTGTATATGTAGGTAATAGTTTTTAAGGATGTCGTATTCTTAAAATAATGTTTTCTACAAATACAAATAACTTTATACATTCATAAGTAAGTGAATAATTTAGGGCTGAGCAAATAATAGGAATATTATCCCATGTCACCTGCAAATTTTCAAAGATTCCGAAGATAAACGAAAACAGGTATATTTTAAATTTCCCTGTAGATATTGTTAGATATAACATAAACTTACTTAGTATGTGAACGTAATTGTTAAAAAACTGAGGTTAGGTTAATTTCAGGGAAATTTTAACAGTATCTAATAGTGAATAAACAAAACATCAAGAATTTTATTTTTGATATTTGTTCTACGTGTTTTATTTTTCGAGATGTTTTTTGAGATTTTTGTACAACACTACAAATTTGATAATTTTATGGCGAGGAATATGGCGACCTACACGCCGTATATTTATCGAATATCTATTAGTTGCATGTACTCAAAATGCATAGGTATTTTGATGTTTCGATATTAGATTACTGTGACTTAAAAAAGTATTATCAGAATATCCCGAGCAGTTCGAAGCTTTGAATTTGATGAATTATTTTGTTTTACCTAAAAATTTCATTTGGATATGTACTTTGAATGCTGAATGCATTGCATAAGTATTACGAAGTTTTCTATAAAAGAAAATGAGAGACGACGCGAGACCTATTTTGAATAAAACCTTCTAGAAAATAAAAACCTCAAGGAGATCTCATAAAAATGTTAATTTGCTTATCGTGCACCTGGTAAAGATGACTTGTTTTTAGCGGTTTGTAAATGAAATATTTTTCTGCTGATAATACAAATTATTTAGTAGATAGAATGTTTTCATGTAAATGTCATACATACATTTATAGGAAATTTATTGATAATTAATTTACTATAAAATTAAATATGTAAAGCTGACCATTAAACGAAAATTAGAATAAAAAATCAATTCGAATGTTGTGTTTGATCTTCGTTTCCAGTTAGTTTTCATAAAAGTGGCAATATCTTTTTGGATGTATTCTAGTACTTCTTTACTTAAAACGATATTAAAATTGTAAACCTTATTTAGTGGAAACTAAACGTTACAAGAAATCCTTGTAAGAATGTGATGTTATAAATTGTTATTAGGTAAGCTAATTTACTGACACACTATTTAGAAGAAATATCTAAATAATTTACCTGAATTCATATAAAATATGTTATTTAAAATTCGTGTCATCAACGTCATCACTAGAGTAATTAATTTTTTATTTGACTCGTTGTAAAATATAAATAGTTAAATACATCTTGCATTAAAGGAAAAACGAAGAGTTGATTATACATTTATTTTTAGTACAAAAAGAAAACTACAAAATTTAAAGTATACCTATGCATAAAAGTAAGAATTGAACGCACATCAAAGACATAAGGTTTGTTTTTGCAGCAGTTGGAAACGGTTTGAAACTGTCAGAAATATTCAACCAGTTAAGTTGAGAACGCGTTGCCATTGAATTTAATGTAATAAATAGTTGGACGGACATTTCTGGTAGTTTCAAACCGTTTCCAACTGCTGCAAAGACAAACCTATAGATGACAAATCTACATATTCTTTTGGAATGCTCTATATACAGAGTTAACGTATGACTAACTATAAATATTTTAAGAGGAAATAGAGAAAGGTAAGAATTTACGGAATTACCCTTAAAAATTTTCGTTTTTATTTTAAAAATAATGGTATCTATACATCTCATTCCAATCCACATTTGCGCCCAGAAACGACTTGGTAGGCCCTAACCACCATTCAGTGTGGGGATGAAGGAAACCTGGAAAACCTCATTAATTAGGGGGGTGGTCAAACGTCGACTGGTATCAATCTCACATTGACCCAAGCCAACGTTCTTCCATACTCTATCATACCCGCAGAGAGGGTACTCAACGAATATAGCTGGTATACGGTCTACCAACCACGGGATTCGATCCCACAGCGGTCTGGCCACATCGATTCAAGTACTGACGACTTAGACCGCTTGACCACTGACCGATATAGCGATTTTTTTAAATATTTTTTCGTATCTTATAACATGACAAAGTTATTCAAATTATTCTGCGAGATGAAACTTTATATTTATTTTGTATTGACATAATTAATATTTTTTAGACAAAATCCAGTCCAGTATTTAAAAAAATCAGAAAGACCCTTGTTCTTAATACAGTTATTTAAAAATACATTATGTGAAAATTGATGAGGATAGATATAAATAAAACACAATATGTTTCATAAGAGAAAAAAAAATAATTTTCCAACTACTTACATCTGTAAAAAAAATAATGACTGAAGTATTTTTTTACTGTTTCGATATCTTGAAAGACAGCCTAAACTTCGGTAGATGTTCGTTATGATTTTCAAATGAGGAAATAAGGTTATTGGCAAAATTGTTGAAAAAACCTAATGAAGGAAAATAAATATTACTACCAGTGATACTTGTATGTTTGTTGGTTAACATATTTGTATATTTTGTCATGGGATTCACAAGATAAAAAATATCTAATTAAAATCAAACGTCCAATTATATTGCTGCAGCAACCTGTTTTTTTAGTTAACATTATTGTCGACAGAAATTTTTCCTGTTGGAAATTAAAAAAAAATATGTTTGCGAAATAAAAACTAAGATATGGTGATATTTACGACAGTGCAAATGAAACATATTTGAATTTCTAATTTAAAAAATCTCCTTCCAAAAGTGAAGGTGTGTTACAAATTTGACCTTATCGTAGTTGTTGGAACATCTCTCTTTCTGCTATCTAAAAAACAACAATATTTCAGCTATCAGTTTCCCTGTGACCTCCGCGAACTCTTTTGCGCGTTTGAATGTTAATGTTGCTTAAAAAAATTATTGATCGTTATGTTCTGTTATATAGCAGTGAATAAGCTTACTTAGAAGTTGTTGCTATTATTACACCTATGTGTTTTCAAAGTGTTAAATTTGAGGATATGTTTTACCAATTCGTTTGGTCCAGGAATTAAGGAAGGTAATGGTAATGAAAAACTTACAATTTGAGTAACCTACATGTATTTAGATTTCATAAATTATAGTATACAAAGTACCTCTAAAGGTGTATACAACACGATACCACATATTATTTGAAACGAAATACCCCCAATTATCTTAGTCCAAAAGTTGATAGTGTCCGAAATACAAGACCTCAAAATTATATTTTTTAATAATTGTAGTATTTACCTAAACAAAATTTGGTATGGGGAAGTTTCCAGGATAACAAATTTGCTCATAATTTTGGTGTACATATATTGTTAAAGGCGACACTTTCGGTACTTTATATCCGTCTAAGGGACCACATTTTTTTAAGTAGTGTGGTGTAGGTACTAGCTATAGTAAAAAATTCTCATTCCACAACATTTTGTACAGAAAAAAAAATTATAATACCTTGTAATTCCTAGTCCGGAAACTATGTTTTCGAGATATTTGCAATTTAAGTTTTATTTCATAATTTAAACTATGATTGAGAGATTTTGAACTTGTTAAAAGGGCAAAGAGCCAGTAACAATAAGTATTTAACGACCAAGGGGTTAACAAAGTATCTATATTATATGAATGTAAAAGACAACGGTCCATAAACAATAGGAATAGCACCAAAATATTGGAAATATCCAATAAATCTGGTAAACTTTTTGTCAGTGTTTTATGCAATAATTAACAATACCAATTTAAAATTTTTAGTGATTTTTTTTTACTTTCACCATTGATCCGTTGGTCTTTAAATAATTGCTGTTGTTTTGTTGGCTTTTAAACAAGTTCCAATTTACTTCGTTGTTACGTTGGATCAGTTCTAAACCTGGATAAATTATGAAAGCAATGTTTGAGCATAAGATAAAACTTTTAAATCAAAATGTTTCTTATGACTCACTCCAGAAACCGCTTCTATAACAAATTTTGTGCAAATAATACAATTATTAGAAGAATTTATTTCAGATAAACTGAAAAAGATTTGTAAATTTGACATTACAGTAATGCAAAGTTGTTTTTCGTACACCACTTTTTATAGGAACAATGAATTATTTTTATTATAAATAAGTTTATAAAATTCATTTAAATAATATGCAGGGTGTCCGGAAATGATGAGCAAAAATTCAGGTGATAATTCTAGACCGAAAATAAATGCTACCACTTTCTATAACATTTTTTCCAAAACTGATTATTGACGGAGTTACAAGGTGTTAAAGTTAAAATTTTATTTTCGATATTTGTAAATAACTTCTTAAGAAATTCAAATATTTACATCAAATTTGTAAATCGGGGATTTTTGGGAACGATAAATTCAAATATGTTTCTAATTTTGACGTCATTAGTAGATTTACCGTTCTGAACAACTTTTTCAAGTAACACTTTGCTGTATTTTCAGTAGAAAAGGCATTTTCACTGAAACGATAACAGTTTTCAATCGGTGCACTGAATATTTCAAATAAGATTATTTCGAAAAGGGTTACTCTCAACGACTTCAATAAGGTATACCTTTTTCAGAACAGATAGGAGAATCGATTTTTTCAATAGTCAGATGGCAGCAGACACCCTGTAACTCCGTTAATAATCAGTTTTGGAAAAAATGTTATAGACAGTGGTAGCATTTATTTTCTGTCTAGAATTATCCCCTGAATTTTTGCCCATCATCTCCGGACACCCTGTATAAAAAAATAAAAAACTTTACACATTTTGCTTTGCATTTAATATTCTATGGCTGATAAGTAGCTAGTAGTAAACTGCTGTCGGTTATTAGAAGTATGTACTATACAGGGTGTACAAAATATCAGTGCCTTTATTTTGCTGTGCGATAAATTATTGAAACAAATAATTGACTTGACAATTATTTTCTTTGATCAACAGTAGGAAATTGAATTATGACAGCACAAAGGTTTTGCATATTTGACAAGGTCGCACACCTTCTATGTTAAGTGTTTCTACACAGTAGTCACAAGTACATCTAAACATACTTACTATAAATGGTTTTCTTAGAGCTTTTTCACAAGACAGAATATAATTTGAAATAGCTATAATAAATGTTCATAATGACTACAGTTGCTTGTAATAAACGTTCTCCGTACAAACATCTCATAGCCAGAAAATTTTGTACGTACGACGTAAATGTCAAGCAGCTCATGAATACTTAAAATGTTCTGTTCCTGTTTATGTTTTTATGCTCACGAACATTAGCCATACACTAGGTAAAAAAAGACGAAACGCACTAGTCACAATACGAAGTAAGCATGTATGATGTACAACTATTTTGATCTAGTTTGAGGTTAACAACACTAAGTAATGAATTGAAATGTTGTCGTACGTTACAGTTTGAAATAGTTTTAAGAAAACTTGTATTATTTATTTGATTAATATTGAACAAATTATTAATTCCGTTAAAGGGCTTTTGTTAAGCCTTACTTTAGGTTGCAATTTCGTTACACAGTTTTGCATTTTATTGTACCTAGTATTTTTTCATAAATGTTTTTTATGGGTTTAGTGATATAGTAATAATAATAGGTTTGTTTTTGCAGTAGTTGGAAACGGTTTGAAACTGTCAGAAATATTCGACCAGTTAAGTTCAGAACGCGTTACCATTGAATTCAACACGATAAATAGGACGCTGACATTTCTTATAGTTGCAAACCGGTTCCAACTGCTGCAAGAACAAACCTAATAATATTTCTACTCATTCTAATCACGAGGTTCTCCGCACAAGTCGGAGGCTTGTGCGGGAGAGGGCATATTATTATTAAGTAGGCCGCATTTGCGCCCAGGAACGACTTATGTTTTAAGAGGAAATAGAAAGGTAAGAATTTACGGAATTACCCTTAAAAATTTTCGTTTTTATTTTAAAAATAATGGTATCTATACATCTCATTCCAATCCACATTTGCGCCCAGAAACGACTTGGTAGGCCCTAACCACCATTCAGTGTGGGGATGAAGGAAACCTGGAAAACCTCATTAATTAGGGGGGTGGTCAAACGTCGACTGGTATCAATCTCTCACATTGACCCAACCCAACATTCTTCCATACTCTATTATACCCGCAGAGAGGGTACTCAACGAATATAGCTGGTATACGGTCTACCAACCACGGGATTCGGTCCCACAGCGGTCTGGCCATATCGATTCAAGTACTGACGGCTTAAACCGCTTGATCACTGACCGATATAGCGATTTTTTTATATTTTTTTGTATCTTATAAGATGACAAAGTTATTCAAATTATTCTACGAGATGAAACTTTATATTTATTTTGTATTGACATAATTAATAGACCCTTGTCCTTAATACAGTTATTTAAAAATACATTGTGTGAAAATTGATGAGGATAGATATAATTAAAACACAATATGTTTCTTAAGAGAAAAAAAATAACAATTTTCCACCTACTTACATCTGTAAAAAAAATTAATAACTGAAGTATTTTTTTACTGTTTCGATATCTTGAGAGATACTCTAAATTTCGGTAGATGTTCGTTATGATTTTCAAATGAGGAAATAAGGTTATTGGAGAAATTGTTGAAAAAAACTAATAATAAAGGAAAATAAATATTATGTTTGTTGGTTAACATATTTGTATATTTTGTCATGGGATTCACAAGATAAAAAATATACAATTAAAATCAAACGTCCAATTATATTGCTGCAGCAACCTGTTTTTGTATTTAACATTATTGTCGATAGAATTTTTTCCTGTTGGACATTTTTTCAAAAAAATATGTTTGCGAAATAAAAACTAAGATATCGTGATATTTACGACAGTGCAAATGAAACATATTTGAATTTCTAATTTAAAAAATCTCCTTCCAAAAGTGAAGGTGTGTTACAAATTTGACCTTATCGTAGTTGTTGGAACATCTCTCTTTCTGCTATCTAAAAACAACAATATTTCAGCTATCAGTTTCCCTGTGACCTCCGCGAACTCTTTTGCGCGTTTGAATGTTAATGTTGCTTAAAAAAATTATTGATCGTTATGTTCTGTTATATAGCAGTGAATAAGCTTACTTAGAAGTTGTTGCTATTATTACACCTATGTGTTTTCAAAGTGTTAAATTTGAGGATATGTTTTACCAATTCGTTTGGTCCAGGAATTAAGGAAGGTAATGGTAATGAAAAACTTACAATTTGAGTAACCTACATGTATTTAGATTTCATAAATTATAGTATACAAAGTACCTCTAAAGGTCTATACAACACGATACCACATATTATTTGAAACGAAATACCCCCAATTATCTTAGTCCAAAAGTTGATAGTGTTCGAAATACAAGACCTCAAAATTATATTTTTTAATAATTGTAGTATTTACCTAAACAAAATTTGGTATGGGGAAGTTTCCAGGATAACAAATTTGCTCATAATTTTGGTGTACATATATTGTTAAAGGCGACACTTTCGGTACTTTATATCCGTCTAAGGGACCACATTTTTAAGTAGTGTGGTGTAGGTACTAGCTATAGTAAAAAATTCTCATTCCACAACATTTTGTACAGAAAAAAAAATTATAATACCTTGTAATTCCTAGTCCGGAAACTATGTTTTCGAGATATTTGCAATTTAAGTTTTATTTCATAATTTAAACTATGATTGAGAGATTTTGAACTTGTTAAAAGGGCAAAGAGCCAGTAACAATAAGTATTTAACTACCAAGGGGTTAACAAAGTATTTATATTATATGAATGTAAAAGACAACGGTCCATAAACAATAAGAATCACACCAAAATATTGGAAATATCCAATAAATCTGGTAAACTTTTTTGTCAGTGTTTTATGCAATAATTAACAATACCAATTTAAAATTTTTAGTGATTTTTTTTTTCTTTCACCATTGATCCGTTGGTCTTTAAATAATTGCTGTTGTTTTGTTGGCTTTTAAACAAGTTCCAATTTACTTCGTTGTTACGTTGGATCAATTCTAAACCTGGGTAAATTATGAAAGCAATGTTTGAGCATAAGATAAAACTTTTAAATCAAAATGTTTCTTATGACTCACTCCAGAAACCGCTCCTATAACAAATTTTGTGCAAATAATACAATTATTAGAAGAATTTATTTCAGATAAACTAAAAAAAAAATTGTAAATTTGACATTACAGTAATGCAAAGTTGTTTTTCGTACACCACTTTTTATAGGAACAATGAATTATTTTTATTATAAATAAATTTATAAAATTCATTTAAATAATATGCAGGGTGTGCAAATGATGAGCAAAAATTCAGATGATAATTATAGACCAAAAATAAATGCTACCACTTTTTATAACATTTTTTCCAAAACTGATTATTGACGGAGTTACAAGGTGTTAAAGTTAAAATTTTATTTTCGATATTTGTAAATAACTTAAGAAATTCAAATATTTACATCAAATTTGTAAATCGGGGATTTTTGGGAACGATAAATTCAAATATGTTTCTAATTTTGACGTCATTAGTAGATTTACCGTTCTGAACAACTTTTTCAAGTAACACTTTGCTGTATTTTCAGTAGAAAAGGCATTTTCACTGAAACGATAACAGTTTTCAATCGGTGCACTGAATATTTCAAATAAGATTATTTCGGAAAGTGTTACTCCCAACGACTTCAATAAGGTATACCTTTTTCAGAACAGAATCGGAGAATCGATTGTTTCAATAGTCAGATGGCAGCAGACACCCTGTAACTCCGTTAATAATCAGTTTTGGAAAAAATGTTATAGAAAGTGGTAGCATTTATTTTCTGTCTAGAAATATCCCCTGAATTTTTGCCCATCATCTCCGGACACCCTGTATAAAAAAATAAAAACTTTACACATTTTGCTTTGCATTTAATATTCTATGGCTCATAAGTAGCTAGTAGTAAACTGCTGTCGGTTATTAGAAGTATGTACTATACAGGGTGTACAAAATATCAGTGCCTTTATTTTGCTGTGCGATAAATTATTGATATCAAACAAATAATTGACTTGACAATTATTTTCTCTGATCAACAGTAGGAAATTGAATTATGACAGCACAAAGGTTTTGCATATTTGACAAGGTCGCACACCTACTATGTTAAGTGTTTCTACACAGTAGTCACAAGTACATCTAAACATACTTACTATAAATGGTTTTCTTAGAGCTTTTTCACAAGACAGAATATAATTTGAAATAGCTTTAATAAATGTTCATAATGACTACAGTTGCTTGTAATAAACGTTCTCCGTACAAACATCTCATAGCCAGAAAATTTTGTACGTACGACGTAAATGTCATGCAGCTCATGATTGCTTAAAATGTTCTGTTCCTGTTTATGTTTTTATGCTCACGAACATTAGCCACACACTAGGTAAAGAAGAAAGCACTAGTCACAATACGAAGTAAGCATGTATGATGTACAACTATTTTGATCTAGTTTGAGGTTAACAACACTAAGTAATGAATTGCAATGTTGTCGTACGTTACAGTTTGAAACAGTTTTAAGAAAACTTGTATTATTTATTTGATTAATATTGAACAAATTATTAATTCCGTTAAAGGGCTTTTGTTAAGCCTTACTTTAGGTTGCAATTTCGTTACACAGTTTTGCATTTTATTGTACCTAGTATTTTTTCATAAATGTTTTTTATGGGTTTAGTGATATAGTAATAATAATAGGTTTGTTTTTGCAGTAGTTGGAAACGGTTTGAAACTGTCAGAAATATTCGACCAGTTAAGTTCAGAACGCGTTACCATTGAATTCAACACGATAAATAGGACGCTGACATTTCTTATAGTTGCAAACCGGTTCCAACTGCTGCAAGAACAAACCTAATAATATTTCTACTCATTCTAATCACGAGGGTTCTCATATTATTATTAAGTAGGCCGTATTTGCGCCCAGGAACGACTAATGTTGGTACACTCTAATCACCATTCAGTGCAGGAATGACGGAAATCTGAAAAACCTTTAACTAGGGGGT
This sequence comes from Monochamus saltuarius, assembly GCA_025584915.1. NCBI lineage: Eukaryota > Metazoa > Arthropoda > Insecta > Coleoptera > Cerambycidae > Monochamus > Monochamus saltuarius. The sequence continues at coordinate 73,947,891 of CM046721.1, read as the reverse complement.
TGGTTAAACGTCGACCGGTATAAATCTCTTACATCGACCCAAGCCCATATTCTTCCATCCTACCATACCCGCAGAGAGGGTGCCAATCCTGTCGACGAATACAGCTGCTCTACGGCATTGAGTAATAACTACTACTATATTACTCAATAGGCCGTATTTATAAAACAGAGGATTTGCTTTTACTTGCAGAAATCGAACATTCCTTTTATTATAAAATTAAGAATGTCACATTTAAATATGAAACGTCTAGTAACAAAGAATTTTTGCACATCTTGTATAATATTGGTAGATTAAGTAAGTGTAAACTATATCCAGTGTACCATGTAGCTTCAGATTTCTTCAAGTAAGCCTAAAATGTAAACACTTTGTACGATAAATATTTTATTAATTATCTACTTACCATTACTGTGAACCAGTTACATCGATGTATATCGTTATGTTAAAATTATTCTACTCTGTATGACATCCTAAAGTAATTTATTGACAGTTTATTAATTAATTATTATCACTTATTGTAATAAGCTTTGTTTTGGCAAAACGCAAGGTTAAGGTAACTGAAATAAAAATCAATAATTCGTTTTGGACTAAATTATGTGCTAAAATTCCGAACTAGCAATAGCCCGAAAGTTCATAGAAACCAAACCAATCAGATTTTAGTGAGTTTTTAGATCTTTGTAGGGTATAAAACCTACAGGAACCTAAATTCTAGTCCCTTTTCGTTCTGATTTTGGTCGATTGAAGGCATTTCCATAATACAGATTTACTTACAGTGCGTAGTCACATTTTGAAAATTTAAATCTGAATTTATTGAAGTCATCAATAAGGATGGAGGATATTTGATTAATTAAGATTATTATCGATAGTAGATTTCTTTTTTAACAATTTTGTACGTTATTTTTTTAAAACGAAGAATATAAAAACTTCTGCATTTCTGCAAGTAAAAGCAAATCCTCTGTTTTATAAATACGACCTCATGTCTACGGTCTACCGGCCGCGGGATTCGATCCCACAGCGGAGTGGCCACATCGATTCAAGTACTGACGCCTTAAACCGCTCAATCACTGACCGATAAATAAAATCCCTTTCAGTATTAACACTGATATTTTGGGCACCCTGTAGATCTAATGAATAGTGATTCCGCCGAATAGTTGAAAATAGTATAATCAGTCAATTTTAAATGATTTTGCCGTTCTGACAAATTTGATCAAAAATTTTACAATACCTCTTATAAGCAAAACCGAATATTTGATGTTAACATAGATTATTCGGCAAAATATTGGAGTGTCGGAATAAGTGACATACCGAATAATTATTCAGCTTTGAGTCACTGGTATCTACTAATTGAAATTTTTGTTTCAGGTAAATCATATAAGCGCAACAGGAAAATCGTGACTATTCTGAAAAAGCTAGCAAAATCAGGTAATTTAAACTATGTATGAGTAAACTATATATGTATATACTACTTACCTTTATTGTGTTGGTTATACTCTTAGATTATTATTAAACCTAGTTGCCACCAACTTAGTAACGTTGATATTTTTCTTTTGAAGCATTTAAATTGTTGTTGGTTCTGTTGTATTATTCAGATTGATCAAAATGAAAAAAAAAAATGATTAAATTCTTACGAATACCTATAGTTGCAGCAAGAGTTTAGACGACTTACGTCATGTGAACAAATGAATAATTCATCAAAAGATTTAATAAACTGCAACTGAGAATAATAAAATTATATACTACCCTAAATGTTTACACTACATTCGTCTGAAATCTTGCCGCATCTATATTTAGATATCACAAAGAGATAACTAAAGTGTAAGGAAAAAATTGCGAATATTATGGACTTCTCATTGATACATTTTAAGTACATACCTATGGAGAAATACCAATACATTTTTTAAAAAGAAGTCTTATTTACGTTTCAAACGTAAACAAGCTTTAACGGTACCTACTTGTTTTTATACTGTTAGTAAATATTTCACCTCGCTTTTAAAATGTCAATAATCTCATCGCTATTAATATTTTTATATATCATTTGCATTAAAATAAATATACGCAGATAGATGGTGGTAGATAAAGCTGTTTGACCAATAATTGTAACCTTAACTTAATCCTTACTATTTTCCAATTCGAAAGTTATTATTAGTTATTATTATTAGTATGCATGTTTTGAGGTCTAAAACTAACCATGAAGCCGTCAAACTTTGGGGTAAATGTTTCAATAGATATTCCTTAAAATGGCACGTAATGGTAATAAAATTGTACAATTAGTTTATCTACTGTCACCGCCGACATGCGCCCACCAAACCAATAACCTAAAATAAATATTGGTTATAAAACTTTTTTTACTAAGAAAACATATTTATAATACAGCTATGTCCATGAGCAGAAATTCATCATCGTCCGCATTCATTAAAAATCTGGATATTTCCTTCATTGTTAATACTTTAATTTATTTAGGTTTCTACCATTCTGAATTTCGCTTCAGGAATGCAATCCAATTTGAGTATTTTTCAATGTTCGATATCGATGTTCTTCTTTAGTGAAATTTCTGTTCTTATCATTGAGTAATATCACACCAAAGAGACGAAGACATTTATGTTTTGCTTAGTTCGTTGAAATATATTAATACCTTTCCTTCCTTTTAGTTTCCTTTCCCATTAGTTACGTTAAATATAATTTTCGTAGCGACCAAATGCTTGTTTCTATTTCTTTCGTAATTTCTCTGATACGAGATTGCATGGAAACAACATTGGAACCTTCATTGTCAATATGTGATGGCAAATCATCGCTTGAACTCATATTTACTCTTTCACAAAACCTAATTACGAGCGATACGAAAAAAGAAATAATTCAATGACAGCTATGTTACGGGAATAATAAAGCTAAGAAGTCAACTGCAAAGTTGTTCAATCCAAAGTACTTAAGTTTGGTTTCAAAAACAGTGTAGTTAACAATGTCTAAAGTTTCATTAAAAACAAGTTGCAGATGTTGTCATAACACTATGTAATTCGTCAGTTGCCATCGATAAAGCAGAAGTGCTAAAATTACAATGAAGACCAGAGTGAGTGAGTGACAAAATGATCAGTAAGTAAGCTTATTTCCAGCCTTCAGAAAATGTACCGTATGTATATCAGGCGGTATTGATGATGAATTGAATAAGCAGAAGTCACATTTTCTAAACTGACACCTTCAAAATCACAGCCAATAGCTTTAATACAAATTAACACGTTTTCAAATTTAATTTATGGCAATGGCAAACTGAAGTTCACCAGGGCTGAAGGTTCTTAAATTTGTTACCTGTTTGTAGAAATATAAGGTTTGTCTATATTAATTAATGAGTTAGTTATGTGCCAAATAATTACTAAAAATGTTAGCATCTTTAAATCCGTCTACCGGTTTAGAAGGACGATAACGTATTTTTTTCTTTTCTAGGCCTTTGCAGGATTGAATAGTCCTATTAACACAATTTCTAAGTTTTTTTGCATAATTTTCAATCGGTGCCATGTGATTATTCATAATTTAGGTTAGTTTTAACCCCCTAGTTTCATTAATACCTGTCAACAAAACCATTTTTTGCAATTCTAACTATTCACTCCTAATTTTATGAAAATGTTGATAACTTAAATGTCGAAAATATTTCAATAAAACTTCAATCTCCTTTTGGCTGCCCAAAAGCATAAAGGCGACCAATTAAGTAGGCATTTAAAATTAGATAACATATTGCATAAAAGGCTTATTTGAAGATCCCGAAACACGCATAAAAAGGCTATAAAAAATTAAATTATAACCAACTGGTCCACCTGTAGGTACCTGCCTTCGTGTTGACCAGTCATTTTTATTTTTATAACGACTACTGGTTTTATATAAAAAGTGTCATTGCGTCCACTTTAATTTGAAAATACGGTGTATAAAATTATTCATATGCTACTCAGTTCCTTTGGGAGGTGCAATCGCCGAGTCCCATTGTGTTGAGGGTGCGACAAAGACAACGACTGAGGCCGTGTACCACGTAGTAGACGTAGACAACCGGAGTTTGTATCGACCGGCTCGACTCATTGTGAAAGACGGTAGAGGAAATAAAAAATAAGTTGAGTCACACAATCTCGGCCTGTGTATTTCCATAGAGAAACACAAAAGTTTGATGAATATGGCAGAGGAGCAGAAGCACAGGTGTTGGGAACAAAGTGAATATTTTATCCCGTTTCTGAATGAGTTGAAATTTGATGGAAGCAACAATATGTGAAATATGCCTTGGAATTTCCGTTGCCTTACGATGTTGTGCGGGGTTAAAAGTTATTTTCATAAATTACGAATTAGAAAGTAACAGCAACAGCGGTAACGAGAAACAAATAAAAACTGTCAATACAACATTCTTGGGATGGATATATTACCGAGTGATTTCTATATTAGCGCTCGAAAACCAAATTCCTTAATGCTCTCTAAAACAGATATTTCAGATGACTGAGTGTTTAGATTAGTATGGTAATTTTTCTGTTCGTATTATGCATTCTTTATAGTTGCGTGTTCCCGTTTCTTTTATAGCATGTCAAATTTATAGTAATTGCAATATTATGTTTCAGATAAGGGACCAATAAAAACTAGCATAATATATTTTCATAAATGGCTAGATACGATAGAGAGCTTGTATTTATGTTGCTTTGATGTTTTCTGTAAATTAGTTAGATATTATACCATCACAACTACTTCCGAACACTTAACAGAGGAATTAAATTTGTCATAATAAAACTACTACTTATATGCATGTACAGTGATGACTGCTGGAAGAGAAACACCTTTTTTATTTATGATTTTTATTAATGATATAAATACATCATGATTTTGGCAATAAACACATAGGAAGATATGGACTTTGCTCTCCTAAACGTAATTTTACACAGGACAATTACAGTGTCGCGGTCTCCTTTCTGAAATTATGTGAATTTGATAATGAAATTCGTATAATTTCAAGAAGGAGCAGTGTTATAGCATACTGTATTCATAGTGCATCCGAAATTATTATTGAATTTCATATGAAATTCACATCATTTCGGGAGAAAGACTGCTCTCCGGAGACGGACTATGAAGTTTGTTATTCCTCACTAATGTACAGGGTGAGTTAACGCTATGGCAAAGTTGATTCGTCGCTAAATTATAATTGGGTCAAAATATTTCAAAATAGGTTCAGGTGAGGAGGCAAGAAATAGATATTTTAAAAATAATTTGACTTACCTATGCAGGGAGATTCGTTTCCGGAGGGTAGGCCAAAACTGTCTTTTTTTAAATGTTATTTGATTACTATATTTTACATAGGAATATGTAACTTTTTTGTAATAGGTACTGTGTGCCAAAAATTAGCCGTTTCCGAGAATTTTAATATAAAAAATGACATTTTCAGTGTTACTTTTTTGAGATGCAATTTAAACAATCATCACACAGGAACCAATACCTCAAAATATAGGACTTGCTTGTGTTATAATCAGTTCCATGCGCAAAGTAGGTTTGTCGGTGAGAGAAATTTCTCATAGTACGGTGTTACCAGGTATGGACTCAGGAAGGCAGTGGTCCCAGAGCAAGAGCTTTAGCTTTAGCTCTCAGAAAACGATTTAGTAATAATCAGACTATTGCAAATCAGTGGTTTGAAGAACATGGCGGGATGATCGGTATATATCGTCGATTACGGAGTTTTGACGTCATGTCTTATCGTCCACATTGGGTGCTGCCTCCCACTCGTCAACATCTTGCTAATCGCTTACAATGATATAGAGAGAGGAGTGACGAATCCCATTTTTAGCTGAGGATGTACGATGGTCTTGCAAGGGTGAGAAGGCGACACGGTAAATACGCGATTCACAATTTGACAAAGAGCGTCATTACGTATGGTAGCAGATCACCACTAGTTTTCATTAAATGCAACATGACATCATAATGCTACATTCAGAAAGTAGTGGAACCATATATCTTCAGACCATCCATAGTCTGTTTACCCTGACCACCAAAATCGCCTGATCTATCACCTATTGAATTTGTCTGGGACATGATTGGCGGCAGACTGCTGCATTTGCAACAGCCCCCACAGACCTAGCTCTTATCCATGAAGTTCAAATAGTTTTTAATGAGATACCCCAAGCACTTATCGACAATTTTATTAGATCCGAGCCCAAGTGTATCAATGAGTGTATTAGGAATCGTGGGTTCTCAACACACTATTGAACCCACTTTTGCAGTAGACGATTTTGCTGAAAATATAACCATTCAATAAGTACCTAAGTGAGCTTAAACCGATATTCTCAAAATTATTGAAATCTAATGATTTACCTTTCTTTGCCAAGTAGTATATCACCCACATTCAAATCGTGCCTATATGTAGTGTAGATATTCATAAAAATAACTTGATCACTCGGCGATCATTTTACCTATAATATAATGATGAGCACGAATAATTTCGAACCAGTAGGCGTAGAAATGAGTGCTACTTGAAGTATTACTTCACATAGTTCTTCCTCACAATACCTTCAGTAATTATTATAAAGTTTGTTTAGTCTTTACGTGAGACAGATTTTGCTTTCATGGTACCTGCAGATATAGCACTTTGTTTTCTGTCAATTGAGCCCTATTGAAGCCTAGACCCTAAGTAATTAGAGTTAGTAACGTCGTAAAGAAATTTAAAAATGATTTAGTTGTGTGGCATATTCACTTGTCTGTCATCTTCTCATTTTATTGCAGGTGAAAGGTGAGCATTATTGAATATATGTATCATTAAAATAACTTCTGTAACCGTAATATCTTTTGAATGTCAACGTTTATTAGTTAAAAGTAGATGATATATATATTTTGCTTTTTCAGGCGTTAGAATCCGTGCTTAAACATACCCTATTATTTATTTGTCCCTGTCTGCAGTTTCGTCCTACAGTTATCCACAATTTTCATCTAACGGTACATAGATTACTCTCAGTTTCTTCTTTTGCATATTATAATCGATAGCTTTGAGGTCACATGACGTCAGAATATTTCACACACTGAACTTAAAAATCGTGGTATACCTACGTATACCTAGAAAATAACCAGTATAGACAGCAGCTATACCAATTAATTTATTTTACACTTTCAATGACAGCGTTTCACATCTTATATTACTGCTACTCACAGTGTGGATCAGGAAATTATTTATTAAATTTATTAATGTGTGACGAACTTGAGACCTGTACGCATTTTTTTGTAATTTTATTAATTCTGTATTTACCTAGTTTAGGATATACAGTACCCATAAAAGGGATGCCGTATATACTTTTCAAAATAACTGTACTGTTTACATTTTGCTCTTCTACAATTTTGTTTCTTACTCCATCATTCTGGACACGCGTAATTCAGAGAGAGTCATAATTTGAATTCTTGTTCCGCTAACTATATGTGCCTAACTAACTATATGTATATGTGCAACTGCTTTTCGTTTAGAGATATCTATTCGATTAAATTCATAAATTTACAAACCGGGAACATCTGAACTTAAATACATAATTTACTACTACGTACTAGGTATAAGTTATAGTAGCTTCTCTTTAGATATTTAAATTTATTAATTATTAGGTATAGTACTCTTGTTTATAAACAAGACTTGTATCTTTTTGGTTATCTAGTACCTATGGTATCATTCTGTTGATTAATTAATACGGGTTTAATATCGTTTAAAAATAAAACCTTTTTAGGTTTATTGAATATTTTATCTTTAACAATTTTACTGTGATTCAAAACTTATCCAAAAAACATTTTTTTTCGATGTAACTTACAAATTCAATTTTGTAAAAAAAATCAAGGGCAGTTCGAAAATGATTTAAAAATACACTTCTGCAAGGCACTGGAAACTGGTCCACTGTAAAACCTGATCTTGCGCAAGGCAAAGCATGCAGTCGGAGACCGGCACGGCGGCAAAGTGCAGTAAAAAATAAACGGTCACAAAATTTAAAGAATTTCCCAAGGAAAGAAATAAATACAATTTTATATCAGTAAATTCAATTGGTTTTTGGCGCTATTGTTATTATCAATTAATAAAATTAATGTATGGTTAATTTAATTTGATATAGCTTTTCAAAATTTTGCCCACCGACGTGTAAACACATTTGGGCCCTATAACCCAGTTTCTACGAACTAACACAAATGTTTCTGGTTTGTATCCGTTTTTGACTGGTAAGTTATCGCCAGCAGCTATGATATATTTGCATAAGTCATTTTTAAATATCCCTACAAAAAGAAGTCCAAACGATTTAAGTCGGTAGATCGTGGCGACCATGGTACCGGTTCTCCTCTTCCAATCCATCGTATCTCTTGAACTTCATAACGGTAGGTACTCCTGAATATTTTGTCGAAAATGAGGGGGAGCACCACCGTGCAAGAACGACATTCGGAGTTGGATTTGGTAATATGAATGGTCCAATCAAGCGATCATTGACAATCCCTGCTTATACATTTAAGGAAAAAAGCGTTGTTGAAAAAGATCCCTTTGAATCGCGAGTGGATTTTCAAAATCTGGGATTTATAGCATTTTGTTGTAGCTACCATTCACAAAATCTAATTCGTAAGCTTGGTATTAATGCTTGGTCACGTTGTACATGGTACGGACATAATTGAGCTTCGTGCATAATACGCCAAACCGTTGATTGGGATATTCCTTGTACTTGTTGAGCAATTTGCCTTTATTTATTCGGGGATTATCTTCAATAATCTCTAAAATATGTTTCTTAGCTGCTGTAATACGCCGTGGACGCCATGCAACTCTAGCTTTTCTACGATGCAGCAGCTGCATTTGGCACATATCTATCGGGAAATGGTTCTGTGTACCGACGAGAAGCAGCTAAATCATTTTGTCTTACTTCACCATAAACTGAAAAACTAATACACAATATCGCAAAAACGTTAATACTAATCGGATTTCAGCATTCAGTCGCCTGGTACTATGTGTGGGCTAGAAAACGCACAACGCAAAGGCTTTCGTGTCCCAGAGATGTAAAGATTGAAAATTTATTCCCAAATTTTATTGGATAAGTTGTGAATCACCCTGTATAAATTGCTAGGAGTAAGTACTTACAGTATTTGCTACTACTACTATGGAATTTGTTTGTAAACTCATATTTTGAAAACTTATAGGCATACTTATGTAAATAATGATTGTCAATAAATTTTAAGATGTACTTTCAAACCAGTTATTTTTGAAAAATTTATTGGCTTAGCCAGCTAATTAAATATTTCCACAATTAATTATTCAATAAATTCCAACACCATCTCCACACAGTCTCCATATGGTGAAGATTCTTAAAATAGCAATGTTCATATCTTATATTTCTCTTAAATATTTGAATATCTAAATTATATTAGCGTTGACTGATTCTGCCAATAAACAAACTGTTATATTTACATTGATAATATATTATTTTTGAAAACTATACACTACTTTTACAGAACATATTATATAAAGTGTCAAAATTAATGTTTTTTTTTTCTACACAAATAATAATTTATATATCAAAATAAGTTTAAATAGTACATTAATTATTATTAAGACATAAAGTACAAACTGTAAGTATTCTTGTACCTATTTAAGCTATTTATATATAAATCGTATCAATAACAACAATTTTTAAATTATTTCGCTTCATCAGAAAATTGTATGGAAAAGTATTTCATTTCGCACAGTGGCGTAGCTACCATACCGCCAAACCTCGCGACCGCGGGAGGCCCTGATGTCAAAGAGGCCCAAAAAATATCAAAAAACTTCGACAAGATTTTAAAGGCCAACTGGCATTGCCACTAAGCCTTGTCAGAAAAAATACACGCTTGTAACTCGGTAATAATTAAGCCTCTATTCAAATATTACTTTGCCACGTAATCGAACCGTTTATTGTTTTTATGTTTTGCTGCTCTCCAAACTCCTGATTGAATGGAGGCTAATTCGTCTCTAGAAAATATCAGATTATTGAAGTAATTACGAAAATAACGCAATTAGTATTGCTAAAAGATGTATTATTAATTCATTATTTACAGGAAAAGTCAACATAAGCCAAAAACAATATGAGGAATGTGATGTAAACATTCTACTTTATAATCAAGAGCATCATTTTAAAGTAAATATTTATTACAAAGTTTTTGTTATTAAACAACCGTTTTGAAGGGATAGAGAAGACTGTTAACACAATCAATGACGGAATAATTATTTAAAGCTTGTCAGCAAACTTATCCTCGCGATATATCGTCAGCATTTCCTTTTGCAAATTGTTGCCTTATCTTCCCTTAAAGATATTAGAGAGTTCGCACATTTTTTAATTGTAGAAAATGACCATCAAATTTTGTAGAGGTATACATATACCGTTTTAATATAATTTTTGACGCTTCCTGTAACCATTGCGTCATCAGAACGCTCATTTTCTAAATTAAGATAATCAAAAACTATTTAAGAACTTGTTGCTTCCAAAATCGACTAATTAATTTGGCATTGCTTAGTATAGAGACCGAGAAAGCTACAGCAATGGACAAAACTGACTTATCAAAGTTTTTTGTTATTTTTCAGTATTGATATTTTTAATCTTATCACAATTTTTTTTTATTTTACAGTCTATACTTAATTAGTGTTGTTGTTTGATTTGTTGTATAATTTATAAGAAAATATCATAAAGTTTCTTTTAGATACTTGTTATAACTTCAGAAATAAATATTTTAAAAATATACTCCCTACTTTGTTATCTTCTACGCTGTGGTATGTCTGGTAACACGTCTTAGATACCTAAATGTTAAATGTTTCAAAAATATAATTTCGAACTAATGGAGACAATTAAGCGAAGCTTTATGGATATGAATAAATGACCTATGTGAAAAATCAATATGCAAATTAATGGCGTTGATATTGTGGTACACTACTGGTAAATCTTTTTTTATAGTTTTTGAAACGCAGCATATATTTTGAGCAAAAATAACCTATTGGCATTTTTGCATGGCTTTATATATTTAAATAAGTAAATAATGTATGTAAACAATGGAAAGATTTTATAAAATGTAACTATTCATAATGACTCAATAAATTATTTAATACCGTCTTTAAGTATTATATTAATCTATTAAAAATTTAACGAGTTTGTTGAGAATACTCCTTATATTTGTTGAGCAATTTGCTTGTCACTTATTCGGGAATTCTCTTCAACAATCTCTAAATTGTGTTCCTCAGCTGCTGCAATATGCCGTGACCACCCTGGACCTCAATCTCACCCACGATTAGGTTGCAAATTATAATATAAACCTTGTTCTCGGACAATTTTTGTTTTCATGCATGGAATCACAATTTTGATCTAAAAGTCATTGTATTCATTATGATCCCACATTAGCTAATTCATCACAACGACAGGCCCAAAAAATGTCGATCATCATAGTGTCAAAATTCTAGACTTTTTGCTCTCTGAACTTCTTTTTAAAAATGCGATTAGTTGAGAAAATATGCTTATATCTTGACTTTTCTTAACTGAAATCATACGTAGTCTTCAACATTGACTAGTGGTCCATAGTGTAGATGGCTTCTGGGAGCATTGCTTTCAGGAAAAATAAGCCTAAAATATTTTCTCAGGCAGCTCTTTACCTTCGTTAGCTTTACGCCAATCTTCAAACTTTTGGTACTTCAACTCATACCGCGCCTTGGATTTTGTCGGAACTAGATTTAAGATCGCTTCGTTTGCCGCTGCTTCTATATCAGAGGGAAAACTTCCATCAGAATCCATTGAATCACTCATTTTGAAAAGCACTTTTTATATTTTTGGGTTTGTTTGACAAAGTTTTGACAATAACCATGGTAAAGGTAAAATAAGAAAACTTGGTCGGTAAACTATTAATAGCAGGTAATTTTTTCTATTCATAGAAAATACATTTCTTGTCGTGTCATTTTACACTTATTGCCAAATATATTTTTTTTCATGTTATTTAAAAGAAAGTAGATAACATTGTGTAGAATATTTTTGTTGTAAATTCATGTTACTATACTCAATGTTTTATCAAAAACTTTACAATACTTACCTATATTGTAAATAATTACTCAAGCAAGTCGCATAAAATCATATACTTACTATAAGGAACCTGTCATACAGCATACAGGGGGAAGTACCTGAGAAAAAAATAGCGATAAAGCGATATATACATCAATAATATAGTACTTATTACGGGTTTTCGTGTGAAACTGCATTGCAAAAAATAGTTAATGATTTTAAATATACCATTGGCAAGGATCAGATTATTATAACAATTTTCCTAGATTTGCGTCGGGCCTTTAAAGTTGTTGACAGAAGTATTTTATTAAGAAAACTTAAACTATATTTCGGAGTGAACGAAAGTGCTTATCGCTGGTTTGATTCATATTTAAGTAGAAGAGGTCAAAAAACTAAAGTATTTGATAATAATATATCTGAAAAAAGAATAGTGACTAAAGGTGTACCTACCACTTGGTGCAATGCTGTTTATATGTTGTATTAATGATTTATTGCTTGAAGATTGGAGAAACTGTAAAATATATCTATTTGCTGATGACACTATTATCTACATCATTGATAAAAATATTAACGAATTAATAATATCTATGAATCAGTATCTTGTTAAAGTTAATATATAGTTTAGTAATAATAATAGTATATTATTAAACGAGCGGTAATGCAGGTCATAACTCACGCAGATGAAGTTTGCAGCACGAGCCGCAGGCGAGTGCTGTAATTCATCAAGGGAGTTATGACCATTACCGCAAGTTGAATACTATACTTTATCTACGACTATAACATCTTTTTTAGGACTATTATTAGAAATTGATTTGAAAACGTCAAAATTATTTTGTTAAAATATCAAATGACATTAGTCCCCCTCAGTGATAATAATTGACAGTTCCGCCTACTGACAGGCGTTGGCAATTTAATAATTTTAAAATCTTTGTTCTACTTTCATGCAAAAAACAATACTTTACTGAACTATATTTAGTGGAAAAAGTTGTTGGTTATTGTACTCATCTGTCATTCTACTGCAGCGTTTTGTCATCATGACAAACATAAATCTCCAAATCGACGTCACATTTGTCTAGACTTAGAGTCATCTAAATAACATTTTTTGGTTTTTGCATGAACGTAGAAAAAATATTGTAGGCAACTCGTACAACGACAACGTGTTGTCCTACTCGGCCTGACGCCCTCGTTGGACAATTTCACGTCGCGTGCAATAAACACTTTTTGTACTTGTTGCATAAATAACTATTAATTATTCATTCCTTTCCACTTGCTAAAAATTCTTTCCATTTTACACCAATGGAACGTATTTATCGGCCAAGAATTTACTGCGTACACTATTTACATACCGAATTATCATTGTAGAAGCCCAGCGTGAGTTATAATAACTCACTATAAAAACTCACGCTATTTGTTTATTGATACTATTAATTGTTCAAACGCAGTTGAATAATTAATATATAAATTAATAGGAGTAGACAAAATAATTGTTAATATAAATAATTGTAAATATATGATTATTAAAAGCAAACGTAACACTAACGTTTTAAGTGACGAGAATATTAAATTTGATGGCCAGTGTCTTGAACAAGTACAGTATGATAAATATTTGGGTATTGTTATTGATGAAAATTTTGATTTTAATGAAGATATTGAATATTTGACCAAAAAAATAAAAATAAAAAAATTTGATTTTTATGCAAAATTAGTAAAGCGCTGACACAGTATACCAAGACTTTAATATACACTGTTATTATTAAACCCTATTTTGAATACTGTTCATCTGTATTATTTATGTGTCAGGATTCTGGCCTTCATAAACTTCAGATTCTACAGAATAGATGTATGCGCATTTTATTAAATTATAACAGATATACGAGTATAAATAGAATGCAATTACAGCTTAACTAGATGTCAATTAAAGATTCAATTCAATTTTGAACTTTGATTTTTATTCATAAAATGATTATTAATATGCTCCCGAAATATACCTCTGTAAATTTGCAGTTTTGTCATGAAATTCATTCATATAACACTCGTCAAAAAAATCATATAAATATAAATCAGCATAACTTAGTGTACTAACAAAAGTATTTTTGATGCTGGAATAGCTGCATATAACAGTTTGCCATGTAACAAAAAATTCAAAAAATTTGTTCAGTTTTAAAAAAAGACGTCGGCAATATAGTATAAACAAATCATAGAATTGTTTAAAATAGGTCTGTTAAATAAAGGGAAAAAATTGGGGAAATTAGGATAGTATTTTTTAGGTGGTGTCTATTGCAGTGTATTTTATATTGTGTACTTTTTTGTGTATTGTGTTTCTTAGATCTATAATTTTATATATTTTTTATATTATTATTTTATTTTAGTTTAGTCACATATCTATGTACTCATACTTAGGTATGTTAGCGTTGCCAAATAAACAATAAACAATTAAACTCCTTGGAAGTTTTAAAAAAGTACAACTTCGTCAATCTTAAATGCATCAGTTTTCGGAATACAAATCATTATTTCTTTCACTGACTGCATATTACATAATATTTGAAATAATATGTAAATTAGCGTAGCAAATCTAAATTTTATTGCCAACTCGAATGATAAAATTCTAAAAAAGTTAGTTTATTAGATACCGAAACAGTTCTAGTGAGTACCTACTTATTTAATTTGAACTACATTTAGTTGTTTCTGAAGTATCTAATTTCCGTTTGCGTACGTAATATTCGGAATTGATGAAGAAAATTGGACAAGGCCACGATTTTTTTGCATATAATAGCAACACTATTATTAGATAATATTTCAAAAATGATTGCAACTGGACTATTTTAAAATGAAATAGCAAGTGTTGCAAATATAAATACTAAAAATTTAATACAACACAAAATGGATATTACTTTTGAATTTCTTATAGTAAAAAATATAGTTAAAAATAAATAATTAGCTCTACTCATAGACATAAATACGGGCAGACTAACTAAGGAGGACTCCAAAATTATAATTAGCACCCCTAAAATATATAGATAATATAAAATTTTCAGCTAACAAAGAATCTAAAAAAATCATCGGGAAAAGTACCTATATATTCTGATATTTGTATTGTGTGTATTATACATATCATGAAATGGCAAGGGTGCAAAATAAAAAAAAATATTTGAAATTTAGTGCCCAAAAATTAGATAATGGTTTCGCTCATGACTTTTTCAGTTCGAAAAGGTTCTCTAAATATCCTAAAATTTCAAAACGGGAACACAATTTTACTCTCTCATTTTGATTTCAGCATTCTCTCATTAACTAAACTTGATATCTGTAATAAATACTCATGAAGTTACTACTAATTAGGTAATATCAATCAATTAACAACCTATGTACTTTCTATCACTCTTGGAATGACGATTATTAAATCTTTTAGCTTGTAAATAGTCAATTTCTTTTTCTCCCATTCGATATGTCGAAAGACAAGGCATGAAAAATTTCCCCACGAAATTCTTCGTTCGCCGATGGCCTCAGCAAAGGTGCACGGTCGCCGCTGTGTACGAATTCCAATAAATTCAGCTTAGGTCCACTTAATCCACGGTAGCCGTGTCGGTAATGCGGCGAGCAGTGTTATCGGCAGCGCACTGACCACAGCAGCCAGAGTGTGTGAAGGCTACAGATGTGATTTATTTCTTCCATTGTTGACCTGGCTACGCTTGTGTATTTTTATCTGTCACGTTCTCTCAGGTCCCATCCTTTGAGTGCTAGAACTCAACGGCAGAGATGGACTGGCCTTTTTATATGTTAATAAAAATAATTACCATTTCCGGAGAATAAAGTTGATATAAGTAACTGTTATATTTATTGCCAAATGCTAAATGAAATGGGTTTGCTTCTGGATAATGAATTCCTACGAGTTGCTATACACCTAAGTCACTTTTGATACTTGAAAAACTAATGTAAATACTCGCATCATAAAAACGTTAATACGTACTATAAGTAATCAGATATACTACAACTTCAGTAATATTATTAGTTGAGAAACTTAATAGCTTTTAAACCACACTGTGTATCAACCAAGTTGAAATTACGTTGTAGTACTCCTACGGTATTTGAGGTATCATCTGTTAGTTCAATATCGTATTCAGATTGGATGCTTTGCCTTGTCAGGGCTTTTACAGTGAACCAGTTTCCAGAGCCGTGGAGAAGTGTATTTTTAAATCATTTTTAAACTGCTCTCTTTGAGTCCCCCGTACATTTTTTTTAGATAAGTTCTGATGAGGTCTTTATATTAACTAGTATAAGTAAAGATAAATAGCAATCAGTCCAATGTATCCAATAACTTAAAGCTCATTATTAATTTCACAAAAATTTGTTTCGATAAACCTTACATGTATCATTAGATAAACATAAAACCAATGATTTTTAATTTTATAAAAACCAATGTGTGTATTGTTGTTTGCAGGTTTTTTTGGTTTCCATATAAAGAATACCCTGGAAATTAATTTGTTCTAATGGCAGTGATTGTGTAAATTATCTGCAAAAGAAAATGTAATATCAAATAGAAAAATTGAGCTTCAGTTCAACAAACTAGTCATTGAATGTCGTTTTAATCGCATTCGAAAAAGTATATACAGAGACAATGGTTTTCTTCTTTCAAGGAAGGCTACTTATACTATTCTCTTCCTGGTTCTACCATCTCTTCATATCCTTTTGGAGAGGGAAGCCAGTGCGGCAGTATATAGATTAAGACAAGCGGCTATTACTACTAGTATCCTAGGCTGGCATAATGGACCACAATGGGCTGATGGAGGACATAGAAGGTCGCAGTACTTTGTTCATGGTTTCGGATGTTATGCCTACAAGAATCAACTATAGACTGCCTTTTGAAATTCTCCCTCCTCAGAGGGGGAATGGGAGCGAAGTAGGACCGACCTTCCGAAGGAATACAGATGCTAGTATACCGATGTTTCAAGACGCCTGAAAGGTGTTGAGGCTGGAGTGTATAGTTGCAACCCAAAGACTATGCTGTCAGTAAGCCTGGGTAAATATGCAACTATATGTTAGCCATAAATTTATGTCATTGAGTTGACATATACGCAAGTCCATAAAAATCTTTTCCTATAGCCAAGTAACTCGAAAAGCATTTGGATCCTACCGATGCAATTCAAGATGGTATGAAATTGTCAGAAGGCTCTGGAGTGGTTGGGAATAACAGAGTAACTCTGGTTTTGATAGCTGGTCATGCAGGTATCCAGGGGACGAGGCGGCGGACTCGT
Source organism: Monochamus saltuarius (assembly GCA_025584915.1). Classification (NCBI taxonomy): domain Eukaryota; kingdom Metazoa; phylum Arthropoda; class Insecta; order Coleoptera; family Cerambycidae; genus Monochamus; species Monochamus saltuarius. The sequence goes on along the minus strand of CM046721.1, from coordinate 73,930,631 downwards.
TGGCAAGGCAAGGTGCCTTCTCCAGCTTCATTGGTCCAGAATCAGCTCTTAACATAGCTTCGACTACTCGCAAAGCAGCCATCTCGGCCTGGGTGGAGGACATACCTATGTGAGTATTGGTGCAAATTTCCAAGATTAGCTCATTCAAAGGCGTTCATAGGTAATTTATCAACACAGATAACTAAAAACTTAATAGAGTTAAATAGGTTAGACCTAAAGGCTATAATAGTTGGTCTGTATACTCAAGTTGGACTTGGCTGAAGAAACCGTGTAGCAATAATTGTGTTTGGAGAGTGATGAATGGGAACAACATATAGCTACTATGTCACTGTTCAGCAGGGGAACAGACCAGATTTTCCATATTTGGCAAGATACATCTTTTGCCGAAAGATCTGGACAAAATCTCGCCCAACAAGGATAATAGCTTCATAAAGATGCTAAACCTGTTGAGTGAAGTACAATATGGGTATGAACCACATTAGGTCGCAGTGGAGAGTAAGTTCTTGGTTAGCAAACTTTGAACATAATATAATATAAACCGTTTTCCGCTTTGAGGATGAGAAGCTTTGTTTAAATATATTGAACATAATTTTAACTGTACTGTATAATTCTAATTATTCATTCCTTATGACGAGGTTACTGAGTCCGTGTTGATAGGATTTTATATCCTGATCGTGTCACATCATACTGAACAAGGACGTGAACATCGTGATTCGCAGAGTTCTCCAGATTTATCGATGTTTCCGAGTGACGTCAAAAAATGTTACGGTATGTATTAGTTTAGTTTGGCAAGCTCTTCTTAGCATAGAGTCACATTGGTTAAACAAAGGTTACGCAAAGTGTGGTCGTGGGCCTTATTTTCTAACATAATTCATCGGACCAAATACAACAAGAAAACATCAAATTGTTCGCAACGCAACGGAGTTCTGTTTGGAAATAATTTTCCCGCCAATTTGTTACACGTACATATCAAGACTTACTTTGACCTTGTTCCGGTCGCAGTTACGCATTGAGCTTTAGATGTACCCATGATAGCTATATTGCGAACTGGATGTAGGTATAAATATTATTTAAGCATTTGTGCATTTTATTCAACCGTTAAATTATGTTAATTATATAGTTACCGATGTAGTCATATAAAAGGAACTATCACCTGCGTGTCTTCAAATAGTACATTGGGGACATGTTTTATCAAAAAAATTACACAAATCATTAAGAGCAGGACTTCTGCCGCTACGGAAAAGGATGGCGCCACGGGTATTTATTTTGTTGGATTTACAACTTTATTAATACAAAACTATTTTAAAATTTCTCTTCACAGATATATTTTAGACAATGCAAAGTAGGTAATGACATATTTTTTATAAGATATTTTTATTGTATAAGCCCAATAAACGCATTTTTAGTTTGAAAATGAAACTCAAGTTTCTAACTTGTTTATTCCAAAATGTATTACCTTTAGATCCTAGAATAGACCTTTCTACACAACTCCTCAAAGACAAATTTCAATGAAACCTACTTTAGAATCTGTAAAGTTTACAAAATTGGATGTTTTTCCCTCCATATTGTTTACATATTCACATATTCTCTTAGGAATTAGAAGGTATTACAGGCTTTAGATTTAGTTCAGCTTCTATGCCACAGATGTCACTAGCACGTTTTCATGAATAGTTTTATGGGAGAATCAGTGGCGTCCTATTTGATTGATTTATATTGACTGAATATAAATATAGATTAATTTAATATACGTGACGTATATACCCACTTTGATTTCCAATACATGTATATGTATTTAAATAATTATAAAATTGGTATTTAATGAGTAGTGTAAAATACAGTACTTTTTTAGTAAATTGTCATTTTAAAATAAGAATATATACCTAGGTAATTTATACAATCTTAATTTAACGTATTATCAATGGTGACACGGAAAGATAAATAATACTTATGGCGAGTTTGTCATTTAATAGTAAAAATGTACCTATTTGATTCACCCATCATATATTTGGTAGGATTTCCGCACTTAAAAATTAAGGTAGAGTTCGAGCGATTTTTTTATTCGCTGCAATTAAACAGGGTATAAAAAAGTTTTTTTTAAATAAATGCTTTCACACAGCCACTTATGTTGTGAATATCATTCTTCTCAAAACTTTCGAACATTTTGTTATTTGATATTTTTTTTTTGTCAATTTCAAGTGAACTCACTTAAAATTGACAAAATTATTGAATTTGAAAATATTCTCATTTTTTCATCTAGAAAATGGTATTTTCAATACAAACGGGACAATAAATTACAAATACTTTGACAAACTTCCACATTTATAATCGAATACATACATATAAATAACACTACTGATACATAATTATTTTAATTGTATGAACAACCGACACAGCTCTCAACCTCCGCGGCACCCGTAAGTTCTAGGAGGGTTCTATAGGCAGAGGAAAATATGCGTTTCGTCGATGTCATGACAACCGCCGTAAATAAAACTGATTTGCAGCGGTTTTAACTGGTGCTGGTTCCGCGGACATTTCTTCTGCATTAGCATTATATTATGAAATCAAAAAAATAAAGCATACCTAGACGCGTTCAGCAAAAGCACTGACTGTGAGAAGGCGTTCGGCGCCCTACGTTTTAATATTATTATTAGTGATTTTTACAAATTTTGTAATAGATATAAACCATGTATTTTAATCTAGACACAAATTACAAAATTTATATTAAAATACCTAGATTAAAAATAATTTTAAGTGGTACGCTAGCCGCCACCTTATTATTTAATGCTGGCACTACGTATTATAATATGTAATTTGATTTATACCTACAGTGTCTTTATTGTATTGCGATGATAATATTTATTTGTAAATATTTTTCAAAATATTTTTAGACATTTTGTTCTACTTTTAGAAAAATTGAAAAGTCATAAATAACACAAAATATTCAGATTTTTGCTCTTTTAAATATAGTTTTCCTGATTTTTTTGATAGGGTATTCAATTTTTAGATAATATTTAAAATTGGCTAGAATCACAGGTACTATTTTCTAAAACAGATACTACAAAATGGTTTTGATATTCGGTCATTTCTCCGAACTTAACTAATATCAGGTAAATATTGTAGAAAATTTATGTTCATAAAAATTCTATATAGCTAAAAAAATGTGCACAGTAAGTAATATATTAACATTAGCTTTAACATTAAATAAAAACTCTTTTTATTTGCTTTTGAGATAAAAGGTGTTTCAACGTTTTACAAAAAATATACAAGGTGTTCAGTAAAGAATGGGCCAAAATAATGAATCTGCAAAATATTCGAATTTTATTCACCTATTTAGTAGCTTAAAATGAATAATTATTAGTATTACAAAACTCCACCGAATGGGGGTATCGCCAGGCACTATGGGTTATTTCACTATACGCATATTATGCCCAGTGATAATGGTCAACTTGATACTTGTTATAAGCATTTTTCAGAGTATTGTTCGTGTTCCGTACTGTTTTTTAGTCAGTATGAATGCAGAAAAATAATAAAAGTGTGTAATATGTTTCGTATTACACATATTATTATTAGGGTATATTTAAAACTGAAGTATTTTTGAAGAAATATTCATGTAAATCACCCCATTTATTTATAAAAGTTTTATCAAGTATAAAATATACTCGTATGTAACGTTAACTTCAGTTTTGTTTTTCATTACATTATAAAGTTTTTGGTTTAAAACGAGGTAAATATATTTAATACATAAATTTTCAGCACTTTTCAGAAAATAAATTATACAGTGTAAATAAAACGTTTCGAGACAATTTACACATTTTTCAGTGTTAGGTACGTGAAATAATGTAGTAAATGATATATTTATTTTTTTTTTCTCAACTAACCATTATATGTATACGCATGTGCGCTATGAGTAAGTATATATGGCTGTCTCATAATGAGACTCTCATTCATTCATTCCGAGAACTAAGACCATTTCAACGGAACCGTGCCGTGCTTACGCTTAGTTTTCACCACAAAATATTTGTTTTCAATTGTAAATTACTTCTATTTATATCAAATAGAGAAATGCCAGTTGCGTTAAAAGTGTTTAATGCAATAAAAATCACATTGAAAAATGAAGCGTTTTCTAAAAGAACAGTAGGTATTTACTAACCTAAATAAGTTTCAAAAACAATTTTTGTTGTTGTTGTAAATGAGTGTCCTTTTATTTTAAATTAATATATAAACTGCATATTATTATTGAAAAAGAGGAAATGTGTCAAAGATTACGGTCACTTTACGTTAAGGGTAGCGCATTTCTGTTAAACAAGATAAATGTTGATATAATTACCTAATCTCAGTATAAACAAAATCTACTTTCCACATTTCATTAAAATTGACTACATTCAGGACGTAACTTTAAAATATGAAAAATTCCGAAAGGGAGAGTTGTACGAAAAGTAATTATGGTAATTATTTACACTACGTAAACCTCTCAATCTTAACAAAATAATTCCTACCTTCCCCCTATTTTCGAGGTGCTGATCACGAATCTGAAGCAGATTTCGGCGCTCGCATGTAGTTTTCTGAAAAATTATTCAAAATTGTAGCCTCTATGTATACATTACATTAGGTTGAAATTGCAATATAACTCATACATATTTTGACAACAGTGTGACGTCATGGAATGAAGACGGCAGAGATGTACAATGCAATTTCAACCTAATGTAGTGTATAAATAGAGGTTATAATTTTGAATAATTTTTTTTTCGAAAACTACATGCGAGCGCCGAAATCTGACTTCAGATTCGTGATCAGCACCCTCGAAAATAGGGGGGTCGGAATTTTTTTGTTAAGATTGGAGAGGTTTACGTTAATGTAAATAATTACCGTAATTATAGAGAACACTTATTTAGTCTTCTCTTCTATCTGTTCCAACCAACCGTAAATACTCAATACAACTTAAAATATCTCATTATTTATCAAAAATAACTTGTCTAAGATCATTGGTCTTTCATTTTAATTTTATAAAATGAATGAGAGAACAGCCACAGTAATTCGCAATGTCACAATAATAAGTTAACAGATAACCCTTTAATGTGTCTAGGATCATGATGAATCAGTTACTAGTTTGAATCTGAAAGTTGCGCTGTATTATGGAGCATGCGCAAATGCATCACAGTTTTTATATTCCCTAATTTTCAACGCCAAGGTCATACATTGTATGTGATAAAACCAAGGGCAGCGGTAACCTTCGCAACTACCTGCGGAACGTATTCTAGTCCCACTCTTTTAATGATATTTCTAATACCAATAAGTAAAATAGAGAAATACTATAAATTTTTATCTTCAAGTTGTTTATAGCAAGATGGAAACACTTTAAAAATTTGTTAGCAATTTTTTAAGTTTAAAATCTGACTATGCTACTGAATTCAGTATTTTTTAAAATTTGTGCCAAGTCTAATGAAGAAATAGGTATATTATTACTGGTAAAATTGATATAATTACTTTTGATAGTTTTCATTATTTCAAAACTATTTAAATAATAAGAATAGAATATTATTTTTAAAATATTACATTTAATTTAACAGTAATTATTAAGTTTTAATAGATATATGGTTTAATTATAATTTAAAATTACAGAAGTAATAATAAATAACAAATACATTAACCAAGGAATGCAACTGTGTACTTACATTTTTGAAGATTATTGTAAGTATATTGTATGTATTTGGTTTTGAGTGTTCTATTTCAAATAAAAAAAAAAGTTATAGCTGTTTGAAGTTGTCAAAATGTAACGGCAAGAGTAAAACGCTTGGTATAATATTTTAAAATTTGTAAATATACCTATCATAATTTGGCGTCGTTCTTCGGATCAGTATTTTCCCAGATGACAATCGACGCTAATTCGCGGTGGGACATCTTGTATAATAAAGATTTTTAAACTCTATATATTCTCTGATTTATTAAAAAGAAGATGCAAATACACACCTCGGTCAAGTGCCTATTGTACACCAATGCTTACCTACTACAAACTATATTTTTGATTAGTTTTATTATACATATTATAAGCACTGCTGTATTAAAAATATATCGCCAAAAAAAATTTATTCAAGGTCAAACTTGATGTTTTTTGTTTTATCTTCATTGTTACTAGATCATTGTGACTAAATATTGTTTATAGAAAATTGAACGATTATTAATTTTCATTAATGCATATTAACATATTTATAGTTACATATATACATATATTTTACTGTCAACGATTATAATACGTTGATTTTCAAATAAAATTTTACATTTTCAAGATAAATTATAATGTACTACACTGGATAATGTGGAGACAAGTTGTCGAAAACAGCGACACCTGTTGCTTAATAGAACAAATAACCAGCATGTTCAACTGCCGTCTTTGGTGGGAAACCAATATAAATTAATAATTTTATTCGAACTGAGGTACAAGTAGCGCCAAAATTATGCGGTGGCAGAAGTCCTGCTCTTAAAGTTAAATTACAACATTTCCTATAATAGATGATTTTGTGTGATTTTCATACAATCTGATCTACAATGTACATATCTTAAAATAGAATAATACCCTCCATTTTAAAACAGTAAAGCAAAATATGAATTAGTTACTTAATTAATTATTATTGTAATTCTATTCACTTAATAAAATAACTAAATTTAGTCAGAATACGGTCCTTCTAATCATACGGTATTTCAACCTTCACGAACAGCGTCAAAGAACAGAAAAAAGTTTCGATTGAGTTAATGTATTTTAAATTAAGATAAAGTATGGATGCTTATCGACTTGTTTGGTTTAGAAATGTTATTAAACATTGTTTTTGATTTGTTATAGAGCTGATAAATTGAAACAAAATAAAAGCAGTAGGTCAGCCATTAACAACAGTAAAAAAACTTTCTTAAAAATTATGTATTATAGTTACTCAAATGTAAGGTCTAATATGCATACGTAATGTGCTTAAAAACTTTGTAGCCAAATATTTTAGAGGCTGTGAAAATGTCCTATGTCCATAGACATTTTACTAGTAAATAAATATGAAAATGAGGAAAAATCAAAGTAGGCCAAGGACATTGAAATTGCACACTTACCCAGTTTTTCATTTTAAGACATTTTTCTTAATAACATATTGTCGTATCAAACAGAAACAGCACTTCACTAGTGAAAAATATCAGTATTTTCAAGGCTTACTGAATTTTACGGAGCTTGTATCTCAGAAGGTCATCTTTCAATACCAATTTTTTTTGTCTCGTACAGGAGTCGTTTCACCTATACGGGGACACCCTGTATATCATAATCAATGTTGACAACAGCAGCAATTACTTTGGAAGTGAATATGAAGTGATTGTCATTAATTGATATTGACTTTTGATCGTATTTATCGCATCTTACGAATTGTATTACTCTGATATGAATCCCCTCTAAAAAAATGCTACTTCGTTTATTATTTATGTCTTTAATACTTTCCCTTTAAAGGATAAATAAACCCGAGGTTATCATGGTCAAACAGCGAATATTGATTATGACTGTATATTTCATAATTTATTGATGTAACTGCTAGATACCTAACTAAACACAAAAAAATATAGATTTTTTAAGTACGATTCATAGGTCAACTGATATTTTAAGCATCAAAATTAATTAGCTCTATTATAATATTCCTACATACAGAATATATATCTTACCTACCCTACAGGCATATTACAACTTTAAAATAAAATAAAATTTAATCATTTTATACATCCTATTGTAGTTTTACATATCTAGATCTTTAAGATTAAAGATACAAACAAACTTACTGACGCAATATTTTGCTCTCAGTCGTCTGAAAGTAAAACTAAAACTAATTGTTAATCAAAATTGTTTCATATTCTAATTTGACATGTCTATTTCAATCGTGAAATCTAAGTTAGTTACCTTGTCAACCATTTGAATTGCAATATTGGAAATATTTGGTTTTGATTGAAAGATTAAAAGTACCTGAGTAACTTCAAATGGTAGTGATACACTATTAAAAAGTAAAACAGGATTCTTAATCAACTGAGTGCAAAATAGTATTTTACCAAAAAGGCTGGAAAACAAAGAGGGGACAAAGATCACCGTGTATTTACTTTGCTGTGTATGCTATCCGCTACTAGATAATTTGGAAAACTATTATTTTAGATTCACTATTACTCCTTAGATTTTATTTGAATTTAATGATTTTAAAGTATCGAGCTTTGCAACTAACTGGAAAATTTCATATTGTGTTGAGTTTGATTAATTAATTGTTTTCTTATACCTAATGACATTTTCTAGAAGTTAAAGAAAAGTTAGAAACAAATTTTTAAGACTTAGATAAGATCGTGTAAGTAAAGATATAAGTCTATGAGATTAACAAAATTTTGTCCATTTTCGATTTTAATGTAAGTGTGTAATTAAATAAATCAAGCTGAATTTGAACATCAGTTCTACTTATTTGCACTAAACATATAACATTGACAGTTACAATTATATTTTAATACCATTAAGCAAATAAAAGCAAATAACTACAAACTTACTTAACTAAGATTTAATTTAAGAAAAAACGCAAAATCAATATAATATTAAAAAAATTATCCCATATGTGGGATAAGAAAATTTAATCACATATCTAACGCTTTTAAAAATTTAAAATGGTTGTCTATGGAAATAAGAAGAGATTATCATGCTCTATGTTTTTATCAGAAGTTAATTTTACTAAGACTTCTTACCTTTATAACAAATTAATTTTTAGGACTGACGTGCACAACATTAATATACGTAGCAAAGGACTATTAACCATGCCTACTCACAAATCTGCTTTCTTTGAGCGATCATTTTCATACAATATTGTTAAATTGTTCAATAGGCTGAATCCTGAATTAAAATCATTGTCGCCATATACTTTTAAAATGTCTCTAAAAAAACTTTTTCTTGATGATTATTTGTAGATTGCTATTAATATTGATAATTTTGTTACTCTTACATATCTTCTGATCCACGCGATTCTGGGATACGCGGAAGACCAGGAAACTACTTTGTGGTGTACTGAGCGTATTTCCTTTTTGTCCTACTGCATGATTATATGTATGTATACTAAACATGTATAAAAAAAAATGTTATTTTTGGGCAAATAAACTTTATTATTATTATTATTATTATTATTTCCGACAGATGACAAATATAGGTACCAAATGAAATTAGTTGTTCAATTGATTTACGTGATTTAGCTGATTTCTCAGATTTCGGTGATTTCACAGGATCTCATGTAATTTTAAGTGATTTGTCCGGTTTTACACATTTCATTGATTTATAGACATTTCTTTTATTTCACACAAAATGTATACCTGATTTTAGGAGTGTCACACCTCTCGACTTCTAAAATTTATTTCCATTTTACATAACTCTCAAGTAAATAATGTTACTAAATACTGAGAGTTTGTTTGGTCTATAATAATTTTCCAAGTTGTTACGCTGTGATCTAGGTAACTGGTTGCTGTCAATAACAAAAATAAAGTGCGCATCCCTGACATTAGCTGAAATTTTTTGATCTATCCTTGTTGTTCTTGGGCTAGGCTATGTGGGAGCGGACCCACTATCAGAATCTATATTGATTTCGGCTCATGTCGCGGCGAAACTTTTGCGGTGTCGCCACTGAAGATGCCTACAGTGAAGATCACCTAAACGTTAGGAAGCGTAGGTTACAACCAGTTACAGAGGCGTCCACTAACGTCATAACCGAAACAAAGGTGCAGATCTAGTGTATTTTTTTATTATTATTTTGTCAACACCCTGTGTATAAGATTTTGAAAAATTTGTTCAGGCATTTGAATAAAGCAGAAATAGAGTTTATGAGAGATTTCAACTAGTAAACCTACTTTTATCATCAAACTCACAAGTCTTATTTATACGTAAGGCTACCTTTTCATTTGGGGGAAAAATGAAGGACAATTTTCCAAACATGTGCATAAGTCGGAGTGGCCTTCAAAGTCACCCGACATCACTTCTGTCGGTTATTATTTGTGAAGCCATTTAAAGTTGAAGGTATATTAAACTAACAGTCAGGAGCAACTGATTGAGCAAATTGTAAATACTTGCAATTAAGTAAAAAATAAGCCTGATATAGGTAATAAGAACATATCTAACAGCTATTACGAATATAAAAAAACGTGTGTAGTGTCCTAATATATTTTTGCTTTTTTTCTTGTCCGGTTTTATTGCTATCTGTTATTTAGCATACTGTTTTATATTTCTATTTAAACAAATTTATATGTTGTTTATTGACTGAATTGGACAATTTATAAAAATCATTCAGTTACAACAAAACACTAATTTTAGTATTATTATTTCTACACATACATATTAGTTCACACTAAAAATTTGCCTTTTCCTTTATATTTTATTTTTAATTGGTCAGTGGCCGGGCGTCAATAGTGACCAGTCCACCGTGATCAGCTGTATTCGTGAAAATGATTGGCACTCTCTCTGCGGATCTCGTAGGGTGGAAAAATGTTGACTTGGGTCAATGTGCGAGATTGATACCAGTCAATGTTTAACCACTCTCCTAATTAATGTGTTTTCCCCCATTCCTGCACTGAATCGTGCAGAGGGCCTACCAAAGTAAGTCGTTATTGGACACAAATGCGGCTTGATTAATAATAATATACCGCCCCCTCTCCCACACAAGTCTCCGATTTCTCGAATAATCCTTATGATTAGAATAAGGGATAGAAGTATTATTATTATTACTGCAGGATTCAATCAATATTCTAAGCTTGAACAAACAATGAAACAGGAAGATTTCAAAGCGCAACTACAGTAAATTCACTATAGACTATTTCTGCTCTACTCAAATGCTTGGACATATTTTTCAAAATCGTACATACAGGATGTTGCTTATGACTTTAATGTATTGACATTTACCGTATTTCACTTGATTATACAATTAATTAGTCTTTTATGGCAAGCAAATAAATAGTCAAAATCTATAAAACACCCTGTATTTGACAACAGTTTTTTGAAACCACCTAGACGTCCCGTATTCACTGTTAACATATGTAGATATATTTCCCAATGAAACACGAAGCAAACGATCATTATTATCTTATAATTAAAGCGAATTTACAAAAGTTTACAGAATATATCCTTCTAAAGTCAAATTTTAATTATTTTCCTATGGCACTACGGCACTGTAGTCCTGACCAACACGTATTTTTTCTTTTGGTGATGCAGAACACTTAAATATTTAAAATTTAAATATAGGTACACTTTTCATTAATAAATATCCAGCAGCGCAGAATTTGAAAGGCGTGTCTAATGCTAAATATGCTGCTACCCGAATTCGAATAAAAAATAATAAATGATTGAATTTACCACACTTGACTGCCAGTTTTCACGGTTATAACTTCTGACATTTATTTATTACATACTTTTGCACACCTAATTTAAATAATACCTGTACCTTTTTACGTCCGCATATAATTTGTCCCTATGTGATTGTCCTGTTTCATGTCCTTACATCAACTTAAGTGTCAATTAATTCAAAATACGATCCAGCGGTGCCGTTTGATGAATGTCCACTGTGTTTCATACCTGTCTCCGATTTTATTTTATTAATGTTATATGTGTCTATATAACGTATTGACAAATAATTTTTCATATATAATCATCGATTCCAAACATAAAATGGAAAAACCTAGGGCAATACTTACTTCGAAGCAAACCATAATAACCTTATAAATAATAAAATATAATGTGAAGCACATTTCATCTAGATTATCTTATTTTTTTAAATACTTTGTCTTAAAAATGTTTCTAAGGTAGCTTTGTAAGTACCTAATTCTGATAGATTAGATCTTTTAAAAAGAAGAAAATGTAGAATGTCCAAGATACTTGCAAATAATAATAATAATAATAATAATAATAATCTTTATTAATCCTTTTAGACATTAAAAATGTATAGGACAAGTCAAAATAAAGTAGATCACAAGAACACAAACGATCTACAATCTACATAACATAATTCATGAGGACACACAAGCCAGAATAAAACAAACCAAAATAAAACAAACAGAATGTAAAATACTCATAACTAGACGTAATCAAAACTCCCGGTCAGAGAAGAATTCCTGTAAACTATAATAGCATTTTTTCAATAGAATTTCCTTGAGCCTAATTTTAAAATCCTTAAATTCCATATTTTTTAATTGTACTGAAAGGTGATTATATAATTTTATACCTATATATGTAACACACTTTTCAAATTTAGCTGTTTTGTGCTTCTGGAGCATAATCAGATCAGAGTATCTTGTTACATAATTAACTAAGCCAGATCTACAAGGAAATTCCTTAATATTTGTTTTAATATACAATAACGTACGATAAATATAAATACATGGAAAACTCATGATGTCATTATTAATAAATACAGGTTTACAAGAATCCCTGCGATGTAGGTTGAAAATCAATCTTAAAATCCTCTTTTGAGATATAAAGATTCTCTTGCTATCAGTGGAATTACCCCACAAGATAACATTATATGTCAAATGTCCATAAAACAGGCTGTAGTACACATTTATTAATGCACTCAGTGGCATGCAGTGTTTGATTCGCGATATTGCATAATATGTATGATTAAGTTATTTCATTACTGAGTTGACGTGATCACACCATTTAAGATTATTGTCAACTAGCACGGCTAAGAATTTCGTGCATCTAGTTGAGACTATTTGGGCATCCCTAACAGAAATTACTAGGGAAGATCTTGAGCTGAATTCAAACAATGGAAATACAAACACTGTGTTTTCGCTACGTTGACCATTAAGCCATTATTTTCACACCAGTTAACGAAACACAAAACTAAATCTCTGATTAAACATTGGAGACCATCGTGAGTTTCCGCTGATACCACCATGGATGTGTCATCAGCAAATAATGTAATGACATCTGCACTTATATTTGCAGGTAAGTCATTCACAAAAATTAAAAAAAGCAAAGGACCCAAAACTGAGCCCTGGGGAACTCCAGTATTTACATCATACAGTTCCGAGGTCTGGTCTTTAATTTTGACATAGAGTTTCCTCTGCGAGAGATAGCTGATCAGCCAGCTAAGAAAAATACCACGAAATCCTACATTATATAATTTATGCTCAATAAATTTAAGATTCAAACAATCGAAAGCTCGCGACAAATCAAAAAATAGTCCAGACACATGCCTACCCAAGTCAAGTTGTTTATAGACATGTTCTATTAGGCTACATGTAGCAGATTCAGTTGATTTCCCTGCCCTGAAACCGTGCTGAGCTTTATTAAGAATATCGAATTTATTTAAAAAATCAAAGATTCGATTATATATAACTCTTTCCATTATTTTGGAAACAACACTGAGAATGGATATCGGTCTGTAGTTAGCAATATTTTCAAGGTCATCTTTTTTATGGACAGGGATAATTTTAGCAATTTTTAGGATTGAAGGAAATTTGCCGGTGGTTACAGATAAATTAATCATGTGGGCAATATGTCCGGCAACCGCGGGGCAAGCAGATTTAAAAATTTTTGCAGACAAATTGTCTAAACCAGATGAATTAATGTTTTTTAAATTATTTATAATACTGACAACTTCCTCCCTCGTTACTGGTCCAAAAAAGAACGTTTTATGAAGCATGTTAGACACCGTACACACTGTGGGTCTGGAATTGCGGTAATATTCATTCAAACTCTTTTCAGCTATACTGGCAAAGTAGTTGCCAAATTCAACAGCCACTTTACAAGTATCATTTATTAAACTGTCTCCAATGCGGAGGGACACATCTTTGCAATTCTTTTTTATACCAGTTTCTTTATGTACTAGATTCCAAACAGTTTTGGATTTATTATTGGACTTGTCAATTAGACTGGTATAGAAATTACGTTTAGACTGATTAAGCATTCTCACATATTGTAATTTAGCCAATTTATACTGAACCTGAAAATTATCATCACCAATGTTTTTTGCCAACCAATACAGATTTTTAAGGTTATTACTAGCTCGTATAATTTCACCGGTTACCCAATTAGAGCCGGACCTGGAAACTGAATTGTGTAGTAATTTTGGGCAAAATTTGTCCAATACAAAAAAGAGAATATTTAATAATTCCCCAAGGGCTTGGTCAACGTCTTTATGCGAATATATGTTGACAAAATCGGTGGTCAATAAGGCATTAGAAAATTGTTCCAGATTATGACCAGAAATATTTCTGTAATAATTCAGTTGCTTATGAATTACATGACTCTGCGAGTTAAGGCTAAAGTCATAATTTAGAGTGAATAGTCTGTGATCACTAAAGCCTGCCTCATAGACATTTGTGGTGCAAAGAGACTTATTCATGTTGGTTAAAATATAATCAACCTTTGTCGAACTTGTATGTCCCAACCTATTTGTAAAGACTCTTGTAGGGGTCATAGAAGTAACTTGTACATTATAACATAAAAGAAATTCTTCGAACAATAATTTATGCATTGTATTACTAAGGTAGTCAATATTTAAGTCACCACAAATAAAAATATTATGACTATGCTTATTAGTAAATAGTAAAATGGCTTCAAGATTTTCCAAAAAGGTTTCCAGCCCGCCAGACGGGGGGCGGTAAACACTTAAAATACAAATTTTGTTATCACCAAACTTCAAACTAATACCGGCACACTCACATTGCATCTCCATAGCTAGTTGGTCCAAGTCCAGTCTTCGTGCCTGCAGATGGTCCTTAATATAGATCATAGTGCCTCCATGGATATTATTGCTCCTGCAGAAATATGACACCAAATCATACCCCGGAAGGACCATTAGATTAATATTGTCAAGGGTACACCAATGCTCTGCAATACTAATTATATCAGGTTTTTCATCAGCCACTATAACTTCCAGTTTAATAATTTTATTTGTAATACATTGAGCATTAAGTTGCATTATTTTGAGGGTACAATTTTCAATAAATTTACACGTGGTGGTAGAACTAGTACCAGAAATACTAGTCTTATTTTCGGTGATTAGGTTACTTGATTTGTTATCCTGCGTTGGTAAAAATACCTCACATGAGCCAGTTTAGGCCATGTAGAGGGCAGCATTGCTTTATCATGACCATCTTGTGATATTGTAACCTTGAAGGATGAATACCTCTCGGGGTGCTTCGCCTGAAGTGCTTCACATTTAACCTCAGGGAAGTTGCCAGTTAAAAAGGATGTTAGTTGCTCCAGAGTTGTGTTAGGCTTTAAATTAGACACATGAAAGGACAGAGCTTTTTTTATTCCCTCTACTTGACATGGTCCAGAAAATTCTCCAATCAATAGAGTTTGGCGTCGTTTATTTATTTTCGTTTTATGGGAAACCCGCTTCCATTCCTGTTCAGGTTTTTTATTACTAGGCATATCAGTAAAATTACACTGATCCTCAGATGATGGTGGATGAAGGTTGGTATATCCACAATCATCAGCTACCTCAACCACCTCCTTTTCTATGGTTGTTGCAGTGGATCTTTTCAAATTCACGTTTTTCTTCTTGGTCTTGGTACCCTTTGGACCCGCCGCCACTGGGATCTCAGTAGACACATTAGTCGAGGCTAAGTCGAATTCTCTACCAATGCTGATATCGGTTTTTACCTTACAGTTTTTTCCATTGGAATTATTTTTATCGTTGACTATCAATTTCTCACTTAGAAGTTGTACTTTTTCACGCAGTTCAGCAATAATCAGGTCTTTATGTTTTAACAAATATTTGAATATGTTAATATCAATTTTACCGTCCGACCCAGAAGCCAGACTGTCCATGGCATCAAAAAATTTATTGTCTAAATTGTCACATGTAAAGTCTTTTTCAAGCAAGACATCACAACACTTTACAAAGGATTTATCCAAAAACTCCGATTTAATTTGCTTAGCACAGCTGATATGGTAGTAGCTGTCACAAATTACACACTTAACGTAAGAAACCACTTTACTTTTACAGCGTTTACATTGAATTTCGCTATCACTAGCGAAGACAGCAGAAACACATCCACCGCTCGCCATAGCCACTGATATATGATTGAACTGAAATATGATTTCATAAAAGGGCAGTTCAAAAATAATTTAATGCTACACTTCTGTACGGCACTGGAATCTGGCCTGTAAAATCTGACCTTGCGCAAGGCAAAGAATGAGCCAGTGACCGGTACGGCGGCAATGTGTAATAAAATATGAACGGATAAAAAATTGAAACAGTTTTCGAAGAAAAAAAATAAAATTCTGTAACACATATTTTATAGCAGAAAATTCAAATGTTTTTGCCGCTATTGCTATTATTAAATAATGAAATTAATTTGTGGTTTTAATCAATAAAATAATTTGACATACCTAATATAACAACAACATGCTTGCTTCACTATCGCAAAAAAGCATGTTTGATTCAAATTTGGTTTATTTAGATATTTCTTTATTTAACAACATTTTAACAATAAAAAAACAAAAAAACAAGTTGCTCTGAGGAAGGCTTTAGAAACCGAAACGTTGGCAATTTTGAAAATTGTGATTCTATAACCTATTTAACTGAAACGAACTATATTCCTCACTATTTCAATAATTTTCTTGTGAGATTATAAGGATTTTACATGAAGATCTACGTAAACCTGTCAACCAATAGGGGGGGGGGAGGTCTTAATAAGAACTTTAAATTCTTTGTCATATCAATCATATAAATAAGCTTTCTTGAATTTTTTTTCAAGAGTGTCGATAGTTTCTGAGTTATTCATTTTTCCAAATTAATTTGAAAATAATATTTAATATACCTATTTTTATTCTGCTCTTCTTATACCAGCAGTGCAAATGCTGACTTAATGGGAAATATTTTAAGAGTGTCACTGCAGTTAAATGGTGTGGATGTAATTGTTGTTCTTTTGGTATTCTCCACAGGCTCGAAGACTAATTGACTGCTTATCTGTAAACAAATTTTTCTTAAGTTAATGGTTAGATTTTCGGAGACTAAATTTGTAATATCTTGATCTTTTTGATCAGTTCCATCAGTTTTAAGTCTACCGGAGTTATTTTATTTAAGTTTATCGCCATCAGTTTCTCGACAAAGCCTTTCTGCTACAAAAATGCTCTTCTATTTGGCAGTACCTTCTCAGTAAATTTTTCGGAATAGCATCTAATTCTGCTACAGCACCATTAAAATATTCTGTAAGGGAATAAATAATACCGTAGTTTCTATTATACAAAATATGACATATTAATGGAAGAATTCGAAATTTGACACATACACACTTGATAAATAAGTACTATTCTGCCCTACTTCGGAAAAAGACCATATGTGGAAATTTTTCGCAAATTGAATTGTATTGAGTATAAAAACCAAAATGTAGCTATCTCTTATTTTAAATTTAAAAATTAATTGTTTTTAAAATTCCAATACTGTTTCGTCTTCATTTTTTTACTTTCCATACTAGAGATAAGAACCGTATGTGTCTGTTAACAGACGTATGAGTCTGTGTTTTATTCAGAGGTACATAGTATAAATGCCGCATGTGACCACATACGGCTTTTTTCTCTAGTAGAAGCTCTAAAATAAGTTTCATTTAACAAACTATGCGCATGTGTTCACGTACCCGTTCAATTTATATTTAATTTCCTCCTGTATTTTGAAACTCAACAATTAATTATGAATTATTTACTACAGAATGTAGGGTAAATGGGAGAGTTGCCACGGCAGGAGAGACGCCGCTTTTAACGTATTTTGATGATTATGCCAAAAGTAGGCAACAAAGTATACCAACACCACCAAAAGACTGTCTTTTAGGTGGTGTTGAGTATACCCGTTATGAGAGTCGATCTTTTAGTGAACGTGTATGACCTCGGACGCGTTTGTTTTTAAAAATATCGCTTGCCATCTTCGAATTTACGAAGGTAAGATTAAATTTACTTGGCAAAATTTCACGTACTGTTCTAATAAGTGTGTTTTTGCAACGTGGTAGTATTATTTAATATTCCTAAGTTTTTCAAGTATTGTGAGGCTATGTTTAGATGTTTCATGAGATATTTTGCTGCGTTTTAAATTTGTTATCTTGATAAGCGGGGCATCTCTCCCAACAAAAAGGACAGTTGCCTCATTTTCAGGAAGGAGAGATGCCGCCTGCTATTTTTTCAAGGTTATTGTTTTGACATGACATTTATTAAATTGAAATTACGTTTCTGTTAGAAAAATGCCACGAAAATATCAAAGAAAGGCAAATGCATGCCGAAGGGCCTTGTGGACCGAAGAACAATTGCAAAAAGCCATTAATAAAGTTAGTTCCGGTGAGATATCCAAAGGAGAAGCTTATAGGCGTTATCAGGTGCCACGAAAGACCCTTAAAGGCAGAATGGCTAGCGGTAAACTTCGAAAAGGGAGCCTCGGACCAGAAGGAAAGTGATTTCTTAAATTATATGGCGGAAATGTCCTATAATTTATTTTACAGGTGGAAGAAACTAAAATTACCAGTGGAAGAGTTAAAAAAAAACAATATAGCGACAGCGATGATGAGCCTTTCGCTAAAAAGAAAAATGAAAAACAGGAACGCTGCGTGGAATGCTTCGAAGTTTATGAAATGCTTAAAATGGCTACATGTCATTTGCACCATGTATGGTAAAGTTTGTAACATCTGTTCTAGACTCGACTTAAGAAAAAATAAAACTTAGGCGTTATTTACACATGTCGATACTGCGGCATCTCTCCTTTGTCTACGCCGACTTTAGTAAAAAAATATGTTTGTTTTGCTATGTTTATGTTTTCTTAGAATTTAGGTTTATTTTTGCATTTTAAAAAGTTGAAAGCAATATCTGTGTATTGATTCATTTAAAAACAAAATCTTAAAAATACGAAAATTACAACCATATTTCAAAAGTGCAACAACTCTCCCGCTTTTACCCTATTAAAAATTATAAAAATATCGTGTATACAATATTGCAAAATTTTAAACTTATTGAGACAAATTAACGCATCGCGGTTTTTATTGAAACTGCAATGTTCTAAAATTTCAAGAATTTTACATAAAAAAATATTCGTTTTTCATTTGCCGGAAAATTAAGTAAAAAATCAAGTTATTACCTTAATTAGTAAAAGAGCTACAACCAAATGAAGCATGCTTAATATCTCGTTTTCTCTAAACTGTCATATGTGCACATACGGTCGTTTAAGGTACGGATTCGCTGGTGCGACTGCGGCTGCGACTGCGACTGCGACTCGTCGCCGACCAATAGACAGTCTGAATGTTTTCATCAAATCCAGCATTTAGACTGCCTATTGGCCGGCAACGATTCTCAGTCGAGAGCCGCAGCCGCAGTCGCACCAGCGAATCCGTACCTTTAGAAGTAGTGCAGTATCACAAGGCAGGCGATCCTTGTAATACTGCTCTAATGTATTACAGTTTTCGCATTTTCTTCGAACACGGTGCTTTTTTCACAAATTTACTAAGAGCACTCCTTTGTGTAAAATGGTATTTTACATAATACTTAGGAAATGAAAAAATCCATATTAAAAATGTTAGAAAATAGAATGGCAACGAAAATGCTAGCATATAGCGCCCTCTACTTTGTACACAAAAACTGATAACATCAGCTTATTTGGCACCACCAAAGACGTAGCTGTGTCAAATTTTAATAAAAAAATTACTTCCCATTTGATTTGTTAAAACTGCATCTCAAAAATGAGTAACACATAAGTTTATTAAGTAAACCTCATTTTTCAATGCTCTATCAGTTCTAGTAACATTGCCATATCGTTTTGAAACACCCTGTATATTTGTTTTTGCTATTTGGTTTAAGCTGTGCAAATGAAATATGCGGGAGCGTCATCCTTACCAAACCAGATTTTAACGAACAGTTCACAGAGATATAACGATTTCCGTTTGATTTTTACGAAATGAAGTATGAGTTAATTATGTTATCTCTCACACCAACCTACACATTCATTTTATGGGAATTTCAATATATCGCGTTCGCATTCTCAGATTTTAATTATCAAAGTATCGATCTACTAATTAAATAAAAAAGAGGGTTCCATTTTTTACCACAGGTTGAAATATTGAGAATAATTCCTCAAAAATCTTTGAAAACATCAACAGTGTCATGCATTTGAATCATCTTCAATGCAATTTTCAAAAACCTATCTTTGCTACTTCTTATAAGAGCTGGCTATGCCAGCCATGAATTTAGTTTATACAACAGTTTTGCGATTTTATATTTGAACAGAGAATGGTAGCATTAATGAATTTTTTACCTTAAAATATTAACATAACTTACACAAAATACCGAACCAAAAATCAGAATACAATGCCATTTTTAAATACCTAACTAACATAAGTCTTAAAGAACATAATGTTCAAAATGTCCACCGTTATTTTTCACACATGCACGACATTACTCAAGCATATTATAATTATAAAAGTCTTGGACACTATTACTATCAAGAAGACGTGAAGGTACTTCAACGAATGTCCCTATTATACACTCTCCCGTTGGGGGAATCAATCTAAATACATACGTCGTGATCTTGCAGAATTGCGGCGAACTTCTTCATAAATTAATAACATATCCTGATACTCACGTATGCTAAACATTTCAATAAACAAAGAAAAATTAAGAAAACTGGTACATAAAAGAATTTGCGACAAGCGAAAGACACTTCGCAGTTCAGATACCAACTGATCTCTAGTCACTGTACATTTCGTGATATCGACTTCGTCGAATTTCATTGATTAACTTAAATATTGTTTTTATTAAAACTAAACATAAATAAATTGAAATAAGGGGTAAACCATGCATTTTTTGTTCATTTAATGCAGCAAATTAAGGGGAGAACCCTCAATTAACCGAACATGAAATTAGAGATTTGTTAATTTATTTCTCCAAAATGGTTGGGTTTAAGACCCACGTCATATAAAGTATGTTTGTTCACTTTGATGTATACTATCGCCTGTTAATTTATGGTAGTCAAACCTCTAACACCCTGTATAATCTTCGCCAGACCGGTGTGAGAGCAGCACCCAAAGATAGCACCCGAAATTTCCGAAGATAGCCGAATGACCATGGACGTGCGTTGACTAAGGTACAAATATCAAAATGATATTGTGAGTTCCAGGGTGTTATCTCATACTAGGTATATAGAATCCAAGGGATGCTACTTATGAGAGATCCTCAAGGGATGCTTATCACTCAGAAAATATATAATCGTCTAGAAATGTGTCCCGGGGGGTGAAATATGAAAGCACCCAAAAAAATATTTTCCAATATCTCGGAAAATAAACGCTGTGCCAACTTGTCACTTGATATAAGGATTCCTCAAGGGATATACGTAGAAAAAGTAATGATCTACTAGAAATGAGTCCCAGAGGGTGAAATACGATGCCTGCATTTTCTAAGACACTAGAACAATTTTTTTTTCGGGTGCTATTATTTTTAGTCCTTCATATTTTTTCTGCGTGATATGCATCCAATGAGAAATTAGCATGAAGTGTAGTTCTCCAGATAGTTTAATTTCTTTTTCCGGGTGCTATCATATTTTACCCCCTGGGACCCATCTCTAGTCGATCATATTTTTTCTATAGTGATAAGTATCCCTTGAGGAACTCTCATACTAAGTAGCATCCCCTGGATGTTAATTAGTATGAGAACCTGCCCTGGAACTCACAATATCATATTAATATTTGTACCTTAGTCAACGAACATCCATGGTCATTCGGCTATCTTCGGAAATTTCGGGTGCGATCTTTGAGTGATGCTTTCACACCGGTTGCGCTAGTCTTTCCTCTCTCACATCTGAATTTTAGTTTTATCCAGAGATTGAATATCCTGTATCGACTTTGTGTTACGTAGCAATCACTTACTTGTATTTATTGTTATTCGTTGTTGTTATACGAGTTGTCTGTCTTTTTCTAGTTATTTTTAGTTCTAACTGCAGAAGTTACATTCTGATTTTTTTTATTATTTTTTTTAAATTATAGTCATAATATTTTACATTTTATATAATAATATGTTTGTATTTATCTCGTTTTTAACATATATATGTAGATAAGTTGATACAAAACTATGTAAAATACTTGTTAAAACATTTTGATGTTCTGTAACATTCGCCAGGGTAAGAAATGGTACCTACTTTAATGGCGATTAAGATTTTTCAAAATATATATTTCACATTGGTACTTCTCCTGTTTGAAATTTTGTTTTTGAAAAATATTCAAATGTTGAAAGAATATTATTTTGCATAAGTATTTCGTAAATTTTGTATAACCTGCAATACTTTTACTTCGTTATTATCATGATATATCATATTTAGTTCTCAGACATTTCGCTAAAAGTCTGAATTATTTTGGAATCGTATATGTAGCCAGATTTTGAATATTTCAGATTCTTTTCTGCTGAGGGTCAATTTTTGAATTGGCAGATGACAGACTTGGTACCATTTCATGAACAACAGAGTTTCTTCATTCATTGAAATTATTTTCATTGTGGAAACCAATTTATAACACAAAAGAGTATGAAGCGTACACTGTAAAAAAAGTTGCTGTGTAAGCGAGATTTTCCAGTGTGTAATTTAGAATGTGTAAAAATTTCGTGTTAATAGTTTTACACACTCTGGCTTTTTTGTACGTTTTACACAAAATGTGTTAAAATTACTAGTATTATAATAAAATATACTGAATTTGTGTAACATTTACCAGTTGTGTGTTAAAAGTACACCATTTTGTGTAAACTTAACACGCACACAACTTAATTGTGTTCTATATCTCTACTACTGACTGGTTGAGCACAACTGCGCAGCTGCAGTATATCAGCTGATCCAACACACGTCACTACGCCATATTGGTCATGTAGCGGTGTTGTGTACAGTTACCTCTCGTTCACTGTGTTCAAATGGAGAATATTTAAATTTAAATTGAGGTTTAATCAAGGAAAATGGTAAGAACCAATCTAACTATAACAGATATTACTGATAATTGTAATAAAGCTAAAACTAATTAGAATATAACTATTAAACATATTAGGAGTTTACTCTGACGTTTTAGATTACGCTGTAATCTATTTTTTTTGTAACTTTAGAGAAACAAAATTATATGTTCTGATCACTACCAGTTAATTTTCGTTAAACTCCTATTATGTTGTTTCATTGTTTATGATTTACTAGAACATTATTAGTCCCTTATTAAAATATGTACTATTATACTGTTAATTTTAATACATATATATTTTGTAAGCAGACTTGGTTGTTGTTCATTTGAACTGAATGTTATTTTTTTAATAAAATCATAAAAAGTAAAATATCTTTTATTTTATAATTACATCATAATTCTGAAAATTCTATATACTGATAGGGAATCTCTGAAAGTTGTGTGCTTCTAAATTTATACAAAATGTCTAAAATAATGAACGGAATGTTATAATTTAAAATACTGAAATTACTATTTGAAAAACGAAGTTGTTCTTTGTATCTTATTTGAACTGTAGTTTTTAAGAATAAATGCTGCATTTTTAAACATGTTTTTGAAATGAGTTTAAATAATTTTGTTGATCTGCTTACAAATTGCACTTACCTTTAAGCTTAAAAATAAATATTCCTATAATATTATAGTTAAAAGTGTCTGCCACAAAGGGATTGTCTTGGTATGAATAACTTGAAAACAGCGAATCTTATTTTGTAAGTTAGTATATAGGAATCAGTTAGAATAACTAAACTAACTAAAAAAATGCAATGGCGTAGGATGTTTTATAAAGAGGAGGTGACCCCTGTCCAGTTGTACACCACTAGTTGTACATTTTGACCACATATTTTAGGGAATGTAAGGCTTACTATTATATCATACATTATCTGTACCAAATTTTATTCAGATCGGTTAATAGATTTCGGAGATATAAACGAAAAAAATTATTTTTTTACAACTATTAAACGAAACCGTTCAAGAACTATGTTTATAAGGCAAACACCTACTATTTTAAAAAGATATATCTGCCCTTGTTTCCTGCATAAATTCGGTGGTCCGAATTAAAACAACATTTTTTTATACCGAAGCAGCAGATTCCACAAATTTATTTCAAAGCAAAAAATTGTAATTACAGGCCATAAAGTTGGGAAGCCATAAATATGCTAAAAGTTGTAACAACGATAATACTGTGTTATATTTATTCCAGTTAAGGTAACTTTGTTGAATATATTATGAATTTAATGTTTAGATGCTTAATCAAGATTTTACTTCCTAATTGTTTTCTATTTTCAGAAATATAGGGAGTAGCTTTTATAATGTATAAAAATTATATCTCACCTTCTTGACAATATTTGAATTAAAAAAGTCATATCAAAAAGTTCGATCTTTACGTATTTTGCATATAAATTAACTACCACAATTCGCAAAAAGGATCAAAATATGA
This sequence comes from Monochamus saltuarius, assembly GCA_025584915.1. NCBI lineage: Eukaryota > Metazoa > Arthropoda > Insecta > Coleoptera > Cerambycidae > Monochamus > Monochamus saltuarius. The sequence goes on along the minus strand of CM046721.1, from coordinate 73,906,231 downwards.
ACTCCGGTCCTGTTAATTCATCATGTACAATCGTTTGCAATAATAATGACACTCTCTTAAAACAGTTTTTGAACCTCTGGAAGTTCTCAATAGAAATTTCATTAAATCTCTCTTGGTAAGTGGAACAACTAATAATTAATGTTAAAAATTTAAAGCAGATTTCAATATGAATACGTCAGATTCAAAATAAATCGCAAAATTCATTTTAGTGAGTGTCATTAATATTGCAAACGATAGTACATGTAGAAGGCGACTGGTGTATTGCGTTGAGCATTCCTTAAAACACCCATAAAACACTATAACAAAAACCAACCCGAGCGTTTTATGCATTCTTATTTAGGTCAGTCGCGCTAACATTATTTTAAAAAACCTACGTAAACATCTTGTGATTTGGCTTTTTATCGCTAACTATTCATTAAAACATCAAAGGGTGAACATTGAAGTTTTTTTATCTAGTGTGTCAGTGTATCTAAAGTAAAATATAACAATAATTTGCCTTTTACGTTTAAAAATGTTTTATTTTTTATTTTTTAGTTCACTTAGTTTGTGTACAAATTATTACAATAAACGGATAACGAACAATCTTATGCTGTATTCAGCGGCTACGTTCAACGGGAAGTGTTATTCCACAAGAAAAACGTGACAGGCGAGTTAACTTTAACGTAGAACATACCTACACTGACGGAAACTTTTGAAGAATGCCCCACAAATAGCACTCGTCTAAATAGCACAGCAAGTAGAGACCTCCGTCTGCACCGTACATCGCATATTACGATGCCAAACTATTACATCCCTATCATCTTTGCAGATTTTAGCAGTGGATTTTTGTAGGTGATTTTTGCAACAATGTCATCAACTAAATTTTCTTGGTTATGTTTGTGCAACGGATGGGACTACATTTACCCGTAACGAAGTGATAAATTGGCATAATATTAGGTACACATATGGGCCACACAACTAAGGAAGATCATTTTCAACGTCGGTTCTCGGTAAATGGCTAGCATAAATTAGCGATGTCCTTCTTGATCTCCACTTCTTCCAGGGACGATTAAATAGATGCAGACTTTTTGAAGAACCTATTCCCTGAATTATTAGACAATGTGGCATTATACTTGCTGGCGCGTATGTGATTCCTTCAAGGTAGAGCTCCTCCACACAGAATTCGAGCCGCAAAGACGTTTTCGAATGAAATGTTTCCACAGCGATAGATTTGGTGTTGTGGCGTGGCCACCGCTATCTTTTGATTTGACCCCAATGAAATTAAAGTCTAGTTCCAATGATACTTTGACTGACGAAACTAATACATAGTCATCACTCTAATACATAATTTGCATGCATCATCATTAGATGAGTTTTTAACGGAAACGGCGGCTCCTAGATACTTCAATAAGGTGTACATTTCTTAAGTAGAAAAGGTAGGGGAAAATATTTTTCTATTCCGAAATGACATATATCGTGGAACTTCCCGTCCCAAGAAACCTTGGCATACAAAATTTCATGAATTTAACTAAAAGTAATCGAGTTATTAATGTAAATGTAAATATTATTTTTAAATGTGACATCTTGTATCCTAAACGAGGCAGACCCAAGTTCTTAGAATAACATAGTGAAGTATGTACATCTCCTCCTAAAACACCCAATATAATTATATTATATAGAACTGACGTCATATTGATTTGTTTTCTATTATGCAGTATTCAGCGACTGAGAATAAATAACCTTATTTGACACGCTCAAGGAATTCACTTCCAAAAAATAATTTTAATGGTAATGAGTAATCATTAACATTTTTTGTAGAATTTTAACTAATAACGGTACCCGTGACCTTTTTATAAAATATTTAATGCATAAATGTTAAATAGTGCATTATTTATGGTTTTTTAAATGAGCGTTGGAACCAACAAAAAATAATTTAATTTTAAATCTTAAGTGACTTTATCATAGATAAAGCCAACAGCAAGAATGTTAAAACACATTAGCTATTTTATTTCTAGTTTTTCGAAAAGCGTTTTATGGAATTTTATATAGTTGGAATACGTTATATATCAGCATTTCACTCGCTATTACCGAATCTTATCTGGCGTTTTAAATTTGTGGTCGTGGTATCCTCAAAACAACAACATTTTTTAATATACACTTAAAGTTTAGATTGGTTTCTCTTTCATTTAAATTTTTAGTGCGTATAAACTTGAAATCCATATTATGGGTTTTAGTTTATGACTTTTTTTGATATGTAAAATATTTGTAGGACATATCAGAAAGATCACAACGTCCGTCGTCGACTGGTTCCTATATATAGAGTTGGAATTTACATAAGTTCATAAAAAGAAAATTTATCGCCGTCAAACTGGATTCGGTAGCAAGTTGGCAATTTCTAACTGTTTTATTAATTATGGAGGAATATATAAATATGCATGTATATGCGGCTCTTAATTAGTAATCACGTAGAGAGAGAGAGAGAGAGAGAGAGAGTGATATACCTACACAAGTTTTATTTCATTTCGTTTAAAAACAGATTAATTATATTAAGCCAAACTGATAATAATTTGTTTTAGATGAAGTTATATCACTACATTGGGAATTTGGATAGTCAATATTTTTTACCGGAAAAATATTTAGGTGCATACCTGCACCAGATATTCATATAACATTCTATACTAAGAATAATAATAATTGTGAATGAACACATTAAATATAGTAAGTAAATACACAATTATTATATATGTATATTTTGACTTCGTTTTGTTGGATGTAGGTCAAACAGGACCAAAAAAAGCTATATTCCTCGACGTGTCATTGTCTTTAAATAAATCTTCAGGATTCTATAAGCCATGATTTCTTTAATAACATTTAAATAAATCATTCATTCACCTTATAGAGTCCTGAAGATGTTGCAATAAACACTATAAAACATCGGCAACTATACAGGGTGAGTCAGTTTTTGTAGACAAACTTTAACAGAAAATAGAACTCATGGTTTTAAGAAGATAAGTTTCTATAAACATATGTCGTAGAAGGCTTTGTTTCCGAAATACAGAATTATGTTGAATATAATTTTTTTGGGTCGGTCAGTGGTCGCGCGGTTTAAGGCGTCTGTAGTTGAATCGAGGTGACTAGATCGGAGTTGCTTCGCGCCCAGCTGCCGGTAGACCGTATATAAGCTATATTCGTGGAGAGTATTGGCACCCTCTCTGCGGGTATGGTAGGGTGGAATAATGTTGGCTGGGGTTAATGTGAGAGATTGATACCGGTTGATATTTGACTACCCCCCTAATTAATGAGGTTTTCCAGGTTTCCCTCATTCCTGCACTGAATAGTGGTTGGGGCCTACCAACGTAAGTCGTTCCTGGGCGCAAATGCGGCCTGCTTAATAATAATATGCCGCCCCCTCTCCCGCACAAGTCTCCGGCTTCTGGGCTAATCCCTGTGATTAGAATGAGGGGTAGAGATATTATTATTATTATATTATTATATTATTATTATCCTCGAAATTTCATTATAACGTAAAGAAATGCTTAGATTTTTTTCATACTTGGGGGATAATGTCTATTAATAAAGGCCCATAAAACAAGCGATAAGAATGTTCAAAAACTTGCACAGTGGCGGAGTGGAGGGAGTGCTCAACCTCTTTCTTAAACAGAACTTCTACGCCAATGATTATTTAAAAAAAAACATATTTAGGTAAGTTTTGTTGAAAGAATTAAATATTTAGCCAATAATTAATAATATATAAGTAAATTACTTAATTTATTAGCACATCAAATACTAAAAATCATAATAACTCGGAAACGCACAGGAATTTCGAAACAGAAGAAGGGACATTATATTTGGTAAACTGTATGTAGATAATGAAAATAACAGTTTTAAACAAAATATTCATTGGCGTAGAAATGTTTAAGAAAGGGGTTGAGCACCCCCTCCACTCCGCCACTGTGCAAGTTTTTGAACATTCTTATCACTTGTTTTACGCACTAAATATGAAATTTTTTTATATTGGTGTGAAATGTATTACAGGGTAATTTTGCAAACCTATAAAGGTCAGAACATGTATTAAACATGAATAATTTGCCATGGAATGTAAACAAAATTACGTGGTCGAAAACGCAGTATTATTGGTGTGACGCCATACGACGTTCAGTGCGGTTTATGTTTCCGTAGATATAGGTGACAGGTAATGCACGATGACGGAAGAGGGTTTTGTGTAAGCATAATAGGACGATTATTATTAATTTTACCACGAGTGGATTCATTTAATTTTATACTTATGAACTTCATTGGTGTTAATTCCAACTTCATTAGTGCGGCAAATGCGGGAAGTCAAAGCAAGCAGGTGTCTATTATTTTCCGTTTTTAACATTACCATAATCATTAGTGGCGATGTGGTGAACTTATGTTATTATTAATTGTAACTTATTCTTTGTTTACAATACATATCCGCTCGTGGAAATTATGGCAATAATGCTGTTGGTTGCGTCCAGATGGAGAGTTTTATTTGAGGTATTTATAAAATTATGTCATCTGATTTCTCATTAAACTACTTGTTTTAATTTGAAAAATAATAAATAAAATAAATAGTAATAATATTTTTTTTATTACTACCTATTTCTTTATTGCTATTTACTACAGATTTCACTTACCCTTAAGCATTTAAAACAAATTCTTATTTAACATTTATATTTATTATATTTTCAGAATAAAACAGATAATTTAGGTGGTGAACCAAACCAAAATCGACATTTAATTTTTTTGGATATACTGTTGCATCTCATTTCTTTTACGATTAAGCAAAGTATACTTTGAACACAATTGAATGATAGCTGTCATATTGCTTTGAAGGTAATTTTAAACCTTATATGCTTCGTTCATGCATTTTCTCGCAAACGGTTGCTTTTTTTTACTTCAAACAAGAGTATCAAATTTTTAGATACACTTTCATTCTTTAAAGGAATGCCATCAAAATCTTAATAAAATTAAAGATATTAAAGTTATGATTATTTCTTCACCTAGCACGTACCCTTTCTGCCCTTTAGGGTATTGCAATTTTAGAAGTATTTTACCTGAAATTGCGGCTCTATAAAAGTAACAAGTGTGCCAAATTTGAAAAAAATCGTACCAGCATCTATTAAAAAAGTTATAGTAAAAAAAATTCAAATAAACTTCGAGGTCTCGTAGTTCCGTTATATTGACTTTTCGACTAAATGTTACATGAACTTGACACATTATTTTTTTGAGCAGTATCACCCCCTAAATTTTCTGCGAGGAATTTCCGGACACCCTGTATAGTACGTGTAATAATTAATCAGTTTCAGTACAAATATTGTTATAATGAATAAAATTGTCAAAGTGTATAATATTAAATTAAAATGGATTTACTAATTGAGCTACACAACACTTTTAAACAACCTGTGACGGGGGATGTCTTTTAGTTTTCGATGCATAGCCTAGGGAACTTTCAACCAAACACCTATTCATATACATATTCACATTCACTGTTTTCCGTAAATGCAAAATAAATATACATGTATAGGTACTAGTACTTCTTTTTTTAATTTCATAAAATATCTTGAAAATTACCCAGTTCAAGACTTCCCAGAAAAATGGCAACCTAATTTAAGGAACAATTGCTGCAATAAGTAGAAGATAACTATTATACATCTAATTGAAAAGCGACGTGTAATTATTTTAACGGGAAGCATAATTTTATAAACGACAGTATAGCTGGCGTATGATACCTAAGTGAAAACCGGTCTTAATTGAAGATATGTTTGCTGTCACATGTAAATGTTAAACTTAGGTGGAACTTCAACTTATCGCATTCATCTAGCAATTACATTTTACAATTTTAATCACTAATGAAGACTAATAAGTGTTCATTAAATTCAATAAAATCCTTAGCGTCACTTATATTCCAATTCGACGTTTGACACAATTTTTAATTAAGTTGCCTAAACATGGATACACTTAAAAAAAGGAAGAAAGTAGAATTTTAAAATTACCGCTAGTTAATGGGCCAATGCTAAATCCATATTTTTATTTATTATATTTGTTTTCTTACAGTAAAATTTCGAACGGGCTATATCATTTTGTTCATTTGTGGCAATTTTATGCAGGAGATTTCGAGGACAGATACCTAGATCTCGTTAAAATAGTATAGTTGAAGTTGTAAAACATTTACTTCTTGTTTATATCTCCAAACTGATCTCAATCAATAATATTTGGTACAGATAATGTATGATAGTACCTCGTATTTCCTAAAATATGAGCTTTAAGGTTCAACCAGTGGTGTACAACTGGACAGGGGTCACTTCCATTTTTATAAAAACAAACTACGCCACTGCATTTTTTACAAGTTATTGTAACGGATTTATATTTTAATGCACAAAGTTCATAGAAAAAGTATCTTTGAATTTTTTCCCAAGATTTTATATATTTTAGGGGGCTGAATCCGAATTTAAAGTTTGTTTCCTTGTAGAAGGCCGGCTTTACAACAATAAAACGCAAAAGAACTCAAAATGTTTTAATTATTTTCAATTTTTCGTATACAGGGTGAGTCAGAAAAAATGGGTCAACGCTAATCTGGAGATACTGGACACCAAAATATGTTTGGGGTCATCATGCCTCATACGAATGTCGCTGGTTTAAGAAATACAAGGTGTGCAAGGTTTAAATTTTATTCTGAAATTTTTAATAATTGCACTAATAATGAATCACACGCACACAAAATACGCTAATATTTATTGACATGAAAGTTTGACACAAGCCTACTAAGAAAAGAAATTATCATAAAATACATTGAAGCTTTTAAATGCAAATAACTCAGAAACCGATAGTTAGGTGACCTAAACAAGAGTACGTTTTTATGTAGAATTGAACGTTCTTTTAGATTTTTAAGCATAACATAACAGATAAAAAACCTGTGTTTTGATTCACCTAAATAATACGGTGAAACTAGAAAAACTCAAAGAATAACGTCAAAATAAGCTTCAAATTCGTAATTCTCACACAAAAAAAAACAACACCACCAATTTTCAAAGTAATGCTATCAAAACTGTCTCAATTATTGAGAAATTTCGGAATAAAATTTACACTTTGAACACTTTGTATTTCTTAAACCAGCGACATTCTTATGAGAAATGATGAGCTCAAACAATATTTTGGTATCTAGTATATCCAGCTTAGTGTTATTATTATTATTACAAAACAAAATGGGCAGAGGAAAATCCTGTTAGCCCATATTAATAGATAAAAAAAAATACACATCGAATAAGATGTACAGTGAGAAATGTTAAATATAAAATAATAGTACCTGCGACTTAATTAACCATATAAAGATTACAAGAACAACAAAGAACGAGAAAAGAAAATATATTAGTTGTCTTTGAACCAGCTGTCCAATCTGCTTTTGAAGGACTGTAAAGATGGAGCACTCACTACACTTTCCGGCAAACTATTCCAAAGATTAAATATTCGATTTGAAAAAAAATGCTGACGCACAGATGTTCTAAAGTGTTCTTTTTTTAATTTATACTGATGTCCTCGAAGACGTTCATCATAATTTAGCACTAAAATATCATCAAGGTGTGGGATCATTCCATGCAGCAAACGATATGTCAAAATAAGATCTCCTCGAGTTTTTCGATCTTCAAAACTATGGAGATTAGACAACTTCAATCGTTCTTCATATGATGGTCTTATACGCCCATAGGGGCAACGAGTAGCATAGCGTTGAACAGATTCCAACATGTGCTTGTCCCGTGTTAGAGCAGGATGCCATACCTGTCCACAGTACTCCAAAATTGGTCTTGTGTACAATGCTCGTCAGCTTAAAGTCACCAGTTCCATGGTCCATTCTTTTCTAGTGCCATTTATTATACACGGTGCTAGAAAGGGACAAAACATGGAAGTGGTGACTTTAAGCTGACGACCATTGTACGTTGTATATAGTTTCACGAATGTGTACTTTGGTAAGCAGATAAACAGATCTATTGGCACGTCTTGTAATATTTGTGATATGTTGTGACCAAGTAAGATCTGTCGTCATAGTAATACCCAAATCAACATGACTATCTCTAGTCGTAAGTTGTTTATAGAGCATTTACATTAACTCAGTGTTATTAAATTTTGCTAGGGCGCTAGCGTCAAAGTTAGATATTAATATTAATGTTCTATGGTCTAGTTCATGATTTTTCTTATTTATATATATATTTAATCTGTGTTTCATGATTCGATAATTTTTTTTTTGAATTTGTGTAAGTCAAATAGTGATTGTAAATCTAATTTGCATACGTATTATCAAAATAAAACTTATAATAAATCAATAAAATGTTTGTAAATATACAAAGACAACAGAAAAAAAATCACTTGAAAAGATTTCATTTATATGTTAACCTCACTTAACCTTGTTTATTTGCATTTTACATTAGCAATTTGGAAAAAGAAGTAACAAAACGTTATTTAATACAGAAATTGTTAACGTTGGAGTGCCTAAAAAATTTCCTGGTAATTCTTAATTTAAACCTCTTTGTTTTTAAAGAATTGAAATTTTATATATTACGAATCGATAGAAAAATGGTTAGTTTGCCGCTCAGATTGCAAAAATGTTGCATGTAATATGCCTAGTATATAAAAAAGTACCTACATTAAATACCCAGCTTCTGAAAAAATACGAATATTATAAAAAAATCTGTGTTTTAAATAATGTACATGCGACGTAAATAAATAAACATATGCAGTTTTTATTTGGTATTTTTATTACAGTACAAGTAAAATACTAAAAACTCTGATAGGTGCTTTAAATGGTTTTTATTTAAAAATTTGAGTGATATTAGTTGTGCCCTTTTGTAACTAATTACATTTTGAATCGCCATATCGTTAAATAACTTGTTACTACTAGATACACTTGCTATACTCTCAGGATTACCGGCGTTATTATCGTTCAAGTAATTTTCAATTTGAGGAATCGTATTATCACATTTAACTCATGTTAGTTTAGAAGTCTATGAACTCGTGTCACATTTCTACTATTTTTCCACCTGCAAGTTTATCTACATTTTCATCCTGTTTTCGACTTTTCAAGTACATTTTCATGCATTCATTATTTTTTACAATATTAGTATCGTATTTTCGTGTACGGGTAAATATAATTTTGAAACAGCTGTTTTTTGAGAATTTTCCATTGTCCTAAAAATAAGAATGAAACCTTATCAAATAATGAAAAATATACACCGAAAATAGATCATGTATGCTTGTACTTACCCATGCTAGTAATAGTATAACAATCTTCTGTAAAATGTTTTGAGCACATATTTGTGTACTGGGTTGGTTTCTTGCTGAATGCAATTGCTATAAACCATTTTTCAGCATTATTGGGAAACTTACGAAACATGAAATCTTTATTTTTATTAGCAACAGATAAGCACTGCGGTACACAACAGTTATATGGCTATTATATTTACACAAATTGAAACACAACAAAAATTAAATAACAAATATTTGTGAGGTTAGATTTAATACCTAACATTGATCGCAGCGCCGCCTACATGTAAATGCTCTATTATCAATATAATAATTTAAATTTGGATTATTTTTTCCCAGATGCAAAATAACGCACTTTTCTGTATTGAGTGGTATTGAGGAGTCTCACACCATAGATATATTTGGTTCAAATCTTCTAATAACATATGATATGACTTTAGAGGGTTGTTATAGAGTTTAGTGTCATCTGCGTAACAGGTGAATTTCGATTTAATTACACTTCCCAGGTCTGAAGTATATGCCAAAAAAAGTAGTGGACCAAGAACAGATCCCTGTGGAACTCCACTTAAGACTGGACGACTAGAAGAAAATGCGGCTCCAACGCAAACACAATATTGTGTATTCGACAAAAAGTTTCCTCCCACGAATTCCAAAATGATATAATTTCATTGAGAGTCTTTGTAATGGAACACGATCGAAAGCTTTAGAAAAATCTAAGTATATGATATCTACGGGAGTTTTTAAATCCAAAGCGTTGCTCCAGTCATTTACGCAATACAGTAGGTTTGTTACAACAGAATGGTTGGGAATAAAGCCATGTTGCTCATTAGGTATAATCTTATGGTTTAAGAAAGAACTTAACATTTTTTTAAATATTATCCGCTCCATAATTTTACAAATAATAGACATCAAGCTGATAGGTCTATAATTGGATGAAATAAACTTATCACCTTTTTTATAGATGGGAGTAACTGAAGCATCTTTCCAGGCAGCTGGCAATATGCCTGTACTAAAGGAGCTGTTCATAATCAATGACATATAGTAAATAATAGTAAATTTTCCTTATATTTTTTGAGAAACAAAACGTTGTAACCATCTGGACCAGGTGATGACGAGTTTTTTAGCTTTGATATTATTTCGCATATATCTTCTCGTGAAAAATATATATCTGTTAATGAGTTACGATTCATTTCTGTTCGAATTTGCAGTTGTCCAGGAATTGGCATTTCGTCAGTGTAAATTGAAGAAAAAGTGTTGACTAGGATTTCCGATAGTTCCTGATTATTTTGACAAATGGAAACATCATCTTTCTTCAGTAGAGGTACTCCAACCTTAGAATTAAGATGTGCTCTTACGTATTTATGCAATCTTTTTGAGTTTTCATAATCTGCCAGCGAAGACACATAATCTTCTTTTTATTTTTATCGATAAAGAATTTGAAAAACGTCTATGAGTCTTGTAGTCAAACTTATTTCGGGCTTATTCCATAAGCGTTTCTTATGTTTAATTTGCTCAAGCAAGTCATAATTAATCCAGGGTTTTAAAAAATTATGCTTAACAGTTTTAAAATATGAATTTTGAAGTAATATGTCGTCTACAGTTCTATTAAATCTGTTTAAACATTTCTTCTGAAGAATCAGTATTTAATGATTCCTGCCAGTTTATCCTGGACAAGTCTGCATTAACACTATTATAGTTGGTAATTGTTATTATTTTATTGCATGTTTTCTTGGTATTAGAATATACGAATTGGAGAGAATATTTTATTACTGCGTGGTCAGATTTACCAATCCCATTTACCCATTCTTTCAGACACCCCGTATATCTCGAAAACTATGCGTTTTTCGATGATGATAATTCTATACAAAATTCATTTAGACAAAATACATAATCAATTTTAACGGGACCCTTTACCTGGACCTTCCATAGCTGGGGAAGTTTCAGGCTGAATTGTAATAGTGATTGTCTACTTTAAAAACATATTTTTCCAGATATGTGAAAACTGAAAAATTGCGAAAATTTTAAGTTTTTTTGCGTTTTTCATTCACCTTCCCAAAAAAAAATTTTTTGAACCACTGAGAAAAAAGATGATAAAAATTTCAAATTTCTAATTCGGCTGTCAGAATAGAGAGTTGGCATTTAGTTTACAGGAATCAAAAATGGGATTGCGGCAAAATCTGAAAGTGAAATATTCTGAAACAAAAAAATTCAAGTGCTACTCTGACTTGACGATGCCAGGAAAATCTGTAGGCCTAGCTTTCCATATATAGATTAAAAAAAAGTCAAATATGTGTATCCTTCCTCAAGCTGCGTTGATAGATCCACTTCTAATAAGGATCGGCTTTAATGTGTTCATTATTAATCCATAAATACAGGGTGTCTCAAACTCGATAGTATGGACGGACCTACTGTGAGGATACAATAAATTTAAATACGATTTGGGACACGTGGTGTTAAAGGAGATGAGGTAAGCTCCTCCAAATATTATCTTTGGGATTTGACAGAAACAGACAGAGACAGATGTCATCAATTATATTTTCTTCCAGAAACATTCAAAAAGTTCTCTCTTTTTTCTAATAAACTTTTATTAGACACATTTTTCTGTATTCCCATTTAAAAATTATAATTGTTGTTTGCCGTTTAAAATGCATAGACGTCACAAAATACTTCATACAATACGTCATATGTCTCAATACGAACGTCAAATGTATAACTTGTGCTTACAAAATGTTGTCTCATTAAAAAAAGTTGATATGTTGTTAATTTATGGCGAGTCACAAAAATAATCAAGAAGAGCTGTAGAGTTATATCGAGAAAGGTATCCAGAGCGCCTCATTTCTGATCATACAACCTTTACAAAATTGGAGATGACCTTGCGACGAAATGAAGATGCATTTTCTGTTCGGAAGAATCAAATAATCGATCGAAGGGTAAGAAACAATGTTAATACAGCTAGATTTTTACAGTATGGCTGAGCGTCACATTGGAAACAGACTTAATTTTATAGGTCAAATTGTAGTAAATATAGAAACTTGATCAGAACCGTTCTCGGCACGTTCTTTGGACGGACGAAAGTCGGTCTGTCAGTAATGGTTTGCCAAACACACGCAACAAACATAGGCTCATTGAAAGTCTCCACATTATAAATCCAGTCCAAAATCAAGGTCATTTTGAAGTAAATGTACGGCTTCATCGGTAGGCATTTAATTGAGCCTTATTTTTATAAACATACATTAAAAAGCGTTATCTAAAATTCATATAAGAATATCTTCCTGCACTCCTGGAGAATGTGCACCTAAGGAGAAACATATGGTTTCAGCACGACGGAGCTCCACCCCGCAAGGCCAGAATTATGCAGTAATATTTAAATAACAGGTTCCCAGAAAAATGGATTGGGATTAAAGGACTTATTCAGTGGCCCGGAAAGTCATCAGATCTAACACCCCTTAATTTTTTAGGGGGTGTTTTAAAAAATAAGGTTTACAAAACACCCCCGCGAGGTATTAATCATTTGAAAGCAAAATTACAAACGCTTGTAGTGAGTTAAACGGCGAAATGTTAATAAAGGCAGCCCACAAAGAAGTTAGGCGAATATTGGATATGTCTTGAAATGAGAAGAGCATATAGCACCATTTTTGTTTTAACTGTATTAAAGAATTATTTATTTTTAATGACATTTATGCATTTTTACTTTATTAGAAAGGTATTTTAAGCTAATATATATCAAATCTCCTACAATTCCTATCAATGAAGTCATATGTATGCTCTCTGATACCAAACATCTAGGTATGCTAATGAACAATTCCATAGACAAAGCTCTAATCAATAATTATCTAAAAAAATTAATCTAGCTAAATTTACTAACCTGGTTTAATGAAAACATTCTATAAATATCTAAGTTCACTCTTGAAAAATTCAATCAAAATAGATGAGATCTGACCTATTTCTGCATTTTTGGAATTGCTTATCTAACAATAAAAATTATTGTACCAATAAATTAAAATTATTTGAAATTAAATATTGACAATGCCAAAGTGATTCATCTGTCAATGAATTTAAACAACATAACGACCTACTTATAATTAATAACAAAATTTTACCTTTTACGTAAACGTTTTTATATATTTTTATGTGTGAAACTAACTACTCTGTGGACTAAAGCCCCAACCAGCGTTGAATTACACCCACAATATCTACCCATATTATTAGCTTTTGTAACATTTTTTATTATATTAGAAAGGTATCTTAAGCTAATATATATCAAATCTCCTACAATTCCTATCAATGAAGTCATATGTATGCTCTCTGATACCAAACGCTGGTTCGGGTTTTAGTCCACAGAGTAGTTAGTTTCACACAATATTGTTAATACCTAAAAATATATAAAAAAGACATTTATGCATTTTAAACAACGGACACTCAATTATTTTTCAACGATTACTTGATCCTCCTCTAATGTGATTTTTAGGTAGTATTTGTCTTGAGATTCTTTGGGACGATATTGCTTACAACTTTTAAACGGGAATACAGAAAAAATTCTCAAATAAAAATTTAAAGAAAAGAGAGCTTTTCAACAGGTAAAAAATGTAATTGATTACATTAGTCGTTTCTGTCAATTCCCAAAGATAATACTTTTGAATGAAACTAGGACTTGACTCATCCCATTTAACACCAGGTGTCCCAAATTTTATTTAAATTTTTTGTATCCTCACAATAGGTTCATACTATCAAGTTTGAGACACCCTGTACTTAGTTTTTGTTATCATCCTGTACACGAAAATATTCATATTTACTCTGCGGTCACGACACAAAGGTGAAAGTAATATATCCAGTTATAAACTAATATTACTACTTACAGTAGGCATTTCATAGTTATTTTTTTATCCTCCTACTAATAATATATATGTAGTTAATATAAGAGCATTTATATATAAATAAGGTAATAAAAACATTAATAAGTTACATGTATTCATTATATTTATATGGATTATTAAAACAAATGAATTTGTATTTATGTTTTAAGCATGAAGATAACATCTCCATATATTTTAAACATAGGCGTCTCGTTTAGCCAGACAAAAGATTGTGATTAATCTATGTTAGTAAAAACTTTTTAAGAAATTAATAAGCCTTAAGAAGAAAATATGTTTAAGTAGATGTTTGAGAAGTTGAATTTATACATATATACTTACCATTTTTTTATACCTATTCATTTTTTATATAATTGCATATTTAAAAATGTGCAACATTTTATATTGTGTCCAATTTTATATTCCTTATTTCATTGTTTAACGACATATTGCCTATGAAAATAAATGATTTGTTGATTATTTGATAACCATGCTGTGTTGTTTTATACAAATAAAAAACAGAGAAAGCTTTCAGCAACGAAAAATATATATTGGTGACGACTAATGTGTAACTTTGGTTGGTTTGTAAACTAGCTGGCTAGTATAAAAAGTAACTGAACCATTAACCATATTGATAGAGAAGGCATATTCTACAATATTAGCGGATACTTTATGAACGGACTCACTCGCTTCGCTAATTTACTTGAAATAATCATAGATACCTACTGAAGTAGCTTTTTTCAGTTAGTTTAGAAACTTTCCAATTTAGTGTAGGTGGAAAACAGTCATTCTGGTGACACAAAATAGCCAGTTCTTTGGATAGTACACAGGGTTTGCATACCTAAGTGTTTAATGACAATTCAGAGGTAGTTTCCTTGGCAAATTTGAAAGTAGTCTTTCATGGACGGAAGTAAAATCTGTTTTTTTCTCAAACACAGATGAATATAAACCTACGAATTTTGGCAGGAATGCAATAGTTATATAAAATGACGTTTTATTGGCACATTTTGCTGGTTTGCTATTACGGGGTGAAATAAACCTCCTCTTCCAAACATTTATTTCATCTTTTTAAAGGGTTTCAATTTAAAAAAAAATTGTTTGAAAGACTTGAAACCTTGACAAACACTAAACAAATCACATTGTATAGAAAATGTATAAAACAAAATTTTAAAACTTTTTTCAATAACTTTAATAATAGATGAATAAAGTAGATTATTGAAACAATGAAAATTGTAGATTATTGAAACAATGAAAATTATATTTAGATGTTTTCCTCCCCTCAATTTTTTAAATGTAATTCAAAAAAATAGATCTGTGCAAGCAAGGAATCTGGAATGGTTTCAAACTCAGAAATATTCGACCAGTAAAGTTATGAATTTATTTTTAATAAACATCGTGCAAAAAGAAGTTCGACGAACGTTTTTGACAGTTTGGATCCAGTCTGGATTCCTGGCTTAAAGAGACTGGATTTCAAACCAGTGCATTCCCATGCAAAATTCCCATTTTGTTTTCAAAATTGACGCATTTAGTGTTTAAGCTATATGAGAATCTTGTGTCATATGAATTATTTTAAAATAATTCGTCAATCAATATAAAAACATTTCAATTCAAAAACAATTAGAGTAACGCAGTGGCAAATGTGAGGTTACGAAATATTGTCTCTTGCATTGGCACTACGAAATGATTTAAAATGTCTAGGTGTTTGTCTGCCCTGTGAAATTATATTACATTTAAATTATTTTAAATATACTATACATAATGCACGTTGTAATAAATGATGATTAATAACAGCATCATAACGATGTTTAAATGTATTTGCAGTATAAGTAGGCACATCATTCCAAGCATATAACACGATTCGCAATAAAGTTTTAATGTGATACAGATCTACAACGTTCTTTATGCAGTTTATAATTGTGACCATGCAGATTATTTTTAACATATTTAAAAGTAGGTAAACATGTCAGACATGTTGATTGAGTATGTGTTATGAAGAGCGTGATGTATTATACATAAAGATTAGATCAAATGTCTATGTTCCAGCGAAATCTAATCGGTACAGATGACAAATTTAAATATCTTCTTTCTTCTCTCTCTTTTTTTAATACGAACGTCTAACTAGAATAGCCCTAACGTAGAACATATAACCTAACTAATTTAAGTCTCCCATTTGAAATTAGATGTAATAATGACTCCTACATCAATATGCGATTCAACTGGCTGCCAAATTTTTCCATTTCTAGAAAGGTATATAGGGCGTTTACTAAAGAATGGACCATACTTTAAGACTAGCTTCCGTGGGTGGAAATAAGGTGATTTAAGAACTTGCCTTAGTACCATTTTGCTTCCTTAAACACTTATAGGTTCTAGATTTTTTTATTTCAGTTTTTTAAGTTAATTTATTTCTTAGGTAAGCTCATTCAAATATTGTACAAGATTTTTTTGTATGAGACACTCAAACATCTGACTGATTTTTGTATTAAATGTTCAGTGCGTTCTGGACGCCTGTGCCGTTACATTTTCTCAGAGAGTGCGATTTTTGGGAAATGATTAGTTATTTTGAAACAGCATTCTATTACATTTAAGTTGTAAATATATGAATTACTTTACAATCCCGGTTATTCGTTAAACAGTGGACTATAATTTAAGCCTAGTTCTTCCTTGGACGAAAATATACCTTAGTACAACTTTTCTTGTTATAGATCTGAGAATGTTTTTTTTTGCTTTCTTGGGTCGATAACTTTTCAAGGAAACAAATTTGTACTATGATAAGTTGACTTAAATCATCATATTTTTGTCCAAGAAAGCTAGCCTTAAAGTATGACACTGCTTAATGAATATATTAAATGCAGTTTTGTTTAAAATCATGCATTTTAGCGACATGTAACAAGTGTAGCATTTTTAAAACTAATAGAATGCTGTTTCAAAATAACTTATCGTTTTCCGAAAATCTCCCTCTCTAAAAAAATCTGAAAAGTACTTTCCAGGGTCTATAACTTTTTAAGGAAACAATGTGGTACTAAGGTAAGTTGATTTAAATCACCTTATTTTCGCGTAAGCTAGCCTTAAAGTGAACGCTCTGTATAGACAAAATTTGAACGTCTTTTTATCAAATGCAATACAGATTTGCTAAAATTAAATGACGGAATTAGGTACACCCAGTTTTCATTGCAATGAAGGTTGTGTAAAAAGAATTGAGTTTGGATTTTCATAAATGGTATCATCTATGAATGACTTGAACATAGTGTGATGCAGTTAGTCCAGATTCTGAACAGGTGTACTCTGAAGTTCTCTAGATATCGAATACATCTAACTGGACTGAAAAAGACAAATCTACTCTCACTAATAAAATCAGTAATGAATGAATTTCGCAAAGTTGGAAAACATGCTATCTAGCCTAATTAAATCTAATTTATGTAGTGTTGTTCTTGGGATACCTCAGGGCTCCATACTGCGCCCATTATTGTTTATGCTTTATGTCAATGATCTGCCAACATACATTGAGACCACCATATTCTTGGCACCATCCTTGATTCTAAGCTCTCCTGGTGTAAGCATGTTGACCATGTGTGTAGTCAGCCAAATAAAGCATTCTTTGTACTATTGCAGCTTAAGCATACTCTTCGTGAGTTGTAGGGAAGTGTTTAAGGATAAACGAATTCTCACAATACCTTAAATCTATATTTTAAAATGCTTACTTTTTAGGAAAAATAAGCAACTTTAAAAAAACGGACGAATTTTCACAACTATAATACAGGACACGGTGAACTGCTCATTCATTCATATTCACCATACAAGCGCTTTTAAAAAATTGTCATATTATAATTGCATAATTTTGGATAATGTTCTTCCTAAGGAAATCCGATGTATATCTCATTACCGGAAATTTAAAAGTAAGACAAAACACTTTTTATTAGTTTGAGGTTTCTATAATGTGGATGATTTTGTAAGTGATAAGTGATGGTAACTGTGGCTTTTTGCTATCGATTTTCAGCGCATTTTTCACTCATGCGTGCATATGTTTATATATCCGCTACCACTAATCTTGTATGCTATGTACAAAAAATAATTGAAATGATGGTAGATGCCGTGTATACAGATTTTTCTAAATCCTTTGATAAAGTACATCATCCTACATTGTTTGTAAAGTTGGAGAATATCGGTATACATGGAAATCTATTAAGATGGGTAAAATCATATTTAACTTCTAGGTGTCAATGTGTGGCAGTTAATAACTCTATGTCGAACTTTGTTCACGTTACGTCAGAAATACCACAGGGCTATCATTTAGGACTCCTGCTTTTATTCTCTTTTTATTAATGATAATAGTTCTTGTTTTCGCCATTCTGAGTATGCACTTTATGCTGATGATCTAGAAATATTCTCAAGAATTTAATTTCTTGACTGATTACTGTAACGTTAACAAATTATTTTTGATAATTAATAAATGTCAATACATCAAATTCAACCGTCTAAAAATACTGTTAAATTTAGTTATACGATAAATAACGTTTTGCTACAAAAAGTGGAGTTCATTAGGGATCTGGGTGTCACTCTGGACTCTAACTTATCTTTAGAGCTTCATATATAAAATGTTGTGCGGAAAGCTTTGAGAAATCTTGGATTTATTTTGCGTGTAACTAAATCCCTTCATGAACCCATGTCCTTAATCATTTTGTATAATTCCATGGCAAGCCCTGCACCTGGTATCAAGTACCTCGATAACCAAGACACGACTACCATAAACGAGAGTGTTAATTACAACATCTTGGCAAGCCATTATGAACCCCTCGGTCTCAGAGTTCAGCCCCGCTGACCTCAAAAAAGCGAAGGTCAGCTTCTCAGATAAGCCAAGCTCCTTTAGATGACGGTAGAAGAACCATGCATTGGCTTATCCTTCTGTAGCTGCAGAAGATGACGCGTTTCTGCAGCTTTAATTTGGGCTTTTATCTGAGCAGGATCCGACTCGGTGACAGAGTCTGGATTTTCCCGCTCAGTATCGAACACGAGATCAAGTTCATCGGCTGCTCTTCTCGCTGCCTTATACACAAACGCTCCTATCCCTGCTGCTTCTTGGTCTTGGACCATGCAGAGAAGCCGATCCGAGCTCCTGATGACTTTACGGGCTGCTTACTCAAGAGTCCACGGCCTCCCAGATTTCTTGGAAGGTATAACCGCGGAACGGACGATCTTGGATGCAAACTCCGATGGAGATGCATAATTTTCCGGGTTCCTACATCAGGTTGCCTCAGCTCTTCTTGTGTCCATTTCACTACTCCGAAGGAGTAGAGAAAGATTGGAACGGCAAGCATATTTGTGGCACTCAGCTTGTTCTTACCTGACAGCTCCGAAGACCAGATCTGTCGGAGGCGGTGCCGATACCTTGCAACCTTCAGAAGAGACTCGGATGGAAAAGTTTTATATGCAACAACTACCAGAAAACTGAATAAACATTTCACCATGTCATATTTTATTTTCCATTTGAAAGAAACGAATACTTAGGAGGTCATAATAAATATATTTTTGCTTAAAAGCAAACTATACTCTGGATTATAAAAATCAACTGCTAAATCCATTAATGAAAAGTTCAATCGATTAATTTGTTGTATCCATTTACAGAAAAATGTGATGATTATTTCTTTTAACGTTTTGGAGATACATTCACCCCGCCATCGATGTGGCATTCCTAAAGACTAGGTTTATGTTTTGTTTAAAAACGGAGAAACTAATACAAGAAGCTGTTAAAATGTAAATATGCCTCTTGGCACTTATTTTTTCCGTTTTCTATTAAAATTTATATTATAATTTTATTTCATTTTTATAGCCTTGCTAATTTGTTAATATAAAAATATGGCTTTATGATTTATGACATGACGTTTATAAATTATAGTTGAGTGTTGCTATTAAATACATAAATTATCATCCATCTTATCTAATTACCATCAAAAATTTAAATGTATACTAGATTTATCAAAATATGTAAAAAATTATTTTAATGACTTTTTACGTATTTTATCTAAATAAGTTCTGAATTTCGTAAAATGTTTACGCCTAGTTATTAACTTATGGATTATTGAGTAACTATGACTTAAGGTGACTGTTATATACAGGGATGGCCAGAAGTGCGGAATAAAATTCATATCTTTTGAATGAGTGATTTTTTTTTAAAACGCCGAAACACCTTAAGTGATCTTGATTTTGTCCCATCCTTCGGTTATATCTATAATAATTAAGGCAACGCATCAAAATCTTCATACTGCTTGGATGTGGAGACAAATTAAGAAGTCAGGCTGAAGTGCGCAACTTATTTAATGTGAAATATACCGATAGTAAAATATTTCACAAATTTAAGGAATACGGTACAGTACAGACTTTGCCCAAAACTTGACGGGCACGTGCTTTGCTCATTAATTTTTCAGATGAAGTTACGTTTTATTTAAATTGAGTGGTTAACAGGCACAACTAGGAAAATCCACACTGGACATGAAAATCTCATACGTAGCACCCACAGAAAGTTAACAAAGCAGGTATCATCAACAACAGAATCTTGGCCTCATTCTGTTTTGAAGAAAATCTTACTACCTGAATCTGGATTTCCTAACATTAGACCTGATATCTGCTCTAGCTGTGATTTTTCCTAATGAAATTGATCCAGATGTACCGAATGAAAGAATTTGGCTCCAACAAGATGGCGCACATTTTGGTATCGATGTTCAAAGATACTTAGATAAAATGTTTCCAAATAGTTGGATTGGTAGACGGGGTACAGTTGTCCGCCGAGATCCCCGACTTAAAGCCCTGGATTATTTTCTTTGGGGATATTTGAAAGATATAGTCTACCAGGACAGACCGGATAATATTGAGAATTTAATGAACAAGATTAGGGTGGAGATGCATAATTTACTAGCTGAAGTCATTCAGAATGATGTGGACATCCTTTACTATCGTTTTGGAGAATGCTAAATCGTGAATGGACATTTTCAGTATTTGCGGCATTGAGTTAATTTTTGTAAATTATCTAGTGGTTTTAATTTCTAAATGAAAAAAACTTGTTTGTTTCATATGGCTAGAATAGGTTTTCTATAAACTTTTCAACGATCACCCTCATGTCTTCCCAACTAACATTTAAGCCTAATAGACTACTACACAAGAAAAATAATCCTAAATTGATCAAGATTTACTACTTTTCTCCATAAAAATAGTATTCAGTGTTACAAAACCTTATAATAGCAAAGTTTAGTTAGAGTAATATAAAGACTTCCAAGAAAAATTAAAAATATGTCAATTTATATAGTTCGAAATTACAAATTATTTACTTTTTATGTGTTTTCAAATGCTAGCATTTCAATAACGTGTTTTTACGAAATTGTAAAACTTATTTTGTCTTCAACTAGTAGTTAAAAATAAAGTAATAACTAGTTATTTTGCCCTATTAAATTCTTCAATTGGTTAAGATCTATTTTTAATACAATATAAACCTATTTTAAATTTTGTTGATAACTTCTAATGATTATTTGACCATTTCAATTAACCTAATAGAAATGTTGTTCTATATAACAGATTTACTTGTTAATAATACTTCGACGTAAGTGTGTCTTATAAAGGTCTTTTAGGGAGCTTCGTTATATGTATTCCGACAGATCTTCAAGTAAATAGCGCGTAGAAATTGTTTTGTGTTTTGGCGATCTGCAGTGAAAACCAAGCCCGACACAATATTAAAGAGTTGTAAAAACGAATTTAAGCCAACACTGCATATTATGTAAATCAATCTAATGATAATATATCGATAAACACTTCATATATAAGTATTCTTATGACTGTTATCGTGTCAGATGAATTCAGTAGTGCACGTGAATTGAAATTCGAATTGAATTCCGTTCGAAAATATTTGTTTGGTTTTTGTTATTACGCATACATAATATTATTGGCCTTAATTTGAATTTCAATCACAAACAAATCCAAGAGCATAATTTTATATGCAGGTACCTAGTAATAATTTAATTGGTAATAAATTACCATAAAATATCTTCATTTGACTTCAAAGTTGATTTTTTTTGAACGGCCATGCTGTTACAAACACTAAATGTTTTGTTCATTATTTCTAATTGATTACTCATTAAAATTGTTAATATATTTATGCCGAAAGATTATTAAACACATTTTATCACGAAGTACATTCAGTTTTTATTTTAGGTTATTCTTCAGTATAGTAATATTATTAAAAATAATAGTAAAAATGTATATTTTTAAGGCGCGTTACTTTTATGAAAGTTTGGTCATGACATTATAAAAAAAAATCCTGGGTTTTACAATTTGATGAGTGGAAACCAAAAATACAGACTTTATTATATTAAAATCTAAATATCAATAAATATACTAACTTCTACTCTACTTATAAGTAGCCTGACTTATAGTCTTCCTTTTCCTCCTATCCCTGTTCGCTATTAAAATGTATTTAATCAAACATATAATGTTGTCTCTCTCGGGCAAAAGTAAGTCATATAAAGGGCATAATTAGGGTATATTTTGGTAATAATGTCTTTTATATTTTTAAATTTTAACATAAAATTTGTCAGTATTTCTTTTAGGTCCAATTATCTTATTGGAATAAAATTCTTGCCGACCAATTATTAAGTTCCATATTACTTTAGTTTTTTCCCACATAAGGAAAAAGGTCAACGAATATAGGTAAACTTTCCTTATACGGAATTGGTCATGAAAAGTTTTTGACCAATTCAGAGGTCAAGTTAACGTAATTTTAACATTAATTGTTTGTTGGGTTATGTTTCCATTTGAAAAAAAAGTAGGGGTAGCTGGCGGTTAGAGGTTTGAAGAAAAAATAATTATTATATAACCGAAAAATGAGAAAAATCAAGATCAGTTAACGTGTTTCGGCGTTTAAAAAAATAACTCGTTCAAAATTTATGAATTTTATTCCGTACTTCTGGCCATCCCTGTATATAGTTCCAATACTAATTGAACAACAGTCAAGGGAACGAATTAGGTGGAGAGCACTTTAAGATGAAATCACATATTTTATTTATTTCAATTTACCTGTACTGAATTAAAATGACCATTTAATACTTATATAGCGATATTTAATTTATGCCAAACCTAGCACATCCATTATATGTATTTCTACTTAAAAAGTACCCTTGGCACTTGGCTGTTATTTATTTATGAGATAAAACAAATAAAATGCATGATGCATTTGAATAACTGTATTGCAATGATAATTTTCACAACATTTGCAAAGGTACAACAAATTATTCTTAGTAAAACCTAACTTAATTTTTTTTTGATTAACCATTTCAAATGTAGCTTATGCTACTACAAGATAATGAAGTGATTTGTGCTATTACATTGCCTGTTTATATTCTAAATTGTATCTACTCGTTGAATTTGTCTTTATACGTGCTTTTTATGAATGTTCAATATCTTTTATTAAGGCGGGGATTTTGTAGAAAAGGAATTGCACAGCCTGAGTGAGCGAAACGGCGAACCAATCAGACCTATAAGACAGTATACAAATCGTCTAGGCCCGCACGGTTCCCTGAAGTTTATCTTCCATTTCGACGTACATACAAAATGGAAGCCGTGATATATGTTATGATTTTACTCGAGGACACAAAATGTAAAATTAGCAATAAATATTAATCTGAAAGTGAAACACATGTTGTCCTATATGTCCTGGCTAGTGAGTGAAGTAATTTGGTGGTTGTGGCTGTGATAATTTTGCCGTAACTGCGACATATTGGCCTAGTAACTGTGTGGCTAAAATTGAGGTATTTTAACATTATTTTAATTATCCTTGTGATTTTATGAGCAATGAAAATTATCTCACGCACTAGCGGGAACCTTTGTGAATACGTTGATATATAATAATAACCAATTATATCAGTTTTCTTGGAGTTCTGTGTCCTCGCTTGAAGCGTTGTTAGACAGTAAAAATATGTATAGAAAATCCCAGCCTTAATCGTTAATGTTTGGAATTGACTTGCACTGTCCTCAATTTACAGAAAAGGACTAATTGGTGTTCACTATTATGCTTTATCTTACCTCCAACGTAAAGCAGGTGGTAGCGTTACCGATTCTATTCTCCGTAGTATCCTGTTGGCGGTTTTCGTTGGGGTGTTCTTGGGCGGTCTCAGGTGTGTATTGCGCTTGGAGTCTTGTGATTTTTGTGTGAGGGCTCTTCTCTTGCAGGGGAAAAACTTTTACACCTCTTATCGTGTCCCCTTACCAAGTTTTTTCGACGTCATTGACAAAACTCCTGGATACCTCGTTGTCAAGGCAATTTCAGTGATGTCCTTAATATTTCTTTATTATTGAGAATGTTTCTTTTACCTTACTCAGTTTTACGCATTCAGTTCACATTTCACTGGTTTTTAATTTAAAATTATTCACTACTTAACCTAACTTATTAACAAAATTATCTACAAGCTTTGCATTTAATTTTTGACATCTGTCAAAATTGTTGTGAATTACTCACTAATAATTATTTCAGCTCCATCTATCTTATTTGAATTATTTATTATTTCAGAAGTATTTAAATTTTATTATTCTCTGTGGTTCGACCCCGCAGCCGGTAGACCGTATATAAGCTATATTCGTGGAAAGATTGGCACCCTCTCTGCGGGTATGGTATGGTGGAAGAATGTTGGCTTGGGTCAATGTGAGAGATTGAACCGGTTGCCATTTGCCTACCCCTAATTAATGAGGTTTTCCAGGTTTCCCTCATTCCTGCACTGATGGTTAGGGCCTACCAACGTAAGTCGTGGCGCAAATGCGGCCTGTTTAATAATAATATGTCTCCCTTTCTCCCGCACAAGTCTTCGACTTCTGGGCTAATCCTCGTGATTAAAATGAGGGGTAGAGATATTATTATTATTATTTGTACTGGCATAACACTTACAAAAGAAATATACCTAGAACTAAAAATGCAAAACAAAAACGAGCATTTACAAAAAAGATGGGTATGCATAATATGTACATCCCATTTGATTAGATTTATTGATTACAAAGTAAATATTTTGAACCTTGTTAATAGTGACAGGTGCCTAATCGATATTAGAATTTAAGTATCAATAAAATAACTTTAATTTAATAACCATTCGAGCAGGAAATTTGGAAAAGACTTGATTTTAAATTATGAGACGATAGCAATAAATAGATTGCATTTTTTATGTTCGTTTTAAAATTATGTAGATGCGATAGATGGTATGGTATCTAGATTGCCGTAAGCTTTAAATAAAAACTTGTTGATATCAGTCTACCTGTCAAACCGAAAATATGGTATATCAATTGATTTTTAATTTACAAACCAGTATAATAATTATTGTGACATTTCCAAAGGTCGAATACTTACGTAATTCCCTTATAATAAAAATTATATATTTGGATTTATATCAATAATAATTAGAGGTAAAACCCAAAGTGATACCAATTCCAATTTTTTACGCATTATTGATATTCATATTTTTAGTTTTGATGTCAGTGGAAAGCCTGATTTTTAAATATTTTTAGGTATTAACAATATTGTGAAATTAACTACTCTGTGGACAAAAGCCCCAACCAGCGTTGAATTGCACTTACAATATCTATCCATATATTCTTTATCATTAGCTTTTGTAACGTAACAGGTTAGTAAATTTAGCTAGATTAAATTTTTTAGATAATTATTGATTAGAGCTTTGTCTGTGGAATTGTTCATTAGCATACCTAGATGTTTGGTATCAGAGAACATACATATGACTTCATTGATAGGAATTGTAGGAGATTTGATATATATTAGCTTAAAATACCTTTCTAATACAGTAAAAAAATAAAGCCTGATTATTAGTATATGTAATCTTTAGTAGACGTATTCAATTTAACATCAAACATTATGTTATAAAGAGGTTTATTTTTACAAGCTACTAACTATAATTTTTACAGGTTAGGTAACTGTTAATTTTACAAGTTAGTAGCATTATTTACATATAGGAAGAATTAGTAATCATAGTGTGAGTGCGTGTGTACCAGTGTTAACATTGTTACGTGCACTATCCACGACATGACGGATTTAAAATTTTCTATTTGTTCAATTTTTTTTTGAAAATTTGAAATTTCGCAAGTTGCTTACTAAAAAAATATTTATTTTCACATCTCTTTTGGGAACACATTTATTTCAAAAACACCATATACAGGGTGTTTCAAAACTTATCTAAATAAAATTGAATATAGATGCGTCATGAAAAATAAAGTCAATATCATAAAACAATGTTTGTAAAATTCTTATAGTTTTCGAGAAAAGATTATTGAAGTTCTAGTAGTTTCAACCTTTACATCGCTGGGCCACTGTAGTCGCTAGCCAGGCGATTTCAGATATCCGATTACTTATGGTATTAACTTTTTCGTGATGCAAGTAAGTATTTGCTTTAGTTTTTTAAATATCAAAATGGCTTACGTATGGCAACTCACAGTTGATGGGTATCGTTTTAATTTATGATGAACTGAAAATGCTTTAGCAGAACGAATTCAGTAAATATGTATATATATATATATATATATATATATATATATATATATATATATATATATATATATATAAGCTGTTTACAGGCCTTTTAGGCCCAGAGCTGTGTTATTCTCCTCCACTCCATTCTGTCCTACGCCTTTCTTTTCCAATCCGTTACATTTTTCTCCCATAGATCTATTGCCACTGCCTCTCTCCATCGCTTCCAGTTAGGTTTACTCCCTACTATTTTCTTAACTGCCCTTTCATCCTCCATACGTTCTAGATGCCCTAGCCACTGCACTCTACTGGCTTTTACAACTTCGTCTATTGTTGGTGCCTGGTACATTCCATATATTTCCTCATTATTTCTCCTTACATAGCCTTCCTCTGTCCTCTTACCACCTAGAATTCTTCTTAAGATCTTCCTTTCCCACCTTAAAAGGTTTTCTCTTGACTTCTTATTGAGAACCCAGGTTTCACTACCATACAGCGCTGTCGGTCTCAAAATTGTTTTATACATTCTAAATTTTACTCGTCTGGACAAATTTTTTGATTTCAATAAGTGGTTGACTGCTGCCGAACTTCTGTTTGCTTTTATTATTCTCCTATTTATTTCTTGTTCCTCATCACAGTTAGCTGTTATTAGCGCCCCCAAATACACATATTCTTGAACTTCTTCAAACTCCATCTCTCCATGCTCTGTTCTCAATTTAAAATTTGTATCCTTTTTTTGTTCTCCTATTCTCAGCAGCTTACTTTTCTCTTGATTTATCTGCAATCCCACTTTACTTGCTTCCTCCACAAGTTTTCTCGTTACTTCTTCTAATTCCCTACTATCTCTAGCAATAATGGCCACATCATCTGCATAACTTACTATTTGGTGACTTTTAAACAATATGTGTCCTTCTCTGTTCAACTCACTATCTCTTATGACCTTTTCTAGTACTAAATTAAAAGAAGCGTTGAGAGTGGGTCTCCTTGTCTCAGTCCTGTATCAATAGTAAAGCCTTCCGAACATTCACCTTTTATTCGTACTATGGCTTTAGTATTTTCTAAGGTCATTTTCAATAGCCTAATCAGTTTAGTTGGTATCCCAAATTGTTCCAGAATTTTACTTAGTTTATTCCTTTTGATCGAATCATATGCTTTCCTGAAGTCCACAAATAAAACCATTGCTTTGATCCCATACTCATAGCATGTAGTCAGCATTTCCTTCACCATGAAGATTTGGTCCGTTGTTGACCTTCCCTTTCTAAAACCTGCTTGATACTCCCCTATTTGCCGTTCTGCTATAGGTTCTATTCTCTGCTTTATTAACGTTGCCATAATTTTATACCCTATATCTAACAATGATACTGTAGTTTCTGCAGTCCGTTGCATCTCCCTTTTAAGATTGGTATAATCATAGCATCTCTCCAATCTTCAGGCATACATTCTCTTCTCCAGATCATTCGTATCATTTCGTATATTCTTTGTCTTAAATCCTCTCCTGCGTACTTAATGTTCTCTGCTGTTATTCCGTTTTTCCCTGGACTTTTGTTATTCTTTAAAGCTTCTATAATTATATCTATTTCCTTCTTTGTAGGTTTTTCTACTTCCCTTCCTCTTCTCTTCCCGGTATCATCTCCTCGTGCACCTCTTCTTCCCTTACATTCTCTTCATTCAACATATCTGCAAAGTATTGCCTCCATCTTTCTCTCACTTCTGTTTCCTCTCCAATTAGATTGCCACTTTCATCTCTCACATATATTACTTCCTTCTTTATCTTTTTCACTTTTTTATCTCTCTGTAGAAGTTACGTATTTCTTTCCTCTTGTAATGTTGCTCTATTTCCTCTATTTTCTTAACCTGCTCTGCTCTCTTCTTTTGTCTAAACACTTTCTTTGCCTTTTGTCTTTGTTCCCTGTATTTTTCCTTATCTTCCTCTTGTAGTGACTGAAGTGCTTTAATTCTTAGCTTATTTCTCTTCTCCGCCTCTCTTATACACTCCTCATCCCACCATCTTTTCCTCCCTGCACACTCTTTTTTTGGTATTACTTTCTCACTTGCTGTTTGTATGACATTTTCGATCTTTATCCACTCTTCATTTATATTTGCTTCCAATATCCGTATGTTTTCTTGCAAACCTTTCCTTACCTCTTCTTCATACTTGTTTTGGGTTCTCTCATTTTGTAATGTCGCCATATCTAGTTGTCTTTTTTTCCTTTGTAATCCTTTTCTTTTAATATGATTTTTTATCATCAAATCTATCCTTACTAGATAGTGATCAGAGTCTATGTCTGCCACTCTGCATGACTTAACATTTTTATTAAGCCTCTGTGATTCTCATCTATGCAAACATGATCAATTTGATTCGAATATGCTCCATCCGGAGAGGTCCAGGTCCCCTTATGTATGTCTTTTCTCTTAAAGAATGTGCTCATTATTTTCATTTTTTGTTCTTCTGCAAATTCAATCAATCTACGCCCATTGTCATTGCTCTCTAGGTGTTTACTTTCTGTCCCTACTATACTTTCATACATCCTTTCTCTCCCTATTTTTGCGTTTGCATCCCCTACCACCATTCTTACTGTGTTTTTATTCAGCTTTCCGTAATTTTCTTCTAGCTTCTCATAAAACTCATCTTTTTCTTCTTCTGTTTTTTCTTCTGTTGGCGCATATATATTTAATATCTCTATGTTTATTTCTTCTCTGATTTTAATCATACATAACCTATCTGAAATTGCTTCAAATTTAGAAATTTTATCCCTCAAATTTTTATTTACTAAAAATGCTGTTCCGTATCGCCTTGTTTCGCCTCCGCTCGTAAAGAATAAATAATTTTCTAATTCCCATGTGTCCGTCTCCTTTATATGCGTCTCCTGTATCGCTATTATGTCCATTTTGAATCTATTTGCTTCTCTTACTAGGATTTTTAATGATCCTTCCTCATTTAACTCTCTTATATTCCATGTTCCCATTCCATTCCTCTTTCTTGATTTGTGCCTGTTTTCCCCCTGTCCTTCCTTCTAGCTTCGTTCTGTATTGTTTACTTTCTGTTCCTGATTCTATTTATGTCGTTTCCTTTTCTCATAACCGTGTCCATTGCCAGCGATCTTTCTTTTATGCTGAGTGATATATCTAGTTTTTTGCTTCCTTTTTTCTAGCCTGCTTGCATCATTATTCCACTTCCAAACCTCATTATCAATTACGAGTTTTTGATATCCTACTTTTGCTACCTTTCCTTCCATCCTCACTTCTTTGGCTTTTGTGCCATATGTAGCTGCTTTTACAACAGTGTACGGTGAGTGCAAGTGTAGTGAAAACGCAGGCGTGACGCGGGAAATTTGCAACCGAATCGTGGAAGAGATGTAGGTCCAGGGCATCCTCGGCGTATTTTAGCAGTGTGCCGTACCATGCACGAGGCTCAATTATATCCGTACCATGTACAGCGTGTCCAAGCATTAATATCAGGGGACTTATTTTTGTTGGGATATTTAAAATATGAAGTATGTTGTACTGAAATGGACACTATTGACAAGTTCAAAACAGACAAGAGGCATAAACATTATGTTAGTTTGTAGAATCTGGGTAAGGCGGGCCCAAAATTTTGTTGTAACATCAGGTATATCAAACTATTTTACTAATTAAAGCCACAAATTAATTCTATTAATGTTTAATAACAATAGCGGAAAAAGCAGTTGAATTTGCTGCATTAAAATAAATGTTGTAAAATGTATTTTATTTCTTTCCTTGGGAATTTCTATACATTTTTTGTCCGGTTGCCGATTATTATACGTCTTATCAGGTTTTACAGTGGACCAGTTTTAAATGCTGTGCGGAGATGTATTTTTAAATCATTTTTTAACTGCTCTTTTTGATTTTATTTTTACAAAATTGTATTTGTACATGCAAAAAATTTTGTTAGATAAGTTCTTAATCACCCTGTATACATCGCAATAAATATTTTGTAGTTCAAGATGTAGATAGATACCTACTAGCTACTAGTGAGTAAAAAATATTCAATAATACTACGCTATTGCACGACTGTTACTTGTTATAGTTAGACAGCATATGTTGTAAGTAGGTATAGCTTTTTGATATTTTCTACCTGCTCGATTCCATTCATTCACTAAGCTGTGTTAATGAAATAAAAGCATTTGGATTGGAGATAAGAGGAAAGAGATACAGATTCTAGAGCTTAGAAATCTAGTTTTAAGGTATTTTAAGCTAATATGTATCAAATCTCCTACAATTCCTATCAATGAAGTCATATGTATGTTCTCTGATACCAAACATCTAGGTATGCTAATGAACATCCACAGACAAAACTCTATTCAATAATCAAAAATCTAACTATAAAATTATTATACCAATAAATTAAAATTATTTGAAATTAAATGTCGACAACGTCAAACTGATTAACTGTCAAGTATTTATTTATTTATTTTATTTATTTTTTAGTAGGTCGTTATGATACTTGACAGTTAATCAGTTTGACGTTGTCGATATTTAATTTCATTTTGACACTGTCGACATTTAATTTCAAATAATTTTAATTTATGGGTATAATAATTTTTATAGTTAGATATTTGACTCAAGTTAAAGGAGGCCACCTGATGAAGCAATCCTAAAAATGCAGAAATAAGTCAGATCTCATCTATTGTGGTTGAATTTCGAGTTCCCACTCCAGAGGTTAATATAATATAGAGTATATCAGGTTAGTAAATAAATTCTTTAGATAATTATTGAATAGAGTTTTGTCTGTGGATGTTCATTAGCATACCTAGATGTTTGGTATCAGAGAACATACATATGACTTCATTGATAGAAATTGTAGGAGATTTGATACATATTAGCTTAAAATACCTTTCTTAAACAGTAAAAAATGTTACAAAAGCTAATAATAAGGAATATATGGGTAGATATTGTGGGTGTAATTCAACGCAGGTTGGGGCTTTTGTCCACTGAGTAGTTAGTTTCACACAATATTGTTAATACCTGAAAATATATGAAAAACTTAGAAATCTACTTTGTGTGTAAAGTAAAGAATAAACGCTGAATATTAGCAGTGTCAATTTAGTCATCGAGACGGATATTTTTTTAATGATCAAGCTGTAGGTATCCTCAAATTATAAATGATACAGAAATTTCAGTTTACCAATGCCATTTTGGTAAAATTTGTAGGTGCAACTGAATTTTAAATCAAAACCGCAAGCAAAATTGACCTGGAGGTCTATTTTCGAAGGTTCCTAAGGCAATACATATGCGAATTAGATACTTTATCCTTCTTCTTACAATTATAAGTAAGATAGAGACAGAACTATGTAATTCGTAACCGGATTACTCTTCGAAAGTCTAGAATAGACATAGACTGCGTTCAGCTACAGCTTATACCTTATGCCTAACTTGTTAGGTTAGTGTTACCCCCTCCCAGTAATTTAGCTAAATTAATTATTATTTTAGATGATTTATACAATACACCTTTGTCTATGGAATTGTTCACTAGCATACCTAGATATATGGTATCAGATAACATACATATGACTTACCTTATATCTCACCTGCACTCAGTTTATATGTGAACATACATATGAAGGAACAGCCAGTTCACTTGTCGGTCATCTCACCTATGGCATACTGATGAGGGGTAACAAGCCCGAAACCGATCTATGTCGGGTGGTGTGTCCGACAAGGGTTCTTGGCTGTTCACACAGATACTGCAGGAGTAATTCAATGCGTCGGGGCATTAGTCCGCGGAGTAGTTGTTTCCTGCAGTATCATTTGCAGATTTAATGGCTCGTCGCCCAGGGCGAGAGGTCTGCGTTAAGTACCTGCTGCAATGTAGGTCGCTTCCTGTAAGTCGCGCCGCTTAGGCCGAGCAGGAAGTAAGCAGACCACTTATATCTCATTGATATGAATTGTAGGAAAATTGATTTATATTAGATTAAATACCTTTACAATGCAGTAAACAACAAAATGCTTATAATAAAGAATATGGGTAGATATTGTGAGTGTAATTCAACGCTGGTCGGGGCTTTAGTTCGCAGGGAAGTTAGTTAGTTAGTTTGACATAATTTAAAAATTTATATAAGAGAAGTACTTATGTAGACGAGAAATCGAACGATCAAATAGAAGAAATTAATGTAATAACAAATGAAAAATGGAGTGGGTATTCTGGTTACTGGATACAGAACTGAAGTGTTAGTTGTATAAACAAAAGGAAAAGTGGATTAAAATATAAAATTAAGCTAAAAAGGTTTTAACTCTCTATCGTCAATAGAGTGAGATAAATGAAATTTAAGATTTAAAACATTAATAAGTATACCCCTTGTTTGACATTAACTTGATTTTTTGTTATAAAAACTAATAATTGAAGCTAATATTCAAAACATTTCTGTGGTTATAAAAAATGGAACAAAATAAATAAACTAGTAGTTACTTACTCACATATGCTCATAAGTGCGTGTTTGGTAGGTAAATTTCGTGCTTTTTGAATCTTTTCAACCAAAAATACATATGAAATTAACAAATATGCACACTCAGTTATGTATTAAAGTTATTCTTAACACGATTACTATGGCAACAAAATATATCTAGGTCATCTTGAACTCGGGAATGTACGGAAACTATTGGGAAATCTCGATGTAATTCTGGAAATGAAAAAAATCACTTCGTCCTAAATAAGTTCTAAAATTTGGTATCCGTTAATGTGACAGTTAATATAGGTACTATAGCTGCTTATTTGCATCTAAAAAATAATCTACTTAATTGTTCTTTGAAAGTGATATATAATTTCAATTCTTTCTTTGTATTTCCATTTCAGTGGGATTTTTTTTTAAATCTATGCACTTAAACAACTTACAACTGATTCTTTTGATACGTTTACCTATGTTTTTAAATTTTGCTTCACATGTTATGGTAAAACAAAACAAAATTGATACAGCAAAAACATAAGTTAAGCGCAAAGTATTAAAAATCAAAAAAGTATTAAAATCAAAATGATCTTAATAAGTCTTGAAAATCATAACTACCTAGATATTCTCTATTAAATTGTTATTTGAAGTTAACGCGCTCTAGGAGCTGAATTGAATAGAACACCCTGTTTTTGTCACATTCGGGTAGGGTTTTTAGAAAAACCCATTTCCGCTTTGGTCCTGTCAAAGGATATGAAATGTGCTTTTTATAGCCAGTCGGCCCTTCTCAACAACGACGACTTTTGAAATTATCTTAGAATTTATGGGGCGCGTTATTCAAGGGATTTATTTCGTCTGAAAACTATTCCATTCAGCAAGAACTCTTTTAATCTTGTATCACAGAAAAACGTATTTTTCTAGAGTGGAAGGAATACTAAACACATATACCTATATGTAGTTAATACTTAAGATTCTTTGGAACGGTTAACTCTTTATTTAAATAGTTTTAATACTTTTAATAATAGTAATGATATCTAAGTAGTAGGTATACAACTAGTAACAAACTTACATAATATTACATAATTTTGAATGGTAAAACCTAACTAAAAAAGGATACAGAATAAAATAAAATGTGAATAATGTGTTAGCAACTATCGCTCTCTCTTTGTATAGAAAAACTGATAACACCATCATGTTCAGCACCATCAAAAACGTACATACTTTTGCAATAATAATGACACTCTCAAAAAAGTTTTTGAATATGTAGAATTTCAGAGTAGAAATTTCATGAAACCTCTACTCATAAGTAAAAGAACTATTTACTAATATTAAAACTCGAAAGTATATTTCATTACAAATACGTCAGTAGTTTAAAAGAAATCCCAAAATATAGAATGTCCGGAATATGAGTGCTTTTAAAAACCGTCTAGTAGTCAGAGAGTTTTGTTTAGATTCGCCGAAAGTGTACATGTCATATTATAGCTGGTGATGGTTAGTATAAATTGTTCCATTTTTGTTTATGCATACTTACAAATATCAAGCAAGCTCAGAAAAACGAAACGCACTAGCTACAATACTACTATGACTAATAATTCTTTTACGTTAACAGCAGCAGGTGATAATGTCGTACGTTACATACAATACCTTTTAAGAAAAATTACAAACATATTACGTCACAAGAGCTATTACTTAACCTTAATTGGACCTTAGTTCAGGGCCGGTTTTGCCATAAGGCGGGTGAGGCGACCGCCTCAGGCCTCCGATTTTTACCGGCCTCATAAAAATTCAGGATCATACAAATTAGATTTTTTATATATAAAAAATTAATATGCAATTACTAAGGAATTTTGAAAAAAATGAATACACTGGAAAGATGTGTTATGACGATTTTATGGGATAAACTTTTAGATAGAATAAATGCTACGAGCAAATCATTGCAAGATCCCAATTTAGATATAGGTATTGGTGTAAACCTTTTAAAATCATTAATTTTATATGTCAAACAAGTTAGGCCCGAATTTAAACAATGGAAGATGCTGCATTAAAAATTACCAAAATTTATACAGATATTGGACGCAGGGAAAGACAAAGAAAACCATTTGCCGACGAAAATAGAGAAAATGAAGTTACATTACGCGGAAAAGATGCATTTAGAGTTAATACATTTAATGTAATTTGTGATAATTTAATTAACGAATTAGAAAGAAGAGTATCTAGTTATTCTGATGTGTATAATAATTTTAAATGTTTCTTTTCCGACAGTAAAAGTGACCAATTAGAATCAATAAAAAATTTAACATTAAAATACCACAATGATATTTCTACAGATATAGATATTATTGAAAATGAAATAACGCATTTTATACAATTTTGTCAAGATTCATGCGAAGAGAAAAATACGGTTCAAGAAAAATATATATTGATTATTAAAAATAGATTACAAGCAACATTTCCAAATATAATGACTCTTCTTCGAATATATTTAACTCATCCTTTATCAAATGCGTCCGCTGAACGATCTTTTTCATGCTTAAAAAGAATAAAAAATTATCTACGCTCGACCTTGTCCCAAGAGCGATTGCAATCACTGGCCATATTAAATATAGAAGCAAAGATTATAAAATCCATTGATTGTAAATCCAAAGTTCGCTGAAGAAAAATCAAGAAAAAAGAAATTGCATTAATGTAAATTTCGGTTTTTATAATTATTTTTTAAATTTATGTTATTATAGTATGATACTGTGATTTTAGCTTCATGTAGGTGCTGACTGAATAATAATTATTTTTTTTAATCCTGTGTAGGTACAATTTATTTTTTATTTTTCGTTACGTGACTATTTGTATTTTATGATTTTTTAAATATAAATATACATTATATTTACATTTATGTACTAATCTTTTTCTTCTGGATACCTTTATATGGCATATAATACCCCCCCCCCCGGCACTGGCCTCTAATTTCCTTCCGCCTTAGGCCTCCAAATTTGTAAAACCGGCACTGCCTTAGTTTGTAATTCCGTAACACAATTATGCATTTTATTGCAGTTGTATTTTTATTCTTGAAATGTATTTATAGAAAAATTATTTCGTGTTAGAAATTTTTCATAAGAGTTTCGATTTGTTGCTTTTGGTCAGATATACAAGATCCTTTAGTATCGGCACTTATATTCCGGACACCCTGTATAAATATGTATGATACTCATATCGCACCATTCATCAAATGCAATGCACCGCTTTTGCGCATTAATTTTATCTAAGTATTAATTTTATTTTTATCTAAGTACTTATTAATTTTATTTTTTTAAATACAATATTGAAATAACATACACTGTGGTCAAATTTGACCTGGAACAACCCTGTACCTAATATTTAACTGGATTGTGCGATTTGCGTGAATTTTTTTTTGCAAGTAGGAGCCTCTGCAAAACATTGAAGTTACTGAAATAAGAAAAATGCTTTGGTTCGGTCATGTAAGCGGCTATGAAGAAAAAAGCAGATTTTGAAACATATCCTCATATTTGGTACATTTTTTTTTAAATTTTAACTATTAATGAAAAAGGTCGATTGAAGATAATTTTATAAAGTTTGGGCATTTAGAGTTTTAAGGAATTTGGAAAAATGCTATGTTCTCAGATTTGCGATAAGAAAATCGCTATTATGATTTTTGGAAAAAATGTCTACATAAAAATCATAGCGCGCAATTGATTTGGAATATGGTGAGCGTAATATGTTCGCTAAGTACCTTTAGGAGGCTCCTACTTACAAGAAAAATTCATGTAAATCGCACAATCCAGTCAAATGTTACAGGGGTGTTCTAGGTCAAATTTGAACACAATGTATACAGGGTGATCAGAACTTATCTAAAAAAAATTCGAGTGTTCAGGGGACACTTAGAAATAAAATTTTGTAAAGAAAAAATCAAAAATGGCAGTTCGAAAATGATTTAATAATACACTTCTGCACGACACTGTAAAACCTGATAAGGCGGCAATCTGCGACCGGACAAAAAATGGAAAGAAATGCTCAAGGAAATAAATATCATTTTATAACGTCGATATTATACAGCAAATTTAACTGCTTTTGTCTCTATTGTTATTAATTACTAATAGATTTAATTTGTTCTAGTTCTATTTCTAAATATACGACATATTCCTGTATGAAGTTAAGGTTCGCCAGTAATTCGAAGCAGGTTGTTCGGTATTAACGAAATAAGATTAAAATGTCGAGTGATGATGAAGATATTTTAATTGCCTGTGCCAGTTTCATTATTATGAAGTCGATTGTAGAAAAGAGAAAAATGACGGGCTCTTCTATATTGGGCTAAAATCACAGCTATTTTGCGTTCTACTTCATCTGGCGATATGTTTAACACCGCACTAATTTTTTGTATTGAGTATTTTTTAATATTCCTTTTTTTATAATTCGAAATTCTTGGATTCCATAAATTTGGATGGCACTGATATTGTTCGATCAAATTCCCAATTTGATCTGTATTCCACTCCATTTTACTTCAATATACCTACTTGCTCGGTAAAACGTCCACACTGCAACTGCTATTCAACACGTACTCGCTAACAATTTCGTTGATCTTACCGCTCATGTACCGAACTTCAGCCGAACTCACAAAGCGAACACGAGCTGTTCGCGACGTTTGGTACATATTCAGTTCGTCAGGTGTTAGCTAACAGCTCTCGAACTTGGTTTGAACGCACGTTAAATCATCATTAGTATATATCCACTTTGGTGCGATAGGTACACTTAATTTTTTAAATATCCCCACAAAAAGAAGTCCAAATGATTTAAAGTCAGAAGATTGTGGCGGCCATGGTACCGGTCCTTCTCGTCCAATTCCTTGGTGTTAATGCTTGGACATGCTGTACATGGTATGGATGTAATTGAGCCTCGTGTATGATACGTCACACTACTGCTATAGGCCGTGGAAGTCCTGGACCTCCATCTCTTCCACGATTCGGTTTCAAATTTCCCTCGCGTTGGACTACATTTGCACTCATTGCACACCGCGGTAAAAGTAGGTTCATTTGGCACATGTGTCCCGGGAAATCGTGCTGCATTTTCACAGCGTAATAAATTAAAACGATATCCATCAACTCCGAGTTACTACTATACACGTAAGCCATTTTTGACACATGAAAACTAATGCAAATACTGGCGTCACAAAAACTACAAAAAGTAATCGGATTACAATATTCGGAATCGCCTGTCTAGAGACTGCAGTGGTCCAGCGATGTAAAGGTTGAAAATACTAATACAACCTCAATAATGTTTTACTCGGAATCTATTAGGATTTTATAAAAAAAAATGACGATATCGACTGCATTTTTCATGACGCATCTATTCACAAATTCTTTTAGATAAGTTCTGATTCTGGATCACCCTGTATGTTTCTCACCAACTCGTTTTTTTTTATGACTCGTTTAATGAATAACGTTTTTGTGTTATGCTGCAAATGCATTTAATTATTTGATTAAACAGGCTTGCACTTCGTTAGTTTGATGTAAGGTGTACCTACATATTTATAGGTAGATGCCCAGCGCAACTACCTATAAATAAATGTACAACTTACATCAAAGCAACACAGTGTTGCATACGGGAAGTTGATGATTTCTGTGATAACATATGCGGCAGGTGACACGAATATGATGAAAACAGATAGTTATCGTCAGTTCTAGAATAACGTTGCCTAATACCTATTTCGAAATTGGTTGACTTAGCCAAGCCAATGTATATTTTTAAGTAATGTTAATTAGGTAGAGAACATAACGATAGTTGGACCATTTTTTTTATTTATTTATTTTATTTAATACGTCACTCAACAAAAAATCAAATTATAGGGTGGGTAAAGCAACAATTAACGGAAAAGTGACAAATACAAAAAAAGGAATTAGGTAATTACTTAACTAAACTATGACATATATCTCTAAGTAAGAAACAAATCACATCAGGTACAAAGGTAAAAGAAAATAAAAACAAAAAGAGAAAGTTTAAACTTGAAAAATATTCTAAATTGCATTAATGCTAGGTATACATAAATATATCAATTTCATTTAACAGATCCTTGCAAGTTAAACATATTTTAAAAAAAGATGAAATTTTTAATAAATTCGTTCTGGCCCTCGGCAAGCCAAACAAACTGCTACTACGTGTTGCCTGATTGGGTATTTGAAAATGCATTAATGAGAAAAACTGTGGACAATCACACATAATACTTATGTATAATTTTATAGAACAAGACCGGATGCATGTTTTCACGTTGTTCCATACTACACACTTAAAATTTATCAAGGAAAATGTCGTAAAGAATACCTATCTGAGGATAAATTCCATCCTGACAATATGAAAGTAACTTTAAAAATCACCTATGAAATTCTTCAGTATCAGATTGAAACACTTTATAACCAGGATCCCACACAATGCTAAAATGTATTCAAATTTAGACCTAAAGGTACGGATTTGCTGGTGCGACTGCGGCTGCGACTGCGACTGCGACTCGTCGCCGACCCACAGACAGTCTGAATGTTCTCATCAACTCCAGCATTTAGACTGCCTATTGGCCGGCAACGAGTCGCAGTAGCGAGCCGCAGCCGCACCAGCAAATCCGTACCTTAACACGGGCATTGAAAATTGTCATATATACTTGAATTTTCAAATAGCCATAGGACATTTCAATTATAAATCCTAAACTTATAAGTAGCCTGAACGATTTTGTCAGTATGAAAATTGAAACTTAGTTTATTATCAAAATACACACCATTTCAGGATAATGTCATTCATAATATTATAATTAGGAATCCAGATTTTGAACTATATCAGTAATATAAGTAACAAACAATGAAGGTCTTAAAATGGATCCCTGAGGTACACCCGATGTAACCAGCACTGACTCAGGCATGTAACCACCACATTGAACATATACAAAACCTCAACTTGAGTATTTGTATCAAAATGTTGAGAGATGTGGATGACACATATCAAATTAAACACAGTGAATCTATTTTTCATAAACCCATGATGATAAGGCTTATGACTCCCTATACACGTGGATAAAATAAATTGTGAAGAACAATTTGGAAGATTTTCGAGAAACTACAAATAATAATTGTATTACATAGGTCTATAATTGTTAATATAAGACGGACACCCTTTTTTAAAAACTGGAGCAATACGAGACCATCAGAGACAAATTGAAAATGCTGAGTAACCAAAGCAAACGCACGGTCTCTTAAGCGGGCTTTACACTAACAATTTATTGACGAAGAAGAAATTATTAATGTAAAGCGGGCTTTATAACAAAAGCCGGAAAACCATATGGACCACGCGTGTTCTTAGGTTTCAATTGCTTAAGTGTAGAAAGTACCTCCGAATTTGACAATCAAATCACATGCAACGTGTCCATGTAAATATTTCCAACTGATAATACTATCACAATCATGGTATATTTAGGAGCGACTAAATGTATGTGAAAAACTATCCGACATTATTATTTGTTAAGACTGGATGACAGTGAATTTCCAGCGTTATGAGAATTTACGTATGACCAAAAAGATTTTGCATAAGACTTATTTTGAAACAGGACGGCCGTTCAGTATGTAATAAAAATAGTTTAAGAAATGGAGATATTTACACTTTAACTGAGATTCGAACGTATAGTTTGACAGTGTTGGTCTACATTTACGGTTGCTATGGAAACTAAAAACAATTGTTTTTTCATGGCATACCAAGCTATTTAATAGAAACATTACTTTTCCTTTTTACTCCTTAACTTTAAATTAGCTTTTAACATTTGAACAATTGAAATAAATATTTAGCTTTTTGAATCGGGTATTTTAATAATTTCAATATTTTCTAAAGGTTGCGTTCATATTAGTAAATGTCTTCATTTCTTAAACCATTTTTAGGTATTACAATAATTATACCTACTAAACGGCTGTCCTCTGTTTTGACAAATGCACTCCCTGCATATTTTAACGCGTTAAGATTAATTTCCCTAATTTTTAGAATGTTTATCAAGAAACTTTTTCTAAGACCTGAAAGAACATTGTTTAAGTAAGTTTTTAGTAATATCTGAATGAACCTACACACAAGGGTTTATATAAAATCCACGTTTAAAATTGACTCTTCGCTTTTACAAAGTAGTACATGTTTATGAAGTTCTAGATAAGTATCGAAGTCACTTTGGATTTTAGTTAAATAATTTAAATAATCCAATCATTCCTAACAAAAAAGTATAGAAATGTTTATTATAAAAAGGTTTCTTTCTTCTACACTTCAATAATTGTAGAGAAGTAGGGTTTAATTAAATAAATATTAAAAAATAATTATCGCAAATATTGTAACACTTGGTATATAGGTAAGTATGTAGTTTTCAATCGATTCAAAACCAAGTATTCTATCACCACCTAAAATTATTGTAACAACTTGCAAAACACCCTGTATATGTACGGTTAAAGTGTTTACTTAAATGGTTGGTTAGCTAAGTTTGTATACTATCCTATACTGTTTCTATACTAAGCAAAAATAGACATTTCAACACGACCGTTTCCACTAAACATACTCGAGTTTCAAACACGTCAAAATCTTTTGATGTGACCGCTTCTGAGCGAGACTCGAAAAACAAAACTACAACTGTCTCAAAACACGCCAGTCTTAAAAAAGTTTGCGAAAACTTATAGTTTTGTTTTATTCGACACGAGTTTGTGTTTTGCTTTTGTCCATTTAGTGGAAAACCGCCGTCGCCGTGTAGGTAGTAGCAGAGTAGCCTACAGGGCAGGAATATTTTAAATCTTTGACAACAATAGCTACATTTTTTGTGACTAAAAAAAATACTGATAACTGTATATTATGTGCCCTCGCTATTCTTAAATTATATCGATAAATGAAAGCAATCTGCAGTTCGACATAGATAAATTAAAGTTTATCTTTCTTTTCTAAGTAAAAAACAGTTAATACTTTATTTGACTTTGCAAAAATACACATATAGTCCATTGAAAAGTTACATTTGGGGTTGCATTTTTTAGAGGAAGCAAATTTGTTGTTTGGATGTGAGGGGGGGGGATCAAAAAAAACTTAACTTGAAGTTTGTGGGGTCACAACCCTCCAACTTCGGCCGCCATCTTGGAAAAGAGGGTTAAATTGTTTTAAGCATTTATCAAGTAAACTATTGGTCATACAAATTTTTTTTAAAAAACACATTTTATTCAAATTGAATCCTCAACAATTTTAATCCAGTAACTTTTTGTTGTAAAATTAAAAATAACAAAGATATTAAAGAAAAATAATTAATTTTTTTGGACAAATTTTCTTTTTTTTTTCCATAATTTATTTATTTATTTAAAAAAAATACTTCAGAGCATTTTTGTAGAGTGGTTTTCAGCGAAGAATTTTTATTATATACTTTTTTTATTACATTCATTAGTTTGGGTTTTACAGCGCTGTGAAGTGAACACTAATTTTCCCTACTATAAGTATTTTATATCAATCATATGGCATAGTTTTTAATTATTTTTATAATAATGTTTTTTTATTATAGACAATATTGTTATTTAATAGTTTAGTTACTGGACTAAAATTGTAGAGGATTTAACTTGCAATAAAAAATGTTTTTAAAATAATTTTGTATGACCAATAGTTTACCTGATAAATGCTAAAAACAATTTAACCCCCTTTTCCAAGATGGCGGCCGAGGTTGTAGGGTTGTGACCCCACAAACTTCAAGTTAAGCTTTTTTTGACCCCCTCTCACATCTCAACAATAAAATTACGTCCTCTAAAAAATGCACGCTAAGGCCAAAATAATGTAACATTTCAATGGACTAGGTAAAGGATGAACTTAAGAAAGATTTGTGTTAATTTTTCTTATCTTTGCTTTTAATGTGAAAAATTAATTGTTGAAGTTTATGTAAAAATTCCATAAAAAGACGCACTTTCAATAAATATTTTAAGTATAAAATAGCTACATTTTGGCAATTCAAATACCAACACTACATAAGTTGAACTTTCTAGACTCCAATAATGTATAACTATTTTTAGTAACAAGAGTAACTCTAACGAGGTCTAAAATTCCTAACTTTAAATTTACATCGATATTTCACCATTTTGGACCACAAATATGGCCACGTCAAGACTAATACCTACAGGTATACCTATATATTAAATACCCTTTAATCTTTTGCGGACGGGTATTGACCCCGGCAGAATATCGGGTAGAGACGGCCAGACTAAGGATTAGATGCCTTTTGGCCCTTTAGTGTATAAGAAATATACCTATATTTCGAGGGTATTCTATTCGAAATAATATTCATTATCTAGAATACTTAGTGAGTTCATATGCACTTATACAGAGTGATTCAGAACTTATCTTAAAAAATCTAAATGTACAGGGGATTCTGACAAATACAATTTTGTACAAAACAAATCAAAAAGGCCAGTTAGAAAATTATTTAAAAATACACTTCTACACATCATTGGAAACTGGTTCACTGTAAAACCTGATAAGTCGCCAAAGCATACAATCAGATATCGGACAAAAAATGGAAAGTAATTTCCAAGGAAAGAAATAAGTAACATTTTATAATGCCTATTTTATACTGCAAATTGCCGCTATTGTTAATAATTGTTAATATAATTAATTTGTGGTCCAGTTTTTAAACTAACACAAATAATAATAATAATAATATCTCTACCCCTCATTCTAATCACAGGATTAGCCCAGAAGTCGGAGACTTGTGCGGGAGAGGGGCGGCATATTATTATTAAGCAGGCCGCATTTGCGCCCAGGAACGACTTACGTTGGTAGGCCCTAACCACTATTCAGTGCAGGAATGAGGAAAACCTGGAAAACCTCATTAATTAGGGGGGTAGTCAAATATCAACCGGCATCAATCTCTCACATTGACCCAAGCTAACATTATTCCACCCTACCATACCCACAGAG
Source organism: Monochamus saltuarius (assembly GCA_025584915.1). NCBI lineage: Eukaryota > Metazoa > Arthropoda > Insecta > Coleoptera > Cerambycidae > Monochamus > Monochamus saltuarius. The sequence continues at coordinate 73,862,282 of CM046721.1, read as the reverse complement.
AGGGTGCCAATCCTCCCTATGAATATAGCTTATATACGGTCTACCGGCAGCTGGGCTCGAACCAACTACGTCTAGTCACCTCGATTCAAGTACTAACGCCTTAAACCGCGCGACCACTGACCGATAAAAAATATTTCTGCTTCTTTTGTTTTGAACTCGTTAGTACTGAAGTTATTGGCAGCAACAATTATATGTTTGCGTAAATGCTCTACTGATCGGTGAGATACTCTTCATTTTTTAAATATCCCCACAAAAATAAGTCCAACTGATTTAAAATTAGGAGATCGTGGCGGCCATGGTACCGGTCCTTCTTGTCCAATCCCATGGTATTAATCCTTGGATGCACTGTACATCATACGGATATAATTCGTATAATATATATAATATTCGTCATATAATACGTTGTAGACCTCCTCGACCTCTATGTCTTCCATGATTCAGTTTCAAATTTCCCGCTTCACACTAGCGCTACACTACACATACACTCCCTGCATATCGCGGTAAAAATAGCTGCATTTTTGACAGAAGTTTATCGAGAAATCGTTCTGCTATAGCTTTTCATATGGCCATAAATTAAAACGATATGCATTAACTCCGAGTTGCTATAGACGTAAGCGATTTTTGACACTTGAAAAATTAATGTAAAAACTAACTCACAAAAACAGTACCTACACGTTACAAAAAGTAATTACAGTAGATCAGCGACGTAAATGTTGAACATACTACAACTTCAATAATTTTTTACTCGGAAATTATAAGGATTTTACAAAAATGTTTGTACGATATTGACTTCATTTTTCATGACGCATCACCCTGTATAGAAAAGAAGACTGACTCTATAAGAGTAATGCATTACAAAGAAGTACTTGGCTCCTTTAAATGCATAAATTATCCAAGTCGGTATAAAGAGTGATTAAAAAAACCGCTGACGGAGTTCTAGAGCAGAAAGTAGGTAGGTATTCCTAACAGAAATATGGGGTCGCAGATGGCTCTTTAACGCGTTAAAGTTTCTTTAAATTTATACGTCGATAATAATCAATCTCAAATAATGTACAGAAATAAGTTTGAAAGTCATTTAGTTAACTTGCACTTTGTTTATTCATTGACAATGCTAACAGCAGTTTTATTTTTAAGGGCATAAGCCTACTATGAGGAACTAAAATAAGTCCATATGAAATTGGTACAAAAATAGAAGAACAAAATTATTTTAAACGTGTTTTATTTAAAAATTTGCAGCAAGTCACCACGCAGCACACTACAGAACAAAATAAATGATGTAGTCGGATATAGTCGTCAATTGTTTCATAGAAATTATGAATGTGAATGTCAAATATCTGTTAGGATGTACGTTTCTATTAGCGTCTCATTTTGGAATTTATAAGTTGATACAACCTAAAATAATAAGTATTGTGTTTTTATGATAAAAATGTAGAAGTAGCGGTTCATTATTAATACGTACGTACTCAGTTTTATGAAAAATGTAAAATATTTAGAGACGAAAACTTTGTGTGAAGTATTCGAGCGGTATCAGTGTCGCGTATTTTAATGTTTTAAAATAATAAACAAAAAATACATACCTACATTTTTGCAAACCAAATTAAATAAGTAAGTTCTATTATTATAGTGTATTGACACAAATGAGTTGATCAAATGTCAAATTCTGACATTTGTGGCATTGTGGCATGATGTGTACCTATGTTCCCAAATAGTTTACTACATTACAGAATTCTATATTGAAATTTAGGTTATTCGACACACAAGTAGGTATTACAAAGGCGACGCGTTTTAGCATACCTACGATGATTGAACACTATACCTATACTGAAATTGTATCCATTTGACAAAATTAACAGTGGCGTAAAAATACTATTAAAAAAGGTTTACGTTGCCCCCGCTTCTACGCCATTGTTGTTCGTAAAATATTGAGTAGTACTTCAAATAATTAGTCTTTAGGTGCTAACTGCAAGGTGCGTGGCAAATTCGAGATTAAAATGCATAAACTCAAAGTAACTTTAACGCCCTGTATCTCGTTAAGGAGCCATCTGCGACCCCATATTTAGGTATTAGGAATTTTTGCTTTAACTTTTGATATACTCTTTTTTCTAGAACTCCATATCACCGGTTTTGTTAATCATCCAGTAAATACCAATGCCATAACATTACTTTAATGGCATATGTGTTTGCAAATTCGTCAGCCTAGCAAAACATCAACTTTTTGTACTTTGGTATATAGTTTGTAGTTTAAAATTCTTATTTATTGACATCTGTTGCCCAAGAAGTGTATATAGGTAGGTACAATGGTCGTCAGCTTAAAGTCACCACTTCCATGTTTTGTCCCTTTCCAGCACCGTGTATAATAAATGGCACTAGAAAAGAATGGACCATGGAATTGGTGACTTTAAGCTGACGACCATTGTACCTATCTAGTAGATGTGAAACTCATTGTGTAGCAACGAGATAAAACAATGATAAGAATTGTACTACTACCACCTGAGGTTGAGGAAGAAATTTTGGGAAAGAAAGATCTGAATACCAAACACCTAGGTTTAGGCAGGTAGGGTGAATGCTTTGAGAATACTCAGATGTAATTAATTTTATCATTGTTAACTCGTTGGTACAATGAGGTTCACTATACCTATAGGCAATAAATTAAACATCTAAATACGATTATCAAGAAACGGATGCCTGAACCGACACCTACTAGGTATATACCTACATACGTTTTTTGGACAAAGGATGCCAACGAGTATCTAAGAATATTTATCGAGGCGCAAAAAAAGTTATGAGGCTTTAAATATACGCGAAGTGCTGCTGGTGGCTCCATCTGCAATGTACTTATATCAAAACTATATGATCGGAAGTTAATTTTTCATCACAAAAATTCATATGTACCAAATTTCATATAAATCATACTATTATGTAGGTACACTAAAATAGTAGTACTTATATATGCAAAAAGATATAGCTAATTGATACCTTGTATTTTGGAAAATATGAACTTTTAAACTACAGTAAAATGGGCTAGATTTTAATATTTTAACCTCAGGAATTTTGTACCTACAGACCTTTTACGGACACCCTGTATATTTGGCCACTAACCCGTAGAAAGTTTCAATAATTCAAAACATATTATGTACGTATACAGTACCTACAAACAAGATTACATAGAACAGTAAGAGTTTAACAATTTACCTCTGATACCGTATATAGGTATAACTATTACGAAATCAGCGGAAGAATCAATTCAATATAGGTACCTACCTTTTGCAATAATAACGACACTCCCTCAAAACAGTTTTTGAACATCTGGCATTCTGAGTAGAAATTTCATTAAATAGGTATCTATTGATGAGTGAAACAACTAAGAACTAATGTTAAAAGTTGAAAGTAGATTTGATTACAAATACGTCAGCAGTTCGGAAGAAATCGCAAAATTTATTTTAAAGACTGTCATTATTATTGCAACCGATTATATCTAAATAAAAATTACGCATGTCCATTATTCGTCTTTGTTCTTTTCAAGTATCACTACAATGTTCTAAATACCTAGGTACAACTAGGTAGGTATGTAGGTAATACATTTTTAGATAACCATCTACCAAGTTCATATAAATACCTAGATATCAGTTGAATTGCCAATTTGGTGTATGTAAACACTCCAGTAAATGGTATAGCTTCTCTTTCAATCGTCAGCATCGCTTCTATTATAATGTGACTATATACATGAGAATAAAAGATGAAAACTCATCAAACAATAATGATACCTCCACTGCCAACTGCTCATCAACGTCGGGATTCTCTTCTCCCCAACCTATTTTGTTTCTTTATTGACAGCAGCACTGACAAAAAAATCGTTGCAGCTGTTTAGAGAGGGGATCAGGAGGAAGAATGCGCGTGTGCCGCGCAAAGGCGTGTCAGGGGGTCAGGCGGTGGGAGAAGTGACACTCCTACCTGTGCCATTGGTAATTTATAAATGCATGGTTCCTCCTTTTTGTCGGGGAAGTAAAACTTCGGTTTGCAGTGTATACTTGTCACATTTGTATCGGAACTGCGTAGTATACCTACAATACCTCAAGAGGCTTTCCGCACAAATTTTGATGGATAACAAAATAAATAATTAATATCACATAAATTGTAGATGAGTATTGACCTTCTCAGTCACTTTCATTCTAGGTATTTCAACCTTTGTCGCTATCCGATACGTAAGTATAGTCACTTACCAATCAATTTTGAAGACATAATCGAGGAAGCATTATGATCTATGTACTCAGATTTGACATACAGGGATAGACAGATGTACCTACGGAATAAAATTCATATCTCTTGAATGAGTGAATTTTTTTTAAAACGCCGAAACACGTTAACTGATTTTGATTTTTTCCCATCTTTCGGTTATATAATAATTAATTTCTCTTCAACCCCCTAACCCCCAGGTACCCCTACTTTTTTTTTCAAATGGAAACAATGCAAGAAGGAGATTGGAAAGCTTATAGAAAATCGAATTCCGCATTACCAAATAAACAAGTCATGTTTTCAATAACAAGTTTTTTTTTTAAATTTAGAAATTGAAACAACTAGATCATTTACAAAAATAACCACACTGCCGCAAATGCTGAAAATGCCCTCCATTCACTATTTGGCATTATCCAATATGATAGATAGTAAGAGCTGTCCACAGCATTCCGAATGACTTCAGCTGGTATATTATGCATCTCCGCCCTAATCTTGTTTTTAAATTCTCAATATTATCCGGCCTGAACTGGTAGACTCTTTCTTTCAAATATCCCCAAAGAAAATAATCCAGGGGCGTTAAATCGGAGGATTTTGGTGGTCATTCAATTGTCCGTCTACGGGGGATCTAAGTATCTTCTAACATCAATACCAAAATGTGAGGGAGCGTCATCTTGTTTGAACCAAATTCTTTCAATCGGTATATCTGGATCAATTTCATGAGGAAAAATCACAGCTATAGCAGGTATCAGGTCAAATATTAGGAAATTCAGGTAGCGTGCGGTAGTAAGATTTTCTGTTGTTGATGATACCTGCGGATACATTCACTTTCTGTGGGTGCTGCATATGCGATTCGCATGTCCAGTGTGGGTTTTCCTGGGACCAAAAGCGATAGTTGTGCCTGTTAACCACTACATTTAAATAAAACGTACCTTCATCCGAAAAAAGTGTCTCGTTGAAATCCATTATTGTCGTCACACCGTCTCATCATTTCCTCACAAAATTGTAATCGCCTATCATAATCGTCTTCCAAAAGCTCTTGAACAATACATACCTTATAGGGGTGGTTTCTCTTGTTTCAAAAACATTCGAATTGCAGTTTCAGAAGCATCGTGATTGCGGGCCAATGAAATAGTTGAAGCATTTAGTCCTTTTAACAAGTTTTAATGCATGTCTAATTTCTTTTCTTCATTCAAAGCACGTGCCCGTCCAGTTTTGGGCAAAGTTTGTACTGTACCGTGTTCCTCAAATTTGTGAAATATTTTACTAACTGTCAGTTGCGAGATTTGGTTTTCGGGATATTTCGCATTAAATAAATCGCGTACTTCAGCCTGACTTCTTATTTTGTCTCCACATCCAAGCAAGATCAAGATGTCGATGCGTTGCTTTTCCTACAATACTATTGCAATTCAGTAAATAACTTGATTTTGACACAATAGTAATGTTTCGAACTCCAATTTACAACTAAATCAAAAAATTAACCAGAATGCCCGAGAAGTACCTAAGTGGTACCAAAAAAACGCAGCATTAAAGATATATAATTTTTTTGCGTTAGTACAGTTTCAATTTCTCTATTTTATTCTGTGCAAATTCATGGAGGATAACACTGAAGATAATTAAATTTTATTTCACTTGTTAAGTAGGTGTTCTATATAACCCTATAAACCTTGCTATTGAAAACATAAAACTTGTTTATTTGGTATGGCTTGATTCGGTTTTCTATAAGCTTTTCAGCAGCCCCTCATGCTTTATGTTTTTTTTTTGAAAAAAATTAGGGGAAGGTGGGGGTTAAGGGGTTGAAGAAAAATTAATTATTATATAACCGAGATGGGAAAAAAATCAAGATCAGTTAAAGTATTTCGGCGTTTTAAAAAATAATCAATCATTCAAAAAATATGAATTTTATTCCGTATTTCTGGCCATCCCTGTATAATTATTATTTATTACTTTTAGCACTATATACAATATAACAGTTTAAATAAGAAATTGCCTCTTTTTCTGGAAGGATCCTGAATTGTTGTCGGCCATAATGCCTTCTGGGTCTTAATGACCTACAGACGTCAAAATTTGTTTTGATTGATCATTCATTGTCTAACACTGCACACATGTATATAATCCAAATAATAACCTGTAATAACCAAAGGCATCCAATTTTTAAAAATTTAGGAATATGACAACATCAACACAACTTATGACGATACTATTCACTACCTCCGTAAAGTGGAAACACAGATTTAAGTAGGACTGTACTTCTCACTTTCTTCTTCAAAATTTATAATAAAAAATAGAAGCTTTGGGTTCATTGGTAATTCCTCTCCAAAGAAGGTTCCTACCTACTTTCAAGAAGTTTGTAGTTTCCGTTACAAAGCATGTACTTATACCAAAGCAAATGTTGGTTTTACTCAATCTAGGTAGTAGGTACCTACCTATTTAGACTCTTTTGAAGCACAGTTCTGTATAGGTATAACTTGTATAGGTATGCACCAAAATACTACTTCAACTATTAAAGTCACTTCGTTAGTCAGCTTATTGCTGCTTGGATAAAAAGAAAAGAAAAAAGAAGATACACCGTCATTGTGTATAGCAATAACTGCTAATTAAAAGAAATTATAGGCTGAAGAAATTTAATATAATCAAAACAGAAGAGTAAGTTTAAAGAAGAGAGGTGAAAGTAAAACGATCAAAACCGGATCTAATAGAATGTAAAGGCACAAATATGAAAAGTATCTGCAGTAATAAGTCTGTTTGATGGTAACAAGTAGATAGGTACTATTCTAAATTCCCGGTCTCAATTACCTACTCATATAGAAGAAAATTATAGATCTTCAGAAGGAATTTGTTTTAACAAACGGATATAACGAAGAGATTTGGTATGCCTTTTTCTTTCTTCCTTAGAAAGCGAGTTCATACTGCGTAAAGCATATATGTTTGTGAAAAAAATAAGTACCTATCTAAGTGCACCTAGGTATCTATACTTTTAGGATATTATTTTATTTTTGTTTATTATTTTTCTCCATCTTTCATTTTACTTTCCATCAGATTAAATTGAACAGGTAGTTACCCATCTGCTTATTCGGAAAACCAAAATAAGTATAAAAAATCTGTGAATTGTAGTGTGAGGAAATGTCTCTTTAAGAATCAATTGTTATGCTTTATTTCCTAAAGATTGTATACCTTTTGTTTCCCTGGCAAATTTAAAAACATATAGAGGACACAAGAGCTTGTTCAAATTAATAATTTGTGTGCAATACTCATTTACTTACAGGCAAATTGCTAAGGATATGTTAGAGCTGAGACGAAGTTAAAACCGCCTTTGTTGATAGATTTAATGAATTCTGAATCAGTCAATATATGTAATTCACTTAAGTAATTTCCTAATAAAATATTTAAACTTACTTAAAGCCATATAGAAGTTATCTGAGCATTAAGAAGGAATCAATATAACGAGTAGAACAGCTGTTACGTTATCAAGAACCGCGTGCTACAGCGATTTAAGACGTGGCTACTACTACTATAATTCTTACCTATTATTATACCACAGAACTATAAATATCGCTAAAGTATTACATAATCATTGAGGATTATCTTTACTGTTATTTCGAATTGTTTTGCGTTAGGAATTTATTTAAATGGCTGTTCGAATTCACTGGAAAACTTAACAGACAACATTCTTGAGATATCGGATTGAATCGAATAGTAATATAAATATCTTGATGGTCTAACTATTCACGCGTAATAAAAATACCACTGCCTAATGGATGTTTGTACAGAATTAGAAAATTAGCTAGTGTTATGAAAATTTTTAAATATTATTTGAAGTCCACTATTTAGAGAATTTCGCGATAAGCTGAGAGCGATTTTTCAAATTCAGAACGTGGAGGTTACGAAACACGTTTTTAATAGATAGAAAATATCCAGAACATGTGAACGGATAATTATCAGTACCACGAACTTATCGGAAATAATAGTTAACTGTGCAGTTGTGGCATGTCATATTGATGCCTCCAATGTTGATCGACGTAGTAGTGGCACCAGCAGCATTATCAGCTGGATATCCGGGCACGGAGTGTCTTGGAGAAAACAAAGTGCTTGGAATTGTACTCGGAGTGGGCGAATTGGAGGAAACATCACACTCAACAGTGGCACTAGTAATAGTTGCAGAAGCAGTTGCACCATTCCGCCAATGCATCCCTTATCGGCTATTGATCCGTGCCGCTTTAAGGACAATATATCGTTCCCATTTTCAGCCAATATGGTGTAATTCTCATAATTTTGGAGTTTCAAGAACTTTGCGATCACTTTGGGCATATTGCTAATAGTGTTGTGCCCCATATTTTGCCGTGTTGGCACCCCATTTCGGAAGCCAATAAGTAATCTTTGTAAATCTGGTGCAGGCCTTTTCCCCAAGTACTTTTTTACCACCTCAATTTACAGGGGTTTCATCACGACAAATTTTCTGGCTGAACCATTCTTACTGGTATTTTTATTATAATTATATTTCTTCGAACAACCACGCCACTCGTCAACATTTTGCAAAGTTCATCAGTTCTACAGGCCCCTGCAATCCCAATGACAAGAATTACCGGTAGAGCATGGAATTTGTGAGTTTTTAGAAGTTTACTAAAAAAATTAACATTGCTATCAGAAAGGCGGCATCAGGTGCTTCAGTGAGAAATCTAGTATATCCTCTTCTGAAAACACAGGCGATTTATTGGGTCTGTAAGAGGTGTTTTTCGCTTTAAGTATGCAATTAGTTTATAGTATCTTCCAACGTCAATATTTTCTTTTAATTTAGGGGTTGTCTGTAACATTGAAAAAGTACACCATAGACTGGATGCCGTTTTATTAACCTCGTGCTTTTTAAATTATGCTAGTAGGGCATTTTCTGAGGTATTGACGACGTTTCACGAATCTTTAAAAACTGTGCATGCTTTTACATAGATGTTTGGACTTTTCTGACGGGAGTTGTCTATCAACATTCTCTGTCATTTTCCTCACTTCAGGGGGTGTGCAGCCCGTTTCACTTTCCATGATTTATAGTTTTAAATTAAATTGTGAAATGAAAGTTTGATTTGAAGTAAAAGAGTACTCACTTAATTCTTGTAGGTACATGATATCAGCATTTTTAGAGTATTTTTCCCGTGAAACTGCATGTCAATTGTTATTGAAACTCGATCTAAGGTGTAGTAGCTAGTAGTGGAAAAAATACTATATAAACCACGGTAGAGAAGTATGCTCATCTACCTTAGTGTGTAATATACTAATAAACATGTTGAAGTAGCACCGTTTGACTATCAGTCAAGTAGAGAACTTGCATTGTCACTTCTTTTTTATTTAATAACAACATAGTTTTATAAATGTATTTGTTTTTTTCTGACAAAAAGATTTTTTTAACAAGAATGCAGGGGGGGTGTAAGACTTTTAACGTTGTGTGTATCTTGGGTATGTTTGGTTTATCTTAATGGTCATCAAAAGGAGCATTTTTAAATTTGTGATCCTGATAATTCATGCTTGTTAAATCACTAATCATTTTTCGGAATATATCTATTATTTTAGGTCTCTGTAGATGTATTTGTGGGATTTACTTAGGAAACGCTATTCAGAAGATCCCGTAAAAAGTCATTGTTAATGTTGCCCTATGCTAAAGCAAATTGTACACACCTAAGCTCGAGCGTTTGGTGTCATTCTGCATAACAGAGGCAAGGCAAGAAGCAGATCAATTGTAGTTAAGTGGGTTAGGAGAGTAATCGATGTATAAGCAGGATAATCGCAGAAAAGCCTCGGAGTGGTTGAAACAGCTTATAAGCACGGTAAAAAGCCAACCAGACGCATTTTATTAGGCGCGCGCTAGGAAGAGGAAACGTTGCACACGCACTATTATTATTTTATTACTGGTTAGCCATGACTTATCTAATCTGACTTCATCATCTTTAAATAGTATATCATTTAATGTTGAGAATCGTTGAAATGTACTACTAGTTAGAGACCGGGTAACGTGGTTCCTAACAGAGTCGTACTCGCCCACCTTTGCGATATTTATGCTGTTCTTACTTTAGATCTGTATAGTCTATGTATATCATCGATATAAGGGAATATAAAACATTTCAACGGACCGACCGACAAGTGACGTAAACATCTTTAGAATGTGGGCATATAGGTATGCATAGTATATTGACATAACTCTATATATCATGCCTATTTAAGTCATCTAACTCGATATGATTCAAAGTGGGGTGGTTATTAAGGAAATATTTTACAGCTCGTTATCAATCGGTGTTTATTTACCCCAGTCGTAACCACTGCTCTAATATAAAAACATATCGGCACGTCGCTATTTGGAATGCGACTTGTAACATTTCACATAAACAAGGTAACCGCTTTCTGATGTATATCAAGGTAATGGGTTTTTGTCTATATAAAGTTGAACCCTTTAACAGGTTTTAAATATGGATATATGACATTTCGAATAATTAACACTTGGCAAATTCGTATTAACATTTTTACGAAGTTGTTTAATTTTATGAATCGTTGGCAACTTGGCTACTATGCAGTCGACATACGTCGTTCCGGAACACTGTAAGAAAGATAAAGAGGGCATTAACGATGCAACTTAGATTATTACTTGCTTCCTTGATTGACAGTACAGGACAGTACTTACAGTGCTAGGTGATTTCGCAGGCTCGAGCGTATTATAATTTGTGCGTTCGTGATATACTAGGTGTTTTTAGTTACTGTTATCGTTGGCTTATTATAAATTAGTGATGTAAATACATAATTGTTTAAACAGTATTGTGAATACTACGTACTGTCGTGAGTACTCAGTATTGTGTTGTAATTGAGTGAAACTAAGAAGACCTGTTCTCGTCGGGTAACATCGAACATGAAAGTACTGTAATTTATTTCCATCTATCTCATATCAAACTTTACATTATTCTTTCCTGTAGCTCCAGACCTAGGACAACAAAAGTCGCCAAATTATTATTTAGTTAATATAGGTATATTGTATATTTAGCATTAGAATAAATCCATTTTGAGAGTTACTTCTTGTCGTTGGCCGATCCATTAAAAGTAACGTTTTAAAGTTTTGGGATTTATGACCTCAGACTGGCTTACCTATATCAAACACTTAATAATAGTATTAAACAGCGTTCCATACTATTCAGTACTTCCATAAAGAATTCCGATATTAGTACGAAGAAAAGGATATTTAAGGAATTCTCAAAATCCATAAAATTGCGTACGATGCTAGTTTGAAGAAAGATGAGTTACTGCATATAGTCAAGAGCAATAATTTTGCAAAGAAATACGTTATTGATGAGATGGCTACGACTCAGGGACATACCGTTCTAGAGTTGCATCCATACTGATGTTGTCCCATTGAATTAAATTAATATGTAGCCAATTAAAAAGAAACGATCAAAGAAATAATATATTTCCAAAATTTGACAAAACAGTTAACAATGTTATAAGAAGCGAAGTGAATAAAATTACATAGACTAATTGGAAAAAATGCGTCAAACATGCCATAAAAATTGAGAGAGATTATATAAAGCCGCATCAATTGGGCTAAATAAAAGTGGTTTGACCATAACTGTTGATAAAGAATCGGATACGTTAGTGCCTCAACTCTTAAAACAGATGCGCCAAACATTGTATTACTTAAAGAAACTATTAGTTTAGTTCGGTTTCAGAAGATGCAAAAGTATCTCATATTAACTTTTAATTTACGTGTATTGAAATGATCAAATATTACAGGTTATGTTTCCACTTGTAACTAGCACACAACTTATTCCTTTGTGCTGAACCACACTTATGCACCGGTATCAACATCAACATAACCTCTTTGTCGACCTCGACTATCAATCTTAGAGAGTGGGGCTGGTATGGGATATTTCACCTACTGCTCGTGACATACCTGTTACCTGTGCTTGTGTCTACGGCACTAGTTTCTTTTTTGCGTGCGATTGACACTGTTTTTAAATATTTTATATTGCCGTCTGTTGATATGGAACGCATACATCAAGCTAGTTACTTTGCTATTCCATGTTTTCATTGTTTTGTGTTTATTTTTAAAATATGTTTCACCCACTACAAAGTACAAAATCGTTAGCACTGACACGTTGTTTGATGTTAAGAGGCGAAAATTAACTCTAAAGTGTTATTTGTTGTTATTCTTCATAAAATAATTTAAGGGTATAATTTGCGATAATCTTTCTAACAGTGTACAATGGTATTAACTTCTGAAATGTGGATAACTGTTTAAATAGTTGGTTTTTCAGTAAGTAGGTGAGCTTTTATGTATGTTTATGGATAATTTTTGGAATCATTGAACAAAGTAACTTCCTAAACACTTTAATTGATAGTGTCGAACTTGCCAAAATTCACATTTTACCTAATAGTTTATGATAATTTTACTTTACTTATTGTTAAAAACAAATGTTTTTAAATTAGAAACAACCGCAAAAATTGAATTTACTTTAAACAATTATTTATCTTACAGACGATATGGCAACCTCGCCTTCAGCAAATCATATGGTTTATTTTATTAGGTTACGTCAGTGGTCTATCTGGTCAGCGGTCCTCAAAATGTGGGTATTTAAAAAAAAATTAATATCCGTAAATATTTGAAATTTTAAAAATGGCTTTCACTAGCCTTATCTATATGACGAACTACACCTGCAGTTAATATGTTTGTACTCATTTAAGGTTCACCCTGTATAGCCTCTCCTGTAGATAAGATTTAAAATTTACCTGCGCTAAAGGTTAAATCCACAAGAGTCTTTGTTAGTCGGTATAGATTCCAAATTTATTTATTGTTACTAAATTCAGTGGTATTAAATAAACTCTTGTAACTAATAAGTAGTTTAGAGGATGTCCGGAATATGAGTGCCGTAATTTTAAAGGCTTAAGTATATATCTGAGTAAATGCAATAAAAAACTTATGAAAAAAAAGTTTAAAACGAACAGTTTGTCTACAAATTCATTTTGAAAAATAAAAATCAACTGCAATAATATGCAAAACTATGTTACGTAAATGCTTCTTGCGAGAAACAGAAGTAATTTTAAATACTTATTTGTAACTATTATTTTGTGTTGTGAAAAAAAAACTGTAAGAGAACCATTCACAGTAAGTACATATGTTTAGGTGCATGTACTTATCTGTAATAATAGTAAGCAGTAAGTGAGCGACGTTGTCACATATTCAAGACCTGTTTGCTGTCATAATTCTGTTACCGTTGGTCAGAGGAAAAAAATTGTTAAGTCAAATATGTTTTATTTAGTACAACTTATCATATGGCAAAATTAAGGCACTCATATTCCGGACACCCTGTATATTAATTTGACAGTTAAGTAACTCGCTGCTACCAAGGCATATTCGACGATTTTCAACAACACACGAATGGAAGAAAGCGATCTATTACCAAACGACTGTAATTATGTCCTGTGACGATTAGACCCACCCAATTTAGGCCATCATCTAGATCCAGACCCAGGAGCTTTGCACTATCATCTCTTGTATTCATTCTATCTGTAGACACTTATTAGGCCACAAAGATCAGAAATAGTAATGGTCCTATAATCTCTAAGGCACACCGTGCTGTATAATCTTAATTGGATTAAATATTACTATTAACTTCTACACACTGTATATAGCCTGTAGATAAGATTTAGAATTTACCTGTGCGGAAGGTTAAATCCACTTATGAATTATTGTTAGTCATTATAAATTCAAAATTTATTTGTTGTTACTAAAGTTGATAATATTAAACTTTGAGTTAATGAGTATATTAATTTGAAAGTGAAGTAAGTTGTTACTGCCAAGGCATATTCGACGAGCTTGAACAATGCTCGGACGGAAAGAGCAATCTACTACCAAAAAGCTGTAATTACGTCCTGTGAAGATTAGAGGACCTGAAGCCAAGCATCTGGCTTTAATCCTGGCTTTTAAGAGTGTGAATAGGTTCCACACCCCCCGTTTAGAATCATGCTGCTAAATACTGGTAGCTTGTTTGAACCTGTGTCCACAAAATGGCTTTATGCGTTACCTTGGAACCACCCATTAAACAAAGAAAATGCAGAAATCCTCACGCAGACCTGTTGGAGGGCGGCAGCCTTTCAGCCTTCAAATTTTTATTTAGGCGTAATATCCGAGATTAGACGGATTGTGGTTAGGAGAGGTTTTTATGGTTTTACGATGTTTTGGTCAACGATACAGTGATGAATAATGCCTTTTATATAGTTATTGTCAACTTTTCAAATCTATAGATTACAAAGCGTCGGTAATTTATTACTTACTTTATTAGTAGGCATAATAATATGCACAATAAATTCCTTGTTTAGATATTTATACTTATCTAACCCCGCTAAGAATCAATTAATTTTCGTAAAAGTGGTTGAGAATATTACAAGTTTAATATTAATTTAGGAAAAAGTCACTGGTTAAGCATATTGTAATGCAAACATTAATATTATACAGGGTGCCTATGTTAACAGTGATTAAAGGACATCTATATAACAGGCCTAAAAATCTGTTGATGACGAATCTAACCATTGTCATTACCGAGATACAGGGGTTTTACCAATTTTAACTATTTCTTTAACTGACAATAAAAGGCAACCACTCTGTATTATCAAATGATATTCGATAGTAGTTTTCTCCTTACTTTACTCAATCTGCTAACGTCATAAGTGAAAATATAAATGCAGATCTGGTGACATAATTTTTATTTTGTTTATTCGTAATAACAACACCGTGCATGTAGGATTTTGAAAAACCTGTTGAGGCATTTGAGTGGAGCAGAAATAATAGAGTTTATGATGAATTTACTGTAGTTGCGCATTTAAATCTTGATGTTTGATTGTTCAATAAAGTATCACAATTAATTCTTATTTCATCCGTAAGATTACCTTTCCATTTGGGGAAAAAGTTAACGACAATTTAAAAACAAATGCATAGGTCGTGGTGGGTCTATTGAATAGTCTTGAAGATCACCAGGCGTTATTCCTGTGATTTTTATTACCTGTGGAACCATTTAAAAGCGAAGTTATATGGAATTGAAATTAACAGTCTTCAGCAACTAATGGAGTGAATTGTAAATACCTACAATAGAGATAATCCTGATATAATAAGAACATCTGCAACCGGAAATATATTATTGTTTGCGTTTTACTTGTATTTTTATTGCTATGTTATTATTTAGCATACCGACAATAAAAAAAATACCAATCAATGACTGTTTATTATTTTATTTCTGCACATACAGTACTTATTAGTTCACACTAAAAATTGATAACTATTTAATTTATAAGTTAAAGAAATAATCAAAATCGGGAAAACACCTTTTATTTTGGTAAAGACAATGATTAGACCCGTCAACAACAGGTTTTTTCAGTTCTTCTAGATGTCCTTTATTCACTGTTAACTTATGCACATTTCCCAATAAAACACCCCGTATACGACGTTGAAGGATACTTTACCCCTCCGTTATACTAGTTACGTGCTGGTTTAACTGTTTAATTAAAGTTCAGAAGCATATTAACCGATAGAAAAGTTTCACCAAGGTTCTCAGGTATGCCAATCTCTCACTTCGCCCAATAGATGCAACGAGATCTCTCTCTCATTTGTAACTCCGGCAGTTAGTATGTCTTACTAATTTCAAATTGTAGAAATTTTTCTCCAAACACCAGCGTCTTGTTAATAATAGCACTGTAACTTTTGAATATTCATAGGTTGCATGAGATAACATTTCTGTTATTTACTAAGCTGTATATTTCGGTGGTCACAGACGTTAATATTGTCACAGAATTTGCCCCGCTCGCACTCATTTCGACGACTGTGGTAGCGCAAAACTCTAGATTGCCCGATCGCCCCTATGCGATTGTGGTAAATAAACAAAATAATGTCGTTTATCGAGGGAGCGACTGTAATATTGAGACTCGACGAGAATCGTTCGAGAAACGGATCTAGAGCTGCTAAAAAATACCTGGAATATTCGTTAGGTCTATAAAAAAAGAATAAATGGCCGAGTCAGTCAGTCTTGAATTGGAGTGTTTAGTTGGAAATTTTCTGGAGTGAAATAGTGTTTAGTTGAGTTGTAATTAGTATTCAGTAAAAATTGATAACTAATTTATAAGTTAAAGGAATAACCAAAGTTTAAAGGATTCTTTAGCTCTCCGTTGTATATACTAGTTACTTATTGGTTTACCAAATTTATTCTTTACAGGAAGTTCAAAAGCATATTAACCGAAAGAAAAGATAGTTTCACCAAGATTCTCAGGCATGGCAATCTCTCACATTTACCCAATACATGCAACGAGATATCTTTCTCTCAATTGTAGAAAGTATGTTTTACTAATTTTATATTGTAGAAATGTTTCTTAAGACACCAGTGTCTTGTTACTAATAGCACTGTGATTTCTTTGAATCTTGCTCATACTCAGTATTTCATTTGCTGTGAAGAAAAATCCAAGGTTTCCTTTGCTTGGGTCTACCTTAGTTTTGAACCTATTTACAGTGTCTACCTGTACTTTACGTCACCATAAGGAATGCCGAAAGCTGCTGGTAATAGGAAAGATGCTTCACACCAGTTTTGGTAAATTCATCTGCTTTTTCATATCTTTCAATTCCTATATGTTGTGACACCCTGACTACAGTCTAACTTGTTTGAATTTTGTCCACATTAATAAACATTGCACGATACATACTTTTACCGAGTCTGAGTCACTCCTCTTTTTTATTTCTGTGATATTACAGTGTAGTTATTTCATTTACAAAATTATTATGTGGCTTTAGCAGGGCATTTGACTGTGTCAGTCATGAATTGTTGCGTTCGAAATTATCGTCCTATGGCATTCGTGGTCTGACTCTAAAATGGGTAAAATCATTCATGATAAATAGACAGTTCGTTAGTGTTACGCATTTTTGGGATGGAGCTGTTAATATAATAAATTCGGAATGAGCATGTCTTAATTTAACTGTTCCTCAAGGCTCTGTCTTGGGTCCAGTTTTTAATTTACGGGAATGATTTTGATAAAATAATGAATGACGCAAGTGCAACAATATATGCTGATGATACATCTATCTTAATTTTTCATAAAACAGATGAACTATTACGGACAAAGTGTAATAATACATTAAATGACATGGCAAATTGATATGCAACAAATTAATTTTATTATAATTTCAGTAAAATCCGCTTCATAAGATTCCATAACTGGCAGTGAATTTGTTTAGATTTAAATCTTAATATCAATAATATCGAAAGACAATCATAAGTTTGTAGGTATCATGCACAATTGAGTTCTAGGCTAAGGTATAGGATAATGTTTTGGAGAAGTATTCCCGGCACAAAACGTATTTTGAGACACATGGTGGGTGTACCAGGCAGGTAATCTGGTATAAACATTTTTAAAGAACATAAAATATTGACAAGTTTTATATTTTGGAAGTATGCATGTATTTAACAATGTAATCAAATTTGAATTAAATCAGAATGATCATTCTTACGATACACGTCAAAAACAATGGTTTCACCTACCTTACCAATAATGACTCTATCAAAAAACTCCCCTAATCACATTGGGGTAAAAATGTTTAACAGGCTACCTGAACAAATAAAATTTTGCCACAATGTCAAAGTAAATTTAAAACATTATTTATTTGATAAGTCTTTTCATGTAAAGTTTGTCTTTAGTGTTTTTTTTTCTTCTTCTTGTTCTGTGTTTTTATACAATGATGCTATATTTTTATGTATAGAGTTGGGTTTGCAGCCTATATATTATGACTATTCCTAATTCCTAAACAACTATAACATTGTCAAAAAGGAAAATAAATTATTCTATTCAATTCTATTCTACAGTTAAATTTTAAAAAATACGTATTTTGAAATATTTCTGTACCTAAATATGATTGTGTTGGTTTTATTTCGGTACCTTTAAATATTGGCAAGTGGCTTGAGAAAACATTACTGTTATTTGCTAAGCTTTATTCAGTTTTTAAATGTCTAAAATTATTTATATTTGTAAAAAACACAATTTCAAGAATACTACGCCCTTAAAAGATAGAGTTAAAAACTATCACGTTTTCAGCTTAAAAATAATACAAAAGAAACACGGTTTCATATATATAGACATTATAGACGACACAAACGTTAAGCAGCAGATTTGAATAATTTATAGCCATTGCTATTAACCACAGACGTTTACGACATGTAAGTACGATTATAAAATTAAATAAGTGACCAATAAAAGCTTATTCGTTACATTTTCGCAGTAGTGTGACAATTTATAGGAGAGAGAGGTAATAAAAATATATACTGTGAGTTAAATATGAACGTTACTTTTATTGGGAAAAATAGATAAATTATAGATGTTATGGATGTTTATTTAAATCGTGATCGTGTGTCAAGTCAATTTAAATATATTTTCATAGCAATTAGTTTGCACTTTATCTGATGTGAAAAAGTGTACTTTGGTATTACTTGACTATATAGGTATTTAACAATATAATAATAAAACTGGAACTGGTAAAGGAGCTCTTAAGGTCGACGTATTTTTCGCCGTAGATCAAATCTGTTGTGTTTCTTAGATACAGAATAAAACACGTAGAACAAAAGTAATATCAAAATTGCTTAGCCACTTTAACTATTTAAATTCTCCTCAAATAAAATATTAACGTTTTTGCTATTTTAACAATTATTTTCACATAGTTATAAACGAAAATGAACAATCTTATATGCAGAACTATGTAAGTTTATGTTATAACAATATTTACATCTACAGTTAAGTTTGTATTACCTACGTATTTTGAAAGATTTCTGTATCTAAAAATTTGTTGGTTAGACCGCTTTCTATCGTTATATATTTGTTTTACTTCGGTATCTTTGAATATTAAATTTTGTATTTGTAAAACACACTATTTGAAGAATACGACGCTCTTAACTGAACCTTGATAATCTCAAAGAAATGCAGTGTTTCTAAATTATTATTTATTTTCAAATCAGTTTTAAAAAACTTAATAAATTATATCAAAAATAGCTAACAGTAACAATACAAGTGAGTAATTATGAGAAAACTAACAAAAAAAAATGTTTAAAGGAAGTGCTGAAAATATTCACCATTGACAGTAATACATGCGACTAGCCTTCCTCTCAATTACTATCATATTCTTTCAAAAATTCCTATCATTTATCTATTTTACTAACCATTTCTGATTTGCTACCGTTATTCTCTTCATTTTCTACTGCTGTTTGATAAATAATATTTCTACTTCTCAGTCTAATCACGAGGATTAGCCCAAATGTGGGAGACTTGTGCGGGAGAGGGCATATTATTATTAAGGAGGCACATTTGCGTCCAGGGACGACTTACGTTGGTAGAACCTAACCTCACTAACTAGGAGGGTGGTTAAATACCGACCGGTATCAATCTCTCACAATTACTCACATTGACCCAAGCCAACGTTCTTTCGCTCTACCGGCAACTCTACTGAAATGAATTAATGCTCCGTCGTGCATAAAAACATTATCTGTCGGGCTGCAATTGGAATACCTTCCAGTAGTTCATTAATCCGATTTTGTAAACATCTCCATGAAGTATCAATGGTAGAAAACTGAATAGCAGTTCAGCAATCATCCACAATGCCTACAAAGAAATTTACTGGTTCCTACTTTGTGGCGATTTTCATTTACGTAAAAGTGATTATTATGATAATATAGAATTTATCGAAAAGTTGTACGGACATTATAAACAATACTTGGTTTCAAAAGTAACGCTTTCAAAATTTTACAAATTGTTGCATCGCTTGCCTGAAGATCACATGCAATGTTTCTTATGTTACTGTAAGGAATATTTTGAATCTCTATTAATACAGCCTCTACTATAATTCTGGTGTTCTGATGGCAATGGGATGCCCGGATCTTAGCTGATGTGGAAATGACCACTGTCTAGTAAACGTCGATGAATTTAAAAAAATATACGTCTGTGTGTAACTCTTCGGCTTGCAAATTATACGTTGACAATAATAATAAAATCATGATCTACAATAACATTATTTGCATTTAAGAGGAATACTTAGTAGTAACATTTTGAATGGAATAGTACGTCATATACATATGACAGAAATTAACATGACAGCCGCCTACTTAAATATGTTTTAGTTGTAATCGTATGAGTTGTAATGCGAATGATAGTGAATTTTATATTTCTGTTAATAAACGATTAGTTTGAAAGCAAAAAAAAGTAAGTCGTTATTTTTTATAATTCACATTTTGTCCAATAAGTTTTAGCAAATAATATGGGATGCTTATTTCAACCCTCTCCAAGGGGCAGTAAGTATTGAAAGTTATTGAGAAGTTGCATATGCATTTACAATTACCCTTTTTCTTGGAAACTTTTAAGGGCTATGTCTCCTAAGGATTGAACATTTTACTAAGGTAATTTTTATGCGAAACGTGTTCCTTTTAGCTGTAGATTTATATGTACCATTTTGTGCAACTTCTTTTGAAAACACACTGTATAATTTTCTTAGTGTACAGTTGATGGGTAAAGGCCGCTTTACATTTAGGCAACATATTGCCCATTGCCAAATTAGTAAAATGAAAATGATTTCGATCTCTGCTGGTCTGCTGCAAACCCATCAAAACATACAGGTGTTGTGTACTGTGGTATGAAGTTTCAATCAACCTAGAGTTTCAATGGATAAAATAAAAAAGAAAATTATTATGGTTAGTTGACTTTACTTAATTCCTCGCTGTTAGTTCCTTTTGTGTAGGATGGCAAAACTGAATATTACCAGAAAAGGAACCAAAATTGCACGTGCAATGCAATCAAATTAGAACAGACTCTATATTCGTGCAATGGACTGAAAATTGCGTCAGTCATTAATTTTAACATTAATGCGCATGCGCGCATGCAATATTTCTTTGCATGCAATAAGAATTGCATAAATGTAAAGCGGTCTTAAAATATAGAAAACGTTAAGCCGCGTACACAATGTGTAACCTCGTTGCGTCACATTACATGGAATACCTATGGTTGTTCGCATCGAGATCTACAGCTTTCCCAACACTTGTCGAATATACCGATAAGGCACGGAAAACGTTCGGCGCATTCAGTTTAGTTCGGCGAGACGTACTAGTAGAGCTATAGCAAACCGTATATTGTATTCATTACTGAGGGGGTATTTGATAAAATGCGACATATCAAATCGTTACTTTAGCGAAAGTATCGTTTCTCGTTACTCGCATTTCGTATGACAACGTGAAGATTCGAGACGTGTTATGCGACACAAACAGTTTACCCAAGTGTGGAATGTCAGACGGAAATTAAAATGCGGCTCGATCTGCTCTATACTTGATGTATGATTTGGTACATACACATGCATACGATCGAGTATCGAGTCCGAATCGTATTTCGCATCTATTAGTTACGAACGTAGAGTACGCTTGTTTGTATGTTTGGTAGGTGATATTGCAGCTAGTATACGATTTCAGTTAAGAGATGTACGATTGCATACGAGCAAAAAATACTTTTAAATGTTTACTATTTGGCATCTACTATAAAAGTAATGAATACATACGGGTATTCAAAATGTCGTTACTTTTACAGCTCTTAAGGCGTACTGACTATCCAAATTCGGATGTGCGCGCGGCGGGTTTTATTCCTTTAGGGTACGGACAGAGTGGAAGCAGATTTTCCGCTTACTGGTAACCAGCGCCGAATACGTACTTATGTACTTATAAGCTATGAAATTTGTAATTGTATATTTAAATTGATATAAAAACAGCAGTTTAAAGCAGGCTAAAGCGGACACAGTGGAAGCGGTTTCCCGCTGGTTTTTTTATTATTTAGTATTTCAACATGAAACATTTTTCAGCTTCTCTTAATAATTTACCCATTGGGTATACGTTTTTATGCAATCTACGTAAATAGTTTATTACTCGGTTTATTATTAGACACGTTGGAGTTTTGTTGCAGTCATAACAGCTACATTTGCTCAGAGAAAAATCCACACGCTACTTGTCGGTTTAGCTTTCAGAGGCGATTTATTGTCAACGTACGGGCAGGAGTGTAGGGGCATCGTTCGATTGGGCCGTATTTTCTACCGGAAAACCTGAGTGGACCGCGTTACTTGCAATTTTTAATAGAATTATTTGATTTCATTGCATATTAACATTTTAAATTATTATTGGCTGAAGTTGAACTGAGCAAGAAAAAATGATATTCTAAAATAGTCAGTACAACCGTTTATTTGTGATGTCTAAAACCTAGGTAGGTAGGTACGAGAAAAATATTTCAACTTGACAACATTGCATCACATCGACATCGAGTTGAACTATGAGCTGTAAACGACCAAGGCTGTGACCGGTCAGTGACAGTCTGAAAAGGGGGTTTAAATAATGATTTGAAAATATATTTTTTTCACTCTGGGCACTCTCTCTGTACCCTTAGAGTAAAACGTTTATGTCAATACGCACCTTAAAATGAAGATATCAAAATGTACTTTAACCCTATTTGAGACACAGTAAGCAACGAGGTTCTATTACAAGCGTGTATGCGGCTTTATATTGAAATATAATAAGTGAAATATGCTTTTTTCGTATTTCTAAATGATTTATCAGTCAAATAATCTTCTATCTGTCATATTATGTAGTTGTTCCCGTTCTTATCACACACAAGACCTATTTCATTATAAGAATTCTTATATTATTTTAAAACTAGGTATACAAGTATCTTAATGTTGCAATAAAGGGGATGTCGATTCAGTATAATTTTAAACAAAAGGTTTGGTGATCCTCTCACTGTTTTTAAAAATAATTTATTTCAGTAAGGTTAGTGTTACCTGTAACCTTTGAAACTTTTACCTTATAACCCTTGTTGTTGTTCACAGGACAGGTAGAAATGATTCACGATTTTCTAAATTCTGAGGATTTTGTAGGTCAGCTATTGTGATGAAAAGTCACTAAAGATCATGATTACAAGGTTACATGAGGAAGAACTACTTTCACGTTAAGAAGGAGTGTGCTGGGATAGCAGCAGAAAAATTGTTAACACTTCAAATGCCTAGAGCCTATTTAGCAAGCAAATCGGTAGCTTTGTAAGGTTAAAACCATATAGTGAATAAGAATACTAGCAGTCCCAGCTTTATTCAGTTGTTGTATTCTGTAATAGAAATTAAGACAATATTTAAAAAAATAACAATCACTCCAGGTAATACTTATGGTTTAATGAAAACACTCTATAGATATCTAACTTCTGACAGTGGGAACTCGTAAATTCAACCACAATAGATGAGATCTGACCCATTTTTTCATTTTTAGGATTGCTTCATCAGAAGTTAGATATCTATAGAGTGTTTTCAGGTGTTAAATCAGGTTAGTAAATTTAGATAGATTAATTTCTTTAGATAATTATTGAATAGAGCTTTGTCTGTGGAATTGTTCATTAGCATACCTAGAGGTTTGGTATCAGAGAACATACATTTGACTTCATTGATAGGAATAGTAAGAGATTTGATATATATTAGCTTAAAATACCTTTCTAAAACAGTAAAAAATGTTAAAAAATGTTACAAAAGCTAATAATAAAGAATATATGGATAGATATTGTGGGTGTAATTCAACGCTGGTTGGGGCTGTAGCCCACAGAGTAGCTAGTTTCAGACAATATTGTTAATACCTGAAAATATATAAAAAAACGATACATAAAAGGTAAAATTTTGTTATTTATTTTAGTAGGTCGTTATGATGTTTAAATTCATTGACAGATTAATCAGTTTGACATTGTCGACATTTAATTTCCAATAATTTTAATTTATTGGTATAATAATGTTTATAGTTAGATATTTGACACAACTTAAAGGAGGCCACCTGATAAAGCAAGCCTAAAAATGCAGAAATAGGTTACATCCATACTACTGTGTTTGTAATCCCATTGAATTAATATCTAGCCAATTAAAAAGAGACCTTCAAAAAAATAATACTATTGTAGAATAATTTGACAAAACAATTAAAAATGTTATAAGAAGCTAGGTGAATGAAATTACATAATCTAATTGGAAAGAATGCGTCAAATATGTCATAAAATTGAGTGAGACTACATAAAGCTGCATCAATTGATTGGGCTAAATAAAAGCAAGTTATAAAGCGTCATAGAAAAAGCAAACAAAATAAACGCGGTTCTAGCCATTTAATTTTTCTTAAAAATCGAGCTCATGCGACCTTAGATACTTTTTTATATCTCCTCGAGAAATAGGAAAAATCCCCAAAAGTGTTGAAATTGACCCACCCTGTACAAAATATTTTATTTTTTTCATCTGATTTCGAAGATTCGGTACACATATTGCTACAATTTTAAGTTTAAAACTGTGGCCAAACTGTTAAAAAATTTAAATTTATAAACTAGAAGAGCTCCTGGCGCATCGCTCCAACATAAATACTGTCGCACTCCTCCTAGCTTTTATCTTAGAGCTTGACGTACAACCCGGCGCATAGCCTTTGTCATAGCTAGGCGTGCCGCTCCAACATAAAGGTGCACTAATGGCGCCACATGCACTCGTACAATTTTCTCTCTAAATCGCGCGTTTTCAATGAAATGCACGAGTCAAAACGCTCAATCTAAAGAAATTCATAATATTTCCAGGAAAATAGCTTCGTCTATCTAGTTTCACACAGGGTGTCCCAATTCGTTGTAACTGTAGCGTATCTCGAACAATACAAGAGATAGAAGGATGCAATTTTCACAACACTGGACTACTATTTGGAAAAACTTAAGATGCAGCAAACAATGGATGCTTATGATGCTAGAGCATCAAACCCCCAAGATCTTACTCACTATTTGATATAATTTAGTTTCGTTTTCTGTTTTATGTCGAATCTGAGCATAATTTTAAGTAACAGAGGTTGTAAATGCTTCGTCGCCATGATATAGGTTGTTCAAGCTTCAGTATTTTTGTTTGTATCCCACAGTTTTTGAGATATGCAGCTCAAGTTCCAATACAGAGTGTCCCATAAGTAAACTGCCATACGTTAATCATGAATTCTACATCGGAAAGTAACCCTAATTTGTTACAAAAACGTACATTTCTTCAGAACTGTTATAACGAATTTTAGAGGTGTCGATAGCTACTAAATAAAATAAAATGTAGCATGCACTAACTAGATCAAATTTCAATTTAAACTAATAATTTATACATGAGATTTCTTCAAAATTTGTAATACCTACGTATGTAATTTAATTAATATATTAATTCAAAATAAAATACTTATAACATCGTCATCCTATATTTTGGATACTTCAATAGTCGTAAAAGATATAAATCTCTATCACTTTTACGTAAACTTAAGATAAGCATTAATTTTGACACCATGTTTGAAAGTATTTCCAAATATCAACAGCAAATTAGAAACAGGTGTATAAAACGACATTATGTATAAATATTTATAAATATGTCTTGTGTTATCTGAAATAATAAAAATGTCAATTTTAGTATTTCTTTTAGTTTTAGTCGCCATCTTATGTTAAATTAGTATTTATGAGCTATTAATATAAGTCGCAAAACATCTAATTCTTCAAACATGCAAATCGCATACTTTAGTACATATTTATTTCTAATTATTCAAGGGAATGTATTAAGTTTCGGTCTATGAGTATTTCAGTTCAAATTTGCTGTGAAAAAAATAATGCTTCGAAATATTATACGTTATATATATTAAACAGATTTGTTAATTCAAGACATATTTTTTGTCAATTTTATTTCCTTATTATAATTTAAAAAACACGTATTTCTATAAAGTATCTAATATTTGCATTGTTTCAAGAAACAGTAGGGTTAGGAACAATCATATAATATATTTAATTTTTTGTTATTTAAAGACAAAAATATTCAGAGCAAATAAATTAATTTCATAAATGAATGACACAGAATTTGTTAATAAAATAAATACCTAAGTTGTTTAAAAAATATATTTTTGTTGGATCTGATATAACTTGAACAAAGTAAAATACTTAACAAAATATTTTGTGGTTATTTCGCTAGTGTGTCAGCAAGTGACCAATAACATAGCGATTAGCAATTACTGTGCTCCTATTGACTGTCGATAGTGTCTACTAGCAATGTGTCATCAGTAATTATCTATAATTTCTTCTAGTACGGAATATAGTGTCATTTGAGTTCTGAATCTTAGTTACATATTCCAGAAATATAGTATGTATTATTTTCAATATTATCTACATGATGTGTAAATAAAAATACTAAATTTAAAATTCTTTAAACTTAAATATGGCGTCAGCTTGAAATAATTTCTTTTTTCAATTCATTCAATTCATGCTACCAGATATTATTGATCCTAGTTCTGTATTTTATGTAATATGGGTTTATCAAGACGAACTTCTATTTCGTCGAACCAAGATCTCATAATAAACAATTATTGTTTGAAAACCCTCATAAGCATATTTTATGTTTATTATTGTATCCATAAAAATAGTATATAGTGTTCCATTATAAAATATTTGTTAAATTGATCAACAATACTCTTGAATACAAGTGCATGGATAAATAACAGTAATTAAGTAATTATCATCCTATAGGATACCTAGTCCTTATAACATATTTAAATATGTATTGATCATTTAACGCTCAATTAATTTAAGATTTGCTTTAGATACTCGTACCTTGAAAGAGCATTTCTTAGATTTGTATAAAAAAGAAGAAAAGAAGTAAATGCCAGCAAAACTGATCCACATACAGTACTTTATTCTTCAAGATAACCCCACAAATATTTTGATCCTACCGCGCTTTTTAAGATGGCGATCCAAGGTCTGCTATAAATATAATATAAACTAATATAAACTACCTACCTATAAACCTACTATAAAGCAATATAAACTTTTAGCGATTTCTTTTGTTTTCTTTTAACAGTTCCAAAGTTGAGCAAAATACCGAATTTGAATGGTACTACCCAGATTTAATTTTTAGTTCTGCAGTTTTTTGCGCCCAGAAACAATATTCCTGTCTTTTGCCTTTATAACCCGTTTCTACTGTGGCTAGAACCTTTGCTTTATTTTCCTTGTGTTTATTTATAAATTAGAAATATTAGTATGTCCCAAGTTTTTGGTATAAATAACTTTAATTGTTATCGTTTAAAGAAAATTCTAAAATAAGGTGGATAACTCTATTTTCATATTATGCAATATTGTTATATTGAGTCTGCAAGTATTCTTAAAAGTCACGTTCTTTTAGAAGGTGGCATTGTGAAAAATGTTCCAATAAATTAAATAAAATGTTGTTTTTATACCTATTTGGTGCGTAAAGTTAGTGTTTTTTGTCAAGACAAACAATCATTCGAAAGCGTCACAAAACACAAGTTTTTTTTTTCACAATTAGAGCACTTTTTTCACGATCATGTCACTTTTAATATCAAAGTTAACTTCAGATAAAAATGTATTGAAAGATAATAAACCTACAAGTAGAAATTCACTAATTCCGTTTTGAAAAATAATATATAAATAAAATTCAGATATAAATAACCTCATAAGATAATACGAGTTTCAGTTTTAACATTATACACCTTATACTAGATACCAAGTTGTTGGTGTCATAATCCAAACATGTAGATACGATTAGGTTTTAAAAACTTTTAAAAATTGAGATACTTATAACACCCTGTATTTTAAAAGTTTGATTGGGTCGACTTAATTTGATGCTGAAAGTTTAATCAAAAAATGTGTTTAAAGTCCATGAATTTTGAGCGTTTTTAGAGACGTTCGGTTTATTATATTACCTTGTATTTTTTTCGTTTGCTAATGTTTTAGGTAATACCCCGTTGTTAAACGTTACATCATTTTTTTTTATAATTCCATTTTAAGTTTTTAAAGATCGGTCCGGTTTTTTTGACCACCCTGTATTTTTCGTTTATTAATTTTCTAATAGACTCTTGTTACATATATTTTTTTTAAATTCCATGAATTTTTAAGATTTTTAGAGATTGATTCAGTTTTTTAAACAACCTAAATGCTTTATCAATTTTTTTAATACCGTTATTATTTTGACAGTTTTAAGAGATTAGTTCAGTTTTTTTAAACAGCCTGTATTTTCTTCGTTAATTGATGTTATACCCTTGTTGAAAGTTTCATAAATATATAATTTTTAATTCTATTATTTTGATGGTTTTATGTCATTGGTTATTTTTTTAATATCCTGTATTTTTTCGTTAATTAGTGTTCTAATAGACCCCTGTTAAAAGTTTATTTTTTTTTTAATTCTAATTCTTTGAGGGGTTTTAAGAGATTGGTTTAATTTTTTTGAACAACATATATTTTGTTTGTTAATTAGTGTTCTAATAGACCCTTGTTAAAAGTTTCATCAATTTCTTTTAAATAGATACCCTTATTTTGAGAGTTTTAAGAGATTGGTTCAGTTTTTTTAAACACCCTGTATTTTTTTAGTTAACTGATGTATAATAGACCCTTGTTTAAAAGTTTCATCTATTTTTTTTTAGTCCATTAAATCTTAGGTTTTTCAGAGATGGTTGGGTTTTTTGAAACACTGTATTTTTTCGTTAATTAGTGTTCTAATAAACCCTGTTTAGAAGTTTTACCAAAAACTATTTTCTAGTTGTTAGTTAATTTTAAGTTTGTTTTAACGGTCAAACATTTTTCAACACTTTGTATACCTACATAACGGTCTTTCGTACGTTTGCCAAAAAGCCAAAAAAAGAAAATTTCCTCGAATTTTTATTTTTTCCTTATCAATTTCTATCCCTATCACTGTTAAATTATACCAGTAACGTTTTCGAAATTTATTATTATAAGTTCCGCCCAAACTAAACAATACCAACTTAAAATTACAGTAAATTTAAGAAATTATTATAAAATTTTGAACCATTTTTTTCAGTTATTTTTGTATATATTAGAATGGGACTAACGTGAAAAATCATTAAAGAAATATATTTATAACTTGCTCGTGACCGAATTTCCGCTTATAAGGAAAAAAAAAATTGAAAATTATTTTGTTATTCCGTTTCTGAAATTGTTATCAAAATTCGAATGCGCGGAAGTTAGATCATTTTTAAATAAACCCACAGTGATAAAATAAAATCATTCTGTTTAAGAATAATGGAGAAAAATGGGTTACAGTTTATTCAGGTACTACGGATCGGAACCAGCCTTAAACCGCTCGCCCACCGTCCGATCAATCAATCATCAATTCAGTTTATGCTCTATACGAAGTACTTATTTTTACCCCGAAATCGAAAGCAAGACCATGATAAAAAGGATGGCACACTTTATACAAACATTCTCTATTGATCGAGTGTATCACTATTTCAAAAACCCTTCTCTTACAAAGGAGAATTGTTTATAATGCCACAGCGATCAGTCAGGTTGTTCGCAGAAGTCATAAACTGGTACCTGAAGGACTAAATCCTTATTTATTCAAATTATTATCCGGGCCAACTTGAATGTAATAACAGTGCCATTAGGGTAGGTCTTTGAGAGAATCCGGATTAAAAACAAAATTTCAATTTCAACTATAATTAGGTAATAACCCTAGGATCAATAATCTCCAATCCTTCATCATGAATTCGCATCGTTTTGAATAAAATACATGGATATGTATATACCTGACCTGAGGTCCGGATATCTACCTGCTATCGCAGAATGTCAAGAATTTGTAATATAATTTATTTGCAAATAAATTTCAATTAATAAATAAGTTTTTAATTTTTCGGAAAATAGAATAGAATCCTAGTTATCCAATACCTTGGACAAATAAACTAAATTTTTAATCGTGGATCTCAAAGTTCGTAACTAAAAATAATATCGCATAGTTGTCTAAATGTATCGAATATTTCTCTTGGTACAAGGCGTTATGAAATATTTTGTTCATACTTTCTTAACATCGAAAATTGTACAGGGTGATCCATATAGGTATATTATGTTCTGCGGAATAAGATTTATGGTTAGAAAAAAGAATTAAACACCACCAAAAGGCGCATACTGCGCGTATGATGCGTGTGAGATGACGTGACTCGAGCAGCATGACATCTTCTCACAACTATCGAACAGCCAATTTTTCCTCGTTTATTATAAAAATTAATGATTTATAAAGAAAACTGGATTTATAAACGAAATAGACCCCTGAGTTTGGAAACCAATAATAAAAAAACGTAAGGGCAAAAAAATTTTAAACCTAAGCATATACAGCCTCCAGTTTTGTTATCGCATTTTTTAGTTATTAATGAAAATGTAAAAAAAATTACGGTGCCCTAAAAAGTTGCAGCCCTTTAAAAGTGGGTATTGCTCAGGCGGCTCAGGGATTGTTGCCATTTGCCAATATTGTATTATAAAAAATATATGCACACACATTTTTCGTGTCTCGTGTCAGGTCACTTCACACCCGTTGTACGCCTCTCAATATGCTCTAACAACTGACACATTTCATTTCGCGTTTATTAATTTTTACTGAAATATACAAAATAATGTCCTTGTCGAGGGATACCTAATTTAAAAATGTTTATTAATCTATGCAAAAACTCCATGCTTATGGAAAATTAAAAGTGACGATTACAAAAATAAAACTCTAAAATATCGAGCACATAAGAAATCAATAGATGTAAAGATATTAGGATCTTTTACACACAAGTAGAAAAGTGTGTCAAAAATAAGTAGTAGTGAAACATATTGTCGGCTGTTTTTCTGATTTCATACTTTTAAATATTTCATGCAATCATGCAATATATGAACAGTAAATGAATAAATTGCATAAGAGGAGAACTGTGGGTCATGTGGATATATAGTTAAATTTAAAAAATCCGTAGGTACCGATATAATATCAATGCAAATTGCGTATCTAATAGACGAGTAATAATAGCTAAATAAAAAATCTGGCATGATTTAAATCTATTTCAATCTCACTTTTCAGTAATATTTTATTGAAAAAATGATAAATATAAGATTAACCAAAACCAATTTTCTTTTCATGCTTTAAAATGAATCGAGTTATACAAATATTATTTTAAAATTATTCTCCTTTAATCAGTTTACTGTTAATTTTAAATTTAATAGCTGTTTTCTCTTTTGTTAACTCTGCTTTCGAATTGGCTTTTATAACCATAAATAACAATTTTGAGTGTTTACTAGAGAATGGGGCATACTTTAAAACTAGCTTGCTTGAACGCAATCAGGTAATTTAAATCAAGTCTTGCTTCCGGAAGAAGTTATAGACTCGAGAAGGTTGTTATTTTTATTTAATTTTTTACGCTAATTTATTTATTTCTTGCGTAATCATATTCAAATTTTGTACAAGAAGGTTTTTTGCTATGATACACACTAATAGCTAATTGATTTATGTGTTAATTGTACAGGTCGTTCTGAGTGCCCGTGCCACTGTATATTTTCTTTCAGATTTTGTTTATAGAGGGAGATGTTTGGAAAATGATTAATTATTTTTGAAACAACGTTCTTTTAGTTTTAAAAAGCTATACTTGTTACATGTCGCTAAAATGCATAATTTTAGAGAAAAGTGCATTTAAAGTTTGAATGAATGTATGATTTACTGTACAATCTCAGGTATTCATTAAACAGTAGACCATACTATAAAGCTATAGTGGCGACAAAAATTCAGGCTACATTATACGAACAAATTAATAATTATATTTTCATCAAAATATTTAAGAAATTGCAATTGAGAATAATAAAACTATATACTACACTAAATATTGCACTAAATTACAAAAAATTAAAGTTTTGCCGCAACTTATTTAGCTTCTTAGGACAAAAATAAGGTGATTCAAGTCAACTTACCTTAGTACAATTTTGCTTTCTTAAAAAGTAAATAGATTGTTTTTGGGACACAAATCTGTTTTGGTATAATGACACTTTTTTGTCTAAAATAAAATGATTTATTTAGTGACAAAGTATTTAAAAAAACCTTCTCATACCTATAACTTCATAATGAAGAAATGTTGTACTAAGATAAGTTATCTCAAATCACATTATTTTCATCCAAGAGAGATAATGTATGTGCCACTTTTTAATGAATACCCGAGATTGTAGAGCAATTCAGACATTTACAACTCAAACTTTAAATACAGTTTTGCATGTACAAGCAAATGGTGCATTTAAGTGACATCTAACAAGTACAGTTTTTTTAACCTAATAGAATCTCAGTTTCAAAATAAGTTTTTCCAAAAATATCCCTCTTTAAAAAAACTGAAAGAAAATATACAGTGGCGCGGATGCTCAGAACGCCCTATATAATGTGTATCATACAAAAGTTGGATATGATTACCCAATAAATAAATAAATTAACTTGAAACAAATTTTTATAACTTCTTTTTCTTATTTTCGTCCAAGCAAGCTGACCTTAAAGTATATCCCATTCTTTAGTAAACAACCTATAGTGTTATTTATCTACGAGATAAATTATAAGTATCTATATAAATTATAAAAGAAACAAAATACCTAAATAGAAACAAATGCTTAAGAAGTTAATATTAATCAATACAAGTAGAGTGAATTAAATAAAGTTTTCCCAATAACGTTTTATTAATTTTGAACCATGTATCAGCGCAAACAATGCCGTTAGGCCTGCTACAGACTATGCGTGAATTCGCGGTTTGTAAGGAATTCGTGCATCATATATAGGGTTTTTATGAATAGATTTTTAACGGACAAGACCCTACACACTATGCACAAATTCCATACGAATCACGCATCGCGCATTGCGAATTCACGCATAGTCTGTAGCGGGCATATTGCGTATAGCGCATCGGGAATTCACGCATAGTCTGTAGCAAGCCTAACGTGCAACAAAGCTATAGAAGAAAAGAAGTCGATAATGGTTTCTCGAAAACGAAACATTTAAATGAAAATATTCTTTTTTGCAAATTATTTTTATTTCATGTACTTTTATAAGAAACAAAAAGTAGAGTTTCCAAATAAATTATTGAGTCAATTATATTTTGCAAAATATAAGATACTTGTTCAGAAATAAATAAAGTGCTTATAGTTCTATTTTTTGTAGATTTAATGGAAAAAATAGAGGTTTATCAGTCAACCTTTAGGTACACAAATTGGAATGTTTATTCAATTATATTTAAAAAGTATCCTCATCTCAATCATTACAACTGGATTATGCGCCCCTAACTTCTGAGCGGATGTCTTAAAAAGTTAAGCTCTATATCCACTTTATGTTTACTTAAATGTTTATATAAAGAGCCCCTATATTTAGCGTACCATGTACCTTTATAAAAGTTGTACTTTACACAGAAATATCCATCTCCACTCGGAATAATTTGACTGACCCATCGATAATTGACCTTATAGCAAATCAAAAACCAGAAACTGCATAGTCTCACGCCCTACAAATCCGAAACAATCGGTAATAACTGTTCCACCCTACCCCACCACCCACCACCCTCATATTCCATCTCGTTCCCTACTACGTACTACCCCCACGATCCTTTTTCAACCCCTGATCCCTACTTTAAGTACCTACAAATGATAGCCTTGTGGTATAT
The DNA here is from genome assembly GCA_025584915.1 of Monochamus saltuarius. Classification (NCBI taxonomy): domain Eukaryota; kingdom Metazoa; phylum Arthropoda; class Insecta; order Coleoptera; family Cerambycidae; genus Monochamus; species Monochamus saltuarius. The sequence continues at coordinate 73,828,533 of CM046721.1, read as the reverse complement.
TATTTACCTACTGATAGTCCAGGCACAAAAGTAGTCAGTTTACAGATGCCTACGAAAGTGGACAGCTCGATAAATAGTTTCAAGTTTATTTAAGACTCGTGTTTAGGCTGTTAAAGTGTCATTTGATCTATATCAACAACAATCTTTACTTGAAATTCGAGAAGTACGGACTATTGAACTTGGTGCTGATGTGCAATAAGAATAGGGATTTCGATAATACTGTGCAATTAGGTCTTGAAGTGCGGTACTATAAGTGGTATAAGTTTGCGATAGTGTATATTACGTTAAGGATACGATTAATAGAAACGGTATGTATCTACACAAGTACCTAACTTTAAATTCCAAACAAAAACATCATCAGCCATTTTGAATTAGAAGAAATAAAACGTGTTTCTAATATAACTTGTGAAAAACCATTTACAACTTAATACATTTTGGGACATGTTTCAAAGTACCCTAGATACTTATGTGTTTAAATTATATTTTTGCAGTCCATAAACTGCTGAGATATTCTTATAAGCAATAGTTCAATATGCTGCATGTGATTATACTGGAAATTATCATCATTTGTACTATATAGATTGACGTTTTGTATCACAGTACTTGATATTTTAATTATCTATTCTTGAGTTTTTAATTGTCTCTATATAAACTAAAACAAAAACAATAAGTTGTATATTCTACACGTAATTATTTTCAGTATAGTCTAATTGTCCCATATGATCACCATCTCTCCACATGTCCTATAATATGATTTTGAATACTCACAATTAAAGGAGTTATAGGACATTAAAGAATATTTTTTCAATTATTCTTTCCCAACTGTTTCACCAGAAGCTCTCTTAAAATTATTTGATTTCAAGATCAATTTATATTAGCAAATCAAAACAATGGTTTGTTTCCACGTGTTTCCAAGTTGCTTTGTTCATTTTAAAACTGAGTTCAAGTGAGCTGGTATTAAAAAAAAATCATTATTCTAAGATTCGCCTTTTAACATTGGAGAACATGCTCCAAATTAAGAATGTAAATTCTAAAAAACACTACTGATAAGTGAGTTATTAGAAAAAATCCACCAATTTTAAGATTCCGAAAGAATGTTACAGGGTTTTGAAGCTTTCATTTTCCACGTAGAATGACAGTATATAAGGTGGTTCAAATTGGTATCTATGTTATAAGCGTTACGGGATGGTTCTGTTATAGAGCAAATCCAAGGCTCTTTTTTATAGAAAATAACAATGACTATAACTGCAACTCTCTATCTCTTAGCGTTTTCGAGCTGCAAAGCATTTTTCCGTATCACTCGGGTTTTCAAACATTCTGTAGCTCGAAAACTGTAAGAGATAGAAAGATGCGGTTTCTGCCATTGATATTATCTCGAAAAAGAGCTCAGGACTGGTCCATCAAATTTGTTCTATGACAGTACTACCCGTACCCCCCTCAAAAACATACCAATTTAAACTACTCTGTATAACTTAGACAAACAAAAATCATTCAAGAATCCTGCTTTAACTTAATGGATAATGTTACTAGGTTGTATATTTTTTTACTTAGTTGGAAATAATCATTTAATTAGGTACTAATTCCTTTCTTACGAAAAATGATACCTATCTCTTCTTTTCTCTCTGAATGACTCATAGTAACCTTCTGGAAGAACAATAATTTTGAGTTTGAGACATCTGCTTGTTTCTAGGCAAAAATACTTCTGCAAACTGATAATCTAGGTACCTACACCTTAAGTACAACCAGTACCTGTATTAAGCACTACTTTGTTTTCAAATACTGGGTTTAAATCTTTCTCGTGTTTCGGAAAACAGCGTTTTGTATGGTCCTTATTAGTGAACTTGTAAATTTTTATGCATGGCTACCTGTTCCTGGTACAACGTAATTGTTGTATTTTGTCACTAAAAGGCGGCAAAAGATCAGTGCCGGATTATTTTAGGCCTTTTCCGTGGAATTTAGTATTTATCTTCAGGCTTCCTCGTTTCTAATCTCTCAGATTTGATTTGCCGACAATACGTTCCAGTTTTTTAATTAGGATTCTCTACCGGATGATTGTGGTACACGGGAAACTACATCTGAAGGCTTCCTCAAAGTTAATATAACGTTAAATGATTGTCATACCAGATAAGTAGATTTTGTTATACAAAAAACAAATGATGTTTAACCGAATACGCTGGAGAAACTTGTACCAAATATCGAACAAAAAAGGAAATCTATCTTAAATGCATGTTGTAGTAGGTAATAGTTTTTGCTAAAAGTCAATGTCGGGAATCATCTAGCAATTGTGATGTAAACACTTTGTGTGAAACAGATTTAATATCGTTATAAGTGATTAGCGTAGATTTGCTTGCAAAATCAGTATAGTCAGATAATATCATCGTTTCATTTTGTTACAAGGGAAAGGTAAACTTAGCATACGTCTGTATCAATAAAGTGGTTTCTGTATTAGTTTTCTTAGTATACAGGGTTCAATAATAATTTTAGGAGGTGCATACTTGATTCAGAGCCGATTGAAACAAACATACATATCTACCAAGTGTTACAATATTTGTGATAATTTATTTTTTAATTTAACCGTGCTTTTCTACAATTGTTAAAGTGTAGAAGAAAGACGAACTTTTTTATAACAAATATTTCTACACTTTTTATATTAGGAATGAATTATTAAAATGATTTAACCAATAACATCCAAAGTGGCTTCGTTACTTCTAGAACTTCATAAACATGGTTTTTCTACTTTGTAAAAGCGAAGAGTCAAATTTAAACGTGGATTTTATTTAAACCTCTGTGAGATATTATTAAAAATTTACTTAAGCAATGCTCATTCAGTTCTTAGGAAAAGTTTCTTGATAAACATTCTAAAAATTAGAGAAATCTTAACACGTTTAAGAATGCAGGGAGTGCATTCGCCAAAGCAGAGGGCAGCCATTTAGTATGTAATAAAAATGGTTTAAGAAATGAAGACATTTGCTAACAAGAACGCAACCTTTAGAAAATATTGAAGTTGTTAAAATACCGGAGGATTCAAAACGCAAAATACTAATTTCAATTGCTCAAATCTTAAAAGATTATTTAAAGTTACGGCGTAAAAAGAAAAAGCAATGTTGCTATTAAATAGCTTGTTATTAGTTTCCATAGCAACCGTAAATGTAGATCAACTGTCAAACTATACGTTCGATTCTCAGTTAAAGTGTACTATTCTTAGACGTTTATTAAAAACCTTTGATAATGGCATCATTAATAATGGCATACTTAAAAGTGTTAAGACTAATTTCCCTAATTTTTAGGGAATTTTTAATGTTTATCATGTAACTTTTCCTAAGAACTAAAAAAGCATTATTGGTTAGGTAAGTTTTTAATAATATCCGAATATACTTACACAAAAATGTTTAAATAAAATCCACGTCTAAATTTGACTCTTCGCTTTTACAAAATTTAAGAACCAGGTTTATGAAGGTCTAGGTAAGTAACGAAGCCACCTTGGATTTTATTGGTTAAATAATTTAAAAAATCCATTCATTCCTAAAAAAAGTATGTAAATATTTGTTATAAAAAGGTTTGTTTATCTTCTACACTTCAATAATTATTGTGGAAAAGCACGGTTAAATTTAAAAATATTAAAAAAATAATTATCACAAACAAACATTGTAACACTTGGTATATAGGTTTGTTTAAATAGACTCAAAATCAAGTATTCTATCACCCCCTAAAAATATTGAAACGACTTGCAAGACACCATGTATAATGTTTCATTATTTTTATATTGCCCTTGCACCTGCAATACCTTTCCCAAAAGTCAATTCGCAATTACAATAGAAGTGATACCAATAGATACTCTAACCCGAATACACACTGAAAACTTATCATAATCTGACAAGTAACAATACAAATAGCGTAACAGATAAAATAAAAGCTTCAGTTAATATATTTTGTCAGCTTAACTGAAACAATAACCAAGTAGAAGCGAAAAAGGTAGTTTGAAATTGACAGTTCAGCCTAGGAATTTTTGTGTATAATGGTAACCATACAAATCACTAAATTATTCTCCAGAATTGCAGAAAAACTGCAATAAAAATCAAACAAGACCTATATTTTTAAATCGCATGCCTACGTGCAAGAGACTTGCAACTTCCAGAAAGAATTGCAAAGCAACTTTAAAGGTTAGATAACTTTCAATGACAACAAATTGTTACCGTCGGATAGTTAGGTATATCTGATACAATACATGTAGGTAAACAACAAATAAATTAAATTTTTAAATATTACCCTATTTAAAAGTTTCACAAGTACAGTTTACAAAATCAAAATATGGCGACTGAGACTAATGAAATGTCTGTCCTTTTCAATCTACAGGATGACAAATTGAAAGAAAAAGCAATTGCAGGTTTTGGAAATTTCGAAAATCACTTCACAAATAAATGTTAAATTGTTAAATGTTTTCTAGAGCGGTTATATAAAAAATATCCTATTTGTTTTCATCAGTATACAGCGATAGTTGCACCTATATACCTACTGATCAAATAACTATTATGTTCTTCATATAATATGAATTTGCACAAAAAATAATTCAAGTTTGTTTTAACTATGAGTCAAAGTGGTTTGCTAGACGAAAGACAAAAAAAACATCAGCGTTTGGGGTAATAATGATCCTTTGTTTTACTGTATGTTAAACAGGAACATCTACTTACATAAAATTGAAAACAAGATAAAGTTTAATTTAGGACTAACATGAATACCAAATTCAAAGTATTACAAAGTATGGTTCTAAAAAGACTATTTTGTTATAGAAAAATTTCAACAGATGCACACTTTGTGCAACGTAATGCATTTTTTCTCGATGATGTCTTATTTTAATGATTATTGTAAATTAAGGCAATTTATGTCACTCAATCTGCTTTCTAGGTAATCACTTTTGAGGTAAAACGGAATTCCTGGACACAAAGCCATTAGCCCTGACCAGAATTAAATTACACATGAAAACACTAGCAAACAGCCAAAGTTATTCGTCAGCGACCCACCAGTCATATACCGGTTTCAAATTTATTAGCTCTCATCAGTATGCCATAGTTGAGGTAACTGACCAATAGCATTATCTGTTTTATGTCTGTCTAACCCGACAGAAAGCACCATGAATACACTATACACTTTTACACTTCAACACATCTACACTTAGTTAGATATACATTAGGTCCAAGAATGTTTATGAAAGGGTATGTAGGAAAACAAACAAATATTAATTACTAAAATATCAAAATAAAAATGTGTTTTGACACCACAACATCCTCTGTGTCAGTATTAGTAGTAATAGTCATAGGGCAAAATTAAAGCTTATTTGGCAGGTCCATCAAAACATGTTTACAAAATTTTCCTTTCCCGAAAACAGACGATAGGAGTTTTTATTGGAATAATCTTTGGAAGACTCCTTAAATTTAGACTAGCAGACAGAATATATTATTTATTTTTCTTGCAGTGAAAATATCCGGCATCAAGACGTCTCCGTTACCAGCAGACGACGTTACCGGCTACGGCGTGGGTGGCAGTCTGTTCCCCACCATGAACATGGCTGGATACCTGAAGACGCCGACGGGTCCTCATGGACCGTTTCCGCCTCATCATTCCCTGGGCAATGGGTTGATTATGCCCGGACTGGGAGCGTTTGGGCCAAGCCACCCCTTGGAACCCGTTGCTTTTCCACAAGGTAACTATCTAGTAGTTTGTGAAATTAAAAAAAATGGCATTGCGATTTTACTGTAGGTATTGTTTGGCTGTATCAGGAAGTTCAGTCCTAGTAAAACATTTAATACCGTCTGTAATCCATCACAAAATAATTAAAGAGTTCAACGACCTAGTAAACTCATCACATCTAGTTTAAAAATTTTAGATCAATTGAAATATTCTAATTTATTATTTGTTTCGTAATTACCTAGTAGAATGACTCAAAATCAAAATTACGAGTTTAATTTGGTTTTTCCTTTAGTTTTGATGTTTTATTGAATAGCATAGAATGAAATACACGAAAATTTCACGCCTCGTATAATATTTTTTACACATACCTATTAGAGAACATAATATACGGGGTTATTTATTATATTCAGGCCGTCTTCTATTATTATTATCTATTATTATTAATAGAGATACAAGATAAAGTTGTATTGTCGAATTTTTTAATTATTATTCCTTTTCTAATTTCAATAATATAACGCGTGACGTCCCTCTTTTAACCGTTTTCGCTTTATTGAACATTGAAATGCACCATTTTAGGGAAGAGAGCACTTAACGTACTTTTATGTTGGAAATGAAAAAATACTTTCGGAAATACTGACGGAAAAACAAAAACAAACAAATACACGTTAAATAATTTCTCAAGTAGATTCTGTACTTAATTTTTTTTCCTAGTATTTCGGAATTACCTACGTATATACCTACCAATATATTGAAGTGCATTACTTCTAGTCAGACGCGCTTCAGGATATTTAAATATTATAAATACACTGTTCTGTAATATTAACAACAACACTATTTATAAATCGTTCTCAAACACTGTTAGTAAATTGTTATTCGAATCTACCTCTTGTAACAACAATGGGGACCGATTTTCTACTTTCATGCCAAACAAGAAATTTGAAACATAAATGCACGAGATACTTGTGTTTCAAAGTTTAAATTTTGCATTTTCAAAGATGGTATCAGTTTTTTTAAAGGTTTTCAAATATCTTTGTAATAGATTGATAGAGGTGAAATTATATTAAGAATAGGTATGTAAATAATTGCGTTTTTCCGAGTTCGGGGCACTTTTAAGGAATCGGCGTATTTTCCGCAACGCTCCACTTCACGCGAGCATCCGTTCGAATCGCGATCGGTAATCCTAGAAATGCATGTTGAAATAATCCCCGATAAACGTCGGGAGAGAGTTGGGAGAGCAGCTGGATAACAAGCCGGCCCCTAATCCCACGGAACACGCACATAAAGAGTTGAAAATGTGGACTCCCAACGATTTGGATTCGATCCTATGGCTACCGGTATTGAGTTTCATAAACGAAACTCTTGATCCGGCACACGGCAATAACTTACGTACATAAAGCTAAGATTCTACGCTGACACACACCGGCCAAGAGAATAATTTCGGTGATTTGTTGAGTTGATTTTTTCGGCCAACAGTCGGGCTACTGGATACAGATTCGGATGCAAATTAACGAATTTACGTCAGGCCGACGTGACAAATGGGTTATTTGGATTTAAAATTAGAGAGACCAGGGACCAGATGTACGTAGCTCTCACGTTTTTTATTTTATAGATTTTAGAAACCTCTGCCGCTGACCTCTCTTTCTTCTTATTCCCTATGAGAAAATATAAGTGTTATTTAATTGCATATTTATTTGCGATAGTGCAATATTGGTAAACTCATGATATCTATCTACTCAATAGTATAATAGATTAGACGGGGAAAAGTGATTAGGATTAGGTACCCAAAATTTCTATATTTAAAAAATATGCCTGCAATCAATGTTGCCGAGGTCGGTACATTCGTACCAAATAAGTACTTTTGCCAAGTAAAAAGTTATGTTCTTATGAAAGAAAAGTTTCATTTTGAAATGCTGTGTTGGTGGGATGATGGCATTGTATTCGTTTTCTTTTATCTATGGTTGGTGATCTGAATAATTGTAGTGCGGTGGTCTTTGTTTTAAGCCACATAAAATATAATACTGTACTACATTTTCGATGTATTTTGTCTCTTGACACAACACATAGTTTTCCTCAAGCGAAAGACTTAAGTTATTAGAATACACTACTCAAACTATAGTGTTTTGCTTTTTTATACATAATTGATTGTTGTCACATAAAAACGCATGAACCCAATTATTATTCAAATACAACCATGTTGACGTCAGTGACGTCACTAATTAAACACATTTCAAACCCACGCAACTCTTGAAAATAGGTACGTTGTACCCATATTTCAGTACGTTGAACCCAAATTTCAATACATTTTTTATAATAAATTCGGTACGTTAAAATGTTTACTTCTGGCAACACTGCCTGTAATATTGTAAATATAATTGTTTCCTTTTGGAAAAGATATCCACTTTCTTATTTGGATACTTCCAAGCTCTTTCCATTTATGATTTAATCATCCTTACGTTTATAAAACATGTACCTACATAATGTTATAAAAATACCCCCGACAATATTTCTCCAGTGAATTCTATGTCAAAAAAGATTTATTTTTCTTCATATAAAGATGGATCCAAAAATTCTTTCTAAGCAAGTTATCACCATTTGAAGGGGCCACTCTGATTTTGTAAATAACTTCGAAATCAGTTGAGATAAATTTATGAAATTTGGTGACTTGCTTAACTCTTATGAACTCAGTTTCCCTAAATAATTTATTAATGTTTATCACCTATCCCTTCCAACTCTGGGAGTAAAGGGGAGGTGGGAGCAAATTTATTATAACTTATTTGTGCGATGACTTCTTCGTTAAATAATGCGGAATCGAAATTGATTTTCGGTTCCCTATATTCAACATATAATATTGTTTTTAAAAGGTTTTACTAAAAAATAAAGGATTTTATTTATCAGTACTCTGATATTTCATATTTTTCAGTTAAAAAGTCTCTCCCTCCCAAATTGGGAGAAATTTTGTTTGTAGTGACTAACTGAGCATATAAGAGATAAATCAGTTCTAAATTTCGAAAATTTATCTCAACTGGTTTCGGAATTATTTTGGAAAAATCATCATCATCATAGTGGCTATAATTTTCTTATGAAGAATTATTGGATCCACGTTTATATGAGCAAAAAGTAGTCATTTTCGGCATAGAACACTCTGATTTGGGGACACCCTGTATAATACTGCTGCAAACACAACGGGGTGTCATGATTAATTATTATTTATTGTCAATTGAAATTGAAGTCTGAAAATTTGTATACGGGGGTTTCTCTGATCTATTCAGTACAAATAATACGTTGAATGTGTCACTTATGGTTTTCGACAATATTTAATTTTTCGAAAGAACGTAACATTTGAGGGGAAAAAATTATTCAAGCTACATGCCTACACCTTGCCGTTTTCAAGCTATTTGACATTTTATCAAACCTTTGACAGATGCAGGGGCTTCACAAACGCGTTAAATCTTGTATTCCTCTTGAGATCATCTTGTGATTGTTGGCATATAGAAATACCATAAGAGATTTAGTCACAATAAATGTAACTTAAGTAATTTTGTACCAAATGTTTTGCTCTTGTCGTTATATTTTGATAACTTTGAACAACGGAATGTTATTTTGAAACGGAACGCCCTGTATATTATTATATTCTTATGCGATATTTTCTACATCCAAAATACTTTGCAGAAATAACCCTTTGCAAAAAAAATCGTAGTTGCACTGGTAGTCAGATAATTTACTTCTGCTATTATTGATATCGTTAATTTAGTTATTGCAATAATTATTCAAATTGGCTGGTCTAAGATATACAGGTATAACTGAATATGTTTTAAATTTGTTAATTAATCCTATTTATAGAAAATGCAATTGCATAATTGTCCGCACGTTGTATTATTTTTGATGAAAGATATACCGTCAAAAAAAAACAGTACCTATTAATTATTTTGCGTAACTGCAAATATTGTGGCAGTTCACTTTTTGGGAGGATTATACTTTAAAACTGTTAACACATCAAAAATATATTGCAGTTTTCGTAATATGTCTAATGGACTTTCGTCGAGACACCCTGTATATGACATCTTATGAATTGAATACTTGAGTAAATAGTATCTAGATTATCATTTATTAGGACAGCCTAGTATTAATTCCTAAGAATCTACCTTGTATGAAGTAGACATTAAAATCTAAAACTTTATATGCAATTTTTAGATCTGTTTGTTCCATGTCACCACCATTTAATTGGGCAAATTGATATATAAAATGGACAAATCTATAGATAACTAATTCATCATCCATATTTATAAAGCCTAAAATGAATCTTCCGACTTTAATATATTCCAGCTGAAATAGAGCTGTGAATTTTTCAAGGGGTTAGTGGTTTATTTTCAATTACCGACTCGCAGATTAGCATATCATCGGCCACGTGTGTGTGTTTGCACTTCACACCCGCCCACAAACTGTGCCGTCCCCAATAGCCCCCAGCTACCCCTTACCATAGGGATTTATTCGCTACTCACTAAAATAAATATTTCTTTAACTTTTCCGCCTTCAGGCCAGTCTAAGACCAGTTAATTGTGCGGAAAAATCACAATATCTATTTTGTTCCTCTATTAATAATCATATGGCTATTATATGTAATTCAGCAAAAAAGTTAATAATATTAATTATTATTAAATTCAAATTTATATTTTTTGTCAAAATACTATAACATCAACAATATTTATTAAATTAGGCTAAATTATTAGATAACTAATCAAGGCGACACTTCTTTATTATAAAAGTCCAAAGGTCTGGCAGTGAACAATTTACCTAACCAATTTTTCAAATGATAGAGAATTAGTTCCAGAATCGGCTACATCCATTTGAAAAAATATGTCAGGAGATCAAAAAAACTGATAATTCGAAAATGTTTTGTTTTTCTTATTTGCTTTATTAATTGTTTGTATATTATTTTGGGACAACTATTTTTTATTACTATACAAATTTAGAAATTAATATATTTCTATTTTTTAAAATTTTTTGTTTTGGAAATTGTCAGTTTTGGAAAAGGAAATTAATTTTGGGACATATTTCTGTGGACATAGACGTTTCTAGAATAAACATAAAAAACCTTAATTAATTATTAATTTTATCAATAGAACAATTTACTTATATCATAGTAAACGTTTATACAACTGTTTAGACGTGTATTTTCGGAAGCAAAAGTCATACAACACTCAGCATCGCCTTCTTCTAAATCTTGATTTCCAGTTCGATTTTGAATTATGTACCTACATTAATATACACTCGTAATTTCTGAAACAGATCTATTTTACCATCTTTTCCGTAACTAGAAATTTAGTAAAGCTTACAAAATATATACTTACCTTTCTGGTTTTCTCGGGGGTTAGTGAGAAGTAAATCGAGTATGCTTAGTTCTTTATTAACGTAATTTTTTATAATTATTTTATTGAAATAAATACAGGGTGTTTTAAAATGAAATAGCAACAATGAGACTACAGATTCCTTTACCCAAATGTACCTGTATCTAAAACCTCATTGTTTCCGTGATATTATATTATTATTATATTTTTGATTTACTTGAAAACCTTTTGTGATGAAACAACAGTAATTCTAGATTGTAATATCACCAGTAGCGTAGAAACCCCATGGCATTTCTACAGTAAAAATGGTATGCCTCAAAGTTTCTTTAAAATTGCATTGTATTTAAAGTCGTTGTATTTCTCGCCGTAAAATGATTAAATTTGTGTTTTTTTTTAGATACAGAAATATCGAAAATAAAACACTTAGAGCGAAGGTAATCATAAAAAATAAAATGATTGATGTTTTATTTATCTACTTTTACTATTTAAATTCTTCTCTATAATAATATAATAACTTTTATAATGCATATGCATTATATAAACGGTACACCTTTAGATAAAGGTATACTTTGATAAACCTTATTTATTTTGATTGTACAATCACCCTTTCCAAGGGTGCTAGTAATACCCGAAACACCCTGTATATCTGAATACCAAATACATGAATTGCTTTAGCTGTAATACAGACATACCTAAATTTCGTGTTATGTTTGGGTTTTGTCTATGATATGATAGAAAACACTGAGGTATCAGTTGTAGAGAAGCCATCTATACGACGTTGGTGTCATTTGGTCTGCACTTTAGGGCTTTGCTTTACGCAATAATACACTCTCTCTGACCCCATAAACATGCCAGTGCAAAAGTCATTATCCTCTAGAACTTTTCACACGTGGTATTCTCCCCAACACTAGAAATAAAATTTAATAATAGTAGAATATGCGGTTATTAGCACTTTTTCCTTTCCCTTCGTTGGAAATGAGGAACCAATTATTTTTTATCGAATCAAAAGCCAGCGTGCTTATTCCACCAAACAAGCTCCTTCTGTGTGATTATCCCGATCGAATCGAAGAAATTGCGGGACCGCAAGTTGGTGCGTCTGAAAATTGGTGTGAAGTTTTTTGTGGGAACGTGCCCATCTGGCCAATAAACGCTCTTTGGGGTGTCAAATTCAATCAGTGCTGTTTTATTGGGGTATTTTAAGCATGAATTTAAACCGTTACATTGCGAGGGGACGGCTGTACGTCGACCATAACGGAGGTAGTCGATCGTATAGCTCCAGGCACATTCTCTGATATACCGAATGAATAATTCATAATTTATTATATTTAATATGTGCATATAATATACAGGGCGTAATTAATAAGTTAGGTTGTGGATGCTTCGTCACAAATTAATGCAAAATTTGGCTAAGGAACGCACGCAGGATATAGGATGTTTTTAAATGATAACTTTAGGATCTACGAAATGCCACTTAAAAAAATGCATGTTATAAAATAATCGATGTGTTCTTATAAATTGAAATAAAATTCGGTATACAGGACGATCCAACTTTTTCTGGACGAGTATTTTGTATCCTCCTCGTTCTATTATAAGGCGTTGAAATAAAGTTCCCCCTATATACTTTTCGTTAGTTTTATTGGAGTTAACTTTTTCAATTGAAAAATCTTTTTGAATGTGGAATTGAGAATATTTTTATCTCTTGTAAGAAATAAAATTCACGATTATACACGTACAAAGTTCTCTTTCCAATTTCTGAATAGGAAGATACGAAATGATAGCTCTCATTACTATAACTTTGTTACAAATTAACAAATATGTTTGGTTTTCAAAGTACAGTTGCATGAAAAAAAAACACTATAACTAGAGACATATTTATGGGAGTATTCTATTTAAAGTTAAAAAATACGAGGACATTATGGGGAAACTATTATTATTTTTTTTAAATTCATATAAACAGCATGAAGCATTTTTTGTCAAAATAATTTATTTAGTTGGAAAATTTAAATTTTTGAAGAGTATTTGTTTAAATGAAAGAAATTATTATTCAATTAGGACATAATATTATGAAAACATAATTTTAAAATATAATTTTCAATAGTTTTTTTCATATCTCTAAACAATTTGTTCAAATCTGTATAGGTAAGCGTCTTTTTATAAAAAAAATTTTTTTTACTGAAATGAATAATAATAATAATAATAATAAATTTATTTCCTGTTAGACAACTACAATAATTGTATAGGAATAGTCAGTTAGTTCTAAAATACAAGTATTAAAACTTGGTTCAATAAATAACAACAAAAGTTAGACATACACATATAATAAATTTATGTTTGTGCATAGAATTCTTTCATGCTATAAAAACATCTGTCAGTTAGGTATTTTTTCAACATAGATCTAAAATAATTTATATATTTTATTTCTCTTAAATAAGAGGAAGCTTGTTTAAAATTTGCTTACCTATGTAGTCTTGAGTATTACGACTTATAGAGTATCTACAGAATGGTAAATAAAATGTATGTTTTTGCCTAGTATTAAGATTATATGTATATCTTTAATTACTTTATACTCACAACTATTTTTAAAGACATGCATGCACAATTCAAATATAAAAACACCGGTGAGCGTTAAAATTTTGAAATCTTTGAATATTTGTCTACACGGAATTGAAATTTAGAAACATTGGCTATACATCTGACAATTCTTTTCTGCGATATGAATGTGCATTTCGAATCAAATAATGCGTTTATTTAATTCTAAAATGAATATTTTTAATTGAAGGATGTGGAAAAGAAAAATATGTGCCTAATATTTTAATTCTTTTTTAAACTTTTTAACTATAATTTTTTAGGTATAATTCAATGCTGATCGGGGCATTATTCCGCAGCTTTTTCCTAAAATTATTAAATACGTTGTTGACCTAAGTAAACAGTTGTTGAATTGGAAAACAAATCTTTGAAATATAGAAATATTGTTTTATCATAGAATACAATTAACATACCAGAAGTGTATCATTCCAAAGGAAATAATGTTTTTGAATGGAAGCAAATGCTGTACACAAAATAACTGTATTTTTTCTTTTTCAAGAAATTATTTGTTTGGCCCTATACAAACAAATCTAAAACCGATAGATTCCATATAAAATGTATTTTTTATAATAAAATAAAATTCAATAATATATATATATAATTTGTTATATGGTTTGTTTTCATGTCATTGTATCTATTCTGAAAGATAAACATGATTTGATCAATTTTAACAAAACTGCAGTAACAAATGTTATCCCATATATCAAATTAAAACTGTTTTATAACCCATTTCATGGCATAATGTTTTTATACAATACGTTAAAGAAAACAATCCGTCCGAGAAGATACATTTTCAGAGACGACCATTTTGTAGAAATAATTATTTCTCTAAATTAAATGGTTGGAACGGGCCTATAAATTGATACCTTGATCTCTAAAATAAGAATAACAAAAATACAGGTCTGGGGAGTTTTAAATGGCTGATACTGTATACAGGGTGCCCGGAAACAACAAACGAAGACAGTAATTTCTAGGGATTTCGTATTGATTTAACATAAATCATCTTATCCAAAAATGTTTGCTAAGGAAGGTAGGGCTTCCAATTCGCCTCTGCATTTCGACGTTGTAGATAAATAAACACACATTCCTCCATTATGTTACTGCAACAAATAGTGTTCCTGTGGTGAGTTTCACTTGGGTTTAACAATTCGTTTTGGAGTTATTTTAAGAGATTTTTGGTACCTACTCCATAGTTGCCACTTTTTGCTTTCTAGACTCATGTTCAATGGCTTAAAATTAGATTTTCCATTATCTAGAAACGCTCTGAATACAAAAAAATGGTTAAGTAGTTAACAAAAATATGCTTCTGTCTATACTATGTCTATATTCTCGAAGAATGTATTAAAAATCAAGTTAATGTTCCGGTTTGGTCAACCTATCTAGCTCATATCTCTTTTTTGTGCATCATAAGAACAACACTTATAATTTTGAGAAAAATTACATTAGCAATTTAAAAACTCATTCAGAAGCATCAACCTTACCTATTTATGCCTCAAATGGCTATGCATAAAAGAAAGAGAAACTTAAGATTGTATGACACGGCATATCCTGGTGCACATCGCATGTCACTGCTGCTGGAGTTGGGATGCTGAGCCGATTATCAGGGTGGTAGGTGCCCGTTGCCATGGAGACGGTCTCTGAGATACAGTTGCCGCCATGAGGCCTGCAACTTCACTTCAAGTGACTTATATTTTAGTGGGGAAGGAAAGAGTAACGGCGGCATTCGACTCCTTGCTTAATTAACTCGAGATATATTAATATTAACGGCGAAGGTGGCAGATATTGTTTTTATACAGGATGTTCTGAAATTAGGTGGAATATTTCTCCGGGATTCTCTATGTCGAAAAAGATTATCTACTTTTTTCTCTATAAAAGTGGATCCAAAAGCTGAGCAAGTTATAGTTACATAAGAGTGGCCTCCTACTCAAATGATGGTTTTTTCTAAATAAATTTATAACCAGTTGAGAGAAAAATTGTACTCTTGGTTCATATTAATAGAATGCTCCATTTTTTGAGTAAAACCTGTTTAATGTGTTAATAAAGAGGAATCGAAATTGTAGATATTTTTTATCATAGCAGGTGCTGAAAAACAAAAATGAATATGGAGTCTTTTGCATTGCTAGTTCAGTTATTTCTTTACTTTATGAATTGATATTTTAATAGAAATTTTTAGTAAATTGTTATTTGGTAAAGTAAAATAAATTATTTGAAATTATCCTGAGTTGAAAATAGTAATGCCTACAATAAATTCCAAATACAGTTGAAAACAAATATTATTACTAAAATTTATCTTTATCTAATTAGGTAGTAACTTTTAAAGCAATAAATATTCCCAATTTTGCTGAATACATTTTCTAGCTAGTCGTAAATTGTCCGAGAAAATTTCAAACCTTTCAAATTATTTTGTTTGATTTGATTCACTCAGTCCTTTTAGTCACATTAATCTTCTGTTATAATTCTTCCAATGAATTTATTTATGTAGCGTAAAGCATAGCCTTCCTCTGGTGCAGAATTTTTTTAGGATTTAGGTATGGCAAGCAAGGCATCCCTTACCCACAAGTACATTAAAAATTTCATATTTCTTAAATTTATGTGTTCATTGTCAAATACTCTGGAATTAGATAATGTCGCACTGAGAAAATAGTCTATGACATTCTGATAACGTACCTAACGCATTTCTATTGCAAATAACACAAATATAGTGAATATCTGCTTGTTCTACGATGTGTCAAATTATTAAATTAAACATTGCTAGTGTAACAATATGAAATTTTGATTCAAGCCTTTTATTTGAAAAGAATATTTGTTGGTCAATGAAAGCCATGGCCGTAATTTGTACTGCACATGGTTCGTCCCACATGGAGTAGCTAATGTCCGCTAGATGTAGCTTGTTACATTTCGCGTAAGTACCCTGCAGAACGCCAGAAGATAAATCTTTACCAACGGGGTGTGCTAGGACAGACGACCACCAGTAGAACCGCTCCCATCGGCCTCAAACGCAGTCTAGACTGAGTGCAGAAGAGGCTCGGGGGCCCACCTCTACAAGTTAAAGGCGTCCGGTCTTACAGCGCAATAATGTGGAAGATAATCCCTCACGACTACGCATATCCGATATTATTTATCCTGACAAGAATATTGGCGCGCACTATAAGTAACACTTAAACTGTTCAGACAAATAAACACGTTTGGAAAACGGTGATGGTCCATCTGCCGTTACATGAGAGCGAGAAAGTAAAGTATAGAAATCCGTGCGATAAACAAGGATTTAAAATCTAAATAGTCACCGCTCGTTTCGCCATTCAAAACAAATAAAAGTGGGAGTGACTGCTCAGATGTTATTATTTATAAAACGTCTTCCTATAGCCATACTTGTCTATCGCACGTATTTCTATACTTTACTTTGTCGCTCTCTCATGTAACGGCAGATGGGGACCATCACCGTTTTCTAACCGTGAATACATTTTTAGGTTTCTCTAACCAACACTTTTACGTCGAACTAAAATAATAATGCAATATTGAGTTGATATATATTTGTTAACATTTTAAAAGGTTCAGTGAAGTACTTTTTGGGGTCGCCATATAAAATAAACGGGAACCACTCTTTTTTTCTCGGTGTGAGTAATTCAACGTAACTTCAGTCTCCTATAAGAAGTGTAAACTGCTTCAAATAAAAATTAAACAATGGTGTATATTTTTCAATTAATTAACACAGCATGATGGTGCAAACGAACTCTCCGATTCTTCCGTTGCTGCAACCCTCAACAAACATATCAGTAGTTTTATGTATCACTTCTCTTTCCGCTGTTCAAACATTAGACCTGTTAATACAAGGAAAGGCAATATAGCCTCGACGATACTCCAGGGGTCCGCTCTTGTTCCCGGAGTTATATTATCGCTTAGGGTTTCCGGAACGGTCTCCAGCAATGAATAACTTGGGTGCTAATAGATGTGCAAATATTGGCAAATTTGGGGCTGCAACTGAACAGCCCTCACAGGCTTTTCGTTGATAAAACTTGGTTTTATAATAAAATGAGAAACGTGGTCTTGCATTTTCGTTCTGTATACATGGAAGATGCTGATTTTAGAACTAGAAAATTCTAAATTTACAGCAGAATGTATTAGAAAATCTAAGTTTGAATATACCATTATTTTTAACTTTCACACGATATAAAATAATAATAATAATAATAAGATCTCTACCCCTCATTCGAAGACTTGTGCGGGAGAGGGGGCGGCATATTATTATTAAGCAGGCCGCATTTGCGCCCAGGAACGACTTACGCTGGTAGGCCCTAACCACCATTCAGTGCTTGAATGAGGGAAACCTGGAAAACCTCATTAATTAGGGGGGGTAGTCAAATGTCAACCGGTATCAATCTCTCACATTGACCCAAGCCAACATTCTTCCACCCTACCATACCCGCTGAGAGGGTGCCAATCTCTCCACGAATATAGCTTATATACGGTCTACCGGCTGCGGGGGTCGAACCCACAGCAATCCAGTCACCTCGATTCAAGTACTGACGCCTTAAACCGCGTGACCACTGACCGATAAAATGTTTGACTAAAATATTTCTGCGCTAAGGGCGCCGTATTTTTAAAATAGTGTTTTTTACAAATACAATAATATAGAGTTTAGCAAACAACAGCAATGTCTAACCAACAAATTTCTAGATACAAACATCTTTCAAAATACGATTTTTTTTAAATTCAACTGTAGATGTAAATATTGTTATAAACTTACATAGTTCTTCATATAAGATTCTTCACTTTTGTTTATAATTATGAGCAAAAAATTATTCAAAAGTGGGGTTAGATTAGAAAAATAATGTGTGAAATACAAATGCATTTTAAAAGTTATTATATTATCTGAGGAGAATTTATATAGTAAAAGTGGATAAACAAAACATCCATAATTTTACTTTTGATATTACTTTTGCTCTACGTGTTTTATTTTTCCGGATTTCTGTATCTAAAAACCACCACAAAATAAATTTGATCACTTTACGGCGAGAAATACAACGACCTCAAAATACGACCACCGTAACCTGGAGATTTTAAAGCTCACGCTTCTTTGCCAAAATCAATAAGCTAGTACATAGCTTGGGAAAAGTCGCACTCTGTGTTTATTATCAAAGCACGACAATTAGTCATTGTTTAGTTAGGGTTGACGATTTTTTTATGTTGACACTCTCCCTTGTTTGTTCATTTCCCGTCTAATGTGTTGCATCGCTGCATGTTGCAATAGACGTTTCTTGTCTGATTCGTTTTTAATATTATCGACCATATGGAACGTAATTTTATGAATATATTTCTGGGCGTGTAGAACGTACCTTCTTTATACAGTCCAAAGCCTGGACTGGGGCCAAACTATGCTTTAAATCCGGATTAAGTTAGACGGCAAGTCATACAAACGACAAAATCATTCTGAACAATGAGCATAGAGAAGGACACTACAATATCTCCACATCTGTGCACGTAACAATGTTATTTATTTATCCTTATTAGTATTGGACAAAAAAATACGTCACTAAATGTGAAAATAGTATTGTAATAAAAACTATGAAGTTGACTCGCCTTTAGAGAAGGGCTTAGCCTGAATCCTTGTTAATTGTTTTAGTAGGACTGTGATTGTCTTTTTTAAATTAATCCGAAAATTAACTGGCTATAACATAATTCTTAGTTTATTCCTATTTTGCAGGTGTGAATCCGAGAAAACAAAGACGGGAGAGAACGACTTTCACAAGAGCGCAGTTAGACATATTGGAAACACTTTTTGAAAAAACTAGATACCCAGATATTTTCATGAGGGAAGAGGTCGCTTTGAAGATAAATTTGCCAGAATCTAGAGTTCAGGTATGTACCTTACGCGTAGGTTATCTTTTAGCATACATATACAAGTCAAAATTATCCTTGAGTCAATTTATAACAATGTCTGTCTAAGACGTTCCATAATATAGGTTTTATAAGTAGTATAGCAAACCTCTCTTCTGCATTATTATACAGGGGATTCAGAACTTATCTAAAAAAAAATTTGGAATAAATGCGTCATGAAAAATGGAGTCAATATCGTAAAAAAATTGTAAAATCTTTATAGTTTCCGAGAAAAAAATATTGAAATTCTAGTAGTCAACATTTACATCGCTGGGTTTCAGTAGTAGTAGCTCCAAATATCGGATTACTTATCGTATCAACTTTTTTGTGATGCAACAATTTTTTTCTGTTTTTCAATTATCAAAAATGGCTTACGTATAGCAACTCGCAATTGATGGGTATCATTTTAATTTATGGTGAAGTGAAATTGCTTTAGCAGAACGATGTCCCTGTAAACATATTCGTAATGCAGCTACTTTTACGACGGTGTATAGTGAGTGCAAGTGTAGTGCAAACGCAGGCGTGACGCAACCGTGAGATTTGCAACTGAATCGTAGAAAAGATGGATGTCCAGGGCATCCACAGCGTATTTCAGCAGTGTGGCGTATCATACACTAGGCTCAATAATATCTGTACCATGTACAGCGCGCCCAAGCATTAATACCACGGGATTTGACGAGAACCGGTACCATGGCTGCCACGATCTCCTGACTTGGACTTATTTTGTGGGGATATTTAAAAAATGAAGTAAATTGCACCGAATTGGACACCATTGATGATTTACGCAAACGTATCATAACTGCTGCCAATTACAAGTTTAAAACGGACAAGAAGCATAAACATTTGTGTTAGTTTGTAGAGACTGGGCAAGACGGGCCCAAAATTTTGTTGTAACATCAGGTAGTTATGTTAAACTATTTTACGAACCACAAATTATTTCTATTAATAATTAATAACAATAGCGGCAAAATCAGTTGAATTTGTGAATTAAAATGGATGTTATAAAATGTAATTATTTCTTTCCTTGGGAATCTCTTTCAATTTTTTATCTGGCCGCAGATTATACGCCCTATCAGGTTTTACAGTGGTTCAGTTTCCAGTGTTTTTTTAAATCATTTTTGAACTGCCCCTCTTTTTGATTTTATTTTTACAAAATTGCATTTGTATGAGTCCCTTTTACATTCAAAAATATTTTTTTAGATAAGTTCTGAAACATCCTGTATACACATTATGTAAAGAAAAGATGTAAAAAGTAATCGTATTCTATCAGCATCGTAATTTCTCTGACAATATAACTATTTTCATATATAACTTTACAAGGACTTATTAAATAAAATTTGTCTACGTTCATGCAAAAAAACTTTATTGAACTATATTTAGTGGAAAAAGTGGTTCTTTATTGCACTAGTGCAATAAAGAGTTTATTGCATTCATCTGTCATTCTACTACAGCATTTTGTCATCATGACATACATAAACGTTCAAATCGACGTCACATTTTCCTAGGCTGAGTGTCATCTAAATAAAACATTTTTTGGTTTTTGCATGAACGTAGAAAAAATATTGTATGCAACTCGTACAAAAAGTGTTTATTGCACTCGACGGGTGCACGTCGCGTGCAATAAACACTTACTTTTTGTACTTGTTGCATAAAAAACTATTAATAGATAATAAATATAATAGGTGTATGGACGTGATTTTAGTTATTGCGATGGTGTAGATTCAGAACGAAAATGTAAATTATTTGTTGCCACATAATTTAAATAACAAATGAAATTTTCTTTGAATTTAATGAATTGTTCCAAAGTTATAAAAACAATAAGGGTTTGAAACCACGTAGTTACAGCTAAAAAGTTTTGTCAACTTGTCAATATAAGCCATAATAGATAAGTAATGCCGGGTGCTTTCCCGAAACGATAGTAATAATAAATTAAATCTCTATGATTGCATAGTATTTTAAACTATGGTTTTATAATATTGACCAATTCCCAGGAAATATTTTATACAATGCTTGGTATAATTCTAGTTAGTTTAATTGGATATTTTACCACACTGCTGAAAAAATAAGGATTAATTGAATAAACCCTTGCGCCAAAAGCATTAGTCAAGGGTTATTTTTGAAAGTTTGCCTAACCAAAAAATGTAACACTGAAAAATCAAATAAGTAAAAAATAAAAATCACATCACTATCGCTACTGTATTTTTTGACGTTTCAAAAAACTCTGTTTTAGTTCTTAAAGATTGCTCTCAAAAGTTTGACAGTTTAACATTTTCCAGAAGTATGGCAAAATACCCATTTGACAAAGTGATATAAAAATTGTCATTTTCCTCTCCACTGTCACCAGTGCGATGGTAGGAACTTCTACTGTTCGACACCAAATCCACTCTAACTTCATACTTGCAAAATTATAACGATTTCTTAAAAATGTCCTACCTTAAAAACAAGATGAAGTATGTAGGCTGAAATATAAAGTACTGGTGGGCCGTATGCTCTCCCTGGTCTAGGGAATTGAATTCAATTTTCTTAAAAAGTCATGAATCTCGCCACATATGTTCACAAAGGGCACTCCAAAGAGCGGCTTAACGTGCGACTCCATAATACCATATTGGGCCTATCAGTGATGGACAGTTGTCGCACCAATTTTTCCATATCAATTTCCATTACATTAACCCCCCTCGCAGCCGATAATAGATGTTTTATAGGTATCTGCATTGCCTGCCGAGGTTTCATAAAAGCAAGGGCGGGGTGTTTTACTGGAACAACCCCTGTTAATCCGGGGAACTAATGGAAAACAGCCCCCTCGCTGCATGTTCTGCCTATTGTGTTGTTCTATTGAATAAAATATATACAGTTATCCGTGTGCGGTGTCTCTACAGATTGCATGGGGAACCTCCCTGCGCTATTCGCCAGATTTGTTGCCTTACTACGAAAATCATTTTTTAGATGCGGAAGGGATTATGATGATAAATTATTTGGGAAAAATAAATTTAGAAAACAAAAAATGGCAATGCTTAACATACTACGATATATACTTTTTAATAGTAGAATAAATATACCATTATTATAAATTTTTTGAATAAGGAGGACAGACAGTACCTAACATTAGTATCGATCTGCATTTTAAATCAAACTCTTCGGAAGTTAGCCTGAGTTCTAGAGTGTACGTTTTTCTGTACATATACAGGGTGGCTCTAGATAGGTGAAACGCCTTTGTGAGAGATAAATAAGTAGCACACACAAAGCCATATCTCGACACAATTTGTTTGCCTCTTACAAGAGTAATTTCACCTACCCATGGACATCTTGTAATCAGATCTCTCAATTTTTTCTCATAGAAAATAAATACCTTTTAAGCACCTCATTAAAAAATTTATAATTTGATCGCAATCATCAGTAGCATATCTGTGGGGAGAGATGTTCCTATTATGTCACTGCAACAAATTTTTTGCAATTCTTCTATTATTTTGTAAAAAAGATATTAAGGTAGATGATCTTAACAAGATGCGTACAGAAGTTGACGAAGTTCATCTCTATTATCTAGTTATTTTTAAAAATAAAGAGAAATAAGAAAATATCGAAACATCAATATACAATCTTTAAATTTCTACTTAACCTTAAAATATTTTTGGAATTAATTTTTTACATGTTTACCTATGTTCATAATTTCATAAACATTCAGGTATTTTCGGAATATTGGCTGCTGTTTTCACACAAAGAGTTCTAGTTTCAAGTCTGCAACAGCAACCGTTCGTGTAATGTTTTAGGTGAAGGGCGCCGTATTCTTTAGTGTTTTTTATAAATACAAATAATTGTAAGAACTGAATAATATCGAACTTATCAAACAACAAGAATGCTATTAACTATAAACCTCTAAATTCAGATAATATTTGCGGAAATAAAACAAGAATTTGAACGTAAATGAATATTATGATTTAATTATGTTGATTGATTTATACAATTTTTAAAATAATGAAACCAAAAGTATCAGAAGGTAGATAGTGGTAAAATGTAGCCCCAAAACATTAAATGCGTTTCTCTCAGATGTGTTTAATTGTCTAATGGTATTTTTGTTATTACATTTATTGAGGTACTTCAAATACAGTTTTTTTTTAACTCCATAAGAAATGGAACTATAAGAAGAGTAAAGACTTGTTATACTAAAAGTATATAGATAACCAAATAAAATATAGATTTAAAAAATGTTATATACCTAGAAATGGGTACAGTCTATAACTTTTTTGTATTACATATAGGCTTATATTTTGTACTGAAAAAATAAATCCTAGTACGGCCCTGGCAAGAATGTTACCGTGTGACATGAACCTAGCGAGATTGCCTATTCAAAGGCCGTATCTGTGTTACCAGATGGTAAAATTTTACGGACATTATTAAAACGTACAAATTAAGAGATAAAAAGTTTTCGTACACTAATTATTTTTTACAGAAATTTAGGCTAGTGGCTAATAAAACCTGGTATAACTGTACCGACATCTCTCAATAATTATGTTTATTGCTCTTTTAGGGCTATACTAGAATCAATAAAAATCAATTGCGAAAAGTCAGTAAAGTTTAAAACATCTGTTCCTTTTTTCAATAACAAGCCTAAATTTTCGTAAAAAAGGCAGTTCAAAATCAGTATAATTAATAATTTTAGGTAATTTAAGAGAATCCTCGTTTTAATAAAGAAAAATAATCTGTAAAAGTGAATTGGTTACTTCTCTGTAAACGGTAATGTGTGATCCGAAATAAGTTATTTGTAGAACCAAACAAATGGTATTATAGAAAAAACTACTATTATTTTAACAGGTGATATGTACAAACAAAATTAGACAGAAACTGACAGAGGCTGACAGCGTTGCATCCAATTTAGGCAAACAAATAGCACCTAACGTTTATTATTTTTTACTTAATGTAATTTACGATAACAATATTTTCAACACTTTTTTCTTACTCAAATGAAAATAGCAAAACAAACACAACACAATTCAAATCGAGAAATGCAATAATGATCCTTTTCACATAACTTGACATGACAATTCTAACATTTCTTAGTATAACATAAACTTCATCTATCGGCTCATAATACAGCCAGAACCGGGGTTTGAGAGAGTTTTTGTCACTTTTTGTATTTTTTTATTAAATATTTTTAATATTCACATCTCATATTCAATCTGTCACCATATTTTACTTCATTTACTCTCAGCAATCTAGGTTGTCACACTATGTATATTATCTGTGTTACCAAATTAAAATAGTCACCTTACTGAAAACATTTTTTAACAAAATATAAATCAAAAAAACTTTGTAGTTAAGTATGTAATTCGTTACTTATGAGTTTTCGAAAAAGTGTCGTAAGAAGTTATTTTCTTTCTACTTTCCAGATGCACATACATAGTTTTTGCTTCATAAGGCTTTAGTAGTGTTCATACATTCAACTTCAGGCTGGACAGGCCAACAAAAGTCTTGTTTGTTATTATTAGACATATTCCGAAATCGCATATGTTACATGATTCGCAGCATCATGTAGATTTCTGGGATATTATTTGCGGTATTGCGACGACAATGGTACAATGCTAGGGGCGGTTTATTTGCTTTCCCGTCGGTAATGATTCAATTTGGAACCCAGTTAGTCTTTTCATACGGCACAGCTGCTGTTTGTCTACAGCTAGACGGTCGGGCAGTAGTTATCGTAACATTTTATCATAGGCTAAAAGGGGTTTGCACAATCGGCAGCATCCACGATTGATTTTATTTGTACGTGAATATAATCCCCAAAATGTTGAATAGGACAGTCAGCGGATAGTGTAACAGTTCAAATATTTTCATAATCTTAACTTTCAGATAAATAATCTGTTATAAAATAAGCCATTAAATACCGGGTATTCGTGAAATAAATGCATTCCTTGGAAGGAATAATAAAGTCTACTTTATTAATTGTAACACAAACATATCATATCTTTTACATAAAGTGACCATCCGTCCCGATTTAGGCGGGACAGTCCCGATTTTGAGCCGCCGGTCCCGTTTGAGCACGTGTCCCGCTTTTATAATCCGTATCCGCTTTAGTCCAGCTTTTATAAAAAAATATTTTCCAAAACTAATCTTGATATACCTAGAAACATTTTACATTACTGTAAAATAATGTATGTATTAAGTTTTATAATGAACTTTTAAAAATTAAATCAATTTTGAAACAAACTCATCAAAAAGAAAAATAAATTTTTCTTAATAGGTTGCTTAATGTAATAGTTGCTTAGCTGTTTATGACTGACATAGTTATGTGCTGCTTTTACTTGGGTTTCATATTTTTTCCTAATTATGCGATTAAAAACACGGCTTTTTTGTCTCTTTACTCTGTTTGGTATCTTGCGTCGTTTTTGTAGCAAAAAATTTATAATCTTTTCCATGCACATTTCTGATGGGACTATAAAACAGAAATAGAACAAAGTACGCCACTGAAGTTGATAAAATAAATTAAATTATGTCAGAAAATGTATATGGTTTTTATAAACAAATATATAAAATTAAAAAAAAGAATGGGAATTAGGGTTCTAGATATTAATAGAACCCTAAATTTTGTTTTAATTTCAACACTCTGTATCTCCGAAATGAAGCATTTCCGGACACAAGTACATAGAAACTGTTTTTCTTATTTTTGTTCAAGAATTCTTCCTGTTTTTTTTACAATATTAACGGGACACCCTGTATAAGACTTGATAGAATAAAATAAAAAAATATAGTTTTGTGTGCTGTTCTCCTTTATAAACCCCGTTTTTTTATTCAACAGAAGTTTTTGTTCCTGTCCCACTTCAAGCTTTGCGAAATATGGTCACTTTACTATTACAGAAATGTAAAATCTAGTTTATTAACAATAATATTTATATATTAACTGTCACATTATTGTTATGTTTATTAACTGTCACATAATGACTATGATTTGGAATGTCATAATAACTTACATAATCTAACATGTGCTTTTTTAAGTTTATTAACGCATGCGATAATAACATTGTAAATTTATATAGACTCAAATTTGACATTTATTAAATACATTGTCAGTAAAATCCTTACAACTGGATAAATTAATACCAGATGCTGCTGCTGCGATTTGCTTGAAGAGGTGGAAATATTTTGTTCATGAAATAATTGTGGATGGTGAAAGAATATCTCGAGCTTCCAAGGCAATGTTCTCCTTTTCGTCTAGAATTTTCATAGCCATTGTTTTTTGTTTCGGGTCTTCAGCGACATAATTAGACTTCCAGCCACTATGTATTTTTATACTCGAAAAGATCTGCCCCAAAATTGGCTAAAAGGGAGGTTGAAAATCGCCAAAAACAGTGCCCAGTATACGCATTTGAATTAGGCAGTTTAAGAAATTGTGCAGTCAGTTTTGGCACATTTTCAATAGTATTTATATTAATAGGTTGTTGTGATAGATTTGCCAGGTTTATATCGAAGAAAGAAGCGAATATGATCACAGTTTTTATTTCTTAATTTTCTTACCAATTCCACTAAATTCAATCCATCTGTATTTCCAGATGTTAAAAAAAACTCTAGACATTTTTGTTTTGATATTGGATGACTTGGAAACATATAGTCCTTCACCTTTCAAATATTCGACAAATAGATTTGTGAATTCTTCCCGTCGTCATCCGCCCGCCAAACAAGTTGTTAAACAAGTTATTGTTATAAGCTAGTTTTGTTTTTTTTTTATTAAAACACTATCACAGAAGTACAAATATGTACATATTTGTACTTCTGTCATGGTGTTTAAGTGACATCAATTTAAAAAGGAAATATTAAGGCCCCGTAACTCAAAAACTAAGGCACTTATATACTTTTCTTCATGTGATCAGGTACTTGAGGAATCACCCCCTCAAATATTTCAGATTACTTAGAAAACTCCGTGTATATCCCACTTATTACGTAAATAACTATTTCCAATTCTTCCACAATTAAATTAGCAGTAGTAGCAGAAATAGAAATTGCAATATCTACTAATAAAAAAGCCATACCTGCCTAGCTTAATGAAGTCCTTGTCAACAATTTTCAAAACTCAAATTCACTTTTGTACATATACACACAAAAGTGAATTTGATTTGATTTTTTATAACTCACCTACTCGCTTTATATTCTCATTGTATAAATAACTATTTTGTTACAGGTATGGTTCAAAAATCGTCGCGCAAAATGCAGACAACAGTCTCTACAAAACAAGACAACCAACAGGACTGCCTTGGCGACGAAAGTAAAACCGAGTAAACAGTCGCCCGTTCCGCCTGTGCAAACCCCTACAGCTTCCGCAGCTAACATACCAACGACGCCCAATATCATGACGCCGTCCACCAACATCCCGACCCCATCGACATCGGTGTCGCCACCTATAAAGAAGGAATCTCCCCAAATCCAGAACTTCAAAAACAACGGTAACTTGACGCCTCTGGGAAGCAATAATTCAAGTGTTATAACAACCCCCTCGCCTCCCATGACCCCCGGCAGCATCCCGTCCGTAAGTTACCAGTCGGAAAACTACAATTCATTCAATTGGCATGCAAATGGGCACAACACGTCTCCCCATCACTACTACGGTCAAAACTACAACGCTACCTATTACAGTCAGATGGACTATTTCGCCCAACAAAATTCTCAGAATCAAGTGCCATGTAACCATATGGGAGGCACTTATCATCAGATGAGTGCTTATCCCGGTATGTCGATGACTGCCGCTACACACTCGCAAAATTTCAATCCGCGATATCCGACGGACTGTAGTTTGGACTATCCGAATCAAATGGTTTAACTAAAGCAAATAGTCAACGAAACTTTCCCTTGAATCGACAACGGTTTTGCGGAGGTATTCTTATCGATGAAAAGACAGTGTCAATGTTACACGGGTTGTTCCAGGATTAATTGGCTTGAAATTTGAATTCACATCCTCGAAAATAATTCGTATAAGGGAATGCCTGGCTTCAATTCACTTTCGTGCTGAAATGTTTCATTTTCTAATGCATCACTGCGGACGCTTGGAGTAGATTGCTAACTAAACATAAAAATCTGCTTAGATCCAATAGTAGAGCAAGCTATTGGATCTCAGTATCACTATAAACTTTTACACCATTGATTTGTTCAAAATTGGTAGTCACTATCAACTAAATAATAGCCCAAGTTTAAGCATTCTTCGTCAGGCTTGTTCAGAGATATTTTAGAAAACTGAAAATTTTCTGTATCCGAAAATGAAGCACTTCCGGACATTCCTATATAGGACTTTTGCTATTTTAGCCACTGGAATTCAAATTTGAAGTTTGTGAACTAATCCTGGAACAACCTGCATATAGTAAAAAAGTTTTACAATTGATAAGTATCCAGTAAAAATATTACTAGATAGATTGGTCTTAAAGATGTTATTTTGAAGATACCTACTCAAGTTTCTGTAAAACTTATGGACAAATTTTAGCGTTGGCGTTGGCACTGTATACTTAAATGAAATCTGCATATCATGGACAGTGTGCAAATATATTTTTGGCCTAAACTTTGGCAGTACAATAAAAATGAAAAAACGAATATTATTTAATAACTCTGCTTAGGAAATTACATTGATGTGTAATTGATTAATGTGATTATTTGATTTTCTGTACATATTCAGTAAGTATATTACTTTAACGTATTTGCTATGATTTGAAAAGACAAAAAAAATGAATAAATAAATAAAATAAAATTTATAGATACTTCTAAAACCACTGGGGATATTTTGTTTGTATATATGTATGTATATTAAAATATATACATATATGTACATATGTAAAATAGGATAAAAGTAGGAATATTATAACTATAAAATATAATTTTTTTATAGTTTTCAGTGTATGTACATATATGTTTAGTGTGCATGTTTCTTCCATTGCATAAATTATTATATTTCGTATGTTAGCTTAGTTATATGCATTGTAACTAATTTTATATTGTTTCCATGGTCACATTTGACACGAATGATCTGAATATTCCTCAATGTAAAGTTT
This sequence comes from Monochamus saltuarius, assembly GCA_025584915.1. Taxonomy (NCBI): domain Eukaryota; kingdom Metazoa; phylum Arthropoda; class Insecta; order Coleoptera; family Cerambycidae; genus Monochamus; species Monochamus saltuarius. Next base: position 73,799,027 of record CM046721.1, on the reverse strand, counting down.
TACCGATGAGTGAATAAGTATAAACTTATTCACTCGACGGTTTTACTAAATATTTCAAATACAATGTACCTCAATTTTCAATCGTATCAAATGTGATTTTTTTATATGTTTGTAAGGGGATATGATTTGCATATTTGAAACTCAGGAATTGTTTGTAAATTTGAAAAAAGCTTTCTGTGATTTTAAATTTCGCAATTTCTGTACCAATCTATTGAAAAATTATTATTCTAAATTGAATTATCCCTTATTAATTTGACGTTGTAATCATAAATATCTAAACTCTGCAAACGTAGTCCCACTATGTTGTATTAATTTTAATTGGTACGTATTAATAATTGATAAATTGTGGTGATATTCAAACAAACCGTTTGCAGTTCAATTATTTGTTTTTTTTTGTACTTCAAATGTAAACACAATAATTTTCAAATAACAAATAAATATGTATTACAACGCAGAATTGTTTTTTAGTTGAACCCTATCATCAAACGTGGAATTTATATTAATTTGTAAATCGTCAGATGAAATTAAATATTTACAAATATTGTCGAAATCTACACATCAGCCAGAGCAAAATGGACAATGCGGTACGGCTGGAAATAAATCAACCGTTATTTCATATTTTAATTACTGCAAAGTAAATTAAATAAATCAATTAATAATATAATATTGTTCACAACAAATATATGCCACTTTCTCAATTGAATATATGAATATTTATTTATAATAATAATATTTCTACCCCTCATTCTAATCACTGGAACTAGCCCATAAGTCGAGAAATTTATACGGGAAAGAGGGCGGCGTATTATTATTAAGAGACCTCTTTACGTATCTTCAAACTAGTTTCAAAATAATTCTCGTAATAATGATCCGATATTGATAAGACTTGCACCAGTTTTCTTAGAAAAATCTAGTTTCCTATGGCCTAAATCATATTTTTTAACACGAATAAACTAATGTTTAAAATGTAAATACAACAAAATAAATGGGCATCCAAGAAGCGGGGAATTATTTCAATAATTTATATAGACTATAATAAATGATAATAATTCTGAAAATAATTGATAATAACTTTGTAAATTTGGAACTAAGAAAGTGCATTTTAAGTTAAAGCCTGCTTAAGGAACCGCTTACGATCAAATAGTATTAGGCAATGAGATACGAGGCAGACAAAGACAGAAAGATGTAAGGAAAGTTGGACGGTTGCAGTGCGTCTGACGGAACGATCGAGTTGACTTGCATCTAATTTGCGCTTAGGAACGATTTACGTTGGTGGGCCTTAACCACCATTCAATGAAGGAATGAGGGAAACCTAGAATACCTTATTTATTAAGGAGATGGTCAAACGCCGTCCGGTATCAATCTCGCACATTGGTCTAAGCCAACGTTTTTCCACTCTACCATACCCGCAGAGAGGGTGCCAAGTGGCAAACATGTTAAAGTACTGACTGGCACCTTCGACCACCGACCGACCGTTATATGCACGAACTTAAAATCTATTTTTCTGTTTTTTTGTGCAGCGTTAAAATGTTTTGCGAAAATTAACCAAGTCTATTGACTGCTTGCTTGAAAGAAGATTATTATAAGTATGTGAATTGTAAAAAACGTTTAACTTTTTACATTTTCTGATATAGCCATTCCTCATTCAAATAATTAAGTAAGTACCTCTCTTGCTATTACTAAATATTATTTCAGATTAATAAGTTATTAAATATAGTTAACAGCAGAACTTTATTCGAAACCGAACTGTCCTCCTAGATAAATAAAAGCTCTGATTTCTGAATGGCTAAAATGTTTATATCACTCTACAGGCGGGTACTTACTTGATAGCGACCAAAGCTGCTAAGGTAAGTAAGGTATAGTAAGATGGAGATTAACGTGGGGTGGGATCCATCCACCTTTACAAATCATTAAAATAAAGATAGTGTTAATAGGCAGCATAGGCATATTTACTTTTTGATATACATCATTTCGCACAATTTAGAAATAAAAGATTTAGTATGACTGGGTATGAGTATTTTGAAAACCCGCTCGTATCAGCACGAAGGATCAGTTTTAAATGTAAACGCATTTGAACGTTGAAACAACTATACCTGAAAATAATACGGAGCAACGGAGTGACTAATTTTATAAACCTGCTCACAATTTATAGTCAGTATAGTCAACACAAAGAGATATAGGACAGATAGTAAATTCTTCCTATAAAATTGAATGTTCCGCATAGCTCAGAGAGTAGACTCGGATTACACAACTCAGCAGCAGCTGCAGCAAATACACATGTGCCACATCAGAATGTTCGATTGCTATTGGTAATCATGCAGTGGCAAACCGCACCTATTCTATATGGACAGCTACCATGAGTGTGCGCGTGTGTAAACTTCGAGTACATATATCTTTCCGCTAATTCAATTGTGATTGTAATTAATTTATTAGTGCCTTTGTGTTTGTTCTTAAGAATTGAGAATAATTCAATCTCTACAGCGTGTTCTCAAAATCGTAAACGTCCTAATCTAACAAGTAAGGAATATCGGATATGCGATTTGTAGAACAATTCATGTATGGTATTTTCCAAATGAGCTTCCGACAATAAAATAATTTAGATTGTTATCTCACAAGATGCAACTTTACCTAGAATAAAAAGGTGCTTTTGCGATTTATGCGTGACTTGAGTTTATAAAACATCGAAAGAGCATGCTGATAGAAAGACGAAATAGTGATATGACGAAGAAACTATTTAAGACAAAATTAGATCGAAATCTGAATCGAAGGATACCTATATTACACAGATGAAACATATGAAACATAAGGCTATATGGTAACAAAAGTGGCACGATTGCAATATTCAAAGCAAACGTCAGGCATTTCTTAAAGAATTTTTAACTGGAAAAAGACGATGCCTAATAATAACGCATATTGGAAGTACAGCATGATTTTGTAAACAGGGTTTAATAATTGTTTTGAACGCTACTATCATAGGGATATGGATAGCGAAAAATTTGAAAATGGTTTGGATCTGTTGCTGTAGTTGTAATATATATTATAATATCCGACGATGAATGTTAATATGTGACAGTTAGTAACCGATAGTGTATATAGTACAGTGTATTATTATAAGTGTTAAAGTGTGATATCCGCGAAGTGCGCCTCAGGTATAAGTGAGTGGTGGTGCACCATTACCGTTCAAACGGTATTCTATAATTGAGGATGATGACAGGAGTGAAGTTATAAACTTTTTAAAGTAAACTATTAAAATGCAAGATTCACTCAACGTCAATGTAATTTTATGTTCCTTGAACTCTGTTCATATGGAATATTGTTCCCTGCAACTTTCACCTCCCGTACTTATCTTAGTGCAGTGACTTAGTTACTCTCTAATATTTTGAAACTCTAGTATAGGATACAGTTGCCTTCGGAAATGTTAGAAGTGTCTATATTTCCATTGTCGCCCATCTACCATAATGTTATATATTGGAACGTAAATGTAGACAAATCGGGTTGTGCGAAGAACAATGGGGGACCGCTTGTCAAAGACTTCCACATCAAATGAAATAACAAAATTCTTTTAAAAATTCATAATAAACATATACTTATGTCAAAAATAGTAATGGAGATCGTACTTTACAACAAAAAAAAGCATTTCAATATCATGAATATGATACCGCCAGAATTTATATTCGATATGAGATCTAACAGAGTGACTCTAAAATTCAGCATCCATATGATGTTGGGTACTGGAATAGGAAATCGAGGAAAATGAAAATGTATTAGAAAAATGGAGCTAACATGGTGTACGGATGATTCAAATTAAATAGCGCTACAAGAAGCTGGAACAATAGAATTGAGACCAAGCTGAGAATGAAGCTATACCCGTAGGACGCTACCTTATAGTATTTTATGCTGCAATCATTATAAGTTTGTCTTAAGAAATAATTTACAGAGAGACTACATATGTAATCTTACCTATATATCTTCAGAGAACTAGGCCGTAATAAAAGTTTTAGAACCAAATAGGAAATGGCGCATACAGCAGAACACAAAAGTTAAGTTCATGGACGTGAAATTCGCGGTTCGGTTTAATAGCCAAAAAGTCTTAACTTTCAACAGTTGAAATATTATCGCTATTTTTAATCATTATGTGAGGCTAGTAAGTATATTTTGAGTTTCTAACAAGATGAGACTTTCCCACCATTAAATAACTTTTGCGAATATCCGCAAATTTCGCTTCCATTAGGACAAGGCTTCACAGGCTTTGTTGGGTATTAGGATACGAAAATATTGAATAAAATGAAAAAACAAATAAATTTATGAAAAAGAGAAACAAGACATGACACATAAAACCAAAATAAGCTTTAGGCATTCCATTTAGTGACGTAAAAGAAATTGAATTCATAAAGATTATTCTGAATACTTTGAGATCAGGCAGACTCAAGCGAAGAAAATAGTGGATTGCCTTTCGCAGAAGAAAAGTAGTAAAATTCGGATTATGAGTAAAAGATTTATGACTTCTTGCAGGACATTGTTCGGTATTTGACACAGATGAAGAATACAAGATTTGCTGTTTCTCTGTAAAAATGTAACGAAAATTATATATGTAATCTTGAAACAGCCAACGCTACTACACGTTGTTGTATTAATTCGTTTATTTTGTTGCTTATAATTTAAATATAATAATAATAATATATTACAGTTAGTCAAATGTACATATTGCACTGTATTCTACCGGCCATTATTTCATTTCTAATACATACTGATGCGAATCGATATGAGCCAGATAAGTAAGCGAACTTTAACGTTAAAGTCCTACAGTAAATACGTGGAAAATATTTACGTTAGAGAATAAGTTAGGCATGTCACGTGTAGTATCATATCTGATACAATTGTTTAATTTGAATTTCTACGAATATAAAAAAAAATAAAAAAGTAATAAAAGTATCGGGACTATAACATGTAAAAAATAATAATAAAATTACAAATATAACCGTATAATTAGGTCTCTCAAAACCTACGTCTTTATTGAAGAACATTTGCTAACAAATTGTTACAATATTAAGAGCGATCACAAAAAGTGTACTGAATATACTAACAATTAAAAGTTTCCATATCTAAATTAATAAAAGTTTGTACGTTATTTATAATTGATATGAGAGTACGTACATTGGAAAAAAAATAAATTCTTATTCCTATAAATGTTTTTCTTTCCAAATAGAGAGTAATGGCGAAAATTAATATACAGGGTGACTCGTATTTTAAGTTTTTACATGGCTGGGCTACTGTAGGCTCTAGCTAAGCGATTTCGAATAATGAAATCCGATTACTTTATGTAGGTATTAAATTAAAGTGTCAAAAATGGCTTACGTGTACGAGGAGTTGATGAATATCATTTTAACTGATGCGATGTGAAAATGCTTTAGCAAAACGATTCCTGAAGAACATGTGCCAAATGCAGCTACTTTTACGCGGTGTGCAGTGAGTTCAAGTGTAATGCAACGCGAGGGAAATTTGAAACCGAATCGTAGAAAAGATGCAGCAGTGTGGCGTATCATACACGAGTCCAAGCATTAAAACCAAGGGATTGGACGAGGAGGACCGGTACCATGGCCGCCACGATGAACTTTAAATCATTTGAACTTGTGGAGATATTTAAAAAATGAAGTGTATCACACCGAAGTGGACACCTACTGTTGATGACATACGCAAACGTATCATAGTTTCCGACAATAACTGGCGAGTTCAAAACGGACAAGAAGCAGATATATTTGTGTTAGCTTGTAGAAACTGAGTAAGACGGACCCAAAATTTTGTAGTAATATCAGGATGTATTATTGTTAATTAAAATCGCAAAATAATCCTATTAATAATTTATAACAACAGCGGCAAAAGCATTTATTTTTAAATCATTTGCGAACTGTCCTTTTTGACTTTTTTACCAAATTGTATTAGTCAGAAGCCCCTGTACTTTAAAAAAAATTTTTTAAATAAATTCAGAATCATCCTGTAGGTATAGGCATATTCTCTTTCCTATTCCGCACTGAGGAAATATATTGCGATGATCATTCAAGTCCAATCATTTATATTTTTTGAGAAATATTTCTCAAAGCATTTTTTTCAACATCAGTTTCACAATTGTTATAAATTAGATAATCAATAGGGAAAGTTTAGAGTGACATACCTCTTTTTTTGTAGAAGTTCTGCACCCTTGGCCTATTACTTTTTTTTAGTTAGTGTTGCTGATCTATCAGTTTTGATATGTTAAAGAAATGATTCAGATATAAAACTAATTTAGGTCACTAAATTAATCTAAAAATTATTTATCGAAAATTCTTGTACTACCGCCTCTGCTTTTCAAAATATTAACTAGATTAAACCAGTAGCTAAATGCTTTTATATCATTACATAGCGATATAAGGACAGCTAGAAATCATGACACACAAAGAGAACGAATACGCGACTTCAGCAATGCTAAGCGGTCAATTATTAGTAATTACGTTAATTTCAGCTTAATAGATTGTTAACATGATTTTCAATTTTGTAAGCTGTTATAGTTATTAAGATTACAAACATTGCCACTATTGCACCTGTTCCTAATATGATGATTTATATGCCTCTTAGGAACGCAGTTCTTTTGCGATAATTATAAAGCAGCGCCGGATATCTCATATATCTTGATTTATGGAATGTCCAGATTTGTTTTCTTACCCATGTCTTTTTTAATAACTTTTATTTTCAGTTAATTTCTATTTTTTAATAACCACAGCATATTCGATGCATGAAATCAAATAACCCGTAACTGAAAACTAATTTTGCATTTAATTTATACATTTAGAGTCACTGACCGATATTATATTAAAATATATTCGAGACAATTTTACTTATAAGAGCAAATAGCTCTGTATGATATCCTAATAGTTATTATGTAACAACAGAAAAACATTTATTTTGATGAAAAATTACATTAACTACTATCTCCAATTTTTGTTCAACTGAAATTGAAACAAAACAATTTTCTCGAAAGAACGTAATATAAGGGTATAAATCTATTGAATTGTTGGGGTATTATTTTCCATTACCTATTTTTACATTTAAAAATTATTTTTCCATATTGTCACTTTTTGTTCTAATAATTATATTTTATTATCGACTATCGACGGAAGGGCACAGAGACTGAAATAAGAACTGTACTTTCAAAGCAAGGACAGGTGGCAAACCCAAAACCACAGGTAAAGTGTCTAAAGGAAGCTGTGCCCTAAGCGATCGCGATCTAGGCTCATCGCGGACTATGCTAGCCTTGCCTTCGTTTAGTGAAGTCTCTTCTAATGATTTTAAATGTACACGTTCAATGCTGGTCGGGGCTTTAGTCTGCAGAGCAGTTGTTTCCTGGAATTCCGTGTTTGCAACATAATGCTATCGCCATTACGCGATGGAGGTCGCTTTCTATGGTTTCTACAGCGATGTAGAATGCTTCTGTGGCTTTTTAATCCGGCATGGATTAACAAAAGGCTTCTAGAGATTGTTCTGCAACTGCGCGTTGCTCATGGTATCTACTGTCGGCCTAGATAGACTTAAAACAACTAATGTTATATGTCTGGGGGGCCGCCGACGAATGACTTTAGCTGTTGCTAAAGATTTTTCAGGTGTAATTCCATTCTACCATTCTATAAACCAAATTTGAAACAGCAAAATGGTGGGACCTTTTTTATGTCGAGTTTAAAGTTTAAAAATTCAAAAGAAGTGGCGCTTTGAAGAAAAGTAAAGAAAGGTTTTCAAAAAAAAATAAGTTTAAAGGTTGACAACCCAAGTACTTGCCTCTATAATAAAATTTGTATTGAAATGTGTATTTCGAAAGCAATACTATTACGGCAATAGAACATAATAAGGCAATCCAACGTGCTGTCACCTTGCTGTCAAATCACTTTAAAAATGGCGGTTGTAGGACAAACAACTTGAAACTTGGCATATGATATCAAGCAGAAATTTATGCTTTTGTGTAGAACTGTGAGCTGGTGTGTTGTATACTTATTTCGGAATAACAACGATAATTTAGCCTATTATAATGGTTTTGTTTTGTTGTCAGTAGGTAATTATAGCCGGAACTGGGACTCCCCCCACCACTTTTGACCTTGGGTCGACCTTGGGTGACGTCATTCGTGACCTGGTTGACATTGAGAGGTCACGTCAGTGGCTGACATTCATTTGACCTCCACATATGGGAGGAGCTATTTGACATTGAGTAACTTTAAGTGATGCAATTTAATGAACAACGAATGCTCCGCCCACACTCCCTAATCCTACCTTTAAAAGGAGGGAACGGATAAACTGAAATCATTTCGAGTTTGTATCTTCGTGGGGAACGTGCATAACAAAATGTATTTGTGTAGTAGTTGTGGTAAAACGTTTACTCGCAGTGATAATTTACGTCGTCATGAGAGGGCATCTTGCAAAGCGAGAGTCACTAGTGAGGAGGAACCCAGTGCTAAACGTATTAAACTCGAATCCTCAAGTACTCAAACTATTAATTGCTGTAATAAGACTATACCCGCTAATCAAATAAATTCACATCGCAGAACACTGGAACATAGAACAATGTCCTGTACTCCTAAATGTGACGGCATTCAAATTATTAACTGTGCGTTCAAGCGAAGAATTATTAGTTATCGAGTGTGCAGCCAAAATCATCACATAGATTACAATTTGTTTTTTAATGAAGTAAAAGAAAAGATATTGGAATTGTTAAAAGAAATCGTGAATGTGCACAAATCTGTAAAAGTCAATATGGAAACCTTCGGTAAATACGTTTTACCAACGCAAGAAATAACCGACGTTAAAGCTTTCAATAGTTCTAACAGAATTATAGACGAATCCAAGGATCTGAACAGTATTTATCAGGAATTTGTCGATTCAATGATATGTCAAACATCAGAATTCGAAGAAAAAGATTCTGGTAAGTAATTCTCAAAACACGACGGATGCGTTATACATATTTACGTATTTAATGTTTTAGGTTGGGCTATCGTTGAAGTTTTATATGTTGAAGTAAATATAAATAAAAATAGTCCTCTATGTGCATCTTCATACATGAAGTTACCGAAGTTCATCGAAAACAAGAAAGCCGTAGTGAATATAAGAAATGAAGATCAAAATTGTTTCGCATGGGCAGTAACATCGGCGATGTATCCACCTATAGGTCCAGTTCAGGAGGTGTCTTCATATCCTCATTTTTCTACAGTTCTAAATGTGACGGGTATGGATTTTCCAATTAAATTAAAAGATATTTCAAAATTCGAATCGCTGAACGATATATCAGTTAGCGTATACGGTTTAGAAAGGAATTTGAGAATAATAAAATAAAATACGAAATAGTAGGACCGCTGCGGTACGCAAAAAATTACGTTATCACGTTAACTTGTTACTCATTACAGAGAATTGTGGAGAGAACCATCATTGTAGAAAGGAATGCATAAAAAGTCATTATTGTTGGATTAAAGATTTCTCAAGACTAGTTTCTAGTCAAGTTTCACTTCACGAACATAGAAAATATTTTTGTGACGGTTGCTTGATGTATTTTAGCAGCGATAGATCATTATTACAACATCAGAGCAACGACTGTAATCACGTTTATACCACAACACCTTCAAATAACTTTCGTATAGATAAATTTGGAAAAAGCGTTCCCGAAAACATACTAAAATTTGAAAACTTCGAAAAACAATTGAAAGTACCTTTCGTAGTGTACGCCGATTTCGAATCTATTCTAAAACCTTTCGACACTTGTGAGCCCAATCCTGCAAAATCTTTTACAAACAAAACGTTCAGTCACGAACCATTCTCATATGCATACTTAATAAAATGTTCATTTGACGATTCGTTATCTAAATTCGTATTATATAGAGGGCAAAATGCCGGGAAAGAGTTTATAAAACGTCTCGAGTCGGATTTAAAAGAAATTTATAACAAACATTTAAAAGAGATAGTTCCAATGATGCCTTTATCTAAGGAGGAGGAACAAGATTTTTTAAATGCAACTGTTTGCGGTATATGTGAAAACCGTTTATAGAAGGAGAAGTAAAAGTCAGGGACCATTGTCATTTGACAGGCAGAAAGAGATACGGGGCGGCCCATTCTGTTTGTAATTTAAATTATAAACTGCCCAATTTTGTTCCTATCATATTACACAGTATGAGCTCCTACGATTCCCATCTCTTTATTAAAGAACTGTGTTCTAATAAGGATAAAATAGAAGTTATAGCTCAGAGCAAAGAGAAATACATATCCTTTACGAAGAACGTGTATTTGCACGATTATATCGGTAAAGACGGAAAAGTAAAGAAAAAATATTTGAAGATGAGATTTATCGATAGCTTTAAATTTCTATCCACTTCTCTGGAAAATCTAGCTAATAATTTGAGCGATAATCAGTTTCAAGAAACGGTTAAACATTTCCCGGACGACGAACAATTTAACTTAATCAGACAAAAGGGCGTGTTTCCTTATAGTTTCTTAACAACTTTGGATAAATTAAATAGTAAAATTTTACCCACTAAAGAAGAATTTTACGATAATTTATCGGAAGAACATATATCAGAAGCCGATTATCATAGGGCGCAAAAACCTGGAATATCTTTAACTGTCAAAATTTGGGTGAATATTCAGATACGTATTTAAAATCAGACGTTCTTATATTATGCGACGTATTCGAGAACTTTCGAAACATTTCATTAGAAAAATATCATTTGGACCCGGCACAATACTTTACCGCCCCAGGATTAGCTTGGGACGCCATGTTAAGGCTGACTACAGTAGAACTAGAATTAATGACAGATATTTCAATGATTCATTTCTTTAAAAAAGGCATTAGGGGCGGTATAAGTCAGTGTTCGGAACGAAAACACGTCGCAAATAACATATTCGTTCCAAATTACAATCCGCAAGAGTCTTCTTCTTTTATCGCATATTTAGACGCTACAAATCTATACGGGCACAGTATGTCACAGTATTTACCAACAGGCGGATTCGAATGGTTAAGCGAGCAGGAAATTATCAATTTTGACGTCACGAATATCCCAGACGAGGGTCGTTACGGATATACGTTAGAAGTCGACATGGAATATCCATCGGAATTGCACGACTTACACAGAGATTTACCATTCTTAGCCGAAAGCATGGTACCGCCCGGTTCAAAATCTAAAATGCCAAAACTGATACCCAACCTGAATAATAAAAATAAATATATAATACACTTTAGAAATTTAAAACAAGCCATAAGAAACGGTTTGAAATTGAAAAAATACATCGTATAATAAAATTCAATCAGAGTTGTTGGTTAAAAGCGTACATAGATTTAAATACGGAAATGAGAAATAAGGCAACAAGCAAATTCGAGAAGGATTTATACAAATTAATGAATAACGCAGTGTACGGTAAAACGATGGAAAACGTAGATAATAGAAGAGATATTAAACTAATAACTCACTGGGAAAGAAGGGGTAGATCCTTGGGGCAAACACGTTGATCGCCCGTCCTAATTTTAAAACTTGTACACCGTTTTCAGAAGACTTCGTAGCCATACATATGGGGAGAACAAGAGCTCATTATAATAAACCGCTTTATCTCGGGTTTTCAATTCTAGAATTGTCCAAGACAGTATTGTACAACTTTACTACGATGTCATAAAAGAAACTATAAGGATAACGCCTCTTTGCTTTATACCGATACCGATTCCTTAATTATAAAAATCTATACAGAAAATTTTTACGAATTTATCAAGTCAAATCCGAACATATTCGATACGTCAAATTATAAAGAAGGAAATAAGTTCGGTATTCCCGTATCAGCTTCCGTATTGGGAAATATGAAAGACGAGTTTCCTTCAGATCCCATAATCGAATTTTACGGAACGGGAGCAAAAGCTTATTACGTAAAATCGGTAAATACGGAAGTAAAAAAAGCTAAAGGTATAAAGAAATCAGTAATTAAAAATAATTTAACCGTTGAAGACTATAAAAAAATCGTAGAGCAAGGCGGTATCATATTCAGAAAAATGAGTTCGTTTCGTAGCGAATTACACAATATATACACAGAAATAAAAAATAAAGTCGCTTTGTCATAAATCGACGACAAAAGATTCATAATAACGAAAACAACAAATAGCTTACCGTGGGGTCATAACGATATACAATTCTACTTAACGGACGCAGAGAAAATTTCGAATGGTTCGTAACAGCTTTAAGTCAAACCGCAGGCTGTGACAACGATAGCAGTGAAGTCAGGTTGAAAAATTTAATAAACGCAATCGAAGAATTAACCAAATAAGTCAGTCATAAATTTACGGTAATCGAGAAAAGAAAAGGAATAGAATTGTACGTACACTAATAAAAGTAAACTGGTATAGAAAATAAAAGTAACGTGTCATAACGTGAAAACGTAATTAAATTAAAAGCTAAAATAATCTCATTATTAAGTACAACATAATTGACGTAACTGTATTGTAATGTAGCATAATTTAAATGTAATGAAAATAATCGTTACATGATTAGAATATTAAGTACAATGTAATTTAAGTAAGTGTAAAATGTAAATAGCATAGTAATGTATCATACTTTAAATGTAAGAAAATAATTGTTATATAACCTCATTACTATGTGCAACGTAATTGAAGTACATGTAACGTAAATAGCATAGGTACATACCGTACCACAATTTAAACGTAATAAAAAAATTGTTACATGACTTAATTACTAAGTGCAAAGTACTCGAAGTATCTGCAACTTAAATAACGTAGTAATAGGTATTACGTAATAATGTACGTAATACCGCAATATCATGTAACATGAATATTAAAGCAAAATAACAATTAAACAACCATTCTTTCATTCGTACAATATCATTCAAGCATACCTCTCACACTTAGCATGTCATAGACACACTGAGCATCAGAACGCATAGTATGGAGTATATGAAGCCTTTGCGGTAGAGTGGGGGTGGTGGGGAAGCGACTCTGATCCTTTAAAACGCCAGGGTTGATCGGAGGAGTTAACATTCGTCTAGTGTCGTCGAGAGTAGAAGTGTTAGAAACAGTGTAGTAGTACTAGAATCAGTTCGTGCAAGTACAATGGGTAACAGTAGAAACACCAACCAAAAAGCTAGCGGAAGCCGAAGACCGCAAACCGCGGAAAATTCAACATCGCGGAGCAAGACGCCACAGAAAAATATCGAAACGATGAGGGTATTATCCAACATAATACCTAGCGCCAATTATCAAGATAGCCAGATGCAATTGTGGACGACAAACCCCGTTAGTGGTCAACAACAAAACGCATCGCATCCTACAGCGTCTACATCACACCATCCGGGTTACTTTACGGAACCATATAAAAACGTATGGCGACCAGAAGAATTAGGAAACGGTCAGGAACGTCCCACAGCGAGGCCTCACTGCCATTGGATATCGTAAACCAAGCTTTAGCTGAAGTAATAAACGAAGGGTATCAACATACAAGTACAGAAAACGTAAGTAAGGACGTGTTGGTAGAGATGATTCACCAAATGTCACCATGGAGCGAGGACGACTTCGTAGATCCTGAACCTAAAACTGCAAGCATAAATAACAAGAGTAAGGGACCTACATCGACAAAAAAGCCCCGCCGCTCCGTCGATAAAGAGGGACCGTCTTCCAAAAGACAAAAAGTAAAAGAAACCGAAAAGCCCAACGTACGTCCTAACGTACTGAAACAGTTACTGCTAGAAGAGACGACGCTGGTGAAAAATAAAATGGAAAAGGAAACGCAGAGTAATACCTCGACCGTGACGACGAATAATAACATCCCCGTCATCAAAGTCGACGAGGACCAGGAGAATCTCCATCTAGACTGGGAAATATTTTCTCAAGAAACAGATATGGCTATATTCAAAAAGGCAATAACGTTAAAGAAGAAGCTGGTAACCGAGAAAGAGACGACGGATCGCGAGTTCGAGAATGTCCAACAAGAAGCAAGCGGGTTACAAGCGGATATTGTTCGCTTAAACGAACAATTAACAGCCACTAATAAACGGCTTAAAGAAATAGGAGAACGTCGCGATAAAATTACAAAGAAAGTGAAGTGGGTAACGGAATCGTTAGGTTAAGTTAAAAGTAATTAAAATTTAAGTAATATAGTAGTAGTATAGGTAGTAACAATATTGTAAAATAGAAGTATATAATTAAGGAACAGAAACATTTAACGGTTACGATAACAGTACCAAATAAAGAATAAATAGAATGCAACATCGTTGTTTGTTATCCCTTCCCTAAATCCAAAAGTACACACATTAAGGAGCAATAACACGAAAATTTGATAAAAGTCGACATGAATAAACGACGTAGGAAATGTCAAGTGAAAAAAATGAGGTTGGCAACATAGAGTATAAAAAGTTAGGTTGGCAACATAGAGTATAAAAAGTAAGGTTGGCAACATCGGAAAAAAAGAGGTTGGCAATACCGGCAAAGTCGGACACGCGAAGGGACGTGCAGGTAGAGCGAAGCGTACCCAAGCTGCGTAGAAGCACCGCGCAAGTTAAGAGGGAGAACGTAACGAAGACCCTCACAAGATCAGGTAGTGAAATTCTTTTCCTTCCAACCTCCGCCGAGTGTACAAGTGTGTCTCCGCGTAGAGTCTAAAGTGCAATTGTGCAATTGCGTTTTATAATTTTCATTTTTTTTGTTTTCGTTTTCGTTGTTTCGTTTCTAAAACCTATTAAGAATGGTCGGTTTACGTCGTCCAAGAAAACGTGTGGCAGCCGAGGCAGAAGAACGCCGGCCTCAGCCGTTGGTGACGCCCGCCCAACGGCTATTACACCGTCAGTGGCTACAACCAGCCCGGCCACAGGCTCGTCCATCATCTAACGTACACCATCCCCAGGGTACGGAAATCTCCCAGGTATCGGCGGCCTCTACATCGTCCGGGACTGGGAGAGATCTAACCACGGCGTCTGTGGCAAAGGGCGACCTGGCAACGGGCGGTCAGGGAAGTAGCCACTTCAAGATCTCCACCGTGGTGCCGCCGATGTTGTCTCCTATGAGCAGCAATACCGAGGACGAGGACGAAGACCACCAGGTCCAAGTTCAAATCCAACAAGAAGACCAGGGAAGGGCACGCTCCAAGATGGCGGATCCCACGCCGACGAGAGCAGACGCGATTGTAGGGGTCGAATCGTCGACGCAAGAGACGCCATCTAGGAACGAGCCTCTATAGATGTGGTTACTGTCGCCGCGCAAGTTCACGTACCGGCCGAACCGAGACGGGAACGAGCGGGCGGTAGTCAACCACATCCCGAAGCCGTAGGAGAGGACGTCGACGAGGACGCGCAACTTTTCTCGCAGGAGGAGGACCTGCAGATGTGTAACGAAATAAAGCACTGGAGGCGCCGCCGAAGCGAGAAATTGGAGAAAGTCGATCGCGATCTCGCAATGACCGATCACGAAATTGAGACCGTCAGAGAAAGACTTCAACAATTATTAGTGGGTCGTGACGAGTTAGTGCGAAAACGCGATCGGCTTTTGGCGCAAGACCGTAGAATAGCCGACATCCTTAATGGGTAAGCGGCCGCGAGAACGGAGACACTAGTACCCTAGGAATCCATTTTCGATTGTTCCAGAATCGAAAAACATAACCCAATATCCAAAATGCCCTTTCCCCTTCCCCTCCCCTCTTCCTCCGGGGAAAACCAACTTCGGTGCTGAGTATGATCCAGTGTACTGCGCATAAGTATCGTCGAAGGGTTTCGAGAGCGCACTAAAATGGTCGATTTTGGTGTTAGAGTAGAGCTAGCTATGCGCGAACTTTTTTTTTGGGGGAAGGAGGGTTGGGGGTTGGGAAGGGGTGGGATGAGGGGATAATAAAAATTTTTAATTTTTATAAGTCGATAAGCCTTTAAAATTTTTAAATTCATTTTCTCGGGTTCTAAGCGCCTGTAGTACCTCGTGTAACGTGTCTAATTACTCGTCTAACCATTTCCTATCGATTGGTACCATTTTCAGTCCCATCCGATAAAATTTTTGAAAACCCATCTGAAAAAGTGCGTTAAAAATCAGAAAAATTCAATAAAAATCTCTACTGTGGATTACTAACATTTCGGATATATGTGTAGCATATCGAATTACTCGTCTTGACATTTTCTATCGATTGGTACCATTTCCAGACCCATCCGATAAAATATTTTTGACGATCCATCTATATAGTAGTATTGTGAGAAAAAAAAATAATTTTTTATAAGATGTATTATAATTAAATTTGCAATTAAGATACTGTTTATAAATTTAATTTTTAATAATAGTTACAATAATGATCACAGTGGTATATTACAGGGTTTTTATTTAATATTTTCAATAATAATAATTTAACAGTTCTTTAAGTTATATCTTAACACTTGCTGTTTATTAACCAAACACCAACATTTTCGAAAATGATGATTTTCATCAGTGTACAAACAACCTACATTCTCACACAAATATTTATTCGCTCTGCAGTGTCGGCAAACGTTATTCCAACAATCCTGGCTATATGTGTTGCACGCTATACATCTTTGTATTAATGGTTGACACACATTCGATACACAGTTGATGCAACGATCTCGAATTATCCCCATATTAATTGCATTATTCTTAACCATATTCGCACATGTCTCGCATTTATTTGTGTATATTTTCTTCAATGATTGTTCAAAATTCACTGTTACACAATTAGCGCAAAGTCCAGTACAAGGATTGAGTAAAGGTTTGCTGTACGAACAGTAACAATTGTGACAAACCACTGCGTCCTCTATTTTGCATGGATATACACATATCTTTACCTTAGAATCCCATTCTTTCGGAAATGGCATTTTATTAACAAAAATTAACTCACTCACTGATTTTATGTATACTGCTGAAGAGACGTAGTAACACTGAACTCCTCCATCCTCAAGTAGCCAGTTTTATGCCTTTAACAGATGACGTCACATTACGCTTGAATATAGGATGATATTATCCCTTCCATGTGGGTAACGTCACAGAATATATTTAAAATGAGGAGGACGTCTATTTCAATTCATTTAGTTTTGATCTTCGAACAGTAAACAGTAAATAAAATGGCTGTAGGACAACCCCATCTTGAATTCCTGACGTGGTTGGCTACCACAAATTTTCAAGAAAATAGCGATGAAGAGGACCACGAGGTAAGTATTGTACTTGAATTTAAATTTATAATTTTTATTGCAGGTAACTTACATATATTTTGTGTTCATGTAGGTTGAGCCCCATAACGTTGGTGCTTTAACAATAAAGCAGTTAGTTGATGCTGGATTGGATGTCGTCGGGGACAGTGATGACGAGAGTATAGAAGCTGACGCCACGGATGACGTCGGTGAGGACCTTGTTCGTGGAATACATGTGGAAGCCGTAGAGATCTTCTTAGGACAGATGAAGTATTGCTCTATGATGTCTTGCATCGTAGTGCCAGGTGATAGGCTCTACTTCCTCTGCTATTGCTGCTTCGAGTGGTTCACGATCAATGCTGTCCCCACATCCAGATATCAGTGTATCGAATCGCACCGAACAATCAAGCGAGAGGAAGCCTTTACTTATACTTGCGATTCATGTCAACTACCCTCAACCAGCTGAAACTAACAGAGTGTTGCATACTATGTAATAGTAATAACTAGTGTGATGATTTAGGTTAAGTTGTGTAAATAGATTTATGTATATTGAATAATAGTATAGTATATTTAGGAAGTATATATTTTTTTCTATAATAAATAATATATATTTTTATCGCATTCATGTCTTTTATTACGGACTATATCTAATAATTAATTAGATCATTGAGAGAGGTATCTATGAAATTGAATAAAACATATATCAAAAAAATAAATGATTAAAGTAAAACTATACGTAATCGGTAGAAAATAGTAACTTAAGGAAATATGTGCAAATTAGTAGTTTCATTTGTATGTGAACCGTCAAACGGAAAGTACAGCATTTCATAAAAATGGGGATAATTGTTGTCGACGTAAAAGGGTTCAACTTAAAACAGTTCTATCCAAAGAAGATTACATTTATCAGTGGACAATACACCGCTCATTATCTATTGATTCCCCCAGTTGCATTCAATACACTAGAGAGACAATTGAAAAAGCGAGTTACATATCTACAGCCATATCACCAAGGATTAATGTTGGATAATATATTGCACAAATATTTATTATACTTTATATTATTGTTATTTATGATATGTTTGATTTATGTTAAAGAATACCAGAAGGAAATATTTTTCAAACGATTATTACAAGAATTGGAAACATCGTTCCCAATTGTAATCAGTGTAGATACTCTATTACGTAATGTTTCTTCCAGTACATTTCCTGTATTTATTAAAAATAATCCATATTGTTTTTATCATAGTTACAATATATGTATAGCTTAAGGAACTGTAGGAATCTTTATAATTGGTTGTACACATACCTACCTAATTAAAAACATCTTGTACAATTTATATTTCTTTAATTCCCACCAATCTCTACTCAGAGAGGGATACCCACCACCATAATAATGTCTGAGATTCAAACTCCCCACTGCTAAGTAGGAGGGATGAGTGGATGATTTAAGATCTTACCATATAGTAGTTAGTAGAAGGAAGATTTTGAATATCCCTCCCACTCAAATGTAAGAGGAGGGATGGCTGAGTGCCTATATATACTGCAACATGCATCAGTTTGGTAGTTCAACCGAACATCTACTTCCAATAGTAATACTTGTAACACTGCAGCAGCATCCATCATTCAACAGCATTAAAATGGCATACACACAATGGTAAGTAGAAGAAAAGTTTTGGTTATTATAAATTCCTTGATGAATGTGTGTCTATATACACTTACATTTTGTATTTGTTTGATAGTTCAAGTGCATATTCCACCATGAGGCCGTCCGACAACAATTCCCAGCCGTCTATCCTGGAGTCCGAAAACTGGGACCATGAATGTGTGGGGTCGTCCGACAACAATTCCCAGCCGTCTATCCTGGAATCCGAAAACTGGGATCATGAATGTGTGGGGTCGTCCGACAACAATTCCCAGCCGTCTATCCTGGAGTCCGAAAACTGGGACCATGAATGTGGGGCCGTCCAACAACAATTCCCAGCCGTCTATCCTGGAGTCCGAAACCGAAAACTGGGACAATGAATATGTGGGGACCTACAACCCTATTGCGTCCACAAACAATAGGATGGTGATACGGACCGCCCATGCAGTCATAAATAAAACAAAAGCGGAAAAAGGCGTATAGGATGGCTGAGAGGGCTAGATTGTATGGCCTTGTCAGCCAACAATACAAAAAAGTGACATGTTAATGAAAAATAAATATTAGTTTATATGTATATAATCTTATTTTATTTATTATTTTTTTGACTTGTAAACATTGTAATATACCTATGTACACCAATAAAGGAAATTTCTTTTCAAAAGATTCTTTTACTTCAACTTCCTTTCTATTTCTAATACAAACAAAAATAAATAATAATAATAAAAACAGTGCTATACTTGAAGTGTAATTTTATTGTAATAAAATAATAATAATAATAAAAAAGAATTATGTCCCAAATACATTGTAAATATATTAAACTACGGCTGTCTTGTTGATCCACTCATTCTGATATGATGGTAGTCCAAGCCATTTGACAAATAATTTATTATCCTTTCTTTCAAAACTTTTTCCACTAAGTAAACATCAGAGTATTTAGTCCTCTGAAGTTCGTACTCATAAAAGCATCCTTTAATAGGTTGACCGTATACATCTTCTATCATATATGTTACGGGATTTGTTATATTTACTTTAATAATTTTAAAAAGTTCCGTTGAATAGTTAGCAGTATATCCCTTTTCAAATACACCTTTAAATTTGCTAATTCGAACCATGTCACCAACACAGAATTTTGCTTTTAATGCTACTTTGGGATGATTATATACGCTTAACTTTGTTGTATGTTTTACATCAATGGGTTTCATCCCTGTTGTACGATGAACTCTATTATTGTAGAAGTTTATAATGTTAGGAAGAATATCAAACCATTTGTAATTGCCTCTGGCCGAAAATTCTTTGTATAACCAATTCTTTAATGTTCTAATGACACGTTCCACAATAGCTGCCTTTTTTGTACTGAACGTTGAATAATGGTTTATATTATACTGTTCCATTAGGGATGAAAATTGGCGGTTATAAAATTCAGTTCCAAGATCTGTCTGTAAGTGTTTTGCAGAATAATCAGCTTCTCGAAGTATATTTTTCATTGCATTATGAACTTCTCTGGCAGTTTTATTCTTAAGTGGCCTGGCCCAAGCATATTTGGAATAACAATCAATTACTATGAGTATGTATCGATATCCTTTGTTTTCTTTAGCAAAACTTTGCATTTCTGCCAAATCGGCTTGCCATAGGTCACCAAATCCTTTTATTATAGTTCTCCTTCTTCGAAAATTTCGTCGAGCGGATTTGTGTAATTCATTGACAATTTGTCGTTTTGTATGACTAATGAACATATTGTATTCCTATATAATTCAAACCTTGTAATACGAGTACATGCACATGTATGTGTCGCAATATTCTCTTTATAATGATCATTCCTAACAATTGGCACCTCTTATGATTCAACTGGTTTTAACAATATAGATGGAAATACTAATCTACCTGTATCTCTAGGGGATGATGTTTTGTAATAAGTTGCTCAACTTTTTCTATGTCAAGTAAAGTCTGACAAATCTTGTAGGAACTTATTATGAGCTTCCCAATATTTGTCTTTGTCACTTTTAATTTATCCAAATCAATTTTCATATCGCTGATCGTTTCATCCGTCTTAATTTTGATATTTTGAAATATTTTTGTTACCTCATCCACGATTTCATTTCTTTCCGTCTTTATGTAAGCTACCAAGTTATCGGTTATGAGGTTGGCTGAGTGTTGTACAGCGGAAAGGATATCAGTTTTACAGGCATCCATAAGTAAATTGACATAGTTTAATGTTGCTCCATCCTTTTCATCTGTCGGATCGCCAATATTTTTTAATTGTTTGCCTTGAATGTCATATTGCTTTTCACTGGTGAGCTTGAAACCAACACCCTGTGGACCGCGATGACCTACACAACGACTTCCTTTCGACGCCCAAATTTATCTATAGAGCTCATCGTTGTTCTTTCACATTCAATGTTTAAACTGCTAATAATTAATGTGTGATGTGATATATATTTATATATTTTTATCTTCTATAAATGTTATACTTGATTTTTGTTTTTGTTTTAATATACTATACCCTCTTCACGTAATTCTTCGATTATAGATAATATTTCATTATCATGACCGGAATGACCAGCTATTTTAGAACTCCATAATAAACGTAAACGATCGATTAATTCTTTAGGTTTATTCCAATATATAAAATCTATTGCTTTATGTGTATATAGTTTTCTAGTTGGTATTAAACCGGAACCTTTTGTAGATCGAAGCATCATTCTGTATGCTAATACTGGTTTAATAACTTCATTATACTTTTTCGATCTGCTGCTGCGATACCCTTGTTTTACATTGTAGTTTGTATAAGCTGCATTTGTTATATTTAATATTTCTCCATACAACCTCTTGTTTTCGTCACTAATTCCCTGTCCTCTGCTACTTACATCTGGAGGCAATTTCAGAAATAGTAAATCATAGAGTTGCGAGTTTCCTCGTAGGATCTCATCTTTTACCATTTTTCCAAAGAGTAATTTTTCTATCTGAAAATCGCACTTCGGTGTTACCGATCATTAGTTTTCCACTCTCGACATCGATATGTACTCCATATATGGTATCAAAAGCAGTTTCGCCGGCTCTCTAAACCGTTAATGTAATTTTTAACTGATTCCGGTACATTTTTGCTATCAATGCTAGATGCCAATGAACTTGGAGGCGTATCTAACTGATTTGATGTATCTGCTCCATGAAAAGAAGAATCAAAACCATTGTTTTATCATCATCATCATCATCATCATCATACTCTTCGGCGTGGATAGTTTTATGCTTGATAGGACTGCTGAAACTGCTTCTTTTAGGTTGTGTCGTCACTGCTGGAGGTTGAGGTTTACGATTTGTTTGAGCTGCTGCGGATATGCTTCTTAAAGGTTTTGTGATGGGTTCATATATCTTTTCTAATGCCACTTTATTTTCAATATGTCTGTTTTTAATCAAGTTGAATTTTTTTCGAACTGCGTCTGTCACTTCTACTAATTTACGTTGTAATTCTATTTCGCTAGCATTATGCGTGTCTTTATTGTTGTCAACCTTCTTCATTTTTTGATGCGAACTCGACATTGTTTGATTAACAAATAACGTTAAAATTTGTGTGCATTACGGATATATGTAACTATCTAAACCTTTCGATATCTACCTTCTTCTAATTTGCTGTCCTTGTCGATAACTAAGAATCCATATTTATCTTTCCAGCACTTGGCACACATCTCCTGAAATTCTTTAAATGTTACGTCTGGTGAAACGTGGTCTTGAAATATATGATGCATGTTCATTTCGTCCTGTTTAAACATGACAATCCAGTTCGAGTTATCCCTGATAAGTTGTTTTGGAATCCTAGAGTATGTTTGAGCAAGATAGAAGCAGTCTACAGATTTATGACGACCCATACTAAAGTACGATCTAATAACATCTTGTTTTTCACATATAACATCATCAAATATAAACACTGAATTGGGTTTAGCATCAGAAGGTTCAACGATTTCAGCGTTATTATTAAACATATAGAATTCCAATCCTTGAATAGGCTTTAAAATTTTGCGCAAATATTCGTATTTCGGTTGATATAAAGACTTTGAGTATAAATATATATTGGCAAAACGTAATCCGTGCGGATGCGTAATGAGAGAAATCATTACATTTGTTTTTCCACAGTTAGAAGGACCAATTATAAGGCCTCTAATTGTTGACGGTAAAAGTGGACCATGGCGTTCATGGTTAACATTTACCCCACAACCCACACTTTCATCTAAATTATCTACAGAAAATGTTTCTTTTGTTTTACAATCCGCATCGTTCGAGTGTTCAAAACGATATAAAAGGAATTTTATTGTGTATCTGATATTTAATTGTTTGTTGGCATTACATGTGAAAACTTGTATTCATTTTAATGCCGTCGGTCAAACAGTTCAGACGTAAATCGCAGAATTCAGTGATTGGGACAGGATTTGTTAATTCATTGATAAATAAACTTCCCGTTGAGCTACATTTACCGGGAGGATATCAATACTGTGGTCCTGGTACAAAACTAAAAAGAGATTAACCAGAGGGGATCCGGGTATTAACCCTCTTGACGTTGCATGTAAAAACACGACTTAAGCTACGAGCAATCTAGTGATCTATCTGAGCGACATAAAGCAGATTACGAATTAGAACAACGTGCCTGGGAAAGAGTTAAATCAAAGGACGCTAGCATTAAAGAAAAAGCAGCTGCTTGGTTAGTTACCAACACTATGAAGACAAAACGGCGCTTAGGTATGGGATGTACATCCACGAAAACAATTACAAAAAGAAGGAAGCAAAAATAAGAAAGTCAAGAGAAAATGAGTGGAAAAAGGTTGGCTTTGGTAGTGGTGTTGTTAGTAAAGTCCGAACTGAATTACGAAAAGCCGGAGGTAAACGATTCCTGTCCAAGGACATCCGAAAAGCTGCACAATTTGCATTAAATGCTGCACGAAGATTTACAAAAGCGTCTGGTGGTAAACGAAATATTCGAATTCCACGAATAATAGCAGTTCCAAAAGTTGGTGGAATTTTACCATTAATACCTATATTTGCTGGGCTATCAGCCTTAGGAAGTCTAGCTGGTGGTGCTGCAACTATATACAAGAGTATTAATAACATCAAAACTGCTAGAGATCAATTAGCTGAAACAACGCGTCATAATAAAGAAATGAAAGCCGTTGCCCTTGGAAAAATGGAAAGGGGTTGTATTTAAAACCGTATCGGACTGGATTAGGATTATATCTGAAACCAAAGAATTCAAAAACTTCTAAGCTCTTTACCTCGAAGACCTCTCAGTAACATCGACATTAATTATTATGTTGATATTATGAGAATTCCACACTTTCGAGGCGTATTTATGCGTGATAATCTTCCAGTAAGCGGTCCTCACCATAATGAATCTGCTGTATTGAATCTGGATAGTAGAAATGGTATGGGAACGCACTGGGTAGCATACAAGAAGTTAGGTAATACTGTTAACTATTATGACAGTTTCGAAACCTACCCCACCTAAAGAACTTCTTAAATATTTATATCTTAAATCAAATCGCCAGATAAAAATCTTCTATAATTATGACCGCCAACAAAAATTTAATACAGTTTGGTGTGGGCATCTGTGCTTAAGGTTCCTAAGTGACAGTAAAAATAAAATCAACCATGGCTTATCCAGTGACTCCAAAAAGTGATCGTGAATTGATTAAGAAAATGGGACATTCTTTGCGTGCTTTCTCCAAGCACAAATCTCTTACAAAATGACAAAGGAACAATTGGCAGACCTACCTAAGGAGGTAATGATTTCCTGTGCTGCAAATGAAATAGCTCTAGTGTGGGATAAATTACCGTTACATCTACGAGAAGACATTGATATATTAAAGTACCAATATTGCTTAGAACATTATAATAAAGATTACGGCCCAGATGAATCTGTAGATGTGAATGACGGTCCTGTGCCAAGAAAACTTTTCTGCTGTTATTGCAACGTGCACGATGTTTCATTAGCATCGGATAACAACGTTAGTGCGAATATAGTGATACACCCACCAAATTCACGAAAGAGACTACCTCTCAATTGTTGTTGTAATCATCAATAAATTATTGTGTGAATACATTTTATGTATCAGTCATGTCTCGCACGTTTACCATCACAGGACAGTCAAGCGTATTAAGCGCTGACTTCTACCCACCGATCGAATTAGATATACATAGTCAATATGGTTTGGGACTACACGGTTTCTATTCCTATAATTCAATATTAAATATTGATGAGAAAAACAACATAATTGGATTCAAATTCAAGAAGGATCGTCCGTCACCTTTATTAAAATACCGCCAGGTGCTTATGAACTTTATGAAATAAACAAGGCAATTCAAAGAATTATAGAACCCATAATCAAACTTAACAATAAGAGTTCTACGTTCAACATTGATGATCAATTTATGTTAACAGCCAACAATAATACTTTAAATGTGAAATTCGATCGAAATTCGATTTCGATTTGACACCAAAACACTCTCTAGCAAGTGTTATAGGATTTGAAAATAAATTATATTATGCAAATCTTGGACATCAGTCTACGTTTCCAGTGGATATTATGAAAGTTAGGATCATTCGCATTGATTGTAATATTATTTCAGGAGCCTACATGAACGGTGAAGAAGCACATACTCTTTTGAATTTGATATGGACGTAGAACCAGGTTTCAAAATTACGAAGGAACCACAAAATATTATTTATATGTTGATAAGACCTGAAGGGCGGCAGTTTATCGATAACATTACACTACGTATATTAGATGATAACGGTGCTCTGGTAGATTTTCGAGGTGAAAAAGTTATTGTAAAATTGGAGTTAAAAAGTTATATTGAAACAGTGAGTCATAATGGGATTTTGCTTTAATCAGAGAAATCAATCGTTGTCCACACCATCAAGAAAACATGATAAATTTATAAACAATTACCCAGACCAGTTTATTCTACGAAAGAACGTTAAGCGGTCAACATCTAAATTATCAACTAGAGACCGCATTTTTCTTCAATCTATTGGACTGAAATTGAAACGTTAGTGGTTATAATCATGATACCAACAAGTGCAAAGTTGGATGTGTTCGATGAGCCTTTATTTGACAATTCACTTGTTAGTTTACATGAGCACACGTACAAACCGTATGGATCACCATACTATAGAAATTCTGATGAAATACGAATTCCCATTCACTTCCAAGATCTTATTCTTGATATAGCCGAAAGTTACATCTATATAGAAGGCAAATTTACTCCTAGCGATGTCAATAAACCATGCTACCTATCCAACAATGCGTTAGCATTTCTTTTCGATGAGATTCGTTATGAAATGGGTGGCGAACAAGTAACTGTTATTCGAAAACCAGGTATAACATCTACAATGAAAACTATGGTGTCATGGGGCAAACACATTTGAAAACGCTACTATCTTATGGATGGGGTTTAACACAGAAAAATCAAGATATTTTGGATACCACCAGTCATATTTTTAGCGGGAAATTACCTCTAAAATATCTTATGGGATTTGCCGAAGATTATACAAGAGGCATCCTCAACACCAAACAAGAGCTTACATTGATAATTGCTCGATCATTTAAAAATTGCTATTTTGGAGAAGTTGACGCTGATCTAGAAATTAATAAAATAGAATGGAGGATAAGACACATCATTCCTGAAGACAGACAAAACTGAAGCTATTAAATCGCGTTAATAAGGGCGGTGTTCATGCTAAAATTAAGATGGCCTATCGTATGTGGGATTTATATGAATTACCGACACTGCGAAAGACATCTACAGATATATGGGCTATAAAGACCACTAACAGTTTAGAAAGACCCTGATATATCATTATCGGTTTCAGAGTACTGATAGTTCTGATAATAGAAGTAAAGACGTTACTCAATTTATCCATGCAGATATAAGCAATATCCGAGTTTATTTAAATTCTGAAGTGTATCCATATGAACGTTGGAATTTAGACTTTGGAAAGAAACTGATTCTGCAGCTTACTATGCTTATGAAAATTTTCAACGCAGTTTCTATGGTAAAGATAATTCTGAGCCAATGATGGATATTGAGAATTCCGAAAAACCCACTTTTATTATCGATTGTTCGCATCAACAAGACGCCATGAAGTCATCCACTGTAGACATAAAGCTAGAATTTGAAACTCGAAAGAAAAATTTTCCTGAAAATACAAGAGTGTATGCATTGATAATTCACGATGCTTATTTAGCTTACAATGCTTTGGATGGTTCTGTACATAGTGGATTTATGTAATCTAATGAATTACTTACGTGTTCCATTATGTTCTTAGTTGTTAGTTAACGTATTTTATTATACATGTGTAGTTTATTTATTACTTTTGTATTAATTTTAATTTATTTATAGAATTTTTTTTTTTTTTTGTGAACTCTTGTAGCAAATAAAATCAACAATAAAAGTTTAAAATGATATATTTGTTTTATTAATAATACATCACAATAAAAAAAGATAATAGTTAATACAGTACAATTTATTTATATAATATACAATTTGTAAAATAATGTTAAGTTAATGCTTAATTACATAAAAGTTTATTATAATCACATATTTATTATATTATTCTAGAAATATTAAATTATACAAGTTATATGAAAAAATATAAACATAAAATTAAAATTATCTCTATGAGGTTTGAGTGAAAGCCTCTTCATCATCATTGTCCTGGTCATCTTCAGAATCAGTAATAGATTGCTTAGTTAATTGATATTTTTGGCAAATTGCGTCAGGTAAATACTCGAACAAATGTCCTCTAACATAACCCACTAAACCGATCTCTATCATTTTTCCACAAAATTGATCCAAATTTAAGAGACCTTCGGAATAATTTATACATAGTTCCCAACCATTGTTGTACATTTCGGCTTGTTCTTCGAGCCACCTGACTTTTCTTCATCATAACAATAATCCAGATCATAATTAGTAGCGTGTAGTCGATCAAAACTCAGAGCATTTAATTCACTTCCCAATCTTTGAATAGCTGTGTCGATATCTGTGGCCTCGACCCACTGTTGACAAGCGTAGTGCATCCACATTTTGTTATAGCTGTAATAAAAGTTCTTTTGATGCAATACTACGAAATATGTTATTGGTTATTTACCCATATTGGATGTTGTATTGATACAGTTATGAAAACTAAATATATTTACTACTACTAGATATTTAAAACTAATGTAATTATTCAAGAAGTCCAAATTTTAATAGAGGTCTGCACTTAGCATCTTTAAAATGGCTTACTTTGACCTATGTATGTCAAAGTATATTTTGCTTGTGTAAAATTAATTTTACTTAAAGTTTCTTCTGATAAATATTCTACAACCCTCTTGGGTAAAAAGCATTTGAACTTGCGATCATTATCATCAAATAATGTGGCTAACACACACTTTCCATATCTTGAATTCATCATAGACAATGTAAAAATTAAATAGGGTCTATTTATTTCTAAAGAGGTAAACTGTCTTAGAGATATATTTTCAAAATCACTGTTAATGTTATTATTAATCTTATTTAAATCTTCACATGATAGAGCCATTGTTAAATGCACTTCTTTTCTTTATCTAATTAGTAATAAATATAATAATTGCTCTCACTTGAAACAACTGTAATCACAACACCAATTTTACTGCACTTGTTAACTGCTGTGCTGGTGGTTAAACTAGTATATGATTTTAGTCCACAGACCCTTGGATTATATAGAAATGATTTTATCCCCTCCAACTTTCAAACATACACATCAATACATTCAATGTCAAATAGCTCCTCCCATATGTGGAGGTCAAATGAATGTCAGCCACTGACGTGACCTCTCAATGTCAACCAGGTCACGAATGACGTCACCCAAGGTCGACCCAAGGTCAAAAGTGGTGGGGGTAGTCCCAGTTCAGGCTATAATTACCTACTGTTGTCTTACAAAATCCGCACTGATTGCCCTACACACGCCATTTTAAATTATTTCAGGTTAGGGCGTTGAACTGCCCTATTGTCATATAACCTGAGAATTTTAAAACTGTTTTGCTGGTTGGATAAAAATTTATCACTTAACTAATAAGGCAAAATAGATATTCATTTTTTAAGAATCAAATGTATTAAATAAATAAATAAAGTATATATTTATGTGTAATGCAAAAACACAGAAACTTAAATTTGGTTTGACTTGGATGTCAAACTAAACGTATTTTTGGAATACTTGCTTAAAAATATAATATTTTCTATGCAATTACAACCACCAGCCATATTGTGCACATATTTAATTCATGCTTAGCGAGTAATATCCACAAAACTTTAATAAAGGTACCCCCTGCTGACATATTCCAAATTGCTCTTCTACTCACCCTAGCAGAAACCACCCAGGCCACATTTGAAGAGTTAATAACCGCAAGAATCTCGATAAGTGTTTGTTTAAGCAAAGTGCCTTTCACGTGAGCACAATGGATTGGCCTTCCGTGTTCTGCCAGCCTTGATGTGATAGCAGGAACTGATCAGCAGGAAACAAAACACCATCGCTGCCCCGCTCATCTCCTGCGACGGGAGATGAGTGCACGCGACCAACACGTGCCTTTTGTGACGGTAAATTAATTTGGGGAATTTTCAATTTGTTACTGGTCTCAGTTTTCCGCATAAAATTTTATTCAGAACGCTCTGACAAGTATGATTGATGAGATATTAATGCTGAATAATTGGTGACCTCTGCCTCGTTTTCTGATAAACTCGGTAAAGCAAACTTGTATTAATTAAAAGTGTTTTAATTTTAAACTTCGCAATTTTAAACAGTCTTTCACAGGATAATCCTTATAATTTAGTTATAATACCTAAGATACGAGATATATAAACATATTCATATCACCTCGGACATTTGTAATACCCGCTGTCATAATAGCGGGGAAAATGGATCTTTTCTATGACCCATTATAGTTTTTACTTCATATGAAGTAGAATATAAAATGTTGTATGCATCACGGGAAATACTAGGATTATTATGCCCTTCCTACCTGTCGTCTGTGGGCATAATCATTCCTATATCTCTAAATAACTATTTCGCACAACTCCTTAAGAGAGAACATATAACAGTTAACCACAGTAGGCTCAAAAACAGTTACTAACACACACGTAAGTTAATTTCCTAACACACTAACGCATTACGAATATAGTGCACAGATGTCACTGTCACATCTTTGTTGTAAAATATCATAAATTTAAATTAAAATAAGTAATAATAATTTGGTCGGTAGTTATCCTCAACGGTGTACCAAATCTTGTGATCCAGTTGTCGTTGAGGGCTCGTGCAACTGTTGATGCATCTTGGTCACATCATGGGTACAGCTTCTAGACAAAATGTGAAGCGGTCCACCACAGTAAAGCAATATCGATACCCTTAAGACGACAATATCAATGTAAATGGGTTGCAATCTGGATGGTGGTGGTCCAAAGGTACCAACAGGTGTGGTAATAACTTGAGACCTTGTATTGTTGGCTCTGTAGACAACTATGAACCCATTTTCTGCAGATTGTTTTAATTGAAGGCCACAGAAAACGTTGAATCGCGAATTTGATAGTTGCTTTAGCTCCTGGGTGAGACGCTTCGCTTTGCGAAATGGTTTTGTGATGAAGGAACGCACTAGGAGGCTGCAAAGGATTCAAAGTCGAGAGTGTGCTTGAGTTCTTCAACACGAAACATCAACCACGGCGTTGTCTTCTCCCGATATATGGAGATTATCTGTTCTAAATTAACTATTGAACTCTAGGTGACGAAACTAGCGCGGAGAACACGACTACTTTTGCTGTTGGAAGGCAAATGTAATCGGTTTATGATATGTGTAAATGGTAAATGACTGTCCATCGACCATGTGCCTGAATTGTTTTACGGCTAGATATATGGCTAGCAACTCGTGATCATAATCCTCCGTATTTACGTTCGACAGAGCTTAGCTTTTTAGAGAAAAATTCTAACGGTTGCCAGGCGCCGTTGACAAATTGGTGCATAGTAGCTGCGTAATTGGATGTGTCATTAAAAATTGCTAAACGTGCACTGGGTTCTGAATGAACTAGGAGGGTCACTTGAGCAATGCTGTTTTTAGATGCTTCAAATGTGCGAACAGCGTCTGGTGTCCAGTTGGCTGGTGTTGCGTTGCCTTGAAAAAGGTTATTTAGTGCTGCTTGGGTTTGGGTAGCTTTGGGTAGGAATCTTCTATAGAAATTTAATGTAGCTTTTTCAGCTTTTGTGTTAATAAACTAGTATCAGCTCCGATCACTAAATACCTATACCCAAGGCACTTCACTTGTTGCTGACCGAAAAGGCATTTGGTTGAATTGATAATTACGTCGAACTTCTTTAGACTTTGGGACAGTATTTCTAGATCCTGCAAATGTTCGTTATAGGAAGTTGATGCCAGTAGGATGCCACCTATATGTGCATAGCAAAAATCCAAGCCTTGTAAATCCTCACCAACGAATCTTTGGAATGTTTGGGCCGCATTACGTCATAAAAAAGAAGATAAATTGGAATTCAAAGAGTCCAAAAGGTGTTGTAATGATTGTTTTTGGGACATCCTTCTCGGCAATAAGAATTTGGTTGAACGTGCGCACGAGTTCTATGATGGAGAAAACGATTTCACCTTGTAGCAACTGTGAAAAGTCTGTATGTGTCTCACAGAATAGCGATTCGGGAGTGTTATTGCGTTAAAGGTCCGATAATCACCGCAAGATCTCCACCCGCCGATTTAGGCACTAAATGCAATGGCGATAGCCAAGATCTCTCCGATGGTCGCGGAATGCCTAGGTGGGTCATTTCTTCTAATTCTCTCTTTGCAATTTGGAGTTTGTCTGGTGCTAAACGACGTAGTTTCTGCGCCACTGTTGTGCCAGGTGTTGTGATAATGCATGGTTGACAAATTTAGATGTTCCACTTGGGTGTGTTATCTCAGGAACTCGTTGAAGTAATTTGTGAAACACTAATGAGTCTGACACAGTTCTAATGCTAGGTATTACACACTCAGTCATTTCTCCACAAGATGTAAGATGTTTGGTCTAGCACTCGGAGATTTTGTGTACTATACATTTTAGGGTTAGTTCAGTCTCTCTTTCTTGTTCTGGAAGAAGTTATTACCTCCTGAACTCTATCAAATTGTTTGTTATTCTTTTTTTGTAATTTAGTGCAACGATCGATTTTAAGAGACATACAATTTTAACAATAGAAATTAAGAAAGATGAAAATAAATTCCGAGGCTAATTCTTAAAAACGACCGAATTTTTTAAAATCATGAAATGTCATTTCATGTGTTAAACGCTACTTTTACCGCGGTGTGCATAAGTGCAAGTGTTATGCAACACGGCCTCACATGGAAAATTTGAAATCGAATCGTGGAAGAGATGACGGTCCACGGCGTATTGCAGCAGTGTGGCATATCATCCACGAGGCACAGTTATATTATATTATTATACTATGCGTGCTTAAACATTAATACCACGGGATTGGACGAGGAGGACCGATACCATGGCCGCCACGATCTCCTGACTTTAAATCATTTGGACATTTAAAAAATTAAGTATATTGCACAGAAGTGGGCAGTATTGATGATTTACGCATAGCTACCAATAACTTACGAGTTCAAAACGGACAAGAAACAAAAACATTTGTGTTAGTTTGTAGAACTGGGTCTCAAATTAATTATAATAATAACAACGATAGCAGCAAAAGCAGTTGAATTTACTGTATAATATAGGTGTTATAAAATGTAATTTATTTCTTTCTTTGGAAATTTCTTTCAATTTTTTGTCCGATCGCCAATTGTATACTTTGCTTTATCAGGTTTTTACAGTAGACCAGTTTTCGGCGCCGTGCAGAAATTTATTTTTAAATCATTTTTGAACTGCCCATTTTAATTTCTCTTACAAAATTGTATTTGTAATGGTCTCTACAGATTCAATTTTTTTAGATAGGTTGTGAATCACTCTGTATAATACTTTATTTTTGACAATTTTCGAAGCCCCTAAATTCTGTAAATGTACATAAAAACGAATTACAATTCGTCGCAGTGAAAAACGGGTGGAATGAAATATCCTCAGAGAGCAAAAAGAGCGAGACTGGAATCAATAGGAACGCAACGAATGAATGCGAATGCATGCATTTTACGGTGCTTTCAGCAGTAACGAGTAATCTATTATTTAGTGCAGTATAATCTGTCAAAGCAGGAGTGTTTGCCCTATCTCATGTGTACAGGCCAGGAAACATCGCCCCTCGCCATTCGCTCCCGCCGCCACTTAGAAAGTATTACCAATAATGAATTGTGCCGCTGGATAAACCCCAGAACAAAATAATTGGGGGTAAAATGGACCAACTAAGTGGAAGTGATGCTATTTCGCGATTTCTTCTCTTCTGATAGCTGAATGAAATCTTACCGAATAAAATAAAGGAAGTACGAATCGTCATAGCCATAAATTTGAAAATAGGTTTTTAGAGGACAATATAAAATGTTTTAAGAAATTTATCAATTCATTAAGGAGTCATATCTAATAAAAAAACGAATGCATGTTAATTTCGAAAAGCCAACAGTGCATACATGATGATGTCAACTTATCCAGTGACATTAAACACAATATTCAAATATTAGATAAAGATAAAGAGCTAGCTCAACATGTGTGACACGAAGCTGCAAATAGAGATAGGTATGCTTTCTACTTGTCATTCTCTTGTGTTCGTGTCTTTTGCCCTTCCTTCTTGTTCCATTCTCGCACTGCGCTGATGAAGGGCAAAAACCCAGAAACAACGTTGTCCGCAGTTGCTTCGTTGTTCCTTCCATCTGTTTTATCTGGATCCTCTAGCCATCTAGATCCACCTATTTCTTGTAAGATTTGATCTACTAAGCTCCTTTCTTTCTTATTAAGAATTTATCTAAAATAAATTTTTGAATATACTCTTATGAATAAAATTGTGTAAAAAAAAATCGAGAAAGGCAGTTCGAAAATGATTTAAAAATACACTTCTGCACCGCATTGGAAACTAGTCCACTATAAAACCTGATAAGGCGGCATAGCATGCAATCGGCGACCGGACAAAAAATGGAAAGAAATTCCTAAGGAAGGAAATAAATAACATTTTATAACACCTATTTTATGCATCAAATTCAACTGCTTAATTTTTATTTCGGAAACTATAAGGAGTATCGACTCCAGTTTTCATGACGCATCTATTTCCGAATTTTTTTTAGATAAGTTGTGAATTACCTTGTGTAAAGTAGCAGGTATATTATTTTCAGTGTTATGTACGTATATGCGAAAATGAATACACGCAATTACTTATACCCCACAATGAAAAACTTATTACAGCTTCACGTGTCAGCGTGTCCCTCTTTATCCACAAATTCGCACAGTACTAGTGCCCATAGTTCTAAATGCTGCACGCCGGTTGCATGTAAGGTTACACTATCAATTGTTTTGCAGGAAGCGACACGTGCCTCGTACTAGACTACTAGATCAGTGAGATTAAACTGCACGTGACCAGTTCATTAGCCAGTCACGTGTTATCTGCCAGTCAATTTCTGTTGGTGCCATTGTTTGGTGGTATTTATCTGAACGTTTGCTTTTATAAGTTTTTATCATTTATAGGTAATTACGGAAAAGGAAAATAGTTGCTTCTCATGTAGTTACAGATCCATGTAGACTAAACTGGATGTACCTACCTAGGCTATTTTTTTTCTCACAAAAATTTCAGGTTTGCATTTAAATATATTAATCAAATATGGTGCTAAATTTAATAATTATCCAAAACCTCATAAGAAAGTTATTGAATAATGCACGTACCACTGTCTAAACACATTTGTTTTAGAAATATCTGAAATTTTGCACCTCATCTTCAGATCACACTAAAGAGTACAATACAAATGTAAGTCGAATAAGTTTTTTATTTAATTTAACATGAAAATTTGTTTCTAACTGACAGCTAGTTAATACTACTACTACTACTACTAACTTAACAATAATATATTTAAAAATAAAGCAAACAATTTTCTATTAAGAAAAGCGTTTTACTTTTTTAATCAGTTTTTAACCTGTGATTCTAATGATTTTTTGTGATTTCTGTTATTTTTTGTTTGTAAGCATGTATGTATTCTATTTTATTTATTTTTTATTTAGTTGTATGATCCAGTTACTTTACTTATCTCTTTTTTAAACATTGACGTGTGCAAACACCTTTTATATCTGCCATGTATAGGAAATAAAAAAAAAGTTATTATTTATGTATCTCTGTAAATTTGCATCTGATTCATTGACACTTGCAATTGTGATATGTGAGCATTAAGGTTTTTAAATTTATTTAATACTGTTGGCTTTAGTAAAAATAGAAAATTGAAAAGTATTCATATTGTTGAAAATAAAAAGTAAATTTTTAATAGTTTTTAAACAATGAATAGTGTTCAAAAATATTTCTATTGTTAAAAATTAATAGATTTTTCTAAAATATACATTATAAATTATTAGTTTTTCTTTGTAATAAAATTAAAATTAAATTCAACAAAAGAAAAAATGCCTAAAAAAGATTTTTTAATACTTTTAATAAAATACTTCGATTTACATTATATTGTAGCCTCTTGTATGACCTGAAGATGAGGTGAAAAATTTGACCTCAAAACCGGTTGTCACTAATGTACGTAGGTATAAAGGATTGTGAATTGATAGGACTTTTCTTCTTCCCTCTGAATTTTATAATGGACTTAAGTACTCGTATTAATTTTGAATTTGTACTTTTCATTTTTGTAGAGATGATACATATTTCAAATAAACATCTGAAAAGACACAAAAAGATACAATCGTTCGATATTGATAGTTTGGATCGTTCCTAGAAAATTTGACGAATTAAATCCTAAAAATAAAAAATGTCATAGATCTGTTTCAAATAGATATTAACTGATCCACTATACTACTATACAATTTTTTAGTTTAATTGGTGTAGTTTAATAAAGCAATCTAAGGCACTATTGATTTTCAGAATGTATATCATCGATGCGTTTACAAATATTTATTTCAAAGAGATGACTTTTGTGTAAGGTAACATTATAGTTGATACCTAATTTTTGTTGTAGTATTTTCACTCTAATACGAATATTTCATTTTGTCTACGATCACCTTTCCTCGTTGTTCATGTCTAAAAAAGTTTATCCTGTGTTCAAAGACAGAAAGAGGCCACTATTTCTAATAATTACATATTTATTTCTTGTTATAATTTTTCGGTTGTCGAGACGTAATATATAATATATTACCTATGATACTTTTGAAATTTGAATATCTATCTCACAACATGGTTTGACCAGTGACCAATTATAACCAACTTACTACATTTCTAAAATGTTGGACAATCAAAGAAAGGCTGAACGTATTGTGCAGAAACATTTCCAAGAATTTTGTTGCATTTGTCATCAAATCCCGCTAAAATTTCAGAAGGTTGGCTTTAGTTTCGCCTTTTTGACATTATTTAAATCCTGTCTCAAGGATAAGCCACAGTAAGGTAAAGGTACTGAAGATTACTGGTAATTAGGCCATATTTGGCCCTTTTTACCTACTAACTTACACTACCCTCCACCCTTATAATCACAAACATCCATGGGTAGGACCGAAAAATTCTGTCCCGATTGTTGGATTCGAACCAGCTTCCGGCCGCTCGTGCTTCCCTGGCAGCAACTATTCGTCGCCGCCTTGGCCGCTCGGCTACCGTCAGCCCATAAGCCACAGTATGTAGGATACAATGGATGCAAATCCAATCTATATATTGCTACCTCAAGAATACCCCAAGGGTCTAATCTCGGCCCGCTACTGTTTTCATTATTCATAAGTCATCTTTCTGAGATCAGCTGCAAATGTCTTCTGTACGACCCGCTCCATAAGTAATCTGCACTAATCTTTGATTTACAGTCACATATAACTAAATTAGTAAAATGGTGCAATGTCAATGACTTGTTATTAAATATGAAAATTTTAAAAAAACTCTTCATAATCAAAGTTATCATTTGCATTGAATATATAATGGCGAGTTGTAACAGATCTCTAAGATTTGTAAGATTAAAGACATAATTTAATTCTTTAGTTCGAAATTTGAATAGTGCTTACCAATATTCTCATCAGTTAAGAATGTCTTACTCTATAAATATTGAACCAATACAAAGGAAATTTTCTGAATGATTCTGAGATGGTATTTTTTATGTAAACTCTTATCTATGACGCTATATTATTATTATTTTTTAAAATATATTAAGAACTAGTGAGTGAAATAATTTGTAATTTAGCACATAGATTTATGCAAGCGTTGTCCAAAATCGGAAGTTTTTTCCTAAGGTTTAGATGCTGCAGGGGCAGCCAATGCTGGGGTTATCTAATACATATAGTTGTAAAAATATTTTTAAAGATTTTAAAATTTTAACACAGCCCTGCCTTTTTATATTTGAATTATGTGTATATATTTTTTTAAACCGTGATAAATTCATTTTAAATACAAGCATTCATAGTAAAGATACTAGGAGTAAACATGACTTTCATGTACCTTGTAGTAAGTATGACATAACGTATAAGTCTCCGTGTAACATAGGATTAAGGGCATTTAATCAGCTAACAACCGCAATAAAGAATGCTGGTTCGCTCATCTATTTTAAAAAAAAAATAAAAGAGTTCTTACTGGAAAAATGTTTTTATGATGTAGGTGACTTTTTTAAATAGCTGTAACTGTGTAATTTAGATGTACTATATATTATTTATGTATGTATGTAAGTAAGATTTACATGTGCCAGTGTGTTATATTATAAATAATTCTAATTTTATACTAATAACTGTAAATGGACTTTATACTTGTGCATTTTAAATTTATTATTCATTGTTTTAGTATTTAAGTTGTGACATATTCCTATATAATTTTTATATTGTCAAATGGAGAATAAAAACTAAACTAAACTAAACTAAGATACCGGTTATTTATAGCATATTTTTCTGAATAAAATAGTACTCCACTACTCTATTGTAACAATCATAGATATTTTCGGATTCATCTTTCAATTTTCTACAAATTATTACTAATTTGTTTTCTGAAAAACAAAATGGTTTTTAGATAGTAATTTATAGGAAAATCTGAAAATATCATGATTATTGCAATAAATTAGTGGTGTAGGTATCTTTAGAAAAGTATGTCACCAGTACCTTGTATCTCTGCCACTGGAGCATTTAGGGAAAAATGTTTAAATTTTGAACAATGTTTCTGTAAATCCATACGCTCCATTTTAAATTATTCCACTCGCTAGTGATTTATTAAAAAAATTAAAAAGTTTTTTAATGGTTAACGCCCTGTATAGTATTATTTTATTAGAAATGGCGACTGGCCTAGAAAATTTCTCGTAAAAATAAACCTAAAAATGGTATTTAAAATTTGAACCTGGCCACGCCAACAGAAAAACAAACGCCTGTTTACATCTCCAACACTGTAGCACCTGCATATACAGATTTGGAAAGTGAGGATCTTGATGGTGAATTGTATTTTGCCGCTTGCGTGTATTTGTGTCATGCTACACGCATACTTCGACCACAGTGTGTTGGCATCAAGCAGTGTTGCCAGGTGGGAGAAAATCAGTGCATGAGAATAATTTCAAAGAAGCATGAGGTTTGGAGAAAAAAACATGAGATGACTTAATTTATCAAAAAACACCTCTTGACACAGCTTAATTTTTAATTACTTTTGTAATGCCATTTTTATTTCATTAAAAACATTATGTTCTGCTATTTTATCATAATATTACATTGTAAGTAGGTAGTTACAGGTACTTACTTAAAAGTTATTAACCACGTAACCTTTCTAATTTATTTTATTGTTAGGCCGGGCGAACGTTGAGGCGCAGTTGACGTGACGCAGGGTGACTCACGGGTCGTAAAATCTGTTGCTTCCAGAAAATGTAGGTACCCTTACGGAATAGAGTTAAGAATCACTGCAATACAGCGTGAATACAGCACACACATCGCATATCCGTAGACTGTCATACCCGTTTATGTATTCATTGCTAATTATTAAGAGAGCAGTCTACAATAAAGGACATTTCAAGTACCCAAATATTGTAGATACCTACCTCTATCTATTCAATTTTGTCCTCGATTTTGCCTTTTATTTCTCGTTAGGTCTTTGTTTTGGTAGATTTCAAAGAGTAATTTTAATAAATTTATTTCTTTTTGTGTCTATTAAAAAGCATGAGATTTTGTAATCAAAATATGATAGCATGAGATTTCCTCGGAATGCATGAGATCTGACAACACTGGCATCAGTTGACCGGACAGTTAGATTTGCAATGGCGAATTGGCGTTGGCGATACGGAACCGATTACCGTAGTAGTGGGGAACGCTAGACCAATGCACGTCGCCGCCCCTCTTAAAGTTCGTACCGTCCCTGGGATGAAGCGGCAATTTCTACTTTCTCTGTAAAGATCCGCAATTTCCGAATCTGATATTAACGTCCTGTGACGTCACGCCAATAACATCGTGTTTTCGGCCGCTTGGTTTTGTTTACATTCCATGGCAATTTATTAATATTTTATTTATTATGTGATTATTGCCGCTAAACACATGTTCTAACCTTTATATGTTTGAAAGATTAGCCTGTAATACATTTCAAACCAATATAAAACTCATGCAACTTCTCCATGAGCTCACACTATGCATTGCTTACATTTTTTAATTTAACTGCCCTGTCATAATATAAATGTTCATGTAGGTACTTAAAAATTACATCAACATTACTTTAGACTAAATCCATATGCTAAATTAAAGTATAATGTAGATTAAAATATGAAATAACCGTAAATAATGCAGACGTTACTGTAAATACAAACGCGAGTAATTGAAAAGGTAAAGTAAGGCGTCATTATGCAGGAATAAACATGGCAGCTTTGTAGGTCCCGCGTATTGATCAGGTTTTTCCTGCTGCTGCAGGAGGATCAGATTACTGTCAATGCAAAGAGCAAAGTCCTGTCTCAGTGGAAGGCAGTCTGGTAGCGGCCACATTCGATTACCTCCAACCTGACACGTAGAACCAGCACTGCACTTACGTCGTGTGAGGTTATCCCTTCGGCAATAAATACGTCCTTATGCCATGCCTTTCTGGACTGTACCATTATTCGGTCGTGAGTAGTAGTGATGTAGAAAATTAAACTAATATTTCATTCCTATATAGCAAAAATCAATCGATAGTAAAAATGGTAATGTTTTATGATGGAGCTTGAGACCTGAGACGCATATATTTATTTATGGCATTACTTGTAATGAGAAAATTGTAAATGAAATTTGCGAAATACAAAAATTAAATAGAAGTAGCTTCATCTGAGATCTTAAAAGGGGTTGAATAAATAAACAGACACAGACTTTTTTTTGCTGTTCTTAGCCAAATTAGCTTTAATTTGGCTAGGAGCATTTTATTTTGCAAAATGAACTTTAAGAAAAAAGCCACCGAAAATTTGTCCCTCAGGATTTATTTGTTATGTAAATACTAAAAAAGTTCGAATTCGTAAATTTTTGTTTCGAGGATAACTTATTTTATACTTTTTTTTTGGTTTTTGCATTATAGCGAAAAAAATTTGATTATTTGTTTTCAGATATGTCAAGATTACAGGTTTATTATTACTAATTCACTTTTATACAGTGCGGCGATAAAGTCTTATGTGACGCAACTCAGAATTTGTATTCATCATG
Organism: Monochamus saltuarius; assembly: GCA_025584915.1. Classification (NCBI taxonomy): domain Eukaryota; kingdom Metazoa; phylum Arthropoda; class Insecta; order Coleoptera; family Cerambycidae; genus Monochamus; species Monochamus saltuarius. The sequence goes on along the minus strand of CM046721.1, from coordinate 73,758,484 downwards.
TTTAGATATGAATTCAGAATACAGTGCTCGGAAACACATTCATGAGTAGTGAAAATTTTATGAATTTCCGATATCCATGAATACCCAGGTGCTCATGAATGCAGAGGAATTATGATTAGTGGAGTATTCATAAGTTCTGTCTGGGGATTATGGTTGTTCTTGTTATATTTGACTCAAATTGCTACATAATGGGTTTTTAATTTCATTTATCTAAATTCAATTTTTACAATCTTAAAATACACAAGAAACAATACGTAGGTTGCACCAAAAATTTTTGAATGTACAGGATACTCTTACAAATACAATTTTTGCTCAAGGCAAAGCATGCAGTCTAAGACCGGCACGGAGGCAAAGTGTAATAAAAAATTAACGGACAAAAAATTTAAAGAATTTCTCAATTAATAGTTATTTATGCAACAAGTACAAAAAGTAAGTGTTGTATGCAATAAGCACTTTTTGTACGAGTTTCATACAATATTTTTTCTACGTTCATGCAAAAATCAAAAAATGTTATTTAGATGACACTAAGTCTAGGAAAATGTGACGTCGATTTGAACGTTTAAGTTTGTCATGATGACAAAACCCTGTAGTAGAATGACAGATGAATGTAATAAACATTTTATTGCACTAGTGCAATAAAAAACCACTTTTTCCACTAAATATAGTTCAATAAAGTTTTGTTTTTTGCATGAACGTAGAAAAAAAATAAATCAAATTTTATATCACCTATTTTATATTAGAAAATTCAACTGCTATTATCACTATTGTTTTTATTAATTAATAACATTAATTTGTGGTTTCAATAAATAAAATAATTTGACATACCTGATGTTAGAATAACTGTTCAAAATTTTGTCCACCTATGTGTAAACATATTTGGACTCATCTTACACAGAACTAACACAAATATTTCTGGCTCTTGTCCGTTTTGAACTCGTAAGTTATTGGCAGCAGCTATGACACGTTCGCGTAAATCATCAATAATGTTCACTTTGGTGCGATACACTTCATTTTATAAATACCTCCACAAAAAGAAGTCCAGAGGATTGAAGTCAGGAGATCGTGGCGGCCATGGTACCGGTCTTCCTTGTCCAATCCGTCGTACCACTTGAACTTCATTAAGGTACTTCGGAACATTTTGTCGAAGATGAGAAGGAAGCACCATCGTGCAAGAACCACATTCGGAGTCGGACAGCTAAGGGTACATCTTCCACAAGTCCAGGCAGATCATTTCGAAGGAACTCGAGATACTGAACCGCATCCATTCGATTTGGTAATATGAATAGCTGAATTAACCGATAGAGAAAAAGCATTGTTGGAAATGATCCTGCTGTATCGCGTGTGGATTTTCGAAATCTCAAATATGCGCATTATGAATGTTATACATCCCATTTCGTGTAGAATACCACGGTAAAAGTAGCTGCATTTGGCAGATGTCTACTAGGAATTCGTTCTGCGTACAGGCGAAAAGCTGTTAAAGCAACTTACCTTACTTGCTATACATGTAAGTCATTGTTGGCACTTAAAATTTAATAAACACTATCGCAAAAACGTTAATACTAAAATCAGATTTCAATATTCGGAATCACCCGGGATAAATATTTATTTTATTTAATAAAAAGCGTGTTCGGCACATTCTTTCAGAAACGGTAGCTCCCTTGAGGGTTATTTGAGAAAGCAACTACACTAACTTTATCATCTTATGACGACAAGATGGGGTGGTAGGCTGTGCCGTAGCCTACTCAAGTATAGTTTTGCACTTATCAAAGTTTTCAAGACAGTTTTATTATAATTTTTAAATTTACTAAATTACCTATTTTATTATTTCGTAAATTATATAAAATTCATACAAAATATAATAACTGTTACAGTCGGTCAGTAAAAACTTACTTTGTAAGCATTACATATGTAAATCATGTTATTTTAAATTGAAAATGTTGCAAATTATTATTTATTACAATAATGTAGTAAGATCGATAATGGCTCAATATCATTTGCGATGTTTAAATTTATAAGCTATTGAGTCATATTTGTCATATTAATTATGATTAGTACATACTTTGTCAAAAAAAATTTTTGTGTTTGTTATTTAATTTTTTATATTTTAAATATTTGACATTTTAAAGGATAAAAGTACGGTCCCTCTACTTCGTTTGGTGGTGGCGTTTAAAAGATACCGGAAACTGTTGAATAAATAAATTTAATGAAAAGGCACAATGACCTTGAACTTTTTAAAAAATATTCACATTATTACTTTTTGTATTACTGGTTATGACTTGTTGTAGATACACTGAAATTTTGAATACTCATCACTTTAGATGGTCTAATAAATTTTGAACGCCCCATAATCATTAATATTTTCCGTACAACATAGAAATAAAAATTAATATATTCTTGTAAAAGAATACTAATTTGAAACTTTTCGGTACGAACATATATCTAAACTGGGCTATTTCAAGGTAAGCACGTAACAAAAATGCCTTTAATTAATTCTGGGTACGGTGGACTTATCGAAACAAAACTGTCAGAAAAATTTGATAAATTGCTGTTTCGGGATTAACGAGAGCGCAGAGTTATACCTAAGCCCGAATTACCTAATTTATTAAAAATAATGCAAATTAAGAAACACACAATACAAAAGAAAAGAGTGTGACATCGATAATATCGAAAGTAATGAATTTGAATAATTGTACCCTAAATCCAGAGAAAAAATCATAAATCTAATTAGTTGATTAAAAACAGTTAGAAATACGCAGGCAGGGCGTAATACACGAAATTAAGGTCGTCGTATTTCTCGCCGTAAAATGATCAAATTTGTGGTGTTTTTTAGGTACAGAAAGATACCGTTTAGGAAGGAATCTCGAAAAATAAATCACGTGGGGCAAAAGTAATATTGATGTTTTGTTTGTCCACTTTTACAATTTAAATCCTCCTCAAATAATATAATAACTTTTAAAATGCATTTGCAAGGCACACATTATTTTGCTATTTTAACCCCACATTTAAACAATTATTACTTTCACATACTTATAAACAAAAGTGAACAATCTTATATGCAGAAGTATAGAAGTTTATGTTATGGAAATATTTACATCTATAGCTGATTTTAAAAAAATACGTATTCTGAAATATTTGTGTACCTAAAAATTTGTTGGTTATAGCGTTTTCTGTCGTTATATGTTCGTTATACTTCGATACCTTTGAATATTCGCAGTTGTCATGAGATGACATTTCTGTTATTTGCTAAACTCTATGCTATTCAGTCTTTAAAATCTACCTCTAGTCTAAGGTGCGTACAAACCAAAGATATTGTTCGCGAGTAGTTCGGGAGCTATTCGCGAACAGCTCGTGAGCAGTTCACGAGCTCAACGTCCACACTAGGTATAGTTCTAATACACTACATGTTCCAGTATGAAGTTAGGGTTCGTCAGGAATTCGAAGCAGGTTGTTCGGTATTAACGAAATAAGATTAAAATGTCGAGTGATGATGAAGATATTTTAATTGCCTGTGCCATTCTTCATTCTTAATGCCTTGGCACGGGCTCTTCTATATTGGGCTAAAATCACAGCTATTTTGCGTTCTACTTCATCTGGCGATATGTTTAACACCGCACTAATTTTTTGTATTGAGTCTTTTTTAATATTCATTTTTATATAATTCGGATTCCTTGGATTCCATAGATTTGGATGGCACTGATATTGTTCGATCAAATTCACAATTTGATCTGTATTCCCCTCCACTTTACTTCAATATACCTACTTGCTCGGTAAAACGTCCACACTGCAAGTGCCATTCAGCACGTGCTCGCTAGCAATTTCTTTGATCTGACCGCTCATGTACCGAACTTCAGTCGAACTTGCAAAGCGAACACGAGCTGTTCACGATCTTTGGTACACATTCAGTTCGTCAGGTGTTAGCCGACAGCTCGCTAACAGCTCTTGAACTTGGTTTGTGCGCACCTTAAAATAAAATTACTTGTATTTGTAGAATACACAATTTCAAGAATGCCGCGTACAAATTAAGTGAAGAATGTAAAGGGTGCCATTTCTATACACAATTTTAAACGAATTCGTAGCTGTTTTTAAATACAGCTTAAAAAATCTAAGAAAGTTAGAAAAAATATTTCTTATGGTGGCTTTTAGGCTTTCACGGCCGGTGCTATTATTTGATATACAGGGAGATTTAATATTAATGTCATCAATTTTAAAAGAAAGTAGGGGAAAGATGAGTACAATACGAATACGCGGTGCAAACTTTTAAATGCATATTTACGCCAAAAGATATTTTCAAATCATTATTTAAACACCCTTTTGGGACTGTCACTGACCGCAGTGCCTATAGTATCTACCTACTTATTGTAATATGTAATTAATGCTATACATTATTTTTTTAAAGTATGCTACTAAAATATTAAGTTTCAACATAAAAAATATTTAATATTGAAGTTACAAAACTCCAACGGATCAAAATAGGCCATTCACATTGCATTGCATAAGTAGTGAAATAAAATCCAATACTCACTAAGTTAAATTATGTTTTTTACATTTAAATACAGTATTTACTGTATTTAAGTCAATAACTTTATTTTAATCTCTACTCATTGACAAGCGCTGCAGTGCTGCAGAACCGCTAACTAACAACAGAAACAAACAATAATTAAATTTGCATTTTTATAAACACATCATATAATCAATAGGAAATCATGAGAATTTTATAATAAATAACCAACCGCAGAAGACTGCGCCGACATCAGATCGGCTGTAATCAACACACTCGGCACAGCTAAAAATTTGGCAGTTCAAACTAGAACATTGTTCGGGTCTGTTTTCCTATGCAGACGAGCACGTCGTCGAACTGCATCTGGGACAGATGTACGCGGCCCGACTTCTCTCCCTTCTTCATTTATCAGTCATAATTTTCGCGTGGTAAAGGTTAGTAAATTTCGTGTTTGTATCGCCAGTGTAGTTCATAATTATTAATAAAATTTGCTATTTGCCTAAATAAAAATGCAATTCAAGTTCGGTAAAGTGAAATAGGGAAAGACCGCGGTTGTCTTCTACTGAACGAAGCCGTGAAAAAAATTATAAAATACTTTTTAATACACATTTGCGTCTGTGTCTGCCGTGTGTGTTTTTGTTATTCGGTACCTACTGATAATGAGTAATAGATTTGATTCTGATTAATCATAATCAAATGCGATTTGCATTATTTGGAAATATCAACATTCGAGCTCAACTTGATTCTGCTTACAAGAACATAACGAAAAGGTGACACAACATAAGTACGTTTTTAATGTTTTATCGAAAATTATTTACTGTATAAAATTTTGCGGAGTTTTTGAACTTGCATTACGAGGGTATAATGAATGAATTTTACGTCAGAACTTGAGAAAACGTTTAATGAATACCTTAAAAATGCAAAAATTCTTAAAGATACCTCGAAAAATATTCAAAATGCATAGATTTTAGATTGCAAACAAGAAGTTTGTCATTAGAAAAAAATCTATCACTTCAGGACCGGACATGTTATTATATGTATGTTGTCCTGATTGGCAACGCTGCTGGACTTCTATATAGCTTCAATACTCGTATGCGTCATCAGAATACTTGTAGCTTTTGGTGCATTGTGTTACCGATTATTATGGGATAATTTTGTTTATCTTTTGAAAGGTCGAGTAAAAATTTATTTTTTCCATTTTCTGTCTTTATTAGACCTTTCAAATACGTGAGTAAAATTAATGACATTATGACTGAATCACCCTGTATATTGATTTTTCGCTTTGTTATGTCGTGACCTCGGTAACTGGTCGCTGTCAGTAACAGAATTAAAATGCACATCCCTAGCTTTAGCTGGGATTTTTGACCTGCCTTTATTGTTCTCGGGCTATGCTCTGTGGGAGCAGACCAGCTATCGGTATCTCTGCCCCCCCCCCCATATATTGACTTAGGCTCTAGTTGTTGGTAATACGACTGCTACGGTCGGAACCGTACCTCGGATAATAGTGGTCGCCTCTGCAACTGGTCGCCTCCTATGTTTCCAAACGTTTCGCCGCCCTTCGACGTCTGCATCCAGAGTAGCTAGTCCGAAAACAACAAGGGCAAGTCAAAGAAACCCAGCTAAAGCTAGGGATATTCATTTAAATTATGTTATTGGCTGTGACCAGTTACCGACGTCACGGCATAACAACCTGGAAAATCAATCAATTTATTGTATATTTTTTGACTTGCAAACATTTGCAAACTTAATTATCTGAACAAAATTTGGAACATTCAGTATTTGAAGATATATCAATTCCTCTAGCATTAAAATATTGTAAATACAGAACGAAATAGACATTTTGTTTCCTAGTAAAACATAAAATGTATAAGCAGTAACTTAAATTCCGTAAATAAGATCAAGTATGTATGTCTATATTGCTATATTTACACTTAATTTCCTCTCAGCGACATTATTTTATTACCACTAACATAAATTACAATTTTCTAGGGTATATTTTAATTATATCGATAGTGTAAATGCAATGGATAATAAATAAAATCCCCAGGCAAGTTAGCTTTCAAAGCTGCTAGTGTCACATATATCGATTTGAAGAGCGTATTAAGTTTCAATCGATAGACGGAAACCCTAATAAACTGTCAAGTGAACTAAGGATACCAAGGACGAGATTTGCTAAAACAATTTCACGGTGAGCGTTCGAGAAATTCCCTCAAGACTCCTGCTCGTCCTCTCGCGGATATTAAATTAGATGACAGATGGTAAAAATAGCAGAACGAATTCAAACGCGAGCAGCAGAGCGTTTGCTTGTATCTCCCCCGTACGTCAGCATGCAGCAATTTGCCAGTTTTGATAGTTACCCGCAGTTATCAGCAGAGTTAATGGGCAAGGAGGAGCAGCTATTGAAAGGCCGTTTATGTGCGGTGAAAGTAATTCTATACATTGGGTCCCAGGAGATCGAAGGGGGTATTTACCCTCTTTTACGGTATATTACAACGTGATTAAATAACAATTTTAGGGAGTACGCCTTAATCCAGCAATCTCGGATATTCGCAGCACGGGTTAAGCTCACTTATTTGCTAATTAATAATATGCGAGTATAAATATTATAGGATTTTGTTATAATTCTGTAGGTCTTGAATAATTATTCGCACACTCGAAGAAATGGCTTGGCAGAATTTCTGCACATACTATGTAGAAAGAAATTTGTGCATAAACGATTTACACATGTTTACTAATTTCAAATAGGATGCTATCTTTTAGATATTTATTGAGTTATGTACGCAAATTATAAGGTTATTTTTTTATCATTTAATAACAATTGTACATACACTGTAAAACAATGCTGTGTAAGTGAACTTTTCCAGTATATAATTTAGGAATTAGTGTAATGAGTGATGTGTTAAAAGTACACCATATTGTGTAAACTTAACACACCTCTGTGTTGTATATCCCTACTCCTGACTAGCTGAGCACAACTGTGCAGCTGCAGTACATCAACTGCTCCAACACCGTCACTACGCCATGTTGGTCATGTAGCGTTGTTGTATGGAGAACATTGAAATTTAAACTGATAATTGTGATAAAGCTAAAACTAATTAGAACTATAACTTAAAAATATTAGGACGTCACTCTGACGTTTTAGACTACTCTGTATTCAGATTTGGTTCTAACTTTGGAGACAGAAAATTATAATGATTGATGATGATGATTTCGTAAACTCCTATTATTTGTATGTAGTACTTTAATACATTTCTATTTAACGTTTGTTGTTTCGTTGTATATAATTTACTATAACGTTATTAGTTTTTAAGTCCCTCATCAGAACATCTACTACTACTGCTACTCCTCCTCCTTCTCCTCTTCCTGCGCCTCCTGCTTCTCCTTCGTCCTCCTCCTGCTCCTCTTCCTCCTCCTATTGGAGGTGGAGGCAGTGTAATGTTTATTCAGATTTATCTCAAACTTATGTAATATTCTTCTGCATAACAAAAAGCTATTTATAGCTTTCGCATACATTTTTTGTGAGAAAGGGTAAGATGACAATTGTATTAGATTATTATCTATTTAGAAGTAATTTTATACCAAGAAATCAATGGTTTATAACAATTCTCCTGCCCTACTTTCCCTTCCCCCTCTTCCTCCACAACCACCTCCTCCATTGGAGGTGGAGGCAATGTAATGTTTATTTAGATATATCTCAAACTGATGTATATTCTTCTGCATAATAAAAAGCTATCTATAGCTGCGGCATACATTATTTGTGAGAGAGGGTAAGGAATGACAATTGTATTAGATTGTTATTTATTTAGAACAAATTTTATATCAAGAAATCAATGGTTTAAAACAAATGGTTTTCAAGATACAAAGTGTTAAAGGTTATAAATAAACCACACTCTTTCAGACATCTCTTAAAATTTCAACGCCTCTGAATATTTTAGATATTGGAACGCATTTATCATAATAAGCCTAAGAACGAAGCACAGCATTGACAGAGCAAAAATTTGAGATTTTTTATAAATAGCAGTTATAGCTACATTGTATTGCCACGGATTTCCCAATGCGAATTTTTATTACTGCCAGAAAAACAATCCGTTAATTAATCACTTATCTTTATTAACTACTCTGTATACTATTGAATACTAATTATAGCTCAACTAAACTATTTCACTTTCAACATTCAAGACTGTAATACAAGACTGACTGACTCGGCAGTTTATTCTTCTTTTATAGACCAAACGAACATTTCAGGTATTTTCTAGCATTTCTAGATCCATTTTCTCAAACGGCTCGAATGCTTCTCGCCGATTCCCCATATTTCCAGACACGCCTCGATACCCGGTATTATTTGCTTGTTTACCAGAATCGCATAGGGGCGATCGGGGCAATCTCGCGTTTCGCGATACCGCAGTCGTTGAACTGGGTGCGAGCGGGGCAAATTCTGTGACAGTATATTCCTTTAATACTTTCGTTTCTTCCTCCTTAGACTATATGTTATGTGGGAAAATTAGTTTTGTAATTTATCATTATGTAAGTAATTTTGTCTTAAACTACATTTTAAAAAGTTGTATCGAAATTGCTGCTAAACCACCAGGTTTAGATAGATATATTGATTTTTGTATTTATAATATCATACTGTATACTGTTTATTATTTTTTGTAGATTGTCTGTACTTGTACACAGCAAGGAATCGAGTTTACACGTTACTATTTTAGAAGTAGTAAAATAATGTGGTGTAAAACTGTATTTGTAAAAATGTTGAAAGTGTAATAGTTATTGTCATTGAATTATTTCTCATAATTATTGTGAATATTTAAACATACATCCAAACGATGATTTGCCTTCTGATATTGAGAATGAAGCTTCTATTGTTGTTTCAATCTCGTGCCAGAGAAATCACTGAAGAAATACGAATAAGCACTTGAAAAGATAATATAGAGAAAAAAATATATTTAACATGTCTAACGAGAAAGGATTATTAATATATTTCAATGAACTAAGCAACACGCAGAAGTAATCAATTCTTCGGCGCTATTACTCAATGATAAGAACAGAAATTTCATTCAAGAAGAATATTGACATCAAAAAATACTTAAATTTACAAACCTAAAAAATCTAAAGTATTAACAAAGAAGGAAATATCCAATTTTTTAATGAATGCGGACGATGGTCAGTTTCTGCTCATGAAGATATCTATATTACTAACAAGTATAAAAGTTTTATAATCAATATTTATTTTAGGTTATTTTGATTATTAGTTTGGTGGATGCTTGTCGGGAAGAACTCACAAATATGCTTGTATAACATGTGAAAGATGAAGGACTATGCTTTCTAGTCATGATTTTAATTCCAAAACAAATGTGTCTATAGAATTTTTGAAGTTATACTTCTTTGCGCCCATTAGACACATTGGGATGGGATGTTGGTCGAGAAACCGCGTCACGCTCAAAAGGAAGAACAAATTATTATGAACTTTTTTTTTCTTGTACGTTCAGGGAAAGGAAGTTTTTTTTTTAAAAGAAGTATAACTTCCACCGTCTGGTCCGACGCAGACCCAGTTTTTTTTGTAACATCTGGAAATATTGGTAGCTTGAATTTAGTAGAACTCATAAGAAAGTACGTGAAATTAGGAACTGAATACTGAGATCACAGTCACTTCCCTTCGATATAAAACTGGTAAATGTACCAAACAATTTTTTATATAATACTACCAAATGCGCATAATACTAGGCACTGTTTTCAGCAATCATCAACCTTCCTTTTGGCGGATTGTGTGTAGATTTTTCAACTATAAAGAGACGTGGTGCCTGGAAGTCTAATCCTGTTGCCAAAGGTTACATTTAAACTTCTCCTGAAAATAGGAAACAAACGGCTATGAAAATTTTAGGCGAACGCGAGAATATTCTCTTGAAAGCCGAAAAAATTCCTTCAGCATTCAAAGTTATTTCAACATCTAAAAGTTCTGTTCACACTCAAAGTAATTCCACCTATTCAAGCAAATTGTTAAGCATATCAGCTTCTTATCCTATTATATCCAGTTGTAAACCTTTTGCTGTCAATGTACTTAGTAAATGAGTGTTCATATGATCGTACATATTTTGTTTATTTACTAAATGTTTAATTTGAGTCTAATTTAATTTACAATGTAATTATCGCTTGGGGTGCGTAATAAATTTTAAAGAGCACATGTGGGATCATGTAAGTCATTATGACATTCGAAACAATGTCAAATCGTAGTTATTATGTGACAGTTTTAGATAAAAATATTTACAAAAATCTTTAAAGGTAAAACTAGAATTTTAATTATTTGTTAATTTACACCAACATAAGAAATTTACCAAATCGAGTTTAAAATTTAATCGAGATTAGATAAACATTATTCGCTTCGCAATTATAACCTCCGCTTGCTATCCAATACGCATACATGTTCTGACCACGCGACTAGTGAACACTTATTGCAGTTGCTTACTAAATTTCAGACAAAACTGTCCTAATTTTCGTTCATAGTGTTAAAAAAAATTGTATAATTTATTGTGTAATAGTAAATGTTAGGTCTGTTGTTTATTTCTCTGTATCATTAAAAGGTTCCATTAAATATTTTTTAAATATAACATACATATATATATATAGAAAGAAAGGAGCTTAATGGATCAAATCTTACAACAACCCAGAAACAACGTTGTCCGCAGTTGCTTCGTTGTTCCTTCCATCTGTTTTCTCTGGATCCTCTAGCCATCTAAATCCACCTATTTCTTATCGGCTGTCCCATAATGATGTGCGCTCCTTTGGAGGGTGTGTTCCTTGGGTCATTTTAGGAGGAGGGTTGGGTTTACTTTCTATAAAATTTTTCGATTTCAGCCCTTCCTTACGAGATAAGGGATTCTAAAAAATTGAACAAATTTCGGTTTTCTTTTTTTTCTCAAAAGCGGTTAAACTTATAAATCTGAAAATCGGTAAGTGACATTGTTGAATACGATTTTTATTTTTACCAAATGTCTACAAGGGTGGCAACCACCAACCATAGCTGAAGTCGTAAAAATTTAAATTTGCCCTACGCAGTACCTGACGGGAATGTTTGATTTCGTTGGAAATATTGAAAATTCATAATTGCAATAGAAATTAACAGAAAATAATAACTAATTTGGTGGTAGATATCTGACATTAATGACAATCCAAATCCAAAATTTTATATGAATTATTTTGCTTGCATATGTGGATTTTATTTTTTAAATAAAACGCGTATCTCTGAATAAAAAGTTCTAAATAAAAAAACAACAGAGGTTGGTCGTTGCCAACCTTTTAGACATTTTGTAAAAATAAAAATCATACTCAACAATGTAACTTAAATAAATAAATTTTGTCACCGATTTTCAGATTCATAAGTTTAACCGTTTTTGAGAAAAAAAAATAAAAACCGACATTTATCCAATTTTTTAGAAGCCCTTATCTCGTAAGGGGGGGCTCAAATCGAAAAATTTTATAGAAAGAACACCCCCCCCTCCCTAAAATGACGCAAGGAACACATCACCCTTCAAAGGGGCGCACATCATTATGGGACACCCTGTATATATTTACCCGATGATACAGCTCTGGAAAATACTAGTTGGATTAAATATGGCTATCTTTATAGAAATAATTTTATACTAAGGTATCTCCCTAATTTTCAATCAATTTTCGACATTGTTTTAATAGATAGTTTTATTTGTTTTACTACAAACTGATGGAAAACAATGACTTACAATAAAACCTAGCGATGATCTTAATGTCACTGATTTACCAATCTTAGTATATAAATAGCCTTATGAATTTTCAGTAGGATGGTATACGAGTATAGTTTCCAAATACACTTTTCTCAAATTAACACCAGACTTAACTTGAAATTGTTTTCTTTAGAAACGTCATTAGATTAAATGTTTAATTATAATTGAGTTCTCCGTGACAGTATCCTACATATTTGTCGCCGGTGAGAAATTGATTAATTAAATAAGTGAACTTAATTAAATCATTTACCAAGCTCCACCAGTCTAATAGATATTTTTAACACCGTGTATATGAAATGCTAGTATTTTTTAGATCCTTTGCTCGTAAAAGCCTTTTGGTCTAAATTAAGCCAAGAAATATGTTTTTTTATGAGGTGTATATAAGAAGCACCCTGTATATTATTCAATCATTGAAGTCTAGGCATAGAATGGAATAATAATTTCCTTTCTAAATAAATCAATATAATACAATAAATTTAGTATATAAATTATTACTGATTAGTTGAATAGAATAAAATTCAACAACGGAAAGGTAAAATTTTGACAGCTATAAATATGACCAGAGCCTAGTATTTACACTTACAATGGCATTCTTCTTGTCTGGATACAATAAAATTACATGCAATATCCATTGATGGCTATTGTCGCCATGATGACCTGATAAAGTAACAATTCGGTTTCCGACCAGGTCAGTCTTGGCGTGGGAAAAGGATGGATCCATAAAGAAAAATATTAAAAACAAATTTGCACTTCCCCGGTCACCAATTCTGCCAATTTTATAGCTTGTTCCGATTTTTAGGGTACAGGTCACGGTGCAGGTGCTATTGTAAATTCTTGACCGGTAACTGATATATTGCTGTTTCTGGTGTACAATAGTTTAGTACTGAAGATGAATATATGGCAAGTAAACTAACAGTAATTTATAAAGTAAATCATTTTCTTGATTAGGCGTAGCAATCTTACCCTTTGTTCGTATTCTAGAAATGTCGATGTACTCTTTGTATTACACAATAGTTTGATATCTACCTCTGTAACTTGATGACAAAATTTAAAAATTTTTGAATGTTTTTACCTTACTCTTTCTTCTGCTACTGCCTACTAAATTTAGTTATTTATGGTAGAATAATGTAATAATTTCAAATTAAATAGTAGTATTTTATATTTATTGACTAGCGACTGGTATATGCACGATCATCGTCTTCCACCCAAAGATATAATGGTACATGTCTTCACCATATTCAATGAACATGTGCTATTATTTTCTATCTCTAGCTATGATTTTAGACTCTCCTAAACTATTTCCTATTTACTTCAATATTTCAGCAACATCTTTCTATGAGTTCCCCGTTTTTTGTGCCAATTTTTCCAGCCTTCCAATTTCTCTTTACTAACCTGCTGTAATCAATTTTTTTTCAACTTCTCAAGTAATAGTTATAGATGTGACGTACAGTCTCTTCTGTTTGTCAGACAGTTTACAAATCTCAGATATATACTGTATTTACAGTGATTTAATTTTGTTAAATATTCATGTTGTTTGTAAATTTTTAGCGCTGCTTTAATTCTGTTTCGTAATGTGGTATTTTGTGTTGCTGTTAATACTGTCTACTAATTTTTTTACTGTATTTAAAAGGTATTTTAAGCTAATATTAATCAAATCTCCTATATTAGCTTAAAATACTTTTCCAATACAGTAAAAACTTGTTACAAAAGCTAATAATAAAGAATATATGGGTAAATATTGTGGGTGTAATTCAACGGTGGTCGGGGCTTTAGTCCCCAGAGTAGTTAGTTTCATACAATATTGTTAATACCTAAAAATATATATATAATAAAAAACTTTCAACCAACTACAAAATATTTTTCTGATTGCACATTTTTCTTTTGAAGATTTTATTTATTTCTTTTTTTATTTTTATAATCTTATATTCCTACTACTAGATACGATAGTTTTATGTTTGTTTCTAGGTATTTTCACTAGGTAGTACAGCATCGTCGACACGTATCTCTTTGTCATTTCCTTCATTTCAGCTATTTCTGATCATTTTATTTATAAGGCGCAACAACAATGGAACCAGTATTTCTCCTTACCATATATATTGAAATTTTCTACTATTTAATTATATGATGTTATAATGAACAATCATTTCAGTTATGTTAGCTAATGTATCCTCTAAACTACCCCATATTCCGTCTCTGTTGCTTCCTTAAAAATAAAATAACAAATAAATAAAACGTAACTTTTAACTTTCTATTTGGTTTTGTAGAAAATCATAGTTTTCGCCGTTTTCAACAAAGACTAATTTCCAGATAAACGTAAATCCTAGTAAACACTTTTTCCAAATACATGCAGAAGAAAGAATACATTATTTTAATCAACATGGCGTTTGTCCTAGAGAATTTCGTGGAAAAATAAGCCTAAAAACGGTTTCAAAATTTAGTCTGGCCACGCCCCCAGAAAACTGTCGCCGCCACAGCGAAATCGTGTGACGTCAGACGACATTTGCATGTGTATACCTAATACAGCATTGTGTTTTATATCTGTCTACAATTTCCATTTTCGGACAACGCAGTACATACATTTAGAAGAGTTAAATAGACGTTGGTACGGAAAAAAGTTACAAAATAGACTCGCAAAATGAGTACAGAAAGTGCATTCCACCGGGTAAATGGAAGTACCTACTGCATTATGCTAAAAAATTAAAAGAAAAATGTGGTGTAAGGCGATGAAGCGCGACAAAAGGAAAACGTTAAACTTTCCAGCATTGCAAGCAACATTGTTTGTTTGTGAAGTTCATTTTAATGTAAGTTTAATAGGAAACAGGTACATAAGTAGGTAGGCTTAAGGCAATCGAAAAAATTAAAATGAAAAATTCTAAAGATTCAATTAAACGTTGCTATTAAGATACCAGAATGTATACAGGGTGTTTAGAAAATGAATGATATAGCAAACTTTCATTTTTTATTTCATGTATGGTATTCACCGCTTCAGTACGATTCCAATATGTTCTGTATTTACTCCTACCATTTAGGAGATGTAGAATATTATCTGAGGCACTTATAAAATTTTGCTGTCAGACTTCTCTACATTAAATTTACTGTTTTATTTTGAAGGCATAATAAAAAGAGACAAACAAAATTAGTAGTAAATAGCAATAAAAAATTAATAAATTAATTCAAATTTTTTATAAATGTTGAATATCATTACTTTTTGTTTATAATTTTTTTAATTAACAAACAAGTAGTTTAATGTGAAATTAGATGGCACAATTTTATAAATACCTCAAGAATTAACTCTATCTGGACGTAACCAACAGCATTGTTCGCCGTTGCCTATATTGTAAACAAAGAATTAAGCTACGTTTAACAATGCCGTAAATACACCACATAACCACTAATAATTACGGTAATGTTAAGAACGGAAAATAGTCACCTACTTGCTATGACGCCTCATATTTCTGCACTAATGAAGTTGAGATTTGCACCATTGAAGTTCATAAGCATCAAATTAAATGAATCCACTTGTGGCAATTGTCCGATTATGCTTGCCACAAAAAGTCGAAGATTTGTGCAGGAGAGGAGGCAGCATATTATTATTAAGCAGGCTGCATTTGCGCCCAGGAACGACTTACGTTGGTAGGCCCTAACCACCATTCAGTGCAGGAATGAGGGAAACCTGGAAAACCTCATTAATTAGGGGGTAGTCAATTGTCGACAGGTATCAATCTCTCACATTGACCCCAAGCTAACATTCTTCCACCCTACCATACCCGCAGAGAGGGTGCCAATCCTCTCCACGAATATAGCTGATATACTGTCTAACGGCTGCGGGGATTGAACCCACACCGGTCTAGTCACCTCGATTCAAGTACTGACGCATTAAACCTTGCAACCACTGACTGACAAATCAATATAAAACTCATGCATCTTCTTCATTGTATGAATAACAAACCTAAACAGATGACAAAGTTACGAACATCTCTGTATATTTTTGATTCTTTTTGGTAATTTCGTACTTTGTTAATTTCTTAAACACCAACAAAAAAAAATAATTTTCTAAATGTCAGATGCATCTGAGTGGATCTCAGCATTGTGAAAGCCACTGGAGAATAATGTGTTTTAAGTAAATATGTTACACCCTGTATACGTATCACATATTTACTTTGATAGTTTGCACAATATTTGGATAAAATTTGCTAAATGCCTATACATATATTTATTTTCAACTGTTCATAGTTTCAAAATTATAAAAAAAATAATCTTTATACCTTGCAAATAGAAAATACGACAACCACAGTTCATGCGAAAAGATTGTCATATTTTGTAATATTAAATTGCCTCCAGCATTTCTGGTACGCTTTTCTGAAACAACCTATAAGTAAATTACACAACACTGCAGTCGCTGCCCAAGTCTAAAACATTTTACTATGGAAGCACGCATCTCCTATCTTAAAATGCCTTCAGATAGGAACGCAACGTCGAACTCCAGCGATAAAATTTAACATAAACTGACAGCAACATTTAAATGTCATTACCTGTCCACTCATCTTTTTTTCTCATATTTATACGACAACCATTCCCCAATATAAGTCATCTAAACAGTAATCGGGACAGGAATGAGGCTATAAGTAGACAGTTTTTATTAAGGAACGCATTTCCGGTGTACCACAATGCATCCCCGGTGTCACAGTGCGAGACACTTTTGTGCTGCCGTCACCAGCTAGGGGGTTACGAATTGAATTTATTAGCATTTGAGCATTTTAAGAACACCCTCATAATCGTTGGATTTCCCCTGCTAACAAAGTTGCCCTATAATTTTAAAATTAGGCACAATTTAATTTTATTATTGTTACATTAGTGTTTTGCAAAAGCTATTTTGGTGTTTTAAATTGTGATTATTTGTTCGTCATAATTAAATTGTATCTGTTAAAAAATTTTTTAGCTGCTTCACAAACAATAATAGCAATTATTTAAAAATTATTTAGCTTTTAGAACAAAACTGTCAAAAGATAAGGCAGTAAAAATACAGTAAGATAACATAATTAAAATTGAGACACAACAATACGGAGTAATAACAAATACCTACATCAATCAATTAATACAAATAAGCAGTGTTATAAATTAAAAATAATAATGTCAATTTTTTTTTAAACGCATTTAGAGAAGGGGCATTAACTACTTCATTAGGTAAACTATTCCATATGGTGAAGGTGAAGACACGGTTAGATATAAAATATTCTCTACAAGTAGTACTAAAGTTTTCACGAGATAACTTGTCTACGAGAATATGTCCACATAAACGGAATTTTGTTTTAAATCCACCGAAAATACTTAATGGAAAACCCTATAAGTTAATATCAAGTCATCACGTATTAGTCTATAACACTGAGGTAGCAAATTATAGATCCTAAGCCTATTTTCATAACTGGGTCTAGTTCTTCTGTAGGACAACCTGGTAACAGCACGCTGTACTCGCTCTATTTGGCTTTTGTCACGCACAAATATAAAACACCAAACCCCAAAGCCATAATCTATAAGTGGTCTTATGCATGTCTCGTAAAATTGGACAGTAGTTGATACATCGGAACGGGGAAATACTTGCGGAATACATGCAGTAAATGTTTTGCTTTCTTGCAGCTGTCAGTTATATGTATTGACCAGGATAGGTCATCACGTATCGTAATACCATTAATTAATTCTGAAATGTACCATAGGAACAACGATGTTATTTATTAAACAATTAGTTTTAGGATTTTAACGACCAAAATGGACTACACCACATTTACTAGGGTTAATAGGCATTAACCAGTCATTACACCATTCTTGAATTAAGTTTAAATCTGACTGAAGTTCTGTAGAATGACGAAGTGGATCCGCATAATTTTTTGTATAATCGGCATATTGAGAACATGTATGTACACTGTGTCGACCAAGTTCATCAAACGAGTACATTAAGAATAATAATGGGCCTAAGACGGATCCCTGGGGAACACCACTCACAACATCTAAAGTAGCAAAATAAGAGTCACTTACTCTGACACTAAACTTTCTTTCAGATAAAAAGTCAGCTATCCAATGAAGCAGATTTCCACGAATGCCACAATGATCCAACTTAGCGAGCAGTCTTGTAGTAGGAACCTTATCAAAAGCCTTGCTAAAGTCCACATAATATAAGACATTGATGGGTTCAGAGTAATCAAGTGATTTAGTTCAGTCATTGAAGGAGGTTGGTAGTCTGCCTGGCAAGAAACCATGTTGATGTACAGAAATAATTGTGTTGCTAAGTAAAAAGTTCCGCAAATCATTAAAAACAGTTCTATCCATAATCTTACATTCAGTAGCAGTGAGGCTAATTTGGCGGTAGTTTTTAACAACAAATTTATTGCCTTTTTAAATATTGGAATAACGGAAGCTACGTTCCAAGTACTGGGAAGTAAAGATGTGTCCAGTGAGATTATAAACATTTTTAAAATTATTGTATATACAGGGATGGCCAGAAGTACGGGATAAAATTCATATCTTTTGAACGACTGAATTTTTTTTTAGACGCCGATACATGTTACTTGATCTTGATTTTTTCCATCTTTCGGTTCCCCCAGCTACCCCTACTTTTTTTCAAATGGAAACATAAGGCATGAGGGGGCTCATTGAAAAGCTTATAGAAAACCGAATCCAGCCATGCCAAATAAACAAGTTTTATGTTTTCAATAGCAAGATTTTTAGGGTTGTATAAAGAATAAAATAAAGAATTTCAAACTGTACCTATATCACTGCTATCGCTTACTTGTCAGGCTTTCTGGTTAATTTTTTGCTTTAGTTGTAAATTGGGGTTCGAAACGTTACTTCTGTGTCAAAATCAAGTTATTTACTGAAACGCATCGCGATCTTGATATTGCTTGGATGTGAAGACAAAATAAGAAGTCAGGCTGAAGTGCGCGATTATACCCTGTATAAGAATTGATATTATCATCAGATTCTACGTACCATCTAGTGTCTGTATACCAAATTTCGTCGCATTGGCTATGATGGTTTCTGAGATATAAGCACTAAAATTCTAACAGGGAACACCCGGTATACATATTTGATACCTGTTAAGACTAAATATGAAAAAGACAAGGATCCATTTCCGTGATGTACAGAAGCGATTACCTTGTTTTGCGGGATGTTGCAACGTTGTATTCAAATAACAGCTTGTAACCGCAGTTCCGATACAAGTTTCTATATTCGAGCGGTGGGTTCGATCGGGGTAAAATAATACTGATTTAACGACGAGATATAAAATATTTCCGTAATAACCACCCCGTTTTGAATAATATCGAGTTAGATAACTAAGATAGACAGAATTCTGTTAATATATTATGCTTATATTTATATATTCTAATGATTTTTATGTCACTTGCTTGAAATTATATTTCATCACTCTATCCCACGATTTAGTTGCGGTGTCTTTTGAAACTTTTTATATTTCCTTATATCGATGAAATTTACTGTACATAGTAATATGTAAGTGACAGAGTACTTAGAGCAATTTTTCATTAAAAAAGTCTCTCAGACCTTTAATCCTAAAAGTGTGATATTTACGACCTCAACCTCCTACCGCCCAACAAAAGCTAAATTTCATCCGGAAGCCATAATTCAGGTGACTATAAAATACACGGATATTTACTTTAAATTCACCATGGTCTGTGGCCAGCTACTGTATAATCTGTGGGTATCAATGCCCCCCCGTATATGTCCCTTTCAGATATCAGTACTATTAAATAGGATTTCATAGGGGATATAAATAAATTGGATTTTTTATTATTCCTTTTTGGCGATATAAATTTTGCCTTTTTTAAGCCGTGTTCTGCAAATTTTCGCTTTCTCCTTGTCATTGTTGATGTGTGCCCTTTGTATGTCTGGATCTCCAGGAACTCCCACATATTTCATACGGCCAGGAAGACGTCAGCGAATTTTACGCATCTTTATATTGTATTCAGCCCATCCGGAAGGATCCTGAAAGAGAACAATCTCTTACAACTTTGTCCATTACACATAAAAATGTGTCTCTGTATTGACATTACTACTTTTTCAAATAGAAAAACTAGACTAGATTTTTTAATGAGGCATGCAACCATATGAACAGAAAAAACATCAAATTATACTTGAGGCAGATATTTCTTTAGTTTAATTGAGTTTTAGCCACACTTAAGTCGAGAGAACTAAGTTTGTCTAACCAAAAGTTCTCACACTGAAAAAGCAGATAAGTAAAAAATACCAAAAATCGTATCACTACCGCGAATTTCCGTATTTTGTGACGTTTCGAAAAACTCTCTGTTTTTGTTCTCAAAATAACAACTGTATTAAAAGCAAGTCAAGTTTGACAGTTTAAAATTTGTTTATCTGCTTCCATAGAGATGTTAATAGATATTATTAAATCGTTACTTACGTCTTCTTGATACAGCTGTAGCTAACAATAATCAAAGTTTACTGAACAGTTTGATTCAACAAAATAATCGTGGTCTTTTTTAGTTTCCTTATTTGCATTATCCTCCTATAAAATTTTTGCAGATTCCCATTGAATAAAATGACCGTTTTCCCAAGCGTGTTCGCAAATTTTTGATTTTTTAAATTCCCGTCTTTATAATATTTATGTTTCTCAACTCTAACATTCATAGACAACAAAATAATAGGAGTCCTTCCTATAACATTTTTCTCTATAACACTCCGTTTTCCTGATACAGGATGTTCAACTTTAAAATAAAAATTATTTTATTTTATTTTTTATGCACTAAATTCGTAACTATTTTTTTTTTTCAACTTGGTATGCAGTAATCATAATAAAATGTTAATATTCTCACATGAATAACGTTTTTTAACTAAAGCCAGTGGCGTGGGTATGGGGTTTTGTTCACCCTTGAGCCCCCAAAAGTTCTACGTCAATAGGGAAAAGTATTTTTTCAGTGCAAACATTAGAATTATATTCTATTTTATGCAAAAAAGTGCCCTTGAAGAAACTCACTAAGAAGCTTTGTTTCCAAATATTTCTACGTTTTCTAATCATTTTAAAGATCTTACAATAACTATAGGATTAAGTAGGCATTGCTAGCTTCTAAGCTTTTAACAATAGAATTAACAGATGGTATGTCAAATCATCAGTTTATTTGTTGAGTGGTAACATGTTGAAATTATTGATTGGTTAAATACGAGCTACGAAGGTCGAGATGGTCTAGTTGTTTGGCCAGTTCGAATACCGGATGTCAGTCCAATAGCTTTTTTTTTCTTGAAAATTCTTTAAAGGAAACAGAGCTATAAGCAGCTCTGTTATATAATAGAGAAAATCTATTACCTACATCATAATCAAAGAGCTTGGAGTGAAATAAATAATAACATACTAATTCGGACAATATTTTCCTGAGAAATCGGTGCTGTCGTTGAAATTGATGAAAGTGGATATAACTTTGAACATCATTTAAATTAAATTGTTTATAAATCGTTGTTCTTGTTCTTTTTACTATGATTACAATAAGTATCCCAAGTTTGAAGAAAAAATATTTATTTATTTATTATACACAGTCAAAAAAATACAAACATTACAAATTTAACTCTTTTAATTGCGGCCACAGTAAAATAACTTAGTATTCATAATTCATAAAATTTTTGGAACTTTAATTGGTGCCCGATTTGTATTTGTTTTCACTTTCATGGCAATGTTTGACCTGCTTATTATAATGTCCAATAGGCATATTTTTTTATTTTATTACCAAAATATTATTCAGTTCATTTTATGTGTACTGTGTTAGTTTTATGTCAGTCTCTGCAAAACTAAAGCGGTAATAAATTAATAGATTATTTATTACGTCACAGTATATGAACACGGCATGTTGTTTTATATGCCGTGACATGAATGTCAAAATCGACCTGTCAAAGCCAAATTATTATTTATTTTGTTGGTGTGCATTGTGTATAAATAATATACATATAATTATAGTAAATAATGGCAACAGAGAGTGGATTTGTTAAAGGACAATCAGATAACCTGCCCAAAATTGATTCATTGTCAATGTTTTCGTTTCTGGGAGAAAATCCAAATGGTGAATAATTTCAAGACGTCTGCGTTTTGCATCACTTTGTTGCTCAGATACCATTACCAAGTATAAACTAGTTTATAAAGGGTGTTTTTTTAGAGGTTTGTTTTTCCTTTTGGTAACACTGCTTCTACCGGCGGTCAATTTGATAGGCGACGGCTGATTTGTGTACAGTATGTTTTGCCATTCCATCATGAATAGACTTACGCCAGACCAACGCTTGCAAATTGTGCAAATTTATTTTGAAAATCGTGGTTCAGTTCGCGAAACTCATCGAGCGCTACGTCGATTTTACGGTCGACATAATGGTCCATCTGAGCAAGTTACTCGAATAACCAAGGAGCGTTTTCGCACCACATTTACCTTAATTGAGAATGCACATCCCCAAAGACGTCGTACAGTGCGCACCGAAGAAGTTGTTGCTGCTGTGCGTAGTGTTCAAGACGATCCCAATGAGTCTATTCGCCATCGTGCACAACAATTGGAGCTGTGTCCTTCCACCTTATGGAAGATCTTGCGAAAAGATCTTGGTCTACGAGCTTACAATATCCAACTTGTGCAAAAGCTGAAGCCGCGTGACCATGTGCGTCGTACGTTCGGTGAAAACCAGATTGTTCCTGATCTTTATTTCGCCCAAAAAATGTTGTTTACCGATGAGGCTCATTTTTGGCTTAATGGCTACGTAAATAAGCAAAATTGCCGGATTTGGAGTGACGAACATCCAGAAGACTTTATTCAGACGCCGTTACATCCAGAAAAACTCACTGTGTGGTGTGCTTTATGGGCTGGTGGAATCAATGGCCCATATTTCTTCAAAGATGATGCCGGCCAGAATGTTACAGTGAATGGAGAACACTATAGATCCATAATTAGGGACTTTTTAGTTCCCCAGTTGAATGGCATTAATGTGGAAACACTTTGGCTCCAATAAGACGGCGCAACATGCCACACCTCGCGCGACACCATCAATTTGTTGCGGGAAACATTCGATGACTGCATAATTTCGCGTAATGGACCAGTGAATTGGCCTCCACAATCCTGTGATATCACGCTTCTAGATTATTTTTTGTGCGGATATGTGAAGTCGCTAGTCTACACTGATAAACCAGCGACGTTGGACCATTTGGAAGCCAAAATTTGCCGCGTTATTACAGATATACGGTCCCTGCTGATTGAAAAAGTGGTTGAGAATTGGACTTCCAGATTGCGCTTCATTCGAACCAGCCGCGGCGCCCATATGCCCGAAGTCATATTTAAGCACTAATGGCATTAAATTATCTATCCAATAAAGCCAATACCATGGCCATTACCATGATTTTGATATGTTTTATTTAATTTTAAAGTTCTATACCTCTAAAAAAAACACCCTTTACCTTTGTGGTACCATTTTCCCCTGACAGTTAAAATGATGAGGCATTACACCTTTTTTATTTGTAGTCTTTGTACATTCCCATTTAATTTGTGCAGCCAATAATTCTCCATATCTTCTTCCAACCATTAATTTTAACACACACAACATCTTTATAATCTCTGAATAATGTGAAAAATGACTTACGGTGAATTGATCTTCGCAATATAACGCCGCGGTGTTCGATAGTGTTGCATTCTCTTTTTCGTCTCTATTCATTGAAATGCACCATTTCTTACGCATTTTCTAATTTTTAGGAATCGAGAAGTATATTTTTTCCGGGGTGGTTGCCGTAGTGTTTTTGCACTTTGAAACCACACAATACTTATAAAATTTGTGTTTTATCGGTTCCATCCCCTTCGGCAATCCAAAACTTATGTTATAATGCTAGACCGGACACCGGACACCACACAAAGACCACAAAGTTCGACGCTAACCACAGATTACAGATTACGGAACGAGTTCGCTAACCGACTTAACTAAACCTACGTCGATTTGACAATTTGACATGTGTCATCATGGACGTTTCCATATACTGTGATGTGGACTAATCAGAATGTTGTTTCGAACCCGTGACTGTATTTGAATAAATTGCTATATAAAATAATTAATTATAAAAAATATAAGAACAATTTTATAGAAATAGCAAGATATTCTTGTTAAGTACTTAATATAAGTATAACAAAATAGCAATATTTTTAAGTATTTAAAAATTTCATGCAAATTCTGGAAAAACGACCCTTTTAAAAAAACGTAGAAGGCCAGTCTTTTGTTGTCACATGAATAACATGTAGTAGAATATAACCTTCCCTTCAGGGTACTGATTGTAAAATAATTGGCTTGCGGAAATTCCACAGACACCTCACACTTCCAGAAGTGTTAACCTGAAAAACGGACAGTCTGTATAACAAAAAAAAAATCATTTTTGTTTTATATTGTACGCCCTGTAGCAGGAACATGTAAAGAAAAATCAATGACACCCATCCACTATATTAAAGAATGGTTAAAGCTAAGCAAAGCTATTGAAATTTGTGACGTAGGTATCCTAACAAACTCTTCTTCATAATCTCAAATTGTATGAATTGTTATGGGTCTCAGTTGATTGTCTGCATTAACTATTAACTAATACAATATTTATTAATTTAGTTTAACAGTTTTATGCATACTGAATACTGTATATGTGTATTTTGTCAGAGACGTTTGACAAATTTGTAATAAAAAAGAAATATTGAAATATTTCATAATAACGTAAATAGCTGTATATTATTTACTTACTTTTTTTTACTGTTTAAGAAAGGTATTTTAAGCTAATATATATCAAATTTCCTACAATTCCTATCAATGAAGTCATATGTATGTTCTCTGATACCAAACATCTAGGTATGCTAATGAACATCCACAGACAAAGCTCTATTCAATAATTATCTAAAGAATTTAATCTATTTACTAACCTGATAATTATTGAATAGAGCTTTGTCTGTGGATGTTCATTAGCATACCTAGATGTTTGGTATCAGAGAGCATATATATGACTTCATTGATAGGAATTGTAGGAGATTTGATTTATATTAGCTTAAAATACCTTTCATATAGCCGTTTGTCACTATACAATATTATCTGAGAAAATAAAAAAATTCATTTGAAAATTATTTTTAAAATATCCTGTAATTGCAAGCGGGAGATTGGGTATGAAATTCATAAAATAATTTACTAAGAAAATATTTTCAACTTGTTCTACTTTTGCGGTGAAATCGACGCAGAAATATGCGCATAAACGTATTTACATAATTTGGAATTTTAAATTTTCAACCTAACTTAACTTTAACCTTAGTTCTGTCAAGTGTGAGAATAAGTGTCGTGCTATTTATTTTATTATATAAACTAGTTATTATAGTTAATGAGTTGTTAATCGTACTTTCAGACTACTGCGCTTGCGCATGAATGAAAAATAGAAAATAATTTATGGTAGTTGCATACAGTGATATTGTATCGTTTTTTAGATTTAAATATAATTATTTTGTAAATTTATCAAATAATATTTACATAAATTTTACCATAATTATCGCATAGTGACAAACGGCTTTTAAACACTAAAAGCTAATAATAAGGAATATATGGATAGATATTGTGGGTGTAATTCAACGCAGGTTGGGGCTTTTGTCCACTGAGTAGTTAGTTTCACACAATATTGTTAATACCTGAAAATATATGAAAAAATTATTTACTTACATCCAAAAAGAATATTAGACTAGAACATAAAAAAGTTTAAGTGTAAATATCTTTATTAGGGTATTGTTTTTGTATGAAATACAGTTTTGGAAAAGATCCTAAACAACACCATTCTCAAAAACAACAAACGGGAAGATAGATGAATAATAATTTCTCTTCAATTATTTTTTAATTAACGAAAGTGGGTTGGAAAATAAAAGCAAAATGAAAATTTTACAATTCTCGATAAATAATTCATTATATTAGCATCATTTTCTTTTGTCCCTTTTATTAAGGCTTTCCTTCGGCCTAATCCTCCCCGAAGGACAGTGCCGCACAAAACGTGGGTAGAGGATGAGGTAAAATCAACTGTAGACTGTCGGTTCTGGTTACTAGGAATTAATTACTAGTGAGATTCTGCATTTAAAGGACGCTACCGCTCGGGGGAGCCTTTTTGTTCAGATCGGAATACACCAGACCTCAAACTCTGTTGGAGTTCTTTCTCGTCTTTCCTGCAAACAGAGGGAACGATTTCATGGATTTTAGTTAATGATGCGTACACAACCAGGTAACTGTTTGAGATTTCGTGAGGCCATTCAGTAGTTTTACGAAAATCACACTTCAGTGTCAACAACATTAACCGCAAGGATTTTACATTAAGGTACCAACTGTACACTGATGATTTACGATATATACAGGGTTAACTATGACTAACTACAAATATTTTAAGAGGGAATAGAGAAAATTAAGAATTAACGAAATCACCCTTCAAAAAAATTCCAACCTTATTTATAAAGCAAAAAACGTAGGCAACTAGCAACACGACCGAAAAATGTCCAGTCAAGTCATAATTTAATTTCTGTGTTTACCATGTGTTTACATTGTGGTTTTGTGTTCTTCTTTAGTTTTTAGTGCCTTTTTTAATTTTTAAACGTTTTATAGTTATTACATAAAGAAATTTGTGTTGGGTGCAGATGCTTTCCCACAATATACTTCGCCGATTTGATTTTCTATGTTATGGGACAAGACTGCCGCGGGTACATTAAAAGTTTTTTATTATCTATTCCTTTCGTTCGATTTTGTTATAATAAATAGGTATTTTATTTAGCTGTAGTTACAGGACGTGTGTAATATCGGTAGTGAGTGGTTATAATGAATGAAAATGTAGTTTTGCCAGTTTTAACGAAATAATGGAAAACGAATGCAAAATAGTGGAGCTGACTGGATTAACTGTTGCCTACCTCTCTATTAAGTATTATCTATTACTAATAAGAATGTTAATTTTTGTCGTTTCTGCATTTAGAAATGCTGTAAAAAATGATCGCATAGTAGTAGTGTAGTAGATACTGTTGACAGATGTAAGTTTTATCCATGGATCTATGCCATCTCAGGTGATACCTACTTATCATAGGCTCCGACTTTCCGTACGAAAAGAGAGTTTTTGCCCCATTTTTTAAATATCAAGCTAAAATTCTGGAATAATTTTTTTATTGTTTTTTAGGCCTTCCTGAGCACGTGGTAAAAATTTGTATATTTAGTCATAGTTAACGCTGTATAATTATAGAATTTTTATGTAGTTAGATAAAGAATCTATTTTAGGTATACATTTTTGTTTAAGTGATGATGATATTGTGTGAAACAATGACCCCCACCAGATTCAAATTCAAATTTCTGCAATTTTTATTGCCTGAAGAAACAATTTTTAAAATGAATAAATAGGCCAGATCTCTTCTATCGTTGTTGATAGCGATATTTCAGAGTGATTTTAATGTCATTTTGTTTATTTTATTAGTTATATTTATGTGTTTCAGTGTGTGTATGTATATGGGTATACAGGATGATTCAGTCATAATGTCATTAATTTTAACCATCTATTCGGGAGGTCTAATAAAGACAGAAAATAAAAAAACACTTTTTACTCCGCTTCTCAAAAGATAAATCACCCCATAGCAATCGGTAACACGACCTTCGTGGTACGATAAACATTTTCTGATGACTCGTTCGAGTATGGAAGCTGTATAAAAGTCCAACAGCGTTGCCATTCGGGACCACACACACATAAGATATTTTTCTAGTGGCAATCTTCTTGTTTGCAATCTAAAATGTATGCATTTTGTATATTTTTTGAGCTACCTCTAAAAATTGCTGAATTTTTAAGGTATTCATTACGCGTTTTGTCAAGTTCTTACGTAAAATTAATTCACTTTCCTAAGTTCAAAAGCTCCGCAAAATTTTATACAGGTTACATTAAATTTTGGAAAAAGAAACATTATTAAAACATACCTATTTTTTGTCACGTTTTCGTTATGTTCTTCAGAGCAGAATCAAGTCGAGTTCGTACGTTGATATTCTCAAATAATGCAAATCGCATTCGATTATGAATATGAATCAAAATCAAATTTATTACTCACGATCAGTAGGTACCGAATATCAAATTGTAACTTCTATGTATACTTTAGGTAATTATTTACAACAACAGAAACCTCTCCAATCTTAATTTAAAAAACCCACCCCCTAATTTCGAACACGAATCTAAAATTAGTTTTATGCAGTCTAGTCTAGTTTGCAAAACATTACGTTGAAGTTGGAATATAACCTTTCTGAAATCTTCATTTCATGTCGTCACACTGTTGTCAAAATAAATAGGCTATATATTACCAAAATAAATAATCTAAACAGATTATATCGTAAGTACCTAGTGTAAGTACACCCATAATTCTTGAACTCATAATAATATGTCCCCTTGTCTGCTAAAAAGTAATTTTTACTGAACTTAGTTTTAGAGAATAACTTTTTGCACCCCAAATTTGTAATGTTTCCTGAAGTCATGAAAATGTTTGCCTGCGATGAATTTTTTTACTTTATTCTCTACTACTATTCTCTACTCTATTTCTATATCTCTACTTCACCTTCATTTGTACACACGAGCCGCCAGTGGAATTGAGCAATCAAAATGGTAATAATTTAATAAAACAAAAATTGCCGAAAATTTTGAAACAGTCTCAGTGTCGCATCAAATAATTGCAAGATGTGTAGACCACGTTAACCAATATGTATCAAAAAAATGACACGACACAATTGACCTATTCGGCATCAGCAAACTTGCAATTTTTGTTATAGAAAAGGAAATACTTGATCGTATACTTCTCCATGGTACAACTAAAGGTACTTATATTTCTGAAGCTGTAAATATGGTTGTGATAGAC
Source organism: Monochamus saltuarius (assembly GCA_025584915.1). Classification (NCBI taxonomy): domain Eukaryota; kingdom Metazoa; phylum Arthropoda; class Insecta; order Coleoptera; family Cerambycidae; genus Monochamus; species Monochamus saltuarius. The sequence goes on along the minus strand of CM046721.1, from coordinate 73,729,346 downwards.
TACAGGGGATTCGATAAATGTTCCTGTATTGGCACTGATGGAGCCAGAACTATGATAGGAACTGAAACTGGATTTGCAGAACGCTTAAAATAAAACAGTATCAACACTAAGAGGCCCTATGTCCTTACGTCAAATAAATGTGATGGAAGTGGTTGTTAAGATAGCTAATATTATAAGAAGGGGCAACCGCATTTTGACTCACAAAAGATTCGTTTTTTTGGCTGACATACATATGGGGACGTATTTTACACCTATATTCGTTGGTTAAGCGCCGGAAACTGTTTGCAACGTTTCTTCGCTCTACGCAAGAATGAAGTCTTTAAAATGTCCAACAATACGAAACTGAAAAATCAAATTATAGATACATAATTTCTATCAGACTTTGCATTTTTAACAGACCTGATATCTCACCTTAATGAACTAAATTTACCGATTTAGATATTTTAAAAAATCGAAGGAGAAATGTAAGTTTTTACTCCACTTTCTATTTCTGTTGAGAACATAAGCAGAGCAGACCTTCATCTGGAATTGTGAGATTTGAAGTCAAATTCGTTTTACCAGGTAAGAATCAAAACAGGATTAGACTTTTTTTAAGTTACTTCCAGGAGAACGTTATCCCAACTTGCGAAACTTAGTATGGTGGCTCAATACTGGGAAGCACATACCTATCTTTGCAAAAGCAGCTTCTACAATATAAAATTTAGTCAAAATATATTTAAGTGTTCACTGTCTGATAAGTTACTCAATTGCTTTATTTGTCAACAACAAATATTAATGTTAATAGTGATACATCACCTTCCTACTTATTTTTATTTGTATATTTATTTTTTTAATAAATAAAAATAAATATAAAAACAAACAGGTTTTTTTGTATCTATTGCAAATCAAGTATTTTAGTAGGTAGCTGCCCATAACTGACAACTGCAGTAGAATTAAAACAGATTTTTTGTATCGAAAAGTATATTTTAGAGATGTTCAGCAACATCAGCTTTAACATGAATTGAAACAACATTGGAAGTTTTAAATATGTTTTATTTTTGCACCACACGATGGGTAATGCCTATCTAGCTTTTATTAATGATTTCCGAAAAACAAATTTGGATCATTTTACCTTTGTGTTAGTACGTGAAGATTAACACGTCAAATTTGAAAAAATATAAAAAGATATATCTGGAAATAGTAGCAATTTTTTTAAATTAATGCACAGCATATTGCAATAATAATGGCACTCCTAATTGAAAGTAGATTTCATTGCGAACACGTCAGCAGTTTGAAATAATTTGCCAAATTTGTTTTGAAGGGTGCCATCTCTATTGCAATAGACTGTCTGTGGAAAACAAAGTATTTTTCCACAAAATTTTGTTTAACCAGAATTTTCATCGTATTAACCAAACACCATTATTTTTTTCTAATAATACTGTTTATTGGGCAACATGCAAAAAAATAGGAAATACATTCATTATTGTAATTTTTCCCACAGTATAATAGTAAGGCAAAAGTTACCATTACATCCGAATGACATCGACAAAAACATTTCAAATCGTCAGAATAACAATAAAGAAGATAATAGGAGATAATACATCTTAAATACCTGTAACATTATTAATACATTGTGCCTCGCTTCATATTTGTATAAGACGGTATCTCTGGGGAGATATCCAGCATCAAACCTGTGTCAAATTGACACCTTAGCCCCAATAGAAATAGTTTCAAGTCATCGTCTATTGCATTTTTCATAACTTATGTCATAACAAATTTTAGGCTTATTCATTGATTTGGTAGAGCACTGATCTGGAAGATAACGTAACAAATCACGTTCATTCACCTGAGATCGTTGGCTCTCTTATAAAAAATATCAACATACTTAAATATAATCGGATTTGGAACGTGCATTCCTTTACTAAAATTAATTATAGGGAACACTTAATAGGAGCACGAGCTGAGTACAATGGATGTGATATATTTACATGCAGCGCAATGTCATTTGTTACCTATATAATGGTTATCTTTGATGTTTAAGCTTCAAACACAAAAATACTTGCGATACGGTTTTGCACACCTGGACACATGTAGTTATCCATTAATTGCTATAAAATTGAAAATATGTCTGTGACATACAGGGTAATTTAGTGTACGCCGAAAACAAATATTTTCAAACCATTATTTAAATCTCCGTTGGACTGTCACTGATCGCGGGCAGCAGTTCATTTCGGTATTGGCCTGATGTGATGTTGCCAAACGTATATATTTTTCTAGTACTTATGGTAATGTTAAAATATGTAATGAGTACTATAAATTTTTTTTCAAAAGGATGCAATTAACATATTACGTTCAACTAATAAAGGTGCAACCTTTCAACTATCTGTAAAATATTTCTGCTCCTCGAAGAGGGTGGTAATAAACACCCTTCAATTATTTTTTGTTGTAAATTTTGTAGTTGATATAAATTTAGTGAAATAACTTACCAGATCGTCTGGTTGATTTTAAAGCTTGCTTTTATCTTTTTCTCTACTGCTAACCATTTATTATAATAATTAAGAATTATCATTTGCATTATACCGTACATGTTTGCAATACAGAAAAAATTTAAGTAGGCAGTTGTCATGTTAATTTCTGATCCCTATTCTTTCATGAGATTTGACAAGTGCTTTCTTGGATTGCTACTTTCTTTATTTCGCAAAAAAATAAATTACCAAGTAGCAAATCCAATCCATAAATCCAAGGGAAATAAATAACAAAAATTAATATTAGTTAGGTAATTACTTTTTTCTTATTTGTTACAATTATTGTGTGTAGGTCGAATGATAATATTTTTTTATTTGTTACTAAACAGTTTTAGAGCAAAAAGATGAGAGAGATAAAACTTTTAATATAACCAGACTATCGGACACATATTTTTTAATACTTACTCAATGTCTATAAAAATGACACAATTTTTGTATTTGACATTTTTTTGTAACTATGACATTAAAGTCACAAATCGAGTGAGAGCGTTACGCTGGACACCCTGTACATACGTTAACGGTGAAAGCAGGTTATCTAGGCCTCAAAAAACCTGTTGTTGACGAGTCTAACCATTGTCATTACCGAAATACAGGGCGTTTCACCGATTTTAGCTATTTCTTTCTTGCTATAAAAGGCAAACCACTCTGTATAATCAAGTTAAATTCGGTAGGGGTATTCTACTTCCTTCATTCAATCCACTAAAGTCATAGTCAGAGAAACAGAAAATGCAGGTCTGGTGGCATATTTTATTTTGTTTATTTCCAAAAAAAAAACACCCTGTATGCAGGATTTTGAAAAATTTGTTCAGGTATTTGAGAAGAATAGAAACAGTAGAATTTATGGTGGATTTGCTTATAGTTAAGCCTTCCTGTTTCATTTTCTCATCAAGCTTTGAATATTGATTTAATCCTACAGCCAGAAAATTCAGGCTTTTTTTTCAAATTTGAAATAGTTATCAATTTAAGTATGAACTATATGTATGAAAATAATTATACGAATAAAAATATATTATTTTGCTTTAAATATGAACGGTTTTTTTGTATTGTCTAATTCATTCAAAATTCAATTATTAAATTTTTTTGAAATGAAAAAAAGCAGTATGCTAAATAACATATACTTAGCAATAAAAACGAACAAAATAAAAACAAAAACTAAAATAATTTTAGAAAACACTACAATAAATGTTCATAGTGAATATTGCTTTTTTATAATATCTGTTACAGATGTTTTTATTATATCAGGATTATTTCTTACTTAATTGTAGGTATTTTCAATTCGCTCAATCAGTTGCTCCAGACTGTTAACTGTCAGTCCATATATATTCGACTTTACATGACTCCACAGGTAATGATCAACAGAAATGATGTCTGGTAATCTTCCTGGAAGACTAACCAATTGGCTCATCCTGACCTATTCACGTTTAGAAAGTTGTTGTTCAATTTTTTTCTCAAAATGGAAAGGTAGTCACGTATAAAATAAGAATTATTATAAAAAAACCTGCTCACAATTTATAGCAGTCAACACAAAGAAATATAGTCCATAGATTTCTCCTGCAAAATCGTGTGCCGCATATCTCTGAGAGCATACCCGATTGCACAGCTTCTGCTGCAGTAAGCACGCAGGCGCTGTAGCTTTTGATTGGCTGCGACGAATTGTCGGATCCAACTGTTTCATTACCAGCGCTATATCGTTCGGGTGGGCAAAATTTTGGGTATATCTTTCCGTTAATTTAATTATGAATGTAATTAATTTTATTAGTAATTTTGTGTTCTTATGAATGGAGAATAATTCAAGGTCTACAACGTATTCTCAAAATCGTCCTAATTTAATAACTGAGGAATATCTTATGATGACATGTATGAAGAATTTAGAGCGCGAGGTCAAAATATGAGTGTAAGTGATGTTATATATATAAATATGTATTACATTAACAAACTTTGTACGTGAATAGCATATGCGTGCAAATAAAAAAGTGGTAAAGAAGTACAACTGTGAAACGGTAAGTAATGGAAACTTGCGGAAGGAAGATTGTATTTTTAAAATAAGTTTTCGAAAAAAAAATCGATTGCTATATCTTACAAGATAAAACTTAGTCCTTTTGAATGCGGAATGCGGAATTCGCAAATATTTACGCGATTTATTTAATGGTGGAAAAATCTCTATTTGCAACAAATTTTGTCAACTACCTGATAAATTATCAGAAGCTCAAAACAAATTTATTACCACCATATAATAATGAAAGGGGCAATAATATTTGTAGTGGTTGACAGTTTTGCAAATTGTATTTGTCAAAAGTGGAGATTTCTCTGCCATAAATAATTAAAACAGAAGTTGTAAAATTCGTGCAAAAATCCGGCTTAAGTGTGATATCCGCGGAGTGCGCATCAAGTAGGGAGGATGACACAGGTGGCACATTTAATGTAAATTGTTAATGTGCTAGGTTCAGCCGACGTCAACTTATTTTTGATAATTTTGTTCCTTTATCTCTTCTCCAGTGACACGCTTAGGTAATCATACCACCCGTATCTTCCGTACACATCTCTGTGTTGTGAATTAGTCACTCTCTATTATTTTCGACCTTGGGTAATTGATAAAACAAGATAAAAACTGTAACTTTTGAAATATTCTTATTATTCTTATTATCTAACGCCTCGAAATTGGTAAAAACTGGTATATCACTGTTTCTACTCTAAAAATAATGGATTTTATGTAATGCAATTATGTTTGTATATTTTTTATATCTGATCGCATTCAAATTTAGTACGTCTATGAAATGTTGCTCCTAGCACGCTTCGCCCGTCGCCCTTGTCTACAAGCTAGCGATTAGTTACTCTTTACAATTTTCGCCGTATACTCGTAGATCCTTTAATAACAGATTTGTAGTCTCCTAAATGCCCTGTATTTACTGTCAACGTATGTACATTTTCCAATGAAACACCATGTATATATTTTTTGGATCTTCTAAGTATCCACGGCGGGAATATATATATAATCAAATCAAATCAAATACAGCCTGAAATGTTCTAGCGAATGCCAAAATAAAGGTAGGTATTTATAAATTTACACATACATAATCAAGAACTTATTTAATTAACAATACATAAAAATATTTGTTTATTATGTTTTCTTAAAGCTGTTAATTTAGATAGAAGTATGACAACATCTAGTCTAATATAAACATTGAATAAAAATACCTAAACAAATGTATAACATAGTTTTGTTGTTAATCCATCAACAAAAGTTACTAATACGTATCGATTTGCTATTATAATAGGGCTTATAAACGAACCAAATGTGCAAAAGTGAAATTATGAAGTGGCTGAAACTGCGAAATTAGTGAACGAACTCTGAAAAGAGATCAAAAGGGCCGTGCGGTGGTTTTAAACTAAGCATGTGATCCAGTCGTTCAATTTAAATTTTCTAACTTTGGATCTTTCATTGAATTACACGATGGGGAACAAGGGTTCATTTCGATGGAGAAGGACAGAAAATAAAGCGACATAACATATAGAAGCAATGACTTCAAATCGGATTTAACTGTTTGATTTTTGACTTCCCGCTTTTATGGAATATCTTTTATTTCTTTCTATTCTGTGCCTGGTAGTTTCATACGGTACAAAGCAATCATATACTGATTTCAACAATAGATACCTATATTAGAATAAACTATGACCGTCAAAGTCAACTAAATTGTATTCTTTAATACAGGGTGATTCGAAATACTAGAAATAAAAATTATATACAGAATCTATGTGAAAAATTATGTAACCCGTATTTTTTTTTGATTTCTTATTGCAAAATTTGGCATAAAATTTAGTTTTTTGTAAATATCTTCAGAACCCCTACGCCGATTTTAATGCAATTTGGTATACGCTTGTAGATAGTCTATCTGAACATTATTAAGAAAATAGTTTGGTCAAATGCGACAAAGAGCGCTAGTTATGTATAATAACACTCGTTTTTTTTTCAAAAATTTGTTTGTTTACATTTTTGTTTCTAAATTCTTTCCATGGCATATGAAACAGCATTCCATTCTACACAAAAAAGTACTATTTACTTTTTTTCATTTGAAGTTTAATTTTCCAGAAAAAGTTGCTAAAGCTGTGTTGTGACCATTGGCAGATGCAACTGAAAAGTCCCTAAATAAGGTGTAGAGCCTATAATTGATAAGGATATCACAAAGCCGAATATTTTTCTAAATGCTAGAACAAATATTTTCTTCATTTAAGGCTTGGTTTTACACAAAAAAATCTTAGGTTTATGATACTATTTTTAGCAAATAAACGGATAATTGAAAATGTTTAAAATTACGTAATTTTTTAAATCCATAAAAATAAAGTCACTGCGTAACCACGAATCGGCTTCACTCAATACGTTTGAAATATCCTCGCAGTCATCTTTTTCATTTTATGCATTCATAATTTTTCAAGTTTGTCAATAGTAGTTTTACAGCATTAGCAAGTGTTTTTCTGAAAAATTTAGCTTTAAATGAAGAAAAGTAAAGTAAAGAGTACTTTTTTGTGTTAAATTAAATGATAGTTCTAATGCCCTGGCAAAGGTTTTAGAAAAAAAAAGGTAATAAAAGTTTTGGAAAAAAAAACTAAGTGGCATTACGCATTGGGCAATTTGGGAAAACAAAGGAATACAGGTTAAATAATTTATCATATAGAGAAACAGATGCACAGGAAAGTGACATCAAAATTTATAATATTTTAGATTTTTGCATATTTCAACTCTACAATTTCTAAATTTTGATCGAATAAATGTCACAACTCAATAGTCCAATAAAAGTCACGGTAAAAAACTGTAATATGCACAGCGTGTCCTTGAAAAGTTTGTATATTTCAAAATCAGTATTATCAACTTTCTATAAATATTATAATCCCCTAATTTTAGCAAGTTGTTTTCTACTTATATACTACGTGATAAAGAAGGACAGACACAATTTTTGGTACACATGTTCAAGACCACAGGAATGGTATTTTCAAAAGCATCAGAAAGATTGGTTGTGTGTTGAGAACCCACAGTTCCTAATACGTTCTTAGGGTGTCTTATTTCAAGCTATCTGAACTTCATACGTAAGAGCTGCTAAAGTCTGTGGGGAGTATTGTAAATGCAGCAGTGTCCGGATAACCATGCTAATCATGACCCAAATATGTTCCTAAATCCCACATACGTGACAGATTCGGCAATCTTGGTGGACAGGGTTGATCTGATGTTGAGCCATAAAATCTATTGCTTGTTTGGCAACATGAGGTTTAGCATTGTCCTGCTGGAAAATACTGCTTTGGATAGTGTGAAGATATAGAATGACATATGGCTCTACTTCCACCACATTCTGGATGTATTGTCGGGCTGTCATGTTGCCTCTAATATGACAGCCCAACGTGCCTCTACTAGTGCTGATCTACTACCATACACGATAGCACACCATAACGTCTACTGTGCGATGGACATGACAACATGACGCTCTCTATCTCTCTGTCTTTCATTACATCGGCTTTTCACTCTTGTACGACCATCGTGTATTCCCAGGTAGAAACAGGATTCGTCACTAAAGATCACCAGGTTCTATTTTTAATCCCACTGAAGCCTCTTTCTATACCATTGTAAGCGGTTGGCTCAATGTTGACGAGTGAGATTAGTAGGAATGGCATACTGATGAGGGCTAACAAGCCCGAAACCAGTCTATGTCTGGTGGAGTGGCCGACAAGGGTTGTTCACACAGATACTGCAGGTGTAATTCAATGCCGGTCGGGGCATTAGTCCCCGGAGTAGTTGTTTCCTGCAGTATCAGTTATAGATTTAATGGCGCATCGCCCAGGTCGAGAGGTCTCCAGTTAAGTACTTACGACAATGTAGGTCGCTTCCTGCAAGTCGAGCCACTTACATCTCACTTGCAATCGAGGATCTTCATGCTCTGTGGTTCGCCTACAACGGCCAATGCCTCTCGCTCTGTGTCCACGTGCGGTAACACCGTACTATGGTAGGTAAGGATATGTTAGTCCTTTTAGAAATTTCTCTCTCTAATAAATCTGCTTTGCGCATCCGAACAATCCGGCCTCTTTCAAAGTCACTATGGTGGGAAATATGACCAAATCTGCATATTCTAGGCATAATCAGGGTTCTCAGCAATTTTTCAAAATCAAATTCCCTGACATTTCCAGGTTTTCCCTGACAAAGAGCATACAAAATTCATATTTTTAAAAACAATCTAAAATAAAACAAGTCAAATGGTAATGCATAAATGAGCCCATTCGCTGACAAAAACGTAAATATTTAATTTTATAAAAAAATATGTATTTCAGTCATCGAACATATTGTATTATGTTAAATATTAACAAATATAAATATTTAATTAATAGATCTAATAGAAATATGTATAAAGAGACACAACAAAAACCAATAAAAATAGATTTCACTACTGAGCAGACAGTTGTAAGCTGTTTTTTTATGATGAAATGTATTCAAATCGGTTCAAAACACTACATTTTCGCATTGAAACAGTGACGTACGTCACACAGGTTGCTTTTTAAACCGTGTTTAAAACGTCCACTGAATCTGGTTTGAACTCTTTGGATGCTTTGCTATTGGTATATGTAGCAGTTGCCTAAAAAGTAGAGATTCCAAAATCGGTGATTTAAATTTTCAGATTTTATGGTTGATATTTTTATACTTCTTATCTTGTTCATTTAAAAAGGAATTGGTTGTGGATTATTGTATGTACCTCTGCAAATTTTAACGTATTCTTAGACATCTTAAATTACATTACAAAAGCATCTTGTCACTCATATGTACGTAACTATTTGAAACAAATATTTGATGACATTACGTTTTGAAACTATACATTTTCTTAGTGCATTACATAAGTAATGTCACCATTGAATACGTTTTGAAATAGTCGATGAATACGGTTCGTTACAAAAAAGCTATTCACTCCAGATCACTGAAATGTAATTTTATATAAGTTCAGTGCTCCAGATCACTGAAATGTAATTTTATATTATGATGACTGGAATGCGCTAAAAGCTGCGCGAATGGATTATTCATGATCAGCGCCATATTTTGTTTTGTGCCTTTAGCAATGGCGGAGCAGTTGGGACTTAGCTGATTCTGAAATTGAAATGATATTGAATTCTGGATATGAAGAATTATTTTGTGCTATATGCTGGTTAATTTTACAGTCCCTTATAAAACATGACATGTTCCAACAATAACACCCACAAAAATATACAAAGAATAACACTAACGAGATACAAGATAAAAGAAGAAACCACACTGTACGCCAATGATGTGTTTGCAAATAAAATGGTTGTCTCTCTCTCGTACCCACATACATTACCAATGAAGTATGTCTTTGCTGAGTTTCATGTGCCTCCTTTTGTCTGCTCCTAGGTTTGGTACCTTTATTTGGATGCGCAATGGACTTTACGCATTCCATATCGTACATTTCAGTGCTCCAGATATATCCGTTTCTTTCTATCAATCTGCGGGTGCGTGTGATTGAAGCAAACAGAAATAGGCAACTGGGTGCGTTCATTAAATAAATAATTTTGACACGGCATGAGCCGCGTTCACAAATTTTCCCTGACGACAATAAAAATTCCCTGATTTTTGACGATTATTGGCACTTTCCCTGACGTTTCCCTGACAAAGTTCAAATTCCCTGACATTTCCAGGTTTTTCAGGTTTTCCCTGACGCTGAGAACCCTGATAATAAACTGTAAAAAATGTAATTTGCAACAACACTTGCAATACAAATGACAGCTTTATTTTTTCTTATGGACGCCAAACCGAAACGTCGCAATAAAAATCTACTGTGAAATTCATCGAAAAAATTACAGATGAATTTCGAAAACGCCTCATTTACTTTATTTCAAAATAACCTGAAGAGCTAGGACCGGTCTGCAAGTGCCATTAAGTTAGCAAAATAACCGTCTAAAACTTTCCCCATTTATCCTATCTCTTATAGTTTCCAAGATACATGCATCACCAAAATAGTCCATGTGGTATATAAAGTGAAAACCAATGGGTTATACTTCAAGAGTACCAGTCATTTACTACAGGTTTTAAATACCAACAATTTTTATAAGTGTTTCATTAACCATATTCATGATAGTATAACTTATGCAATCGATGTCCAAAACAAAATCGATTCATTTGTTCCATATGAATGAACAGTATATTTGTACTTTTATTATTTAAATCTGCTAATGACCAAAGCAATTTAAATCACTGCAAAAACATTTCCCTTATAACACTTGCCTATAATTAACACGCAGTATATTATACGGCCTTCAAAAAACAAATATTTTAAATTTTATAGCTACTGAAATACTCAGTAAATATTAAGCAAATTCTAAAGCCCTTAATATGCCAACAACAAGGCATATGTTTCACCTGGTGAACCTTATTAGCAACATGTACTTTAACTGAGACAGGTATGTGGCATCGAAAATAACGTGTGTATCCTCCACTTTAATGCATCAGCAATTTATAAAATTGTTGTGGTAGTCATGAAACGTCATTAGTTACTAACGATGTTGTCATGACTTGACTCGACCAAACAGCAGGTAAGACACGTTCGCGCTCTAACGCACCCATAGGGTCACCTTTGACCCACCAACACTTGGTGTGTCTCAATTCACCGACCTGACAGCCGCCACTTACTCACCTGGACAATAATTGATACTTCGAGAATGATTGTTGGAAATTGGTCGGTATCTTGAAACAATTTATTAGGTTTTATAAACGCTGTTATATATATATATATTATTTTACATTGAGTAATTTGATTTATCAAATTGTTATTGTATATTGACGTTTCTTAAGAAATTTGAATTTCATAGATGATATTTCACTAATGAAATATTTAAAAAAGAGGTCACTGCTTAATGGTTATTTTTATTAAGAACCAACTGATTTATCAATTTGATAATTAATAGATAATTTAACTTTCAATTAATAGTATATTACTTAACGAGCGGTAATTACCGCAAGTTGAATACTATACTTTATATACGACTATAACAATAAATACTAAGATACAAGTCAAAATTATTTTGTAAAAATATCAAATGACATTAGTCCCCTCAATGATAATAATTGACAGTTCCGCCTACTGAGAGGCGTTGGTAATTTAATAATTTTAAAATCTTTTAATTATTCATTCCTTTCCACTTGTTAAAAATTCTTTCCATTTTACACCAATGGAACGTATTTATCGGCTTAAAAATTTCCAAGAATTTACTGCGTACACTATTTACATACCGAATTATCATTGTAGAAGCCCTGCGTGAGTTATAAAAACTCACGCTATTTGTTTATTGATACTATTAATTACTCAAAAGCAGTTGAATAATTAATATATAAATTAATAGTAGATAAATTGAATTACATGTTATAAATATTAACAACACAACTTTGGCAATTTGTAAGATTAATATCATATGAATGCTGTTTTATAGTTAGAAGGTCTGCTCGTGTGTTATCTAGAAGTGAATAAGATGATCGTCCGTGCCCTGTATATTGTTAAGGCTGTCATAAATTGAGAAAAAAGCAATCTTCTTTGGCATTTACACTAAAAGTATTTATACCAACGACAGTGATAAAGAATTCTCGGAAAACTTTGGTTTTTATATCCGGTAAGAAGATATAAAAAATGTTTACTTAATTTTTTAGGTTTTCTAACAGCAAATTAGTTAACTCGTCCACTCTGTATGCACCTCCAAATCCAATACCTAATTAAGGCAACCTTAAATTATGCATTTATGAAATAGCAAAATTTCAATAGCAAACATTTTCCTATTCTTACCTTTGTTAGCAAGAATTTTGTGTGATCGGTATCTTGTAAAAATTTCCTCTTTAGCTAAATTCTTGACTTTTTTGGTTTGTATCCCACTGATAGCTTTTTTAGAAAAGCAATTAAATTGTTGAAATTACTGATGACAATATTTTGCCGCAAGAGAACGCCCAAATACTAGATGATTTGTAATTCTTGGATAATTCCTCAAAAAATGCTCATAATACCTTTTCTTTTGCTTCATATTTTATATTCTTAGATGCACACCAATCAGTGAATCGTTTATAAAAATTTTCGTAATTGGTTCTCGATTTATCTGGTAAAAGTTACAGCATCTATCTACACCACTATTTTTACAAGAAAATGTAAAAACGAAAACTCAATTTTGTTTACAACAAGTTTGACAGGTTACCATAACAATGCCTTTGCTTCTTGATTTTGAATAAAAACTGGATCTGATTTTGGGCTTCTCTCAATTTAAGGAGTAGATACAATTTTTTGCAGTTCTATATAAAAGTACACGTGGGATAACGGCATTTTTTATTACATTCGTGAAATTACACTGTCTCACTCTTGTATAATAATGCCTATATCCCACTTGTACTATAAATCACTATTAAACATTCATACCAGTCTCAGCCAGGCAGCGGAAGTGATAAGACGTTAGTTACATAAGGGTTAAGAAGTGAATTTAGATTTAAGTGTTCAAATTAGTAAATAGTTATATTTAAAATAAATAATAGTTATAAGTGCAATTAGTGAAATAAGTGTAATAAAAATCATTTAAATATGAGTGTCGCAAGTGGGGGGGATCCCCCTGATATAGAAACAACTCCTACAAGAAGGACCACTAGATCATCCTCTGATATGGAATTAGATTCCCCACGAAACACATCTCAAATAAATGAAAATAACAGTCAGGTAGAAAATTCTAGAATTCGAGAAAATCACAAATATTCAAGGTATGATTCAGGACCATTTCACGTTTACGTAGAAAATATTAATACCGAATTTAAAGGTAGGTTGAATGCACTAAAGGTAGGTGAAATAGTTTTAACAAATTGGCCAGTTTTGGATACTAAAATTAAGAGCATAGACTCCATAGGAAGAAATAGGGTTAGAATACAATTCAAAGAAGCAAGTAGTGCAAACTATATAGTGGATCAAAATAATTCAGACATTTTCAAAAAACATTATCTAGAAGCCTATATTCCAAAATTTGTAATCTTTAGACAGGGAGTAATAAAAGGTATTCCTACGGATTACTCAGAACAATATTTAGAAGACAGGATTAAACAAGTAGACCATCACTGTAAATTTGAAGTGGATAAAGTTAAAAGAATGAATAGAAAAACTGTTCAAGATGGACAAAAAATGTTCATTCCAACAGGTACATGTGTGGTAACATTTAGGACTCAGTCACTACCAAAATACATAGAAATCAACAAAGTTATAGCCAAAGTAGAACCTTACATACAAAAAGTGCTACTTTGTTTTAATTGTTACCGATATGGACATTTGGGCAAACAGTGTAACAGCAAACCTAGGTGCAACAATTGTGGCGACGAACACATTACACAGAACTGTCAAAATACAGCAAATATAAAATGCTTCAATTGTAATGGAAGCCATTTCACTTCAAGTTTACAGGCATGCCCAGAATACAAGAGACAAAAACTAATTAAAGCAACTATGAGTGAATTAAACATCAGCTACAATGACGCTTCAAAAAAAATTCCAAAGAACTCTTACGCCAGTGTAGTATCTAACAACAATAATACGTCACACCAATATCCTAGTAATAACACAGTAACAAATAACGAAATTAATATTACTACTAACACAAATGCAAGTATTTTCACAAATAAACACCATAATACATATACACCACAAAAAACTTCAGTCGTACAATCAGCTAAAAGAATTAGAGAATCATCTCCAGACCCCACTTTTGCTCTGCGAAATGCAATAATTGCCCCCATAAATATTCCTAGCACATCAGGAGGTATTGTGGGACAGCCTACATACATCGAAAATTTAAGCAATGCTACTAATCTCTGTACTGCTCAAGATAAACTAACTAACATCATTTTAGATACAGTAATTTTTATTGTAAATAGTTTTAAGGAAAATAACAGCTACGAAATTCAGCAAACAGCGTTAAAAAATATAATTAGAGAAAGGTTACAATATAGCGAGTCATCAAATTCCCAGCCCTAAATAATAATATAAAATTTTGTCAATGGAACTGTAGATCTGCCGTGGCTAATAAAACAAACTTAGAATTTCTTTTACATACTAATAAAATAGATATAGCTTTTTTGTCAGAGACATGGTTTAAACCGAACAATTACATAAACTTCTTAGGGTACAACACTGTTAGGAAAGACCGTAGTGACGGAAAAGGGGGTGTGGCTATTCTTATAACTTCACAATATTGTTTCAAAGAAATTCCTCTGTTGAACAACCCCCTGATTCCCTCAGTATGTGTTAGTGTAACATTTAATAAAAAAGAAATAACATTAGTAGCTCTATACATAAAACCTCAGACAAAAGTTACATCACAACAATGGATTTCCTTTTTCAATAGTATTCCAAAACCTTGTTTAATTGGTGGCGATTTCAATGCACACCATGTCTCATGGGGCTGTGACTTTGTGGACTCGTATGGAAACAGTTTGCTGGAATCTATTGACCACTGCAACTTAGTTTATTTAAATGACGGATCTGCAACTTTAATAAACTACAGAGGCAAAACAAACAGCGCTATTGATATCACACTTTGTAGTCCGGAAATTGCACACTCATTATCTTGGACAGTGCTAGATGACTCATTTGGATCCAATCACCTTCCAATTATAATAGAGTATCAGATATCAAATAACAATAATCAAATATGTAAAAGAACGCACAAAATTTGGCAAACCAATAAAGCTGACTGGAATTTATATCGTATCCACCTAGAAACAAAATATGCTGGAAACTATGGAGAAATGATCGAAAACATAAATTCTGCAGCAGAATTAACAATCCCGAAAACAAAACAATTAACAAATAAAAAACACACATACAAACCGTGGTGGGATGAAAATTGTATTGAAGTTATTAAAAATAGAAAGCGAGCTTTTAAGAAATATAAAGAAGATCCTAATTTAAGAAATTTACTAAATTACAAGAAAACAGATGCAATAGCAAAAAAGAAATTAAAAGAAACAAAAAAACAAAAATGGAAAGAATACTGTGGAAGTCTTAACAAAAACACACCGATAAAAGAAGTTTGGTATAAACTTAACCAATACAAAAATAGGAAAATGGAAAACAAAATTCCACTAAATCCTCAAGCCGAATGGATTGAAACTTTTCATTGTAAACTAGCTCCGCTTTGGGTTAACAACGAAAACGAAAAAATATATCAAATGATTTTAGAACAATCACACCAGGCAGAATGGAATAATGATCTATTAAAACAATTTACAAGATCAGAATTAAACAAAGCATTAAAACAGCATAACAATACATCTCCGGGTAAAGATAACATAACATATTCGATGCTCTCAGAACTACCTGAGGGTGCCAAGATAAACCTCTTGGAAATATTTAATTCCATATGGCTCATCAAATCACCTATTCCAACAGAATGGTCTGAATACATAATTCTACCATTTAAAAAATCAGCAAAACCTATAGAACAGGCGGACTCTTACAGACCAATAGCACTAGCGTCCTGTATTTTAAAAACTTATGAAAGATTAATAAAAAATCGCTTAGAACATTGGTTAGAAAGAGAAAACCTTTTACCTCATTATCAATATGGATTCAGGCGAGGACGCTCTACACAAGAAGCTTTAGGAATTCTAGTTAACGACATCCAATTGTCATTCACAAAAAACAACACTGTAATGGCCGCATTCTTAGATATTAAAGGAGCATATGATAACGTACTGTTAGACGTATTGATAACAAAAATGATCAAATTACGCATCCCTCCAAGAATAGCACTACACCTCGTAAACATGTTTACAAATAGAAACATTTATATAAAGATAAATGAATCACTTCTGCCCTCACGGAATTCCTCAATGGGTCTCCCTCAAGGAAGTATCCTTAGCCCACTGTTTTTCATAATATATACCATGGATTTAGAAATGACCCTAGAAAAGGACGTTAAGCTGATACAATTCGCTGATGATATATGCATATATTCTCAAGGCAAACTATTCAATAATTGTGCACGTGATTTAGGAAGAACCATGGATAATATAAAAATTTGGACTGAAAATAACGGCTTTTCCATATCCCAAAGTAAATCAGCTGTCTGTACCTTTTCCAGGAGCAGGATACAAATTTCACCAAACATCAACTTAGGACCTTATCAGTTTCCACATAAGAATACTGTAAAATATCTGGGCATTATAATCGACAGAAAACTTTTATGGAAGGATCAAATTCAACAAATAATCAAGAGAACCGAAAATTCTATAAATATCATAAGAACATTCACAAGGAGTTCATGGGGAGCGGATCCAAACACAGCACTGCTATTTTACAAATCTTTAGTAAGATCAATGGTGGATTATGGAAGTGTCTTATATGGTTCTGCATCAGACACGCATTTGAAAAAAATAGAAGTAGTTAAAAATAAATGTCTACGGCTATGCTTAGGTCTATTGAAAACCACTCCAATAAATGTGATTGAAACAGAAAGTTGTGAACCACCATTGGCCTTGAGAAGACAATACTTGAGCGATAAATTTGTAACCAAAATGTATTCAAAAAGCAGCCACATCATAGAAAATCTTCATACCCTAACCATACTGAGCCTTTCATCATCATATTGGATAAAGAAAAAATCACCACTTACGGTCAACTCATACTTACAAATATTAGAAAACCCACATCAGTGCCACAAAGACAAGTTAGATCCCTACTATAATACAAAATATCAGGATCTGTTAAACGAAATAAATTGCCATTATCTAAATATAAACGTTCCGCAACTTGCAGATACAATATTTCAAAACGAAATAAAATACAGATGGCCTAACTCCAACTATATATTCACCGACGGATCCAAAATAAACAGCCAAACCGGATGCTCCTTTTATCATGCAAATAATAAATATCATGAAATTTACAAATTACCTGATACAGCGACAGTATATACAGCAGAACAATTTGCAATACAAAAAGCTATGGAATATTCAAAAACATTAATAAATCCAAACTCCGTCATCTTTACGGATTGCAAGAGTTTAGTGGACAAACTTAAAACTACAAAAAAACTAATCAAAATCGACAATATGCTTCAAAAAATTCTAACCACGTATGGAGAACTAATACAAGATAACAAATCTTTGGAGATCGTTTGGATTAAGGGTCACATAGGCATTATACAAAACGAAATAGTTGACCAATATGCTAAGCTGGCCGTAACATCAGGAACACCTGTAGACAATACTATCTTACCTCCTTCCGATCTATCTGCAGAATATTTAAAAAATCTTAAATCAAAATGGCAGAATATATATGAAAACTCACCTACAGGAAAATCTTACAAACAAATACAGCCAATAATACGAAAACAACCATGGTTCTATTCAACAGACAATTCATCAAAACAATTACAAGAATTAGAACAAATCATGCTCTATACCCTAAATACAAATTTAAGATAGGTTTATCTGATAATCCAAATTGCAGATGCAATGATATTGGAGATTTACATCATCCAATTTTAGAATGTCCATACCATTCAAATAACCGAGAATCTCTCTATCGCGACTTGCACAAACTTGGACTACAATTTCCGTTAAATATTAATATAATTTTACATTCCGAAAGCATTAATGTATATGATTGTTTATATAAATTCTTGAAACGACCTAATATTAATATGTAAGTTCAGTGGCCAATGTAACATAAAGAAATATAGTATCTACTTATATAGGTATAATTTAAGAAATTCTGTAACGAAACTGTAACTGTATAGCCTGAACTGTGTATATACTAAATAAGATAATGGGAAAAAAATAAGAAAAACACAAAACAGTAATAGTAGATTAGTAAATTCATGCCGAAAAAATACCACAAAATACAAATGAATCAAAAATATCTACACAAACCAAAATTAAATTATAACAAACCTGAAAAAAAAAATACCAAAAGAAAAAAAATCAGGCAAATTAATAAAGCATTCATTAAAAGAAAATATAAATATACATGTATACATAAACAGCAATATTTTTGCGTTCAAAAGACATGTAGCAAAAAAAAGGAAAAAAAAAAACTTGCATATGCATAATACTATATAAAATCAAATTCGAAGCTATTACTAATCAATCTGTGCATGTAAAAGAATTTTGCAAAATGTTGTAATGTCTGAGCAATATAGAAAACATATATGTGTTTATATACGTTTAATATATAAAATCAAATAAGTGGTTGTTCTATCAATATCTGTCCTCACTGATTATAGAATTTATTATTAAATACGTAGCTCTGGCTAATTGGTACGACCAAAGCCATTATTCAAACACACACACACAACATTCATACTTATTCTATAGGTCTTTGTGTGACCCCGAATAATGCGTAAAAATTTGAGGGTAGAAGAAGAAGAAAGGTATTTATTGGCTGCATTAGTACATTTAACAATATTATATTAGTAAGTCTTATAAACACAAACATTGGGTTATTAATCCAAAAAGCTCAAGTCACGCTATAGTACATTTAAAAAATACATTTAAGGGATTGGAAATAATTTAAGAACAATGATAAGTAAGTCAAATGAATTGCATTATTACATATTTGAAGCTAAACAAGAAAAAATATAAACAAACAATTATTATAAGCAAATAGGGAAATGCGAAAAACACTTAAAGAACTGAAAACAAGTATAAAACAATAATAATTAACTTACGGAGTTAATTTACATACAGGGTATCCCAACGAAAATTTGACCCCCTATAATTGGAAAAACGAATAATATTTCAAAATTCGCCGAGACCCGTCGATTTTTGTTCTTTGGGGGAACTTTTGACAGTCAAGCCAACTCGATATGTTCATCCCCCTAATGCCTAGCAACCCCAACTTAAAAATTTCAAATGCAACTACCCCACTTGTGGCACATCATTTTAAAACCTTTTTTATTGCGAATACAGTGACGTACCGTTTTTAGAAATCGGTTGAGATTTGACAGAATTATTGGTTACAAACGAAAAGATGACAAACCAATTTACGCGAATTAAGTATGTACCGAACGAGAACGTTGTAAATAACTTAATACATTTATAATATCAAACGACGTTTATTCAAAGTAAGCGGTACAGAGGTATAGTTCACACTGAAGCTAAGCTGGATCTGGAACTCTATATATAAGGAAATAAATGCAAGTCTCAGCATAAGATAAAATGACTAATATGGTAACTATATGTTACAGCAAAGAAATAGAATATAAGCAAAAATATATATAGGGTGCAAAAAGGGTATATGTATAATTCCTCCCGTCGTAGAGGAGCTCACGGGGTGAAGCGACCAGGGTCCTAGTGGGCGGTAGTCGCTCCTTCTGGGATTGAGACATCTGGGGCAGCGAAGTCCTCATCTGGAGCCAAGGCTCAGGGTGCTTCTTCATTTTGATGCTCATCTTCACGGAGGGTAATAAGGATACAGCAGGAGTCACTGTTCCTGGTGTGGTGACTGGAGATCATCGGAATATACGTGATTCCAGTCGTTGGATTTATAATATTCCTGGAGTTTCAGGGTTTTCTTGGGACGTCGTTGTCCTCTCATTTGAGTTTGACCTTCGTAGGAAAATTCTAGGTATTGTTATTTTTGTAATCGATTCTCTTTTCTTGAAAATAAAATATATTATTAGTATTAAAATTACGAGTATGATAATATAAATGAAATAGTGTGGTTGTTGATATGGATCTTGGTCGAACAGTTCCAGGGTTGGATTTCATACTTGGATATACTCTCCGCTAAACTACTCAGTTCATCTAGCTGTATGTTTTCCAAGTTTATTTTAATTTTGCTGTCATTAAAAGGCAGACTAATTTGTGGTAATAATGTGACTTGGCTTAACTGGGTCATTGCTCCGAAAAATCTTTCATCTCTAATTTGTAGGGTACATGTGTCTTCGATGGACACGAGGTATGATTTATATTGGTTGAATTGGATTATTTGTTCGTCGTGGCATTTTATGTTTCCTAGAGTTTCTTGTGAGTTGTAAACTATATAACGATTTTGAATTTGGTGAATAGAATTTCCTTGAATTTGGGATGTGCTACAGTCGATAGGGTTCTGTCGCTGAATTAACGAATTTATACAGTTGTCTCTGAGGTTGATGTTGTTGCATAAGTACAGGCCTGGGATTTGGGTACATTCTTCGTTTTGGTTGAAGATTTCTTGTTGATTCTTAAGTAAGTAGGTTGAGGTAGGAATAAGTAGGGTTTGATTCAAGGGTACAGGTAAGACTTGGAAATATTCATAGGTTTGTATTTGGAATATGGGAATTTGAAAGTTGATATAAACTTTATAATCGTGTATATGAATTTTGATTGAGGCTAATTTGTAATAGTCGCTTAATGGGGCTTTGATTATGGATTCTTTTGGGTATATTTGTTTTAGATTTTTAAAGACCGTTTGTAAGTGTTCGAAATTTAAAATATTATGAGAGATAATATTTAGATGTGAAAATAAGATAATTTCTTGTATATCTTCTAATTGGTTTATAATGTCTAATAGTTCAATTTCGATACTTGTGACCTGAATAGCATATAGGGCGCTGTACGTTCTTTTGGCTACTTGTTTAACATTTTGATCTAACGACTGTAAAGTATTATTTAATTTTGATGAGAGGGTGGTTAAATAACTTAATTGTTCTTTTTGTTGAGATCGTAAATTAAATTGATTTCTTTCTAAAATTTCTAGTTTCTTTTCTATTTGTTCTCTGTCTTGATTGTCCATGAGGCCAAAGAGTTCGTTGTATCCAGTACCGATAAAATTTAGTAATCCTCGTTTTTACGAGTCATGAAGAATATGGTTGATAGTTTGTTATTGATATTATTCATTAATGGAGCAAGTTGCATAATTGAGTGATTTCCATTAGTCAAATTTTGAATAGTATTTGATAAGTTTTGCAAATTTATTATCTGTAGGAAATTATGTGAATGTGTAGCTATTTTTGCTTTACCTAGGTAAATGGGGAGTATGGGATTCTGTAATTCAATTATTTCGGAAAAGGCGTGCCAGAGGAATATTGTCGTCACTGTCAGTAAAATCTTCATCCTGCAACAGAGGAGAAGTATCAGGGATTTTGATTTCTTGACATGTTTTTATGAATCTTTCCTTGTTTTGTTTGAATAGTAGGGCCGTTGTCTGCCATAACTATGGCTTTCTTAAATTTTGGTCTTGTTTTATGTCTGTTTGCTAAATTGTCTTTTATTAGTATGTCTTGTAGAATTTTGACTTTTTGTGGTTCGGTTTTATTTTTATTTACCCGGTCTAAAGTTTTTTGTTTTGTCACTTCAATTTTGTTTTGTACGTCCTCGTATAATTTTGAATAAATTTGTTTTTGTTTTTCTATAAAATTTGTGGTAATTATTCTTTCATCTATTTCTATGTTTTGGGGTGAAGCTAATATTATTTCTAAGGGTGTTTTTGAGTTACAGAGTGTACAGAATTATTATATCCAATGGTTGCTAATTTAATTAGAGTTTCTTGATTTAAAGTAGGGTTATCTAATTTCAAAGCTCTGATGGAGTCTAAAATTGTTGAGTGGAAACGTTCGACTGGACTATTAGAATTTGAGTTACTGACGCTAGTGAAATGTAAAATTATTTTATGTAGTTGACAAAATTCTGAAAATATTTTATTCATTAAATTCACTGCCTTGATCACAGATTATTTTGACTGGCTTTCCGTAATGGGAGATGTAATTTAGAATAGTATTAGTCGTTGTTATAGCATTTCTACTAGGTATAGGATAGGCTTGTCCTAATTTTGAAAATGTGTCAAAAACAGTTAAGAATTGATTTTTATCAAAGAATAGTATGTCTATGTGTATAATGTCGAAAGGTTTAGTGGGCGTTTCCGTTTTTGGATTGGTGGATTTTGTGGGTGTCTATCATATTTCGCTCGATTACATGTTTCACAGTTATTTATATAGGTTGTTATTGTTTCTTTCATATTAGGCCAATAGTGAGTTTTGCTAAAGAATTATAAACAGTGTCAATGCCTCTGTGTACTGTATTTACTTCATGTTGTTTCATTATTAATCTAATTTGGGATTCTAGTTTTCTACATCTTGAGTTTTTAGTGTGGAGATTCTAAATTTAATTGTATTATTAAAGAATTTTGGTATTAGATGTTCAAAACATTGTCTAGCTTTTTGGTCATAAAAATATAAACAGTTTATTTCTTTTGGTTTTAGAAAGTTTCGTAATATTTTAGCTTTATTTTGATCTGAAAGTTGAGGATTAAATACTATAAAAATTGAGTTTTTATCAAAGGTCTGGTTAGTCTGTGCCAGTAAGGTTGAACAAGATTTGGATTCAGAGCGATAGATATTTGATATTTGAATTGGTTTATCGGTTGGTCGGTTATAGGTAATTCTGCTACTGGATTTTCTATTGATGTATGTATTGTCTCGTTATCGTCAGGTTCTGGAATATGTAATACTGGAGGAGAGGGTTCTGGTATGTGTAATACTGGAGGAGAAGGTTCTGGAAGTTCTCGTAAAATATCGTTAAGTAATTCTTCGTCAATGGGTGAGTTAGGTCTATCCACATTTACTAACATGGATAGAGTATCGTCATCTAGAATAGGTAAGTCTAAGGCTTGAGAGGTAGAGGGTTGAAGTTGGTGAATGTTAATGTCTGGGGGAAATCGGGATAATGCATCTGCAACATTGTTTTCTTTTCCTTTAATATATTTTACTTCATATTCAAATTCTTCTAATTTTAGTCTCCAACGGACTAATCTAGACTGAGGGTCTTTTAGGGAAAAAAGCCATTGAAGGGTTTGTGATCTGTATTTATTATAAATTTTCTTCCGTATAAATAAGGTCTAAAATATTTGGTTGCCCAAACGATTGCTAATAATTCCTTTTCGATTGTCGAATAATTTATTTCTGCCGGATTTAAAGTTCTACTTGCGTATGAAATTGGGTGACCATTTTGGGATAAAACAGCTCCGATCGCGAAGTTAGATGCGTCGGTGGTTAATACAAAAGTTTTTGAAAAATCTGGGAAAGCTTAAAGGGGTTCATTAGATAAAATATTTTTACATAAATTTACTGATTCTAGAAATTCAGGGTGTTCAATTTTGTTTCCTTTTTTTAAACATCGGGTTAGTGGTTTTGTTATTTTTGCAAAGTTATTTATAAATTTTCGATAAAATCCTACAAGTCCAAGAAAGGATTTTATATCTTTAGGCGTTTTGGGAATAGGAAATTTTTGAATGGCTTTTACCTTGTCTGGATTTGGTTTTATTCCTGAAGGGTAATGATATGTCCTAAAAATGTTGTTTCTTTTTTAAAAATTCAGATTTGTCTAATTGGATTTTTAGATTTGCTTTTCTTAATGCTTCAAATACTAGTTTTAAATTTTGAATGTGTTCCTGAAGGAAGTACTAAAAATTACAATGTCGTCCATATATACGAGGCAAATTTTGTTTTGTAAATCTCTAAGAACATTGTCCATGACTCTCTGAAAAGGTTGCGGGGGCGTTTTTGAGACCAAAGGGAACCCTTAAAAACTCGTAATGCCCATTGTTAGTGTTAAAAGCGGTTTTTTGGATTGATTCTGGAGACATTTCTATTTGATGAAAACCGGATGCTAGGTCAAGGGTAGTGAAATATTGGGATCGTCTAGTTTGTCTAATATGTCTGTGATGTTTGGAATAGGATATCTGTCGGTAACTGTCTTTTCGTTAACTTTTCGGTAGTCTACTACGAGTCGCCATTTTTATTTCCGGAAGCGTCTAATTTTTGGGTACAATCCATATGGGACTGGACCATGGTGAATCTGAAGGTCGGATTATATTATTTTGTAATAAGGATTGAATTTGTGATTTCACTTCTTGTTTATGTATTTCTGGATATCTATATGTTTTTGTATGAACAGGAATTTCGTCTTCAGTTTTTATTTGATGTTTAACTTGATTAGTGAAAGTCAAAGGATCGCCAGGAAAATAAAAAACATCATAATAATTTTTGCAAAGGGGTATTAAATGTTGTTTTTCTTCTTTAGATAAATGTTCTGTTCTTAATAAATTTGGAATTTGTTCCCTTTTTACATTTACTTGCATCTGAAGAAATTTGGAAATTGTATAACTCGAAATTTTCTATATTTTGACAAGGAATAGGTTTTCAAAATAAAAAGTTTTGTTTCATTAGAGGGATTAAAAAGTTTTACCGGGGCATATCCGTCTTCGCTGGTTGTTAATGTTTCTCTAAGTATTAAATTATTTAAATTTTGAAAAGGTATTAAAATATCGCCAAAGTTTGCTTCTACAGGGATGGTTGTTTTTAAATACTCATTTGGGGCAAGTGTCACTCGTCTTGTTATGTCATAGGGATCACGTAAATAAAGGGGAATATTAAAATTTTGTCCTATAAGTCTGTTGTTAGGTAAGTCAATTATCATATTAAATTTTTTCATATCATGGTAGCCAATAAGTCCGTCAAAATAGTTGTGAAAATCATAAGATAATACCTCTAAATTTTGATTTGAATTAAATTCCGAAAAAGCGGGTACATGAGCTTTTGTTTAATAGTACATTTTCCTAAAATAGTTTTTACTTGAGTTGAAAAATTAAAAATTTGATTTGGACAGATTTTTCTATTATGTCAGGTCGTAACATAGAATATGAAGCGCCTGTATCTATTAAAAGTTTCAAAGGGGATAAGGATGTTGTGAAATTTCTATATATGGTAACTGGGCAGCTAATTGGATATTATTTTCTACTATATTTGGTTGTCTTGAGGAGGGTCAAAGGAAAATTTTGGTTATAAAAATCCTGGTTACAATTTTGATTAAAATCTTCGTCATTATAATCTGTTTCAAAATTTTGTTCAAAAGGTAAATTGTCGTTTTGACATTCTTGACTAGGGTCGAAATCTAGATCACAATTTTGTTCAAAGTTTTGTTCTTCAATATTAAAATTTTCGTTAGTTCTAGGGAAATTTTGCCTATTCAGTTTTGTCTAAAATTTTGTTGGTTTTGCCTGAAATTTTGATGATTACTTCTAGTGTTATGTGTTTGGTTTACAAATGACTGGACTCCTGACATCGGAGTGGGATGACTTTGTCTGTAATTTTGATAAGTTCCCGAAGCTTGTTGATTTCGGTTTTGATTATGATTTTGATTATAATTTTGATTAAAATTTGGATTTCTTGGTGGAAGAGGTGGTCTTGCAAAATTTTGATTTTGGAAATTTGGTTTAAAATTTTGGTTAGTTCTAAAATTCATATTAGGATTATTATTTCTTTGGGGAATTTTAGGTGGGACTGACGGTGGTTGTGAATAAGACATGTTTTTTCTAAGTTGTTCTTTGTATTGATTAAACTGTAGTTCTCTATTTACGAAAGATATCGCGTCTTCTAAAGTAGTTTTGTCAGCTGTCCGTATCATTGACTGTAAATTATCTGGCAAGTTAGCAACGTACGTGTCGAGAGCGAGTCTGGCATAAATATCCTGATAAGCTTGTTTTTCAACAGCTGAGATATTCAAGTTCACTAATTTCTGAGATAAAATTGACCTCAGGTGCTGGATTCTATTCGAGAATTCCTGCAAGGTTTCGTTTTTAGGGTTATATCGCATATGGATTAAGTCCTGCTGAAGGCATGGGAGATCTCTACAATCTCCGAAATTTTGTTGTAATAAATTTTTGATTTGTGTCCAAGTTTGGATTTCCAAACGTTGGTTTAAAATAATTTCGGCTTGGCCTGTGATTTTAGATCTGATACCCGCAAGTAAATATACCATGCGGTCAGTTCTTTCAGGTATATTAAATATTCTAATTAATTCGTCGCATAATTTGCAAAACGTTTGTAACTTAGTTTGTGAACCATCAAAGACTGGTATCACATCAAGAAAAGCTTTTGCTTCATTTATATTTGAATTAGTAGTCATATTTTCACTATTTAATGTACTAGTTAATTGATTTACTAAATTATCTATCTCGTTCTGATTAACGGAGAGTCCAACACCGACAGGGACCTGGTATGGATTTTCTACACGTAATCTAGCTTGAGAATTACTATCCTTTGGCATCTGAACAAGTACTTCGTTTTCAGTCGAGTTGACTCATAAACAAATTGTTTTTAATAGTCACTCGACAAAAGAAAAGGGACAGAGAAAAAATATATAAAATGAATATAGAACAATTAAATTCACTTAATCACTTCCTAAAGAATTTAACCCTAACTAATTTTGAACGTACACAAGCAAGTGTAGATCAAAATGTCTTTTCGCCCCACAAGTATATAAAAAACCAGTTTATATCAACTTAGCGAGGAATGGAGTGGAAAAATACAAGAGGGACTTACTTTGAATCGTCGCTGACGGTCCAGGGATCTCGGCGTCAAGTTAACCAACCACTTGAAGTTCCGAATCCAATAAATTTCACCTGAGAGCTGGACAGGTTCTGGATCTTCAACAAAGTACAGGAGTACACCAAGGATCTCACTCACTCACTCACGAGAATTCAGAGACTTGTTTGTAGATCCTACCGACTGCGCCAATTAAGTATGTACCGAACGAGAACGTTGTAAATAACTTAATACATTTATAATATCAAACGACGTTTATTCAAAGTAAGCGGTACAGAGGTATAGTTCACACTGAAGCTAAGCTGGATCTGGAACTCTATATATAAGGAAATAAATGCAAGTCTCAGCATAAGATAAAAATGACTAATATGGTAACTATATGTTACAGCAAAGAAATAGAATATAAGCAAAAATATATATAGGGTGCAAAAAGGGTATATGTATAATTCGCGTAGTAATTTCTACACAAATGCCCACCACTAATAAGTTTTCATCTACTACACATGACCGCATTACCTAATTGTTATTGATGTGTCTATCAGTTTACAAAAAGTCAGAAATGAAATAAAAAAGCTGAAGCAAATAAAACTAGATACTAAAATAGTTATTAGAAGAAGATACTTAAGTTTATAGGAATTCAGACTTTTTCAAATAACAAAAATCAGTACTACAAAGAAAGTCAGTGTTTTTGCTTGTGACCAAGAAATCGTTAGTTTCAGCAGTTATTGAAAGTATTAACGTGTGTCCTATATTGTTTATTCTATCGCGGAAATAGTAGAAATTGTTGCAATTTATTATCGAAATCACGATTGTGCTAAAGCTACAGCACGAATTTGTAATGCCAATCATCCTGAAAAAAATGTAAACCACCAGTACGTTAAACACTTGATTGACAAATTTGTTGCAACAGGTTCGCTTTTAAACAAGAATCGTGAAGTAATTGGGCCAGTTCGAAATGAAGCAGTTGAAGTGGCAGTTTTGGGTCATGTACAGATGGATAATAAGCAATCGATTACAACTGTGTCTGAAGCTTCTGGCGTATCCCGTTCCAGTGTTCATCGAATTTTGAAAAACACAAGTTTCATCCATTTAAGATGACGCTGGTTCAAGAGTTACATGAAGATAACACTAACTACTACTGAATCCAAATCTTCTCTACAATACATGTTTCTCCGACGAATTCACATATATGTTGAATGGCGAAGTGAATACACACAATTGTCGTAATTGCAGTGATACTAATCCCCATTTAATCAGGGAATTTCATCCACAGACACCTCAAAAAATGAAAGTATGGGCAGGCATTTTGGCCGACCATCTTGTTGGATCATTTTTCATCCAAGGTAATCTCGATGGAAGTACCTATCTAGAATTATTAGAAAGTACAATTGATACTATGAAAAAAGAGATTTTAGAAAGTGACGACAATTTACAAGAAAATGAAATAACCTTCCAACAAGATGGTGCGCCCCGCACTATGCTGCTGCTGTGCGGCAATTTTGGATGACCATTTCCCGGGGCATTGGATTGGAAGAAGAGGTCCCGTCGAATGGCCACCAAGATCTCCGGATCTGTCCCCTTTGGACTTTTTTCTGTGGGGTCATTTAAAATCACGAGTGTACGCCACTCAGCCGGAAACATTGCAAGTGCTACGTCAGAGAATTGTAGAAAAATGCCGATTAATAACTGCGGATGTCTTTAATAATGTTCGAACAGAATTTGAAAACAAACTGTATTATTGTTTGGAAGTTAACGGGGGTCATTTTGAGCAATTCATCAAATAAATCTGATTTATTATTTGCTTCAGCTTTTTATTTCATTTCTGTATACTGATAGACACATCAATAACAATTAGGTAATGCGGTCATGTGTAGTAGATGAAAAACTTATTAGTGGTGGGCATTTGTGTAGAAATTACTACGCGTAAGTTGGTTTGTCATCTTTTCGTTTGTAACCAATAATTCTGTCAAATCTCAACCGATTTCTAAAAACGGTACGTCACTGTATTCGCAATGAAAAGGGCTTTAAAATGATGTACCACAAGTGGGGTAGTTGCATTTGAAATTTTTAAGTTGGGGTTGCTAGGCATTAGGGGGATGAACATATCGAGTTGGCTTGACTGTCAAAAAAGCTCCCCCCAAGAACAAAAATCGACGGGTCTCGGCGAATTTTGAAATATTATTCGGTTTTCCAATTATAGGCGGGTCAAATTTTCGTTGGGATACCCTGTATGTATGGCAATTAAGTTCCGGGAATTTGTCAATGAAAAAACAAGCAAATTAAATATCGCCAAAGTTGTATTATAAGAATAAGACCTGCCAATTACGAAATGTCAACTATGAATTTTCTTAGTATTTCAATACGAGTTTCTGTGCAACTCACTCATTTTTACTCATCTATGACACGTTCCCAATATTATCTTACAACTGATACTTTTAAAAAGATCTCCAGTCAAAGCACCCTGTGAACGATCCTCCGATATATGCAATAAAACGCCTGAAGACTAATTGCATGAGTTGTATCTAGTTATGAATACCATTACACAAAATATTCAGGCGTGCCTTATCCCGGCACAGTGGATGCATCAAAATCACCGCAGGATGACTCGGTTCCTTCAGCAGGCTGTCGGTCGTCGTGGCAGCATTACATGGGCATGGGCATGGTACAGGCAGATAAGTTCGAAGGCTTGGAATTACAATTAGCGGGGCCAGTAGCATGCTGTGCGGGATTATAGACAGTAATC
The DNA here is from genome assembly GCA_025584915.1 of Monochamus saltuarius. NCBI lineage: Eukaryota > Metazoa > Arthropoda > Insecta > Coleoptera > Cerambycidae > Monochamus > Monochamus saltuarius. Next base: position 73,699,742 of record CM046721.1, on the reverse strand, counting down.
AGGGCTGTTGTGTTGAATCAGGTCCTTTGAGACTTCACCAAGGAATGACTGGCATATAAGCAAGGCGGCCGGGCGTTTCGACATGGAAGTCTTACGAATGTGACAAAAAACGTGCTGGCTTCTTATTTGGTTTTGGTTTGTTAGCGGTGGATGAGAAGCTTTACCGGGAGCACTTCTTAGTGGAAAATTAATGCTTACACACAGTGTAACGGTATAAAACATTTAATATGCATTTTTAAAGAACTACAATGTGAATTTCTTTCTCTGTTAAAGACAACAGCTTCATTTTGTTTGTGTATTTTACTTCTATTATGGCAAGCAACAATCTTGATTACTTAGATAGGCTAATTTCTTCACGATATTTCTAAATCGGTCTACATTTTTGGTTAGGTATAGACATTTTTAAACAAACACTAGACTAGTACATTTCTGTAAATATATAAAACCTTTGTTTTACCAAAGATGTTTTCTTTTTGTGTTTCGTTTACTAATCTAAGTAATAAATAGGTAATAATAATAATAATAATAATAATAATAATAATAATAATAATAATAATAATAATAATAATAATAATAATAATAATAATAATAATAATAATAATATAATAATAACAGTATTTATTTAGCTCAAGCTATTACATTACAATGAATTTTATACATTTTATACATTCAATAAGTAAAGACATAATACAAATCATTGACCACACTATGTGTACGTCATCCTTAAATTTTTTACAAACATTTTAGTGTTCACAGAATTCTTTACTGCATCGGGTAACTGATTGAAAAGCCTAATACCGTCTCCAAAAATATAATTTTGCTTATAGGTTGACCTTGAAAATTCAATATTATAATTACCGGCAGAACGTACATTGTACGAGTGCATATCTGAACGGGTAACAAGGTAATTTTGTAAATAATTGGGCAATTCTTTTTTTCTCATCTTAAAAATGAGAACTAAATTAGACTCCTCAATCCGTCCCCAGACATTAATCCAACGTAATTCTTTTAACATATTAGTCAATAGGAGTAAAGCGAGTGCAACCCAAAATAATTCTCATTACCTTATTCTGTAACAATTGTAATCTAGCTATATCTGCCTTTTTGGAGGAAATTAACAATGAAGCACAATAAGAAAAATGTGGACAAATAATTGTATTGTATACCAGTCGCTTACACCAAGGAGATAAATTATTAGAAATTCTATTAAAAAATCCGATTTTAACAACTCCCACATATTTTATTTGTGATACTTCTTCAAGTTTATTGTCGTTAATGCAAACATTAAGTTTCATTTTACTGTATTTATCACAATTATGATTTGTGCCAATAATCATGTATTTTGATTTACTAGTATTCAGTTTTAATCTGTTAACACATAACCAATTATACAAAATATTAAGCTGATCATTAACACAATCAGTAACAGCCACATAATCACTACCAGCAACAGAAATAAGGGTATCGTCTGCAAATAAATTCACAAACGACTGCTTTAATGACCTATTAAGATCGTTAATATAAATTATAAATAACAAAGGGCCCAATACACTCCCCTGAGGGACACCTATGTCATTACAAATTCTATTTGACACACACTCATGAATTCTAGTTCTATGACCACGATTACTTAAATAATTGCCAATCCACTCTATAACCCTATTTTTTAGGCCATACCTTACTAACTTTTCCAACAATCTTATCCTATCTATAGTTTCAAAAGCTCGTTTGAGATCGATAAACACACTTATTATTATTTTACCATCCCCGACGGCCTCTCTCCATTTGGCACAGACAAACTGAAGCACTGATTCACATGAGTGTTTCTCGCGAAACCCCGATTGTCCCTCGTATATTAGGTTGTTGCCCTCAAAGTATGTTCTTAATTGTTCACAAACAATAATCTCTAGCACTTTATCAATTACTGGCAGCAAATTTATTGGTCTGTAGTCTTCCGGATTCACAGGTGAACGAACTTTTGCTACTGGCACAATAATACTCGTTTTTACATCTTCTGGTATACATCCTGTAGACAATGACGTGTTTATTAAATAAAGCAAAGGATAGCCGACCACCACAAAAATGTCTTTAAGGAATCTAATAGAGAGCTCTTCATCGGAAGTTGCTTTATTTTTTAACCCCATTACAATCTTATAAAGTTTGGAATATGTAACTGTATTAAACTGCTCCAACTCACATCTTGTAGGTTCCATTACAGTCCGGTTTTCTTCATCGATCTTAGGTATACTGTTAGATATATCTACTTTAGCATAAAAACAATTAAAATTTTCCGGTTGATTGCCATAATCCACTTCAAATACAATCTTTTCTATGTCATCATCCCCATATTTCTTTTTTTCGACTAGCTCTTTCAACGTTTTCCACATTTTTTTACTATCACCTTTAGCTCTATCAATATTTTTTTCGTAATACTCGGATTTTTCTTTTTTTATCATATTTACTACCTGGTTTCTTTTGTGCTTATAATCACTCCAATCGTGATCTAAGTTTGTTATTTTAAATTTGTTATAGGCAATATTTCTCTCTTTCTGAGCATTTATGACGTTAGTATTTATCCATGGTTTACTTTTATGATATATCTTTTGTACTTTCTTTGATGCAACTTTGTCTAATGACTCCATTATATTCCTAAGAAATACATCATAAACAGTATTGACATCCGTTGAAGTATATTCCCATGTTTTTTCATATAGGTCAAGTATTACTCTCTCGATTTTTTCCTTACTAAGGTTCCTGGTTTGCTTCAAATGTTCCATTGTTTTCACTCGTACTTCTGCTTCCAAAAAACATCCAATAATTGCATGATCTGTAATTTGAGGATAGTCTCGAGGTGCTTTCCTCAAATTATAATCGTTAGTGAATATAAGATCAATTGTTGATTTTGTAACCTTTGTTACTCTTGTATATTCAGTTACTATTAGTTGAAAACCTGCCCCATTGGCGATGTTAATAATTTTTTTGTTATAACTATTTTTATATTCCATATGAATATTGAAATCACCAGCTATAACGGCTTTATATTTACAAATTAAGTCGTCATTTAAGATTTCTTCCATATAATTCAAAAATATATCACAGTTCCCACTTGGAGATCTATATATAGACCCTATTACAAACTCATTATTACCTAGATTGGCTTTTATTACTACAGACCAGAAGTGTGGTACCAAAAAATCATTTCTTATAATCATACTATCGATATGCTTTTTAACATATATTATACTACCACCTGTGTGTCTACTGTGTGAATAACAAATAAAATGTTTATATCCAGGGATATATATTTCACTATCTGTAATGTCTTCAGTAATGTGCGTTTCATTTGTACATATAAATAAAGGATTTTCGTTATATACAAGTTGCTTAATTTCTGTTAAATTACTGATAAGACCTTGAACATTGATCACCAAACCCAACCCTGGCTTTATCACAAAGTTCGATGTATTTAATTGCTAGATGTAACGAGTTTGTGTTTTAATTTTTTCAACTTCTTTTTTATACATCATACAATTCTTATCGAAGATTGAATGGTCATATTTAATATCTTGAATTCTTAAAACTTCGTTAGCGTATTTACAATGTACACACACTACTTCTTCACTGGAACAGTTCTCTATTCGATGATTACCGGAACACTTCAAGCAAACATCTTCCCTATTTTTACAAAATTTTGCCACGTGTCCGTATCTCCAACACTTAAAACACCTTGTAACACTTATAAATTCGTAAACTGGACAACTTTCCCATCCCAAGAAAATTCTTTTTTCTTTCATAAAGTGATCAAATACATTTACTGATACTTCTATTATTACATTATACAATTTTTTATTTTTTGGGATATATTTTTTTATAAAGTGAATATGTATATCATCTATATTGCCAACATTTCTACTAATCATAGCTCTAAAGTCATCCCAATTGCCTAGATATTTCTCATGCACTCCAACAACAACGATTTTAGGTTTCTTTAATTCTGGAATTTGTATATCATAATAATTAATTATAATTGTATTAATAATTTGGTTCCCATGCAAAGCAAAGAGTGCCTAGGAAATCAATGGGAATGTAAACAAAACCACGTGACCGAAAACGCAATACCACTGGTGTGACGTTGCACGCCATTGAGTGTGGTTTGTTTGCATGGATGTAAACAGACGTTTGTTTCTTGTATTTTTGCGTTTCTTTTACATTTGTGGGTCATATATACATAGTGTAAATACTATATAGGTAATGCAATAATTATTAGTGGTGATGTAATGAAATTACGGTATTGTTAAACGTATCCCTTTGTTTACAATATAAATCGATTTGTGACAATTACGGCGACAATGCAGTTGGGTAAGATAGGTGGTTTTACTTGAAGTATTTATAAAAATATTCCAACTGATTCACATTAAACTACTTGTTTTAGTTTGCAAAATAATAAGTAAAGGTAATAAATAATTTAAGTTAACATTTATTAGTTTTTTTAAACTAATTTATTAAATTTTTATTGCTATTTACTACTGATTTCATTTCCCCTTAAACATTTTTAAAAAATACTTATTTTTTACTTTTGTTTATTATATCCTCAGAATAAAACATAAAATTTAATGTAATGAAGTCATAGAGCAAAATTTTATAAATGTCTCAAATAATATTGTACACGTAAATGGTAGGAACAAATACAGAACATGTTATTTGAGAAAAAAGTAAATTTGCTTTATCATTGATTTTCTAACCGCCCTGTATACATTCTGGTAGCTTAATACAAAAGTTTAATTGATTCTTTACAACTTTAAATATTAATTTTTTCCTGTATTTCCAATTAAACTTACATTAAAATGGTCTTTACAATGTTGCAATGCTTCCTTTCGTCGCGCTTCATCGCCTTACACCAAATTTTTCTTTTCAATTTTTGACACGGTGAAATATTTTTTATTTAGCGCTGTATGCTGTATTCGTACATAATGGCATAATGCCTTACTTCTTCCATTTGCCCGGTGCGATGCACTTTCTGTGCACATTATACGAGTCTATTTTGCAACTATATTCAATACCAAAGTCTGTTTAACACAGTACCTACTAATAATATCACAAATGACAAATTAACTCCTATGGACATAATATGTACTGCGTTGTCCGAAAGCATGTAAATCGTATACAAATATGAACTAAAGCGATTTTATGAAAAACTAAGAAAGCGGCTGGTATGTCTGCTCACGTTCGTGGGTTCGCGCAATATGGTGAATGGTGATAATACGCTACCGCCTGTAGAGAGTTTAGGGTAACGTGCCAAAAATAGAAAACCACAGACAGAGCGACGCGGTAGATTTTGGCTGACTGATAATAATTCTATTATTTTTTTCTCTAGTGCTTGAGCCCTGAAGCACTCGAGTAGTCGGTTCCTATGGGTGCAAACGGCGTCTGACGTCACAGGTCTATAGATACTACATTTTTTAATACTGTTTTTAGGCTTATTTTTCCACGAAATTGTGTATGACAAACGCCAAATCGATTAAAATAAAACATTCTCTCTTCTGCACATATTTGGAAAAATCATGTAATATTCCCATTATATTAAAGGTTAAGTTGCAAATAATTATCTGCTTGCGCCATGATGAGTATTGGTGTGGACAAATCACCCATTCCAAGTGCTTACTCCTATTTTATTCCAAAATTATGCTATAAGTGAATCATTAGTTTTTAAAGCGCACCTAAGTAGATATCAATATAAATTAATATGTAGGTATGAAAACGATTGTGCTTAGCGACTTGCTCATTTAAAAAAAAGTCATTCACTTTTTTGCGTCATTGTTACGCCAGACCCGGAAAGTAAATACAACCGAAATTGGCGGCTACAAGAGTCATCATATAACAACCACTCACGGCAAATCCCTATTCCCCACTGTGCTCCGACCCATCAGCATCCGCATTTGGCCCCAAAACATTCAGCAGAGGGCTTCTCTCTGAATGCATCAAAGACGAAATCGATACGGATTACGTACATTTAAACAGGAATGAGTATCGGGCTCGAGTGATCTTAGTTGGAAAGTCTTGAAATATTTTCAACGATCCGGTAGAATTGGACTAGTAGTACTAGAACTAGTTTGTATTTCTTATTTCGCCGTTAAATCTCTCAACGGCATAGTGCTCCATATTTTACTTTTGCTCTCTTATGATGTTTATTAGTATAACAGTTCAACTATAGGAATAGTAGATATCCTGCTGTCCAGTGGCGACTCGTAGACGAAATAATCAGTGAAGTGAACTATTACTAATAAAAAGAACTATTAATACTGCTGATAACTAGTCTTTTCTATTTAAAAAAGTATCTAGAAAATCCAATTACTTATTAAATATACAGTATATGATGTAGATTAGGAGCGCCTAAAAGTACATACGCATTTAGATTTGGACGCATTGGATCGGTCAGTGGTCGCGCGGTTTAAGGCGTCAGTACTTGAATCGAGGTGACTCGATCGCTGTGGGTTCGACCCCCCCAGCCGGTAGACCGTATATAAGCTATATTCGTGGAGAGATTGGCACCCTCTCTGCGGGTATGGTAGGGTGGAAGAATGTTGGCTTGGGTCAATGTGAGAGATTGATACCGGTTGACATTTGACTACCCCCCTAATTAATGAGGTTTTGCAGGTTTCCCTCATTCCTGCACTGAATGGTGGTTAGGGTCTACCAACGTGAGTCGTTCCTGGGCGCAAATGCGGCCTGCTTAATAATAATATGCCGCCCCCTCTCCCGCACAAGTATTCGACTTCTGGACTAATCCTCGTGATTAGAATGAGGGGTAGAGATATTATTATTATTATTTGTTTTTTTTTTCAGTAATTGACAAAAATTGTAAAGGAAGCTGATGTAGTGTTTAGATTGTTATGACTGTGGCAGCTGATAGCTGCACAAGTTTATTTGTAGTCTAAATGTTATATACAGGGTGTATCAAAATAACACCGAAAAAATCTAAGGAGCGATTCTCTGATGAAAATTAATAGGAGTCTTTGGTATAAAATTTGTTGAAAAAACCCTTCCTTGAAAAGTTACGTCTTCAAAAATTAAGAAAAAGTTGTTTGTCTTTTCTATCTTCCATGTATATCAAGCTAAAAGAAACAACCAAACTTGGTCAACGTTATCTGCTAATATAACGACACTTTTTTAAATTTTTTCAGCCCTGAAGTATTTTTTTGTAAGGGGTTGAAATAATCAACCCCTATAACCCCATTTTCTTATAATTTCTTTTCTATTTATTTTTTCCTTTTAAACAATATAGGTATCTAAAAAAACCACATTCATTTACTAACTTTTTGATCTCTTTTCGAAAAGATAAGAATTATGAAAAAAAATAAATGTATTGCAATTGCAATATGTCACCGGGGTTGATTATTTCAAGCCCTTATAAAAATACTGCAGGATTCAAAATTTCAAAAAGGGTAGTTTTATTGATATAACGTTTTTCAAATTTGGTTTCTTTGGCTTGTAATAGGTACATGGAAAATAAAAGAAAATATATTTTTTTTCTTTTTTGGAATTTTTGGAGGCGAAACTTTTCAGGAATAGGTTTTTCCAAAAAAAAAATATACCATCAGAAATCACCTATTAGATGTTTTAGTTGTTATTTATAGGTATGCACACTGTATGATATTTTCAAATTCGTTGGTAATTACTTTGTTGATGTTTAATAAGTAATGTGGTGTGTAATTTAGTACCCTATATTGTACTTTATATAGGTAGGAGGTTATATGACGGCTATTAGTTAGGTAGTTCGTGTTACGTTGGTAACGTAATATAAGAATTATCTAGATTTCGGGAAAGTTGCATACATTTTATATTGATTTGAAATGTATTACAGGGTAATCTTTCAAGCATTGAAATGTCAGAAAACGTGTCTAGCGGCAATAATCATATTGCATAATTAAAATATTAACATTAATAAATTGTCAGAATGTGAACAAAACCGCGTGGCCGAATACGCAATATCATTGGTGTGACATTATAGATACGTAGTGTAAATACTGTGTAGGTAATGCTATATTTATTAATGACGATGTGGTAAACTCACAGTATTGTTAAACATAACTTATTCCTTTGCTGTTTGCTGTTGGGTTTGATTTGAGGTATTTAAAAAAGTATGCCATCTGATTTCACATTAAACTACTTCTTTTAATTTGAAATATAATAAGTAAAAATAGTGAATAATGATACTTAATATTTTTTATTTTTTTAAATTAATTAAAAAAACTTGTATTGCTATTTACTACTGATTTAATTTCTCAAACATTCTTAAAAAGTCTATATTTATTACTTTTGTTGATGCTAATTGTGTAGAAAAAATATTTATCCGTTTGTAGGTGCCTATGTCTTTTTTTAACTAGGTAATTTGATTTTCGCATAACTTGATTTTAAATTAGAAATTAAGATGTAGCTTGTTGAAGTTGAAAAAAAATATATACATTATTATTATTTGTTTTTTTTTAATTTGTCATGTAGAGGAGGACTAACTCTTAGAAATTTACATGCAGAAATCAGAGCAAGCTAATTTCATTCTTAGACTCCAAGAACGAAGTTACTTTCACGCTTTCTAAAAAAATTTTACACCACTGTGCAAAGTAGAAAAATGTTCAGCCCTTATGGTGTGTGGTTCCTATTGTTGGTATTACGACTACTGCGGTCGAAACCGTCCCTCGGATAGTGGTGGTCCTCCGAGGCGTTCCGTAGCCGCGCTGAGGCTCAGTCGCGGCGAAGCTTTTGCAGAGTCACCACTGAAGATGCCGACAGTGAAGAACGGCGAAACGTTTGAAAGCATGGGATGCGACCAGTTACAGCGGCGGCTACGGAACGCCTTGGAGGTCCACCATTATCCGAGGAACGGTTGCGACCGCAGTAGTCGTAATACCAACAATAGGAACCGAAATCAATATATGGACGGGCCCAGAGACACCGACAGCGGGTCTGTCCCCACAGAGCCTAGCCCGAGAACAACCAGGGCAGGTAAAAGAATCCCGGCTAATGCTAGGGATGTGCATTTTAACTCTGTTTCTGGCAGCTACCAGTTACCGAGGTCACGGCACAACAACCCGGAAAATCACGATGTATCAAATAGAATGTGGCCGAGATTGTTCCAGAAAACGTCAAAATAAAGGCATCACATAAAATTATAAATTCTAATAGAAACAGAAACGTAATTTACAAACTAACGAGGTAGGTGAGCTTCCGTAACAATATAGGCCTACTTAAATAAGATGCCATTCAATATTTTGTTTTATTATCTAAGCTTAATGGGAGTTTAGTATGAAACTATTAATAAGTTGTTAACTCACATTTTTATTTTGTAAATTGCAAAGCTAATATTAAATAAGTGCACATTTAACCTTAAGTGTTTATGTTATTTGAGGAGAATTTAAATAGTAAAAATAGATAAACAAAACATTGATAATTTTATTTTTAATATTATTTTTGCTCTACGTATTTTATTTTTCGAGATTTATGTAGGTACTTACCTAAAAAACCACAAATTTGACGATAAAAAATACGGCGGTCTTAACACTCTAATATACAATTTTAGGCAGGTATACCTTTTCAGTATTTAATTATAAATATTTACAGTTCCTCACATTGCATTGACAAAAGTGAGTAATACCTAATATTTAATATTAACGTACCAACTTACCTACTTTTCCATCAGTTATTTTTTAAAAGAACAAGGGATTATCTTTTAAATTAAAGTAATGAAAACTTCTCTATGAACAAATGCCGACGAACACTTCGTTACTAAGATATAGGGTGATAATATTTCTAAAAAATATCACAGTAAAGTAAAAAAATGAAAGCAATTTGATGTATATACCTAACTTAATAAAACTTAGCTACTAAATAACGGCAAAACTTCACTCAATTTCTAAATCTACAATTACTTCAGATACTGACTAAGATATTGGGAAACATCGCCACTAGAAACTCTAGAATTTAGAGAGTCATTTGAAACATGAACAATTTTCGAGCACAAGTAAAACTTCATTCTACAATAAAAAATAGAAAGGTTTTGTTGCAAATGACTGGTTGAATCTGGAGGTATTTCCCATTGTTTCCGTCACGAATTGCAAATTGTGTGAAAGTTTACTTTAGTTAAAGTTATCAATCAGTTTAATTAATTCAAAAACAAAGTGTTTGCACACGCTTTATTAATTAATTATCTCGCATACATTCTGTGTCATTACTCAAGACATCTGTCTAATATTATCGGCTATGCAAAGATACGCTGTGGAAGATCGGCGACGGTATTGACAATAAGTGCTCGATACACACATACTTGCACCATACCTACGAATTCATTGTTTCAATCAGGCAGTTTTAAATATAACAAGTCAAGTTACAGCGGACTAGTTCGCGCCCGCGCCGTTAACCACAATGACCGAACAAGGCTCATTTAAGGCCAGGCGCGCACTAGGAGTTTTTCGCCGCGCGGCAAAAAAGCGCTGTATTCAATTGTATTGCGCGCACTTACAGATATTTCGCCGCTGCAGCGATTTGCCGCAATATAATTGAAACAATATGTTACAAAACTGCGGTGCGGCGTTATGCCGCAGTGCTTTTTTGCCGCACAGTGAAAAACTTCTAATGCGCGCCTGGCCTAAGGTCGCCGTAAAATGATAAAATGTGTGGTGTTTAAAAAATTGTTGATGTTTTGTTTACTCACTTTTGCTAATTAAATTCTCCTCAAACAAAATAATAACTTTTTTAAAAAGCGTTTGTGACACATTATTTTGCTATACTAACTCCACATTTTAATAATTATTTTCACATATTTATAAATACAAGTGAACATTCTTGTATGCGGACCTATGAATTTTATATTATAACAATGTTTACATCTACAGTTAAATTTAAAGAAAATATATGTAATTTAAAAGATTTATATCTAAAAATTGGTTGGTTAGACCGTTTTCTGTCGCTATATTCGTTTTACTTCGGTACCTTTGGATATTCGCAGGTGGCATAAGATAACATTCATGTTATTTGCTAAGCTCTATATTATTCAGTTCTTAAATGTCTAAAATTATTTGTATTTGTAGAAAACACTATATCAAGAATACGACGCCCTCAACGCATTGTTTTACATAATAATTCTTGACATGACACTTTAGAATGATAAGAGATTTTTATCCTAATATTGAGGATGTTTACTTAGTCTGTCAATTGCCGTATTACCAAGTTGTCTAAAAATTGTTGTACGTTGAACATGTTTTTGGATACTCCACCACAAACCCAAACTATTGGGTATAACAGTTTTAGAAAGATAAATTAACTCCCATATAAAAATTTGTATATAATAGTGACGTTTTTGTCACATAGACAGCGATAAAAAAGCTATGTAGCTGTTTATTACCAATAAAAACTCCTGTTCCTCAAAGCAAACAAAGATATTTATTTCTGTTGTTCATTAAGATATTTAATCGTTAATTTATCTTGCCAAAAACTACTAGAGTTTTTTTATTCATAGATAAATTTCTTTTTCTCCAACTGTCACAAAACTAATATTTTTTGATTGTCAGGAACCTCTAAAGTTGATATCATAGTATACTGTGGTTGACATTTTCTTTGCTGAGAACTGGTATTTTAGCAAGAAATTCACTTTTAATCTTAGAAGCTAACGTTGACACTTTTAATCCTTAGATTGAAAGTGTTTAAACAAATTGAATCACAATTTACTTTATTATCCAAATTTGGTACGAATAATTTTCAAACCACAAATTAATAATTTAATGGAGGATTTCGGTTGAGGAAAAAATTGCATGTTTTATTAGGATTAAAAGTGTGGCAATTTTGCACCGCTCGGCTACGCTGCGCTTCGCTTCGCAAGAACAAAATTTGCTCGCCACCAGTGACACTTTTAATCCTAATGTAACAATATTTTAACTGAAAATTTTTCCAATCAGTAGTTTTGCTCGAGAAGCAGACATTTAACAAAATCGCTCTATCTAAGTGGCAATTTACAAGCTATTTTTACTGTTACTAACATTTCATTTTGTGGACCATGAGCCGAAGATGAAGTTAAATTATTTAAACAGCTCATTAATTTAAAAAAAATTAAATATTATAATGTGATGGCTCTATTAATTTACTTACAGACAATATAAATTCTTCTTCTTGAAAGAGTAAAGTATTACTACTGCAAAGAATGAGACTCATGTATCACGTTCAACACGAATGACCAACCAATTGAAATGGTCTATTCCTATTCGGCACATGCCTCTTAGCGTAAATTGAACACACTCTACATACAATAACATTACACTAATCCCCGAAATGTATGCACTTGCCCCGTTCTATTCTCTACCGCAGAAGGCATTCCACCGCTGATATACGTTCTACTGTTTACTGGAAATTGCCTCCACGAATGAAATATGTGGGTGCTCGGAAACCATTAATTCTGGCGCTCTTATATCCTCTACATTTTATGCGTAACCTTCGAAATGTGGTCCTCTTATTCCTTGCTGAATTTTCACAAAGGAGCTACGGGGCCGCGCGGAAGTACGTGACGGATTCAATGAGAAGGTAATGCACCGTTTCCCTTGAAATTTTGTGCGCTCTTTCCTTTTTAGTATAATGGGAGAACAGACAAGTCGTTACTACAGTTAAAAATTTGTATACCATATGGAAGTGTTATAAATTGAGTAATTTGAAAGACATTTACGAGTCTAAAACTATGGGTATTGGTATTTTGAAGAAAGTGAAGATGATAAAACTGAAATATGAAACATACTTAGCGGGAGTGAGAACATAGAGCTCTAGGATTTAGATATACAGGGTGACTCAGAACTTATCTAAAAAAATTGAAAGTAGAGAATTCTTACAAAAACAATTTTGTAAGAAAAAAATCAAAAAGGACAGTTCAAAAATGATTTAAAAACACACTTCTACACGGCATTGGAAATTTGTCCACTGTAAAACCTGACAAGGTAAAGCATGCAATCAGCAACCGGACAAAAAACTGGAAGAACTTCCCAAGGAAAGAAATAAATAATATTTTATAACACCTATTTTATTCAGCAAATTAAACTGATTTTGCCGCTATTGTTATTAATTATTAGGTAATATAATTAATTTGTGGTTTTAATTAATAAACATACCTGATGTTAACAACATCAAAATCTTGGGCCCGACAAACTAACACAAATGTTTCTGCTTCTTGTCCGTTTTAAACTCGTAAGTTATTGGCAGCAACTATGATACGTTTGCGTAAATCATCAATATAGTGTCCACGTTGATACAATATATTTCATTTTTTAAATATCCCCAGAAATGATTTAAAATCAGAGATCGTCGAGGCCATGGTATCGGCCCTCCTCGTCCAATCCCTTGGTATTAATGTTTGGACACGCTGTACGTAGTATGAATATACTTGAGCCTCGTATATGAAATGCTACACTGCTGCAATACGCCATGAACGCCCTGGGCCTCCATCTTTCCCACGATTCGGTTGCAAATTTCCCCTGTCACTTTCGCGTTGCACTACACTTGCACTCACTGCACACCGCGGTAAAACTAGCTGCATTTGGAACATGTTTACTGGAAAATCATTCTGCTAAAGTATTTTCACTTCACCATAAATTAAAACGATCTTCATCAACTTGCTATACACGTAAGCCGTTTTTGACACCGAAAAACTAATATAAAGTCTCGTGTCACAAAAACGTTTAGTACTTACAAAAAGTTATCGAATTTCAATATTCGGAATCGTCTGGCTAGAGACTACAGTAGCCCAGCTGCCACTTCAGTAATTTTTTTCTCAGAAACTATAAGGATTTTACAAAAAATGTTTTTACAATATTGACTCTATTTTTCATGACGTACCTATCTATTCCCAAATTTTTTAGATAAAATGGTAGAGAGTTTTAGAACAACTTTAATACCTAACTTATAATAATGAAATATTTACCCCTCATTATATTCGCGAGGATTAGTTCAAAAGACGGATACTTGCGCAGGACATGGAGCGGCATTTTACTATAGAGGTCGCATTTGCGCTCAGGAATTGGTAGGTAAACCCTAACAACCATTCAGTGAAGGACTGAGGCAAAGCTAGCAAACCTTATTAATTAGAATGATGGTTAAACACCGACCGGTATCATTCCCTCACGTTGATGCAAGTCAAAGTTCATCCACTTCACTTCAACATATCGATTAATTAATAATTGGCCTTTCATTCTACTTTTAGCAAATATTCGTGTTTGTGTGTGTGTCTAAACTCTAACTCGGGATTTGGTGAAAAATGCTAGACATTTAAGAACTGAATAACATAGAGTTTAGCAAATAACGGAAATGTTATTTTATGCCACATACGATAATTCAAAGATACCGAAGTAAAACGAATATATAGCGGTTGCAATCTGTCAAAATACGTATTTTCTTTTTAAATTCAACTGTAGATGTAAATATTGTTATAATATTATAAACTTAGATACTTCTGCATATAAGATTGTTCACTTTTGTTTATAAGTGAAAACAATTTGTCATACAAATGCATTTTAACAGTTATTATATTATTTGAGGAGAAATTAAATAGTAAAAGTGGACAAACAAAACATCAATAATTTTATTTTTGATATTACTTTTGCTCTACGTGTTTTATTTTTCGACCAAAAATTTGATCATTTTACTACGAGAAATACAGCTACCTTAACAGGTAATTACTTTGTTGTCACACTGCAATCTGTCTAACACCTGCTCAACTCAAGAAATACGCATAAATGATCACGATGATCAGTTTATACAGGTAAATTTTTTGTAGGATGGACATTTTCAGGTGACTACATTAGGTATATAGGTATCTATAACGATATATTTGTTTCTATATTTATATTTATATAATTTGTTTTTTCATTTAAAAATTATAAGCTAGTATAGTAGTGTAGTAGCTATATTAGGTGATATCTATATTATAAGTATAAGTATATACTTAATCAATAGGTAGGTATACCAATACGATAGGGATAAATATTTCTACATGAAAGTACCTAAATGATCAATAGTTATTACCCAATGGGCACACGTACGTTTATATATCGTTTTAAAAACGTTGTACTGGTTAATTAAATGTTTTGCCTTAAAATTATCAACGATTATTTTTAGTTAACAACTTATAAGGTATAAAAATATGGTTTAAAATACGTTAATAATATTCGCATTTCATTTCAGAGATCGAACACTTGAATGTACGTTTTTTATATAACGTTTCTTGGACTGACATATGCCTATATTATAAGTTTATATTTTAATAATATTTAACTACACATTAAGTGCAACTTTTATAAAACGTCGAAGTATACCTACGTTTTAAATAGATATATGAGTTTAAGGTATCAAACGTATTTTCCTAATACTAATATTCATTTTCTACACAAGGTTTTAATAGTACAAAAATAAAACGTATAAAATATATTGATACTACACTACACATGTTTTCAAATGATGGTAGAAATAAACACCGAAATAATATGTTTACTGGTAACGTTTACTTCACAATATATTTAAATGTATAAAAATTTATATTTTCATAATATTTAACCGCGCTTTAAGTACAACGTTTTTTTATTAGATCCAATTTATGCAACATTACTGAAATATAAGTAGATATTGGCTACTATCCGACACTACATTAATCCATAATGACTGTGGCAAGAGAAAATTATATTATATTGTATTGAGGGTAGATAATAATTTTATTTATTTACATAGCTGCATATAGTATAAGTATAGAATATGCCCAAGGGGCACACGTAGGTTTATATGACGTTTTTAAAACATTGTAATGGTTGCTCAAAGCTTAAACGTTTTGCATTGAATGTTTAACGTTTATTTTTAATTAACAATTTAAACGTATGTAAAAGTAAAAGGTTCAAGTGAACACTAGAATATTACGTTTGTTATATAACGTTTGAGTAATATACGTCTTAATCAGCAAAATATAAACTAATAATCTTTAGGTGTAGACACTTGCATCTCGTGCACTCATGTCTTTCGGTACTGCTATTCTTCCATCGGTCAAATATCAAGCAGTCCCATTTATCGTCCGCCTAACGACCTAAAAAAGCCCGAAATCGATAGGTATATGTCTGGTACCATCTGGCTGCTTGCTATAGGCTTTTCGACTGTAAATTCCCTGCTGGTCGAAGCATTAGACAGAATAGATCAGAGTAGTTGTTCTCAAAATTCTGATATAACTAATCATTACTGAATTATTACCATAATTTGAAAACAAAATTGTACCATAATAGGTTATATATTTTTTATTAGTGTTGAAAAATACGTAAGGTATATAAAACATTATCATAACATGACAAGAATGGTTGTACCTATAAACTTCTTTCGCGACACTTTTTCGTTGGTTCAAGCTTTGGTTTTCAACCACTTTTGAATGTTGTTTAAACGTATAGGTACGTGCCCATTGGTCTACAGACATAGATATCCAGGTATATGCAATATTTAAGTCAATTATTGAATATTCATAAAAAATACTAGTGGATATGTAACTATAGATAGTAAAATATTTCTAATATCTAAGGAGGTAGCAAGCATCTAAAAAAACATGAGATCTTTATTTTAGTCGTATATAGGACCTTCCGTCGCATAAAGTACATTACTTTAATTGTAGATACTTGATGAACGTTGAAGCACAAAATCTCAAAATGTATACGTAGTGGATCACCACATTCAATCACATTTGACATATATTATTTTAAATAATAGGGAATGTTTTTAAACATTTTGATAATATGTTATTTAGAAGTTGTTGAAACAGGAAATATATGTTAAAAAAAGAAAAATGTTCCATAACGAAGTTACCTACATTAACACATTTTTGCAGTAATGAGTGTTCTTTGGATTTACCTAAATATTTACAATTTCTGACGATGTTTTATCGGAATACATTTTTAATTCTCCAATTAAAGTCACTGCCACTAGATACCCAGGACAATTATTTTGCAACATGCAATAAAATAGGAATTTAACTATTTATACAGGAAAACATACCAGCAAAGCAAAAATTTAATTAACTACTAGCCTACATGCGAAGTCACATAAGTACATTTCTATTCTTTCTTCTTTCCCAGCATCTCTATCTCATCTCCGTCGGTCTTTATTCAACCTGCCGCGCTAGCCTTTTCACAAATTGATTTACCAACTCCACCTTGCATTGGAGGATCAGCGGCCACGTGACCACGCAAGCGCCACATCTTGTGGGAGGTTGAGACAAAAGGGGGCGTGGTGAAAAGATGATGCTGTCGCGGATCGTTCGCAGCATCCCAAAATGGTCCATTGGGACGGGTGACCAAGTCGCCAGTGGTCAATAGAAGCAACGGATTGTTGAGTGCTTTGAAGGTACACCAGCCATTTCAGTCCACCACCAAAATTCCTGGTTTATAATTTTATTACACATTTAGTGTTTTTTGGACGAGAATTTACTACAAATAAATTACATTTGACACCTCATACACGGTTAAATCAACAACTAATTTGTAAAGGTAAAAACCAATCCAAAGATTTATTTTGATATGAAGTAAATACAAAACGCTAGAAAGCATTTCAACTTATTAAAATTAGTTATGCATTATGCTTCTTGTATAAAAATAATAATATGATAATTAAATTAAACCCCCCCTGCATAATATTTTAGATAATCAGAGCATTTGGAACGGATCATTGTGATACTTATCTGATCTTATGTTTTTCTATTTTATTACATTAGCCCATTACCATCAACCAAGGAGAAAGTGGCATTCAATATACCTGAGTTAATTAGTAAATCCATGTTTAGGTGTGCTCTATCCCATATTTTAAATTATATACCTACTATATGTAACTGCGCGTACAGTAAAGTCTATCCCCTTCAGTTATAAAATTTTATTACCATAGCCCACCAGCCTAAAACTATTACAGAATACCTACTCATATTAAATACAAGACACATCATTTGATTTATAAAGACCAATTTGGTTTGACCGATTTAAAAAAGTTAGATAATCAGTGTTTTGATTGTAAGAGGATTCACACTATTTCATGTATTTCAATTTATTACAATAGCCCAGCGCTCTGAAACAACATGAAGTAACGTAATTTTCTTTAATACATCTTTGGGAGACCTAAGAAAATCAATAAAAAGAGATTTTTTCTCGATTTCTTAAATTGAAGCAAATCAGTCCATATCCTCCGGTAATACAACGCTCCATCTTGACAACAGTTTCCAAGTAACGATATCACAGAGTGTCGAACGAGCAACGTCACACCTGCGTTACCACATTACGGCTAAATGTTTGTGTTTTTTATAAATATTATCCTCTCATACGTATGTACGAAACCAATAAAATCAAAGAAAATAAAGGAACATGCTGATTTTTCTTATAACTGATTTTAATAATAGTCTTGGCCATGCAAAATGTTTTGGTTAAGTACAAGTTTCACACTTCCCAACTTTCATTAAAAGAAAATAAATAAAGTACAGGTGTTTATCTGTTTGAATTTGCATTTCAAAATTTATAATCATAACGGCACACCGCATTTTATCAAATAAAAAGGTCAGAACACTAAATAGTGGCCGAATATAAAATATATAACCTCAAATACACACATACAAAGTCAGAAAGCTACTTTTTTAACCTACACCCACAATATATTATTAGCTTTTGTAACATTTTTACTGTATTAGAATCTCTGATATATATTAGCTTAAAATACCTCTGGAGCATACATATGACTTCATTGATAGGAGATTTAATATACATATATTAGCTTAAAATACCTTTCTAATACAGTAAAAAACATATACAGGTACTAAACATAATTTAGTTGCACCACCGTGGGAGGAACAATACCTCAGCCTACAAAATCTTACATTACACTTTATACTTAACACTTTTTATGCTCTTATATATTTATTGACAAGCAAAGCTATGTAATTGATATTTATGTATAAGAAGATTGATTTGCTAATGCCTGTTTTCTCACTGATCAATTTCTATTTTGGTTTTTATATTCTTAACAGAATTTACTCAAGAATTTATTTGGTTGTTTGTGTAAATAACGTATCGATTACATTTGTAGAAATAAGTATTTTTTCTGTTTTGTAAACACGTTTTATTTTAGATTCTTATAATAATAATGTGAAACGTTTGTTTTAAGTTGATGAGTTAAACATGACTAACCAACCATTATTATTCAAACAATAAGACAAGATACGGAACAATTGTTTGTGTTACCTTTATTATATGACATGATACCTTAAACAATCAAGAAGAATATATTAGATTCTGATATTAATATAGAAGTAAATTTAACGTAACTAGATAGGTACACTTAACCATTGTCCACTTTAACCAAAATATAGCAAATGAAGTATCTACCTATTTACATCAGTATATATTATTACATAATTGTCGCGTGCTGTTCTAGGTGTAATGTTGGAACTTCAGTGTAATAGTTAATAATTTATAGAAGGTGAAACTACACTCCACTAGTAATACAGTTAAAGCTCTTCCCTTCAACTTATTACATAGATTGCTTGTCGTGTGGTACCTTGACTCTTGTTGTTATTACAATTTAAATACATAAAATAAAGCCTAAAGCTAACCTTACATATAATTTCTTAAGCTACTTCTACACTACACCTCCGAAAAGTTTTGTTTTGATAAAGCACTTGCAGAAAGTTGGTATCCAAATCAAACCTTTTCCTGAGACTAACATTTCCTCAATTTTCGAGTGTATTCAAATATAAAACGATACAGTAGGGATGAAATAGAAAGTATTTGATTTTGTTCATAGTTTTTCAAAAGATTTAATTTTACTAGTCTCAGTTTCAGAAATTATTTTTAATTCTATACAATCTTTTGTTTGCTTGCGAATTTCTACAACATTCGGTTGATCAGGCCGTATACGACTTCTCTAGATGCATCTATATTTTGTTTGTTTGTCTAAGCCCTAGTCCTAACTGTCATTATTATAAATTATTGTTAGTATTTTTTAGTTCATCGGATGTTATTCTGGACAAAGCATCAGATGTGACATTTTGACTACCTTTTATGCATTCGACATAAAAATCGTATCCTCTAGACATAATCGAAATTTGATCATATTGAATAGATAAAATTAAATATTTTACCGTACAGATAAGGTCGAAAATATTTGTGACTATTCACACCAATACCGCCATTTCTTTTTGTTTGCTGGGGTAATTTACTTCAGCTTTACTTATCTTATAAATCTGGATAATTTAACACAGGAGGATGACATAAAGCTTGATTACATTACAAAAAAGAATTTTGACACTCTTCGCTCCACGGAAATTTTACTTTCTTCCATATAATCTATTTAAACTAAATGATTTTTGTGCAAAATTTGGAATAAATTTTCTATAGCTAATAATTTGCAGAAGCAATAAATCTTTTCATCTTTTTAGCATCTTTTGACATTGGGCATTCTTGAACACTTTTAATTTTTAAAGGATTCTATTAGCAATTATAAGATATTCCAGATATATTATTTCTTTCTTTAAAAATTCACACTGTCCAATTCAATTTTAAAATTGGTTCTCTAAGACGTTTCTACCAAAAACAATTTTTCCTAATTTAAACCAGATATAACTATTGTCATTAATCGTGAAACACAATTGGGACTTGTTTTTAGATCCATAGGTAATCCTGTCATTTGGTAGTGACCGCAGCTAGCAATAAGAGATGTCTATGTTCTACTGTTTGCTTTAAGTTCTACTTGAAAGTATCCTTGACTTAAATTTAAATGAGAAAAATGTCCCTACTGCATTAGAAAGAGAATCAAGAATTTCGGATATATTTGAAAATTTGTCGTCTTGAATTCTTTGATTCAACAGCCTATAGTCAACTACTAATCTCCATTTTTTCTTTTCACTAACATTTGTCCTTTTTGGTACTAACACAATTGGTGCGGACTACGTGATGTCTTGAATTTATTTCTCAATTTAAATTTTTTGCGATGCTCTGAGAAATTGTATGTCATTCTTGAACAGGTGTTGGTGTTGAATAGAGACGCATAGACAGAAAAACTTTGCATGCGGTACGCAGCAAGTCAATTTAAGGTTTTTTAAAGTTAAATATGTCTTCGCAGAAACGAGTTTATAATGACCGTCGGGGTCGACTTAGATACGTTGGCAGGCTCTAACCACTATTCAGTGCAGGAATGAAGGAAACCTGGAAAATCTCATTAATTAGAGGGGTAGTCAAATGTCAACCGGTATTAATATCTCACATTGACCCAAGTTAACATTCTTCCACCCTATCATACCCACAAAGAGGGTACTAATCCTCTCCATGAATATAGCTGATATGGTCTACTGGCTGCGGGGCTCGAACCCACACCGGTCTAGCCACACCGATTCAAGTACTGACGCATTAAACCTCGCGATCACTGGCCGACATACCTATGAAGCTAGAGCTTAGATAGGAATTGCATTTGCAGAACTTTTAAAACAATATCGACTGTCCTGTGATGCAGTGCATTGTTCATGTATGTGAACTTTACGTCAAATGAATGTCACCTTAAAATAAGATAAGATGAAGTGAAGTCTGCCACTACGGAACTGGAAAATCAAATTGTAGAAATAAAATCAGATCAGATTCTGCATCTGCATTTTTAATAGACCTGGCATCTCACCTTAACGAATTCAATTTGAAGCTACAAGGAAAGCAAAAGAATATTGCCAATTTATATGTCAGGTCGGTCAGTGGTCGCGCGGTTTAAGGCGTCAGTACTTGAATCGAGGTGACTAGATCGGAGTTGGTTCGCGCCCAGCTGCCGGTAGACCGTATATAAGCTATATTCGTGGAGAGGATTGGTACCCTCTCTGCGGGTATGGTAGGGTGGAATAATGTTGGCTTGGGTCAATGTGAGAGATTGATACCGGTTGATATTTGACTACCCCCCTAATTAATGAGGTTTTCCAGGTTTTCCTCATTCCTGCACTGAATAGTGGTTAGGGCCTACCAACGTAAGTCGTTCCTGGGCGCAAATGCGGTCTGCTTAATAATAATATGCCGCCCCCTCTCCCGCACAAGTCTCCGACTTCTGGGCTAATCCTGTGTTTAGAATGAGGGGTACAGATATTATTATTAGATATTATATGGTCACAAGAGAATTTAAAAATAAAATTAAGCTTTCACTAGAAAAACATGATTTCTCATTTTTTTTCAAACTGTAAAGAGCACTTTGAAGAAATAAAGGATTTTGAAAAAATTTCATGTTTAATTCATACATTGGTACTATTGCAGATAAATTCGAAAACCGATTTAGCGACTTTAAGAAAATTTAAAGAGTTTCAGATTTTACTCACTATAGTCACTTACTATTCATGTTGAGAACTTAAGCAGAGTAGACTTTCAACTACATTTGTAAAACTTACGCCTTATAAAGGGCTCAGCATTAACATTACTTTGTATTAACTACTATATATGTATATGCCGGGATATGCGACTTTCAAAAACGAAAATAAAATACCGTGCAAATAATTTATAGATAGATATATTTATTTAACTAGGTGTTGCATAATTTGTCTTGTACTTTTACAGTTAATACGCTTTAAGAATCATATTTTATTATTGATTGATAAATAGTAGGTATCTACATAATGAAGTTATTAGGTACTCACTGTGCATCGAAGGTAAAAGACAGGTAAGTAAGGTAAATTACTATTACTGTTTTCTTTTTTGCGTTTAGTCAAAAACTATAACAAATACCACTCTTGAACGCTATCGATATTTCATTGTTTCTATCATTATGTAGGACTCTAGGTCGTAATAAAAATCTCAGAAAAATGTTAATTTATGCCATACTTTCTGATTTATTTCAAATGGAATACCCACGTAAGTAACGAGCTGAGGTCGTCACCAATTAAATATTTAAAGAAAACTCGATCTATAATTCAAAAGTCTTGGACCCCCTGTAATATAAAATGATTCGATTAAACCAACTCTCAGGGCCCACTTTCAAGGTACCTTTCGCTGTGTTATATCGACACCAACTATTCGAAGACAACTCCACAACTCAAATTTACGTGGTAGAAGACCATTACTGACTGATCCCCACTCTACTTGGAAGGCATCGTGCTGCCCGTTTCCAGTGGGCGCGAGAGCATAGGAGTTGGCTTTTACGCCAGTGGCGGTGGGTCATATTTACAGACGAAACCAGGATTGGTTACTGATGGCAATCGACAAAGAGTCTGGAGAGAACCAAGTCGTCAACAGCGATTTAATTTTCCCCCTGAAGTTGCTTCGTATGAAGGGAATACCCTAATGTTTTGGGGTGGAATAATGTTCAACAGCCGCACCCCATTAATTCCCATACCACAGAATATGACCAGTCAAAATTACATCGAACAAGTTATTACGTCCATTGTCTACCCCCTACGTAATGAATTAGGTAAAAATGTTGTGTTTATGGACGAAAACGCTCGACCATATCGCGCAAGAAGGGTTGAAGAAACACTCGAAGCAGGACATATCAATAGATTAGATTGGGCAGCCATTCATAATCATATTCCTCCATCTCAGACTGCAGATGAGTTAGTCGTGGCGGCAGAAGAGGAATGGAACAATATTCCGCTTGATTATCTCAATGCACAGACGTGTCTATATGTTACTGGAACCTGATGGAGCTCATACCGACTATTAATCAAGTAGAGAATTGCTTTGTTACTTATTTTTGATTGAATAAATTTTGTCAAAAATAACACACGTTTGTGGTATTTAATTTTCTAAGTACTCAGTTTATCGAACATATTCTTTACACAAAAAAAGATTCAGAAAACAATATACTTTTATACATGTATTTGGTTTTTCTGACAAAAAGATTTCTTTAACTAGAATGAGGGGGTCCAAGGCTTTTCACGTTGTGTGTATATCTGCATAGGAAAAACCAAAAATAACACACAAAAAATCAAATTACTTACCTACCTGACAAAAGTATTTTTTACATATATAAATAGAATTCATAATTTCACTTGAGCTCTACATAATTATGCGTATCTCACTTACGCCACAAAGATTATTGCGAAGTTCTACAATTTCAGCAAACTGAAACGCACACCCTTAGGTCTCTCGAGCTCTTAGCGGCAAATACACAACTACAGTTGCCAGTGAATACAGGGAAGTTTTAACCGCAACCTTTTCGTTAAAATGAGGTAATACTTGCCTGACTAACTGTACAACTGAAAATTGAAGTCTGCTCACCTTCACCTGGTATTTTCTTTCTATCCAACTCCGTTATTTTCAGAGGAAAAAAGTTTGTCTTCAGAGCACGAAAATTGATTAATTCTAATGTAATTTGTAACGGTTTTATATTGCTTCAATTTACAAATAAAAGTTTTTGTCTTTATCAATTTGTAGATAAATGAAATAAATTATCGACTTTATAGTTCTTACCATGATTAACTGACAAGCAATATTGAGAGTAACATACTATTATTTTTGTCTTTGGTATAGTTATGCGTCTACACTGAGAAAACAATTCACTAGTGGTAGGTAAAAATACACTTGCCCCAGCAAAATAACTTGTATAAAATAGAGGACAGATAAATTGTAGCAACAATTCAAGTTTTCCGAAAACCAGTCACAAGTGAATAGGTCATCTCAGTGTGGCTACCAGCAATGACTAAAAGTTCTTGCTTGACCTGGGTTGCTATAGTTAGTAAAACTTTTAACTAAATGGAACAACTATACATTAAAGGTTAGTTGCCTATAATAATTGAACATGTTACCCAACTAGCAAAATGGAACTTTAAAAAAGCGAATTATTTTATAACTATCGAATTGCGTTGTTTAACGAACAGTTTGATTTTATAGAACAAATAATTGCCATAATTTTGTTCCTGAAGAAAGTAATTATGTAAAATTGTTTTATAATAGTTTTTACAACGTGTTTTGTAGGATATATAATTTTAGTTCTTTAAAATTTTTATAAAAGTATTATAATACGTTATACAACATTTAAAAAAATTATATATAAGTATTGTGAATCTATTGTGAAAGAGTTGTATACTTAGGCAAAGGACTTTTAATTATAATCTTATAAAATAGTTGTATAAACATGTTTTATTAAGGATATATAAGGATACAACTATTTTTTAGCTTCGAAATGTGCTTATTTATAAAATAGTTTTATAGTTGTGTTTAATCTATAAAAATATTCCCTGTTTTATAAATATGTTATAGAACAAAATTGTGGTTTGAGAAAATAAAATTATTGTATATACCGAGTAATAAAATTCCAAACCTAACCTTAATTTTTGAACTCCTAAGATATCGTTTCCAGCCGACGTTCAATTTTAGTTATATGTTTTATTATATAAATAATGATGGTGTCCATGTGCGAGAACTCACATTAAAAACGCTTCATGGCTGCAAAAAACGGTACGAGGAAGTATTTTTGACTTAATTTTTTGGTAATGCAATAATTAGGTCAGTTTTTAAATTAAATACCTATATTATTATAATTAACTAATAATACCTAACAATATTAATATAGATAATGATAATATTTTAAATTTCTAAATTTTTTATAAAACTTGGCAACTTTTTTCGATGCAAACATTATCTACTTGCGCAGACAAATTTTTAAATATATTTGAGACTATAAAAACATTTTATCGTATAAAGTTCTAATTTACACTAAAATATTTTGTTATGCTTTTATGTGGAATAAAATCATTGTATTATAAGTCGCCATTTTTAAATGAAGATTTGTTGGATCAGCGACTGCCGTCATTATGTAAAATTAGTTGCAAGCCTTATTAAAATTATATCTAAAACATAATTTTACTATTTTTGGAAGACTAGTTTATAACAGGATCATTAATTATAATTACACAACGATATTATAAATTGAAGAAAGCATAATTTAAATATTTTTAAATTATTTTTTATAATTTTAAAGCAAATGTGGTCTAAACTAAAGCGCATAATTTTTGTCACAAACATATATATAGTTATAAATAAAATTTGCGGCGCAATAAAATTTTATTGCTGAAACACTGATTGTTGAAATGATAATATTGTAAGTATTAGGTATACCTATCTACCATTTACACAAATGATCACCATTGAGTAACCCCGTTTTGAAATATAAGTACAAATAATTATGAATCTGCGTTATACACCAATCATAAAATGATTTGGTTATAATATTCTTCACTAAATAATATAACTTTTATTTAAATAATACCAAAATACATAATAAAAAAATTTTTTATTGTTGTTTTATAAATTTGTTTTAAAAGTGCATACATTTTTTATAGAACTGTTACATTACTAAAGTGTTTTTATAAAAGTGGGCCCTTTTCGATTCTATAAGTATCGTACAAAGGCATTTAACCACGTTATATGAATTTGAAGCTCCTACAAAATTTATTTTATAGTAATTTATACATCTTTATAAAATTTATTTTGCTAGTTGGGTATATTGCTACACTAGTACTCTTTAACTTGAAAGTTAGTTGTATTTTATATAATACTAGTATAAATTTTGTGCTTACCTTAAAGAGCAAACTTATCTAACCTAAATAGAAACAATAATTAGGCCACAATTCCAAAAAGTGTGCATATTATGCAATGAATATAATGCGAAATAGGTAAGGTATTATGGAAACATACTTTTATATACCAAGATGACATTTTTTACTAATTAGAATTTCTTAGAAAACTAGACAAATATGCATTTTTTTCTAACAACATGAATTAGGTACTACATTATAGTTCCGAATCCAGAAATTTCTGTCAAGGATTTTTTTTACCTACTTTATACAAATCACAAAGTAAAGGCATATCTACAATATAGATACATGACATACATAACGGTTTGTTTTACAATAAAAGTATAACATGAAATTGATTTATGGGTTGTGAAACTAACAAATTTAAAATATGTTTTATAATCACAATTTAACTTATAATTAACCTCTTTAATGAATATTTTGAAACATTTGATAACCTTCGCGTAACGATAGGTACTACTTATTAACATTTTCATTTCCGCTTATCGCTTAGTGTGGAATTCCACTGATTCAATATTTCATAGTTATTAAAATTACCCTGTACTGTATTACCCTGTACCGCCTCACCTGTACCTACAGACCATAACCACACAAAACTGAATGACGCTGATTGTATCTGAATCATGATCTTTCGGCACATTTCGTATTTATTCGGGACATATTCGGCGGTGACAAGTGAACATATTCACTTATTGTAGCAACATAATTAGTTATGGTATCAATCTGTGCTGCTGTGACAACAATGGGTTCCAATTATGACAATAATTTATATTTCAATAATCATATTTACCAACTACAGTTAACTGAAAATAATTACAAGTAAAAGACACAAATGATGGAATCAGTGTATGTAATATTTAAGACTCCTACACCAAATACAAAAATATTTTCGGTAATTTTTTTTGTTAGCAACATAGTTATTTCAAAGGGTTTTTTTCCTGAGTGTATAATAACATATTTTCACAGTACATATCCACATAAATAATACAGAAAATAAAGTTATATCTACCCGTGATAAATGATACAAATGGTTAAATTATTTTTTACCTGAAATATCACATGTGATCAATAACGAGGAGTTAATGGGCATTATTTTAACGTACGGAGAAGCAAGACAAAACTCGCAAGCGGCCCCTTGTTTGTGTGATAGATAGAATTTTGTCATAAATGTCACACATTTGATGGTATTTAATTTTCTAAGTACTCAGTACTCAGAGTATGGAACATATTCTTTTCACAAAAAAAAAGATTCAGAAAACAATATACTTTTATAAATGTACTTATTTGGTTTTTCTGACAAAAAGATTTCTTTAACAATAATGAGGGGGAGTCCAAGACTTTTGAAGTTTTGTATATTATTTCTTATGTGCGCCACATATGGGTGGATATTACCAGTATCGAATTTTGTATTATTAATCAAGAACAACTACATTTTTTATTTAAATTATTGTATTTTTAAATTTATGAGTTGTCTTCAAATAAAATAGTGTACAAAGTTATACATTGACATGTTCGTAATTTTATTTTACATCTCTTACGGTCAAGATACGGTCATTGAATATGCGAAACGAGTGGCCGTACAAATTTTCAACGAAAATCGATTTCTCCTATATTCTTATCCCTCTCTACCAAATTTCACATCTTCTTGTTAAGAAATAATGACGTTAGATGGATAGATTTTCTAAAGTCGCTAGTTTCAGTTCTTTCACAATATTTCAGCAATGAAAGCAGATATCTTGGATCTTGATAACCAACAAATGGCGCAACTTTCTTCAAATTTGAGTCATCCTGTATATCTAAGTATATATAAGTACAACTAACTTGAAGTAGCTATTTCAAGTGCGAGCAAATTTTAATTGTATATGCATTGTTTTTGTCCAGAAAGAAACAACTCAATATCAATTTACATTATTTTATTATCTTTTTTTTTTTTGTTTAGGGAAAACAAAATTTGAACAGAACAAGAGTAAATTGAATGATGTATCCGCAATGGTTAGCAATTTCCAACGGATGTCAATAATGTGAAGTACATTACTGCGAAAATATTTATAATACGAATAAGTATATATTTTTAGTATATCAGTCTGTGTGTAATAGCTCTGATCAAACTAGATAAAGCTCTCGTTGTTTGAAAACAATATATGTTCACAATTTCCTATTTAGTACAAAGTTTCAATCTTGGGAGAAAATAAGCTTTGTA
Source organism: Monochamus saltuarius (assembly GCA_025584915.1). Lineage (NCBI taxonomy): Eukaryota > Metazoa > Arthropoda > Insecta > Coleoptera > Cerambycidae > Monochamus > Monochamus saltuarius. The sequence goes on along the minus strand of CM046721.1, from coordinate 73,670,964 downwards.
TTTAAGATTTTCCCTCCGCTGGGATAGGAATTTTAGTATTGAAGGAATAACTATTTGGGATAGAAATGAGTGATCAATAATAATGTAGTGGAATATAAAATTACATTTTTAATGTCATTTATATTATTAATAATAAGTTTGTATTTTTTAACTCTTATACTTTTTTTTCTTAACGCAGTAGCTACATAATATATTTCCATCACAGCAGATGAGGAAATCATATAATAGAAAGCTACAACCTTTAAGTATACATACGCATCTATCATTTATCGATGAATGGTAAGTTAACAAATATTCCTGAAGGGAAGATAGAGGAAGTAACTGCAATGCCTTTATTGTAAGAGGCATCATGGCTACTTAAGCATTTAATTTTAAAATTTGCTCGGCAATTGCGAATAACAACTATTTTGTGCACTGCAATAATTGATTATAAAATAAATTATCAAAAATTTATTATATTTATTATTTTTCAGTTACATTTATGATACTTTTGCTTATCATATTTTAAAGAGACATACTTCTCCACGTCATCAATCTGAAAGTGATTGGAACTAGATATCTAGTAAGTCCATTAACAAATTTGTTAATCTAGATGCAAAATTCATTATTAGGATATGTCAATGTTCTTTTATTTTGTATGTACCTATGCAGTGCAAAAATACAAAGCAAACATTTCATATTTAGTTCAGCTTAGTTTACTATTTAGTTTTGTTGTTTCATTGAATTGAATAACATAAAAGAATTATGAAAAATGGCAGCATTGTAAACAGGACTTTGAAGATGCTTCATATGTCCTTGTTTTATGAATGCTTAGGTATGCATAAGACTACCTTTTTCGCATGTTACTCCGTTTTAGAAAAGTACATTAGACATTTGAGTACACTAACAAAGATATAGAATATTTAAAAGATCTGTTTTTAACCATACACAGACATTCATCATCATATTTTTTAAATAACTACAAAATTTGGAGAAAACACTTTTTGTTTTATTTACTAATTAGCTACATTAATTTAAGAAATATATATGTTTTTGAATTTTGGATCGGTCGGTGGTCGAGTAGTTTAAGGTGTCAGCACTTGAGTTGTGTTTGCTATAAGCCGCAGGTTCGAATCCTGCGGCCGGTAGACGTAAATCAGCTATATTTGTAGAGAGGATTGGCACCTTCTCTACGGGTATGGTAGAGTAGAAGAACGTTGACTTGGATCAATGTGAGAGATTGATACCGGTTGGGTTTGACCATCCCACTAATTAATGAGGTTTTCCAGATTTTCCTCATTCCTGCATAGAATGATGACTAGAACATACCAATGTAAGTCGTTCCTGGAATACAAATGCGGCTTGCTTAATAATAATATGCCGCGCTCTATCCCGCACAAGTCTCCCGACTTCTGCGCTAATTCTCGTGATTAGAATGAAGGGTAGAGATAGTATTAGGTATAATTTTTATTGTATTACATCGAATGCCTGAATTATTAATGAAAGTAAGGTACCAAACAAAAATGTATAAATTTATTGAAGTCGATCGAATTTACTAAGATGTGATGTATCATCTTTCTAAGCCGCGGCAACTGGAGGAGAAAAGTTAAAAGTTATGTGGGAACTAACAAAGCCTAATGTCACCCCTTTATACCTTCATACAATTCTTTAACATTTAGATCATTTGCATAGATTAAGTATATTAAATAGTTGAAGTTTGTGGCCGTATAAAATTTAGAGTATACGATGAACATATATTTATTTAACAAAAAGCTTTTAAGTAAACCTTTAAAATAAAATAATTTTAAACTAGACATATTATATATTATAACCAACTAGGCCTTTTAAATGTTTATAAATAAAATGATTTTTCATATTAAATGGAGTACCTAAAAAAAAGATAATCTGTAATAATATAGTAGTACTAATTCTTCTTTATTTATGGATAAAGAGCCAAAATTATTTAAAAAATCAAAAATTTAATCAATCAATCAATTGTATTCGTTCAACTGTTCAAATTTGTCATTTAATTTTGATAATGCATTATCAATTTTATCAAGAATATAAACATAAAAATTAACTTTAAAATTCCACTTTGGTGATAGGTAGGACTGGTTCATCTTTAGCTCATAATAAAAAAATAACAATCTCTTTTTTCTCGGCCTAACCGAGCCTAGAAAACAATTTTACAGGGTTTATTTAGAGCAATTTATTTTGTTTATTGAGCATTTCGGTTGAGTTGAATCGAGTTTCAGATCATATTTCAATAAAAAAAAAATTTACTGCTTCTATTAAAGTAATATCAGATTTTTCAAAAGAAGTCATCATAAATTGAAAGTTCTTTTTTGTCAACGATAAGCAAAAGCTAAAAAACAGAAATTATTTTAATAAATAGCAAAGAAATTTGTTATTTCAAGCAAAACTTCGTATAATCGTTTACAAGTAAATTAAGAATATGAGCTGCAAAAGAGACAAAAAAATTTCTATCATTTATATTAAGAATACTTTTATGTAGACCATGTCAGCTGTATCACCATATCTATAAAAGCCAGATAAAAGACCTAGTGACTTCCTTCATAAGAAATCATATTTAGTGGTTATCTAAAAGTTTATCCCTTTGCTATGCACCCCTTGCACTCCTCAGTACGGTTCGCACTGTATAATTGTATAAGTAAATTAGATAAATATGGTCAAATATAAACTATGTATCGAGTAAAATTGATAAAATGCTCAATATTGTGTAAACATGTATACTCAATCTCAGTTGATACATTCAGTAACTCTAATGTGTTTCACACACACCAGTTATTTACAGTGTAAAAAGTTGTGGATGTTGTGTTAAGTGCAGTGATATAATAACTAAGGATCAATATTTTAAATTTCTATTAAAGTTAACCAAACTAGTAATACAACAATATAAGTATTGAAAAATATATTCACCCATAAGTTTTGTAAAAGTCAAAGCCTGCACGGTACAAAAAATAAACACTTTTGGAAGCATAGGAAAACAACTAAATAAATTAATAATTAAATTTTCTTCCACAATTATTGTGACTAATGATAATGATAGCATTTTATTAAAACGCTATAAAGTGAATGGAAACCGAATAACTTAAGACAATTTTGGATTCAGTAATTACACATTGTAAATTGAAACTAATCTTGCTAATTATTACTAATGAAAAAATACATACCTACTGTAATTATTGAATCGATTCTTACAGTGGTTTTTAGGCTTCTGCGGTTGGTGCTGTTATTTGATAAAGGTATAGTGATATTCAGGGTTTTTATACCACTGAAGATGTCGACAATAAAGAGCGGCAAAACGTTTGGAAGCATTGGATGTGACCAGCTACAGGGGCGCTCATGTGTCTCGGAAGACCAGTATTATCCAAGGAACGGTTCCGACCGTAACAGTCACAATACCAATAATAGGAGCCAAAATTAATATTTGGACTTAGATATACCGATAGTGGGTCTGTCCCTAAAGCGCCTAGCCCGAGATCAACAAGGGCAATTCAAAGAATTCCAGCTAAGATTACTTACTTATTTAAGTCTTCAAGAAATTTAAATAAACCTTGATTTGCTATTACAAGATGTGTTTAAACATTTACCAGCTGCGCGGCGACTCATTCTTCGATTGAGACTCAAATTTTGCTTTAATCCGTCTCGCTATAATCTTAGTTTGCACATCAGCGTTGGAGACAAACTGATGGGTAGCGGAGGTCTTTTTAGCCTGAAATAAATGCGCGAGCTGCTATGTGCGACTTATATTTCAGCTCAAGTGATGGTGCTGGTCTGTCTAAGCTGTGTTTTTACGTCCAATTCATAGAAACATATGATTTCTATGGTCAATTACAAACACAAACCTAGAAAAAATATAGACTGTGCCAGTGTCATATTGCCGGCGACCGCTCATTCATGGCTGCCCTAAAAGGTCCAGAATCACTAAAACTTGTTTATGCCAATTTACGTTGGTTGTATTGTAACGTGAAGCTCATTTGTTTACTGTGATTACTGATTAGTCACATTCTTTAATGACATTTAAAATGACAGCAAGTTAATTTGATATTGCAATGCAGCCATCATATTTGTAGAACATAAAGCAAATAAAATATCCATTTTCTGGACCGTAAGACCCTAGGAAACGCGGGACCTGTCACGTATCATGAACCGACGCTGTCTATATTTTTTCTAGGTCTGTGATTACAAACATTCCTTTTTGGTTTAAATTGCTGGGATTAAAATGCAGTATTACCATCAGCGTATATTAAGTTCTGACTAAATGGTTGTTTTCTAAGATCCACTATAGGCTCATTATTTTGCTATTGCTACTAAGTGCCTTTTGGCCTTCTATAGGTATATTTTATCATTTCTATGGTAGTTACATACACAGCATATAAATAAAAATAATGCGAATCAAACATCCAGAAAAAATATACTACAATAATAAAGTAGGTACATGCTTTTATAATAATAATGACACTGAACTACTGTGAGTTCTGAGTAGAAATGTCATTAAATCTTTATTGATGAGTGAAACAAATAAGAATTAATGTTAAAAGTTTAATTTCTAATTAAAAAAAACTGTATACAGAGTTTTTCTTTTTGAAACAAAGTTTTCAAAACGTCAAAAAAAAGGAAGTGCGCGATAGTGATGTGATTTTTATACAGTTATGTGATACAGGAGCCAACATATCGATGCTCAAGAGACATGGAGGTTGGCGTTCGACTTCTATGGCACAAAATAAGCAGGCGATAGCAAGAAAAATTCTCGGAGAGAAAGGAAATACCACTTTCATTCCAAAAAATGTGATTGTGTTATTAATATTTATAATAAATAAATTAAAATTCATATATTTTACTTTTAGGCACATGTGAGTAAAAAAGATTGTTTTAAGCATATGTGTCTAGAAGCCTGCCATTTCGATACTGAAACGACAATTGAAATGTCATTATTATCCTACGTTTCTACGAAAATGCAATTTTCGCAATCCCAGGACCGACAGAGTATTCCACATCCTGCTGACGCCAGCCGTCGCACGCCACCCGCATCTCCACGGCGTTGGTCCGACGCTGTTGGTGCACAGGACCACTAGCAACAGGATCGCCGCCGCGACGCCGTCGAGTGGTGCATCGCGGTGGTTCGAGCCGAGCTTCCCCGACATTCGCGCTGGGGGCGGGGCGTGGCTTGTGTCCCGAGCCACGAAAAGTGAGGATCAATTCTACTTATTTAATACAGCTTTCGTATTAGGAGCGTGTATATAGTTAGGAATCCACTGTAAACCGATTTGCGCTTAAACTCGGGTTTTATCTACACTAAGTACCAAGGCTTAACTCAGCATTGTGTTTGACTAAGTGAACAAATAGATGGAGTGATATATATTGACTTTTCATTGTGCCAACAATATCTTCTCCTCGTCCAGTTCTCGTTCAAACGATCTTTTTTATCCAAAAGGTGAGTTTTCACTTTCTGTACTCATTCCTTCTTGCTGTTTGAAGTTATGTGTCATGCCGCTACGCACTACGCCACGGCTTTTAGCGAATGCGGCTCCACTCCACTCGCACTACCTAATTTAGGTTTTAATTTAATCCTATTTGATTAAAGCGGATTATTTTTTTGTGCGTATACGGGTACATGTTTGGGGGACCCCATCGATCGCAGTCAATGGGCGAAAGCTGATTGTTTATTGTTTTTATTTTGTTTCCATAATTACGGTTGAGCCAGTCGACAATGGACTCGGCGCAATAATCTGCTGAATATTTTAAGAGCAAATTCCATTTTATCGATGACATGAAATATTTATTATTTTGTTAAATATTCCGTGAAACCGCGCGGTGTTGTGCATTTCCAATTTTATTGTTTATTATAGAGACGAAGTATCGGACATTCATAACAAATCATTTGATATCGTATGAATAATATCTCTTCTGTAATAAACTGCTTTGTAACTTATTTGTTTTCTGCAATTGAGATTAAAATCTCCAGTTCTAGCTGCAACTGCATTTTGTAAGTTATCAATTATTTAGAATTTATTTACTTATATCTATCAATGAAATTTGGTTGATAGAGTGTTATAAAACTTTCCTCAAACCTCAATTTTATAATAACTATTAATTACAGAGTAGTTCTTATACTTAGGAAATTATGTAACATTTCGTAGCCCGACGGTAAATGTTCAATGGAAGAGCGTTAAGCTACATGTTTACCACATTCTATTTCTGCATTTTTAAAGTCTATTTTATTATGTCACAAACGGTATACTGTAAGGTACCTCCATATTTCAATTTTAGAAGAGTCTAATGAATATAAAATTAAAAAAATATTGAACGAAACAATATTCTTTTAATAGAATAATGTGGGGTGAATTTTGTTCTTATTACTCACTGTGAGAACATTTATTGTTTTGTTGTACCATGACATTTATAAACCATTCCCTGTTTTTTCTATAATTATTTACCTAAGTATAAAAGTATTGTCGTACTCACAATTACCCTGTATAAAATATGCAGCTATTGTGTGAGTATATACTGGTGTTAATGTTAAAGTATAACAAAAAATCCATGGGAAAAGTAACTTTAGTAAGTAAGTAGTAAGTTTAGTAATATTAAGCATACTTAAGTTTTATACCTTTGGTTGGCAAATAGAATATTTAGTAATAATACTTATTTTTCACATAATTATGCCAATATCCAAAATTGACTGTGGTCATTCTTACGAAAATTGTTTTTTTTTAAATTTTTGTTAGTAGGTACGTATTCATACCTACTGAGCTTACAAAGCTGCAACAAATTCAAGTTGGCTACACTTGGCTTAAAACACCTCATATTATTTGGTACATTTTTCAGTTACTTCATCTTTCAAATTTAACCTTTTAACGTATAATTGTATAATTATTTAACGCTTGTTTTTGGTCCAAAATAGTCTTTAATAAAGTAATTTGTCACATTGTGATCATTACATAACAAAATGAAAGTATTCCAATAACAACAACTGAAAGAAATTTGAAAATTCATATACTTACATATTTCTTATTTCAATTTTGGAAATTGAAAGATGAATTCATCGATGCTATTATAAGAACAGAAATTTCACTCAAGAAGAATATACTTATATTTGATTGCATTCCTGAAGCGAAAATCAGAAAGATAAAAAATCTAAGGTATTAACAAAGAAGGAAGTATCCCGATTCTTCATGAATTTGGACGATGATAAATGTCTGCCAATGAAGACTATATTACAAATATGTTTTTTTAGTAAAATAGTTGTCTGACCAATTGTTATTTTGATTATTGGTTTGGTGGATGCGTGTCATGTGAAAGATGAAGGAGTTATGCTTCCTAGTGATGATACCCAATACCAAAGCTAAAGTGTCTAGAAAGTTTTTTGTAACATCTTGAAATATTGATGGTTTGAATTTAGTAGAACTGGTTAGGTTCAGGTTATTTTCGCTTCTTTCTTTGATATAATGCTGGTAAATGTACCAAACAACGTATTGATATAAATAATATTGGCAATGTGCCAAAACTGATTGCATGATTTCTTAAGCTGCCTAATCCGAATGCGTATACTGGGCATTGTTTTCGACGATTATCAACCTCCCTTTTAACCGATTATGGGGCAGATATTTTGAGTAAAAAAAGACATGGTGGCTGGAAGTCTAATTCTGTCACTGAAGCCTACATCGAAACTTCTACACTGAAAGCAAGATATGAACGGCTTTAAAAATTCTAGGCGAAAGCGAGAAGACGACTTACATCATACGAACAAATGCATCATTCATTGTATTTTCATCAAAATATTTAAGAAACTGCAACTGATATTAATAAAACTAAGTATATACTACACTAAAAGTTTGCATTATATTTTGCACTAATTTGCAAAAAATGATTGTTTTTAACGCGACCAAATATGAAAAATTACGTTGACAATAAAAACAAATGTGTAACGTCAGCCGCAAACGTAAGACGTCTGAATTGTTGACGCGGGTATACATGATTGTCTCTAAATATACATAGTAACATGGTAAAATTACAATCCATGTGTACTAAACCCGGCTTTACTATAAAAAACGCATATTTATATGAAGTAATTTTCCATTACCGTTGTAACATTACATCGTGGTGTGTTATTTCACATTATTGACCTAGGTAATAAATAACTCATCCACCGTGTAATATCGGTTGTAATTTTTATCTTATACAGGGTGATTCAAAACTTATTTTTAAAAAAATCTGAATGTACAGGGGACTCTTATAAATACAATGTTGTTAATAAAACATTAAAAAAGGGCAGTTCGAAAACTTCCACTCGGCACTGGAAACTGGTCCACCGTAAAACCTGACAAAGCGGTTTGACATACCTGATGTGACAACAACCTTTTGCGTCCGTCTTACCCAGTTTCTACAAACTAACACAGATGTTTCTGCTTCTTGTCCGTTTTGAACTCGTAAGTTATTGATTCGTTTCCGTAAATCATCAATAGTATGTATCTACTTCGCTGCGATACACTTCATTTTTTAAATACTCCCACAAAAAGAAGTACAAATGATTTAAAGTCAGAAGATCATGGCGGCCATGGTACCGGTTCTGCCTGTCCAATCCCTTGGTGTTAATGCTTGGACATGCAGTACATGGTACGGATATAATTGGTCCTCATATATGATACGTCACACTGCTGCAATAGGCCGTGGAAGTCCTGGACCTTCATCTCTTCCACGATTCGGTTTCAAATTTCCCTCGCGTTGCGCTCCACTTGCACTCACTGTACACCCCGATAAACATGTTTACTGAGAAATCGTTCTGCTAAAGCATTTTTACAGCGTAATAAATTAAAACTAATGTAAACACTGGCGTCACAGAAACTTTAGTGCTACAAAATGTAATCGGATTGCTATATTCGGAATCGCCTGTCTATTAGAGACTACAGTGGTCCAGAGATGTAAAGATTGAAAGTACTACAACTTCAATAACTTGGAATTTACTCGGAAACTATAAGGATTTTATAAAAAAATTTTTACTATACTCGCGTCAAGAATTCAGACGTCTTACGTCATGACTGACATTACGCAATTGTTTTTATTGTCAACGTAATTTTCGACATTTAGTCGCGTTAAAAACTATCAATTTTTGCAATTTAGTGCAATATAAAATGCAAACTTTTAATGTAGTATCTATTTTTATTACTCTCAGTTGCAATTTCGTAAATATTTTGATTAAAATATCATGAATTATTCATTTGTTCGTATGACGTAAGTCGTCTGAATTCTTGTCGCGAGTATATATTAACTCCCTTTTTCATGACGCATCTATTCCCCAATTCTTTTAGATAAGTTCTGGATCAGCCTCTGTATACCTACCAAACCTACCCTTAAACTTGCTAATACGGAAATATGATCTCAGAGTTGTAAACAAAACCATTTAAATTAAAAACAAAAACTTTATAATTAATGAAAGGTTAATAAAATTTAAATGCAATTCTCCCAATATTATAGGTATTTTAATCACTATAAATTTGTTAATTTATACACTTAACGCGTATATAAACTCTAAACGTATGATATTTGTCTGTTATTATAATTACGTATGTTTATAAATTAATATAAGTTCATATAAATAATACTCCATACTATTGTCCTAGTTATTTGAAATTTTCCGCATTACAATGCACAAACTTTATGAAATTAAACGATTATATTAACCGGTTACATTTTATATAAATGCTGTAAAATATGTCTCACCGAAATGGTCAATTATTACCGCTTACTTATGCAAACTAAAAACTAGCCTCAAACGTTCGGATTATGACACTTTGATTATTTCAATGCAGCGGGAATAATCTTCCCATAAACTAAAGTCCATATTAACAGTAAAATATACATCCCGCCTCATTTCGCCTGGAGTAAGTTCAAGCGGTTAATTATTTATTGACATTCACTTTGTAATTTTACGATAATTTTACACCGCAATTGAAGCACCAATATAGTTGTAGCAAATGAGGCACTAAAGTACGTTTAAATGTGTTCCGCTCGGCTTTACTCTGAATCGGATTAGAAAAAGAGGCAAAATTCACACATAAGACGATTAGTTTGTTAGCTAGTAAATCCTGGGATCCCTGTAAAGAGTATTATCATTATATTATGATTATATTGGATTTACTAGTGCCGTTTCGGAACAGCGAAGTTGTAATTCAGTGCAAGTTCGTCCTTTATACGAGACAGACGCGGCCGAACCATTTCAAATTGACAAAAAAAGTAAAACTGGCATCTTCGTACTTACACTAATTAAAGTGTTTAAAAGTCGTTACGATTTTTTGTTTGCTCCGTACATTTGCATAAGGGATTACTTAAGGTTTAAGAACTTCCCGCCACCACCATATTCGATTTGGATCGTGTACTATTTTGAAGTGTAATTTCTGCATTTTAATGTTCTGGAAACAAATTAATGCGTGAGTACGATACTTTTTACAATTTATAAGACTTAGATTAAAATTATAATTTTACTATTCACTTTTAGGTATAATAAAATGTTATAAAATATGTCATTCATTTAAAAATTTCTACTATACCTACTGCTTTTCTAAATCTGTTAGAATATGTTTTGTCATCATGACCATTTATTTTAAAATAGTTATATCACACAACTATTTTCATTTTCTTAAAATATTTTTTTCATGAAAACATTTTGAATACTGCACTTGTGAGTTATACAGGGTGATTTATTAAGAATGGGCAATCTCTGAACTGGAGATACTAAACACCAAAATATGGCGATTGAGCCAAACATGCCTTATCCGAATGTTGTTGGTTTAAAAAATACAGGGTGTTCAATGCTAGAATTTTATTTTGAAATATTTCAATAACTTTGAAACCTGTCGGAGTATTAAAACAAAACAATTATGTTTTTCGGTACGGCAAATAAGAATTTTGAACTAATTTTGACGTTACTAGTAGAGGGCGCCACTTATGGCACAGCATGTTTCTTTTAAATGACATAACTTTTTTGCTGTTTAGTGTATCCATCTGTATATTGACAAAATCGATTCTACTAGCTGTTGTATCTAAAAAAGGTATACCTTGTTGAAGTTGTTAGGAGTAACAGTTTTCGAAATAGGTAATCCTATTTGAAATATTCAGTGCACCGATTGAAAACTGTTATCGTTTCAGGTAAAGTGCCTTTTCTACTGAAAATACAGCAAAATTTTACTTGGAAATGTTGTTCAGAACAGTAAATTATGGGGACGTGCAAAATTTCAAGAAGATCGGCGAGGTTTGATTTTGAAACCATTTTTCAACAAAGCACAAAGATTTTATCAACGCAGGCCAATCTTTTTGAAATTTTGCACGTCTCCATAATTTGCCGTTCTGAACAACTTTCTCAAATAACAGTTTGCTGTATTTTCAATAGAAAAGGCACTACCTGAAACGATAACAGTTTTCAATCGGTGCACTGAATATTTCAAATAGGATTATTTCGAAAACTGTTACTTCTAACGACTTCAACAAGGTATACCTTTCTTAGATACAACAGGTAGGGAAATAGATTGTCAATATACAGATGGATACACTAAACAGCAAAAAAGTTATGTCATTTAAAAGAAACATGCTGTGCCATAAGTGGCGCCCTCTACTAGTAACGTCAAAATTAGTTCAAAATTCTTATTTGCCGTACCGAAAAACATAATTGTTTTGTTTTAATACTCCGACAGGTTTCAAAGTTATTGAAATATTTCAAAATAAAATTCTAGCATTGAACACCCTGTATTTTTTAAACCAACAACATTCGGATAAGGCATGTTTAACTCAATCATATATTTGGTGTTTAATCTCTAAAGTTCAGAGATTGCCATTCTTAATGAATCACCCTGTATATATGTAACGTAAGCATTTCTTTTATTAATTACCATAACTTTTATTATTCACAATAAACTAAGTCTACACCAAAAATTTGTTTTCAATAAACGATTCAGTTTATTTAAACATACTGTATTCTCGGGAAACAAATCTTATTTGGTGTAATGCTCTTTTGGGCAAAAATAAATAGATTTATTTGGTAAGAAAATTTCATTTTTTTTGACGAGTATTTGTTTAAATGAATCAAATAGTTACTCCATTTGAACATCTTATGAAAACTTAATTTTAAAAAATGATTTTCAAATAAATATATTTTTTTCATTTCCTTAAAAAATTTATTCAAATCTGTATAAAAATAACGTTTTGAAATAAAAAAATGATTTTTGATTGAAATAAATGTGCATTTCGGATCAAATAGTACCTACGTTTATGTCATTCAAAAACGCATATTTTTAATTGTGGGATATGGAAAAGAAAATATGGAATCCTTTAATATATTTGTAAAGTTTTATTAAGTTATGTAATCTTGTGAAAGACCGTAAATTAAAAATCAATTTCCTAATATAGTCTGTATCGTCGAAAAAAATATTTGTTTGAAAAGAAAAATTCGAATTGTTTGCCATAAACAAAATAATTGTCAATAGATGGATGCTAGATGTAGCTGTGCTATATTTCACGTACTCAGGTATGTCAGGTTTGAGAGATGTGAATAGTCAGGGTTAGTCGTCAGTTAACTCACCACTCACCTGTGGCGTACTGATAAGAACTTTTAAGCTCGAAACCGGTATATGTTGACTACTTGCTATAAATTTTTTTAGTTAGAGTAATTATATGCTGGTGTTTTATAAAATTCCTGAGCAATAATTTATTGACTTAAATAAGCAATTGTTTAATTGGAAAAAATTCTTTGAAATCCTACCTGTACTTACATTGTTTTATCATCGAATATAATTCACGAATCACCATAGACTTTATAAATCATGGACCGGCCCTAGAAAGAGAAGTCCGGTGTCCTGATGTGTACAAGAGGGATGAAGCTAGTCCGGGCAAAAACAGATGTTCTATGACAGAAAAATATATAAACATAATCTGACAAAACCTTTCCTGCTAATATTGTTAATGATTTGTGTGCCTTTTGTGATTTAGTTCTGTTTAGTGTGTTTATTAGCAATAGTTTATAAAGACTATGGTGGAGTCGGTCTGTCACCGTAAATGTCATACGTGTGTCATTTACGGTTTTTGTTCGGCCAATGATCTGTGGGTTTTGCCCGGACTAGCTCTATCTCTGTCGCACACATCTGAGCATCAACGATTTGTATAGGCAGAAAACGGTTTTGGGCGCGTCCATGATTTAAAAAGTCTATGCTAATCACCAGAATTGTATCATTGAAAAGGAAATTATGTTGTTTAATTTAAACGATTGCTTTACACAAAATAACTGTATTTTTAGTTTTTCAAAAAAGGTAAAATCTTGGAAAATATTATTTATCTATATTATTCAGTTACCATAAAATCTACATTCAATGTAACAAATGCTTAGTTATATTAATTTCTAGTTGCCTAGATAAAATCTGACTAAACCTCTATTACTGTTTTATTTGTTTAGTTCGTTTGGTAAACCAGCCGTATGATTTTATCGTTTGTTTCTATATACAAGAAGTATTAGTGACTATATTTTTATGAAAATTACTGAAATATATAAACACATTTGCATGATGATTTATTTAAATAATATCTACAAAGTTTTTCTAGTATAATAATTATATTTACATAACATGTCATATATGAATAAATTAAAATACAGAGTAATCGTGATGCATTTTATGTTATATACAGAATGAAATATGTAATGATAGACAAATAGTCATTAGATAGTGATAGTGTCAATTTCTATTTTAAAAATTCTGTATTATAAAAGATATAGATACATATTATTTGTGATAGTGGTACCTCCTATAGGTTTTGGAAAGCAGATTTAGGATAGGAGCACTTAGCACTTATAGGAAGGAAACCTACCAGTCTCAATAAAAAAATTGCTGGGGTAAAATGTCAGTAGCTACTATAATACTTATAAGAATTACAGCATTAAATCAAAAGTTTAAAAACCTTTTTGCTTATTTAGGTTCCTTTATCAATATTGTATTTGTTATGGCAGCAATAACGTTCTGGTCACTATTATTTATTGCAGATATTTTGCTGTTCAGTTTCTACTAAAGACTAAAAGATATTTTCTCAGTGTATGTGTAAAAAGTACTTTAAGGGCGCCGTGTTCTTGAAATAGTGTTCTCTAGACAAATGCAAGTAATTTTAGATGTTATTTAATAACTTAATAATACAGAGTTTAGCAAGTAACAGGAATATTATCTCATGCTACCTGCGAATATTCAAAGGTAGCAAAGTAAAACGAATATATAACGGCTGAAAGGGGTCTAACCAACAAATTTTTAGTTACAGAAATCTTTCAAAATACATATTTTTTTAAATTCAGTTGTAGATGTAAATATTGTTATGACATAAACTTACATAGTTCTTGAGTTATAGTTCTTAATAATATCAGTATAATATCAGATCAGTATAAAATGTCACGGTAGAAAATACCTATACATTCCCGTTTTTAAAACAATATTTAAAAAGTTTTCAAAACTCAAACATTTGCTAACTCTTTTAAATTAGTAACAGAATAATCTATAAAACTTTGCCCTTTTCTATGTCTTATAGCAAAATTATACCTATATCTGGTGTACTTATGTAGCTAAAAACGTACTTTAATAAACGTATCATGGCATGCTTTTTACTTCTTTTCGTCAAAGCAAAATTTCTTCCATATGGAGGCTGAAAATGTGGAACACCTTTCATTTACAACTTAAGGTGCCCGTATCTCTCGCCGTAAAATGATCAAATTTGTGGTGTTTTTTAGGTACTGAAATCTCGAAAAATTAAACTCGTAGAGCAAAAGTCATATCAAAAATAGAATTATTGATGTTTTGTTTATCCACTTTTACTATTTAAACTTTCCTCAAATAATGTAATAACTTTTAAAATGCATTTATATGACACACATAACTTCGCTATTATAACCCCAAATATTAACAATTATTTTCACATAATTATAAAAAAAAGTTAACAATCTTATATCCAGAAATATGTAAGTTTATGTTATAACAATGCTTACATCTATAGTTGAATTTAAAAATACGTATTTTGAAAGATTTCAGTACCTAAAAATTCATTGGATGGATCGCTTTCTGATGTTATATATTGATTTTACTTGGTACCTTTGAATATTTGCAGGTGGCATGAAATAACATACTTGTTATTTGCTAAACTCTATATTATTCAGTTCTTAAATGTCTAACATTATTTATATTTGTAGAAAACACTTTTTCAGGAATACGGCGCCCTTAACTATATATGTTTTCACTAATACAGTAGGTACTTCTAATACTTTTATTTATTCCTCAATCTTATTAACTGATGTGCTTATTTTTCATCTACTGTTCATTATATATTTTTTTGTGTTTTTATTATTTATAACAAGAACCATGCAGAAAACATTTCAGTAGCTATGTATATTTGCCAGCACGTAATTGTTTGATATTTTATAAAATACTTAAATATTAAAAGCTTATAGATATTATTATTGCATACATTTGTAAAATAGCACAACTATTTTAAACTCCTGTCAAATAGTTTATACTAATGAAAATTATAGTCCCAAAGAATATGTTTAATACTATACCTACTTTTTGATTTAACGTAATTAATTAATATAACGATAATAATTAAGTAAATAAATATCTATGTGATCTGAAGGTCTGACAATCTTATATGACATAGAATGTAAATGTTTTATAAGATTGGAAACCTAAAGTATAATATACCTAACCCTTGCACCTACATATGTTATATTTTTAATGTTTCGTTGTTGCGAATAAACTCAGCGCATAGTTTGTCTGAATGCAAATACATAAAATATAAACATTTTTAAGATTGGGATTCTAAGCATGCGTGTACGGCATACCATATAAATAAACATTGTATTGGAGAGACTTCGAAACCTTTATTAAATGATAAAATTGGGGAATATTATTTTCATTTAATTGGTATTTATAGCAAAGAATATGTAGAGACCCAATTTCTATACAGGGTGATTCAGAAGTTATATAAAAAAAAATTTTGAACCTACAGGAGACTTACAAATACAATTTTGTAAAAATAAAATCAAAAAGGGTAGTTCAAAAATTATTTAAAAATACACTTCAGCACGGCACTGCAAACTCGTCCACTGTAAAACCTGATAAAGCGTATAATCAGCGCCCGGACAAAAAGTTTAAAGAAATTCCCAAGGAACGGAATAAATTACCGTGGGACCGTCTTACCCAGTTTCTACAAACTGTTTTTGCTTCTTGTTCGTTTGGAACTTATAAGTTATTGGCAGCAGCTATGATACGTTTGAATAAATCATCAATAGTGTCCACTTTGATGCAAAATACTTCATTTTATAAACATCCCCACAAAAATAAGTCCTAATGATTTAAAGTCAGGAGATCGTGGCGGCCATGGTACCGGTCCTCCTCGTCCAATCCCTTGGTGTTAATGTTTGGAAACGCTGTAAATGGTGTGGATATCATTGAGCCTCGTGTATGATACGCCACATTGCTGTAATACGCCGTGGACGCCCTGGATCTCTACATCTTCCACAATTCGGTTGCAAATTTCCCGTGTCACGCCAGCGTTTGCACTGCACTTGCACTCACTGCACACCGTTGTAAAAGTAGCTGTATTTGGAACCTGTCTACCGGGAAATAGTTTTGCTAAAGCATTTTCAATCCACCATAAATTATAACGATATCCATCAACTACGAGTTGCTGTAGACGTAAGTCATTTTTGATATTAGAAAAACTAATGTAAATACTTATATCACAAAAAAAATTAATACGATAAGTATTCGGATATTTGAAATTGCCTGGATGGAGACTATAGTAGCCCAGCGATGTAAAGGTTGAAACTATTAGAACATCAATATTTTTTTTCTCGGAAACTATAAGAATTTTACAAATATTTTTTTTGCGATATTGATTTTTTTTTCCATTATTCCCAAATTCTGTTAGATAAATCACCCTGTATATTCGACGTGGGAACATAATACCATTTACATCCCAGTGTCTCATTTGATACTATTCTTTCTTGGAATTGCTTCCCAATTAGCTAAACATGACAGTTGTCAACGATATTACAGAAATATCTGTTTGACTATCTGTATTATTTTATCAAATATACATTACGAAATAATGAACCTGGTACTCTTTAATTAATTTAATTCAATGTTCTAATGCGCATATGACTGCCTACACAGAGACATCAAAGGATTCAAATTATTCAACTTATTCAAACCAACTCAAACGGAATCATATTGACAAATGCTAACTGCCATGCGAATTATTTATATAAATACGTACCTAGTAGGTACTTATCTAAAATTATTTATTCTGACATAATCCAATTTGTAATTGTAATGTGTTTAATTCCAAACAGATTTATCTAGTAGAAGTTCCTTGGAGTAAAGAATAGAAATCATTTAACTTCTTCATGTATGGTCCTATTTATTTATTATTTTGCTATATATACAGGGTGTCCAGAAACTCTCCTGACAAACGAAGACCGGAGATTCCTCAGATAATTTTAAGACAATTTAACCCAATTCACCTAGTCCGAAAATGTTTCCTAAGGGAACTAGAGCTCTTTGAAGATGGCGCCTTGTAAATAGTTTTGTTTAAATACCTCCAGAACGCTTCTACTTAGAAAAACAAAAACTGGTATGCTTGTTTAGCCTTCAGAGATGAATCGATTCCATCAATTGCGAATTTCTAGTACCGGTCATAGGCGTCCGTTTTGGGTAGGTCAACGGTTATTTTAACGCATAACTTCTTTGTATTTAACTTTTAAGCATTTGTGACACTAGATTATTAAATTTTCAGGTATTCTAGTACTAAAAGGTACTCTTACTTTAAGTCATTAGGATACACCGTTTTCTAGAAAAATGGATTTGAAAATTTTTGCAAGAATTCGGCGTTCTCTAAGCAAAAAGTGCATAGAGACTAATGGTCATCACATCGAGCATCTTTTGTAACTATCTACCTTTTATACTTTTTTTTTTGTTACTTTCGTTCCATTGTAATAAATACTTTGTTTTAAAAATCTTTAACTAAAATTTTAAACTTTAATGACGAAAAAACGAAAAATTTTCAAATCCATTTTTCTAGAAAACGGTGTATCCTAATGACTTAAAATAAGAGTACCTTTTAGTACTAGAATACCTGAAAATTTAATAATCTAGTGTCACAAATGCTTAAAAGTTAAATACAAAGAAGTTATGCGTTAAAATAACCGTTGACCTACCCAAAACGGACGCCTATGACCGGTACTAGAAATTCGCAATTGATGGAATCGATTCATCTCTGAAGGCTAAACAAGCATACCAGTTTTTGTTTTTCTAAGTAGAAGCGTTCTGGAGGTATTTAAACAAAACTATTTACAAGGCGCCATCTTCAAAGAGCTCTAGTTCCCTTAGGAAGCATTTTCGGACTAGGTGAATTGGGTTAAATTGTCTTAAAATTGTCTTCGTTTGTCAGGAGAGTTTCTGGACACCCTGTAGATATTTTCATAACACGCACTTGCATGCAGTGCATGTCGAATGAGTTATGTGATAAATTAGTTCTTCTGTTAGGTAATCGATTACATAACTTACACAGAATAGTTAAAATTAAAACATAAATTTCTATACCCATTTAATTAACGCACAGTTTTTAAAACAACATACCTTTTCCATTTCCACCGGCACCTTCACCATATATTGAAACTGTACCTTCAGGGTACACTGATAAAAAGTTGTAAGTTCACATAACTTTACGTTGACAATTTGTGACCAATGTTATATTTTCAAATCATAATTTAAACTTCTTATAAGACTGTTAATGACAGCTGGCGGTCTCGATTCATTCACAGCTTCCAAATCAACTCATTGTTGGCCTAATACGATGTTGTCAAATTTAAATATTTTCCTAATATTGGACATCATAAACAGCAGGTTGTATTAACTACTTTGGAAACTAAACCCACGAGTTGCGCATGGGTTTTTGTCTGACGAAATAGTAATACCTAAAAGGTTTAGGTATCAAGAGCAAATCTTGACTTGCAGTATTATTAGGTCACCAACCTAGTCAATTCTTTTTCAGCCATTTCGGTCTTTAAGCTTCACCCCTCTTCTGACATTTGATCCATAACGGGAAAGTGTTTGTGAGTGCGCATAGTTTCTGACATTGCAGGGCATAGGTGAGAATATTTGTTTTGAATCAGTATAATTAATTTAAATTATTAATTATTGTAGTTACTTCTAAGACGGACGAATAAAAACAATTATATGTATTTAAAAATTTGTTTGTAATTTTGTATATGAAATAATTACACTGTAGTATCACAAAAACAAACACGGATAAAATTCCTTATGTGATTTACAATTATTATCTAAATTACATCGTATATTTTTTACACTAAAATTTGTATACATTGTAATTTTGTAAAATTAATGTAATTTCAATTTTCTTATATTTTATATATATCTACTTACCTTTATAACTAAAATATGCATAAAGAAAACTGTTCTTAATAACTAACATTATTTTACATATATGATTGAATATCAGTAGGTAAAAAAAAATAATAATGAACAATACGCACGTGTTAAAACAAAAATGTAGGTAGGTATATACCAAAGAGTCCATCAATCAGTTCAAATATAATCATTTTATTTAACCTGAATAGTGTATAACACAAGCCAATTCAAACCTGTATTAATATTATTTTTGTAGCCATATAGAAAGTGTGTCGACAGATGAAGTTAAATAGAAGGGAAACTTTTTGCTTTTTATGTTATAGAAATCAAGTTGCTCGGGCTAAAAAAATCTGCTAGTTAAAATACACAAAAATATGCTGGATGCTCAAATTTGTTATTTTTCAAATTTCCGTCTTTTTATGTTCCTTAACTATAACATTCATAGGTCTATACGTTTCCCCAACATAATGTTTATTGCATTCAAAAGGTATGCTGTAGGTAGATGCAACTTTTTGAATTTTGTATATCGTTTTCTGGACGTGTTTTTGACAGAAAGGAGGAAGTATTAGTTGTCTGAATAACTGATCTAATATGAAATTTGTTACAGATTCCTTTTAATCTTTATGATAATATAGATAACAATATTATAATTGACAATTTAATTTATATATAAAAAAACTCACATGTCACAATGTAATTGTAACTTTGACAGCAGCAAATACATTAGTGGTTCTTTACTTATTAATTTTTTAAGCAGTTACTGCGTCTGTTGCCAAAATAAATAGGAAGTTTGACATTTTTGTGAACAACTTATTGAATTATCACAAAGTATTAGAATTATTAAACACTAATAATAAATCAATTCGGTGTATATGCTAATACAGTTGCGACTCAATCATCCATCTGGCGACAATTTTCTACTTTTTGCTATGCGAAAGGATATAAATTTGAGACAGATACTTCTATCGAGAAATTGAATATAATATTGCAGGATTGGGCTTTTAATATGCGAAAATGTGACGGGAGAAGACTACAAAGAAGCGGTACAATTTGGAACGCCAACGCTAAAATGCTATAAAGAATTCAGTATTGTATTTAACCCTTTCACCGACGTACAGTTTAATTCATCACGAGCAGCACGTATAATGCTAAACGTAAAATCCTACAAGCACAACCCCAAAAGAGAAAATCCAGTGCATCAGCTCTTAATAAATGTGAAATATTGGAATGGCCACATTATATGACGAAAATCGGTGACAATATATAGAGTATTTCTTACACCAAATGCCTCTTGGAAGAAGAAAAATTCTAAAGGTTGGTATAAAAACATTCCGATTGGAATTAATAAAATTTCCAAATGGACTAAATGCTCAGCACAACGCATTGGTATACATGTTAAACGTGTCAAAATTACAAACCACACAAGTAAAAGCTGAATTGAAGAACAAGCTCTAATAAAAATAACAGGACACAGCAATTCGTCATCAATAAAACCATACTTACAAGTTGACAAAGAGTTAGTTTTCCTCGTATGAATTTCAATAACTGCGTGTTTAATAATTGTACGTCTAATAAAAATGTATTTATTTTAGTGTTCCATAAATAAAGTTTGCATTGATATGTTTCTAAATTTATTATTCATTAAATTGCCCTGTATTGATACCGGGTAAATTTGTGTTGTTTAAATTCTAAAGTGTTTCCTATAGCAATTTGACTCGAAAAACTACCAACGTAAAGATGCTCCACCTTCGGTGTCGCTTTTTTAATAGTTGACAGTTTTTCTCTTCAAATCTCGTCTAACAGTTACTCATTAACCCAAATTTACCCGGTAAGACACAAACCTCTTATGCAATTATAAGTGAAAATTGCACCCCACGCATCCCCGAAACTACGCCCTTGTATTTAAAAGAACAGTGACATGTACCTATCGATACCTGAAGCATCTGAAAAGCAGAAAGATAACACTTTTCAGCAAGACGTTGTGGGTAGCTTTGAAATTTTAAACTACAACGCAAGAAGCTCTCTCAGATCTTATCGGTGTCGGGCAAGTTGTGTAAATCCCGAGAAGGACGCAAGTTTACATCAATTTTACGGTGGTGTGCGTCTGCAGGCTCAATCAGGCTGAAGTTTATATCCCTGAAGGTCCTAACAATGGACATCAATTTTAGAAGGCGGCTTTACAATCGGCTCTTAAATACTCATTGAAATGTAATCCTACCGAAATGGTAGTACCTGCAATCAATAATTAATTACTTCATCATGTTTTTTGAAATTTTAAACGTTTTTAAAATTATCCTCTACTATTTGAATGTTCCCAACTTATCGGTCTCATTTGGATAAATAAAACTCAATCAAAACCTTATTGTTTCGTCATGTCGACGTTTTGACAATATTTATTGTCAGGACTAAAAAACGCAGATATCTATAATATATGTTAACAAATAAAATTTTAAAACATACAATTTAAAGATGAACAATATAATATACTTCGTAATAAACATAGAAGAAGTAGTTTTTAATAAATTACAAAACTGTATAGGTAGGTAACTAGCAAAAAAATACGAAGTTAAATGTGTAAATGTAATTAATTACCTACACAGCAAGATATCGACTTTACATGCTACTGTTTTGGAAGTAGTAAAATAATATGGCGTAAAATTTTACACGATTTATTTGTGGGAATGTTTATACCTAGTATAAAAATATTGACAAGAATCTTAAAGGATAAAATCTAGACTTTTAATTCTTTGGTGAAATGTACACCAACATAGGTAAGTAATTTACTACATCGAGTTTAAAATTTAAACCAGAGCGGATAAATCTGCGCGGAGGCAACTACTGGGATCAAAACTGTGACAAGATTTCGCAAAATAGAGATTTCAAAGATATTTCACGGAATTCAGAGCAATTTCAAGAAAATTCCAAGGATTTCGCATTTGATAAAATCACGAAAACTACTATACTTATAGGTACTGTCTGTAAAAGGTTGGCGAAAAAAACCACATAATCCGGGGATCAAAATAAGATGGCTTAAATCAAGTTATCTTAGTCTAAAATTTTATAATTGAACTTTTTTCTGAATAGCTTTATTATAAATTGCAGTAAATACATTAAACTTGGTAGTGGTGAGTTTTCTGGTACGAGAAATTGAAATATGGCCTCGAATTTGCTGTCAATAATTGTAGACGGCGCACATACAGTACTTCACATGCATTTAAATCGTCATAATATTTTTTGTGAAAATTAAATTTTAAAATCTTCAAACATTATTTTCTTGACATTTTTGTTATGTAACACTATAATTTTTCATGATGTGTATGTAGAATGGCACGCTCTTTCAAATGGCATGATCAAAATTGGGTGATGCTATTTAAAAAAAATGTCGATGGCGTCATATCTCCAACAACAATGACGTCACAAATATGGGTCGTATGTCAACAAGTGCCTTTTTTAAAAACAAAATCGACGTGCCAGGGGATTTTTTCGAAAACTTCTCAATTTCAAAAATAATGACTTTATTCGTTACTTTTCGAAGGCACTGTATAAAGAGCCTTGTGAACATATATTAATTATTCAATAATAGAAAAATATATATTTTATTCATATTTTTGTTAGAATTGTATTTTTTAGTTACTTAAATACAAATAAGAAACCATATACAATTTTTCATTAACCTCTTTCATAATTCCATAGAGTTACACTGAGAGCTGCTTTATTATCTCTATATGATATCTAGATACTAAACATAGGTATGTCAACTTTGGAAAAATATTTTTTTAAATAAATTTGAATCTATTAAGTCAGATAATTAAGTATTTTGGGTGGTGGTAATGGCAGTGCAAACATCAAAAGCATCACTATCATCACGAAATCATTTTTCTATATCTGGATATAAATAAATATAATTGACTATACATTTGTTCGAAATTTTACCATAAATCATCCTATAAAAACCAAATCCCACAACCCGTTGTTTCAAAGTATAACTTTAAACTACATAAAATTATAGGTACTATACAGTGTAAAGTGTGTTCATTTATATTTTGACACTGAGGTATAAGGTTTATTACAAGAATTAGACATAAAAATAGTTATTCCCATACCATCTTTTGGATTAAATTAAATAAACAAATAAATGTCAAAAAGCATATAGAGGTATTCGCATTTGTTTATTTTAAGAACAATCCAAAAGCAGAGTTCTAAAATTTTGTATCATTTATTTCTTTTAATTATAATAAATCTTCCACTTGAATGTCAAAATATAAAAGAAATAACACCCTGTACATGTTGATTAAAATTTCCACCAGACGGTACCGCATATTAGTAACTGCTTTACATTATTGCAAGTAAATTGTATCAAATATTTGTTAAAATACATTACTCAAGCATTTTTGTAACATTGACCTTTTTTCCGTGTGGACTTCCCTGTACCAAAAATAGTGTAAATTTTGTGTAAAATTTTACCCGTCTTTTTTGCTGTTGATTAACATATCTGTTGATACTTTATCCTAGATATTCTAAATTTTGTAGAGTTGTCCTGTTTAGGTAATGAATTAAATATTGTATAATTTTCTGTAAACTCTTCTCTGAAGTTTGCCAAAAATAACCTAGATTATTCCCTTACATATGTATTAGAAAATGTAATAAAAAAACGATATTGAAAGATAGAAATGATTTTAACTTCAGCGGCATCTTTAAGAGCTTTTTATTTAAAGGAATCAAGAGCTGTGTTAGTCACAGACGAATGGCTCTTCAATATAAGGCTCATTAAAGAGGATGTAAACTTCAAAACCAATATCCGCTGGAACATCTCATCGATATTGCGCCAAATACAAATATACCTACACCCTCCGCGCGCTAGACCCCATTCGCTTTATATCGTCTCGTCTACATTTCCTTTCAAACAACTTTTGCAGATGTTTGAAAATGCTTTTGTGGAATCAAGTGAGCGTAATAAAGTTTAGTGTAAATATCAAGTATTCTCGAAGTTATTGCTCGACCGAGTAAAAACACTTTCAATTTTAGGGAGAAATTGATTGAAAACATAGCGTTATTGAAATAATTGGAGTTTAATGTTATAAGCTTATTTATTAAAGCTATAATAACTATTTCAATTTCTGTTATGGCATAGTTAGAGGGATAACAGGTAGGTATGACAAACTTGACCAATTAAAATTTGTCATGCTTTTTTACCATGATATTTTTTATGCATACCTATGTGGGTTAAAATTATTGAACAACGAAACATTCCATGATCTATACTGCGTGTTAAAAGTAAACAATTTTTATAACCTGTAACAAATGATTACACCAAAATCAACTGTTTATAAATCAATCTCCGTTCTTGCAAAAAATCAGTTAAGTTCCTTGTAACACTGAATTTTACAAATAAAATTCACACTGTTAAGGATAAAATACGGAAAATCAATAAAGTTTCACTACTTCACGACACAGATTATTCAACTATTTGCAAATTATGTTTTATAAATCAAATTGCATTTTTTTTAAATAAATTTTTAAATCAAATTCAATCATTTGCAAGCCCAGATGACATATCATTTATATCAGTAAAATTCGGAACCTCATTATGTGACAGGCAAAAAGTTAGGG
Organism: Monochamus saltuarius; assembly: GCA_025584915.1. Classification (NCBI taxonomy): domain Eukaryota; kingdom Metazoa; phylum Arthropoda; class Insecta; order Coleoptera; family Cerambycidae; genus Monochamus; species Monochamus saltuarius. The sequence goes on along the minus strand of CM046721.1, from coordinate 73,645,909 downwards.
TGTGTTCAGATTTTACGCGTACTAACCAAAAATGTCAGTAATTGTAAAAAAATCGGTTGTTTGCTGAAAATCGTAATAACGAAACGGATTGGTTAACCAAGGTTAAATCCATTCTTAAAATGTAGTGTATTTATATTATATTAATTGCTACGTCTATGTCTAAATGCTCTAAACTGCAAAATGAAAACTGTTTTAAAAATTAATATTAATTTATTAATGAAATTGTTCCATTTTATAATCTATTTGTTGATCCGTCTGATGATAGTTTGATTATGAATACAAGACCAACAAGGGACATCATATATGCCAAAAAAATCTCTGGGATTTCTACTTTCAAAATTCGAAACATAGACTTTGTATTTGATAAACAAACAGCATAACCCAAAATTGCAGCTCGCTTACTGACTCACTGCTTTCATTATTTTGTTTAAGGTCGCCGTATTTCTCGGCGTAAAATTATCAAATTTGTGATGTTTTTTAGGTACTGAAATCTTGGAAAATAAAACACGTAGAACAAAATTAATATCAAAATAGAATTACTGATGTTTTGTTTATCCACTTTTACTATTTAAACTCTCTTCAAATAATATAATAACTTTTAAAATGCATTTGTATGACACACATTATTTCGCTATTCTAACCCCACATTTTAACAATTATTTTCACATACTTATAAACAAAAGTGAACAATCTTATATGCAGAACTATGTAAGTTTATGTTATAACAATGTTTACATCTATAGTTGAATTTAAAAAAATACGTATTTTGAAAGATTTCAGTATTTACAAATTTGCTTGGATAAATCGCTTTCTGACGTTATATATTGATTTTACTTCGGTACCTTTGAATATTCGCCGGTGGCATGAGATAACATTGTTGTTATTTGCTAAACTCTATATTATTCAGTTCTTAAATGTCTAAAATTACTTGTATTTGTAAAAAACACTATTTCAAGAATACGGCGCCCTTAATGTTCGGTTAACCTCTGAATTCCGAAATTAAATAATTTTCAGAAATATTGAAACACTTAACCAAGATCTTGATTAACGAAGTTAATTATAGGAACGTGACCTTAGTAAACAAAAAAATTTTCTAGAAAAACTAAACTTATCAATAAATTAGGTTTGCGATTCCATCTTTATATTTTATCCCTTTGTAGTTGCATCAGAAAAGATGAAAATATACAATTCAAACTTTTGATAAATTCATTTGAGGCTAATTGGAACAAATTGTGAGAGGTGATTGATTTCAGGCAGTTTATTGGCTGTAAAACATCGACGCTATAAAAAAGATTAATTTGATTTGTAAATGAGTGTCTATAAGTAAGCATTTATAAAAATCTTAGTATTTATAATACCAAATTTATTTTTACTTTTATTGTAACATAATAAGTAGAGATATTTCAATGTAACAATATGCCTGTCAATGGTAATTTAGTTTATATTTTTTATTTAAGTAAGTACTATTTTATAAATAATTTAAAATATTTTTTTACAATTACTAGTTACTAATGTATGTAAGACAAAAAGTGAAGAAGTGGAGAAGAAAAAATGTACAAGTACCCGAAAGCTACTCTTCGTCCGTACACTATTTTATTTCATATTGCATTCAAAGTGTTCTATTTGTGTTTTAAACTGTTGATTTTTTCATGTCTTCTTATTTAAAAAATGAAATTATCATTTCACGTTTCTGAATGTTAAAAAATATTCCCAATAATATGAAATACGTTACTTTATCGTTCTAGTAGTTTAAAGTTCCAATTTTCACTTTAAGACTGATCCAAAAAATGCAAATCATTATTGAACAGTAGGTATGAAATAAAACCATGTTTGGTATTTCATTCCAAATACCTATCCAGGTATGCTAAAGAGGCTCCATAGACAAGTTTAGGTTCGCTATGTATTATATATTCGCGCAAGAATTCAGACGTCTTACGTCACGGCCGACGTTAGGCAATTGTTTTTATTGTCAACATAATTTTCGATATTTAGTCGCGTTAAAAACAATATAGTTTTTTTAAATTTAGTGCAATATGTAATGCAAACATTTAGTGTATTATATAGTTTTTATCAGTTGCAGTTTCTTAAATATTTTGATAAAAATATAATGAATTAGTCATTTGTTTTGACGTAACTCGTCTGAATTCTTGCCACGGCTATAAGTACGTATAATAATTCAATATTGATCAGGACATTAGTCCGCACACTAGTGGCTTCACAAAACACCGCTAACACCTACATGCTGCTTTCTTTTTGAGGGTTTAAACACCCAAAACGTACCTGGCTTTAATGTTCTGATGCTACTTCAAAATGAAACATCAAACAAACAGTATTTTCAAAATCATTCAAATTCAAACTGTGGGCGTCAGCAAGTTGCTTTATAACATATTCCTAACAGTCATTAACACTTTTCAAGTTGTTCTCTATACACAGCGTTAGAATATTTTGATTTGCTATTATATTAATTGAAAAATAATTTTTTTGAAATATAAAATAACCGAATTTACTGTATTATAGAATCATTTTTGATTATACTGAAGAATATACATATATATGTACACACTTATCAGAAGCTGAGCTTAAAAAAGTGCTTTGGGACTAAGACAAAATACGGCGCATCAGGTGCTGTTTATAAGTGTTTTGGCTGTACTGGTACTATACAAAACGCCAAAAGAAAGAAGCACTAATAATAAAATGTATAAAAAATGTCGACTACTGGTTATTTTACATATTTCTCTTTTGTTTCAGGGACCAAAGTAGATGTGGCCAAACAGTCTTACAGCAGGGTAAGGCAAATTATATAATAATGTCCGACGGTAAAGCAAACACGTATATTCTAAAATTCTAGACGTTCGAATCTACATTTCTCAAAAACTGTAGTATAGGCGTCATTCCACTTGCCAAACAAAAAATATTCTTGTGAATTTTGAATATCTTTACAACTGATTTACTTCATTCAATTCTCATATGTAAAATAAACATGCCATCGACTCTATAAGATTGAAAACTGCGCGCATGGCATGTCATAGAAAAATTTAATCTTATGACTTTAAAAACAGTGAAGCTTATCTAAGGTGTTAAAAAACAACCTATGTTAACAATTAGTTAAAGAAAATTTTATAAAGAACATGTGGCCTAAAATGCTTGCTGTTTTAATTTGAACTCTGAACATGGTTTTTTTAGTGTTAATAAATTATAGTTAATGTCTAAAAATCGCCACATGATACTTCGTTTCTTTTGAGATACAATTTCACATTAATAACATTATTTAAACATTCAAGTATTGTGTTTGTTTATCTATACATTATGGTGAACAATTAACTTAAAAAGTACAATGCTTAAATTTACAGATGACATGAACTTTCTTCATGCACTGAAAAAAAGTTCACTAGTTACAATTAAAATTTTAATATTGGTAACTTAACAGTTCATCTATATATGGGACTACTCCACTGGGGTTTTTGTTACTAGTAAAACGGTAAATCTGTCATAACTCAATAACAGGTATTAAACTATTTTCAATCAAATTACATTATTTTCTGTTAGTAACCTACTATATTTACTGTTGATATACGTATGTATTTATATGTAGTACTGTATTTCCTTATCTTTAGTAATCGGAAAATTAATCATCATCGACTTGGTTTAATTTTAACAGAGAAACTATCCTCTATTTATAATTAAGCAACCATACTTGTGGTAAGTAAATTAATGTAAAACGTATGTACGTCGTTAATAAACAGTATATTCACTATCACTAGTTTAGTTAATGTTGCCAATGAAACTAATTACTTGCTCTAAATAAATATGTTTAAAAGGTGTGTTTTTGTTTAAAGAAAAATCACTTGCAGTAAATGGTTTGGTCATTTTCAGTCAATTATTGATTTAATAATTAGTAAACTAATTAGTAGTAGCTATTAGTAAACTATAGTCTTATCTCAAATATACTTTCAGTTGGCTCTTATTAAACGGTTTTCTTATGTAAAACGATTTTATACAGGGCGTTCCAATTACGCTGAGCTGATTTTTTTTATATCGCCTTTAAGATAAATTTATATTTCAAAAGTCCATACAGCATGTATTTTCTTCAGGCAATGTTATGCCACTAACAAAATATAAAAAAGTTGCTACTAAAAAATAATTTTTATTTGTAATTTTTTTTATTTCCTTCATAGACTATTGAAAAAAAGAATCACAAATTTTTTATATATCTATAGCACAGATTTGAGAAAAAATAAAACAAATTATAAAAACATTCATGATTCCCTAAAAAACCTACATGAGGATGGGTTTTCAAATAAATTTATCGTAAGTCACCTAGAATATCAAATACATGTCTTAACTGGAACTTTGTATACATATTCCACAGAGTGATAAAAAGTATTAAAAATTACACCATATTTATGTTTTAATATAGATTGAACTGTTTAAAATATGTATACCGTTCTGACAAATTAATAAGTTTCTCCAGACATATGTTCAGTATAATTAAACAACTGTTCATGTATCTATTAGATACTTACAGTTTGTAATGGGCTATAAAAGGAAGGAAGGAAGGAAGGAAGGAAAGGAAAATAAAAAAGGATATAAATGAAAATAAAGGCAATAACATAACTTCCGTAGACATATATTTATATACATATATATATAAATAAAACATATAATATACATAGAGGGTGATTCATGAGGAAGTGCCCATAGGGTATCTATACCTACTATCATTTGGTATTGTATGGTCACTTCCTCACGAATTACCCTGTATAATGTATGGACTATAAGCTAAAGAAAACTGAATAAACAGAACATATGTTGCCCAATAAAATAAATACTAAAATAAAATACTAAAATATACTAATATATTTTTTAACTCCCTGAAGAGTAGAACAAATTACATGCCTCGAATAAAATATTTCAGAATGTTGTACCGTTATCATGTTATCAGTAGATTCAACTTGATAAGCATAATAACATTCATTTAAGGCTATGGTTTTAAATTTTTTACAAACAAAACATACATCTTCATCCTTATTTATCAAAATGTAACATATAACACAGAAGACTGGTAAACATATATTTTCAGTTATGACTACATCGTTTACTTGGTAACTATCATTTCCTATCATTACCTTTTTACAAACATTTACAGTTTTGAATTTATCAAGTATAATCTGAGATGAGCACATAGTGTCAAAATCTGATATTATTGAATAAATATTTTGATTTATATAGCTACAGTCATAACTAATTTTCTCTTCTTTAAACCCCGATCACTGAAAAACCTAGAACATAATTTGAGTTGATTTTTAATAGCTAAAGTTTTAGTGATATTAACTCTAGAAGAAACAACGTTAGCAGCAAGTTTAGCTTCTCTATGTTTGGATTCATACCTTAATGTTGATAGATGTTTAAGAAGACCAACGTTTTTCATAATTGTAGGATAATGTGTAATAAAATGGTGTTTAGGCTTCAATGGTAGAAAACAGATGCATATAAAGATCATGGTGTTCTTTTATCAAAATTGTTAATTTATCACAGGTACTTCTGGTAACAGTATCTAACAGCACAATGTTAAGAATTTTTCTTAGTAATATATACAATTTCCAAAATATATTACCTTTTGGTATTAAATCCCGAAAATTAATCCTGCATAAAGAATTAATGTTTTCATTTCTGAGCAAGACATATTAATTTTTTCTTCTTCAAATTTTCTAAAGTAATTAGAGGTGGTTTATTGACATTTTGGTTTCCAAAATCAAAGTATTTCAATCTGATATTTAGTGTTTCAATGGTAAAGATTTTATCTACACATATAAATTGATGTAAAATTTCAATTAGCTCAAACAATGCAACACCTTCAAAGAAATCGTGAGCAATATCGACTGAAAAATTTTCAGTAGCGTGAAATGAGTAAACGTCATTCCATACGCAATATTCTTTAATTCCTGTCAGACTTAAATTATTAGTTTGCATGTCTCTTTCATAATTTAATTTATTTCTCATTTTTCGTCTTTTGAATAGATGCTTCTTGACTTTCCTTTTTACTGCTTTTACAGAATCTACAATAATATGTAGCACTAAAACTTTGACAATATCCTAACATCATATTTAAACCTAAATTGTCACCAAGAATTAATGCAAGACAAAAGTATATTTTAATTTTTTGTTGTTGACTTCTATCTCTATTCCTTCCGTTATCAGAAATTGTAGTTCTTCAATTAATTTAGAAAAAACGATTTTAGTTCCAAAATCTTTCAAATCTGTACTATGAAATAACATTACTAAAAAATATTTTCTAACTGAGACTGATATTTTGGAGGAAGACATGCTACAGAACAGTATACTGCACCAATTTTATGGATACCAGCATGGGATCCCAAAGGGTTTCCGCTTTCAAACTCATCAAAATATATAAATAATGGTAATACAATGTCAGAATCTTGAAATTTTAAAAATTTACTTTTGAATGCCAAAAACTGGTCTGAATTATATTGCACACATCTTCTTTTGGTAGATTTTTATATAACACATAGTTTCACTAAACACATTGGGTAATTGAAAAAACAGTTTTAAAATTTGTCTTAAAGGAATAAATTGACAAAAATAATTTTTAGGTAATCCTTTCCCACAATGAACCTTATCTAGACGCTGTCCAATAACATACTCAACTGGTTTTACAAATAGTTCAGAATTTTCAAAATGCTTAAAACGGAGATATTCACTGTCTAGATTTTTAAATAAGTATTCGATCTCTGAAAAGTAATCTGCAAGATAATTGATATTTGGATTATCACTAATGCATACCTGTAAATTACGTTTTAATATACTCATGGGTTCTGAAAATAAATCAGACATGCTTTCGATAATAAATTGTACATGTTTTCTATTGATAGTCGGATTAGCATACAATTTACAAAGAAATGTTACAACATTACCATGTAATATATCCTTATAATCCTTAAAATCATCAACTTTATTTTTGGGTTTTTCTTGATCACTTATCACAACTGGGTCAGTAGTATTTTCGTTGTTACTATTACCATTAAATTGTACATCAAAACAAGGATTATCATAATTGCCTTCATCTGACTTACAAGGTTCATGACATTTTATATGTTTTTATAGGAGTTTAAAAGAGAAATTTCGATGACAATTAAATTCACCACAAATATACGAAGAAGTTGCTGTAAAATTGTGTACCAGCTTCAAATGAGTAAAAATATTTTAGTATCTTGTATTTTTACATGGCATGCATGACAAATTGGCATGATGTGTTGTTTTACAACAAATATATAGAAATCTGAATAAAAGAGCCACTTGCTCTATTACTTGAGCATAGAAAATATCAGTTCAGTCTTTCACAACTTAAAGTTACTTTAATATTTACAAGTACCTGCAAACACTTTACAGTGCAGTGCTTTACAGTACTGATTCATATTATAAAATTAACGCACCATTTTAATCAAATAGAAATTTACTAAAAATAAGTTGTTTATTCTTGATTTAGGTGAAAGTTGATATCAGCAATGACACAGGCAGTACTAGAGTTCTTACTTGTTGCTGGCATATTAAAAACAGACTCTTGAATGAAGTTCCAAATATGTTTTGATTCTGGAGGATATTCCAAATTTAAAGCATGTATTGCTTTGAATAGGAGCTCCAAACATCTGATGCTTGACTCACATTTATATTTTATCTCATTTATAATTATACAATACGAATCATCTTTTAATAAACATGCAAATGGTTGCAGGGTATATCATACACGGCCAATTTTATTGCTCGTCTTTGAATAATCTCATTTAAACTATCCAAATTCTATAAGAAAAAAAGTTTGTTATTCATCAAACACATATCAGTAGGTACAAGTAGGTAATAGCGTGAAATTCACAATATATAATAACAGATAATGGATCCACAAAATGCAAAAATAATTGTTATATACTTATTAAACAATATTAACAAATAAAATAAAAGCTATGTCTAAATTCCCCGTAAAAATTTATTCAAAAATTTGTATTGATTTAAATTCTAAAATGTTACTATCCCAAATACTATATATACTTTTAAATACATTTTCATATTTAGTAATTCATAAATATAATACAAGTATTAACTTACAAGTTATTACTGTGCTTAAAACTAACTGCCTTGCTTAAATATATCAGTTTTTACCTCAGTATGAAAGAAGAAACTATCTTGAATTTCAGCTCTCGTTGGTCTCAACCTTTCTTTCCTTTATTAGTCTTTTCAAGTTTACAGGAGAGAACAGGCTTGGCAATATTAAGAGAGATCGTGTGTAATCATCTGGAAAAAAAAGTAAATTTGCACATATGCTCAAAAATACTTAAATAAATTTTAATTATCTAATTATTTTTCATTAGCTCACCTAGATGAGGCTGTTGACAAGACACATTTCTTTCTTTAGCTTCTTTTAAGATAGCTTCCGATACTCTTGGCCAATTAGTATAGATAATGTCTATTTTCTCGTGATATAATTGATTAAAGTCCGACTCAAGCTAAAACAAAATACAACATTATTCTCGTTATTGACACAATTTTTCCAGAATATATATGTTTATGAAATCATATTTCATAGACATAAGTATTTAACCGAGACATAAAACTTGAAATAAAGCAATAAAAACATTTTAAAACTAGCACAAATATGTACCTGCCTAAATAGAAATATAACTGGTATTCACAACAGTTTATAAGATTAAAATATTGCTTACCAATTCCAGACCATAGGCAGTTTTTAAACAAGCAAAATCTCGAAAAATGTCTTGAATGCTGCAATTTTTATACAATATTTTTCGTTGATGAAATGTATTTTCCCATAGTTGTAACACTTTAGGATAGGGCTCAATAGCAGTCTTTAGAAATACTAAGTCAGTTTTATCTAATTCATAGTCTTCTTTTTCTTGTATGGTATTCCTTTCTCTAAGAACACTTTGCTCTGCCACTCTGAGTGCTCCCCGCACATTTAAATACCTAGACCAGAGTTTTCCTCTTGCTGGTTGCCTCAAACCCGACTGTTTTGATTTAAATGGAATGTAATATGTGGCTATTTCCTCTCCAGTAAATAATTTTACAATTTCTTCTGCAGCTTTCATGAATGTGTCACGTCCTAATCTGAAATATGTAAAAATGATACTATTTTAAATGTAAGGTTACATATATAACAGAATTAAATATCGTCTTAGAAATAAATTTTTAAATTTTGAGAGATAAAATATATGTTCAAGTCATTAGATATGTTTGTGCCAATCAAAGTAAAAACAAACAAAAAATACTCACAAAACATATTTCAATATAGTTGAAATATGCATGGCATCACATTTAATAGTTAAATAGGTATAGAAAAAGTTTTTACTTGTATTATGCAGCTTTTTACCCATTATGATTCTGTTAATAGGATACAAAATTACATGTGCCCATACTTACTCAAATTTTCCTTGGTTTCCAAAGTTTGATTTTGATAAAAGATCATTGATGACAACTTTCGCTATTTTTGTCGTAAATCATTGTTTAATTTTTCTTATTTATGAGAGCAAGTCGTCCTTCTGGACTTTTTCCAGTACTTTCTCTAAACCCTAAAAATTAAAAGACAAAATTAGCAAAAAATAATTGTTAACAACATAAAATAAAAATAAAAAAACGTACACTCTCAAATATACTACGAGATTCACTTTTTTGCCAGTTAGTTCTCGATCTATACTTGGGCGCAAGACGATTGTGTTTTCTGATGAGGAGGGAAAGTTGTCAACATATTCTATTATGGTGTTGTCAGGATCACTGATAGAACACCCTAGAAGTATCAATGATTTCAGGTTTGTGCCAATATTTATAAAAAAGTTACATACCTGTCCATCAAAATTTATAAAACTACCTGACAGATCACTTGAAATGTCATCATCGCTTATTTTTGGTCTATCATATAGATTTGCAGATGTAGAGTTATAATCCCTAAATTTTTTTAAAAATTAGTTTGGGACCACATTTTTAAATATAGTATTTATAGTATCATCATCTATTATATTAAATGATTCGTCTGTAATTCCTTCAGCTAAAAATAAAACAAGTAGGTATAACACTTTTTTACTACAAAAGAGCTCTTATTCTTTATTCTTAGAAATATTAGGTACCTATTATGTTTAAATTTTATTTTCAGAATAAAACTTTGCAATTAATTTTATGTAATGTTGCTCTATATTTATATAGTTAATAGTTTTTGTATAGGTATGTAAATTTACATAATTACGAACATAGCCATAATTAAAATTATTTTGTCAATAACATAAAAACAATTGCAAGTACCAACCTGACGTAATGTTAATTAAAATGTGTCATTTTGTACAACATAAACTATATTCACAATAAACTGTTGTGAATAAATTAAACTGAACCTTACATATAACTATATATTTTTTTTTTAATCAGCTACAAATATCGTATGTACCTACCTACTAAAAATTTTTTAAAACTGTTAGCTCCAATATTTGATCTTATTATATGTTCAGTAATAGGTATTCTTAATTTACTGTAAAACTATTTTTATATAAATTGAGCACAAAAAATAAGCAGCTACATGAAGCAGTTTTTTTTATTTGCTCACGTGTACAATCAGGATCAAGAACAAGCAAGAGTACACAAAATTTAAGATTAAACACTTATGCAAAAATATACGTTTGTCGAGAAATGTTGTATGAACAGTTATATAATTTATACAAAAATAAAAATACGAATATGGAAGCTACATAGCCCAACTAACAAGTAACTAATGCAAGAAGCGGGGAAAAACGCGCGAATATGTAGTAACTGTTTATCACAGCTGATTATTTACGGGTGTGAATCGCGTTTCTCTTATATACTTACAATACATTCTACTTTAATAATTATTATTATGAACTGTACTTACCACAAAATGCCTCTATATATTCTTCGAGACCCCATTGGGTCAGTAATTGTGTAAATTCCATTATACACAAATTAAATTAACACAAAACATACAAGAACAGCACACTATTACCGTTGAAAGTAAAAGAAAGAAATAATACGACACGAGCAGCAGTCGACCCCCCACTTGGCGGTTCTTTTTGCTCGGATAACCTCGGATACCACACGTCATCACATTTTTGCGCGAAATTACTCGATGATGGCAACGTTCACTAATTACTAGAACATTGTTAACTAATATGAATTTATATGGTGATTTACGATTATTAAAAAAAGTCATATGCACCCATTCAATTGTTACAAACGCATTTTGATCCGCGGCAGAACAACCAGTAGCTATCGATAAGTAAACTATTAATGTAAGTGTTCATGTTATATAGGGGTTATTAACTAACTTATTAGGTAGGTATTATTCATTTTGTGTGAATAATCTGTTTATTTTGTACAACTGCTACGGAACATTATTAGAAAACAAACGTGATATTTGTGGCAATGAAAACTGCGTTAGGATCACGGTTTACTTGGAGTGTTTTTCTCAGTGTGGCTTGCCAACGGTAAAGTTTTAGATGTATTTATGAAGAAAAATATACTAAATGAATTGTTTGCGACCACAGAATTTTGTAAATTTGCTTTGACACAAATATGATAGTTTAAAAAATGATGTGGTATGGGGGACTAGATCGACATCATACACTAACAACAGATGAAGTTGTTTCAAATGAAATTTCAGAGTATCCGTAAATAAGTACCGGTAGTTGTTAAAAACGTTTTTAAAAGTAGCCACGCAAAATATACGACAGTATTTATTCTGCATTACTGATGATTTTTGTTCATTGACTAAATAATTCTACATTAGGCATCAAAAGTTTAGTACATAAACAAAAATTCATTTACGGGTCTTAAAACGCGTCAATAGTTATTTGTGAAGCTAGTGCAAAAGAATATTTTACAATATAAGAAATATTACTAATTTTTGGAATAGTTATAGGAATAACATGTTCAGTTTAAATTTTATTTTTTAAAATTAGTTATTTACTATGTCGTAATTAGAGCAACTTTCTATGGTAACTGATTCACAAACATCATTTTCAAGAAATATCTGAATTTTGTATTCGTTTTTGCTTGCGGAGATCTCAAGTTCTTCACATAAAACTCTTTTTCAGATTGTTGTGAAGTTTCCGGTATAATGGTACTTGGTTCACCTTTGGAAATTTGAACCGCTATTTCAATTTTTTTTAGAAATCGACTCCTCAATGTAGCCCTCAGCTACAGTTGAAGATTTTCATCCTTCATGGCGTTTTAATGTTAACATGTCTGCCCCTGGTTCCCTGGTATTATCTTTAGATTAAACTCGTATCAGTAGAGTATCAAAGTATTTTAATGGCAAAAGTAGTAACTTTTTGCACGATCGTAGAAAATAGTTATTTATATATTAAAAGTGAAAAGCGATCCATTATTGCTCGAGAATGACAGTTTCGAGAGCAGTAATATCACTTTTTGCTCGCAATGCATTCAAAGTTTTATTTACAATCACTCAACAAAATAAAACTTTTCAATTATTAACTTTATTACAACGAGAATATTATTTATAACAAATAGAACAAATGTAAGAAATTCATTTGTTAGTAGGTATTCGTAATTTGGTTGATGAAAGAACAGTCTTTACAATCTTTAATAATAATTATTGATCTAGAAAGCATATTATGTTAAAATTTTGATCACTGCGTTTGTTACATTCAATTACTTGTACATTATTTGGTCGCATAGTTAAAACTCTCTTATCAATTAAAATTTTGAAGCAAAATTTTAATTGATGTTATCTACATATCCTTCAGCAACTGTAGAGCTCTTCATCTCCCGTGTCGCTTCAATTGTATAATATCATCTCGACCATGGACCAATAAAGTTGTTCCGATGTTCGGCGAAAGCAATGCCCTGTGTATAAATGACACTCTATAGTTAAGATAATTAGCAATATCGCTTGGTACTTTAGCAATAACATGAATTCGTACCACGAGTATATTTCCGCTTGCAAAAAAGTTTTTAATTTCTTGGGCTTATATTCAACTCATTGCATCTTTAAAAATGCCTCAACTCTTTGAACATGCTTAAATCAATATCAGTCTTGGTAGATAATGTGGATTTTAGCATTTAGTAAATCGACCATAATGACAATTTAGTGTCTTTGTTTTCTCACAAAAATAGGCGAGGTGTACATTTGCTTTTTCTGACAGCAAAACTAAAGTTACAATTTTTGCAGCATTTCTAATCTCCGGAGGTGTATTCAGGATATCACTGTCACCATTTTCAATTTCCATCGTTTTTTGTTTTTTTTCAACAAAAATTATCTCAACTAAAATACGTAAATTTTACAAAATTTGGCAATTGTTAAATTTACTTCTTAAAAAGGACGCTGCTTAATTAGTTGCTATTGACGACGAGCATTTGCTAGATTTTATTGCTCAACAAGCAATAAAGTGACACTACTCAATAAACTTTTCATTGTCACTGTCAAGCGAGATACCCTACTTTAATAAATGATTATAGATAAAATATATTTACGGAGCATCATCGTCAAAGTTTAACATTGGATTCCATATGAGTTATGAATTAGTCACGTTTATATGCAGCTTCGTAGAATGGCATTAGCAACCGCCCGATTAAATTGTTTTTCGGACAATGACAAGGCTTGCTGATATGACAAGAATTGCTCATATGAGACCAGTTCCATACTACTGATTCCCTTATTTACATAACAAATATCTAAATGTAAAAAGTGTAGATATACGTAGGTATATCTATGAATTCAACGTATTAATTCCAGAGCGTTTGCTTTTTGACTGCATGGAAGTACGCAGAATACAATTAGAAGACGATCTACTTGAATGAAACCCAATTTTTTGGTTTAATCGGCCAGAAGAATATCTGAAGCGTTTTGGTCGAAGACTGTTGTAGATCCGTAGCTTCGCATGGCGAACAGTTGGTATTGACCTGATACTCGCATTTTGTAGGCTCGTTTGAATGGTACCGCCGTAATTCCCTCATAATAACGGCATTTTCTACGTTGATGATCAATCCTAACATTCTGAGGGATTTACCCAGGCACCATGCCGTCTACAAACTTTAGTTTTTCATGCATCTTCCCTTACGGTTGTTTTGTTGTGCATAAGACGCTAAATACCAAGTTTGGTCCTTTTGTCCGCCGCGCGTCTTCGTATCGTTAATTAAATTTTCGAACAATGCCTGCTTGTGCAACCGGAAGTTTTATATAAAAGGGTTTTCAGTATAAGGATTATGATCACAGAATTTATTTAAAAGTTACTTTATGTTACTTTAGATAACTTTTTCATTTTAACATTTAACAACATACAGGATGTGACAGAAAAGCAGGTCATCCCGTTAACTGCGTATTTTTGGCGGCAAAATAATGATGATTTAATCCTATTTATCTATATAAAAAAATACCTCCCTTAAAAGATACAGGGTGTTAAAGTTGAACTTTTAAAATTGTCTTTTCGTTATAATTTCTTCAGATTTTTGCCTATCACTTTGAAAATGAAAACACTTCTGGTTATTAACCAAATCCTCAAAGTATATTGCAAACGACGCCTAAAAACAAACTGGAAACGAGAAGAAGGGTCCACCACTTTTTTCTGACGTAAATCTATGGACGATTTTTTATAACGTCATAATGTAGAATTTTGTTTAGAATATTTTATTACTGTTCATAATTTTCCGTAAAACTCTTAATTTTCGAGTTAAATTCGATTTTTGAGTCTGTAACGTTAGAGTTGCAGTAAAATGAGTCGCACGTGATATCATTTTTAAGTTTCAAGATACAAAGAAATAATTTGTAATGTTTTAATTTATTTTAAACTGTTCTGAATTATTGTATCTACAACTGCTTTATAAGAGCCTCATTACATCATTTATTTGGTACTGTTTCAGTTGAATAGTGAATCATTACACCACTAGTGACATAAGGCTAAATGGTTATTTTTATTAAGATCCAACAGTTTGATCAATTTGACAATAATTAATAGATAATTTAACTTAAATGAAATTGAATTACTTGTTATAAATATTAACAACACAACTTTGACAACTCGTAAGATTTTACTGTATACAGATTGTAGGCCGTAGCATAGAATAGAACGCCAAAGACTAGACGATTCGTACTTCTTGGAAAACTTCTTCAAAAAATGCTAATAATACCTTTTCTTGTGCTTCATATTTTACATTCTTAGATGCACACCAATCAGTGAATCGTTTATAAAATTGTTCGTACTTGGTTCTCGATTTATCTGGCTGCAGTTGCAGCGGCTTTTTCAATTTCAAAAGGCAAGTTTCCTGTTTCTGAATCACTCATTATTTCAATCAACACCGCTATTTTCGTAAAACGTAAACTTAATTTTGCTTATAACAACATTAACGAGAAATTTGACAGGTTACCACAACAATGCCTTTGCTTCTTGATTTTCGAATCAAAACTTACAAACTGGATCAGATTTTGGATTTTTCTCAATTTTAGGTAGTTGTAGATAACATTTTTCGCAGTAGTAGATAAAATTTTATATAGTGCACGTGGGATAACGACATTTTTTATTACATTCGTGAAATTACACACACACAGACTACGCCCTCATCGCGCAAATTTCTCACTCACGTATAAATAATGCCTATTTCCCACTTTTACTATAAATAACTATTATAGTGTCTGTGAATATAGATAGAATATAGAATAAATGTTTTCTTATCAATGTAAATCCATTTATTAGGATAAAATCGATGATTTAAGAAACAGATTAGTTATTTAACAGACTTACACTAATTGCTGCACATACCCTACACATAGTCTACTAACAAAATTAGATGCCGCGACATTCCTAAACTTTCTACAAACTGATTTTTTAACTTTGCTCGACAATTTGCCACTCTTCATCAAAATATGTGGATGCAACTTGATGGTGTCCCACCTCATTTTAGCAAATTATGTGTTGTTTTTTTCTGCAGTGTGTAAGTTTTTAGGTTTTGTTTTATATTACAGTGTCCCTGAGAAAGGCTTAAGAAGCCGAAACTACTAGAAAAATAAATACAAATTTATACTGACATTCAGGACTCTAATGTCACCATTTTTAAGTTACAGGAAAGGTTGCGCTTATGTATATAAGCTTCGTCCTTGACAAGTTATAGACGATATTGATATTGTTTTCTTAATAACCTGTCCTACCGGTGCATCCTTGTATATATGCGGATTAGGAATTTGATTTTTCAGACGTTCCATCTGATGGTCTACATTAAGAAAGAGTGCCATAAATTTTTCTGTTAATGCTGTTATACAGAGAAGATTTGATTTCCAATGTTGTCAGATTGAAAAAAAAATATGTTTGATTTTACTTGATCGTATATAGTTTGCTCGATCTCCACTATTAACATAAACATAAATCAAAATAATTAGGAGATATATATTTTGTGATTCGACACAGTAGGTGAGAGTGCACACACCCAAAATAAGCGCATATGCAAATCTCTTTCCCAATTTCCACCATCACCGTTCAATGATATTTTAAGTCAGTCCACTCTCCACTTCGCGACTAAAGTTTTCCTTCTGCCGACACATTTCTCTTTTCCGACTTAAGCAATATCGATAGCAATTCTTCAATTTTCTGTAATGTCCCGCAACAGAAATGGAAGACTTGACATACAACACAACAACAAAATATACTGAAGAAATAGTACATGATAACTTAAATATTATAGTTTGCATCGTCCTTCTTAGACTTCGGTATTTTACGGATTTTAAATCATAGCAGATTAGAATTTCAGATGACCATATTTCAATATCAACTTTTTTATATCTTATAAGTAATTCCCGCACTTCCTTCGCAGATCTCAGGTCCGGACTTGACGACGACCTTAATATTTAAATATACTTTATTTATATTAAAACAAATGTAATCTTATTCATGCCAGCTAATCAACAGAAACATTCAATTTATGCAGGGGCACGAATCTCGAGTTTAGTGGAACACATTCTCTCAGAAAGTGACGTAAATTCTCATAAGAAAATGCAAATATGTATTCTTGACTATTCTCATTGTAGCTATTTTCCATGCAATTTTGGAGAAATATTTCACATGATTCTTGCTAAAAAAATATAAAGCTTCAAGTAAGTAAATATACACATAGATAACAATATCTTCAAGAATTTTGTAAGTAGATGAATTAATTCCCACTGGAATTTATTTCACTGCATTCGAGAATCGAGGCTCAGGCGTGTAATTTTTATTTAGGCATGTTTAGGATTACAGCAAGTTACTATTCGTAAAACAAAATAGTTGCAACCGTACATTGGGATACGTAATTAGAAGCAACGTCATATTACTTATATGTTCATTTTGACGACATAAAAATATTCTACAGCGACTACACGCAAGTGATGCTACTTCTATTTTATATGCTCAACGGTTATTTAACTATCCGTTGAGATTTGGCATACATACATTTCAATTACTCACGGACACTTTCAGTTATTCGCCGTCTTGAAGCTACTATGACAGCATCAGGATAATCAATAAATAACGCTGTAAATAATATTTTTTATTTGCGACAATTTATTTCGCAGTTAGAAGGATCCAGTGTTGAACGTGTGAAGAAAATAACTGATGCCGTTTTGCAGAACAATCCGGGTGTTTGATGTCAAAGAAGTAGAATTTTCTGAACCCACTCTAAATGTGCCATCCATGAAAAATTATATATACTTTAAATATGCCCTACCCAGCTAACAATTTCTTGTTCTGTAAAAATTGTAAGAACGTTTCCAGAGCAAATTTTATAGAGCAATGTTTGTTCTAAGAACATTTTCAAAACGTTCTTACAACACTTATACCATAAAAATGGGCACCGTTCTATAGAACCTTTTAGTTCTTTAAGCGGTTCTGTAAAGCTTGCAGGAAATAATTATAGAAGTCTTAAAGAATTTTTATAACACAGTTACAAAGCAATCTCTTAAACATTCTGTAGCACTTCGCTATACAATTTTGTGTTGCATGGTGTTATATTTAAAGAACATTAAAATTGTTTAATTGTATCTTTTAAAAACAAAATGTTTCTGTATCGCACATGTTAGAAATAATATGGACGGGCCAATAAGAACCAATAAGATGGGCCTAATCAGCCTGCATAGGAGTACTTACTTACATTATTACGAATTGCTTAGTTTGTTTGTCCATCAGGAGCAGTACATTTTAATGCGGAAAAAGTTTTATCGTGAAATATGTGGTACATAATGGTAATTTTTGACGCGCCCTCAGTTAACCTTATTTCCCATGATGCTGGAAATTTAATAAAAAAAAATTGTTTCTAAATTGATGAATTTAACAACCAACTGTACATAAAATAGTCAGAAAGTAAGTATATCCATATTATTGATATCATTTCACCTATTTATATTGTACATATTTTTAATTACGATTTTTTTTTCTTCTTCACAATATGACGACAGAAAGAAAGGCTTCATCTTGTACTTCCAATGGATTCTCACTATTATGACATTTTTGTGTCGATTACAATGATTACCTATAGAGCAAATATGCTTCGTAAGCAACTACTTAATATTCACAGTGTTGTCATATTTTATTGTAGTAATTTCACTTATTTCAATCTTATTTAATAAATCTATTAAAATTCTTTAACTTCAATATCTAAAAGTGAAAATGCTAAGGTTTGGAATGGCCTAAATTAAATATGTTACTAAATTTCTATAAGAAAATCAATTTCTCTTAGCCATCAAATAAATCTTATCTATCGTAATGAAATTTTCTTTCTGCAAGCAGATATTAATTTTTACAAGTCACGACTATGTTATACAAATTTCCCCATTATATTTTGATCTAATGTCGTACTATTACAGGCAGGTCTCGTCAGATGGGGCTATGGGAAACCTACATATATAAAAAATGATAGTTCTATAGCATTTCTTTATGGAACAAAAGGCTTTTGTTACTTATTTACTCTATAATGATTTTATAACAACTGTATTATTATTCTCTACAACTGCTTTAAAGAACTTTTCTCTTAAGTTCGATAGCAGCTTCCATATTTGTAATTTGTTTTCCGCAGCAGAATTGTAACTTAACAACGCCTTATAGAATAGTTCTATAATTAAACTATCAGCGACATTACGGAATAATTTTATAAGAGTGTCACAGGAGATGATATAATTTTATAAAGCAGTATTTTGCATCGGTTTTACAGTAATTTGATTCTATAAGCACCGTTGCTGTAAAATTGTGTTATTGTACACACTTATAGGGCTACATTAGCAGTTATCTTATAAGTGCTCTATAAATTATGCTCTAAGGACGTTCTTGCAACAAATTGAAAAAACAATTCAGTTTCCGAAGGCAAAATAGTCTCATGTGCCACATTAATGCAACAATTTAGTATTCTAAATACAACTATAAAATATTAACAGAATATAAAACTCCTATTGCTCTAAATTTATAGAACTACTTTGCTAGCTGGGTGACCTCTATAGACGCTGAACACACGTTTCGAAATCGAAATGGATTATTAACAACAAACGCCACAGCCTAATACCTGCACCTTCGTTTCTACAAATATTAACTTCCTCGTAAGTGTGCGAACGAAGTGCGTGCTTTATTTATAAGAGTTGTTTCACCTATTTAGTGACATCCTGTAAATGAAGGACTTCTTAAAATTTGCGGAAGAATTTACCATTCTTCACTCGTACTTTTGACTATAAAAAAATCGTCATTATGTTTATTTTGCTTGAATGCAGAGCGTTCACGGCCACCGTTGGTTTAGTTAACGCAACAAGAACCGTTTTATTTCTTCCTGCAGCAAGAGAGATAGGGCGAGAAACAGAGTAGGGTGTGCAACCACATTTACGGTTGTTATCTCAAGACTACAGTGGCAAAATAGCCATGATGGCCATCAAGGGTCTCGAGTGCAAACACAGATAAGGGCTGAAGTGCTACTGGAATTGGGGCCCCTTCAATCGCACCCGATATACTAGACAACTCTATTAGCGAAACATCTCCCTGTTTCACTTGTTTATTGTCTTAGAGCGGTCGTCCTGATTCCCATTATCTTGTTAGGAGGAGGGCTGTCACCACGGTTAGTGCATACTTTGAATATGCTCAAGTAATTACTTACGTAATTTTAATTATTTTACTTAATTACTGTCTTCATGTTTCATTAACTGGAATTACCTAATTAGGTACATAATTTTGACAGACTAGTCTAGGCTATATGGGGTGAACTTTAAATAAGTACAAATATTTTAACTGCAGGTGTGGTTCGTCATACATATAGATGGGTCTAGTGAAAGTCGTTTTTAAAAATTTCAAATATTTACGAAGATAATATATATATTTTTTAAAAATGCTCGCATTTTGAGAATCGCTGACCAGATAGACCACTGACGTAATCTAATAAAATAAACCATATGATTTACTGAAGGTGAAATAACTATAAAAGCAGAGTAAATCGCATGAAAAAAAGAAACTGGTGTTGTAGGTACAGGTAACAGATAGGTGTCTTGAGCAGTAGGCGAAATGTTCCGCACCAGCCCCATCCTCTAGGACTGATAGTCGAAGTCGGCGAAGAGGTTATAGGCACCGGTGCACTAGTATGGTTCAGGGCAAAGGATTAAACTGTGGCAGAGGCAAGTTATAAGTGGAAACAAAACATTTAATATTTTTGGAAAGGGATTTAATAATTTCAATATTCATAAATCGAAAGTTAATATGAGATACTTTTGCATTTTCTGAAACCGAACTAATGGTTTCTTTAAGTAATGCATCTGTTTGTGTTGCGGCACTAACGTATACCTAAAACGTATTTAAATCGTCTTATTATTTTCACAGGCAGTATTTTTATCTTAAGTGAAATGTGTATTTAATTAATATTTTTTGGGAAATACAGTGTGATTAAATAAAATATAGTGCATTATTCAAACAGTGAAAAGGTTGGCTTGCTAAAAGCATATGTGTAAAGTATAATAATCAGTGATAGTGATAACGATAACGTATTGATAAATCAGTTGAAGAGTAGTAAAAATGGATAATAACTGGAAAACTGTGATTGTGAGTACAGAATCTGATTTATTGGTGATGTATTATAGGAATGGCATTCTTTGACATGTCAAAAAATTCTAGTTAACTTTGTTGAATCCTGTTGGAAGACATTGTAATACTGGCAACGCTGTGAAATTCACATCCACCATGACTATTAAAAATATTAGTATCGGATCAGCGGTCCTCAACAAGTTTTCGATTGAAAAATCACGAAATTTATTTAAAATTTTACTTTTGTATTCATGATTTAAAAAAAAACTAATAATTATGTGTTCTACACAGTGAACTGTACTTCTGGTTAAAATATCTGTACTTATTTAAGATTCACCCCGTATATGCCACCCTACATTTATTTTCTTATCTATAAGTTTAGAAAAAAATACTAAATAAGAAAGTGGTAGCTATTAACTAGAAGTATTTAATGTTGAAATTATGTTAAATTTTATTCGGGGTGCACTTCAAACAATATTTTAAGAAAGGGTTTTTTTGCCTCGGATAGTAACAAATTATTTTTTTTATAATCTTCCTTATCAGTTGTTAACAGCTGAACATTTTTCCGGCTGGTTGTCGTATCAAGGGCGTATCGATTTCTTGCCGTTTCGAGAGACATAGCGCTGCTTTCTTCAGGAGAAGCTCTGGTTGAGTTCTCTGACCAGTACCAGTTACAAGTGCTTTTAAATTGCCTTTCTCTTAGATGGTGATGATCTACCACCACCCACTTACACCTACCTGATGCGCACTCTGCGGATGTCACACCTTTAACATATAATACACTTCACTATGTACATGATATGTTGTAATAATAATGACACTCCCTCAAATCAATTTTTGAAATTCTGGAAGTGCTGAGTAGAAATTCAATGAATCTCTATTGATGGGTGAAACAACCAAGAACTAATGTTAATAGTTGAAAGTAGATTTCATTAGAAATACATCAAAAGTTAAAAAAAATCGCAAAATTCATTTTAAAGAGTACCATTATTATTGCAAACGATTGTGCATACACTACTGGTTACTAGCACTGTCACTATAGCGGTGACACATTATCACTTATCGTTGGCTATTGGGCCCGTTCGTAGAACAGTTGGAAATACTCAGACGCACATGCATTGCGTTTATAATGCTGACACAAGGTTGAAAATGCTTTGTTTTAGATGCAGTACACATGATTCTTATGGTTGGAAACTGAGTCTGGTGTACTACGAATAAAGCTATTATAGGGTGCATGATTCATATACAACCACGATATGGCCATCATTTAACCATGTTGCATCAGGGTTTCTGAAATATAGAAGTATATAAAATATATCCCTTCACTGTTCTAATATCTATCTTAAACAGTTTCCTCGCCATATTTCTATTTTGCCTTTTATCGGTACAGTCTGTCTAATTCGTTTTATAAAACGAATATTCTTGTATCACATAATTCGAAAAAGCACTCTTCTAGATATTCCAGCTAAGTTTCATACTGTGAGATAGCAACTTGATTTTTTGTCAGAAGCTCACTTTTAAAATAACTATCCATGAATTGTTCGCGTACGAGTTCGCGTATTTTATATCAGCAACATCTATCTCTTCCTTACGTGATTTCCCACTATTTTCCGTTTCGCAGTTGTATGTTCTCGTACGCCACTCTTCATTACACTATATACACTACTCACAGACATTCTTGATAATGAAATACACATTTCAACCGGGCCACTTGCACTTATATTTTGGTCTGGCGCCCTAATCCTTTCGAACACGTCATCATCCGATATTGTTCACTTGTTAGATTAGGGTGTTTACGATTTTGAGGATATGCCGTAAAATCTAAATTAGAATAAAAACACAAAATCATTAATAAATTAATTGCTTTCATAACTAGATTAGTCGAAATTTTCTAACCCACACGCCCATGGTAGTTGGAATGTATGCGTGGTGTGGCCATTGCATGATTCCTATGCGTATTTGCTGCGGGCATGCGTATTTGCTGCAGCACAAGCTGTGTGATCGAGTATATTCTCAAAGGCATGCTGCACTTTTTTATACGATAAATGCATGCATGTATTTATACCTGTGTTGTTTGCTTTAAATGATGAGCGGGTTTATAACTTAAATCACTTTCAACTATATGTAGTTCTATGTACCATCCATATCTTTCGTATATTTATAGGAAACGAATAAGTATAGGTATATGTTCTTTATTTCGCCTGAAGTAACTAACATAACCATCGACTATACATGTACACTAATTAAGTATTACTAATAGTAATTTCTGGATGGATTTTGAATGGAAAGGCATCCAGCATTGCTGCTATCTCATTTGGAAATTTTAAAGTCAATATTAAAGACGAAGCAATACTTCTGCCTGTCTGAGACATTATTAAATGCTGCGATGTTGTTTTTTCCTATGTATTTCCCAAAACTCTTGCTTTCTAATAAAGTACAACCATATAATAATAAGTTCAAAATATAACACAGTAACACAATAAACGATCACAAGTAAGCATTTTTAGAACATCGTTCCGTATTTTTAATAAAACTTATGTCATTTGGCATAAAAGATGTAATTCTATTGTATTTACCCGGAGTCTCTTATAGTATAGTATGTGATATGTTTTACAGAAATATATGGTGTGAACATCGTGTAAACTTACTATCATTTTTATCAGTGTATATACATTTTAACTCAAACCTGCTTCTAGGTCTGCACGGAATTGTTTACATTTTTATACATTTCTCTCTACAGGGTGTCTTGCAAATCGCTACAATAATTTTAGGAGGTGATAGAATACTTGATTTTGAGTCAATTGAAACAGACATAATTATAAGTATACCAAGTGTTACAATATTTGTGATAATTATTTTTTTAATATTTTTTAATTATTTAACCGTGCTTTTCTACAATAATTATTATTGAAGTGTAGAAGAAAAACAAACCTTTTTATAACAAATATTTCTATACTTTTTTTATTAGGAATGAATGGATTATTTAAATGATTTAACCAATAAAATCCAGAGTGGCTTCGTTACTTACATATAAACATGGTTTCTCTACTTTGTAAAAGCGAAGAGTCAAAGAGTGACCGCAAAATCCGCCCGTTTTTGCGTAGTGTGTAGCAAGAACGGGGAAGGTTGTACAGAGGTCTCCGTGGTCTTGAATTGATCGTCATGAAAAATCTAGGTGAGCGTAATTCGATTTTTCCAATATTTGCCCGATTTGCCCCTACTTAAGGGGTGGAAACCACCCCTAAAACAAGAAACGTGAGAAAATGGTCGATCAATTCTTGGTAAAAATTGGCGGAATCTTGAATGGAATTTTTTCATTTTTGGGGTACCGGGGGTGGTTGCCACCCTTGAAGTCGGGGAAAACTTCGTATCATTTGTCGGGTAGTGGGGGAAACAAAGTACTTCATGAAGTCGATATCAATCCCCGTCTGCTATCGGCAATAGGGGTGGTTTTACTCCCACGCAGGGGTGTTTTTCACCTTGAGCATTTTTAGGAGGGCATTGTTGATGTTACCCTTGCCATGTGGAATTCCGCCAATTTTTACCCAAATTTTGGTGACCATTTTTTCTGTTTTCTTGTTTTAGGGGTGGTTCAGTAGGGGTAACTGATCAGAATCCTACAGAAGAACGAATTATGGGGGCATGTATTTCATATCATTTGGAGTTATAAGGAAGTGGCACAAAAAACAGTTCATGAAGGGAACATTATTTGCCGCCGGTTTTTGGCAATAGGGGTGGTTTTACCCCCACGCGGGGGGTGGTTTTCACCTTGAGCATTTTTGGAATAACATCCCTGACCTTTTCCTTGCCATTCACGTTCCAGCCAATTTTTACCAAGAATTGATCGACCATTTTCTCAAGTTTCTTGTTTTAGGGGTGGTTTCCACCCCTTAAGTAGGAGGTTGGAAAAATCGAATTATGCTCACCTATATTTTTCATGACGATCAATTTAAGCCCACGGAAACCTCTGGACGACCTTCCCCGTTTGGGTTTTTTTGCGGTTACTGTTTAAACGCGGATTTTATTTAAACCTTTGTGTGTAGGTTTATTCAGGTAAATATGCAGGGAGCGCATTCGTCAAAACAGAATAGCCGGTCAGTATGTATTATGAATTTTAAGAAACATACATAAACGGCTGTTCTCTGTTTTGGCGAATGCGCTCTCTGCATACTTAAATGTGTTAAGATTAATTCCCCTCATTTTTAGAATGTTTATCAAGTTACTTTTCCTAAAAACTGAAAGAGCATTGCTTAGGTAAGTTTTTAATAATATCTGAATAAACCTACACACAAAGGTTCCGCGTTTAATTTTGACTCTTCGCTTTTATAAAGTAGAAAATCCATGTTTATGAAGTTCTAGGTAAGTACCGAAGCCCCTTTGAATTTTATTGGTTAAATCATTTAAATAATACATTCACTGATCATTCCTAATAAAAAAGGTATAGAAATATTTGTTATAAAAATGATTGTTTTTCTTCTACACTTCAATAGTTATATAAAACACGGTTAAATTAAAGAATATTAAAATATTAATTATTACAAATATTGTATCACTTGATATATAGGTATGTTTGTTTCAATCAACTCAAAATCAAGTATTCTATCATCTCCTAAAATTATTGTAACGACTTGCAAGATATCCTTTATGTAGCAGTATGCTGGAAATTTAACACAATTAATAAATGGTATGTGTTTCTTATACATATGTCAGTATCATTTATATTATTAAAGGTGTAGAGGTGCCACATTATTTTGTTGTATAATACACAGCGTGTCCTACCGAGAAGTGCGTCGATCGTTATCTGGAAAAATACTAATCCAAAATTTTAAGGTTGCTTTGTTATAACATTCCCTGTAGCTGGGAGTTATAGATTTTATAATATTAATTTATTAAGAAAGAAATTGACGTATGTTAGACAAAAATGTTAGAGATCTACTTCGTAATACAAATTTACAAAATTAACTCGTAGTGATCTGAACGATAGTTAACTAAACGTAAAAAGAAACGTGACAAAAATAGCGTGATGGGTGCTGACACTGTTGATGCACTGCAGCTGCACAGACAATCAGTCAGGAGTAGGGATATAGAACACATAGTTGTGTTAACACAATAGTAATTTCAATTAATTTTATGTAAAACGTAAAAATGCAGAATGTATTAAACTATTAACACAGAAATTTTTCACATCCTGAATTTCTTGAAATCTCATGTAGGTACTCCATAATTTTTGTTGCAGTGTGAATCATATCCAAATTCTCCAGCTCATTTCTCGATTGAAGATACGTTTTCTGAATTTTCATTATCATTTTGTGAGAATCTTTTCTCGCTCCACCAAAAGCTTGTTTTATTCAGGTCTATGTGTTGACTCAATCTTTTACAGACTTCTCATGCTGTTAGATATTCTTTAGATAGTACTTTTGCTTCTTCACGTTATGCGGCCATGTCATCCAGCTTCATTACGAACAATAGGGTTTATTCGTCTCTGTAGCTGGTCTTAGTAAAGGTTGCTTCTATTTTCCGTCAGGTATTTGTTGTTTTAATAGATTGCCTGTCTTACCAGAATAACATTAGGTACATTAGGTAGGTAGATTTTTGTCAGAAGTTTCTCCTATGAGATTGTGATTCGTTTCCAAATTCCAGATAGTCCCAAGCTCCCGTCTTGATTGAAATCATAAATTTTCAGTGGTATATGTATGCATTATAATATGATACATTTATTTGACATAAAATGTTTTCAAAATAATACTTAGTTTACATTAAAATTTTTCCATTACAAGTCAATTTCATTTAAATAGGAAATTAAAGATTAAATCTATAATTTGCTTATTTATGCAATAGGTACGTATTGTAACAATTTGAAATTTGCACATAGAAAATCACATAAAAATAATACCTGACCGAACTTAAAGTTGAATAAATTTAATAATTATTAGTGTAAATTTATAAAAAATTACAAAGATTTGTTAATATGGATATCTTGGATATAAAGTTACTAAGAATAAATAATATTACATAGCATAAAAATAATAATTTAATAATTTTATTATCAAGTATAAAATAAATTTCATAAATTTGCATGACTTTGACAATTGTTATCACTCAGTACATAAAGAAAAGGAATTTAAACTCAGAGCACCATATACTGAATGAAAGGTGAAAGTCTATAGATAAATCTGATATACATATTGTAGGCAGACGAGTAACATTATGAAAGATATTTCCATTAAAAATAAATCATATCCTGAAAAATAAATTTAAACGTCAAAGTATTAGAATTAATTCCAGAACTGTCAAAAGTAAAGGTGACTTTGCAAGAATCCCTTGTAAATGACCTAAAACACCCAAATAAATATTACAGTATCTATACAACTGATAATATTTATTTATTTGACAAGAATTATTTCAAAACACAATTCCAACGGGACGAAGTTATTTTATTAAATCATGAACAAATTACTGCCCTACAAAATTTGCATTTTATGTTAAATGATTCTGTGAACCAACTAATTAACTGAATTACCTCTAGAAATACCATACCTAAATCACTTAATCTGCAATGTTTTTGATGATCTAATTGAGCACGATAAATCTAACTCGCTAAACAAAACATTGCCTATAATCCAGCTCATGAACAGCAACTTAAATCGCTTCATTTGATAGAACTCTCATTACCATTATCGGCACTAAATGCGAGCACGTGTGCATTTGATCTGATGACGACAATAGTCTAGGAGTTGGCCTTTATGGGAACTGCCCGCGTCTGCTGGTAACTAGGAAACACGGCTCACCCTCTCTGGTGCATTTGGATGTTCACCCAGTAGCCGAAAAAATGCAAATCCGCTTAACGGCGTGGTACATGGTTTATACAAGGGGTGCAGTTGTTTCTGATTTATTGATGGCCACATGAATCAATTCGAATAAATTTAAAACAATATTCAGTTATTTCCTTTCACTACACTCATTGTTTTGTCTAAACGCTACTACAGAGTGAATCTTAAATAAGTACAAATATTTTAACTGCTGGTGTAGTTCGTCATATAGATGAGTCTAGTGAGTCATTTTTAAAAATTTCGAATATTTACGAAAATATTATTTAAAAAAAGCACATTTTTGAGGACCACTGACGTAACGTAATCAAATAACCAATATGATTTACTGAAGGCGAGGTTGCCATATCATCTGTAAGATAAATAATTTTTTAACATAAATTCTTTTACGGTTGATTCTAATTTAAAAACACTTGTTTTAAACAATAAGTAAAGTAAAATTATCAAGTTTCATACTATCAATTAAAGTGTTTACGAAGTTACTTTACTTGCTGAAAAACCAGCCATGTAAACAGTTATCCACATTTCACAAGTTAATACCATTGTACACATTGTTAGAAAGGTTATCCCCAAATTAGTCCCTTAAATTGTTTTATGAAGAATAACAAAAAACTATGATTTTAAAAAAACACCTTAGAGTTAGTTAGAGTGAAACAGATTTTAAAAATAAACACAAAGCATGGAATAACAAAATAACTAGGTTGAAGTATGCGTTCAATATCAAGAGAAGGCAAAGTAAAACATTTAAACGCAGTGTCAATCATATGCAAAAAAGCAAAGCTGGTGTCGTAGGCACAGGTAACGGGTAGATGTCACGGATAGTAGGTGAAATGTCCCGCATCAGCCCCATCCTTTAGCATTGATAATCGAGGTCAACGAGTTTATGTTAATATCGATGTACTGGTACGGTCCAGGGCAAAGGAATAACTTGTGGCAAAGGCAAGATACAAGTAAAATCGAACTAAACTAAACGTTTCTTTAAGTAATGCACTGCTTGACGCATTTGTTGTGGCACTAACGTATTTAAATTTTTTATTATTTAATAATAAAAATATTTCAATTATTCTTTAACATGTCGAAAAATTCTAGTTATAACTTTCTTGAAGTCTATTCCAAGACATTAGTGTAACAATGGCAACGTTGTGGAATACGCATCCACCATGCCTGTTAAAAATCTTAATATACGAGTCGGATCAGTGATCTTCAACAAGTTTTCTACTGAAAAATCATGAAATTTATTTAAAATTTGACTTTTTTGCTCCTGATTTAAAAAAAACTATTAATTATGTGTTCTACACAGTGAACTGTACTGCTGGTTAAAATACTTGTACTTATTTAAGGTTCACCCTGTATAGACTATTGACACATCTTGTGGTACGGTGCACATCTTCATTGCCATTGTCATTTAGAAATAATAGGTTTTCCAATAAGCATGATATGATTTTGAAACGATTTGATAACCATGGCTAAAAATGCGCTTCAAGAATGTTTGGTTATTATCCAAAGACTTTACTTTTTTAGTGAATACTTATCGCGTACTTTGAAAAATCTTTGGTCTTAATAATCGCCATTCTTTGCTTGACATTCGGCGCACCGTTGACAAATTTGAAAATAATTTTACTTTTCACGATGTAAAAACAGCATTAAGACGTCGAAATGCCAGAACTATTGAAAATATTGCTGCTATAACTGTTATAAGTTAGAGTTGCAGAGGATCCAAATTTATCTCCTCGGCGTACTCAACAGCTAAGACTTAAAAGACTACAACTTGGCAGATTGCAAAAAGACTTGAATTTACACAGGTATAAAATTGTTTTGACCCAAGAACTTAAGCCACTGGACCATCGTCGGTGTCAACAATTTGCTGCTTGAAGTTTAGAACAACTTGTAAGGGGTCCGATTTTGCGAAAAAATAATATCTTTTCAGATGAAGCTCATTTTTGGTTATGTGGATATGTCAACAAAATTGCCATTTTTGGTGTGAAAACAATCCACAACAGATTCCCGAAAAGCATTTGTATCCGCTAAAGGTAACTGTATGGTGTGGTTTATGGCATTATGGCATATTATCGAACCATTGTTTTCCAAAATGAGGTAGGAGATGCAGTTATAGTGAATGGTGAATGATACCAACATATGTTAAGAATTTTTTTGTGGTCAAATTTAGATGCACTTGATTTGAAGGATGTGTGGTTCCAGTAAGATTGTGCCAGATGTCACACTGCTCATGAAACTATCGACGTATTGTAAGAAAAGATTGATGAAATGCTAATTTCAAGGAATACTGTTCAGTGGCATCCAAGAAGCAGTGACCACTCCTTTAGATTACTTATTTTGGGGCTATTTTAAATCTATGGTAAAATCTGAGCAAAGAGATCACAAACACTTGATACAATAAGATTGAACATTGAACGCTGTATTCGTCAGATCACACCCGATTTATTGCACAAAATCATCGAAAATAAATCGAGTTCGTCGAATTCACTCGTCTAGACGAAGTCGAAGTGGACATTTAAACGATGTGTTATTCAAAACATAAATATTATTGACTGTACTTTAAAATAATATAAAAAGTTTGGTCGTATCTCAAAGTTTTTTTTTATTTCATTTCAAAATCACATCGGTCTTATTGAAAAGCCCATAGTCAAAAATAGCAACTTACATCAAGCAACAAAAGTCGCTCCACTTAATTGCTAGTGTATAAACTTGAAAAACATTATGTTTATCATAGGTTTAAACGAAATAATACTTTTTGAAGATCAAAAACTTATTACTGAATGCATACACTGAAAAAAATAATAGTAACTACTTGTGTACTACAATTTGTTGTGATTATAGTTGACACAATTTGTAGTATTATTCCACATACTATTATCCTTACAATTTTGTAGTAATAATCTCCAAACACTATTTTACTACAACAAAAATGTTACCAAATGGTACATTGTATATTGTGCTATTAAAATTTTTGTGCGTTTATTGGCAGAACGACTGCAACAGGTTACCAGCATTGTTGTAACCCCCACTACAGGGTTTTATGAAAATGTTTGTTAAATACATTGATAATTACCATTGAATTATTTAAAAAATTACACATTGGTAGTTAAAAGTTGTTGCTACTTCTATTGCAAATCTGCATTATCACCAGAAAGACCTATAGCAAACAGCGTAAGTTATTCGTCTGTGGCACATCCGACATATACAGGATTCGAGCTTGTTGGCTCTCATCGGTATGACATAGGGGCAGGCAAAAGATTTCTCGATGGGTCTCTAGCTGCTCGTGCGTCTGTCACACTCAACAGAAGTGAAGCTGTTTACACGTAATATAACACGTATAGCCTTGGCTGGCTGCTCGATCGTTGTCATATCCGTCGGAAGGTCAAGAATACGTGAGATGTGAGAAAAGTGTCTACATTTAGCGACTACTGGACTACTCCATGATGGACTTGGGGGTTTTACAAAACCTACTTTAATATAATTTGTAGTAGGAAAATAATATTACAATTGTCTTTCTGTAGTTTTGGTAATGATAACTAAAACTGTTATTAGTTCAATCTATAAATATTGTTATTTTGCACTATACCTACCCGCATTTTAAATTTTACAATAACATTTATTACAAAAAGTAAAAACTTTTACAATGCTATTAAAATGTTCAACAACCGAATTACTATAATACTTTTGCATTTACCACAACAACAAACTCATATGGTTTATTTGTCGCAGTTTATTTCTTCGACAAAATTATAAGCACAAATTTATAGTAATGGTTTCAGTAGTATTTCAGTATACAACATAATTTTTACAATTTCATCATTGCTCAAACTTTGAACAATAGATTACTTTCTCTAAAAATAAAAAATCTGTATAGAAAATACATTGGCAGTAATTCATTTAAATTCTGATGTAAAAAAAGGAACTGTGAAATAGTTGAACAGAAAAGTTGCTTTATTTTAATTAATTTCATAAGAATGTATGAAATCATTTGTATTTCAAATATAGGTACATATAAATTGAAAATATCGTATAAGTATTTATATTTTCAAATAAATTACAATGAGAAACAAAACTACGGACTTCAACGACATCTTATAACATTTTTTTCATTTATTGAAATTTTAACGGCACCCGACCTATTCGACTGCATATAAGTGGGGCTGCGTATAACAGTAGCAGTGACGGCTACGGGACGTCTCGAAATACCACCGTTATTCGAAAAGCGATTTTGATCGTAGCAACCGTAATACCAACAGGAATCGTAATCAATATATGAGTGGGCCAAGAGATACTGATATCTTGTTCATCCCTACACAACTCAGCCCGAGAACAACAAGGACAGATCAAAGAACCCCAGCTGAGACTAGGGGTGTGCACTTTAATTTTGTTACTGGCAGTGATCAATTAACTAAGTCCCGGAAAAACAAACCAGAGACCACAATAGATCAAGAGCAAACAAATATTATTTTTAATATTGTACAGACAAAATTTCCAAAGTTACATATGTATCTGGTCATCCCTAAAGACCAAAATTTTTTTGGAAATTTCTACTAATATCTGCTTCTTTGTATTAAAAAATATGCAATACTTTAAAAAATTATCTCTGTCATATTAAGTGGAGCTAGACAGTTTGCCCTTCAAAGACTTACGAACCACTACTGCATACAACCTTTATTTAATAACTTTTGTTGATGTAATCATATGTATGAACTTGTATGAAATTTCCAAATTCCTTTCTCACTTTTGTGCAATATATTACTTTCTCAGCAGTAAGTATTCTAGCTGAAAGAAATACTGTCATGAAGCCACAGTTGTGCATGAGGCATATATTTCAGCCATTCGCAGATATTGATTACTCCCAGCAAAATATCTTCATTAAAACTAATACCTACATGGCGCAGTTCTTCCACACTGAAATACTGATTTATGTAAATTTAACATGATTATCATTTTCTTTTTTATGTCCAGAGCTATCATGGTAATTTTACTACGATTTATAAAGTTACTAACGCTCTATAAAATTTCAATGTAATGAAATAGTTAATACATGTAAAAATTATATGTATGTTTACCTCGGGAATTATGTATATTCGTACATAATATGTAAATTTGCTAATTCTTTCTGAAATTAGATTGAATATATTTATTTAATGCATGTAAAGACTATACTTATACATATATTTTTACCATGGAAATGAAGTAGGTACTTATACTATTATACTATTGTATACTGTGTAAATTATCTAATTCTCCATAAAGTTCCAATGTAATTAAATAAAGTAGGCCTATATTTAGGTATACATATTTATGCAAAAATTATACAGAGCATTCAAAAATTACAGATGACGGAGCCATAATTGCTAGAGATAGTATTGAATTAGAAGAAGTAACGAGAAAACTTGTGGAGAAAGCACGTAAAGTGGATTGTAGATAAATCAAGAGAAAAGTAAGCTTTTGAGAAGAAGTTACCATTTTCAAATTAAGAACACAGCACGGAAAGATAGAGTTTGCAGAAGTTCAAGACTATGTGTATTTGGGGGCGCTGATAACAGCTAACTGTGATGAGAAGCAATAAATTAATAGGAGAATAATAAAAGCAGACAGGAGTTCATCAGTAGTCAACCACTTAATGAAATCTAAAAAATTGTCCAGAGAAGTAAAATTTAGAATGTATATAACAGTTTTGAGACAGACGGCGCTGTATGGTAGTGAAACCTGGATCCTCAATAAGAAGTCAAGAGAAAACCTATTAAGGTGAGAAAGAAAGACCTTAAGAAGAATTCTAGGGGGAAAGAAGACGAAGGAAGGCTATATACGAAAAGTAATGAGGAAATATATGCAATGTACCAGGCACCAAAAATAGACGAAGTTGTAAAAGCCAAAATAGTGCAGTGGGTAGGGCATCTAGAACGTATGGAAGAGGAAAGGACAGTTTTTTCCATTTCTTGTCCGGTCGCAAATTGCCTTACCAGGTTTTACAGTGCCGTGCAGAAGTGTATTTTTAAATCATATTCGAACTGCCCTTTTTGATTTTTTCTTTACAACATTGTATTTGCAAGAGTCCCCTGTACACTTAGATTTTCTTTAGGTAAGTTCTTAATCACCCTGTATATCTATACTTATTCAATGTATGTTTTAAACGTTGACTTAAGATAGTTGTGTCTTGTTGTACTACAACTAGACAGTAACCGCTGTATAGAAAACAAATCATTGCTATTAAAATTCCATATTCCAATGGCAACTGTTTGAGATATAAGTTAAATCAGCTTACGTTTGATAATGTTATAAATAGAATGAATGATAGAAGAAAAAACTAATTAATGGAAAGTAGTTGCAATCTTCTGTATCTGGCGTAGGACTAAATTTATCGATGCCAATATTACCTACTATAGGGGTCAAGTTGGTTTCAGTAGTTATAACGAAGTGATGGTCCTTTGTGTTGACAGTTCGTTTCATTATGCAAAACGAGATAATTAAATGAGAGTTAAGAGAGGCGCATTCCATATGCCAATTAGTTTTGATGTGATTTAAATCGGAGTTTTTGATGTCAGCTATCCTATAATTCTTCATCCAATCCCTCCTGGCCTTATTAGGGGTAAACAGAGGGTGGCAATCGAATAAAGATCACAACGTGATCGCCCTGATAACGTTAACGATGGCCCATTAGCCAGATTGTAAGATATGCTATCTCTTCAATTAGTTCAAACCGGCACATTATCTCTTGGGTAGTTCAATATTGTAAAGCGTAATTTAAAATGATGAAGTTTATTGGCGAGTATACAGAGTGGACCATTCTGGTGATGGTATTGATAGTGATGGTGATGTATTAGTATCTTGGAAACTATAAGAAAGAAAAATGGTTAAATAGCGAAAATTTTATTGCTAACTTACTGTCTATTCAGCTTTTGTTACTTTGAAAAAAGAGTAAATGTGGCGTTTTCGAAATTTATCTGTAACTTTTTTATTTACTTAGAGGAATT
This sequence comes from Monochamus saltuarius, assembly GCA_025584915.1. NCBI lineage: Eukaryota > Metazoa > Arthropoda > Insecta > Coleoptera > Cerambycidae > Monochamus > Monochamus saltuarius. The sequence goes on along the minus strand of CM046721.1, from coordinate 73,611,055 downwards.
TTTAAAATCTGGAATCACTTTTTTGCAGGAAGTTTTTCCGATGAATTTCACTGCATATTTAGATTTTAGATTTAGACATTGCCATATTTCGGTTGCGAGGAAACATCATCAATTTCAAGATTGCTGACTTACAGGGTATCGGTTAAACATTTAATTTTGTTGTTTGCTAATATCTAAAACACTTTTTGATTGATTTGCTTCAAATTTGATACTGGGTATTGTACTCTTTCAGATGACAAGAATTATTTTAGGGGGTCTATGTGGGGTCTTTCATGTGCTATACATTCGTTCGTTAATGAACTACAAATTTTTTCATCACTTACACTCATATTTTGACTTCAAGCTCTAAACGCTTCATACAAGTCGTCATCCGATATTCTTCACTTTTTAAATTAGGGCGTTTATGATTTTGAAGATACGCTGTAGAGCTTGAATTATTATCCATTCTTAAGAACACAAAATCACTAATTACATTCATAAATAAATTAGCGGAAATATATACCCGAAATTATGCCCACCCGAAAGATATACTAGCCCTTGAAAGCGCTGGAAATGGAACAGATGGATATCCGTCAATTCGTCAGAACCAATGGAAAGCTAACTTTTTCGATCTGGCGCATGCATGTTTGATGCAGCAGAAGCACTCAGGGATATGCGGTACACAATTTTATAGGAAAATATACGGGCTGCATGTATGTTTCTTTGTATTGACTGCTATAAATTGTGAGCGGGTTTATAACATGAGTCACTCTCTAGATTGTTGGCGGTTGAGTATAGTCATAGTTAATCCTGCATTTTTTTGCAAGAATAGGTTCTGTTTGAGTTTCGCGATTTGATCAATCTAAAATACAATGCCTTTTATTTCCATTTCAAGTTTAATAACACAAAGTCGTTCTGTGACTTGAATTGGTGGCAATAAAAGATCCAAAAAAGATGTCCAGCCTAACCGAAACCTGGCATTATATTTTAAAAATACTGCTGCTACTATACAATCAACAGAAAAACTGCCAGATATAACTTGCCCGACACATCAGTCTCAGATAACAAAGCCATTGCTTACTTTTTTTTTAAACTGTTTTCGTCGAACCTACGGGTGTTCGATTACAGGCACCAAACAGTAACAAGTTAGTCCTTATTGCCATTGATGGTAGGATAAAGTTTCTTTGAATTATGAAGAGGTGTTAGCTGCGATATAATCCGGGGACACAAAAGAAACGTCATGGCTTGCCAGATTAAGACAGATTATAATACATTTTAAACAACTAATATGCAGGGTGCAGTGTTTTTAAGACTCCAGTCTAGAGGTTCGGCTGGTTTGGAGACAGTTGACGGCGCTGATACCCGTTGCCCAACGATGGCTCGATTTTATGCTTGTGAGAAATTTCATCTTTAGTTATGCCCTTTTAAAATTCCGATGACACTTGAGATTTAAGTGGGTTAAATCCCGTCTTTATAAATTGGTGAGCTGAAAGAGCAAAAAATCAGTTTCGTTTAGAGGGATATAACATTTGTCAGGGTCTGAATAATGTGACTTTTTATTATCAATGAACAATAATAGTTCTAATATATTTGTAGCAATTTGCAAAGTTTATGCAAATAATAATTACACATTATATGTGGGCACTACTATCGAAATAAATGGAATAGACCCCTGCGTTTGGAAACCGAAAGAAAATATAAGGACAAAAAAAATTGAAATTTGGATCATATGGCTTCACTATTACTCTATGCTAAAATTTCAGTTAGTGTCGTCATCAAATTGTTTAGTTATTAATGAACTTGTTGAAATAATTGCTGTTTTCAGCTTGCAAAGTTGATACATCTTACTTTAACTCGTAATTTTTTCGTTCATTGATAAAAAATTACAAATTTTTACTGACGGACTACTTTCTTTAGTACTGTGGAGGTCATTTGCCTCAAAAGCTGTTCTTTTTTTAACCAAAACCCAAGGGAATGCTATCTAAGAGAAAAATAACTGACACAGGTAGTAAATAACTGTAAACAACAATCTGAAAAAATTTATTAAAATAATAAAGTTATACAGGCTGTACTGTTTTATATACCTTGCATTTATTAGTTATACCAGAGGGAGTGCGCGGCATGTGGAAGACGTTCACAAGGTCGATCATTATTGTAGTAAGCACTCAAATATTTTATGTGTAGAATAATTTTTGGGTTTGTTGCATTTTCAAGTTTATTGGGTATCTGATCAGACTCTTAGGAAATTTTAGGAATTTTGTAATCTTATTTTTAATCTGTCTAGTGTTAAGTGTTACTGCAAAAGGATGGATAATTCTCACAAAAGATGTTTTTAAAATTGTTACTGAGCAGTAAGTGGCACATTAATGTTATGCATAAATAATATTTTTCATTGCGGTTTAAGCGGTTTGAAATGTATCGCAAAATAAAAAAAACTTTGGTAAGTATAAAAGGAAACAGTTAATAAGTTTCGAATGCGTGCAAATCAGTTACAACGCAGGGGAAAAAACACGATGTCGCAGTATGTCAGAAGATTTCAAACAAATTGTTCTACAAGTTAAAGATTACTTCGAAGCTGAAAGAATTAATGGTTTATGTGAAATTCAACTCCGGCAAGTGACATAACATACTGCAGAAGCTTTAAACATTAGTGAAAGCAGTGTTACGAGAGTTACAAGTGATAAGATTAAATCTGGTACCTACTGTTTCTAAATCAAAAGCAGGCGGTAGTAAGAAAATAGAAATTGGTGATTTCATGAAGGTAGTACTCCGACGAAAAATCTTGCACTTTTATACAAAAAAAAAACATTTCCTACAACAGTAGAACTTCATCAAAGATTGAAGAATGACCTCCTTGATTTTCCCGATGTGTGTATCTCCACATTGAATCGTTCGAAAGAAATGAACTTTTGTTTTCGGAAATTTGATAGAAAACCAATACTAATGAAACAATATAATATAGTGGCTACTCGAGCATAGTACTTATATTCGGTCAAAGACTACCGGGAAACAGACTGGAAAATCTTCTATGCGGGTGAAACATAAGATGTGGTGCCAAAAAATATGGCTGCGTGGAAATGATCACACCTGAATCGTGCTGCTTTTGATAAGTACCGAGGGGCTATCCAAACGGTTAATGGATATCGAGGAGAAATTCAACATGCTTCTGGCGCCGGACAGAAAGTAATTATTTTGCAGATTGGTAATGAAGATGATTTTCTGAACTGTTGCATGAAATGCTTTATTGGCAAAAAAGATTCTAATTCTGTTTCTAATTTTGATAATGAATATTTGAAAGTACTGTTAGATAATCGTGTTTTTGTCAATGATAATTTTATATAAGTATATATATATTTTTACTTACTTCAACAAACCATTAATCTTGAAGTACAATAGGTATCTTTGGAGGTAAAAAATCAGAAATCGTCTCCGTCGCTGTCGGTTCTCGGGGCAAGCTTGGGAAATCACATCAAAACTCTGAGCAATGCGACTGTAGCGAACCTTTTACTTATACGTAGGTACGATTTCTTACAACACCAGTTTCCAAACTCAGGGGTATTTTTGCTTAATATTTAGCATTTTGACAATTTTGCTCATGCATGACATAAAATTACAATTCTGATTGTGCTAACAGAAATAAAATTGTTATTGTAATGTAATTATTAAATAAAACATATAGTGAGCAAGTTGGAACTACATCTAAAGGAATTTTAAAAAAGATTGATTTTATTCGGTGGAAAAAAGTTAGCATTCGTTTACAGAATTGTTCCACTTATGCAATTCTAATAGAATCAAAGTAATAAATTTAAAATCTCTCATAAAAATCAATGTCTTAAAGATTCAAAGGAAATTTTCCTGCACCTGTTGACATAAATGAGCAAATGCAACTGATGATTTCAATTCCCATTACCTATATAAACTGCATACCAATATTATTAGAGTTTTTTTTATTTATTTACTTATTAAAAATTATGTCTTTATATGAAACATGTCAATTGTAATTATAATTCTGAGTATAATAGAAAACGAGAAGAACAGGTTAATTGTGACATAGAATTTAAAATTTATTGTTAATAATCACTTACTTTCCAATATTTTTTTAAATATCAACGAACAGTGGAAGCATTATTGCGTCTATTATCTACGATAAGTCTTAATACACTTTTTCGATAATAACACTATAAAGGTTTCAGAAACTCTTTCTTTTTTACCCCAACCGACTCTAATGAGTTAGCAAAACTGCTTTTGCAGCTTACGTTAATATTTATTGCAGAATTGTACCCATGCGGGATCAAAACATGACATATTTTAATGTCCTTTCAGTCCCTGTCCAAAAATTACTTGAAAGATAATACTTACGTGTGTAAATGATTTTTATCAAAACTGTTCCTAAATATATTTTTTATTGCTGATTCAACATAGATGTAATTGTTTTAATTACATTTAGGACAATTTTAAGTAGTCTTCTCTTCTTCCAGATGCAATCCGGAAAGCGAACTATCATTTCCGGGCTTTGGAAGCGGTTGCGGCGGAAGTACATCAGGTATGGCCTATTTGAAGTCGGCCCCTTACCCCGTGCCCGGTTTAGGACTGCATGGCCTCCCGGTGGATTCACTTCATTCATCAATGGGTGGTTATCCATCAGGTAAGGAAATTTCATATTAAGTGAATAAATGTGTTGTATTGGAATGAGTAATTAGAATGTATGAAACTGATAAATAGCCCATACATGGTGGTGCAAAACTGTCACATGTTCCCAACTCAAAAATTGATGAAAGGAATTTCCTGCACAGATTCAAAATCAGATCTCAGAATAGAGCCACCACGTCAGCATTATGAGATATTCTGAACTAATAGTGTACAAATAGCTGTTTAAGGTATTTCTACAGTTTACTCTTGCTTAAAAAATGTTTTGTGAACAAAATTAACGAAAGTACGATTCGTGCTCATCACTTTTCATTTCACAACATTAAAATGGATAGAATAGACTGAAGTTTGCGTTACTAATAGAAAATCAAATACGGCGGTATGGAGGTATTTGCAATGCCTTAACCCATTTGATTTTGAACAATTATAGAAAAAAACTTATAATGCAAAGTGTTCCGAAGGTCACTGATATAAACAACAGCAAACCCTATATGGCGGACATCGATCCAAAAAAATTTACCGCGTGAAATTTCAAATCTTAAAGATTATCAGGGTTTAGGTACTTCAAGTGAACTGTTGCAATTTACTTGAGTTTTGTACGAAGTATTTCATTTCGGTGAAAATAGTCCAATATGTACTAAAAAATAGAAATAGATGGCAAGAATCATACTTTACGGTACTTTGTTTAGTTTGTGTTAATAAAATTATTTGCAACTAGCAGTAGACTACAGAAATGCCGTAGAACAACCACTCTTAGGTCAGAATATCTCAAAATCCTGGTACGATGGCGCTATTATGAGACAGATTTGGATTCAGGGCATCAAATTCCTTCAGCCATTAACGTTCTAAGAGATATTAAATACTATTTGTTTAGAACAGACAGGTAGGTATACCGGTGTAAATTTTGGAGGAACAAATTTTAGATAATGAACAAAATTGGTCGTTTGACATCCGCGAATTTATCAGTACCTATCAAAGGGTTGCATTTTTTACTATATTAGAAAGGTATTTTAAGTTAATATTAATTCCTCCTACAATTCCTATCAAAGAAGTCATATGTATGCTTTCTGATACCAAACATCTAGGTATGCATTAGAACAATACTACAGACAAAGCTCTATTCAACAATTACCTAAAATAAAAATTAATCTAACTAAATTTACTGACCTGGTTTAATGAAAACATTCTTAAATATCTAAACTCACTTTTGAAACTATGGGAACTCGAAAATTGAACCACAAAAGATGAGATCTGACCTATTTCTGCATTTTTAGAATTGCTTCTTCAGGTGGCCTACTTTAAGTTGAGTCAAATATCTAACTATAAAAATTATTATTCTACTAAATTAAAATTATTTGAAATTAAATATCGGCAATGTCAAAAGTGTCTTTAACCTACCAATGAATTTTAAATAAAACATGACGATTACCTACTTAATTAATCAAAAAATTGTTTACCCTTTATGCAATCGTTTTTATTATATATTTTTAGGTATTAACAATATTGTAAAAAGTGTCACAAGAGCTAATAATAAAGAATATATGAGTAGATATTTTGGGTGTAATTCAACGCTGGTCGGGACTTTAGTCCGCAGATTAGTTAGTTTCACACAGTATTATTATTATTTTTTTATATATATATTCTTAGGTATTATCTCATTTTTGCCAATTTCAAAATTTCTTTTAGGTACATTTTGTATCAAAAGACGTAAAATGAGATATTCATCTTCATCAGCGATACAAGATCTGACCTATCAAACGTATAATCAAATTCTAATAAATAAAACTGAGTACGTTACTGTATTTGATTAAAAATGGTTCATGATATATTTAATTTAAAATCATAAATATTCACACAAAATAAATCCATATTTATTTGAAATATTTATCATTTTAATAGCCGAAAAATTAATTGTTTCCAATAACAGACATGATACAGCTATACATATTTTATTTGTATAATAAATAATATTTTAAATGTGATTACCACTGCAACTGCTATATGAAAATAAATTTTGCAAATCCCTAAATTGCAATTCTAGTGGTTAGAGTATTTGTAATTGGAAATATTTACGCCACAAATAAATCTGTTACACTCGGTCAATTACTGAATTTTATTGAAACCTTAAAAACATTAAATTTTAATATGGATATTTGTTTTATTCCTATAACTATTATTTTATCGTTCATATCACATATATTTATATGATTTCCACCATTGGATATTAAATATGTATATATTTTCTGTTCGTATGTAGGTATGTCATTTATATTTAAATTGGAATAGGTATAAAATAATTTATTATGTATTATTTAGTGTTATTATAAACGATTAGGTAGGTACTATAAATTCTAATATATAGTGATTAGTTTCATAATAAGCTCTTTATTTTTCAGTAGCAAACTTATTACTTTTCTGAATCAGTTTTTCTTGCAATAATTAGATACTAATAGTATTATACACCTACAATATTTACTAAAAAGCTCAAATCATTCTTGAGGAGAAATGCCATAATACCGGATTCGAACTTATTAGTTCTCATCAGTTTACTGAAGGTAAAAGACCGGCGAATATAATACAATTCTTTTAATCTCTCTCTACATTCGTGTTCTACATGCCAAGAGCACATTGCTCTGATGCCACGCCATCCGACATGATGTGACATATTATGTACTCTGTCAGCCGGATTCATGAAACGGGCGTAGCGTTAGTCGGACTAACCAGCTTTGCGCCCGTGTAAAGCGCGTTAATTGGACTAACCAATCTTGCACCCATTTACGAAACATGCGTTGCTAGGTCGCGAAACATGCGTTGCTAGGTAGGCTGTTTATTTACGTCCATAGTTGCGCCAAAAGTTAGACCCAGTATTGACCTGTCTAAAAATCGCGTAACTTCGGCCTCTAGTTCCTTGCGTTTCCCATTGTATATTTAGTATTTATATTCAAAAACAGTAGTTTTCAGTGCTACGGATTAGTTAACATATCATAAAGTAAGTATTATACATAGTAGTATGCCTTTTATTTAAATTGGTGCAACAGATGCGTAAATTTTTCGCGTAACCTCCGCTAGTCAGACTAACGTTACGCCTTGTTGATGAATCCGTATGTGTGTGTACATTGTTACCACGCCATGCGATGCCTCGGTACGTTACATTTTATCACTGGCACTGGTTAAAGCATAATACAATTTCTGTGTTTCAAAAAAGCAGTGGCTAAAAATTTGGGTCACCTTCGTTCCCTGCTGCCTATTCGAGTAACCGTACGGCAGCGTGTATACAGTTTATCACCCAATGCAGAGCTGGAAAGAAAATCATGGAACCAACGGAATGGGGTTTGAAACACACTATCAACAGTTTACTGCTAGCAACCACTGAAATGAAGCAGCGCCACCAGCATTACTCAGATAATCTGCTAAACAGGCTATGCTGTTCGATCACTTTTACCACTTGCGAAGGTCGAACTTGAAACGTTGATGAACCCATTGACATTGATTTAGAATTTCCTGACAGTTGAACTATCAGATGAAGAGAATTAAGAAGCAGAAGAAACTGGGGACACTGAGGAAACTGAAGAAAATAGAGAAAGTAGAGACTGTGAACCACCAACGCCTCATCACCTTGATAAGCACTTGAAATGTAAAAAACGGCGATTAATTGAATAAAGTAAACAGTTCATGTAATATAAAATTGAAAAAAACAATGAGTTAAATATTCCACTTGATTTCGTACAATTATAATTAATAATCTATTCTATGACATATCGACTTTATATATTCAAATGGTACAATCTATTCTTATTTTATCGTAAATATAATAATAATAATAATATCTCTACCCCTCATTCTAATCACGATTAGCCCAGAAGTCGAAGACTTGTGCGGGAGAGGGGGCGGCATATTATTATTAAGCAGGCCGCATTTGCGCCCAGGAACGACTTACGTTGGTAGGCCCTAACCACCATTCAGTGCAGGAATGAGGGAAACCTGGAAAACCTCATTAATTAGGGGGGTAGTCAAATGTCATCCGGTATCAATCTCTGACATTGACCCAAGTCAACATTCTTCCACCCTACCATACCCGCAGAGAGGGTGCCAATCTCTCCACGAATATAGCTTATATACGGTCTACCGGCTGCAGGGGTCGAACCCACAGCGATCCAGTCACCTCGATTCAAGTACTGACGCCTTAAACCGCGCGACCACTGACCGATCAAACAAATCAAATCAAAAAATAAAACAGTGCACGTTGAGTTGTTGTGTTGTAGTTGAGTTGTAATTAGTAATCGATAGTGTACAGAGTGTTAATAAATATCAATAGAAATTAACTGTTTGTTTTTCGGGTAAAAGAAAAAGACGGTTTAGGAAACCCGTGACAATACATACATAAAGATAATGATTATCTTAAATTTCAAATTATTTTTATTATATTTCAGTTATGGCAATAGAAATTTTTGCTATAAATGACGGTTTATTGCGGTATACTGTTACAGATTCCTTCCACTACAACCTAGTCCTCAAATACAAACTCAATTAACTGACTCACTTTGATTTCTAATAATAACTCCATTCGAAACATCGGGAAAGTTTCGAATCTTCTAGACAATTCCACTACGATGAATGGTCCATTATTTTGTCTTTCAAAAACTCTTTATAATCAACTGGCCTCGCAGTAGGGGCAATCGTGGCGAAAATGTCACAGTAACCATTTGAAGGAAATCTTTTAACAATATTGATTTTAGAAGCTATAACGAGGAAAGTGATCTGGTATTTTGGAATCATGATATAAGTAATATCGAATCGGGAGTTCTGAGTTTATAGACTCATAAGTCAGGAACTAGTTTGGAACTGTCAAAAATGTTTGTCCAACTACTTCTTGAGTTACATTCACTGAGAATACATTCACAACTTAACTGGTCGAATATTTCTAACAGTTTGAAACCAATCCTAGTCTCTTTTGTGAACAGCCTAGTGACTATACTATTTATAATATAAAATAATACAAAAGGAACTTAGTGGCCTTACGATATTGTATCGTATCCTAGTACTCAACTATACATTAGGAATAATTGTTATTCTTGATTCTTGTGTTTGCACATTTAGAATGGAAAATTGATGACAATCTCACTGTAAACACTAGATTTGACGTTTGAAAATGAGAATAGTGATTTTTTTTATAACCATTTGACATAAAATATTATATGTGACCTGGAATCATATACGACCTTTCTGTGCGAAAACAAGTTTTCCAGATAAACGCGTTTAAATATTGGGGGGTGGTGGTGAAGTGTTTACATGTTTCCATGGCAATCGCGTTTTGAATTATCATCATCTGTTACTCGTCACTTGTCAGGCTTCCCTACACGGAAAGAAGTAATCACCTCACCTAACCCTGCCAGACAGCAGACAAGCAAAAGCTGCCAACTAGCCTCGCGTGGTGGCGTGCTCGTCAGCATTTTTCGACGTTCTTGTCCCTCCAAATAGCACCACCGGACTTGGTCGTAGATAAAAATAAGGCAGATGATGTGGCTCCATTACCAAAAGTAGAAATATCAAAACCAACCGAAACTTCAACGCCTTTGAAATCAAGAAAAGAAGAAAAGCGAACCAAAACTTTAACGCCTTTGAAATCAAAAGAAGAAGAAAAAATTAAGAGAAACAATCGAAAACCTTAAAAAAAAGAGAACCAATACGACTGAAAAGGTACTCAAAACCAAAAAAAAAAAAAGAAAAGAAAAAACAACCAATAAGTAGTTTTGTAATAATATTTTTTAAATAATTTTCATTCATTTTTTTTCGTTTGTTTTTACATGCGTTTTTTTAAACTTTTCACCTGTACTTTTAACACAAATTGTAAAAAACTAAGAAAGACAGAAAACTGCGGTTTGTTTCATTAGAAAAAGCGTTAAATTTCCTATCAGAATCACCCAAAAAGTGAAAAACGGTATTTTAGCGCAAAAGGGTCGTTTCATGATTCCAGGTCACATATGTTTATATTAAGTGCACCTGTTTGTAGTTCCGTCGATTGTTATTTGCTATATTCTTGTTTTAGGTAATCAAAGGAAACAAAGAAGGGAACGAACGACGTTTACTAGAGCTCAGCTGGATGTGTTAGAAGCACTTTTTGGCAAAACACGATATCCAGACATATTCATGAGAGAAGAAGTGGCCTTGAAAATAAATCTACCCGAATCCAGAGTACAGGTAAAATTATATTATTATTTGCATAATATACCCCTTGAATATCTACGGAATGAAAATACTACTTTAATGAAAAATCATTTGGCTAAAACTCAATATTCATAAAAGTTTATGTTGTGTAGGTTCTGCACAAATATTTGGATCGGTAATGTGATATGATGTTTATATGCAATAAAATTAATTAATTGTACTCATATAGCAGTGATTTTTAGGCTGTCAAGGTCGATGCTATTATTTGATATATAGTGATTTTCCGGGTTGTTATGCCGTGACCTCGGTAACTGGTCGTTGCCAGTAACATAATTAAAGTGCAGATCTCTAGCTATAGCTGGGATTATTTGATCTGCCCTTATTATCCTCGGGCTAGGCTCTGTGGGGACAGACCCGTTATTCGCCGCGACTGGGTTCTCAGTCGCTACAGAAGATGCCAACAGTAAATAGCGGCGAAATGTTTGGAAGCATGGGATGCGATCAGTTACAGAGGCATCTCGGAAGACCACCATTATCCGAGGAACGGTTCCGACCGTAGCAGTCATAATAACAACAATAGGAGACGAAATCAATATATGGACGGACTCAGAGGTAACCGATAGCGGGTATGTGGCCAGTTACCCCAGTCACGGCATAACAACTCGAAAAATAACTATATTATACTCATATAACAATAATTTAAAAAATATATCTACGTACTTATATTTCGCACATTTCTATCAACCTATATCTGAGTGAATATTTCCATAAGTTTCATATTGCGCCTTCCATCTCATCCATCATATGCATTATTTGTCTACCTCTTTCTATTACTATGCCGTTTTCTATCAAAATAAGATTAAAATTCTAAATCAGTGACTAGTAATTGTTTCATCAATTTAGACAAATTTTTTAGCAACAGGCAAACAAAATTCTCATAATTTAGGCAATCAAATTGAACTTAGTTAAATTGTAGTTTAATTTCATTAAATAAGCTGCATGACTGTAGATTGGTTAGTAAGTAGTCTAGGTACAATATTTTCAATTTATTTGTCCAATCAGCTTCTGATTTGTAAAAGTTTTTTGATCACACATTGACAAGACTCATTAAATTAATGGAAAGATACGTTTACACTGGAAAATTCAGTTCAAATTTCTTTGATGTGCTCGAAAAAATTCACCAAATGGATCGAGTGACAACAATTTATGTGTTCATGCAGCCGCGAAGAAATAACTGAATATAATTAATCAATTTTATTAATTTGTGCTCTGCTTAATACAAAAATATAATTCACTTTGGTATTAAAAATAGTCCATATTATACCTAAATAGGATACAGAAAGACTTCAAATCATGTATTATACAGGGTGTCCCGATTATACGTCAGAAAAACTGAGATGTAAATTGGCCTTGCAAAAAATAGTGGGGGTAGTTCTCATAACATTTTTCATTTTAAAGTCGCGATTCCGAGATACAGGGTGTTGAAGTTAAAATTTTATTTTCGATATTTGTAAATAACTTCTTAAGAAATCCAAATATTTATATAAAATTTGTAAATCGGGGGTTTTTGCGGGCGAGAAATTCAAATTTGTTTCTAATTTTGACGTCACTAGTAGAGGGCGCCACTTATGGCACATCATGTTTCATTTAAATGGCAAAGCTTTTTTGCCATTTGTCTGACTATTGAAATAATCGATTCTCCTCCCTGTTTTATCTAAAAAAACGTATACCTTGTTGAAATCGATAGGAGTAACGGTTTCTCAAATAATCCTATTTGAAACATTCAGTGCATCGAGTAAAAACTGTTTTGGTTTCAGGTAAAGTGCCTTTTCTGCTGAAATGTTACTTGAAAAAGTTACTCAGAATGATAAATTATAGAGACGTGCAAAATTTCAAGGGGATCGGTTTGCTTCGATGAAATCTTTGTGCTTCGTTGGAAAATCTAAATATTAATATTTAATCAAACTTTTTCAAGTAACATTTTGCTGTATTTTCAGCAGAAAAGGCACTTTACCTGAAACCAAAACAGTCTTTACTCGGTGCACTGAATATTTCAAATAGGATTATTATTACTCTTAACGACTTCAACAAGGTATACCTTTTTCAGATATAACAGGTAGGAGAATCGATTGTTTCAATAGTCAGATGGATACACGAAGCTGAAAAAAAGTTCTGTCATTTAAAAGAAACATGATGTGCCATAAGTGGTGCCCTCTACTAGTGACGTCAAAATTAGAAACAAATTTGAATTTCTCGCCCGCAAAAACCCGCGATTTACAAATTTTATGTAAATATTTGGATTTCTTAAGAAGTTATTTACAAATATCGAAAATAAAATTTTAACTTCAACCCTGTATCTCGGAATCGCGACTTTAAAATGAAAAATATTATATACTACCCCCATTATTTTTTCAAGGCCAACACACATCTCAGATTTTTTAAGTATAATCGGGACACCCTGTATGTAGAAAAACCTTATCCAAGTTGTAGTGGAATTCTCATTTTCATAAGGATTCCTTTTGTAACAATTCCATTACGTATACCTACTTATTGATTTTCAGTTAAGTTGAACTTGATATTTTTAGCAAGTATACATTACGCGGAGGCCTGTAACACAGAAAATAATTTAATTAAATAAAGAATGTATTGCTAGAAATCATGAGTTCCTGACTTCTAATTAATCGCATACTTTTCTCATTTTCTTTCTGTAATAATATCGGAATTAAAATAAATGTGTAAATCTGTTTTAAAAATACGATGCCTAATATTTTTAAGCTTTTTTAATTATTAGTGAAAAATTCTGTGAAAAGAATATAACGTAAGTAATTATATTTTATTTTTATTAAAAGAAAATTAAATCTGAAAGAATTAAGCAAGTACGCAAGTAAAGACGCTTACCATTAATGTTTTCAATAGAAAAAAACAATTAAATGCAAACAGTTTTAAGTCATTCTGATTCTTAATGTCGTCCCGAGAATGAATTTTTCAGAAAATTAAAATAAAAAGATGTTTTTTATTTTACCTAAACATTAATAATATTTAAATTCAAAAATTTTACCTTCAGTTATGTGAAAACACTGTCTTATATACAGAGTGTCCGGAATATGAGTGCCTTAATTTTGCCCTATGATAAGTTGTACTAAACAAAACAATTTTTTTTCTCTGACCAAGGGTAACATAATTATGACAGCAAACGTCTTGAATATATGACAACGTCGCTTACATACTATCTTAGGATGTCTGTGTATTTATACCTACATAATAATTACAAACGGGTACACCTAAACATAGGTACTTACTGTGAATGGTTTTCTTACAGCTCTATTCACAACACAAAATAATAGCTACAAGTGTATAAAATGAGTAAAATGACTTCTGTTTCTTGTAAGAAGCGTTTACCGTACAAATGTCTCGTAGCCAGAGAGTTTTGCCTAGATTCGCCGTAAATTAGCATGCCATGCAGCTGGTTATGGTTACTATAAATAATTGTTCCATTTTTGTTTATGTAGGTACACTTACAAAGTTCAAAGATAAACTAAACAATAATGAATCACATAGGGCAGTCCAACGCCCTAATCTAAAATAATTTAAAATGGCGTCTGTAGGACAAACAGTGCGGATTTGTGTAACACAACAAAACAAAGTCATTATAATAGTCTAAATTATCCATGGTATTACGAAATAAGCATAAAATACAATGAGCAAACACACCAGTTGACAGTTCTACACAAAAGCACAAATTTCTACTTATTATCATATTTTAAGTTTCAAGTTGTTAATCCTACAGCCGCCATTTTTAAAGTGATTTGACAGCAATGTGACAGCACGTTGGATTGCCTTAATAGCTGTACGCACCATTATGACTAACTTTCAGGTTATCACCAGCAGTCTGACACTGCAATTTTGTCGAACTTTACAGAACGTTTCAGTTTTAACGAGTTTCTCAGAAACTTCAATTGTTTACTTCATTAATACTGATCAAAATATCAAATTATGAACAAATTACGTTACAGGCGCTTTTACTTAAACTCAATTGTACCTTAGTTTGTAATTTCGTAAATTTTTGAAATGTATTTGTAGACAAACTATTCGTTTTAGACATTTTTTTCATAACAATTGTTTATTGCTTTTAGTCAGATATACATATTATAAGCCCTTAAAATTACGGCACTCATATTTCAGGCAACCTGTATGTATATTTTTTGTAACGTTACTAAATTTTACATTCAAAATGATCTAAAATGACATGGCAAACTGAATTATTAATGAAAATGTATGGAAACATCTATCTGTACTGTAGGTAATAGGAGCAGATTGTCTAAAAATTTACTTATGCGGTTCAATCTCTTCATCCACTAGAATAGATAACAGCGATTATTCTTCTTTTTTATTCATTTCGCCACAGCATAGATAGACCAGCAGAATCACTTGAGTTGAAATAATAAGCTGCGTACAGTAGTTTGCGCGTTTATTTCAAGCTGTGCAGACCTCCGCTACCCGTCAGTTTGTCCCGAACTCTAGCATCCCGAACATCGCTTATGCAGAGGCGGATTAAAGCAATATGCGTGTGTTACGAATTTGTTTTTATTTATTAAAAATTGCCTATTTCTTTACTAAAATAATAGCCTGAAATTGTTTTCAACTTCGTTCACAGGACTAGAAACGAAATAGTTAAGTAACTACTACATCTTTGTCTTCTCTGTTATATTTTAAGTAATTAGATTCTAACACTTTATTTTAGAATTTGTATTTTCTTTCTTCTTCTGACAAATATGGCTCTCCTAATTTGTTAAAATATGCTCTTTTTATTGCTCATTTCTCATAGATGCAGCTCAGATATTTTTCCTATAAAGTCGTGTGCCGCATATCTCTGAGACGATTACACAGCTTCTGCTGCAACAAATACGCATGCGTCAGACCGAAGCCTCCTATTGGTTGTGACGTATTGACGGATCCACCTGTTCTATTTCCAGTGCTATCATGAGAGGGTATATCTTTCGGGCGGGCAAAATTTCGGCTATATCTTTCCGCTAATTTAATTAGGAATGTAATTAATGTATTAATGATTCTATGTTCTTAACAATGGAGAATAATTCAAGCTCTATATCTTACTCTCAAAATCGTAAACGCCCTAATTTAACAAGTGAAGAATATCGGATGATGACATATTATTATATGAAGGGTTTAGGGCGCGAGGTCAAAATATGAGTGTAAGTGATGTTAAAATATGTAGTTCATTAACAAGAATGTACGTGAGTAGCATATATGTATAGTGCAACAAAGAATGGTAAATAAGTACAACTGCAAAACGGGAAATAGTGGAAACTCGCGGAAGGAAGATAGACAAAAAAAATTTGCCTAGAATATACAGGGTGATTCTTTAATATTGCGAAAATTTCAGGGGCAGGTTCTTTAGATAAAAATAAAAAAAAGTTCCCATTAGCATGTGTCCGGAAACGCTTTGTTTCCGAGATACAGGGCGTTCATTTTTTTGTAATCTACTTTTAATACTTGTTATTTCAAATGTCTTTTAACTATACGATTAGGGTATCTGTCTTGATAGACGTCTGATTAAATTATCTTATCGTGTTCAAACAAAATAGTCCCAGTTGGCTTGGAAATTGGAATGCCAACCAACTATCAATAATTGTTTTTTGTCAATAGTTGATTACTATTTGTCACATTGTGAGTGTAGGAGTGAGTAAAAATAACTACTCGTTTCGTGTTTTAATAAATCGGTTAAATGACTTTTGAAATAACAAGTATTAAAAGTAGATTACAAAAAAAATTAACACCCTGTATCTCGGAAACGAAGCGTTTCTGGACACATGCTAATGGGAACTTTTTTTCTTATTTTATCTAAAGAACCTGTCCCTAAAATTTTTCGCAATATTAAAGAATCACCCTGTATACAAGAGTGCATTTGCGAATTATGCATGACATGAATTATGGTATACGAATTTACCTATAAAAGAAATTGACAAGCGTATACTGATAGAAAAAAATACGAAATAGTAAGGTGCGAATATAAATCGAAGAACATATTAAATTTTGACGAAACACGGATACATGAAGGTCATACAGAAGGCGGTACGATATGATATAATAAGTGTTATGATGTGCCACAAGTGGCGCCTTCTACTAGTAACGTCAAAATTAGAAACAAATTTGAATTTCTCGTCCGCAAAACCCCTGATTCACAAATTTTATGTAAATATTTGGATTTTTTTAAAAGTTATCTACAAATATCGAAAATAAAATTTTAACTTTGACACCCTGTATCTTTTTTATTATGGAACTTGGGATATAGGTATGTTAGATTAAATCGATTTATTTTCACCTAAGGAATTTGTGGTCTCATTTCTGCTACTTCATTTAAAAACACCCTCTATATTACCTAACGCGTCGAAGTTGGCAAAAACTGTTATATCACTGTATTTGCTAAATATAATGAATGTTATGCAATGCAACTATTTTTTTATATCTGGTCTGGTCACCTTCAAATTTAGTACGCCTATGAAATGTCGCTCCTCCCACACTTCACCCGTCGCGTTTGTCTATAAGCTAGCGATGAGTCGCACTCTCGATTTTTGGCGGTTGGGTATAGATAAATTTGCCAGTAGAAAAATGTGACGTGTATTCATTATGGTGTTTGTTTTAATAGTGTTATCATTTAAGTACCTACCATAGTTTTATTCATCTAACTAATAAGTGTGCACTTAATGAAATGAAAGTGACACACGGACAGCGCTGCCAACTGCGCCGCTAAACAAACACCGCGGGCAGAGTCAAGAGAGCAATTTGCCGCCCCCAGGGTCCGACTCCGGAGCTGAAATTAGGGTGTTGTTAAAGTAACACAGTGCGACAATAGCCGTGGGCGAAACAAACGCGAAACGTGCTCCGGCATGGTAGTGGCAGGCTAATAAGGTAACGACCGACTATTCAAGTGTTCACCGTAAAATGGATCGCTTTCTAATGTCTCCTTGTTCGTTACTGATTTATTATTATGACTTACATTGTGCACATTGTTAGAGCCGCCTTTGTAATGTTGGTTTAATGTTTTATTGTTGGCACACGTTTGGACATTATTCAGGTACCGAGTGGCACCACACCCCCTGTACTTTTTTGCAAGCTAATAGGTGTAATTTATTTAATTTGATGATACACTTTCTGTTTGCTTCTAGTATGTAATAATTACTTCACTATATGTTGAAATTAACTGATTTAATTTAAATTTATCAACGGTTGGCAAACCTTAAATAGATCAATATACAGGTTCTTTCTTAAGTAGAGGTAAAAAATCCAGAAAAATTAGGGTTTTTTGTTATATTATATGTGGGGTCTTAGGACAGCCATAGTCCAGTTTTTAATTTTTAATTTCTCTAGTGCTTGAGATAATTTAATCAAATTTGGTGTGCATATTTAGTATGACGTAAGGTATGAATCAAAATATTATCAGCTTTAGAAACTTACCAGTGACGGAGGAGTGGATATCATCGGCCATTATTTGCCAAAAAATATATATCACATCATGTTGGATCAGTCAGTGGTCGCGCGGTTTAAGGCGTTAGTACTTGAATCGAGGTGACTAGACGGAGTTGGTTCGAGCCCAGCTGCCGGTAGACCGTATATAAGCTATATTCGTGGAGAGGATTGACACCCTCTCTGTGGGTATGGTAGGGTGGAATAATGTTAGCTTGGGTCAATGTGAGAGATTGATGCCGGTTGATATTTGACCACCCCCTAATTAATGAGGTTTTCCAGGTTTTCCTCATTCCTGCACTGAATAGTGGTTAGGGCCTACCAACGTAATATAATAACATTACAAGTAAAATAGGTCTTCATATGCACCACTGTATTATCTTCACTTTTTGTTTCCTTACACTTTTTGGTATTCCAAACCGATTAACAACAAAATTGATTTATTTGAAGTACATTTTTACGATACTCAATACTTGCTTGAAACAATTGATTAACAATGGAATTGCTTTACTGTGATTTATTTTCACAAATGTTGGAAATGGCCATCTTCAGCCAAAATACAAGCTACACATCTTGAAATCGCAGGTCCAACATGTGTACAAATTCCAGGAGTAGCTCTTATCACGTCACAACCAGCTATAATTTATTGACGTAAGTGCTCCTCAAATTCAATGTGGACATTGTAAACTAATGTCTTGAGATGTTCAAAAAAAAAATCAATAGGGTTCATATCGGGTGATCTGGGTGGCCAAGATTGACCTGGTTCTTGAGTGTCTCGTCCAATCACGTTATTATCAAATCTTTCAATAAATAATTCACGAGCAGTGAAACTAAAATGTAGGGGTGCCCCGTCGTGCATAAACCACATTTTTTGTCTTAGCACATATGAACATCGTCAAGTAGTTCAGGTAAAACAAGAACATTGCCAATAATACCAACCCAGACAGTCAAAGAAAACTGATGCTGAAATTGAGATTCCATTATGGCATTATAGGGTTTTCATCAGACCAAACGTGTCATTATAGTATCTATGGAAAAATTGGCTTCATCGGTAAACAATATACCAGCGATAAAATCAACATTTTGTTCAATTTATTGCTGGTGTGGCAAAATTGTAGACGAGCAGGATAGTCTTGCGGAAGTAAAGCTTGAACCCTTTGTATGTGATACGTAGTATTGTTGTAGTACCATTTCCTGCAAGGCCATCAATGCAAATCATATTGGCCATTTCAGCATTTGAATATGCATAAGTCATTATTAAAACATATATTATTTAAAAATAACTTTAATTTGACAATAATATAATATATTAAATAAGATGACAGCTTCTTATTATTATTGTTTTGCATGGGGACTAAGATATATAGAAGTAATTTAAGTAACTAAAAATACACTTGATCAAATACATCAGTTTTGTCGTTAATTGGTTTGGAATACAAAAACGTGTAAAGAAACAAAAAGTGAAGATATTATACAGGGTGATATATTTGTTTTGGAAAATAGTAACCGATGATACTCACACCTCCGCCACTGTTAAGTTGCTAAAGGTGGTAATTTTTTGTTTCATACCTACTGTCTTACTAAATATGTGGATACACCGAATTTGCCTAAATTATCTCAAGTGGTTTAGATATTAAAAATTAAAAACTGATTTTCTTCAATTTTTTGATAGGCTGTAGTTGGACAATGGCTGTCCTAAGACTCCGAATTTATAAAATAAAAGACCCTTATTTTAAATGTCACAGGTGGTTTAATGAAATCATTCTGTAACATTCAATACTTAAGTTCATTTTTGAAACTGTGGGAACTCAAAAATTCTGCCATAATAGATGAGATTGACGTATTTTTGCATTTCTACGATTGTTTCTTCAGATGGTCTCCTTTAAGTTGAGTCAAATATCTAACTATAAAAATTATTATATAAATTAAGGTTATTTGAAATTAAATTACGACAGTGTTAAAAGTGATCGACAAAACATAAATTAAAGACATTTACCTACTTCATCCAAAAATCTATCTTTTATGTTATCGCTGTTTGTTATATATATTTTTATTAGGTATTAACAAAATTGTGTGAAACTAACTACCCTGCAGACTAAAGCCACCTAAACAAGGAATCTTTCTGAAAAATGTTCACGTTATTTGGCAAAAGCAACGTTTTTTATATTCCATAAAGTTGCTCATTCATTTATCTATATAACACAAACTAAATACTAAGTTTTAAATATTTTTTTTCTTTTATCTACGAACATTTTCAGTGAGGACGGCGTCCCCAGACCCCTCCCGCACCACCATCATTGGAATCTTTATTATGCTCTTTCGTCAAGGAAACGCTATATTTCCATATATTTTTTTATCTGTTTAAATGGTCGATATTCTCATTTTTCTTAATGACGGTAATACTTGAGGCATCCTTATTCAGGCCAAATTGAGATTAATGATTTAAATACTATTTTTTCAGTCCATAGTTATACAGGTTATTGGACTATTTATACAGGGTGTCCGGAAAGTAATGGGACCCAGCTTAAACATCATCTGCGATCAAATAGAACTGATTTAGACAAACTTAGCTTAGTTCAAAAGTGCCTCGTTTAGAAGTTACAGGGCTTTAAAGAAAAAAAAATACTTTTTTTGCTATGGACGAATAAACGAAACGGCCAATCATGTTCAAATTTGGTACAGTTATGTTTTAGATAAGTACAAGCATTGTGAAGTAGTACGTAGTGCCGCATATCGTAGAGGGCGCTCTTGGCAGTTTTTTTGCAACTAATTTTTATCGTATCTTTTTTGTTGGTCCTAATCTGATACACTTGACTGAAAATTATGATGGAGAAATTAATTTTGCGTAGAAAAGCTATAATTGTTCCATGTTGATAAAATGCACCGTTTTCGGTAAAAACGCATTTGAAAAGTTCCGCACATTAAAATAGAAATAAATTTTCTAATTTGATCAAGTTACCACTTGTCAAACTGACGTTGATACGCTTAAATTAGATAAAATTTGATCAAAAGCCTGTCAGATTAATATTAATTATTGTACTGAGTTAGTAATTATCGTTGTGTAAAGTGTAAATGTAATGTGTAAATAATTTCAAATTATTAGTATTATTTTGTCAAATTTTGAAAACATACCTCGACATAAACAGTTTTCCAACACAGAACGGCAGATATGATTACTGTTTACTGTCAAAATCAATTTGATGAAGGAGCTGCAGAAAGAAGGTACAGTTACATGGATAGCTTTTCTACGCAAAATTAACTTCTTCATCATGATTTTCCGTCAAGCGTATCAGAATAGGACTAACAAAAAGGATACGATAAAAATAAGTTACAAAAGAACTGCCAAGAGCGCCCCCTACGATATGCAGCATTATTTATTGACTTCTTCGCAATGCTTGTACTTATTTAAAACAGAACTGTGCCAGATTTAAACATGATTGGACATTTCGTTGCTTAATTATGCCCATAACACGAAAACCATTTTTTTAAGCCCTGTAACTGCTAAATGAAGCACTATTGGACTAAGCTAAATTTGTCTAAATCGGTTCTGCTTATTTGATCACAGGAAGCTATGTTCAGCTGGGTCCCATTACTTTCCGGACACCCTGTATGTTACTGATATGCGATTAAGATATACTTGGGTTTACATAATTCATTTTATATTCATCAATCAACATTAATTTAAATTACGATTCGATTGGTTATAAGTGTACTGTAATAATTTAGTAGAAACCATAAAATAGAGTAATTATTGTCTAGTTTATAAATACAGTAACATCTACGGATATTGAAATCCAGTATTTGAATATTTGTAAATTCTATGTTATGACAAGACTGAATAATTTTTATTGAGATAAGTATACTTATAACAAATTTATTAAAATTACTGAATATACCTACCTAGAGATACATTTCACTGGTCTTAAACTTATGCGCGATTTTTATTATTTTTTAATATTATGCCGGACTTACAAAAAGATATTGTTAAAAAACATATTTTTTACCTCGGAATTTGTGGTTTCCAAATGTAAACGTTTTCCATATTCCGAAATTTCTATAAAATTGAGGATTTGGAATAAAAATATTTATTTATAAACATAATAGGTTTTATGGCTTCTCGGAAAGGCTATATTTCACTGGGCTTAAATATATTTATTTTATTTTCAGGTCTGGTTTAAAAATAGAAGAGCGAAATGCAGACAGCAACAAAAACAACATAACCAACAACAAAGCGTTGAGAAAACCACAAGATTAAAGAGCAAAACGGCCACCATCATAACCAAATCTTCTCCGAGTACACCCGTTTCAGTTTCTAGCAATAACAACACCAGTACAAGGTATTAAAATACTTTTTTAAAATTGCGTTTAAACCATATTAATCAAATTTACTCGAAACGTAACGTTTTTGGGATTCATTTCCTTACATAGAAAAATAAACTATATGTATATATTCAGTAATAAGGACACAAGTACGTTTTGTTATATAGTTGCCGCACTGTTCATTTGCGACTGTTCCATAATAAAATTTAAAAAATCTGTACATATATACAGGGTGAGTTAGAAACAATGGGTCAACGCTAAGCTGGAGATACTAGACACAATAATATTATGATTTGTGTTTTTGCTCAGGCTAATTTTAAATACAAATAACTCAGAAACGGATAAAGTTCTACATTTTTTAAGTAGACGTTCTTTTAGATTTTTAAGCACAGCTCAATAGATAAAAAAATATGTTTTAATTTACCTAAATAATACAGTAAAACTAGCGCCATCTAAGAGCAACGTCAAAATAAGCTTCAAATTCGTAATTCTCACACAAAATACCCCAATACTACCAATTTTCAGTCATGCTATCAAAACTTTCTCAATTATTGAGAAATTTCAGAATAAAATTTAAACCTTGAACACCCTGTATTTCTTTAACCAGCGGCATTTGCATGAGGCATGATGAGCTCAAACATAATATGTTGGTGGCTAGTATTATTGTATTTATTTATACAATGCTAGTATATCCAACTTAGTGTTGGCCCATTCTTTCTGTCTCAACCTATATATATTTCAATCCTATAACACTTCTTGTTGTCATTGCTTACCCTTAATTATTACAACACTGTAAAGTATTTACATTTTCTGTCAGAGCCGTAGCAAGCAGGGACAAGTTGGGGGAGCCCCCAACTAAAAATTAAAAATGGTTGTTTTGCACTACATTTCATTTCAGAGCTAAGAACCATCCCCAAGATCTCAGTTGATTTCATTTTTTTACTAAGGCTGATTTCGTTTATTATCTAACAATAATATTTGATTTATGTCCCCTCTATTTCTTCAGATCTAACACATCTATATTTAAACTAAGAGGAGGCGCTTAAACACTAGCTTGTTATCGGTTAATTTGTCGCCAAGTTTACATAGCCCCACATAATTTAATTGTTATTATCAATGTCAACACTGTCAACAACACTAACCTTTAAAATGTCAGTATATTAGTCTAAGAATAACGTTGCAACTTCGTAGATTTATTTTGTGTTTATTTCTTTTTGTTCATGCAAAAGCAAATAAAATAGTTGTTTTCATAAGTCAGAAACAAATTGTATTGCTGTTTTGTTTTTTTTTTAAATATACCGCCAAAATAATCTAGTTACATCACAAACCTAGAAAAAATGTAGACTGTGCCAGTCACTTGCCAGTGTCATATTGTCGGCGACCGCTAATTGACGGCTGCCCTATAAGGTACAGAATCGCTAAAACTTGGTTTTTATGCCAATTTACGTTGATTGTATTGTAGCGTGAAGTTCATTTGTTTACTGTTATTGGTCACATTCTTTAATGACATTCAAAATGATAACAAGTTAGTTAAGTTCATATTGCAATGCAGCCACCATATTAGCACAACCGCCAACATAAAGCAAATAAAATATTGTCACGGAAGACTCGATACGACGTCCGGGCCAATACAGTCGGATTCCAACAAGGCGACCTGGTGTGGCTGTACAACCCCACGCGGAAGAAAGGAAAATCGCCTAAACTACAGAACCGTTGGGAGGGCCTCTATACCGTCATTAAAAGAATCAATGACGTCGTCTACCGGATACAAAGGACTCCCAGGAGTAAAATGAAGGTCGTCCATCTGGAGCGTCTGTCCCCGTATAGAGGTGTATCCGATCGGGACGATCGGTCCTAAGGAGGGGCAGTGTCACGGAATTTGCCCCACTCACTCCCAAACCGACGACTGTGGCACCGCGAATTGCCTAAGATTGCCCCGATCGCCCCTACACGATTCTGTTAAACAAACAGAATGCCGCTGATCGAGATGGGCCTGGAAAAATCGAGAATCGCCGAGAAGCATTCCAGTCGTACTAGAAAATGGATCTAGAGATACTGGAATATACCTGGAATATTCGTTGGGTCTATAAAAGAAGAATAAACGGCCGAGTTAGTTAGTCTTGTATAAGTCTTGTGTTACAGTCTGAATTAAAGTGTTTAGTTGGAGATATCAAAGTGATTTAGATAGCGATTAATTAAATAAGTGTTTAGTTGACCTGTAATTAGTAGTGGTCAGTAGTTAATAAAGAAGTGACTAATTAACGGATTGTTTTTCTGGAAGTGAAAGAAAAGACGGGTTGGGAAATCCGTGACAAGTTGGTGTCGGAAGTGGATTTAACTGGAAGTTTGAGAACCTTTCTGGAACCCTGTGCGTGAGTGGGTTTAAGTGGAAGTTTGAAGAACTTTCTGGAACCCTGTGCGTGGGTGGAATAAAGACCCAAGTGTGATATATCACCGCACTCGTCTTGTCGAAAGGAAGTGAACGGTGGTATTTGCGAAGGACATTCTCGAACATTCTAGAACTTTGTACGGGAGTGAGACAAAGACCCAAGTGTGGCATATCACCGCACTCGTCGTGACTCAAGGAAGTGAACGGTGGTATTTGCGAAGGACATTCTCGAACATTCTAGAACTTTGTACGGGAGTGAGACAAAGACCCAAGTGTGGCATATCACCGCACTCGTCGTGACTCAAGAGTGAACGGTGGTATTTGCGAAGGACATTCTCGAACATTCTAGAACTTTGTACGGGAGTGAGACAAAGACCCAAGTGTGGCATATCACCGCACTCGTCGTGACTCAAGGAAGTGAACGGTGGTATTTGCGAAGGACATTCTCGAACATTCTAGAACTTTGTACCGAAGTGAGACAAAGACCCAAGTGTGACATATCGCCGCACTCGTCGTGACTCAAGGAAGTGAACGGTGGTATTTCCGAAAGACATTCTCGAATATTCTAGAACTTTCTACCGAAGTGAGACAAATACCCAAGTGTGGCATATCACTGCACTCGTTTCATTGTAAGGAAGTCAACGGTGACATTTACAAACATATTCCTGGACATTCTAGAACATTTCAAATAGAGTGGATGCCTGTAACTAGAAGCCAAGTCAACATGGATGCACAACTGGCGAAACTGTTAGAAATGATGCAAACAATGCAAAACAAAATGGAAGACCAGGCGAAAACGATGCAGGAACAAGGAAGGATGATGCAAGAGAAATTAGAAGAACAGGGACAAACAATGCAAAAGAAATTTGAAGAACAAGGACATAAAATTGAAGACCAGTCCCAGACAATGCAAGAAAAATTTGAAGAACAAGGGCATAAAATTGAAGATCAGACTCAAATGATGCAAGAGAAATTAGAAAAGAAATTAGAAGATCAGATGCAGATACTACAACAGGAAATGAAAGCTCAGACAAATGAAATGCAGACGAAGTTAGAAAAATTAGAAAATACAGTAGAGGAGAAACTGTTAGAACAAAGAAAAGAGATTGACGAAGAACTGTTAGCACAAAAACAAGAAATAGACGAAGAAATAAACTTGGTTAGAGAAACCTGCCAAGAGCTTCGACATAAATTAGACAAGATAGCAAAGGAAGGCGTAATCAAATCAGAAGGACCTGTTATCCGAACTCAGAAGACGAGACCCCCTGAATTCGACGGCAAGGTTTCCTGGAATGTATATCTGCGTCAGTTCGAAGCAGCAGCTGCAGCAAACGAATGGTCTGACTATGAAAAGGCTACAGCTCTGATAGTTGCTCTACGAGGGAAGCTCTTGACGTCTTACAAGGAGTTCCTGCTGGGCAACAGAATAACTACGACATTCTAAAACAACATATGGAAATGAGATATGGGGATAAGCACCTGCAGCAAGTGTACCAGGCACAATTGAAAAATCGTCACCAGCAGAGTGGAAGAATTTACAACATTTTGAGACAGACGTTGCTCGACTGGTTCGATTGGCATATCCAACAGCCCCGTCGAATTTGTAGACCAGCTCTCCATCCAAGTGTTTATCGACGGCCTAAGAGATTGCGAAACACAGCAGGCACTACGGCTCGCTAGACCTAAAACGTTGAATGACGCTCTTTCGCATGCATTGGAATTTGAGGCAGCAAAGATGGCATCCGGTAGACATGTTAAAGTTCGAGCCATCAGTGATAACAGCGATAATATGGGAAATGGAGACATAATCAAAACGTTGAAGGAGGTCATTGAGAAACTCAGCCCAACTACCAATCCGAAGAGCGAACAACCTGGCAGCCGAAGAGATCGCCCCCTCCAATGTTGGAACTGCGGCCAGACGGGACCTCTGAAGAGACCGTGTCGGGCCCCGGTCGCAGAACAGCAAAACCGCGACTCCCCGGCGGCAGCTGCACAGGCAAACTAGGCTCAGCCGGCTTCACGGGGCAAACGCCGGCTGCGTCCTACCATGCCCCACGAGAAGAAATTACGTTGTCACGTCTCCAGGACTCTGACTCCTTGCTAGTAGAAGGCATTATTTTTGGTCGTATGTTCCCTATGGTAATCGACACTGGAGCGGCAAGAACTATTGTACGACCGGATATTATTGGTGATTGGCGTATTAAGAGCCCTGCCAAGCGTTATGTCCTTACAACAGCCAATGGACAACAACTGCCAGTCAAGGGGAATGCGAGCTTGACATAGAATTAGGAGACGTCAAATTCAAACACAGAGCCCTGGTAGCAGATATATCGGACAATGTCATACTCGGACTAGACTTACTACGAGCAAAGGGTGTGAACTTAGATTTGAATGCTGGTACGCTACGGATAATGGGTGAGGAAGTAGTGCTAACGACCACCACTGAGAATAACGCTGTACGGAGACTCGTTGTTAAAGAAGATGTGGTACTACCTGGTCAGACCGAAACATTGGTTGCCACTGTAATGGATGGAGAAATGTCTTGCAGTGTTGGAGTGGTGGAACCCAGTAATCCGGATCTGTTCAATAAATCTATAGTCACCGGCCGCACCCTGATTAAACCAGAGAAAACGACAATAGTACGGGTAGTTAACCTGAAAACCTTTCCACAGAAAATTACAAAGGGAACTGAAGTAGGACTCTGTGAACCTGTTACCATGGTCAGAACACTCAAAGAACAACGAAATGGAAGAAGAAACCAAACAAGACCAGTCTACCGGAATGTCTAAGGGACATCGTGGATAGGGCCAATGAAAGATTAACAGAGATGGAGGATGGAACAACTGGAAGAGCTGCTAAGTGAAAATGAAGATGTGTTTGCACTTAAACCAGGCGACTTTGGGAGAACCAATGTAGTGAAGCATCGAATCGATACTGGTTCATCATCTCCTATAAAGCAGCCACCACGAGGACTTCCACTAGCCAAGCGAGAAGAAGTTAACAAGATGTTAATCGAGATGCAAAATCAAGGCACCATAGAGCCATCTCAGAGTCCTTGGGCTTCTCCTGTAGTTCTGGTCAAGAAGAAAGACGGCTCCACCCGATTTTGTGTGGACTACAGAAAATTAAATGACGTCACCAAGAAAGACAGTTACCCATTACCGAGGATTGACGATACTCTGGACACCTTGGCTGGTGCGCAATGGTTTTCCACTTTGGATTTAAAGAGTGGATATTGGCAAGTCGAGGTCAGCCCAGAAGACAAAGAAAAGACAGCGTTCACTACCGGAAATGGATTGTGGCAGTTCAATGTAATGCCATTTGGTCTATGTAATGCCCCTGCCACTTTTGAACGACTGATGGAAACTGTACTTCATGGCCTGCATTGGGAGACCTGCTTGATTTACTTGGACGACGTGGTGGTGCTGGGACGCTCTTTCCAGGAGCACCTGAAGAACGTGTCCGAAGTGTTCAAGAAGTTAAAAGCAGCGAACCTGAAGTTGAACCCGAAGAAGTGCAGTCTGTTCCAAAAGGAGGTTAGATACCTAGGCCACATTATTACTCCAAACGGTGTGAAAACAGACCCGGAGAAGACAGAGTGCATAAAGAACTGGCCGGTTCCTAAAGACAAACATCAAGTTCGAAGTTTTCTCGGCCTATGCACATACTACAGACGATTCGTCCAAGGATTCTCGGACATTGCCAAGCCTCTCCATAAACTGACAGAAGACAACATCCCGTTCGAATGGACTCCGAGATGCCAGCAAGCCTTTGATACGCTGAAAGAGGCTCTCTGCACTACCCCGATTTTGACATACCCAATACCTGGACAACCATTTATAGTGGACACGGACGCAAGCAACATTGGAGTTGGCGGAGTTCTTTCCCAAGTACAAGATGGCCAAGAGCGAGTAGTAGGCTACTTCAGCAAAGTCCTGTCAAAAGCCGAAAAGAACTATTGTGTGACTCGGAAAGAATTACTTGCCATCGTCAAGAGCCTAGAACACTTTCATAAATACCTGTATGGCCAAGAATTCCTTCTAAGAACGGATCACGCTTCCCTTAAATGGCTGTTGCAGTTTAAGAACCCGGAAGGACAGATGGCCAGGTGGCTGGAACGGCTGCAAGAATATCACTTTGTTGTTGAACATCGAGCCGGCAGGAAGCATGGAAATGCAGATGCCCTTTCTAGGAGGCCCTGTCCTGTCAACTGCAAGCACTGTAGTAGTCTTGAAAAGAAAGAGGACATCTCATCAGTTCCTTGCAAGGTGGTAGCAGCCCAACCTGAAGACAGATGGAGTTCAGCGACGATTCGGGAAGACCAGCAAGCTGACTGTGACATCAAGCCCTTACTAGACTGGAAAGAAGCCAACAACCGACCCTCATGGGCTGAAGTCAGCAGTAAAAGCCCAACATTAAAGAGCTATTGGGCTCAATGGAATTCCTTGGTGTTGGAAGACGGTGTCCTAAAAAGAGCATGGGAGAACAATGACGGAACGGAGGTCAAGAAACAAGTACTACTCCCGAGGACCCGGGTCAAGGAAGTGCTGCAGGAAGTACATGGAGGTACTGGGGGTGGACATTTCGGTATCAATAGGACTCTACAGAAGATTAGGGAGCGTTTCTACTGGTTGAGCTGTAGGACGGATGTAGAAGATTGGTGCCGAAAATGTGACGTATGTGCAGCCAGCAAGGGACCGAAGACCCGTTCCAGAGGCAAAATGCGCCAGTACATCGTAGGAGCACCGTTTGAGAGGATTGCCATTGATATCGCTGGCCCCTTTCCGAAAACCCAAAGTGGGAACCGATATCTACTAGTGGCCATGGACTACTTCAGCAAATGGCCGGAAGTATACCCCCTTCCCAATCAAGAGACCACAACCGTAGCAGAAGCGCTAGTCAACAACCTGTTCTGCAGATTTGGTGTGCCCATGGAACTACATTCAGATCAGGGCAGAAATTTCGAATCAGGTGTGTTCCGAAAGGTCTGCGAGCTTATGGGAATCCGAAAAACCAGGACCACCCACTGCATCCCCAGTCAGATGGTATGGTGGAACGCTTCAACGCCACACTAGAAACCAATCTGAGGATGTTTGTGAACGAGAACCAGACAGACTGGGACAAGCTCATTCCACTCTTCCTGTTAGCTTACCGCTCAGCTGTCCATGAAACGACTGGGAAGACTCCCGCAAGGATCATCTTTGGAAGAGAGCTTCGCCTTCCAGCAGATTTGGTATTTGGTCGTCCTGCGGAACAGCCCACAGAGCCAGACACTTATACCCATGACCTAGAACGAAGACTAGCAGCCGTACACGATCAAGTCAGATCTCGAATGCGATTAGAGAGCGATCGCATGAAGACTCGATACGACGTCCGGGCCAATACAGTCGGATTCCAACAAGGCGACCTGGTGTGGCTGTACAACCCCACGCGGAAGAAAGGAAAATCGCCTAAACTACAGAACCGTTGGGAGGGCCCCTATACCGTCATTAAAAGAATCAATGACGTCGTCTACCGGATACAAAGGACTCCCAGGAGTAAAATGAAGGTCGTCCATCTGGAGCGTCTGTCCCCGTATAGAGGTGTATCCGATCGGGACGATCGGTCCTAAGGAGGGCAGTGTCACGGAATTTGCCCCACTCACTCCCAAACCGACGACTGTGGCACCGCGAATTGCCTAAGATTGCCCCGATCGCCCCTACACGATTCTGTTAAACAAACAGAATGCCGCTGATCGAGATGGGCCTGGAAAAATCGAGAATCGCCGAGAAGCATTCCAGTCGTACTAGAAAATGGATCTAGAGATACTGGAATATACCTGGAATATTCGTTGGGTCTATAAAAGAATAAACGGCCGAGTTAGTTAGTCTTGTATAAGTCTTGTGTTACAGTCTGAATTAAAGTGTTTAGTTGGAGATATCAAAGTGATTTAGATAGCGATTAATTAAATAAGTGTTTAGTTGACCTGTAATTAGTAGTGGTCAGTAGTTAATAAAGAAGTAATTTATTAACGGATTGTTTTTCTGGAAGTGAAAGAAAAGACGGGTTGGGAAATCCGTGACAATATCCATTTTCTGGATCGTAAGACCCTAGACAACGCGGGACCTGTCACGAGGCATATATATCATGAACCGACGCTGTCTATATTTTTTTTAGGTTTGTGAGTTACATTTTATAGTTACTTTTCCCTGTGTATGTATTGACGTATTTACAATTTCAATTTATATGCATTGAGAACGTCTAGTGGGCACTAATACAACGCAAAGTTCGATGCGAGTGGTATTAATTTTTTCCCGGAATACTCTGAGTCATAGAGAAGGGCTCTGAGCATGCAACTAAAGCCGGTTCCAGACGATGTGTCCAACGTTGGTTCAAATGTTGGTTCCAATGTTGGTGCCAACGTTGGACATAATTTGTGCATTAAAAATGTGGCAAGTGTGTCTCCTACACGATGGGGTGAACTTTTGTTGCAACATTGTAAACACATGTGGGACCAACGTTCGTCAGTGTCGTACTTATACTGCAGATCCACAGAACAGCAAAAAAAAAGGAGTATGTGCGCTCCTGGATTAGGTCAAACACACGACCGCTCGTGTGGGTGTGTGACAATCTCTGGTGTGACGAACGATGCTTCAACATGCTTCCAACGCTGGAAGCTCCTTTGACGTGGGTCAGATTTACCGATAGAAGCCCGAACGTGGCATGTAGCCAACGTTGGACACATGACACATGCAATTGACCAGAGCCCGCCCACACGATGTGGCAAATGGTGATGTGTCCAACGTTGGAAGACATTCGCCACGTCGTCTGAGACCGGCTTAAATCTAATAAGCATCAGATTTTAGTGCACACTTCATAAAACCTCAACATCTGACAAATCGTAACCAAAATTATAAAGTATATGAATTTATTTGTCAATAATATATCATTTGACTATAAACTACCCCATGATAAAAATGCAAGAATGTATATTCAGCTGTTGTAGTTTTTCGAAATTTGTTTTTAGGTGAACACTGTTTTTCAAAATAGTCAATTAAAATGTACACCAGTATTTCTGCTTAATCTTTTCTTTTAACTAAAGACAAAACAAGTGGTACAAGCGGTAATTAAATAAGTCTAATTATTGATTTACTACATCTTCCGATGCACTACTAATTCTGTAAATGTATTTACTTTTATTTGTTCTTTATATAACTATTATTAATAATATATTCCTCTTCAGATGAACTCGTATCGTATCTGAAGAAGAAAATAAGTCATCCAGAAGTTGGTTTGCGCCCAGCAGCCGGTAGACCGTATATAAGCTATATTCGTGGAGAGATTGGCACCCTCTCTGCGAGTATAGTAGGGTGGAATAATGTTGGCTTGGGTCAATGTGAGAGATTGATACCGGTTGATATTTGACTACCCCCCTAATTAATGAGGTTTTCCAGGTTTCCCTCATTCCTGCACTGAATAGTGGTTAGGGCCTACCAACGCAAGTCGTTCCTGGGCGCAAATGCGGCCTGCTTAATGATAATATGCCGCCCCTCTCCCGCACAAGTCTCCGACTTCTGGGCTAATCCCTGTGATTAGAATGAGGGGTAGTGATATTATTATTAATTACATTCAAAAAATCTTCTAGTACCGCCATGTTTAACTTGCATTCCACGATTGAACTGACTGTTTTCTCAGTACAAGAATATTTGCATTTTCACCGAATTCGGTGTGAACTGAGTTCTAAATCGAACACTTTCAACCAGCAGAGTGCGCACTCAAAATGTAAATCGAACACAGAAGTTGGATTCAGTGCGCACTCGGTGCATGTAAAACTGTTTTACTCTTAGTTTAAAAATAGATTCACAATAATATTTCAATTATTATTATTACACCTAATAGGTTATGCAACCATATATACTTACGCGTAGTTTATGTAGTATAGTTTTATTGATTAATTTATTTTTCCTTATAATTATTATTAAAATAGTTTGTTATTAAAAAAATAATAATAAATTTACATGGTTTAACAAAGAAAGCTAACTTCATAAAGTAGAGTAATATATTTATTAGCTTAATCTCGCTATGCCTAAAAAATAGGCAATTTGAGTAGCTACGGTATTTCATACCAAAATGTAAATATTAAATTATATGAGTGTACGATAGCGACCTTCCATAAAATTTGCAAAGAGTTGGTTCCTCTAGTGGGTTTTTAGTTAAAATATAATGAAATAACAATGTTGAATTTCAAGCTTGCTTTGCAATTTAAATTATATTCCAATGACTCAAATTATTGCGGAAAATTAGAAAATAATTCCTTAATTTTATATATATTTTTTGGAATAGGTACCTATTCCAGTCTCCACCAATCCCCCTTCCCCCAAATATTTTACTGATTACAAAAATTTATGATAATATTCAATTTGTTTAATAGACATAATATATTTATTAGTTTGTTTTCAGCTCCTCTGCTAGCTCCCCGTCAGTACATACAACATCACACCTGAGAGATAGTCCAAACTATGTGAAACCACATATTCTTACCACTTGTAACAGCACTAGTTCGCCAACAGTAAGTTTCAGCTCACAATTTTTTTTATGTATAAAAGACTGTTCAAGTTGTTTGAAATTATTTAAGACAATTCAATAATTAATGACTGTTAGCAAGCAAGCCAGAATTATGAAACATGTTATTCAGTCAGTATTTATTTATTTACGAATAACTTAGATGACTTTACCCATTCAACATTCAATGACAATATTATGCCAGTATACCTAATAAATGATTTATTTGTGCATGTACATATAATGATTTTATTATTTTAAATCAAGTTTCTTTACCTATATAAATAGTAAATCGTGACTGATAAGAGTTTCTTGTTTCAAGATAAAATCTTCTAGATACCAAGTAAATGTTATTTGTGATACAAAATCTATGTTTTAAATCTTATAGTTGATTGTGTATAATAATGTCTGATAGATCAGAAACGGTCGACTAACCCTTGTCTTTCATACAGTCAAGTACTTTAGTTTTAACTAGTAACAATTGAATAATTTAAGGTTAGGATGGCTGTGAACCAAAGAATGGCCATTGCGCCATTGTAAGGTGGAGTTCTCGCTCTGTTGCTGTTGTTTTGTGCTTGGCAGCTCTCTCCATAGGTTCAATGGGGAGACGTTGTTATGCTCATTTTAGGGAAATCAACAGGCATCATTAGAACTACTGCTGGCCAGGGACTAAGAATCAGTCAGTTCTTCCAAGATGGACCTTGATGAGGCCATAACCGGTAAAATTTCCAGTCTCCAGTACGACAGCAGTATTATGCACAACTCCCACAGAAACCTTAGAGACCCTTCTGTCTCTCTTAAAACTACATCTCATGGGAAACAAAGGAAGAGAGCCTTCTTACTGGCTGAAATAGTGAGAGATGTGGCAAGGCACAACAAATATCATGATGAGGTATACGGTGATTCTCAAG
Source organism: Monochamus saltuarius (assembly GCA_025584915.1). NCBI lineage: Eukaryota > Metazoa > Arthropoda > Insecta > Coleoptera > Cerambycidae > Monochamus > Monochamus saltuarius. The sequence goes on along the minus strand of CM046721.1, from coordinate 73,576,621 downwards.
GAATTAGTAGAAGGAAATAAAGCTGCTACAACAATCAGCAACAAGAAATTTCATATCTTCACTTTTTAAATGTGTGTTAAAGTGGAAATACCTATCAGATAGGAATGTTCATCAAGTTTGCTGATGGATTCAAGCCAAACAAGAGCTGAACATGGATCTATGCGACCAGGTGTTAATTTATTTTACCATCTTGTAACACCACTGTCTGAAGTATTTGCTGTTTAATGTGCACATAGCCATGGGTGTACACGCACTTATATCCTACAGGATCAATTCCCCATGGTTTAGAATGTGTCAAGGCTTTATCTCTTTTGGACTAGAAAAATTGGGTAAAGCTGACCTGGGTTCTAGATTTCAGTGACGTGGATCACAAAAACAGTGATAGGGTTCAGGTATAAGTTTATGGGTCCAGAACCATTATTGAGTCTACCATGTGGTTGTCTTACAGTATTTATTGATAACTGAATCAAACAGTCAAGTGGATCTAGTTTACGACAGGCCAAGCTTCTTATAAAGGGCCCATGAGCTGACTCTGACCAGAACAAAAGTAACATCAGGTTTGTTATACGTTTTTAACAGTCCTGGTTATCTCAACAAGTACATTGTATATTATTAGACTATAACACAAGGGTACAGGTTATGTGAACACATACGAGGATTTCATACACATCATCTCTCCTTGTGTTTGTTCAATTGTGAAAGGACACCTTCTGGTAATATTCCTCTTCAATCCAAAGACATTAGAGAGGCATCATCAGAACTAGTCCTAGCTTTTGCACATAGCATGGACCTATTTTAAACTCTACCACTATCGGCATGCACAATGTGTCACCAGACCCCAGTGCTATAGATACCCGTCTTGCTTTCAAACAACAACAAACAAAAGTACCATTTCAAAATTATAAATTTTAATATTCAAAATGTATATAACAATTCTGCAATGCCACAACCGAATGTTTTGAACTGTTTTCTATATAATAACCATACAAAAAAATCTTGCCATAAATTCAATAATGTAAATATATAGTAGCTATTCTCTCAAAAAAACTTCCATATATGTTCATTATCGCCCTGTATGTTTGAAAATTATTTGAAAATATAGTATTACGTTTTCCACCATATTTTAGTTGGTTGGTGGCTTTAGTTTATATCTACAAGTATCTAGAATAACGACAGAACTATTGTACTTTGAACAATAACAACTGTCGGCGTTTTTAACAATTAGTACATCTTCTACAAATGACCGAAAACAAATTAAGTACTTTTGATTTCATTTTTATATCTATTACAGGTAGCTGGTTCAACATACACTAACTCGGCCAATAATTCCAGCATCTGGTCTCCAGCATCAATAGATAGTTTCTCTCTAGATCAACATAGGTGGTGTTCTTCAACACAAGCTACAGTTCTGAGTACTACAAGTTCCACTACAAATTGTTACAATAATTATCCTTACTATTCAAATATGGATTACATTGGATCAACATCAATGAATCATTCACAGTTTGGAGTAAGTATACCCATTATGTAACGTACCAAGCAGCAATTTCTAAAATTATCAGTCATCCGTTTGTTTCTAATTGAGATATTTTTACGTGAAATTGAATATGATATCTATTATAAAAAGCTTAAAAATATTTCATGTTTGTAATCCTATAAAAATTAAAAACTAAAATTATACTTGGTATAATTACAAATTCATTGCATGTAAAATGTATGATGCTCTATGTAACTATAAGATTTCATAAATACAAAACAAAAATAAATGAATAGAAATTCAGGAATCAGTACAATGGTGATGCATTTAATAAATACAGGTGTTCCATAAAGTATGTTACAAACTTTGGTGGTGATAAGAGGTACATAAAAAATATGCCTAAAAAGTCTATTAAACATAACTTTATGCACCATTTTGAAGTTATAGATGTTAAAGGTGAAACTTCAAAAGTAGTTTTTATGACGTAAGTTTTGTTGGAAAAAGAAAATAATAAAATTTTCAGACTAGTCAGCTTTAAGAAGCCAATAAATATTAATATTGTACGTACAAAAAACACGAGAAAAAAATCAAAATTCAGCCTTTCTAAAAATCTTGTGATAGTTGCTGTATCTTTGTAGAATTTGTTTTAGCAGAACATAGGATACAGGGTGATAAAAAATACCATTCCGCTCTCTAGATTTTATTCATATCCATTATTGGCTTCTTATAGAGATGGGAATAACGGTTGCCAATGAATCGCGTTACTTCGGCGATCACTCCTGTAAAATACCGCTGCAAAATAACGCGATTAAAAAACGTCGCTATTATACAGCGGCGACCAACCGGCACGATGGGTAGGCCTAATCGCAGAGACTGATGTTTTCGTTAATAAATGTTCAAGTTATTTTAATTTTTAGATACTTATCTATTTATTGTTGTTATTTATTGATACCAGTATCAAACAGTAACGTATATATCTCTTTGCTTGAAAACTTTGCTTAAAAACTGTTTTTGTTTTTATAAAAAAAATATATTTAACAATTAAGTGTTTATTTTTATTCTAAATAAAATATCTATAGTACACCATTTACTAAATATACTACTTCAACGGTGGCAATATAAAAATAAATACATTATGCAAGTACAAGAGTCCTCTCCAATGATTGCACAGGGTTCTCAAGTCTCTCTTCTTTGCCCATGCAAAATTGTAGGGATACATTGTATCACTCGCAGTCTCGCTTGTCGTGAATTTATAATGAAAACTATGTTTTGTGTTTCATGCGATATACAGTTACCGCCGTTACAGCAACTAAGTGAACCTGCCCTGGGTGCTCTGCCATCCCACAGACTCATTCGATGGTATTTTTACGTTACTCAGTAACACCGTTTCTTAAGAACGTGGAACGGTTAGCAATGCTTTTTTGGAATAGCGTTACTAAATAATAACGCTATCCAAATAACAACCCTTCACTAGTTTCTTAAAGTTGACTAGTCCTTGAAAATTTCAATGTTTTTTCTTTTTCCAACAGAGTTGTCATAAAAATTATTTTTGAACTTACACATTTTAAGGTTTATAACTGCAAAACGGTGCATTAAAGCAGGTTTGTTAGTTTTTAATCAACATTTTTTATGTACTTTATGTACAGTATAAAGTTCATAAAACATAAACATTAAAATTTATTAATATGAATAATCGCTTTTTTAGGAAAATAGTATAGAATCTACCTGGACCAAAGCCAGAGATGAATCATCATGGTTATATAACGGCACTTGGGATAGAAAATGAAACAGCATTAAAGTTAGGAAACTAGGAAGAAATTTCTAAAGGAAAATATATCAACTAAACCCAAACCATTTTTCAGTATTCTCAAATATCTTTGTTCTTATTATTACAAGCAGTAATCATTTGATCAGTTTAAGTGCAATATGAACATAAATAAACTTATTATCAACGTTACTGCAGACCCAGAGATTACATCCAGAATTAAGAAAATCATGTACCTATGTCATGTTTAAGGCCATCGTCCATTTAACAACGCAACACATGGACGGTAACTGCTTGCCAATGGCTCTTTTACATTTTTATATGATTAAATGTGAATATGTTTGCTAACAGCAGCGGCTCATCAACAGCATGCTTTCATACGGGCATAGCACCGACAAAAATATTTTGCTGGTTAGGTGATATCCAGATGGCAGTCATGAGGAGCACATTTTAATGATGACGATATCTACTTATCCAATATCTTATTTTCTTTTTTTTCTTCTTTTCATCTAATAAAATAGCCTCGGGCGTAGCCGGGATTTAGTTTTGGGGGGGGGGGGGTTTGGTTTGAAGTAAATAAGACAACAAAAATATACTTACATGAAATTTAATACCTATATATTCATCGGAAAAATTACGACACAGGTATTTATAAAGAAAGTTCTTAACTTTAAATGAAATGGTTAAATTAATTTTGTTCCTCTGCGCTAGATCTAAAACCATTAAAGAAGAAATCTTCGGCTTTTTCTTTTAAATATATCCACTACTTCATCTGCATGAATTTCTGTTCCATAGTGAATGTTCATGAGAGCCAAACCATTAAGTCTGTTTTCACTTGTAGTGTTTCGTAGATAGTTTTTCAGTCTCCTTAGGCTGGAGAAAGACCTTTCTGGGGTAGCAGTGGATACAGGAATGGTAGCCAAGATTTGTAGTAATGTGTAAATATTAGGATAAAGGTTTTTATCGCACATATCTAGGCATTCCAAACTAGATTTTGGGGTAGGCGAGATACTTGTCATCACTGTTTTCCATACTTCAAGTTGAATGCAGTTATGTTTGTAGTCCGGTTATAGTTCGGCTGCAACTGCGTCTGCCTCTCGTCAAAAGATGGCGCTAGGCGCTACTATATATATTCAAATGTAATAATTTAACTCTCTTTCACTCCTCGTATTTTTCGCTATAATATTAGGTAATATTTTGGTTTGGACCTCCAAAACCCCCCCCCTTGGCTACGCCCGTGAAAATAGCTATGGCCATTTCTTCCAGATAAAAGATTTTTTTATTACTACACGTGAGATTAGCTGTATAATTCAACATGAACATTCAAACGAGTTTAATTTATTGTGCCATATTATAAAACAAATTGTAATTCAAAAGATGCAATTAAATAGATCTTAAAAGAAAGATACCTAAAGAATATACCTAAAGCTGCAAAAAAATATCCTTCTGGAGACAAAATTACATGGAAACATAGAAAAGCTTTTGCTACATTTTTATTCACACTAGCCATTGTGTCAATTATACAAGTTTTCTCCAGGATATACCACAGTTTACAGGCTGATAGGTCATCTAGAATAAGAGACAATATATTTTCACTTGTTATGTTTTTTCATAACATTTGCTGAATTTTACACACCAAGAGAAAATTGTGTAATTATAAGCATTATCACATCCTACAAAATTCTTTAAAAAAAACTATGGGTTTTCTTTATGCATCCTTCGATGTGACTCTTTGTCCATAAAATGCCAGCCTTAAAGCATTTCTCATTTACAGTGCTCAATATATCTGGACTTATATAGGGTTATATGTAGTATATGAAAAGTTAAAGTAAAATTCCTAATAAACATGGGGTCACAGATGACTCGTTAACTAGATACAGGGTGTTAAAGTTTAATTGAATTTTCAATGTTATCTTCGATAATTCCAAAATGCCTTAACATTTCAATCTCACATTTTCCACGTGTAGTTAGCACCTAAAGATTAATTATTTGTAGTACCACTCAATATTTTATGAACAACAGTGGCACTAGAAACGGGGACAACATAAACCTGGACATAATTTCCATATAGTGTTCAATTATCTATCAAATATATGTCTTAGAAAATTTTGGTAAAATAAACCATTTTTAAATAAAACAATTTTGTTGGTTCTATTCTATTTGGATTTATTTTAGTTCCTCATATTAGGTTTGCCATTAAAAATAAAAATGAAACATCAGCTGTCAATATTGCCAATAAATAAACAAAGTGAGTGACAATCACTTATTTCTGTGCATTTAAGATTGAAATCTTAAGACGTTTTAGAATTATCGAAGAAAACATATAAATTTAAAGAAACTTTAATGCCCTGTATTTTGTTAATGAGCCTCATGTTTATTATGAATTTTTGCTTTAACTTTTGATATATTTTCTGGCCTAGAACTCCGTCATCAGTTTTTTTAATCACCCATACCAGGTGTCCTGTTAAGGTCTGGCAGCGGTTGTATCTCAGAAACTACTCGTTCCACAACTTCGAGAAAAAAATATTGATAACAAAACCACTTTGAAACTTTACTGCTAGATCTAGAACTTTTAAATCCAAATCGAAAAGTGAAATTTTCTCCATAAAATCAAGTCAAACAGTTTTAGACTCTCCTATTGACACTTTAAAAATAGTTTATTCTATATTTGCGCTACCCTCTAAAGTAAGGTATACAGGGAGAATATTACATCAAAAGTTGCCACTTTTAGCAAACTTGGACTTGTTTTAAAGCTGTTGAATAGCCAAATCATAATGTGTAATAATACTTATGTTTCTGTTTAAGCCTGTTTAGAAGTTTACTCAAATCTGTTTGATTTGGATTTAAAAGTTCACCATCTAGCGGTAAAATTTCAAAGTGAAAAATAATTCAGACTCGGAGCGCTTATAGATATTTTTTCCGTATGCTGTAGGACAAGTAGTGTCCGAGGTATAGCTGCTAGCCGCCCTTAACGGGACATCTGGTACATTTTTTATTATAGCAGATGGCTGAAAATCTAGAGTGACTAATCGCTAATTTATAGACAAGCGCGACGGACGAAGTGTGCAAGGAGCAACATTTCTTAAGCGTACTAAATTTTAAGGCAATCAGATATACAAAAATGACAAAAATAATTTCATTACATAACATCCATTACTTTTAGTAGAAACAGTGACATAACAGTTTCCAGGCGTTAGATAATAAAAATGATTGAATGATGAATTATTTCCAAATTTAAAGTTTTTATTTTGTATTATCATACCAGACAGAGATGACTACGGAAGGTGTGGGTGGCATGATTATCTACCATTGGGAAGTGTTCAAAGCATACAAAATTATCAAAAATAAGTTGACGTCGACTGAACCTAGCACATTAAAAATTTATTTTAAATGTGCCCCATGTGCCATCCTCTCTACAAATTAGTATGTCGTCCTTTTGGACGGCGATTGCCCACCACCACCCACATACACCTATCTTATGCACACTCCGCAGATATCACACTTAAGCCATGTCTTCATATATGCCAAATTCACGGATTCTTGCACAAATTTTGTAACTTTTGTTTCAATTATTTATGGCGGGAAAATCTCAACTTTTGACAAATTGACAAAACAGTAAAACATTACAAATATTATTACTACTTTCAATATTGTATGGTGTTAATATGTTTGTTTTGAGCTTTTGACAATCTACTATGGCAGTTTCATGATGGAAATGATAGAAAATGTTATAGTTGACAAAATTTGTTACAAGTATAGATTTTCCCACTATTAAATAAATCGCGCAAATATTTGTGAATTTCGCATTCAAATGGACAAAAGGCTTTAGAATACATACACACTATTCACTAGTCACTACTAGTATGGTTACTAGTACTGTCACTGTAACGGTCACACATTAACACGTAGTATATCATATCATACCGCTTTCCGTATGGCCTTCATGCATCCATATTTTGTCAAATTTTAATATAGTCTCCGATCCAGATTCTGATCTTTTAATATTTATTAGAAATAGTTTCTTCGTCTTTTTCTATCAGTATACTCTTTTCAATTTAATTTATATGGAAATGGAAATTAAAAGTACCCTTGGCAAGGTTTCGTCTTTGTAAGATATAGCAATCAAATTTTTTTTGTCAAGAACTCATTTTAAAAATACCATCTTCCTTCCGCGAGATTTCATTATTTTCTGTTTTGCAGTTGTACTTCTTTACCACTTTTTTATTAGCACTACAACATCATTTACACTCATATTTCTTAAATTCGGACAATTTTGAGAATACGCTGTAGGGCTTGAATTATTCTCCATTCTTAAGAACACAAAATCACTAATAAAATTAATTACATTCATAATTAAATTAGCGAAAAGATGTACCTGAAATTTTACCTGCCCATGATAGTGCTCGAAATGGAACAGGTGGATCCGTCAATTTGTCACAGCCAATAGAAAGCTGTGGGGCATGCGTACTTACTGTAGCAGAAGCTCTGTAATCGGGTATGCTCTCAGAGATATGCGGCACACGATTTTATAGGAAAAATATATGGGCTGCATGTATTTTTCTTTGTATCGACTGTTATAAATTGTTTGCAGATTTATAACATGAGTCACTCTCTAGATTTTTGGCCGCCTAGTATAGATATTAATAATATTGTGTGAAACTAACTACTCTCCGGATTAATATTGTGCATTTCACGATGAGCATAAATACAGTTAAGTTAGAGAGTCTCACCAACCTTACCAGGCTATCAAACCTTAAAAAAGTACAACTTTTAACACTATATAGATAGAGGAGGTTATTTGATTCATATAATTAGTTTTTGAGAAAAATTAAAACATAGAAAGACCCAGATTTTTTGTTGTTTATATTATTGTAGCCAATTTAAATTATAGCTGCTTTTGCCTCACCCTATACATGTTATAATAGTTATAGCAACTTTAAATACAAAATATTATTTGATGCATTAATTAGTAGAAATCAAGTACATTGCTGTTACTCTAGATGTTGAATATCATTGGCTGTAGCAAAAACACGATGTTTAAAATTGGCAGTGTCGCTAATGGGAGTTGGGTACACATACTCTCACATCGTATCCACTAATTCTTGTTCTGATTAAGGCATTTTTCAATAATATAACGTAAATCATTCTATAATCAACAAGCCATGTCTCTGCCTGTGTCTTTAAACCCATTAAACGTTGAAGTGAACGCAGTTAGTGCATCATAAACAGTTGAATAAGTAGAGGATGCAGTTTTACGTAAAAAATTATTCAATACCTACTTTTCTAGAACTTCCTGTATAAAAATTCTTACTTTATCATCTTCAGTCAAGTACTTTGATTGAAAGTAAAATGTGCAATGCAGAACATGTTCATATCAAAAATATTGTTTTTGTATATAAATGTATTATATTAGATGTAGCTGTAAAAACTTTTGACCAATAACAATAAATTTTACGAATTTAAAAATTATAGCATTTCTCTAAGTACTAGTCAAAGTTTATGTGCCAACAGAATGTAAAGGAAAGATCATCGAAATATCTTTGATAATTTTATAAACACTTCTCTGTACATATCTTACCTTTAGTTTTCTGTAACATACCGTTGAGTGAATGTTGTAGAAGTAACTACTTAAGGCCTACAGTTGAAACTTAAGATTTGTCAAGCATAGTAGAATGTATGAGGTATTAGCCTATCAAAATGTTAGAATAAATCTTATGTAAAATATTTTATTTATGTTCCAGTTTAGTATTTGTCATTTGGATACAAGAAATAAAATCTATATAAATTGTCTTAAGATTTTACATTATATAACAAATATTCCACTAGATCTCGCTTTGTTTTCTTATCCATGTTCATTACAATCTTCATAGCCTCTTCAGGAGACCTCCTTTCTTCCAGAAAAAGTTCCCTCAATTTTTCAGGATCGGGCTCAAACTTTTTACATATAAATTCTTTTAGTGGTATATCATAGTATAAAATAATCTGGAACAACATATAAATGCTTCACCCGTACAGAAATAGAATTGGAGGAAAAATTCAAGCAAAATGAATTAATTTGTGCTATAGAACATTATAGTGTGGTTATTTCTTTTTTTTTTCAAAATTTTGAACAAATACATGGCGAATATAAATATGTACCTACTTTTAATTTTACAATATTTAATTGAATTTTATTATCTCAAACGTTTTCTTTGTGACTTTGTTATCAAAAAATGACCATTTTCATTTACATGCCCATTCCCGTCCCCCATTCAAAGTTACACCCTGTATGCAACAAATTACCAATTTTTGTTATCTGGTCTAAAAAGTATTTTAAAAAATTGATCCACCTTATACAGGGTGTCACATAAAGAATTGTACATAGACTGACAGGTGAATTGTGTGTGATGTCATAATAATGGGATATGATCAAACTTAAATCCAAAACTTAATAATGACCAAGTTACAGGGTGTCAAAAACAAAATTTGGTAACCAGTTTTTTTTTTGATATGAGAATCAAATTTCCTCATAATTTTGACATACATTGTAAAAGGCGTCACTTATGCCGCCTTTTTAATGTACAAATTTTTTACAACACACTATTGTATTTTCTGATAGCAACATTTCTTTTTCCATCGCTGTTGTATCAAAGAGGTGTACACCATCTTAATGTGGCTATAAATTATCATTTTCGAGTTTATACAATTTGTTCATGATATACATAACAAAAATCATAATTTTGTGAAAAACATCCTTCTTTTTGAATGAAGCCGCTTTCGATTAGGAGCATTTAACTGGAGAAATTTCCATTACTAGGATCTTGAAAATAAAAAGTTAAGCAGGGAGTCGCACTTTCAACAAAATTTTGTAATTAATTAATGGTGTGGGGTCATACAAAATTGCTTGCTGGGTCCATACGAATTACAGCCAATTTAAATGGTAGTTCATTTTTAAATGTTCTGCGAACTGAACTTTCTGACAAAATGGAAGATTGGTCTTTAGATATCAGAACTAAGAACATGTGGTTCATGCAAGAAGAGGCACCACCTCACTATTCCTACAAAGTTCGCACTTATTTAAATTAGCAACTTCCTCATTAATGGAATTTCCACATTAATTGATTGGAAGAGGAAGTGAATTTCGATGGCCACCTCACAGCCTTAAATTAAGGGTCTCAATAAAGTGCTCGATATTTTAATATATTTTGTAATATAAAATAGGAGAAATGCTTGACTACTAATGATGAATGCAGTATAAGAATGCTCGGTATTTAAATAGCATTTGCATAATAAAAATATTAAATGCTTGAAAAGTTTTAAAAGTATGTTTCGATATTTTATTCATTTTGCACGATACAAATATCAAAAGTGTTCATTGCTTTAGGCACGATACTTAATTTTGGTCCGCAGATTTGAATCTAAAAGCGTGTGCGCGCAATAGAATGATTTGCAAGTAGTGAAATGAACAAACGACTGTCCCGGGCTGATTTCATTGTTTAACCTAACCTAACCTAACCTACAGTCAATTTTTCAAACTTAAGAATATACAGATTCGGAAATTGCGGATCTTTACAGAGAAAGTAGAAATTGCCGCTTCATCCCAGGGAAGGTACAAAGTATAAGAGCCGCGGCGACGTGCATTGGTCTAGCATTCCCCACTACTACGGTAATCGGTTCCGTATCGCTAATTCGCCATTGCAAATCTAACTGTCCGGTCAACTGATGCCAGTGTTGCCAGGTCTCATGCTTTTGCATGAGATCTCATGCATTCCGAGGAAATCTCATGTTCTCATATTTTAATTACAAAATCTCATTCTTTTTAATAGACACAAAAAGAAATAATAAAATTATTAAAATGACTCTTTGAAATCTACCAAAACAAAGACCTAACGAGAAATAAAGGCAAAATCGAGGGCAAAATTGAATAGATAGAGGTAGGTATCGACAATATTTGGGTACTTGAAATGTCCTTTATTGTAGACTGCTCTCTTAATAATTAGCAATGAATACATAAACGGGTATGACAGTCTACGGATATGCGGTGTGTGTGCTGTATTCACGCTGTATTGCAGTGATTCTTAACTCTATTCCGTAAGGGTATCTACATTTTCTGGAAACAACAGATTTTACGACCCGTGAGTCACCCTGCGTCACGTCAACTGCGCCTCAACGTTCTCCGGCCAAACAATAAAATAAATTAGAAAGGTTACGTGGTTAATAACTTTAAGTAAGTACCTGTAAGTACCTACTTACAATGTAATATAATGATAAATAGCAGATTATAATGCTTTTTAATGAAATAAAAATGGCATTACTAAAGTAATTAAAAAGCCATCTCATGCTTTTTTCTCCAAAACTCATACTTCTTTGAAATTATTCTCATGCACTGAATTTTTCCCACCTGGCAACACTGCCTGATGCGCATACGCTGTGGTGGAAGTATGCGTGTAGCATGACACAAATACACGCAAGCGGCAAAACACAATTTACCATCAAGAACCTCACTTTCCAAATCTCTATAACAGATAATTTACAATATTTGGATATAAAGTTTTAGGAAAATCTTCTTCATTATCAGATTTAATGTAAGGTATGGATCTATTCCAATTTCACTAATTTTATGTCTATATCTATCAGCACTTTCAGTGTCTAATGTATAATAATATTCATTATACATGATTATATAAATGAAGGAATATTGTAGGCACAAAAAAACGAAAAATAATAACAATAAACTATAACCAGAACACAACCACTTAACGTAACGTGAAAACGTATAATAAGTAAATACGTTTGAGGTTATGATCGCTGTTTGTTTATCCTCCAAACCAGTATGATAAACACCATTTCGATTAAAATAATAAATTCTTTTTTCTGCACGTATTTGGAAAAATTATGCAATTTCCCCATTGTTAGTACAACAGTTTAACATAGTTTGAAATGTTTACCTTATTCTTAAAGGTGACATATACAAGGCAAGTTACAGCTGGTGCGTCAGGCTTTATGTTGTAATATCCAGACTCAAAAGCCTGAACTGGTTCATCCAAGTGGAACCGTACCGAATTTTTGTCCTGATCTAAAATATAAGTCTGGCCATCCCAACAGCAAACAACTATATCATCACATCCATTCCCAGTAACATCCAATTTGGTCAGAGCAAATACTTGGTGATCCACTGCAATGGCCCTACACAAAAGTAGCAAATTTTTAAATCAGCTTGAGAAAATTGAGTTTCAAAATAAAATGTTGCCAAATAAGTCATTTTACCACAGTATAACTTCATCTTGCACCAACATGATTGTCCCATCGAGAGTAGCAACAGCATATGGTTTTCCTTTTGCGGGGGGCTTGCTGGTATCACTTTTTTGTGTGGTGATACTGCACTTGTCAAAACTATCACTTAGGGAACACTTTAGGTCGCCTAGTATTTCTGTAGAAATATTTTGGTTTCTCATTCGGGAAATTCCTAGGAACTGGTAATCTACAGAACCAGGAATATTTTCTCCTTGAGATCTAAAAAAAGCAAAGTGGGTATTAAAACTAAAAAATAAATTAATGCTGAATGGTATCAATTAGCTTAATATAATTAAATCAAAGGAAAAGTATAAGAGATAATCATTGAAAGTATCTCCACAATTTAAACCTTAGAACTTTGATGAAAAGCATCAACAGTGGAATTTTATAAAAATTACTTTTTAAAGGCAAAAAAAAACTACCAATTTTTTTATTTATGAAAATAGTAAAATGCAAAATTTGTGCTATTTTGAGATAAATAACTTGATTTTTTCAAGAAGTCAACTGCTGAGGAAATTTGGAATGTACATTCATAAGGAAATACAAAGGGAATAATTTTTTTGCTTTCAAAAGCAAAGGTGGGAATAGCAAAAAATGGAAAAATTTGATATATATAGAACAATAGATTTTGTTAATATAGTTTTGTTAAAAATGATCAAATCATGTTTACTGTGGTTAAAATTCCTTCAAGCCTCCAAGATCCTCTGACCTAAATCCATCCAATTTTAACTTTTTATAAGGTTGTTAAAAAAATTATGTATACCACACAAGGTCAAGAGATGCTGAAGATTTGAAGAATAGGTAATGTTCTGGAAAATCCAGTAAACACAAAATTAATAACTATCAAGTCAAATCACTTTATGTTCTAAATCAAGTTTAATAAGAATCAAAGAAAACTAGTACATATTAGGTATATTGCAATTCCAAAATCCTGAGATTATAAGAGACACACTACTATCTGATGAAATTTTTTATGTTCAAACTTGTATACAGCATGGATCAATTAGAATTCTTCTATTTCTTCAAAAATTGCAAGAAAAAGTTAAAAATTGGATAGGAAAATCACATCTTGATATATGGTGGTTTTCTATTTTTTGTTGTTTTTTTTTCCAATGAATTTAGAGTTATATATTGTTTTTGTATAAAATTCAGTATGATATATTATGCTTTTCTATAAATTATGGTTTTCCGGTTACCTATAATTCAAACCTATATCGACATGTATATTACAAAATAAAATTTACGTATTATACCAGACTTCCAAAATTGTAGAGAGTGACTAATGTTATAAACCTGCTCACAATTTATAGCAGTCAACACAAAGAAATATACATGCAGCCCTTATATTTTTCCTACAAAATCGTGTGCCGCATATCTCTGAGAGCATACCTGATTACACAGTTTCTGCTACGCATGTGCTGCAGTTAGTACGCATGCACTGCTGGCATTTCATTGGCTGCAACAAATTGTCGGATACAACTGTTTCAGTTCCAGCACTATCATGGGCAGGTATATTGTTCGGGCGGGCAAAATTTCGGGTATATCCTTACGTTAATTCAATTATGAATATAATTAATTTTATTAGTGACTTGATCGAAATGAGGAATATCGGATGATGACATGTATGAAGAGTTTAGTGCGCTAGGTCAAAATATCAGTGTAAGTGATGTTGAAATATATATTTCATTAACAAAATTGTACGTGAATAGCATATGTGTGCAAATAAAAGTGGCAAAGTACAACTGTGAAACGGAAAGTGATGGAAACTCGCAGAAGAAAGATTGTATTTTTAAAATGAGTTTTCCAAAACAAATTCTATTGCTATATCTTACAAGATGAAACTTAGTCCGTATAAATGAAATCGACAAGAGTATACTCATATAAAGGACAAAATAGTGATATGGCGAAGAAATTATTTAAAATAAATATTAAAAAATAAGAACCTGGATCGAAGAATATATTAAATACTTGCCGAAACATGGGCGTATAAAGGTCATACGGAAAGCGGTACAATATGATATAATAAGTGTTAATGTGTGACCGTTATAGTGACAGTGCTAGTAATCAATAGTAAATAGTGTGTATGTATTCTAAAGCCTTTTGTCCTTTTGAATGCGGAATTCGCAAATATTTGAGCGATTTATTTAATGGTGGAAAAATCTCTATGATTTCAAATATGGTTACATTAAAATTACAATTTCATCATAGTTTTTGACAATCCTGTGTGTTTCCCAGACAATACGAGTATTTGATCATTTTCAGATATATAAATTCTTGGATTATTATTATTATTATTGTTGTAAAAATTAAAATTAAGTGTTCCACTATTCAAGATACATTTTTTATACGATGCTCTATCCGTCATTTTTTTCATAAACCTTTAAATAACTTGAAAACAACTGAATTTAGATATAGATATTTCGCATGACTTAAGTCGTCTGAATTCTTGCTGCAACTATACAGGGTTAACTATGACTAAGTACAAAAATTTTAACCACGTGCTCAGGGAGGCCTAAAAGACAATAAAAAATTTATTTTGAAATTCTACTTTGATGTTAAAAAAATGGGGCAAAGCAAAACCAGGGACCCGGACCGTACCGTTTTTGGACAGAAAACCAGACCAGAACCGTAATTTTGTTGTGGACTGGAACCGAAACTGAACACATATGCTATGTTTTAGCTTATTCCAAGTGTCGAACCTGAACCGGAAAAAATTAAAACGGTTTTTTGGGTTAATTTCAGTATTTCGTAAGCTTCCGTTGTTGTTGTGTTTCTATGGATTTATCTACTGACAAGTGCTTAGGGTCTTTTTAGGTATTTTTTTATAAATCCGTGGGTTTGAAGTGGTTGGTGGTGGTTGGTAAGTGGTAAGGCCGTGTTCTGTATTCAATCATGTAAATGGCGCAAATCGCAAATGCAAATGCCATTTTACTGTTGGTAGCTGTCGGCAAATTCTACTTTGTCACAAGCAGGTATTGAAATGAAATAAATGTATACATGTCGTCTCACCAATGATTTATTGCCCACTTCGCCTTCCCAAAATGATTTTATATGTGCTGGGTGTTAGGTAAACATGCAAAAATTGAAGGGATTATTCCTTGGCCTATTCTAAGAATATTTTGTCCTATGATGATTTCTGAAAAACCCCTTTGTTTCGAAGATACAGAGTGAACAAAATTTGTGACAACTATATTCGATATGTGTTGAAATCATTAATGTAAATAAAAGTATGACGTACGCCAATGAGTTTATCAAGTACAAAAAATTAATGAGTTTGCTCGTAATTTTTTAACAGCAACATACGGAGATCGCTGGATTGGTCGAGGTGCGCCACATGCATGGTCTGATCAATCCCCAGACTTAAACCTTCTGGATTATTTCTTATGGGGCTATCTGAAGTCAATAGTTTACGCTACTCCAGTGGAGAATTTGGACGAATTGCGAAATCGGATAATTGCTGGGTGTAACTCAATTAAAAACAACCCTATGGTGTGTTTGAAAGAGTTCGGCACTCAATGACGAGAAGATTGAGACCTTGTATCCAGGCTGGAGGATGTCATTTCGAACATTTATTGTAGATTGAGCAACTTTACATGTACTTTTTGATAATAAAATGTTGTTACTGTCGCAAATTTTGTTCACCTTGTATCTTCGAAACAAATGAATTTTTCAGAAATCATCATAGGACAAAATATTCTTAGTATAAGTCAAGGAATAACCCCTTGAATTTTTGCCGCATGTTTACCTAACACCCTGTATATAGGACTTAAGTTTTGCTAGTAGAATTTCACATACATATTTAAATGGAAAAAAATCAAAAGCGATCAGAGGAATTTCACTATAATTGTAATTATATTACGTCACAAGGGAAAACCGATAAGAACCCTTTGAACCGAAAAAGCTGGTCAGAACCGGACCAAAATATCAACTAGTGGACCGTAACCGAACCGAAACCGAAATGGTACTTTTCTTACTGAACCGTAACCGGACCGGTACCGTTATTACATTTAGGAAACCCTCTTTTCCTACGGAAAGTTGGCGCCTATGTCGATCAGTCATGGTCCAAGATGGCTACATATGTCAACTACCATGCGGTCGTTTCTCACAACGTTGCCGAATGTAGAAACAACGAAAATAAACATTTTTATTAATAATAATACCTAAGTACCTGATAGATAACAGTTAATCCGGTTAGCTACAGTGTATTTTCCATTCATTTTTCGTTTCTTCGTTCCAAACTGCCAAAACTTTATTTTCCCTCATTTCAGGTCCGTCAGAATTACTCTACACAAAATACACACTTCGCGTAGATGCAGTTAATAAAATTACCCATTTATTTTAAGAAAATTGATTGAAAGAAATACTAACAGAAAACTTCAAATACACCCGTGGCAGTTTTTAATTTAGAAAATTTTGTCCGATAACTGTCACTCCACTGCATTGCTCTCAACTCTAGAAAATATCTCCATGTACATTTAAAGAAAATTGTGGAAAACTACACATATCCCAATATATCGCAACCATCCATTATTTAATGAATAACACGTTTAAAACTGAAATTGTCACTAAAAACGGAAAACTAAAATTACACTGTCAACAGTGTCAATGCAACCGTTCAGTCTTCGGTCCGCCACCACCAAAAACCTAATATTATTCAGATAAATATTCTTATGGCAATCAATATTATCTTCTTTTATGTACGATCGTGGGTTTCTTCATCCTTGTTTTGACACTTCCTCCGTGACACGGGGTTACACGCACATAGCACTTGTCAGTCGATATAAACCTATGCTGTGTTGTTGGTTGCACTATTTCGAATACTCTCTAAATGTCAAACAGCACTAGTGGTCAGAAAAGTAATATTACAGAGCACTGTAAACGCCTCGAGAAATTTAAAATAGTAATACTACAATATTATTATACGCAAACATGGTCGATTATTGTTAATATCGTTACTATAATTGGTATTATTATTTAATTCTATAAGTTAAAAAATGGAACGAGCTTTAGTGCACCTTGTGCTAATGACCTACAGGGCGCCATCACTGGAAAATTTGTCAAAAATATCGCAAACGTTTTTGAAATTAGTTTTCAGTGTTTGCTTTTCGCATATTCAAATTCGTGTAATTGCGTATTTTTTGTATATTTACAAAAATGCCGTATTCAAATGCGGAAATGAGGGATATGGTACTAATTTATGGCAAGTGCGACGAAAGTGTATATCGTGCAGCAGCAGAATACCAAAGACGTTTTCCAAATAGACAGAATATGTCGAATCCTCATACATTTGTACGAATTGTACAACGTCTAGATTCCGGCACGTTACACGCCCGTAGAGGTGGAGTATGGCACCAAAATAATTTGAATCATGTTGAGGAAACCAAGAGGTCCCCAGCAAGTACTACAATTTTTACAACGACAAGTTATAATGTAAACAAGTTAGAAAGCAGAAAATAATTCAACTTTCTTGAAATCTCCAAATATCAGTCCTGAAAGTATCAGTAAAATAGGTTTTACTCTCAGTGCTACCATATCGTGTTTCTCATTACATAATCTAATATTTTCTAAATAAAACTTTTTCTTTAAAAGCGCCGTAAATCGTTACATGTGGCAACGCGGTGCTCTGTCATTACCTTTGACAACTTTGACTTTGGCACAATATACTTAACCTCGCAACTGACAGGCGGCATACTCGCCGAGAAATTAGGGGTTAATAAGGTTTTGAAAAAATTTTTTTTTGCTTTATAAATAAGTTTGGAATTTTTTTGAAGGGCAATTCTGTTAATTCTGAAATTTCCCTATCCCCTCTTAAAATATTTGTACTAAGTCATAGTTAACCCTGTATATAAGATTTTCTTGTTTTTTTTTCATAATAGATTTCTTATAGAAGACAAAAAATTTAAACAAGAAAGATTGAAGTGAAGGGGCAAATTATACAAGTTGGTTTGGGAAAAACGTAATCTGATGAAACTCCAAATTTATGCATGGAAATTCTAGGCAATACAAGAACATTCTAGGTAAT
Source organism: Monochamus saltuarius (assembly GCA_025584915.1). Classification (NCBI taxonomy): domain Eukaryota; kingdom Metazoa; phylum Arthropoda; class Insecta; order Coleoptera; family Cerambycidae; genus Monochamus; species Monochamus saltuarius. The sequence goes on along the minus strand of CM046721.1, from coordinate 73,558,084 downwards.
GCGAGGAATTTTAAGTAATTCAGAAAAATGGCAGTAAATACAAGGTAGTTTGGAGAAAACCTAGTTGGACAATAGTCTGGGTAATGCATGGAAATTCTAAGCAATGTAAGGAAATTGTGGGTAATGAGGGAAATTTTAAGTAATACAAAAAAATTCTTCATAAAAACGGTAATAAAGGGGAATTCCCAGGAAATGCTAGTTTATAGGAAATAATAGGAAACTGTATACAGGCTTTTCCAAATATAAAATCAAAAAGAGTTGCTATGAAAATGATTACAAGAAATTAAATTTCAACCTCCTGTATCTCAAAAACTAAGTGTTTTAAGAGAAAATATTATATGTTAAAAAATCCTCTTTCGATGTACTATTCATTCTAAAATTTTCTGTATTTAAAATTAACACACCCTGTATATTTAAATAAAAATGCATAACATTCACTCAATGTGAATTGTAAATAAGAAGCTGTGAAGTAATTATGCACATTAAACAAACATCACATTTACCCACTAGAATTACTGTGTTCTGAGGTTTCCATTTCGGCAAAATTAATAGATTCTTCAGGAGAGCAGTTTATTCTCATGAAGGTTCCTCCAGGTTGAGCAATTAGAAGATAAGTTTTACCGTCTAATGAATGATGTAATGTAATTGAACCTATTTGATTGGCACATTCCCATTTATTTAATGCTACAAATTTACCTAAAATATTTCAAAAATGTTAAGCTAAGTACAAATACAAATCATTCAGAAGTTTACCTAATAATTTGTCAGAATGTTCAAAGGATAAATTTGCGTCTATAGTGATATCTATTGTGGATTTGCTAGAGTTACTTATCCATCTATAAGATCTGACAACTCGATCGGTAAGTCCAAGCACCATTTCAACCATACCATCTCCATCAACATCGCCCAGTAGAATATTCTTCAAATAAAAAACACCTAATAATTTATGACTGCAATACACAAAATGATATTTTACCTTTGCATTGGCAGGAATTCTTTGTTTATGTATACACAACAGTAACATTTTTTCATCTTTTTTGCCCTGATTTGAATTAACGGGAGTATCACTTACTAATGTTTCAATACTACCTGAACCAGAGGTGGACTGAATTTGACCATCGACCTGGAATATCACTCTAATATACTATAGTATAAATTTGATACCTAAACTATAACTTAATAAAATACATAGATATAGGAAAAAAATTCTAATGTTGATTCAAACTTTCAAATGACAACAATCTAATTAAGAATAATTGTAATTTTAAATATGTAGCATGTCCTAATACTTTACGTACATGAAACTACCACAGGTGTGCAGTATACAGGGTGTTACAGAATGATGTTAAGAAAATCTACGCATCTAGATAGGACACCTCATTTTAGTCACAATGTAAGAGATTATTTAAAACTTACGTTCCAAGAAAATTGGAATTATTGCGGCGGTCTCACTTCTTGGCCACCCCGATCACCCAACTTAAATCCGTGCGATTTTCACCTTTGGAAACATATAAAGCAACTGGTGTATTCTACCCACATAGCGCATGAAACTGCATTAATAGAACGTATTACCAATGCTTGTGAAACAATAATTTAAGGCTAATATTTACAGACGCCAACAATTTTTTATGTAAGTTTCTGAAGATCATTTCTGTATTGTAATGATTAATAAATCAATTTTTATCTCAAAAACGGTGTCAGGAGGAAAAAGTCCAAGAGACACATTTCAAGCAGAATTAACTTGGCTTTAAGAAAACGATACCAATTTATCAAAAAATCAGTGGCATACAATTTTTTTTTTGCTAAAAATGAGTATTTAAGGGCACAAATTATATTACAAGAGAAATTTAAACAAGTAAAAGTAGCCCATCACTATACACTCTTGAGTACCAAATTTCATCTCAATATCTCAATTGGTTTTCAAGAAATGAGGACTATAATAGTTAAGACAGAAAATTTTAAACAACCTATATCTTGAAAACGAGGCATTTCCGGACCCATGTTTATATAAACTTTTTTCTTATTTTTTAACATAAAACCTGTCCCTAGATTTTTCTAACATCATTCTGTAACACCCTGTATACATCACTTTTTGATGTAACAACGAAAGTAATTCCATTTGCAGAGGAGTAAAAAATACCTATGAGCAAATATATTTATATTTTTTTTTGTACGTGATCTTACATAACTTCATAAATTTGATTTGTCAAGAATTTATTTTATTTTTTTATGAAAGGAAATATAGGTACCTTATGAAGTTAAGAAATGTATATTTAAATTCACGAAAATGTATGTACCACCATTTTCAATAACACTGGATTTGGTTAAAAAAAAATGTCGTGTTCAAATCATATTATCATTATTTTACAAGTTAGAAACAATGATTTTTCTTCACATAAGAATAATTACTGACATTATGTACTTCACAAAAATTATTTTAGTTTTCTTATTGGGAATAATACTCAGATTAGGCCAGATATTCTGTTTTCGAGTACATACTTTGGGTTTGTTGGTAATTGAATGATTTAAGGTGTCAGTATTTGCTGTATGCTACAGTCACGGGTTCAATCTCCACGGTCAGACGACTGTAGATCACCTATACTTCTAAAGAGACTAGGCACCCTCTTCATGACAATTACGTTAGTTTTATTGAAAACAAGTTGGTGTCTTATAATAGAATAATTAATTATGCAAAAACCATTACAAAAAGTTTACAAAACAAAAAACTTGACTTGTTTTGTTATAAAATAGCGGCATTTTTATGACTTGCTACAGGCTATCCGTGAATTTGCGATTCGCAATGCGCAATGCGTGGTTTGAAGGGAGTCCGTGCATCGTGTGTAGGGTTTTTATGAATTGATTTTTTAACAAACCAGACCCTACACATTATTCGCGAATTCTCCGCATATCACGAATCGCGCATAACGAATCGCAAATTCACACATAGTCTGTAGCAAGCCTATAACAAAACAAGAAAAAAGCAATAAATCACTGCATAAAAAAATGTTAGTACATTATTTGTTCAAGATTGGGGAGTATTTCCCTTTAAATGCAATTACCTAGGTTAATAAGTATATCAAAACGTGTTAAGCAGATACAAGTACTATACTTGCACACAAAATTTTATTTAAATTGAATGCAGTGTTTCAAAGAAATTAAAATTTTTGTCCAACTCGATGTCCTGCAGTAGATGAAACAATGATATGATAGAGCAAGTTATTATAATTGTTTATTGAAGTCACCTTTACCTACAGTATTATATTTTGATTAACTTATGGCAGCTTCACAATTTGTCCATTATACATATGCATGCCTTGAGAAAAACTACTGAGTGTATTACTGAAGCGACCTAATCCTTGATGCCTCCCAAATTTCCTATTATTAGTTCGTTAGTAGTTAGTATGTTGGTTAGCTGCGTTTGTAGTAGTACGAACGTTTAGTAACACTGTCTAAATGATTACAAATATTTTGGTTAATAATAGTGACTTTTTGTAACCATCTAATAATAAAAATACAGTAAAATTGACAAATATTTTGTTACATGCAGATTTGTTTGTGGTTTTAAATATTTTTCCTTTTGATTCCAACCGATGGATATAGTCAATGAGGCTTTACTCGTGATAAATTTGGCTTATAGCTTAGGAATTCTCCAATTTATTGGACAGTATAACATATTGATACTTGTCATGTCCACTATGACATGTGCATATTACTCTAGTTGAAGACACTCTAAACAAAAATATTTGTTATGTTTATTTAATAGCTTACAAATAAATGATTTTCTGACAACACAGGGCCAAAATCAGTACTTGTTATAGGCAGGCTTTTATTATAACCGACAAGAAATACATGTGTATGTAGAGAATTTCGGGAGACTTTTCACTTTGGTTGTTATAACCTAGTGCTCGTTATATCATGAGTAATCGTTATAAGCAAGGTCAACTGTATATTAAAATCTATTCTTTACCTGTTCAATTCCTTCATCGACATCAATAATTTCAGATATATCAATCGATTTTTCTGGAGAAGCATATACATAACACCATCCATCTGCAGTAATTATAACAAGGACATTTCTTTTCTCATTCAAAACATCTCCAACAGCAACACAGCTGATGAAACTTAATTTTGAAATCGTCTGCATTTTTTCTTGACCCTTAAAATACAGTGATAAAGCTACCATAAAATAAAGTTATGTATAAGGAATTTTATTTAAGTGACCGTAAATAGAAAAGAAACAATTACCTACAGAATGTGATATCAGAAAGAAATTAATAGACTAAGAAGAATTTAGCATTCTATGTATGCAAGTCACGAGTGGCATCAGTTTAAATAATAATAATAGCAGAAATCAGAAAATCCATTTTGCAGGGCAAAATAATAAAGAAGTACCTAAATAAGTAAAATTTTCATAACTACCAAAATTTAAAACTAAGTTTAAAAGTAAAGCATTTTACAAATATTTAAATAAAATTATTTCTATATGTGTATCAAGATAATAAGATAAAAGTGAATAAGATATTATTCAATACCTAGTTCAATCATGGATGTGTTTCAATATTTCATCAAATGTATAACTAATTACTCATAGCACACTAAGAAAAAATAAAACGTTATAACAAAAGCTGAATTTTTCGTTAATAGTATTTTTTTTATTTATGAACCAAAAATAAAAAACTTGGTGTGTGAATTTAAATTTAACAGCTGCAAAAGTTAATCTGATTTGATATGTTGCTCATACCAGGCAGTACAGATTTATATGATACAGATTCATCATGGCCCTATACAGGGTGATTCTTAACCTATAGGCATAAATCTGGGAAATTATAGCTGAGGACAAATAATGAGAGTGAAAAAAAAAAGTACTAAAACAGTTTTAGATTCCGAAGTTTACAAATCGTGGGCATACAAGGAAAACCCTATAACTCCCGAAATAATAGTTTTGAGAAAATCTTGTATTAATGTTGTAGGCGTATTATAAAATCAAGCAAATATACTAAGCATTTTATATTATCTATAAATTTTCAATATATGTTTAAGAATAATTACCAATTAATAGAAAAACATTTTTTTCAAAACGAAAGTATATATGTATTCAGTATATTATACATATATGTGACTTAGTGTATTTTTCCTGACTTTATTTTGTGCTTCTTTTGGACTAATCTAGCTAATGGCTCATCATCGGAATCGGAATCAGTGATGTCGCTGTCTTCAATAGAGGGCTCTAATGTTACGTCTTGAATATTTTTATCAGTTGTAAGAGATTGATACCATCCATGGAACTCAGGGGGAATAGCTTCAGTTTGGCATAATTTTATGAGATTATCCTTTTTCTTACTACTTATTGGTAATAATGCATTATATAGTTTTTTTAACTGTTTTGGATATGCTGGAGGTCTACCTTTGCTAAATATATGTATGGGTGTGTAATCATTACTATGTGCGTACTTATACTCAATTATTTCCGGGTGTTGCTTAGAGTATCGTAAACTTTTAATACATCGCAACATTATGGACTTAGTGGATTCTTGTTGTTCATATGCATTACATTGTACATAGAAAAATCCTCTAACTGCACTTAAAGGTTTCTTACTGTCAAATAAAATATTATTATGGACTTAGTTAAATTGATGTTGGTTCTAAATGCCTTATAATATACGTAGTGGATTTTTTAAACATTGCGTTGTAACTATAGGGACTTATGGGTAGAGGAATTGTATATTTTTGAAAATGTGGACTTATAGGGTTTTTGTTGTACACCCACGAAATATTTATCAGGTGAAATTTTTTGTTTATAGAAACTAAAAAATTTACATTTCTATACATACATATAGCTGCGGCAAGAATTCAGACCACTTATGTTATAGCTGACAGTACGTAATTGTTTTTATTGCCAACATGATTTTCGATAATTTGTCACGTTAAAAACAGCCATTTTTGTAATCAAGTGCAATATGCAGTGTAAACATTTGGTGTAGTACTTATACAGTTTCATTCTCAGTTGCAGTTAAATATTTTGATGAAAATATAATGAAATAATCATTTGTTCACATGACGTAAGTCACCTGAATTCTTGCCGCAACTATACCTACCTATAAGCATTCATTTATGTCAAAATTGTTTCTTTTATTCATCTATGTTTCAAATTCCATAGATTTTTAATAACGTACCAAGATATTAAAATCGATTTTTCTCGAAAACTGTTGCCAACATCGAATTTCCGAGCGAATTTCAACAAGAGTAGGTATCTCTTTTATGTAAAAATCCTTAGAGTTTACATCTTTGGTATGAAATTATGAAAAAAAATATATTAAAAAAAGTTTGGGTATTTTTGAATCACTACCCGCCCCTGGTCAAACTGCATTGATTGCTTTTCAAAAAGAGCATAGAAGTTGTGAAATTTCATTAATTTATCTCTACGCATTTGGTAATTAAAAACCGTCACCAAGAACTAACCCTTTTGACATACAGTGTGTATGTCGAAAATTAAACGTTTTATAGTACATGTTTACATAGAGTTTTTATACTATTTTAAAGTCTACAAAACGCAGTTAAATTTATGCATATAGGTTAAAAATGTGTCTGAATGAAATTTTCTTGTCATAATTCTTTACCCTAAGAATTTACTGTCATATTAACACATAGCATAAGTATGTATACCACTCGGTATACACCTTCGTAGACCAAACAATAAAAATTCATATTGCGGATTTGAATCTCAACTTACAAATTAGTTTTACCTACCTTAAAAATAGCAACATCTCCATTTTGATTCCCAACAATTAATTCATTACAACCATCATTATCAACGTCACCAAGTGTTAAAGCATTACGCACTACATTACCTGAAAATTCAAACTCTACTTTCTTAACTAGAGAAATTGCTCTCATTTTATTTCTTCTACTTGCACTAAGGATATATTAGAATTGAACTATGCCCATAAAAGATTTAGACAGCAAATTTAAAGGAACACGTGAATCAGGGAGAAAAGATTGTATTAATTGCCAGCGAGAAGGCGGCCAAACTATACAAGATGCTTTTGCAGTAATAAGACCAACTGACACAGGACCAAAATTATTGGAATCCATAGAATGACCCGTATGGTCACCTTCTATCCAACAGTGGCCTTCCGGTACCTTCACAATTTCCTTTTTGTAACCTAAAGTAGCTATAATATCCCCTACAAACGTATGATTCTTTTAATTTACATAAAACTATGTTTAAAAAATTCTTACCTTCCACTCCTACTACTCTTTTGATAATTTTCTGACCAGGATCTTTGGGGGAGATTAAAGAAATTATATCTCCTCTTTTAATGTCAAAGGATTTTACTGCCAATTTATTTAAAAATACATAGTCAGTTCGATTCTTATCCGGATTTAAGGCAGGCTGCATAGAAATACCATCAACTCTTGCAACATATCCAAAACAATCTATTACGGTTATACCTATGGGTATTCCAAAAATTATATTTTTAAAAAAATTTGGAATTTTCATTGATGTTTACAAAAACTAATAAACCTAACCTCAAAACATAGATATGTGATGTAATATAAGGTCTATTCCTTTGCACAGAAAGTGTAGCACCAGCTGCACTGAATAGCCAGAAACCGTTCCTTTGCAATAGAGTATTGTATTTTACACCACACTTTTTTATTCCATTGCCCCAGTGTTAGTTACACTCACAGACAACCTACACCAATTCTTTCGGCAAATGATCTGTGACCTACACTAGTGTAATTATTTATCATTTATCTACACCCAGGCCAAGCAGGAGTGAAATGCACTGGACATGCGCAGTCAGCAACCTGCATTATCTAACAAATTTTTGAAAGTTTTTTGAATATTTCACAATTCTTGTAAGAACCAAATAATCAAATAAATAGTATTTATTTATCCTAAAGTATTTTAAAAACTTTATCAGAATAATTAGGTACAATTTCTTCTACATATTGTTTAATTTAATTTCGTTTTTATCTTTTAAATAAAAAACTGATAAATGTTTCTACTTCATCACCACTATTACTCGAGCTAGCCGAGCTTGAATGAAGATCTGCTAATCTATTGTCTAAAAAGTCATCATCACAAAAAACATCTTTGACGTCCATAATTAATAATTAGTTAGAATATATTTTTTTCAAATTTAGAATACATATCCTAAAATGTTATTACCGCACACGCATGGTTGTTCTCTGGCCACTATACTGTGCTCCACAGATTAAATATATATAAATAAAAAAAAAATGTGCTCTAGCTACACCATCTCATCACTTTGTTATTCCTTTGTTTCTAGCACAACTTCTGCACTCCTCTGGACAGCTTATTTTCATAAAAATTATAGAAAAGCATATCTAAAATTCTTGTTTATTTATCCCCGTGTTTATCCCTCAAGAGAAAATTGTATTTTTGTTTGGGAGGTTAACGTTAAAATCTTATAAAATGTTAACTAAATGTATGACAAAAATATAAACAAAAAGGTCATACGATAGGATTCGACTATGAATATTTTTATTATTAAAATAACTAACACCTGCATAGAAAAATAGTAGCAGCTGCTATATGCTATATGATGGGCGAAATTTATAGTTTGCACTTCACTTAAGTGTGACTTTTCATTTCAGGTATATTTAAATAAGATGCCCTTCAATATTTTGTTTCATGATCTAACTTAATGTAAACTGATTAACGTGTGGTATGAAGCTATTAATAAGTTGTTACTCTGCATTTTTACCTTGTAGATCTCAAAGCTATGTGCACACTTTAGTGCTTTGTGTGATCTATGAATTCCACCCTGGTTCCAAGTTCCAATCAAAAGAACGAACTCTATAAAATTGTACGTCTGATGCTAGTGTCGACATACGATCAAAATATCTTTCACATTAACGAAGCTTCTATTCAGAAGGCATTAAGGACTAAAATTGTTCAGCACAGAGTAAGAATCCTTGGTCGATATTTTACTCCCTTTTAGTTGATAAAATGGCTGGTGACGACAAAGGGAAAAAAGATTTTAGTGACATTTTGAGCAACATAAACAGAAAATTTGAAATTATTCATACGAAATGGGATACTGATTGCAAACAATTTGAGATAAAATTGAGAACTCAAATACCGCGTGATAATGAGGATTTCAATAGCCTTTGTGACGAATGGGTGGAATTATTTTCAGATGTTACAGATACCGTTTGGGCTAAAAAGATATCAAACACCGGTCCTAAAATAAGGTTTAGAAAACAGTATCAGTGTTGGACTCAAGGCGGGAAAACAATTCAAAAAGAATTATTATTCGACGCGAGAAGATGTAAAGCTACATTGGATATGAAGGTTCTAACAGATAATCCTCTGTCTAGGAGAAAAAATAAACATATCAGATTAGGTTTGAATGTTGTGGTAAAAGTAAGTGCATACTTTTATTTATTACATATAAGTACTCAAATATCTTAATATTTTTTTAGATGAATTTTTATCATCTACACCAAGTGGATACAACGCAGCCTTTTTCATTTTTTGTCCATAATTGTGAGCCACAAGCAGAAGTTCCGAAACCTGTAATTCAATCTAATGAGAGGCTAGCTCAACTAGTTGCAGCAATGGTTCAAAATGGTCCAACTATATCACAAAAGGCAGCAGAAAAGGCAGAAAAATGCATTGCTAGATTAAATCAAGAACAAAAAGTTCAGACACAATTGCAGCCACTGCAACCGCTGCAGTCACAGACTCTACCGCTACATCAGTCAGAACCTTTATCACAATCTCAACCATTACTTCAGTCTGTCCCCCAATCTCAGTCTCAACTCATTGTAAGTTACGCAGACACTTCACAACAATTACTTCAAGATACCCTCGGTGTTGAATCTCAGACCGTTGAACTGGTTCAAAGTATGCCATTGCAGTCTCTGGAGAGCATTAAATTAGAGGGTCACCAATCTGAAGGGCCATCTCTGCAACCTAGCTGTACTCAGTTTGTTGTCAGCACTCCTCAGTTCGATGTGTCCGATCACTTTTTACTCTGTCAGCCGTTGATGTTTGATACTTCTCAAGTAATTCCATTATCTAATCATACTCTGCCATCTCACTTTGTGCATGTACAGTCCTCTTTGTCCAATGACAACGCACAATTTTTATAAACATGTAAGTATTGGATGTACTTTATGAACATGGAATTTTACTTATTGATTTTTTAATAGAATTTATTTATTTGTTGGAAATGTCGATCTGGCTCTTGGTATTTAACACTATTCTATAAGTATACGAAATATGGTAGGTATTGTAGATTCATTTTCATAAAGTTTACAACTAAAAATAAACTTTAATGACTATATTTTACTACTGGTCAATACCTTAAGTTATAATTATAATAGGTATCTAAATATAAAATGACTATGATTCTTACATACTTACTAACTGAATTTTATTTTCTTCATAAATCTTAATTTTTAGTGGGCCTACAACAATAATTAATCTTTTATAATTTTATAGAATTTAATGTTAATTTTTTAGCAAATATTTAAATTATTTTCCGCCTTTCCCCCAAAATTTGTTCAATATAATATATATTTCTTGCAGAGTGAAACTGTGAAATGCTATGCAGATTGACACTCAAACTTATTTTTTTTTTTCAAAAATAAAGCCAAAAGTGTAGTATTGAACAAAAAGAATATATATTTCATGTAATTTTTTAGCTGCATTGCCATTAACTTCCTTATTTAGAAATTTTATTTTTTTTTTGCTTTAAAACTTCCTTTAACGTTTCTGGTAATTTTCGTAAAAAACTTTACAAGAGAGTAAGATTTCAAATTTGTTGTATATGTGCATTTACAAAAATGTTTAAGCAATTGGGAAATTTGAAAATGCCAGAACATTAAAAATCAATTGGGGTATCTTGGAATCAAGTTGCTTATTTTAGGTTTTATATAATGTGTATAAACATATTTGATACTTTTTTAAAGCTCTTAACTTAGTATGACCAATATCAGTGACACCAAAAAAATATATATATATATATATATTCCCATGAATTACCGCAAATTTTCAAAATATGGGATATTTCTCATTTCTAGTAAAAACACTGACACTTAATTGATTAAGTTATTCGTAGAGACCACAGTATATATTAGTATACTGTGATAGAGACTCACCGTCACAAAATTATACAAAGTTGTGTAGCAGGCATAGAAAAAAGAATCATATACTCGCGTCAAGGATTCAGACGTCACGACTGATGTTACAATCATTTTTTGCAATTTAGTGCAATATATAATGCAAACTTTTAGTGTAGTACACATATAGTTTTATGACTATAAGTTGCAGTTTCTTAAATACTTTGATGAAAATATAATGAATTATTCATTTGTTCATATGACGTAAGTCGTCTGAATTCTTGTCGCGAGTATACACATTTTTAACAAACTATTAAAATAACTACACAGGAAAGTACAGTTTGTATATAAATATAAAACAATTAATAGTTATTTATGCAACAAGTGCAAAAAGTAAGTGTTTATTGCACGCGACACGTCGAGTGCAATAAGCACTTTTTGTATGAGTTGCATACAATATTTTTTCTACGTTCATGCAAAAACCAAAAAATGTTATTTAGATGACACTAAGTCTAGAAAAATGTGACGTCGATTTGAAGGTTTATGTTTGTCATGATGACAAAACGCTGCAGTAGAATGACAGATGAGTGCAATAAAGAACCACTTTTTCCACTAAATATAGATCAATAAAGTATTGTTTTTTGCATGAACGTAGAACAAGTATATTTTACGTTTTTCTCAACATTTTAATTGTTTATAATACTATATTCATTTTTGCATAGCAAAAACATTCTTATATTAAGAAAACTAAATATTTAATATATTTTATACCGATTTGATACTATAAACAAAAATTGTAAGAACAAATTACTAAAACACTTTTTTATGTAAGCAAAAGAGAAACTAATAAGTTTTGGTGGTTTTGTCTGTAATATTTAGCTTTATATAGGGCATATACATTATACCTACATTTGAAAATTTATACTTAGTGAATTATTTTTTGATTATAAGATATTTAAAAATAAAGAAAAAAATTGTTTAAAATTTAAATTGCTAGTCAGTGAGAATCAATAATAATCTGTTACTTTAAAATAGCACATGGATGTAAATGAATGCAGTAACAGTACTTTGCTACCTGTTCATGCAGGGGCATTGAACTTCTGGATTTTCAGTTATTTTATGTGACAGTAATTTTAATGTCCTCAAAACATTTACTTTTTTTGTAATAAACTGTTTTTATTACAATTTTGAACAAATTAATTACAAAAATGTCTTCTAATCGTGTAAATAATATTTGTTAAGATTTTGACAATGTAAGTATTAGAAATGAATTTATAAAAAATTGTGATACTAAAATATAAAAAGAATACGGATGCTGTGCTGAATTATATGATTTAAGTATAAGTATACTTAAAATGTAAGACTAACTATAATTGTAATATTTTATTGTTTATTTATATTATAATATGACACATTATGGGGCTGTTGACATCTAACACAAACTATAAATATTATGTACATCACAAGATTAAAGGATATTTAGTGTAATAACAATTGGTGTAATGGTACAAAGTAAGAAATAACTAATATCTCTTAGTAAATATCATTTTCTTTGTATATTCAGTGCAGCTATAATTTCTTTATAAAAGGCATCCCCGAATTAAGCTAATTACACCTACAAACAGCTTTATTGTTCATTTATTGTCAAAACGTCACCCTTTATTAAAACTTTTGCTTGTCTTTGAAATGAATATAATCCAACAATGTTTACAGGCTCAAAAACAAACTATTATATAAAGAAAAATGTTTTCAGTACATTTTTTTTCCAACAGTAAGTAAAACATAAATATTGAAAATTTGGTTTAACTTTATGATACGTTTTTTTTTATCCTATTAAAACCCAAGGTTCAGGCTAAGATTAGGGCTTCAAGCTTGTGAATGTAAAAAGAACTTTTTCCAGATAAGTAGGTGTTTTGTTTATCAATGTTTTGTCTCAATTTATAAAGTTCATTCGAATGTCTTAGTACATATTAGAAAACACACTATTTTTCTAAAGTTTCAAAACAGGCAAAAAATTGTACATACATATAAAGTTACTGTTTGTAGGAAAATTAAGAATAATTTTTTTATGGGGACATATTGTATATTCATCTCATTTTGTAGACTGATTATGTACCTATTTCTTTAATATTGAGTATAGAAAACGTTCTGGTATGTGTTGGTGAAAATAGCATCAATTTTGACATATTAAGGTTGCATAGAGCAAACTTTGTTTAAATTAAGAAATCTAGTTAATTTGGGTAAGATACATATGTGAAAAGGTCACAAATTAAAACTATTTTTTTTTTTGTTTTTGAAAATTCTACAACCTCTATAAACGAATTTTTTTGTATTAAAATAAAATTTTCCACAAAATTGTTAAGTCTTGATGTATGATATAAAACCGAGACAGCCAGTATAATTATTTATGAATATTTTTAGATGTTAAAATTGATATTATTTTTGATAAATCTTTTATCACAATTTACAAATATCCATGACCTTATTTAATAACAGTCTTTTTCTGTAAATCTATATTTTTAACAATAAATTTTTTTTGAATTTAACTCTCATTTAGTGTTCCTCTTTTATTAATTTCCTTATAGTATACAAGGTATTCCGCATAAGAACCGACAGAGCAGGTGCATGTAGGGGGTCCAAAAATATTGCAATTTAACCAAACGTACCTATATACAAAGTTGCAAACAGGGCTTCAAAGTGTAGCCAAATATTTCGAAAAAAAAATCTGAATCACTAACTTGGAATAACCAAATTTGGTTCATGATTTAGGTTTATTATTGGTCTTTGATTATGAGTTCAAGTAAATTGAAAAACTACAAGGTTCATTGAAAGTGAGTCCCTAAAACTATACCAAAATTTTTATTTCCATAGATCGATATTAAAAAGAATGATAATATCCTGCATAATTTAATTTAAACCACTTTTTTCCTCTTGTTAAATTTTAAAGAACTTTATAAGATTTTCAAGAAAAAATGCATTAATTAAAACAAGATTTTAAGTGTTTATCAAAATCAAAAAGTCAGTAGTAGAGTAGACTTTGTCTTTATAAAATTTGACAGTAATAAAACTATTTTATTTCTGCTACTGCTTGTTGAAAATTGATGGAAAATTTACATTCAGCGAACAAGTTGACACGTTACTTGAGCTAGGTTTCTGTGAAGGAAACTGTAGAAGTGGAAGAATATCGTAGGAGATTTCTAAATCCAGTGATTCCCCATAGAGAAACATTTTCCAATGTTGAAGGATGGACTCGAGAGACAAGAAACTTTTTTAATTACATGATAAGTATGCAGGAATAAGATAAAAGTACTTGCAAAATTTCAAGTCTGTATCTTACAAAACAATGGAATTATTAACATTTTAAAAACTGTTCAAAAAACCCTCCACCTTCTCTAATACAAAGTCTTGCCCTACCTGTAACACTTCTCGAAGCTATTAAGATGCTAAAACGGTTTTGACGAATTTTATTGGCTGCATCATTGATACGCTGCAGCAATTCCTCACGGGTATCGACTTCGGTGGTGTAAACTTTTTGATTTAGATATCCCCAGAAAAAAAAGTCCAGCGGGGTTAGGTCGGGAGAACGCGGCGGCCAAGCTACCGGTCCGTGCCTCCCTATCCACCGTCCAGCGAAATTTTCATTTAGGAAATTTAGAACAGTGCGACCACTATGTGCCGGGGCTCCATATCGTCTTGAAAAAACATGTTACGTCGTAAATTTAGAGGCAGATCATCGAGAACTTGGGGAAGATTTTCTTGAAGTAAGTTTAAATAAAGATTTGAAATGAGACGTTGTGGAATTTCAATAAGTCCAATCAGAGTGTTGTAAATTATTCCCGCCCATAAATTTATGCAAAACCGTTACTGAAAATTTGTTCTCCAAACAACATGTGGGTTCTCTTCTTCCCAATAATGAAAATTATGAAAATTTTCCATTTCGGGTAAAAGTAGCTTTGTCACACCACAAAATTTTGGAAGCTTGCTCGTCCAGCGACAAAATTGCATACATGGCGCAAAATCTTCTGGTATCAAGCCATGTACACGTCGATAGTGATAGGCATGTGTAGACCTTGTCGCTTTAATATTCTTCCAACCTGAAATGTTAGTAGCACATCTAATCAATTCTGTTAAGGAAATCTTTAAGATATGTAGTACCGTTGGCAGAGGAACATTTATTTGCCTTGAAATGTTCCGCATGCTAGTCGTAGGACCTTGTTCAATAGCGTCAAGGACCTCCGGTTCCCTATTAATCCTGAGACGTCCTTGACCCGGTGCCTTTCGAAAAGTGGCGGTTGCAGCTAAGTTGCGGAATACTGTAGGGAATGTCCTCCTTGATGGCAGCCTTCGGTTTGGAAACCTTCTCCCGTACTCGCGTTCTGCCGCTGCAGCATTACCATCGCAAAAGCCATAAATAAATATCATATCAACTAACTCTTGTCCCATAAACTCTTCCTTTTTTTTCGCTTAGAACTATTAAATTGACAATCGGGTTGACAATACTTTCACATAAGAATACCTTGATAATTTTGTTTAAATTCTGTAATATAGTTCTCTTATCAACCAAAAAGTATAATAGTCTCATTTAGTAATAGTAATAATGAACGATCAACATAATAACTTTTTACCTAAATAACATTAAATAATATAATAATATCTCTACCCCTCATTCTAATCACAGGGATTAGCCCAGAAGTCAGAGACTTGTGCGGGAGAGGGGGCAGCATATTATTATTAAGCAGGACCCAACAGAATACTAATCCACTATTCCCGCCCAGACATTAACTCTGAATGTAAATTGATGGTGTGCTACAATGGTTGCATGGGGATTCAAATCCGTCCATACGTGGCTGTTATGCATGTTTGTCAATCCATTGCTTGTAAAGCTTGTCTCATCCATGAATAGAATATTTCTTACGAAGTCCCTATCTGTTTCATTCTGTGTTAATACCCAACGGACTAAATTGCATCCTAGAAGCAAAATCTTGGGGAAGGATATTTTGTACGGGCTGGATGTGATACGGGTGTTCGGTTTTTAAAGTCCTATGAACCTCCATTTTTGTAAACATTTTTATTTTTTGAGAAACAATCCTTGTACTTGTGCTTGGTTCATCTTCTACCAGTGTTAAGATTTGTTCCTCTTGTCAACGGCTTAATTTTATATGTAAGTCGCAAATTCCGAACTTCTGATTAACGAAGATATCGATCCAAATTTAAGATAACCTTTCTTTTAGGATGTGATCTGTTGGAATAAGGGAGCTCACTAATTTTTCCTGACATTCATCGGCCGCTAAGTCATTTGTAACCCATCAATACATGTCGTTTTTCTCCAAAACGGATCGTTAAAACAAAAAATTACAAAAGAGATAAAATGATCAGAAGAAAATTCTACGTTTGATATTTTAAGAAAAAGTTGCATAGGCATACTTAGAAATAATTGGAGGGAATAAAGGGTACTCCATCCCTCAGTTACCACCATTCGCCCTTCGATTTTTTTAACCAAAATTACATGATAAGTATGCCGGAATAAGATAAAAGTATGTGTAAAATTTCAAGTGTGTATCTTAAAAACAATGGAATTATTAACAAAAATAGTTTTTTAAAATGTAACTTTAACACCCTGTATATTGAAACAGGGACGCCCAAAAAATGGCATAAGAAAAGTCGCATTAATATTTTTAGACATAGGTGGCGTCTTAAATGTTTTATAATTGCAAATACAGAGTATATAACAGAAAATAATAGAAGATTTCTACTTTGCAATGATTTTGCATCCTTTCATTTTGCTATTATTTCCGCATCCGATATACGTTTATATGTTAATTGTATCTTTTCTGCGTGTAATAGTATATTATAATACTTAGTAACAATGAGCGTATTCAGACGAGGTCAGCCGCTGAGCCGCTGAGTAAGAATTCAGCTAAATGCGTGCATTTGATTGGCTTGGATTTCTCAGCGGCTCAGCGGCTGACCTCGTCTGAATACGCCCAATGTTTCAACGTCCGACATAGTTGCCACTTCCTCGGCAACTTCGAGCTTTAATATTTATATAGTATATTCTTTCCTGGGTCTGACACGACGCGATATAGAAATTTTTGAGAAAATTAATTTGCTCACTAACCAAGTATTGGACTTTTCAAATTTATTTGATACAGGACAGCCATGATATTTCCTTAACGCTGACATGTCTAGATAATCTTTAATTATGTTAAACGTGATATTAAAAAAAAATATTTATGCATTTAAAACATAAAAAATAGTTTATTTATAAAATCGTTGTTTATTTATCGTCGAGCTGTGTAGTAGAAAAACGAAAAACAAGTTTCTTATCCACGCAAAAATAAACAATAGAAGTCACACCAACTGAAACACATTTGAGAAAAACGCAATTAACTGAAAATTCTCTAATTACTGCATAATAAATACGTTTCTCTAAAACTGTATAAGCATAATCTTTTGTTAAAGTACACGTGTCACGTTGACCTAAATTCAAATTTGAAAAAGATGGCATTTTGTTGTGTAAAAGTACTTTTTAATCCATTACATACATGGATAAGGGGGATAGTAATTTTAGGAAGAAATTGAGGGAAAAAAATGGGAAAAACACAGGTAGACAGAGGGAAGAAGAGATCAGGAAGAAAGACAAAAGCTCTGTACTGGAACGTAGCAGGTGTAACAAATAATGAGGCAGGGGAATACGTGGAAGGGTTTGACATAGTGGGAATGATGGAAACATGAGTAGAAGAGAAATCGTGGGAAAAAATTAAGTACATATTACCAAAATGGGAACTCCAAGGGGCCGAAAGGGTGAAGACGAAAGGCAAAGCGAGGGTTGTGTTGATAATGGGGATACGAGAGAGAATAGAAGTAATAAGGAAACAAAAAACACAAGAGTATGATAAATAGCAGAGTAAAAATAGGAAATAATACATGGAGAATAATAACGTGTATAGTACAGGGATGAAAGATTTGAAGTCGCAAATGAAGGAAAAAGTAAATGACCGCTCCAAGGACAAAATGTTAATATCAAGAGATTTTAACGGTCGAATGGAAGAAAGGGCGAAAAAACAGAGAATAATCAGAAAAGGGAGAAAAGATAAAATAGATATTAAAAAGGGGAGATTAATAGAGGAAATAATAAAATATAATGGATGGGATGTACTGAATGGAAATAAGGAGGGAGGCGAGAAAGGAAACTGGATATATCTGGGACCAAGAGGAGAGTCGGTAATTGATTATGCAATAGTCAATGAAGATGCTTGGCAGGAAGTGGAAAGTTTAAAACAGCAGACAGGGTGGAGTTCCGACTCCTTATGATCCGTCATAATATATGCCTTTGGAAATAACTTTATGGGGACCGGACCGACGTGATAGAAGCAACAAAGAGATAAGCAAGAATAAGAGAGGAATTAGAAATAACGAAATAGGAAAAAGAGGGAAATAGTAAAGTACAGAGGAAGAACGCAGATGATGAACTTTATGAGAAAGACAGTCGATGAGAAGATAAGGAAATTGACAGAATGGATAGGGGGAGCAACAGAGAAAAAGAAAATACTTAAAAGGGATAAAAGGAACAGCTGGTGGGATAAAGAATGCAGAGAACTGAAACGACAAGCCAGAGGACAATTGAGAAAATGGAGACAGAACAAAACTACAAAAGAGGAATATATGCAAGCGAAAAACAACTATAGAGTAAGTTGTAAGGAAAAGAAACAGAGTTAGGAGAAAGAAGAAGAGGAGAAAATTAAGAAAATAAAAACGGAAAAAGAAGAGTGGAAGTATATTAATAAAGAGAGAAAGAAGCGGGAAAAAGTGAGCGAGCAGATAAAAATGGAAGAATGGAAAAGCTATTTGTAGAATTATTAAGTAAACACGAAGAATATGAAGAAAAAAATAGTGTGCAAATAGAAAATAGAAACCAAAGAATAGAGAGAATAGATAGGGAAGAGATAGTGGAACAGATTAAAAATTTATAGAAAGGAAAAAGTGCTGGAAATGACACAATACAAAATGAGGCCAGGATTAACGGCACGGACGCCGTAGTAAACAGTCTCTGTGAAATTATCAATGAGGGAAGAGGAAACCAAAAAGCTGGAGGGAAGGAATAATCTCCCCTATTTATAAAAGGGACAAATCAGGAAACAAAAAGTTACAGAGCTGCTATACAAAAAACTAAAGGCGGAATGGAGGAAAAAGAAATTATACCAGACGGGCAGGCAGCGTACAGAAAGGATAGATGTGCAATTGACAATGTATACATATTGCATCATCTAATTACCAAAGTGCAGAAGAAAACTGGAAAGTTGTATGCGTTATTCATAGATCTCGAAAAGAAAACTTAAGGATATATATAAAACAACGTTGAATACAGTGAAAGTGAATGGAATGGAAAGTACAGAATTTTATACAAACAAAGGAGTGAGACCAGGGTGCCCACTAAGCTCTTCCTTATTTGCAGCATTTATTGGCGACATTGAGGATGGCTCAGGCAGGAGGAGCGGTAGTGGGAAAGATAAAGGTTTGAGTACTCTATAATATGCAGATGACATCATTATAGTAGCAAATGAAGAGAACGAAATGAAACAAGACAATTGAATGTGGAGAACACCAGACTGATGATTTTTGGAATACTTAGGGTTTGTTTTTAACTCAAGGAATACATTTGCAGCACTTATAAAAGTAAGGAAGGTAAATCAAGCAATGGAGATAGTTTACGGGACAGAGAGAAAGAAAATTCAGACATAAAGACAACTAATATTATTCGACAGTTTAGTGGGGAGCATACTCCTGTATGTGGCCAAGACGTGGAGTGGACAGAATTTGAAGAAATAGAAAAAATACAGGAGAAGTATCTAAGATGGATACTAGGAACAGACAGAGAAACTCAGGGCAACATTGTCAGAGAAGAAAGCAAAAGAAATAAAATGAGGGTGAAACCTAGCAGGAAAATACGAAGAAAAGATAATGAGAAAGAAATATTGCAAGATACTACAACAGAGCTGGTTAGAAAAAAAGAAGGAAGGAGAAGAGAATATAGGGACAGATAGAGAGATATACTTCCGACTAAATGGGTATGCAATCACAGAAATAGAACGCTCAAGAACTGGAGGCAGACAGATGAGAAAAGAATTACAGAGACACAGATATAGAAAAGCAAGAAAGAACAACAAAATTAAAGAGGGAAAGTAAGAAGGAAAGGATAATGTTAGCAAGATTCAGTTGTGGCAATGAGGAAAAAATAATAAATGGCGGACATTAAGGATACATATTATTATTTATTACCCCATTACAAGTATTGTTTGTTATAATTAGGTATTTAGATAAGGTAAAAACTGACATTTACTATAATTATCAAATTTGTATACTGAATGTTAGGAGTTTAATAACGCTACTTGTGGTGATACAAATTTTGATTTTAAATACGAATATCACAAAATAGTGAAGGAAATAAATTAATATTAGCTTTCTTGAAAAAACAATTGCTCAACAAAACAAGGAACATATAGTTCTAATTAAAAATCATGAAAAAATAACCAACAAAAATTGCAATTACTAATAAAAATTGCTTGTATTTGTTTGCTTCATTATTTTTGCTAGTAAAACATAGCAAATATCAGTAAGGTAATTATCTAACAAATTCACAAAGTTTATATAAATCTGTGTACAAAAGTTAAAGTTGATTGTTCAGAAGGCAATTATGTCCCATATAAATTTTGTCTTGGTCTTAACTCTCGCGAATTAATGTGGTGTTCAAATATAAACAAACCTGGGGGCCAATTTTTTACCATTCGCAACTATAGAAAATCATCGTAAATGTGCAAAGAGTACGAAATCCAATTTTTGAGTATTCGCATCTTTGCGTATGCCCACATTTTTATACGTTTAACTGCGAGCGGCGAGAAACTCGCCGATGACAGGTTGCGTATACGTTGGGGTGCCTACATTTGAGGAAATATCGACTGTTATTATTTTCTTTCATCTGTCTTAGTTGTTTAGTGTTGTGTGTGAACTTTGTGGTTTCTTGTCGTGATAAACATAAATCAATAAAAAAGGATGAATTAATAAATGTGCTCGTAATATGTAATTTGGAAATAGCAGAGAACAAAATCTACCAAACAACCAGCATAACCCTCGAGATCCATTCATACAACTAAATCATGTACAATATTTATTAAGATGTTTCGATTAACAAGATATCTAGTTCATTGAAAAGTTACATTTGGGGTTGCATTTTTTAGAGGACGCATATATTGTTTGAATGTGAGGGGGGGGGGGGGAGTCAAGAAAAGTATACATTTCATATCGTGCGCATCTTAAGCATACGCAAATAAGCGTAGATTCCCAAAAATTGGCCCCCTGTTCAGAAAATAAAAATTCAGTGGTTCACAAAATATTTTACTTCCAACATGAAACGTTTATCCTGAAATAGGAACAAAAGTATTTTGAGACTGATCTCAGTATCTTCTATCGCAAAAAGATGCCATCATTTGTGAGTTAGGGGCAAGGTACTTTAAATACAGAAACATATTAATTGCCAAAAAATAAGTAGAGTTTGCTCTATAAACTTATTTCCTGGGAAAGCGGTATTCGAGACAGGGTGTTAAAGTTTACAATAAAATATATATACATATATTCAAAATATTTGGCCCCACTTTGAAGGACTGTAACTCCGCCTGTCTGCAACTTTGTATATATATATTTGTTTCGTTAAATTGCAATATTTTAGGATCCCCTACATGCACCTGCTCTGTGTGAGTTCTTATCAGGAACACCCTGTATATACTATAGGTAATAATATTGTGTGAAACTAACCAGGTACTTTGCGGACTAAAACCTTGACCAGCGTTGAATTACGTCCACATTATTTACAATACAGTAAATTTAACATAACCCCCAGAAAACTTATCACTTTTTGATTTTAAATTAAGAAGTCATTAATAGACATATTACTATATAAAAACTTTATTACAAATATGAAAACTGTATTATGAATATAAAGTTATACCTACTTATTCGTATTAAACAAATCTTCTCTCTTGATAAAGTTTTGTTCAGCTTCCAAAATTTTTGGATGCTCCATTTCTGTATTTCCATTGCCGAAATAATTTTGAATGTACTGTTCATAGATATCAAACAATTTCTTATTTTTATCAGCTTCTGCATTTTCTGGCAGAGCTTTTAAGAATTTAATTATAAAATTTACTTTCTCATATAAAGGCTTAATTGTATCAATAGTTTCCTTCTGCTGCTTGCATTTTGCTAAAAATACTTTTTCCTAAAAAATATCTGTTGTAGTAGTATTACATGATGTTTCAAAAAGTGAGGTGGGCAAACACGCTCCCATTATTAGGTTTTTTGTACAAAGTAGAAAACCCTAGTTGCTAGCATTTCCGCATTTTACATTTTATTCCTTAACTTATTTTAAGTTGGGTTTTCCCAACAAATTCTAACCCCTAGAAGGAGCTTTGTGAATTAAATATATTACTTTCAGCTGTAGCCCACATTTAGATATACTCACTTATTATACGTATACCCAAAGAGACACAACGACAGTGGTGGCAACAAGATATATTTTAACATGCATAAAAATGACACATATTTTACTCTATACATAAAAGTGATACCTTATTATAGTTTACTTAGTATTTAATGTTGAAAACCTCACCTTTTTCAATATTTACGTAATTACAAATATTGTAGAATATTACCCAATAAATTTATTCAATGCAACCTTTAAAAATACCACTATTACGAGTATATTGTTAAAAAAACAAGGCGCTAATGACCGCCGCAGGCAACTATCTCCAAATTCTCGTCAATGATGCCTAACCATTTCAAAAACTTGTGTACGTTGTTGACATTTGCCTTGTTTATCCGCATTCACAAACAAAGCCTGAAAAGTCTCCTTCTAGAGGTCAAAATGAATTGAGTTTTCCTAATTCTAAATCTTGTTATATGTAAAATTTCATTTTACACAAAAAAGATGCTCTTCGTAAATTTGTTAAAAATGCAGTTTCCGAAGAAAAAGCAATCCATGCAATAGTACTTATTTATCAAGTGTGTATGTGTCAAATTCCAAACTTTTCCATTTGTCATTATTTTGTATGACAGAAATTACAGTAAATTGGTTATTTTCTGATTTGAATAGTAATTTGTTCTTTGTGAATATTGTAATCACCTTAAAATGTTACTCTGCTCTGTTTGTCATGTGCTGCTACATAATAATAATGGAAACTACCAGCAGTTCAAACGCGTAAATATTGACTTTTGAGGAAGTGTTTTTAACACCTTTCTGTTACCAAAAATATTTTTCTATTGGGCAGCTGCCTAGCAGAAAATTTTTCAGAATAGTATCTAATTTCTGCTACAGCACTGTTAAAACATACCCCAAAAGTAATATTGTTATACAATTTTTGAATCCAAGGTTTGTAGAGGCCCTTAACGTGTGGGGGCCAAGGGGCTCTCAGTCCGGTTGCATAACTGTGCCTTCGACCCTGTATCACACTTGATAAATAAGTACTATTATAGAGTTTGTTGACTTTACGACAGTTTTTTGCATATCCTTCTTCTCTAAATTTATTAAGTGTCTTTTTTGTGTAAAATAAAATTTTCATAATATAATACGGCTTAGAATGGGTAAAACCCAACTTTCAACAGAAATGTTAGCAACTGGTGTACTCTATTTTGTACGTAAAAAACTAATAACACCAGCGTGTTCAGCATTACCAAAAAGAAACCTATGTCAAATTTTAATCAAATCTGTTAGTATTTAAAAAAACTACATGCAAAATTTGATTTTTTACAATTAAAATGAATGGTTCTTGGACATACATTTATTAAGCACCCCATTTATTTTTCTATCTATCTGTTTTATCAGCCCTAGCAATATTGCCATGTGTTTTTGAAACACCTTGTATATACAAACTATTTACACACATCAAATAGCAAATTGAAATTGCTTTGCTCTCTGCCAGTGGCGGCTGGTGAAATTTCAGGTCATATCTTAATAACCAGACATGGGACCCAAACCAAACTTTAGTATACAGGGTGTTTCAAAACAAAGCCGAAAAATTTCAGGGGGTGATTCCTTGTTGAAAATAAAAGGTAGTTTGTTATATAAACGTTGGGTTACAATTCAACCATTTGGGAGATATCGCGTTGCAAAGATGGCAGAAAAAAGAGTGTTTTTATTGTTTTTCTCGGAAATGAAAACCGTAGGAATGGTAAAATTTTGTGGAACTGTTACCATCATCAAAAGACATTTGTGACATATTTTTTCACTTTTTGAAAATAATTGGAAAGGGCTGAAATAAACTACCCCTTTCAGTTTTTTAAACCATACTTTCAAAAAACTTCCTTAACGATGTAGAAAACAATAAATTAGGTTAAGCCGATTCACTTAGAAACTTATTTCTCTCTTATATTTTGTTGATAAAATTAACTGTTCCAACGTTAAAAAATAAAATGTTAAGTATTGCACGTCGGGAAGAGGCAGTTTTACTACACCCATTATTAGGAAAACAAAAGGAATCACCCCCTGAAATGTTTTGCCTTTGTTTTGAAACACCCTGTATATGTACTGTGGCTATATAGAGAACTTCAGTAGAACGATTTTGCAGTTTGTGAAAAATTTTTTTAAAAAAACGTGGGCCTCAACTAAGCTTTCCAAATTGGCTTGTTTAAATTTCGAGAAACATTTTTTTACATAGACTATACATAATTCTTCCGATAGGTTTCAGATTTTATTAAGAAGTTTTAATTTTTGTTAAAGTTACAGCAGTTTGAAAATTAATGTTGTATTTATGATACATTCTAAAAATTTCAAAATCCTATAAATTCTACAAATATAGTTATTTTTTAATAAAACTTGAAACCTATTCGTAAAATTACATCGAGTTTATGGAAAAAAATGTTTATCAAAATTTAAAGAAGCCACACTGAAAGAAATCCACCAAGTGAGGGGCTTTGCTAAGATATTTTAGCTACAGTAGGTAAAATTTTGCACCCACAGCAAAAAATTAATGCTGCCACAAGTAAGTACGTTTTGCTGAAACGTCTTTGCTACCACAGCAAAAAAAAGTCTTATGGCTATAGGATAGCCCAGTTAGAATTTAATTTTAGTTCTATCTGTCCCAAGTGAGTTGCTTTGCTCGGGTAAGTCAATGTACTTTTTTAGAATTCATCCAGTTGGGGTTAGTCAGTCCTTATTTGTAGCAAATTAGGGCTCACTTAGGGTAAGTAAGCCCTCACTTAATAATTACCAGAATAAACCGGAATTCGATTCAGTGCGCATGTCCGATTGCGAGCACCGCATGTTGCGCATGTAGTTGTGTTTCACCCTCCTTCCTAACTTAGAGTTATGGAATGGTTATGGACGTTTTGTGCTCGTACAGAACAATTTGTTAACTATGAAACTTTCTGTGATTTTTGTGTAATGGGTTAGTATTTTTATTGTTTTATTATAAATATAGAAGTATATTTTAGACAGGGCGGTACCAAAATAAATTTGAAAATGGTTAGCTAGGAATAAATTGCCAATAATTGTTGCTATAAGTTCACATTTCAATTTTGTATTTGCAAATTTTTCTGTGATTTTTAGTGCAATTTTCTCGTCGACAATCCAAATCTTTTATTTTTTTGTTAATTTGGTTATCATCTTGCAGATTGTATTTGAAAATGCTCCATTGGAGACATATATTATTATATACTTAAATAGCGAATCTGCTACTTCTTTTATAATTATACACATATTATCCCTGTATTATTCTGTTGAGTTTTATAGTTTTAGTATAAACTTTTATGAAAATAAACAGAAATTGTGCTTTATATTTTAAGGTATTTTATTTTCTCATCCAGCACATTACAACATTACAATAACATCACAAAATAAAAATCAAACGCAATAAATTTTTTCACGATACCTACACCTAGTTAACTTGCTCACATTTTGATTAATTTATATAGAACTGTAAAGCTGCTGATTTACATTATGGGCATTTTTGTATTTGATGCTACCAACTCTACTCTATTTTTAATGATGTTTTAGCTTTAAAGACAATATTTACTTTTTTAAGCTATAGATCCGATGGCTTAATTTTTGGTCAAAATAGTTTTTAAAAATAAGTTGGACATGTCCATTGATATTATTCTCATTAGTTTGACAACTAATTTACAAAAATATATTTTCAACACTAGTGGCAGGATGTATGAAGTTTTTATAAGGACTTTGTTGCTTAAAATTATACTCATAGAACAACTAGGTTTTGACAATAGCATTCCATCTGCAAAGTGCTTTAAAACATACTATTAGTGAGGTAAGCCTAAATTTTCCTATGTATACTATATACTAATACCAATAATATCTAATGATGTATAATGACAAAAATTTTGCCTAGGAGAAAGGGTTTATGCTAAAAAAAAGATCAACAGCTCGATAATTTCAAATTGTAACATTGTTATTGACGTATTGCCGTATTTACATTTGTTGATATTGTATATTGTGCACCCAGGTACTTTATTTGGAAGTTCAAAAAATTGATTAACAATTGGTAATTTATTGCATTGTATTTCGTTCAAGGCGTATTTCATTATTTTTTTTAATGCACTTTTATCTTGCTGAATTTTATTTTGGTTCTCAAAGTTATCTTGATTAATACCGAATCACCCTGTATATGCCCTGCTATTGTAACAAAATACCCACCTGTGACAGAAAAAAGTTTCCTGTGATAAGTAGGTAAGTACTTTGCTAGAATAAATCACTGTTAATTCAAAGGTAAGTAGGCAATCTCGTAGCAGAAAATGATTTGTTCTTTTACCTGGACAAAGGACTCGCACTTAAGGCTGGGTCTGACTGGGACATTTTAGTGGAGTCAACTTGTGGATACCAATAAAGTTATTCTGCAATGTCCGGGTGTGATCAATAAGTTACCGTAACTTATTGATCACACGACATTTCAGGTCAATTTACTGGTATCCACAAGTTGACTCCACTAAAATGTCCCAATGAGACCCAGCCTTTACAGTTGTCTGAGTTGGCTTACTTAGGGCAACAAAGCTGCTCACTTGATGTTAATGAGTTGACTCAGTTGGGGTTAATCAGTTGACTCACTTGGGGCTAATGAGTTGACTCGTTGGGATTAATCAGTTGACTCACTTGGGGTTAATGAGTTGACTCACTTGGGGTAGCAAAGGGATCCTAGCAAAACTGTCTACTTACTGCAAGTGAGTTCTTTCCAGCAAAGCAGTTTTTCTTGTGGTAAGAAGGCAACTCACTTGGCGCCTATTTAATGCAGATATTTTGCTACGGTTAATGGATTTTAACCGTAGCAAAGTAATTCTCTCAGTACATTTTGAAAATTTGAGATGAGGCCCACGTTATTTTCAACTTTTTTTCACAAACTGTAAAATCGTTCTTCTTCTACCAAAGTTCTCTATATGGCCACAGTACATATACCCTAAAATTTGGTTTGGGTCCCATGTCTGGCTATCGAGGTATGGCATACCTGAAATCTCACCAGCCGCCACTGCTCTTGCTCAACTCGATCACCACAAAAACAAACATAAAGAGACAAAATAATAAAACAATGCGAAATATTAAAGTATTGTGTTCCCATGATCACATAATAAAAATTCAGGGTCACAGAAATGTGACAAATTTGTTACTGGGCAAATTTTGTTTGGCACATTTTTTAAAATTAGTAGTTAACCAATTATAGCCATATTGCATTGCTTTTTGCTTACCCTATATAAATACTTAAATTAGTGGCAGAGTTAAGAGAGTTTACTTTTTTTATAACGAATGTACAAATAAAGAAAAATTAAATGAATAATTAGGTAGCCTAAAGTTTGGTTTGGGTCCCATGTCTGGCTATTGAGATATGGTATACCTGAAATCTCACCAGCCGCCACTGCTCTCTGCTCAACTCGATCACTACAAAAAACAAACACAAAGAGACAAAATAATAAAACAATGCGAATCCAAACAACCGAAATGGTCTGAAATTTTTTACTTGTAGTACCTATCTAGTATTTTATAGTTATTCTTACCCTTAGGAGCTCCTTTCCCAATTCTGCTACTTCTTTTTTTAACTGAATTATGTCTTCATCGGAGTATTGCTCAGTGTTGTATTTATCTTCATTTAGAATAACATTCTTTGGTATTGCAAATATTTTTTTGGCTTCTTCCTGCAATATCGGTAAATATATACAAAATTTTCTTGTGAACTATTTATAAGTTATATTTTAAATTAAAAGATTACAAAACAAATGGTGTTAGAAATTGTCCTATAGCAAAACAGCAAAATAGAGCTAGGTTTATAATGCACATTGACTACTTCTATTAAAAATTTTTTAAATAGTTTCTTAAAATTTCATATTCAATTTTACTGCTATACAGCACTAAATCATAAATGTAAAAAATATGTAAGAACAGAAATGTTTAATAAACTTTCTGTTAGATAAGTATATTGTAAAAAATATTTCTAGTAGGTATACTGCTAGAGTAGAGCATATTTAGTTACCTTAAACTTTTCTAGAGGAATTTTTACACTTTCCATGTAAGTTGTATAAATTTCAACAATTCTTTGGTGCCGTAACGTTTCATCGATATGTTGTTCTTTTAAAGCCGTTTCCATCTCTTTTAATGCTACTTTTACAGCTTTACAAACTAGATCTTCAACTACAATTTAATAAACGTTAGATTTGTAAGGTTAAGTGGAATTTTACTCACAATCTTCGCATAACTCTGTTGAACTGAAATCATAATATTGTTTTTCATATTCATCTGTTGCTAATCTTTCATCATCAATCATGTTAAATTGCCGGTTATAAACTAAATTACTGAATTTTTTCTAATAATCGGTTTGAAGCCTCCATAGACCTTATAAATCATGGACAAGCCCAAAACCGTTTTCTGCCTATACAAATCGTTGATGCTCAGATGTGTGCGACAGAGATAGAGCTAGTCCGGGCAAATACCCACAGATCATTGGCCGAAAAAAACAAAAACCGTAAATGACAGACGTATGACATTTACGGTGACAGACCGACTCCACCATAGTTTATGGGTCTTTAAAAACTATTACTAAAAAACACACTAAACACAACTAAATCACAAAAGGCACAGAAATCATTAACAATATTAACAGGAAAGGTTTTGTTAGGTTATGTTTATATATTTTTCTGTCATAGAACATCTGTTTTTGCCCGGACTAGCTTCATCTCTATTGTACACATCAGGACACCGAACATCTCTTTCTAGGTCCTGTCAATGATTTATAAGGTCTATGGAAGCCTCAAATCTCAAATTTAAATCAATGTCAAGTCAGTCACAGAACACGTCAAAGTCAAATTGTCAGATATCAGATTATCTATGGTCCTGATTGTCAAACTTGTTGCGTTCCGATCGTGCACCATGGTTATTCTTCTTCTCCCATGGGGCATGGACATTTAACCAGTTACCAGTTTAACATTTGTTTATTTTTCTAAAGACCAGCACCGTAAAGTTCATCTGAGATCTGCTGGTTGCTCATATTTTCTTATCTTGTTGTGCAATTTTTCATTTTAAAGGAGTTAGTGGACAAATACAACAAAGGCTCTTCTTGCTCAGGGGCAACAACCGAGCTTTCACACACCGAAAAGTTTCCTCAGAAGATAGAAAAAGCACCCAAGGTTAAAATAGTGGATTCTAGTTGAAATATATTTTTAGTTACAAGTTGTAACTGTTTATTTTTAAAAATGTTATTAATATATTTATTGCTTTAGAATTTAAATTTTCCATTAACGTTTCGATTGACATTGGATTTATACCAATTGCTTTTGTTAATTCATGATGTATGTCCGCTTGGTAAAATATTTATTGGACATTCCAGTAATATGTGATTTATTAAGTCACCTATTTGACCACATTCACAGTATGGATGCTCTAATATACCTATTCTATATACATGTTTGTTTGTTAGGGTATGTCCTGTTCTGATTCTAATTATTGTTGTCTTCTGTCTTTATATGGGAATTTAGAAAACCAGGGATTGGATGGAAACTCATTACTTATTATTTGTATATATTTCGATTTCGTAAAATTTAATCTGTTTTTCCATTCTAGATTCCAATTAATTTTAATTTGGTTTCTTATTATTGGAAGAATGTCATTTTTGTCTGCTTTTATTTCCAGTGGAATGTTCAAGTTTCTTCCAATGTTTGCTAAGGTATGTGCCATTTCATTTCCTTTTATGCCTGTGCGACCCGGTATCCAAGCCAATTTTATGTCGAATCCATTTTGGCATGCTTCTATTAGGAGCCTTTTTGTCTTGAGTGAAATTGCATCGTTGTCTTTGTGGACCATGAATTATAAAGACTAGAAACTGTCTGTCATAAAAATTTCGTCTTCCCCGTCTTCGTTCAATCTAAGAGCTCATATTACTTTCTCCCCACAAGTCAGGGACTAGTTTGAAACTATCACAAATGTTCGACTATCGTCTGCTAAATCCACTGAACGATATACGATGCGATATGGAATGCGTTTAGTCCCATTGCGCATTCAAATAAAGGTACCAAACCTAGGAGCAGACAAAAGGAGGCACATGAAACTCGGCAAAGACACACTTAATTGGTTATGCATGTGGGTGGGAGAGAGACAACCATCTGCACGTACGATATGAATTGTGTATGTGTTCTTAATTTCCCATTGTAAACACGTCATTGGCGTACAGTGTGGTTTGTTCTTTTATCTTGTATCTCAGTGTTAATCTTTGTGTATTTTTGTGGGTGTTATTGTTGGAACATGTCATGTTTAATAAGGGACTGTAAAATTAACCAGCATATACCACGAAATAATTCTTCATATTCAGAATTCAATTCCATTTCAATTCACAATCAGCTGAGCCCCTACTGCTCCGCCATTGCTAGAGACACAAAACAAAATATGGCGCTGATCATAAATAATCTATTCGCGCAGCTTTTAGCGCATTCCAGTCATCATAATATAAAATTACATTTCAGTGGCTAAATCGCGTCGCCATTGTAATAGCACGGCTGCTGCTCTTTAGCCGACGACGATTCGTCCAACTACTTCAGTTACAAGCACCGAAAACACATTCACAATTTAACTATAGCCACGGCACGAATTCAGACGGCTTAACGTCATTCGAACAAATGAATAATTATATAATCATTATATTTTCATTCAAATGTTTCAGAAACTGCAACTAAGTATAATAATACTATACAATTACTTTAAATGTTTGCATTATATATTGTAGGAATTTGCAAAAAAATATTGTTTTTAACGCAATCAAATATCGAAAATTATGTTGACAATAAAAACGATTGCGTAACGTCAGCTGTGACATAAGTCACAGAATTCTTGCCGCGACTATAGTCGAATATAGTTTAACAGTTTGAAACCAATCTCGGACTCTTGTGAAAATAGAACTTAGATTTGTTCCAACCACAGCAAGAATCGATTCCGAACCGCCCAGAACTATCCAGTCAGTTCAGTTGTTAATGTTTGTACTTTCGGCGAATGCAACGTAAGACGGAGGTCAAACATTTCTGACAGTTCTGAACCAGTTCTCAACGGTGGTTGGAACCACTGAAATGTAGGATACCGTTTTTGTCGTGCGGCTCTCGTTAGCTCTCGGTAGCTCCCGCCGGCTCTCGGTTCTGTGCTCTCTAGTTCTTGGCACTCTTTTTAATTTTTAACAGATTGCAGCGATCGCAGATAATTTTAGCCACGCTTTAGCGGTAATCTGTTATGTTTACGTTCCACTTTTTGTGATTTTTTCTCTATTTTTATTTTTTATTTATCAGCAAAGACATACTTCATTGGTTATGTATGTGGGTGCAAGACAAACAATCATCTGCACGTACGATATGAATTGTGTTCTGAATTTCCCACTATTTTGTCTGTAAACACGTCATTGGCGTACAGTGTGATTTCTTCTTTTATCTTGTATCTCGTTAGTGTTATTGTTTGTGTATTTTTGTGGGTGTTATTGTTGGAACATGTCATGTTTTATAAGGGACTATAAAATTAACCAGCATATAGCACGAAATAATGCTTCATATCCAGAATTCAATTTCATTTCAATTCACAATCAGTCCCTACTGTTCCGCCATTGCTAGAGGCACACAACAAATATGGCGCTGATCATGAATAATCCATTCGCGCAGCTTTTAGCGCATTCCAGTCATCATAATATAAAATTATATTTCAGTGGTTGGAACAGACCTCAAACATGCGCTGATTGCGCTGCATCGTTGAGTGAGAATTTATAGATAGAGGCGCAACCTTATGGTGAAATGCGTATACACTTTTGGGCCCGAGATAGTATTAGGTAGAAGCAGCTCTTTGATTCTAAGATTCATTAATTTTTCGACAAGTTATTGTTCACGGAGGTTTTCTTTGCTTGTTAAACTATTGAATCACACAGAACACTCAAAAATTGACTGTCGTTAACAACAGTTCTCGACAGACGGACAAATCTCGGGCCCAAAAACCCATACTGTAAAACACGGTGTAACATAACGGAACGTCAGACATGAAGGCCTTTATTTCTTGTCCGTGTTTAAAAACATTTTGCCCTATAGATATTTTCTATTAGGGCCTTTGTTTTCAAGATACAGGGTGTTAAACTTGTAGATCGTATACGCATTTCGCCATTAAGGTTGCGCCTCTATCTATAATTTCTCACTCAACGGCTGCATACTGCATAGTTAGTTAAGCCGGTCCCAGACGATGTGGCGAATGCCTTCCAACGTTGGACACATCACCATTTACCACATCGTGTGGGCGGGCGCTGGTAAATTGCATGTGTCCAATGTTGGCAACCTAACCTATCTTCAAACTTTTGAAGTTATACTTCTTGCGCCCGTTAGACACATTGGGATGGGATGTTGGTCGAGAAACCGCGTCACGCTCAAAAGGAAAGAAATTTTTAAGAACTTTATACAACCCACTATACAGCGTGGAGAATTACTGGTTGTGGACACCAACATAAATTTACTAAAACCTTACTACAAATTTTTAAGAACTATTTTTTTTTAAAGAACTTTTTTTTCTTTTTTTTTTTGTACGTTCAGGCTTTGAAAGGATGTTTTTTTTTTTTTAAAGAAGTATATGTTTTCAAGGTGTAACATGTTTTGTATTTTTGCTCGTATTGTGATCTTTAAATCCTCTAATGTATTTTTGTAGATCATACTTTTACGAGAAGGCTTTAGATGATTTAAAAGCCAGAATACAAGCAGAAATACAAAACATTACACCTAATGTGGGTGAAAACATATAAATAATTCTAAAGATAAGTAAGACCACTGTTTCTCAAAAATTTAGTTATGTATAATCTACATAACATTTTATACCAACAGAAACAAGAACATCTGACGATTTCAAAAAAGGAACATTACCTACTTGCCAATTATAAAATTAAAGTATTGTGTTCCCGTGGTGACATCTGATCACGTAATAAAAACATGGTCACAGAAATGTGACAAATTTGTTACCGGGCAAATTTTGTTTGACATATTTTTTAAAATTAATAGTTAACCAATTATAGCCATATTGCATTGCTTTTCCTCACCCTGTATAAATACTTAAATTAGTGTCAGAGTTAAGACAGTTTAATTTTTTTATAATGAATGTACAAATAAAGAAAAATTAAACGAATGACTATTCGTTTAATTTTTAATCAAGTGGCATATTAATTTTGATCAGAAGATTTAGTCGATAATTGTTAGCGTTAATTTAATCATTTTTTCTAGTAAAGAATATCAAATATCTAAACCATAAAAACTTCTTCCAAAATTTTTTTTTGTCGTGAAATTAATTAATTAATTAATTCTAAATTAATTGAAATATTGTATGATATAAATTTAAATTTAAATAAATAATGTCTTTTCATAATTTGTTTTGCAACAAGTGATCTACATTTTACTGACTTATAATACTTATATTGTTTTGCATGGCTCTGAGTATGGTGTAATGGATTATTTGATCCGTTACAAAAATTAATTGTTTGGTCTAGGTGGAAACTGTGGAGGTCAAATTTAGTATATAGATCTTATAGATATAGTTCATAAATTGTCTATACTTTTCAGTTACGCAAGATTCGAGAATGTGGGATATTATAACAATATACAGTTCAATGCAATCATTTCGTTCCATGGGAATTTATACGTCAAATTGTATTACATCAATGGCTAGAGATTAAATAATTGTAAATCGTGAATACGGTTTTATATTCTATAAGAATAGTAGCTAAAAGTTTGTAGGTATTATTTAAATAG
This sequence comes from Monochamus saltuarius, assembly GCA_025584915.1. Lineage (NCBI taxonomy): Eukaryota > Metazoa > Arthropoda > Insecta > Coleoptera > Cerambycidae > Monochamus > Monochamus saltuarius. The sequence goes on along the minus strand of CM046721.1, from coordinate 73,523,704 downwards.
TTTTTAAGAATTAATACCAACATTTTAAAGTAGGTATGTAAGAAATAAGTAGGTGTAAATATGTTGAGGACTTATTTTGTGGGTGCCTCTTGATTTTTCATTATTTGAAAGAATGCAACAAACAATAACTCTTGCATTCAGTATCATATAAATACCTCATAAAAGACAAACATAATAATACAGGGTGTCTCAGAAACACGGGCGTAGCCAAGGGGGGGGGGTTTGGGGGTTCAAACCTCCCCCGAAATAAGCAAAATATTACCTAATATTATAGCGAAAAGTGACGAGGAGTGAAAGAGAGTTAAATGATTATGACACTGCTTCCCGAAAGCAACATATCAGTGGTTAAAGCAGAACTTGAAGTATGGAAAACAGTGATGACAAGTATCTCGCCTACCTCAAAATCTAGTTTGGAATGCCTAGATATGTGCGATAAAAACCTTTATCCTAATATTTACACATTACTACAAATCTTGGCTACCATTCCTGTATCCACTGCTACCCCAGAAAGGTCTTTCTCCAGCCTAAGGAGACTGAAAAACTATCTACGAAACACTGAAAACACACAAACACAAGTGAAAACAGACTTAATGGTTTGGCTCTCATGAACATTCACTATGGAACAGAAATTCATGCAGATGAAGTAGTGGATATATTTAAAAGAAAAAGCCGGAGATTTCTTCTTTAATGGTTTTAGATTTAGCGCAGAGGAACGAAATTAATTTAACCATTTCATTTAAAGTTAAGAACTTTCTTTATAAATACCTATGTCGTAATTTTTCCGATGAATATATAGATATTAAATTTCATGTAAGTATATTTTTGTTGTCTTATTTACTTCAAACCAACTCCCCTCCAAAACTAAATCCTGGCTACGCCCGTGCTCAGAAATCATCGTAAAGCCGGAAACGGGCGATAGGCCAAGTCGTGACAGTTATTAGTCTTTGTCATGTACTTTTCAAATTATAAGTATCAAAAAATAAATTGGAAAAACTGACATCCTGTGATGATCTATCAAGTCCTGTGACTACAAATATTAATGTTTCGTCAATCTTTTTTCTGTAATGTAATCATGAATAACCCTTCTGTAAATTACAGTTTAAAATTCAAACATAACTGCCTCAGTTTCAAATAAAATGTTGGATTTTTGCCAACATTAAATTCAAAATAATTACATCACCCGACTTTAACCAACTGTACTGTAAAAAAAATGTACTACACTATTTTGGCAAGTAATTTTAAAATATGGCGCATTAAGTCCGTATTCTAAAATGGTATCTGGAATCTGGAATTAAGGGGAGGGTAGCAAAAAGGCCACAGCCCCATTGGGCCCCTTGTACCTTCTCCCATTAGGAGATCAGTCCACCTGAGCCGCCAGCCAGCCTAATAAGGAGAAAAAGGTGGTGACGTTGCTCAGGGGGATCTCTCTAATGTAGGCCATCGCTCTCCCAACACGGATTCTCTTATTGACGAGATGGCAGTGCACTCACAGAGTGCATGGATTACTGTCTCGTCTTCCTGTTCGCAACCCCTACAAAGAGGTGTATTACACTTCCTCATGTTATAGAGGTGATTTCTTAGCCAGCAGTGTCCAGTTTGAATACCTGTCACTAGACGAAGGTTTGTCCTAGACATAGCCAGGTACTTTTTGGCTGTATCCTTGCAGGGGTACTCTAGGACCTCCTTAGCAAAATTACAGCCATTTGTTTCATCCCAACGTTTCATAAACTCTTTATGGGTGTCTCCTTTGATAATTTCAACAAATGCTGACAACGGAAGCATACTGGAGGGACCGGGTCCAAAAATATTCAGACCCGATGCACTCCTAGCCAGTTTGTCAGCTACTTTATTGCCATTGCACCGGTCGTGTCCCTTTACCCAGCATACAGATACGCTGTTGTTAGCTGAGGCCACTACTAGTGCCTGATGGCATTCCCATGCTGATCTAGCTGTTATCTTATGATTACGTAAGATCAGTAGTGATTGTCTACTATCTGTGTAGATTCTAATGATTTTGCCCGTTGTATCTCTACGGGCAATTTCTTTAGCAGCTATGGTTATACCTGCTAATTCCGTTTGTACTATGGTAGCATGCCTATCCATTGCCCACTGATAACGAATATGCAAGGATCTGGAATAAATCCCACATCCTGCACCTTCCTTCTTTTTTGACCCGTCTGTGTAGATGTTGATAACATCTTCACTGGCGGTCTCTTCAATCCTGATAAGTACCGTGTAGGGTCTGTCAAACACAAACTTGGGAGAAATGCTGTCAGTGTCTGCCTGCAAGAGGGGCATCTTTCTGACGACCCCACTCCACAGGCGACTTCTAGCTTCTCCACATCCTATATCAGGTATAATACCAGTATTTTTGAGGCAAAGCATAGTTGTCACAGCCACTCTTAGGTAAATATCCAGAGGTGGTAGACATAACATCATCTCCATTGGTAGGTGTCGTACGCATAGCTCCAGTTATGCTTAGGCAGGCAATCCTTTGTACCTGGCTGAACTTTTGTTTAGCTGTCGTCTGTTGGACTTTCGGCCACCAGACGACAGCTCCATAGGCTAACATTGGTCTCACAATGGCAGTGTATATCCACATGACCACCCTTGGTTTCATTCCCGAGGTTTTACCAACGGTTCTGCGGCACTGCTCATAGGATATGTACGCCTTTTTTAGTCTTCTCTCTAAGTGAAGATTCCATGTTAGCTTCAAATCAAGTGTGACTCCTAGGTATTTCGAATCTGATTCGAAGCTTAGCGTAGTGTTTAGGAGAGTTGGTGCCTTTATGGGCCCTATTTTCCTCTTCCTCGTGAAGAGAACCATTTCTGTCTTCCTGGGGTTGACAGACAGAGCATGGTCCTCACACCACTCTTCAACGGCTCTTAGGGCTGTTTGCATTATTTGGCAAAGAATCCCTTCAAACCTTCCACTAATCAGCATGGTAAGATCATCGGCATAAGCGATGGTATCGATGCCAATTTCCGAGTTGAGGTGATGCAGGATACTGTCCAGAACCAAGTTCCATAGCAGTGGTGATAAAACGCCTCCCTGCGGGCAGCCCCTTGCAACAATGCCTCTTAATGAGGCATCCGCCACGCTGATTTGTATGGCTCTTTTAGTGAGCATATTTGATATCCAATCACAGATGGTAGGAGAAACTCTTCTTTCCACAAGGGCTGAATTAATTTTGGAGAAGGTTGTTTTATCAAACGCTCCCTCTATATTTATGAATACTACCAGGGTGGACTCTTTATTGTCCAGTGATTTTTCGATCCTGCCCACAACTTGGTGAAGGGCAGTGTCGGTGGATCGCCCTGGAGTGTATGCATGTTGATTAGGGTGTGACTGTCTACCCATCAGTACACTGTCCCTTATGTATCGTTCACACAGCTTCTCCATCGTTTTCAACAGAAACGAGGACAGGCTGATAGGTCGATACGCCTTTGGGGTGGTGTAGTCCAACCTACCTGTTTTGGGAATAAACACAACCCTTACTTCCCTCCAAATCTTCGGAATGTAAAGGTGTGCAAAGCACAGCCTAAACATCCGTTCCAGGTGCGGCATTAAAGCATCCAAGCTCCATTGTAAAAGGGCTGGATAAATGCCGTCAATGCCTGGTGATTTGAAGGGTGAAAAGGTTTGCACTGCCCATCTTATTTTATCTTTAGTAACAGTCTGGTTGGCAATTTGCCAATCCATGACCAACGGTTGATTCTCAGTTTCGTCTGACCGTTCTTCCCGTTCCATCGGTGTGGATCCTGGGAAGTGGGGCTGCATCAGCAGTTCCAGACTTTCATTTAGATTAGTGGTTGTTTCACCATCCTCTCTAGTTAGTAAACCCAAATCATGGTCTTTTTATTTTGCAAGGACTTTACATAGCCTAGCAGTCTGCGAGTTGTCTTCAATCTCTTCCAAGCATCCCTTTGTCTTTTCCTGACTAGTTTTTTGAAAAGTCTCTAGTGGGTTTTGTACAGTTCCCAGTCTTGTCTAGTCATTTTTGCCTTATTAAATGCTATCCTGGCCTTCTTCCTCAGTTCGCTCAGTTCCCGGTTCCATCAACTAGCGGTTGCACCAGACTGCTGGGCTGATCTGAGGGGGCAGGATGTTATAAAGGCTTCCTTTATGGCAGATTGTAGAGTATCCACAAATACCTCAATCTCTCCATTATTTTTAGGTTCCTGATCTTGTACCACTACCAGGTTCTCCCGGAGGTGACATAGATATCTATTCTTGTCAGTTCCTCGAGGGTCCCGGAACAGTTTTAAAGGAGTCTTAGTTAGATTAATCTCAAAATTTATCCAGCGATGATCTGACATAGAAGCAGTATCTGCAACATGCTTGTTCCGGATTACCTTAGATATACACGCCGTAGTTAAAGTGACGTCTATTAATGTCTGAGTTCTAGAGTTAACAAATGTCGGTACACAGCCTTTATTGCTTATATAAAGGTTGCTTGCGTTAATATAATCATATAAAGACTTACCTCTTGTGTTGTTGTCTTCACTGCCCCAGGCTACATGGTGTGAATTAGTGTCACAGGCCATGATAAGTTCCCATTTCTGGGCGCGGCAGTGTGCCACCAGTTCCTCCATCTCCTTGTTGGTGGTGGCCGAATTCTCTGGGAGGTAGACTGATGCCATGACAACCACAGTCTGTTTACCCTTGACTACACAGTCTACTTTCACGGCAGTCAGATCAGATGTTGAAAGGTGTTGTAGTGGTTGGGTTTTGATGTTGCGAGGGGTGTATATCGCCGTCCTCGGCCTGTCTGTATTGGGTGTGCTGAAAATACGCCCGGTTAGTTTGGTTAGACCCGAAACCCTGGATTTGACTATCCAGGGTTCCTGTATTAGTGCCAGTGTATCCTGCTCCACATCACGGCCACGGCGGCATAACGCAGCCGTGGCCGCACGACTGTGTTGCAGGTTACACTGTACAACACTTACCTTAATATCACCAACCATCTTGAAGCATTATGGTGGCTGTTCTTATCCTCTCGAACCTCCTAGGAGGAGGGGAGGATTTCCTCTGCTTCCTGAGCCAGGGATGGAGGAGTTGAGGAGGCAGCTGCATTCGCATGATATTCCGCCTCTCCAGCCTCTATCTCCATCTGCTCCTGCTCCGGTGGTCTAGGGGCAGTTGATACCGGCCCAGGGTTTGTTTTCACCTTGAGAACAAGGGATTGGAAGATGTAGAACATCTTCATCGACCTTGTCTCAAGGGTTCTTAAATCCTCGTCTCCTATACCGAAGACGAGTAGATAGCCACGTGGGGCAGCCTTAACCTCGTAGTGGAACAGGCCCACCTGTTCACACTCACCGTGGGTTCTGACGTGCCAGGTGACGAATTACCACCTCCTTCTCCTCGAGGTCGCTTTCGGCTTCCACGGGGATCCAGAGTGTGGCTTTCGTCATCCTTGGCAGCTGGTCAGAGCGCACCACGGTAAGAGCACTGCCCTCCCAGGGTTGCAGTCTTCCCACTGCGTCCGCTAGCCATGACCGCGTAAATTCATCTTCGCAGACAACCCTGATGATCTCACCAGAGTATGTCCACGAGTGAAACGCAGGAACTTTGACAGTAGAGTCAGGAGTTGGTGAAAGACTCCTTTCCAACTCCTTCCTCACTGCTTTTTTGACAAGGCTCTCCTTGTTCATGGAAATTTTCCCATAAGGATTATCCTTGTCAATGATGGCAACGCTAAGATGTCCTAGGGTCCCTTCACTGTAGGTAGTGGCGGAGCGGACCTGTTTAGCCCTATTATATTTCATCGGAGTAATATCCGATGAAGTCCCCGACCTAATCCTCTTTTGTAAGGTGGCGCTCCATGTGGGTGCCCTCCTTCTTGGACTGTGGTTGTGCCTGAGAAGGTGGCAAACCTTTGGGTTTGCCAGCCGTCTGCGTAGGATTATGCCCACCAGACATTGTGGGCTGCGCCAGAGGAGTAGATGCGCATTTGGAGGAAGGAGCTGCAGTCGCTGCTCGAGCCTCCTCTGTCGCGCTTTCTTCCTCCTCTTGGCCTCAGCGCCACAAATTCCTTTGCCCCTATGGGGCATTTTACTGGCCCCGGTTGAGGGCCAGTTTGGGACGACAGTCCCGGCTGTGGTGAGCGTTTGTTGTACAGATTGCGGCGAACGTTGCCGCTCTGCCGCTAATGGTAGCAGCGAGCGTTGCCGCTCTGCCGCAAGGTTTGGCAGTTAAATTATCCATGCGGGATTATTTTGTGTTCATCTACCTAGTATGATACTAGCTAGATTACTTCTTTGTTTAGGAAAAAAAAATTTTTTTAGTGGAACCGGATTTCAGGCCAATTTTGTTTAATTATTTAAAATGTCGGTAATGCAGCCTGAACATTTTTATGTTTTAATTTTAAACTGTAATTTACAGAAGGGTTATTCATGATTACATTACAGAAAAGATGTCAGTTTTTCCAATTTATTTTTGATACTTATAATTTGAAAAGTACATGACAAAGATTTTTTTATATTTTTCTAATAACTGACTTGGCCTATCGCCCGTTTCCGTCTTAACGTTGATTTGTTGGACACCCGTATATCTAATAATTAATGATACTGACATTAGTATTTGTGGATAAGCTTATAAAACCATTGATACTGATTACGACAATGATAACCGTGACAGTCACAATGACAGTGACAATGATAATGATTATGTCTGTTCTAACCCCGTTGAGAAATGGTTAAAAACTGTCAGAAATATTTGATCAGCTCCCGTCTTACGTCGCATTTGCCGAAAGTACATTAACAGCTCAACTGACTGAAGAGTTGAAGAGTTCTGGACTGTTCGGAATCGATTATTGCTGTGGTTGGAACAAACCTGATAATAAAGGGTAAACGATAATGATGAAGCTGCTTGGCCACTAAAGAGAAGCGGCGTGAAGCGAGAGCGTCATTTTGATCAAATGTCCGCGCACTAGGAAAACACAACGGAAGATGTTTCCCTTTGGTTGTTTCATGCCAGTGTAGGTATGAGCTGAGGATAAAATGACATTTCCTTTCGCTTTGTGCCATTTCTCGTCAGTGGGCACACAGCATAACTACACTGACAAGAATAAGCCGAAGACAACTACGACGACAATGCCGATGGCGCTGCATATCTACAGGATGTTAGAGGTTTGACAGCCACAACTTCAGTATGAGGCAGAAAAAGTATAAATGAACAAAAGTTAAATCGTGCAAGGGCATAACTCAAGCCGTTTTTAAAATAAGTCGAGTTATTATTTCAAGGAATTGTATCACAACGTGGCAACAGTACGAATACACGAACTAGTTTGTTGCGCCAGCTGAGCGTGTTTGCGGGTTGCTTACGATGCGCCAGCTTGTTTTTTAGTGAAAAATCCAAAGATAAACAACTATGGTGAAAATTAATTAAATTAGTTAACGTAACTTATCAGCGTTTTATTTTGAACAGAGAATGGTAGAACTAATGATATTTTTAGTATTAAGATACTGTTTAAAGAGTTTAAATTATTAAATGTTTGAGACAGCAACATAACTTCAAAATCAAAATACAGTGCCATTTTTAAATATCGAACTAAGTTTGTAGCTTTGCGATTTTAGCGATTATCAGTAGAGAATAACATCTTAACAAGAGTATACAAGGTGTAAATGAATATAAGCGAAAATATTCCTTGTGGAAAATAAGGCGTCTTTCATTTAAAAAATATGTCTATTACTGTAAAATATCAACCCTATGCCAATCATGCAATGCAGTTGATATTATATGTATATTTTTTGTGCTCAAAAATTGTTAGTTTTACGAATAAACTACAGTAGACCTTTTTAAGCAGTGAGGTAGCAATAAGAAAAACAGTATGGTATATATGAAACCAGTTTTAGGGGTGCCTTTTCTACCCCTTACAAGCGTATCTAAAAATCGACAAATTGTTTACTGAGTTGTCACCTCTTTTTGAGATGCCACTGGCCCGGCCTCAGATATTATATAGTGGGAGCTAGGTCGTGGTTCGGAATAAATGTATGACTATTTTTTATAAATTTTATTCAGATGTTAATTGTTGAGCGCCTCGAACCGTTGAGGTCGCCGTATTTCTCGCCGTAAAGTGACCAAATTTGTGGTGTTTTTTAGGTACTGAAATCTTGAAAAATAAAACACCGTAGCCCTCGGAAGAATCTTGACCTCCACTATTAGCCGCCTTATTGGTTCCTCAGATATGTTTTTCAACTTAAGCCCAAAGTCCAATTTGAACCAGTAATGACTAATGTATGCCCAGCATTAAAACTCCAAAAATATGAAATTATACCCTACTTACAATTTATGTCATACTTGTTGGATTACCTCCTCATTTGAACTTTTAATTAATATTCGATAAAAATATTGGTAATACGTCGATTTCCTTAAATTGGCAATTAACTATGAACATAAAAAACTTGAACCTATTTGTTTTGTTTGCGTTAAAAATAAAAATATTAATATCAACGAGAGAATAGCGGACTGCCCGTAATTTTCCAAAAAGAATGAGTGGGTAGTAAAAAGCGACTTACCAGGAAATCTTGCCGTGGGTACGTCGGAGAGGGCCCTCTGATGTCGTCTCGATCGTTCTTCGAAGCAGGGAAAAGGATTTAGCGGAAATAGAAATTGCGTAAAGCGGTGGAAAACACTGGTTTTTCACTAAGAACGGTTAGACTTATTCAAATAGTCATTAACAACTAACTGGGAATTTTTGGAAGGAGGTCGCAAACCCAGCTCATTCTGTCCGCGCAAATAAAAGAAAAAGAGCAAAAGTAGATAAGTTTTTACTTTGAACGGACATACAGGGCGCGGATTATTTTGAAAAGTAAACTATTAATAATGCTCAATATAACAAGATATACTCGAGTCAAGAATTCAGACGTCTTACGTCACGGCTGACGTTACACATTTGTTTTTATTGTCAACGTAATTTTCGATATTTGGTTGCGTTAAAAACAGTCATTTTTGCAATTTAGTGCAATTTATAATGCAAACTTTTAGTGTAGTATATAGTTTTATTACTATCAGTTGCAGTTTCTTAAATATTTTGATGAAAATGTAATGAATTATTCATTTGTTCGTATGACGTAAGTCGTCTGAATTCTTGTCGCGAGTATACAATTAACTTATAATTAAACTAAAAATAAGACAAATACGTAACATTCTGGCCCACCAAAATGCTATGCATTTTCGAAGGCAGAAACGGGCAATGGGCATAATTTTATTAAAGGTCGTTTAAGAACACCATTAACCGTGTTTACGTCAGCTACTCGTACAGTTCCATCGGTACCAGGGTAAAGAGTTGAGATTCGGCCAAGTCGCCACTTAAGAGGAGGAAGACAATCATCCTTAATTAGGACTAATGTACCAATTTCGGGAGAAACAGAAGGTTGCAACCATTTGCTCCGTTGCTGCACTGTATGCAGATATTCGCGGTGCCAGCGTTTCCAAAGATCTTGGTTCATTCTTTGCAAAAGCTGCCAACGATTCAGACGATTTAATTTTATATGAGTTAAGTCGGAATCTGGTACAGTGGTAAGAGGTTCGAGAGTCAGAAATTGGCCATGTGTTAATACAGTCAAATAGTTCGGATCAGAACTGAGCGGAGTTATGGGGCGTGTATTGAGAATTGCTTCAGTCTGACACAGAATTGTATAGAATTCTTCGTAAGTCAAAACCTGATCACCCATTACTTTAACGAGGTGACTTTTCATTGACTTAACCCGGCCTCCCAAAGTCCCCAAAATGAGGCACAGAAGGGGTATAAAATGCCAGACTAGGCGTTCGGTTGACGCGGCTAGGCGGGTAAAATTTAAGAGTTCCTTATTAGCTTTGACAAAACACGTGCCGTTGTCACTATACAGATGACTAACGCGGCCACGGCGAGCAATAAATCTCCGTAAAGCTGCTAAAAGGAGTCTGCGGTTAAGTCGCATACGAGTTCAATGTGAATAGCTTTAATAGATAAACATATAAACAAGCACACATATGCTTTGTAAGTTTTAGAACCACGACTTTTACTAAGAGTTATGTTAAAAGGTCCTGCATAATCAACACCTGAATGCGAAAACGGTTTATTAGGCGATACTCTGGGTGAGGTAAAGCACCCATTAAGGGTTGAAAAGGCTGAGGATTAGTTTTAAAACATTTAATGCATTTAGAGAGAACATGACGTATAGCGCGTTTAGCGGATAAAACCCAGAAATTTTGAACAAGTAAAAATTGAACTGCTTGATGTCCGGCATGAAAATATTTCAAATGGATATTTTCAATCAACAAATAAGTTAATCTACTTTCTCTAGGTAACAATGCTGGATGTTTTTTGTCATATAACATACCAGAATGATGCAATCTTCCTCCTACTCGGAGTATTCCTGATGGATCAATAAAAATATTTAATTTTTGAAAAGGTTTTGGAAGTTTTTTATGTGTCAAAATTTTATTAATTTCTTCCGGAAAAGCAATTTCTGGTTCGCGCTTGGTTAAAGCCAGCAAGGCACTGTGATGTTCTTTTTAAGGAAAACGTCCCTTTAATTTAGTATTTGGATATCGACAGTTATTTAAAAACGTAAAATACAACTTACAATGCGCGTTAAGTGATTTAAAGATGAATGATTATTAAGTAAAACATCTAAAAGTTGTCATTGAGCTGAGAGGCAGCAAGCGTAATATTTCTCTTTAGTTCAGAATTTATTTCAGAACTATCAGTGACATTCGACTGTATGTTAGTCCAACAATTTTCATATTTTTGCAGAAAGTCAGGGCCGGCCCACCAAAGCGAGTTCGATAAAAGCTCAGAAGGAAATGCACCGCGCGACGCAATATCAGCGGGGTTTTGACATGAAGTAATATGATACCAATCTTGGGGGTTTATTCTCTCTTGGATATAACTCACCCGGTTACTGACAAATGGTTTCCATCGATGTGGATGACTTTTTATCCACGCCAGCGCGATTGTTGAATCAGTATAGGCATATATTTTTGTAAAAGATATTTTATTAGCGTAAGTTTTAAGAACAAAATCTGTTAATTCGGATAACAGAACAGCGGCACACAATTCCAATCTTGGAATAGATATAGTTTTCAGCGGAGCTACTCGCGATTTAGAACAAATGAAATAAGTAGAATACGTATTATTATAACAAGCGCGTAAATATATTACAGAGGCGTAGCCACGATCACTTGCATCGGCAAAAGCGTGTAGTTCTACAGTATAATCATTGGTTTCATTAAGAGCAATATATCTAGGTAAATGAAATTCAGAAAGTAAGGACAATTCGCATTTATATCTGTTCCAAACACGTACGATATCAGCAGGAGGTTCATCATCCCAATTAAGACCTTGGATCCAAAGTTTTTGTATTAAATATTTTACGGAAAATGTTACCGGAGTTAAAAATCCAAGTGGATCAAAGATCCGAGCCAATTCTGATAGCATGTGGCGTTTAGAGCAAGATTTTTCTATGGGCGTTATTTTATAAGAAAATGAATCGGAAGCAGGTTGCCAGCGTAAACCTAAAGTTTTTGTAGTTTCATCGTTATCAAGTGACAGGGATGCGGGATTAATTAATGACTTCGATAAATGTGACAAAACTTCGGGTTTATTAGTGGCCCACTTATGTAATTCAAAACCACCATTTTTTAACAAATTTATTAATTCTTTCTGTAAAGATATAGCATCTTCCACAGAAGGGCAACCGGTTACGATGTCATCCACATAAGTGTCATTTCTTAAAACCTCCGCTGCGCGAGGGAAATATTTTTTTCCTCTTCAGCTAATTGCAATATAGATCGCAAAGCTAAGTATGGAGCACAAGAAACTCAATAGGTAAAACTACGCAGACGAAAAACCATAACAGGATAGAAGGGATTAAAGCGCCATAAAATTCGTCGATAATTTTGATGATCGGGAGTGATTAAAATTTGACGATACATTTTGCATATATCGGCGGTTAAGACAACAACAATATTTGTACAATATCTTTTGTAACTTAGGTCCGACTAATAGCGAGTCATTTAAAGAACTGTTACTAATTTTAAAAGATGCATTAAAAACGACGCGTAAACGTGTAGATAAACTATCTGGCTTAATAATACAGTGATGTGGTATATAAAAGACTTGTCTGTATTTATGTTTTCTTTAATAACTTCCATGTGATTAAGTTCAAGATATTCTCGCAAAAATCAGAATACTCTTGATAAAGAATCGGATTTTTTAGTAAACGGCGTTCTAAAGATAAAAAATTATTTAAAGCCAGATTTCTACTATTAGGAAAATTAGGTTCATTATAGCGAAAAGGCAAAGTAACAACAAAACGACCTTCCGAATCTCGGATAGTTGACTCGATATATTTTTTTCTCGCAGAGTTCGTCATCCGGAGATAGTACAAATCGTTTGGGAATACTTTCAAGCTCCCAAAATTTAGATAAAATTGCATTTAAACTAGGCTGTTCAGTTTTACATAAAAGCGTTTGAATATTTGATTGAAATTGATTATTTTCAAATTTTCCCATTAGTATGTAACCGAAAATGGTATTAATTGCGGTAGGTTCATTATTTTTACCTAACACGCGACCACTCTGTATAATTAACGGGAATAGATCGGCTCCTAACAGTAAATCAATTGGACCGGGTTTATGGAATTCAGGATCAGCGAGTTTTAAATTTCTTATGTAACTCCAATTTTCTTTGGCTAGCGTTGCATTAGGGAGATCCGAACAAATCCGTGGTAAAATTATTGCGTTTACAACTAAATCTAAATAATTTCCATTAATAGGGCGAACCGAAAGTGAAACACATCCTAACTGCGAATTTATTCCCATTTCTCCAATACCTTGAATTTCGGAATAAATTTTAGTTTTTGGTAAACCTAAGCGATTTGAGCATTTTTGAGTGATTAAACTAGTTTGCGATCCAGTATCAATTATGGCTCTAATTGTTTGATAATGTCCGCGAATATCACAAACTTCAACAAGGGCGGTGGAAAGTAAAACTTCAGTAGGAGTGCAAGTAAAATTAGCTAGTGTATGGGTAACCCGCTCAGGTTGCGGTGCAGAACCAAGTTCACTAGTCGAAGGCGAAAGCAATGGCGAGTTTTGATTGGTCGGTAAGACAGAAGATTCTACAGGGCGATCAAAATGTAGCAACGAGTGGTGTCGCTTTGTACAAGTTCGACAAGAATGTGTAGATTTACAATCTATCGTTTTATGGATATGACTGAAACAATTAACGCATAAATTATTTTGTTTAACGAATTGAAACCGTTCAGAAGGACTTTTCGATTTAAAATCAGGACATTGATATAAAGCGTGGTTATCTTTACATAACAGGCATTTATAAGAAGGATTATTTGTACTAACAAATGATTTAGCGGATGTCGAGTGGCGAACAGGAGACTGTGCACCTTTGACAGAGTTACTTGACTTTGGTTTAATCTTATTAGACCGTTTTAAAGTGTTTAAAGCGTTGCACTGATTATCTAAAAGGTATAAAGGTCCTTATATTTAGGCATCGTATCCGCGGTACTGCTATGAAGCAGCCCAAAACGAGTAACAGTTTCTTGTGGTAATTTATTAAGCAACATATGGGTTAAGATAAAATCCCAATGTTCTACAGGGTGTTGTAAGTCCCGAAGAGCGTCTAAATTTTCAGAAAATGTATCTATTAAGTTGCGTAAATCATGTGAATTCTCAGAAGTTAACACAGGAGCTTCCTCAATAGCAGTCCAGTGCGCTTGCGATATTAATCTATTATTTTTATAACGTTTAACAAGAGCGTTATAAGCAATGTAATTAGAACCTCTCAATGGTAAACATTTCACTACATTGAGCGGAGGACCTTCCAGTGATGAGAGTAAATAACTAAATTTCTCTACTGGAGTTAATTTGGGATTTTTATGTACTATAGAATTATACATATCAAGGAATGTTGGAAAGGAACTAATATCACCCTTAAATTTAATTAACTGAAGTTTAGGCAAACTAACGTGAGAAGGAGAATCGGTAACCTCAGTTTTCAGATTCTTTACAGCAAATAATTGTTCAAAAATTAACTTAATTTGAAAAAACGTTTTATCAACTGTAGACATGACCGACAAGGCATCTTCAAATTCATCTTCTTCATTGAACACAATATTAATTAATGCGGTATGTTGTTTACTAAACTCACATTTAATATCTTCCGCCGAGGAGTACATGGCTTTAAACAAATCTCGTTCATCGGCATTGGCGCTAGCATTTTCTGCCGCCTGTAATAAGTTATTAATTTTAAGTATTTCCACATGGCGTAAGGCTTTAATTCTTTTAAGTTTTTCAGCCATAATGTTTAATTACAATTTACAAAGCGTGGTTAAGTCAACGAAAGGTATTCTATTGCAAGTAACAAGTAAGTAATTATTGTATGAAAACCAAACGATGCAATTCTCAAACGCGTCAATATCAACAAATCACCGATTGTCAGTTGTTCACCGAAGAGTCAGGTTATAATTTTTTGAAATGATAACGCTTCGACTCGAAAATAAAATTTAAGTAGGGTAACACCTGCGCAGTTTAAATCTCTCCCCACTCAGGAACGATAGAACGACGACGAGTAGCTGAACGTGTAAATTATAACGGCAATATTTAAAGCAATATGGCGGCGATTTTAGAAAATTAATAATTTGAAAATATAATTATTTACTTTCCAAAATAATGAAAAATTACGTCAAAGGACCAAAATGTTTTGTTTGCGTTAAAAATAAAAATATTAATATCAGCGAGAGAATAGCGGACTGCCCGTAATTTTCCAAAAAGAATGAGTGGGTAGTAAAAAGCGACTTACCAGGAAATCTTGCCGTGGGTACGTCGGAGAGGGCCCTCTGATGTCGTCTCGATCGTTCTTCGAAGCAGGGAAAAGGATTTAGCGGAAATAGAAATTGCGTAAAGCGGTGGAAAACACTGGTTTTTCACTAAGAACGGTTAGACTTATTCAAATAGTCATTAACAACTAACTGGGAATTTTTGGAAGGAGGTCGCAAAAACCCAGCTCATTCTGTCCGCGCAAATAAAAGAAAAAGAGCAAAAGTAGATAAGTTTTTACTTTGAACGGACATACAGGGCGCGGATTATTTTGAAAAGTAAACTATTAATAATGCTCAATATAACAAGATACTAATTAACTTATAATTAAACTAAAAATAAGACAAATACGTAACACTATTAATGAAATTTAATACATGAAGGTTTTTTCCACCCTGTAACTTATAACACATGAAATTCTTTATTTTAATTAAAAATTCACAAAAATATGCTTGAAATCTGAAAGCAGTTATTATTTTATAAATTAAACAATCAAGAAAATATATTGTTTTAGATGGATGACCCATATAAAATGTGATTACAATTTTTACCTCTTGGTTTTGGAGTTCTTGAGTCGCGCTATAGAGGTTAGAATATTAATTATACCAATTACGTTGCTTGTATTGTAACGCGAAATTCATTTGTTTACTGTGATTGGTCACATTCTTTAATGACATTTAAAATGACAGCAAGTTAGTTAATTTCATATTGCAATGCAGCCATCATATTTGCACAACTGCCAACATAAAGCAAATAAAATATCCATTTTCTGGACCGTAAGACCCTAAGCAAGGCGGGACCTGTCACGTGACCTATATCATGAACCGACGCTGTCTATATTTTTCTAGGTTTGTGGGCTTAGCGTATCAGTTCCCTTGAACAGGTGACCTATCGTGCCAACTTAAATGAAATCGTTATTATCAACCTTAGAAATTTAAATATTTATGTGATCCGTACTGAACTGATTGTAAATATAAACAAATCGATAATTAACTTGACATGTGTGTAAAATAAATTATGACCAACTACCTGAATGAACCAATAAGATTTGATATTAATTAATTATTCTTAACGTATATTCTGATACTGGTATAATCGCTGATAGAGACAAAATGCCTGCCGGTTAAGGTGATCAGTAACATAAAATAAATATTTTTAAATATAATTCTCAAAACAATATCTTTAATTTACAGTAATTATCATAAATAATATTTTACACTGCAGATTATTATGCAGGGGAACGTTCCATAAAAAAAATAAACGTTACATAGTACCTTCTCGGAAACAGAAGATGTCTACTTACTTTAATTTCTGTCACATTTTTGGTATTTTAGAAAATAACAGAGCCACACAAAAAAAAGTTCTGTGCCCGAGCTCTAACCTATGGTCTATGGTTCCCCATGTATTTTTGGCTCCCGAAACCGATCCCGGGGTCGGTATAGCCCAGACGTTCCATATTTGCGCGCTACGGTCAAAAAAAATGACTAAAATTTGGCCATTACCTGGAAATAAGCGTAAAGCTTTATCTTCGTGCCATTGAAGGGTCCAAACATGAATTAGTTGTTGACGTAGGAAGTATTGTAGCTCCTTTTTTTCTTTTTTTTTAATTTTTCTTACTTTTTTATTTTTTTTATTTTTCTTTATTTTTTTTTTGTCTATTCACTGTGCAATGCTACATGAAGACAATCCTCATAAATCAATTCGATCCTGTATACGGTGAAATCATATGAATTTTTCTGGCAATTTGAAATTTTTTACGACTAATTTTCTGACAATTTGTGGCCCTCAAGTGACAATTGGGATGTGCGAGGTCCTATCCAACAACTGATTCATGTTTGGCACGGAGATAAAGTTTTGCGCTTATTTCCAGGTAATGGCCAAATTTTGGTCATTTTTTGACCGTAGCGCGCAAATATGGAACGTCTGGGCTATACCGACCCTGGGATCGGTTTCGGGAGCCAAAAATACATGGGGAACCATAGGTCGGAGCTCGGGCACAGAACTTTTTTTTTGTGTGCCTGTAATAATTAAACATTACTTTTATGGCACCCTCTTTAGGGGGGTGCATCTTCACAGGGGATTCTCAATTTTTTCGCACTTACCTATTTATTTTACACTCTGTATATTTGTTACAAATTGATAAGTAGGTATATTAAAAAACTTAAAAGTTCAATTTATAAATTCAAATATTTTAAGAGGTACCTACCATATGATAACTTAGTTTTTTAATGTAACTTTTTTTAATTTGTTCTTATTTTGCTATATTTTCAAATTAATAAACGTACAAAATTATAACTCGCAATACTGTTTAGGAAAACATTTTGGTATCAAATAATAGCTTTGTTTTGGTCAGAAAAAGCTTCAATCACATATTTTACATCTAACTAATGATGCCTCTTGTAATAAAAAATAGATAGTCACAGTTATATATATATATATATAGAATAAAGGTCCCCATTACTTTTGTGTTCATTGTCTACATGGCCATGCTGGCTGATTGACCATGTGCTCCTCTCTGAGGTTAGTTTTTAGTAAAAAGAAGTTTTTTCAAATTCCTAACAAAATTTTATTAGTAATGTAGATTCTTTTAATTTGTTTGCTGTTGACGTTTTATTGTAACACGTGATGGTGTATTTAGTCCATGCAATGTTAGTGATACAACCTCGTTTTTGTAAGTTGGTTTTTGCATTTTATAATTTCTGCATATTTTCATAATGTAACGTTTTAGAGTTCCTGATGAAGAGACAATAAAGTACTGAAAGCTTGAACTAGATAAAGAGTCTTCTTTATTTTGTGACTGATTTACCCGATTAAAAATTCTTGTCTATATATATATATATATATATATAACTGAAACAAATTCTTTGAAAAAATTATTCTATATGGCAGATCTATTTCAAAATAATTTCTGGAGGATCCTTCAAATGTCTACATAACACATCAAATAATATTTTGTAGTTGCGAAAAATATATTCAAAATTTTATAAATATTTCCTAATCTAATTTCGGTTTTTTTTCGTAATTGTCTTATCTCTCTCTTGTCATTGGCTTGGGGTAACAAGGTATATCTAAAGAATAATTTATTTATTTAATGATTTTCTCATTCTTCTTTTTAAATTAGTACAGGGTGTCTCAAACTCGATAGAATGGGCCTACTGTGAGGATACAAAAATTTAAATAATTTGAAACACGTAGTGTTAAACGGGATGAAGTAAGCTCCATATTTGATCGAAAGTATTATCTTTGGGATTTGACAGAAACGACTAATGACGTCATCAAAAATATTTTTTCCGGAAATATACCCAACTGTTTTTCCTGTTGAAAAGCTCTCTTTTTTATAATAAACCTTTATTAAATACATTTTTCTGTATTACTTCCCTTTTAAAAGTTATAAGCAATATTATCCTAAAGAATATCAAAAGAAATACCACCTATTAGGAAGGATCAAGTAGTCGTTGGAAAATAATTGAATGTTAGTTGTTTAAATTAAATAAATGTCACAAAATACTTGTCACTACTCAATACGAATGTCAAACGCATAACTTTTGTGCTTACAAAATGCTTTCTCATTCAGAAAAGGTTGACATGTTGCTAATTTATTTAAATGACCGAAGGGTAAGAAAAAACAATGTTAATACAGCTAGACTGAAATTCTATATGGCAGGTTAGCCGGGAATTGAATTTGGATAAATCAACCGTTCAACCAATGGGTATCATGACTACAAAATTCACAATTTGCAGTATTTGTCTGAGCATTACAGTGAAAACAGATCTAATTTTATAGCTCAAATTGTAGTAAAGAAAGTATTGATCACAACCTTTTTCGACACGTTTTTTGTACGGACGAAAGACGTGTTGTCAGGTTTATTGGGTTTGCCAAACAGGCGCAATGAACACTACTGGTCCATTGAAAATCCCCACATTGCAAATCCAGTCCAAAACCAAGGAAGGCCATTTTCGAGTAAAAGTATGGTGCGGCAGCAACAGCAGGCATTTAATTGGGCATTATTTTTTATAAATATATATTGAACAACGTGAGTTACATAAATTTCCTACAAGAAGAACTTCTGGAGAATCTGCCTTTTGCAGCTAAGGAGAAACCTATGGTTTCAGCATGACGATGCTCTACCCCACAAGCCCAGGATTATGCAGCAATATGTAGGTAACACTTTCCCAGAAAAAGAGATTGGGACTGATGGACCTATTGAGTGGCTAGGAAAGTTATCAGATCTAACACGATTTTTTATGGTGGGTTTTAAAATGTTAGGTTTACAAAAACACCTTAGCGAGATATTAATCATTTAAAAGAAAAAATCCCAAACGCTTGTAATAAGTTAAACGGCGAAATTTGATATGTGTCTTGAATGTATGTATGTAGTACTTGCCTTATTTTTAAAGTTTACTTATTGTTATCATCGCCTTTTGTTTTAACTATATTAAAGAATTTGTCGAGTTTAGGACTCCCACACAAAACTGCGATGCGATGCCGCATCACAGGAACTTGCGATGCGAATTTCTGCGATACGATTTTGTGCGGCAAACCGTTCGCAAATCTACATCATATTCCGCCATTCTATAAACAAAGAAGGCGGCGCAGGCGCCGCGCGTCTTTCTCTAAAGCTGTCTCAGAGCGGACTAAAAGACTTTTAATAGGAGCGTCACCACAGAATAAAGGAACTACCAGAAGCGAAGGAGAGAGCTGCCGCCAAAACACAATTTTAGTGCGCATGTGCGGCGCCGCCATTTTACAAGTTGTTTATTAATCAACCTCGCTTTGCTTTCTTGTTTATGTGTGTCGCTGTGTTGGTTTGGTGTGTTTTGGAAAGTGATAGATTCTTTTAATTTATAGTTATGTAAAATAGGTATTGTATAAATATATATTTCATGAACCATATTTGTGTTTTCTTTATTATTCCGTTATTATTCTGTAAACATTGAAATATAAATTACTTTTATTCAAAATTAAAACTTTAGGTGTCTTGAAACTAGTTTCAAAATAACTCAGATAATATTGATCTCAATTGAGTCTTACACCAGTGCTCTTACAATCAATAGTGTCCAGGGTGCCCTAAATCATATTTTTTGACACAACTAAGGTTTAAAACGTAAAGTGAACAAAATAAATGGAGGGGAAAATTATTTTTTTAAATTTATGTACACTTTGTTTCTGAAAATAATTAAGAATAACTTTGTAAATTTGGAACTAGGAAAAGATGTAAGAGAAGTCGGATGATTGCTGTGTGCTTTGCGGAATGATTGAGTTGACCTGCATCTAGCGTGGCCCACCAAGTAGGTACTCATACCTGAAATCTATACTTGAAATGAAAATAGCTTCCATAATTGAAATAAAGGAAATATTAGTGACTATACTATTTAAAACATCTATTGCAGTATCAAATTTTCTGTATGGCAAATGTATCTGAAAAAGCTCTCCCACGTTAAATAAAATATATAATTTTCACAACAATAAAAAAATAAACAGGAATAAATGCAATTTATACATGTATTTTATATTTTTTAATAATTTTATACATAGTAGGTATTTTATACTGCTTAAAGCTTCAATATGACTAAATAAATATAGTGTCAACTTGTTTCTTAGTGTACACTGTAGATATTATATACAACTTTCTCTCAGTGTAGTAAGTAGTAGATACGTCAAATTTCAAATTCAAGGTTAAATTTTGTGACCATCCAAGATCAAAAGCGCCGCCTTAGCTTTCGCTTCTGGTAGTTCCTTTATTCTGTGGCGTCACCAAGTATGACGTAATATCGCAGGAATGCGCGATGCGAATGAGATCGGACGTTCTTGCGGTGTATTCGTGCGAGTTCGCAGATATTTGCGATGCGAGTTCGCAGTTTTGTGTGGGAGCCCTATATCCTTTTATCTATTCTTAATGACATTTATGCGCTTTAAACAACAAACATTCAGTTATATTCCAACAACTACTTGATCCTTCCACTGCTGTGATTTTTAGATGGTATTTCTTTTGAGTGTCTTAGGACGACATTGCTTATAACTTTTAAACGGGAAGTAATACAGAAAAAATCTCGAATAAAAGTTTATTAGAAAAAAAGAAAGCATTTTAACAGGAAAACAAATTGGGTTTGTTTCTGGAAAAATATAACTGATGACGTCATTAGTCGTTTCTGTCAAATCCCAAAGATAATACTTTCGATTGAAAATTCAGCTTACCTCATCCCATTTAACATCATTTGACAATTCAATGACAATTCATAGTTTTGATGTTCACCGATGTTAGTTTCTTTTGTGTAAGTCTGGCTCAAGGCTATACACATTCTACATGATAAAACAATGAAATTTGGGTACTTTGGGAGTTGTTTTATTATGTTAAATTTAAAAATTTTTAAATGGTTATTTATCAGAATGTGTTCATAATTAAGTATATTTCAATTCAAATATAAGTTTTAGCAGGGCTAAAAAATCAAAATTAAATCGATTTCCTGGAAAATGGAACACCCTGTATAATAATTGATATTATAATCAGATTCTACGCGCCATCTAGTGTCTGTATACCAAATTTCGTCGCACTGGCTATAATCGTTTCTGAGATATTCGCACTGAAAGTCTTAGAGGGAACACCCGGTATAAAATCAATGATGAATAAAGTAGTTTTTGTTATGGGACATATACAATCCTTCCATTCACCTACTAAAAACATTGTCGTAACCTGTGGTCGTAACGTTCTCGTCTGGGAACATTATGCGGTGGAGATAAATGTGGTGGGAATTTTAAATCTTATGTTGAAATGAGAAAGAAATGTAATGCATCATTTAAATTATTATTGTCAGTTTTGAGATCATGCTCGGGCAATTGTGAACAGACAGTTCCACGTTACATATTAGAAAAAGGTTTTCAAATCGAATAGGTAATTATTAGTGTCACAATTTCGCGTCATTTTTCACACATTCTTTACTTTGGTTTACATAGAATTATTGAACTTACTGAAAATAAAAGATGGATAAATTATTACAGGTAAGTTTTTATTTTCATTTTGATTCTTTGAAAGATTGTTGAAATATAATTACATGTAATTATCAAATAATATACTGAAATAGCCTTCAAATGGAGCATATTTAAAATTTGCAATACTTATAAATCTTACAAGTTTAAACAATTTTAAAGATTACCTATTTATTAAAAGGTTTATTATGCTTTCGAATTGTATTTGAAATATTTGAAATTTCATATATAACTTTGAGAATAATAAAAATAATCACCTTTATGATGACTTAAATGGATTTCTGCTCAATAACAAATTAGATTCAAATGTGACTGGGCTATTAATCCTAATATAATTTTAGGTATGTATATCTATTGTTTATTATGGTTTTGTTAGTAATCAAGTTATTTGAAATATTTAATAATTATTATTACAAATTAAATCTACGTAATATGTAAACTATATTTTCGTTACTGGAACAAGAATACTGCGAATTAAATCAACTTCCCTTAGTACAATTTTACTTCTTGAAGAAGTTATAGACCTGATAAAGTTTTTTTATTTACATTTTTTAGGATAATCTTCTTATTAGTTGGGCGATCTGAGCGCTTGTGTCGCTATATTATTTCTTTCAGATTTTTTTAAGGATAAAGATTTTTGGAAAATGATTAGTTATTTTACAACAGCCTCGATTAGTTTTAAAAAAGTAACACTTATTGCATGTCGCCAAAATGCAACATTTTGGAGAAAACTGCGTTTAACATATTCTTGTTAAACTTGAAAATCAATGCATAAATTCAAGCAAATACAAATTAAAAAATGATAATATCAGAATGTAATGTTACAACTCTATTGGAAAATTACTTTTTATAAATATGCATTTTTCATAGCAAAACCTTGCTTTTGTACACATAAAATGTAATTTTACAACATTATTATTTATCTTTTTGAAAAAATCATGTAATTTTTATCACGGTTTTTATACGCAAATTTTAAACGAATTTCATAGCTTTTGTTGGGACAGTATGAAAAAATCTGAGTAAGTTAGAAAGAATATCTCTTCACTATGTCAATTATAAACGTTTTCTCCAGATTGTATAACAGTTTCCCGGCTGACAAGTCATTTAGAATAAACAAACAGGCATCATTTTTAACTGTTATATTTTATCGTAAAATATCTTGAATTTTACAGATCAACTGCACATTGAAGCAAATATTTACATTATAAACATTATCACATCCCGCAAAATTCTTTTAAAAAACCAGTAACACTGAATTGATGTAAATTATTAATTAAGTATTTTTCACGGTGTCTGCAACACAGTGATAAGGTACATTTCATGGTTTTTCATGTTCTCTTGCTCATTTCCCCCCAAAAAGTTAAAGGAAATGATTCAACTTCAGCATTATATTTTAGTGCTATGCTAATAAGAACCTCCACCAACTGGGTGATTTTTTTTGTGCATCTTTAGATACGATTCATTGTCCATGAAACGCCAGCCTTAAGGAAGCAAAATCGTACTAAGGTAAACTGATTTAATTCACATTATTTTTGTCCGAGGAAGCTAGCTTTAAAGGATGGCCCATTCATTGATAAACGCCCTGTAGAATTTCTGCTACAGTATTTTCGAATAATATATATTCATTGGAATATGTAGTTCGATTAAATAATAATGTACCTGATTGATTTTAATGTATTATTATATATTATATGATACTTACATGTACTTTTTATTGTTAAGTAGATACTTATTTCTCACTATATATAGATAAAAAAGTGACATATCATAATATTACGAAATGAAAATAAAATTTACACACAATGTGCTGAATGTCATAATTTCT
Organism: Monochamus saltuarius; assembly: GCA_025584915.1. Lineage (NCBI taxonomy): Eukaryota > Metazoa > Arthropoda > Insecta > Coleoptera > Cerambycidae > Monochamus > Monochamus saltuarius. The sequence goes on along the minus strand of CM046721.1, from coordinate 73,500,067 downwards.
GTTAATTAAGCAGTGAAAGAAAGTGTTTTGTTTAATTTGCCTGTGTGAGAAATAGCAGTTACTTTACATTTTGTAACAGGAAACTCAGTATAAGAATTATGTTTACTGCAGCGATTAGCGATTTAAGTACAGGCCCAAATGTTATGTACTTCTAAAGAGCTATACTGTATCATACATGGTGTGCGTTTAGACGCGTGCATGTAAATGTAAAAATGTAAAAAAGGGGAAGAAAAGATAATGCGACCATAGCAATCTCATTTTATTCCACATGTAGATTCTGGATAAGGTGATTATTGTTTCCAATTAATTCCATCATATTTTAGCGAGTGACAAACAGTAGGTATAACCATATATTGCTGAATTAATATTTAGAAGAACTGTTCTATTATATTGATATATAGTGATTTTCCGGGTTGTTATGCTGTGACCTCGGTAACTGGTCGCTTACAGTAACAGAATTAAAGTGAACATCCCTAGCTTTCATTTGACTTGCTCTTGTGTTTGCGGACCGGGTCTGTGAACGCATATCTGCTATTGGTATCCCTGGGCCCACCCATATATTGATTTCGGCTCCTGTTGTTGGTATTCCGACTACGCTGCGTCTGCGAGCCTCTTTTCAGTATCACCTCTGAACATGCCGACAGTGAAAAGCGGCAAAACGTTTGGAAGCATTAGATGCGACTAGTTACAGAGGTAGCTACGGGACGTTTCGGAAGATCACCATTAGCTGAGGAACGGTTCCAAGTTTTAACATTGATTACTTAAATAATAAAGCAGAATCGCGATTAATACCGTAAACATTGGAAAACGCTTATAAAAAGGAATACGACAAGTTCATCAAATGGATGGAAGAGCAGAAGGTAAGAAATACAGATGAACGAGTTGTGCTTGCTTACCTTAAAAAAAGTCGGAGCAGTATAAAGCGTCGACTATGTGGGCTATCCATTCGAAATTGCAAAGTATGTTGAGGTTAAACAAAAAAGTTGATTTAAAACCATTTACGTTTACATGTCATCAAAGAAGAAGTAAGCGTATTGCTTATTACTATCCAACCATCTAAGACAGTGAAGACTCAATCTTTTACTGTTGCCGACAGTGATGGATTAGTTATGTCCGCTTGGTAAAGCAGTATTTATCATTGCGACCCCAAAATGTAAGTACAGACCGAGTTTTGTTACGGTATGTTAAGGGGAAGTTCACCAACCAAGTGATTGGTATTAATACATCTAGCTCATGTCCCTTGCAAGTTGCAGGTTATCTTAAATTGGACAATCCTGAGAATTACACTGGACATACGTTTCGGCATACGTCCGCACTATTATGGCGCATGACAATAGATCAAATCCAACGACAAGTAGGATCCCCAGATGTGGCGACTGGTTACGTTGAAGAGAGTATTAGAAATAAGAAGAATGTTTCATACATTACTGGGAGTGCCATTAATGGAAGTGCAACCTTATTGCCTTCCGAAAATGTTAGCAGTATTAATTTGAAAAAACACAAGTATTAATACTTCACACATTACCAACTGCAAATTTTACATTTATTTAGAAAATTAATATTGTTGAATATTTTAATAAAGCCGTTGAAATATTTATTAATATTTCTTTTGACGCTACAAGGTGCTCCCATCAGATCAATAATTAAAAAGGTAACATTTAGACTTCACGGTAGTTGATTTTGCCATGGTAACTTTAAAACACGCGCGTTTTTAAAGTTAGATTTAATAACGCTGAGGCGTGCTTTAAATAACCAAAATAGGGTACTAGTAAAAATATGTCATTTTATTTAGTTTTTGAGTTTTGAAAAAAAAAAATGTTTTTCAAGTGAGAAATGGTGAATTCCGATTCATTCATTATAGATGTTTACTGAGTGAGAAAGTGAATCGCTTAATCGTTCTGCATTAGAGAATTTTAGAAGCTTTTCACGATTATTTACTGCAAATTATATATAAAACTGTGCTATAAACAAATTCTCAATATATCAAGTAAGTATTGAGCATTTATTTCGTCCGCTTTATCAGCTTACCCAAGGCGAACATTTTAAATTAAGGTTTACATTTTTATGATTTTTAAGAAACACTGTCAATATTTTAAAATAACGTATAGCAATATTTGTAAAATTGATCTTTATGGATAGATACTATTAAGAATACAAGTAAACGTATTTCCCTTGTGTGAAAACAGAACCAATTAATTTCCGATTTAATTAATCTCGTTACTCGTTATTAAACTGTGTGTGCTTTGTGGCGAATATAATATCCGTATCAAACATTTGGGTCAATAAATCACTGATGTGATAAAGGATATGTGTTTAACAGCAAATATTATAAATGAAAAGTCTTTCCAATAATGTTTCCACAATGCGTTAGAAAATTGTGACGATTTGGTGACTGAGCTAGAAGATTCATATTGAGACAAGGTTCATGACAATTTAAAAAAAAAAAAACAGAAAACAACCCTAAGCTATGTAAATTTTATAGACCAATAATTTTAGTTAATAAAACTATTAGAACTTGAAAACTATGATTTAGAGATAATTTTTTCCTGGTTCGATGCGTAGTGTTTCCCAATTCCATGGGTATGTCGGGAAACTCGGAAGATTTTTTTAATAAACTGTACCATTAGTGGTGACGTCACAAATTAGACAACTAGCGTTACAAGTGTCATAATAAAATTGGCGCAAAACTTACCTGTAAAATTTGACCTTGGGAAGGTGACTAAAGAAACGAAATGAAATTAACAAATTAACACCTACTATTTCTTTTTTATTCAACTGCCATACTTATTTAAGAAATATTAGCTGGTAGATCATGTATGTAGAAGATTAAGGTACAATCGTTTGCAATAATAATGACGCTCTCTTAAAACAGTTTTTGAACTTCTGGAAGTTCTGAATAGAAATTTCATTAAATCTCTCTTGGTAAGTGAAACAACTAATAACTAATGTTAAAAATTTAAAGCAGATTTCAATATGAATACGTCACAAGTTCAAAATAAATCGCAAAATTCATTTTAGTGAGTGTCATTAATATTGCAAACGATAGTACATTTTGTCCAGTCTGGATTTTAATATTAGTTTAATTAAATAAGATAAAACTTCGCCTGATTTCTCCGCGATTTAGTTGTAATGTTCCTGTGTCACGCCCGCGTTGTATACCATGGTAAAAGTATTTGGCACATATCTAACGGGAAATAGTTCTACTCTACTGCAGACGAGCGTTTTGTTTTAGCTCACCATAAATTAAAACGATATCCGTCACCTCTCAGTTGCTATATACGTAAGCTATTTTTAACACTTAGAAAAAATAATATAAACACTAGCGCAAAAATGTTAATACTAGGAATGTTTTTCGGTTCGCTTATTAAAATATGATTTATTTTAGTTAACACTTTATTACCACCACCATATATTTAACGCACCAAATTATCTTCATACATCTGTACATGAACTAACTATTCGAATATAACGAAATGAGTATTTATAAGAAACAATATACAGGGTGTTCCAGAATGATGGTCAAATATTTTACCAGTGTATTCCACAAGCCATTTCAGGGGGGGATCTTCATATGAAATTTTTCAATTTGGGTCCTTATTGTTGAGATATTCGAGTTTCAAAATGGCGGGATTTATTTTTCCTTAAAAACGGCTACACTTAGAAACTTCAATTTTGGTACACATTATCAGCTATTCAAAAGCTATTTTGAGGTGGTGTCTATTCCTTAGCTCATGTTTCTAGAGGGCGGTAATAAGGAACACCAAGATTTATTTCTTTCAGAACTTTTTCCTGTAATGGCCGATTTCAACAAAACTTTTAGAGTAAGGAAAATTATTTTCATTTTTTTCCGCGCAAACTGTTGGTTGTATGAAAAAATTACAAGAGGGAAAAAAGTAGTACAATTATATGTAGTATTTAAAGAAAAAGTTTTGTTGAAATCGGCCATTGCAGCAAAAAGTTCTGAAAGAAATAAGTCTAGGGGTTGCTTATTACCGCCCTCTAGAAACATGAGCCAAGAAATAGACACAACCTCAAAATAGCTTTGGACTAGCTGATAATGTGTACCAAAATTGAAATTTCTAAGTGTAGCCGTTTTTAAGAAAAAATAAAAAAACTATTTTTTTCCGCCATTTTGAGACTCAAATATTTCAACAATAAGGACCCAAATTGAAAAATTTCATATGAAGATACCCCCTGAAATGGCTTGTGGAATACACTGGTAAAATATTTGACCGTCAGTCTGGAACACCCTGTTATACAAAAAACTATTTCCTTTTTTGGCTAGGCGCCACATTTAAAATATTTACAAATATACCTACTACAATACTAAAATGGGATTTTAGTATTTGGAATCGCCTGTGGCTACGTGGTTCATGAACTCTACCTTAGTTATTTAAAGCAAAAAGGATTCAACCTTCTATCTCTTGTATTTTCCGGTATTCCCCTATTATTTTGTATTTGGATAGATTATAATGATTCTTCAGAATTACAATAATATAGTTTAATGAGTCTACCGAATAGTGAATATGATATGGTTATTAGAACTGCCATATGACGTTTCCTCTAGTATGTTCTAATAGCAATATACTGGGTGTTCCTTAAGTAGAGGTCAACAATCCAGAGGCGTATATTGTGTGGAAACTTACCAGTGTCGGAAGTCGATCATCGATCATTATTTGCTCAAAAAAAGGACCACCTTGTATAATATTACAAATACAATAGGTTTTCATATGCGCTGTAGTATTATCTTCACATTTTGTTTCTTTACACTTCTTTGTATTCCAATCCGATTAACAACAAAATTGATTTATTTGATCAAGTGCATTTTTACTATACTCATTACATTACTTAAAATAATGACAAAATAATTAATTAACAATACAATTGCCTTACTATAATTTATTGTAAAAAATGTTGGAAATGGCCACCTTCAATACATACTTCAAATTTTCTTGAAATTACAGCTCGAACACGTGCGTCAATGTGAACCTGAGAACACACCGAATTTGGTTAAATTATCTCAAGCGGTTTAGAAATTAAAAGTTAAAAACTGTTTTATTCATTATTTTTGACAGCTGGACAATGGCTGTCCTAAGACCCCACATTTATATAACAAGAAAATCCTTATTCTTGGCCAAAGAATATGCCTCTTGATTTTCGACTTCTACTTCAGAAACATCCTGTATGTTTTTTACTATTACAGAGTACACAATGAATGAATGAATTGAATGTGAAAGAAATGTACCTACTGTTTCACTCCGTTATGACCATGAAGATTAGCGAATAAATTAATTAAGTATATAGTTTTGTTTGACTAACACTGTGAGTCTGTATTGCTATCAAGATTAAGAAATAATATATTTTTTAAGTAGTGTATAGCTATGTATAATTTCTTTCAATTATGTCACGTTTTCAATCAAGCCAAAAAATTACATTGTTTGAATTAGATTCATGTCTTTGAAATGAATTAGAAAATACAAGTTTATTTGTTATCCAGATCTCATAGGCAACAGAATAGAAAATAGATCTCAACTATTTTATACAAATCTATAAAGACAAAATCGATTTGAAAATATTAAATATCTATTATATTTCCCTCTGAAGATGTTTACAAGGCATATAAAACAAATACTTATCCGAGGATTTTCTACCGTTCGTTTTTAATCAAAGAAAATAATTCGTCTTTGAGATTGATTTTCCTTTATCCCTATCTCTTATTCATATCTAGACTGCTTTTATTTCCATTATTGGACCACTGCTCAAGACGAAACTTATTAGGAGTCGGTTCCGCGTCTCCTTTTATCCGTTGTGTTAAATTTCGGTGGTGACGATTATGATTACCGAGAAGAATCCTTCAAAGGTTTTTTTAAATGATGTAGGTTTCTTATTTATTTCCCTATTTAAAACGGATCGTTTACAAAAGTGAACTATAGTTCTAACTCAACTGATGACAAATATTATCAAGTGTATGAATACCGCTAGGCAAATTTTAATTCTGAAATCAATTACGTTATATAAAGGTGTCTGTAAAAGACATGGCAATATTGCTTTAGCTGATTAAACATTGAACAATAAGTGAAGCTTGCTTAATAAACTAGACTAGACTTTTGAGAAGCATATCACATTGTAAACTCACTTTCACTATACCACATACAGAGGACTGTTTGCCGACAGTGTGTTTTGCCGATATACTTGGATTAAACCTTATTGTAGGCATGTTTATAGAATATCTTCATAACACAGATGAATCTCCAATCTTATTTAACCAAAAAAGATGTACTTGTTACATTTCGATAAACCATCCCGTTTTGGAGATATTAGAAATTCAATCTTTCAATGCATGTTGACTTTATAATAAAAATCAAGATCATTAATACTAAATCTTCGACTTAAAGAAACTATTGCTGTTGTAAACAAATGAAATATTATGCCTTTACACGGCAGAAAACGTCAAAAGTTGTCAAAAAACTACGTTGCACTTGCTTTTATCTTAAAAAACAATAAAAAATGCCGAGACTACGACTACATACATTTACGAATTCTGAGAGACATGATTTGTGTATATGCTCAAGTAAATTACAATACCCGTGCCACAACTAGAAGATATTTTCAACTGTACCCAAACCGTAGACACCTAGATCGTAACATGTATCATAGACTTTTTATCCGATTGGATGAAACGGGTGAGTTTCGTCCTAAGCGAAGGATTGGTCGCCCAAAAATGGTGACTGTCCCACAGTAAGAAGAAACCTTAGTGAGTGTGTAGACGCTTACGTGCAGCAGCACGGGTGAATAAAACAACAATTCTAAAAGTTCTCGAAAGACATTATCCATATCATTTTACCCCTGTTCAGAATTTGTTGCCTAACGACCAACCTGCAAGAAAAAACTTTTGCAGCTGTCTATTACAAAATCAAGGCGATAAACTTGCATTTCTAAACAAGATATTGTTTAGAGACGAGATCACCTTTACGAGACGTGGAGGATTCAACTGAAGAAGTAGCCACACTTAAGAAAAAGAAAATCCTTCTTTAAGGTACGGATTCGCTGGTACGACTGCGGCTGCGGTTCGCGGCTGCGACTCGTCGCCAATCAAATACATTTCCATCTTAAATTTTTATAAATATTTGGTGTGGCATTGTTGATGATTTTATGGTTAGACCGAATAGATCGTATGAATTGTTAGCCCGCCTTAAAGGTGGCGTGTATTTGAGACTTCTGCAAGATAATTTGTCAGGTTTGCTATAAGACGTTTCACTAGCAGTTAGGCAAGACATGTAGTACCTATGTGCACGATGGTGGACCTGCCCACTTCCTCTTACGGGTTAGAAACTTCTTCAATAAACATTTTTCACATAGATGAATAGGTCTTGGCAGCGAATTTCCTTGGCTACCTCGTAGCCAGTATCTTAACCTCTTAGATTTATTCTTTTCGGGTCATTTGAAAGATTTAGTTTATAAAGAACTTTTCGCGCATTCATTACAGACCACCCTGTATACGTAAAATTTAGTAACTAAATTTCCATCGTAGTGTTTCTCAAAGAAGTGTCAGTAGGCAAACATGTCGAAAATGGTTAAGACTTACGGTGAGCGCTCTATAAAACGCTAAAAAGTTTTCGCTCAGTAACTCCTCAAGGAATAAAGATAAAAATATGCGATTTTTTTAATAGACTACAAATATTATTTTACATCGACGCTGTGTTTTGAAGTTTCGGAAAAGAGCAAAATTCATTTAAAAAAAATTTTTTACCCTTTTTCAAAATTTCTAAACACAGCTTCCATGTAAAATAATATTTGTCGTCTATTAAAAAACGCATATTTTTATCTTTATCCCTTGAAGAGGTACTGAGCGAAAACTTTATAGCGTTTTATAGAGCGTTCACCGTAAGCCTTAAAAGTAGGAATTTCCACAAAGTATGATTCATGCCGTTTGAACTTAATTCTTCAAATTTTCAGTAACATTTTACTCCCGTAATATCGAGTTTGTGACACCCTGTACATAAGGCTGCTTCTGTCTCATTTTCTATTTCAGAATTTCCAGTAGGTATCACTAAAGTCTGCGTCACACATACTGAAGATTTATGAAGAATTAATACCGAGTTTAATTATTGGAGTTTAATGTTCGCAAACGTTCACAGGTTTCAGAATTTTTAAAAATATTTCTATAGTTTGTAAACATTGTACCATAGCGACTGCTCCGTAGCAACAACCTTATAGGCAACTTAGTTAAAGTTGTTTAAATAAAATAGAGTAACGATCATATTAGCAAATGCAATCGGAGATTATGTCCAAGCTATTTTGAATATTTAATTGATGATTTTAAGAAACATCTTGTTCGATACATGTTGCGAAATAGACCATTATTTTGCAACGTGTATCGAAAATAGCTATTATAACCTTATAATATACCTAACGGTGTGTTTTGTGCCTAAAAGGAACCGTCAATTGCCTAACTTAATACCATTTTTCAAGCAATGAAACTTTAAGAATACTAAAGTTTATTAAAGACATTATACCTTTGAACAATGATAATAGAATTTTTTTAGAATTGTATTTATTCACTGGGTATTTCCATTTCTGCCTAATTTTGGGTGTTATTTAGAAAAACCAAGTATCTGATATGAAATTGTATAATTATCTACCTACTTCTATAGCTTCATTAGTTGAAAGTTATTATCTATAATTAACTCACATTAGCTTAAACATATGAAAATAAACGTAACAATTAACCGACTGTGCCTTTAAATGGAATATTTCCTCAACAATTCAGGAGACTCCGAAGTTTTGTGTTTATGTTCCGGACTTCCTCGTGGTTCGTGCATGAAACATTGAGTCTCTTAATGGGTGGGTTGAATGTTGGAGTGCATTCGTTGAAACAACCAGGTTCACATATTTATTTATTTAGAATACAGCTACCCAGACAGAGTAATTGTGTATTATGCAGGTTATATTACAGGTAAATGAACTTCATTTCTTGTGTTCCGTCTGTAGTATTTTGAGCGAATGAGTCCATTAAGTTGTTTAACATTCCATTTTCACTATACCAAAATTTCAACTATTATTTTCTTGGTCTTATATGACCCTGCCCTTGTTGCATTTATATTATACAGAGTGATTTTGAAAGTGGGGTAGTAATTTTAGTATATGTTTACTTCGGAGAACAGTAATATGCAAAAATAGCCCAATAAAATGTTAATATAATAGATCATTACATAACTCACCTATTTTTGCATTTTAAATTATGTAAGCCGATCTTGTATGTTCACAATAAATGTTGAAAGTTATGTTATTTCGCGTTTGCCTGTATATCGCGTTTGTTGTGTTACAAATCGTCGTGCAGAGAAATTAATTTTGTAAGCAAATTTTTTGTCCAATTTGTGGAACAGGCCAGCAGATTTTGATTACACTCTCTGTTACACTAGTACCATATCCACATTATTATCAATACACTTGAGCCATTGTTATATAACTGTGTCTGCAAATTTCCTACGTGTAAGACAAAATGATATGACGCATACGCTAGAAAATACTTATAATAATAAAAATATCATGATTTGTTTAGGTACGTATTACGTTGTTATTTAAGGTTAAGGTTATAAATGAAATATGACTTCACCAAAGACTACGCACGCAACTTATCACATGTCGCTTATCGATGAGATATTTTAAAATGGTTAGGTAGACTTCTGGTAGGTTAGGGTTACACAGAGTTGGCTTCAAAATTTGCCATAACTTTAACCTCAGTTATCTCTGTTATTAAAAAACATTTATAAGGGCAATATTTTGTAAAATGATTTACTTTAATGCTTACTGTCATCAATTAAAATTATTCTACTTTCAAAATCACCCTGTAATTTTTTAATTTCAAATGTGCTAATTGTGCGTGTGTGTCCAACTGTACGTATACAAATTCTTTCACTTTTTATTCAGCACTTAAATTATTTCTCAAATAAAATTTACGCTCATAGATACCACACACATAAATAAAGCATAGTATCCTATATCCCACGAAAAAAGTAGAGTTGTATAGATACGAATTTAGATATAGTGTCATCATTAATAAATAAAAAGTCATTGACGTAGGAATTATTTCTTAAAAACTCCTTAGAAACTTATGTATAATTTTTTTAAATTCTAAGCTATTTTGGATTTAAAAAATAACTTGGTATTCATCATTTCTGGATTATTATTCGAAAGAATGATTTTTCTTTATTTTCTTGGATATCTGATCAGAAACAGACGTTCATATTTTAACACACAGAACTAATGAAAAGATATGAATGAATTTATACCGGGTGTACAGAAATATATGAGGCGCCACAACATCTTACGTTTTTAAAAATGTTATTACGTTAATGACTATTGCCTTTTGGTTTTGTGTTTTTCATTTATCTGTACTAAGTTGTCAGTTGTCAGCATTTGTCAGTATTTGTATAAATAAATTCATTGATACAGCGTGTTTTTTAAGTCCATGTGATAAATTAAGGGGGTAATTGCTTAGGCTATTTTAAATCCAAAAGTCTTAATAAACCAAGGTCCTAAATTTACTGGTTTGACGTAAATTGACAAACTTTGATGAATTTAGTATCTATTATCAGAAAACATCAACAAATCTTTATAGAAGTTGTTGAAAATGTCCATCATTGGGTGCGACTAGTCTTTACCTCGATGACTTTCGTACATTTTAAAAAATTCTAATTATAAATCTGACTTGCTAATAACTATGTTGATTTCAAATATGTAAGAATTTAACTTGCTCTTCAGTTATGTAAATGTTTTTTTAAATATTGCTATCTTGTATAAGCTGTGCGTGACTTTTGTTTGCACCAACATTAAGAACAACTTATTAAAGTTGTTCTTAAAGTTAAGTTATGCATTGTAATATACGTATGAATAATGGAGTAGATCAAGTGATACAGTGAAAAATTAACAGTCTGGGGTAGCCTTTCTTTTATCTTAGCACAACATAATTATCAGAGGAATAACAACATGTCGCATTTCTGGACGTTAAAATTATTACCAAAACAGATGGAAATGCTGTACATATTATTTTGTTCATATAAAACTGATACCAGTGTGTATGAATATCCCACTAATTCTATTCGAAATACATTTCAGATCCCGACAATTCAGCTTCTATACTGCAACCTACTGGTACTTCTAACAGTAGTGGTTAGAACAACCGTAAGTCTTGAAGAACCTAGTCCTGAAATATTTCTTCAGCCAAGGAATTTCAACCCTCATCCTTATGAGGTCATAGCACAAAAAGAGGAAAGGAATGGGCCAGTCCTCTTTCCTGCAAATCCAGACGACAACCTCGTGGAAAACAGAAGCAATTTTGTCACCGCCAGAAATTTTCCTCTTAGGGATATCCAACCCGTAGATAATCATCCATACGTCAAGGTTGCTAGAAAACAAAAATACAGGGTCAGAGGACGTTTTCATGAAGAGGTGAGATTTATTCATTTTAAACAACTACTAAATGTAATTCTATAATATTACGATAGCTTATTAAGGATGTTACTTTATTACATTTACAGTTTTGTCTGACTGAATTACCCCCTCTATTTGATACCTAAATAGAACATTCTTTCTGCTGGAAGTGACATCTAAACACTTAACATAACGGAGTCGGATTTTACATATCAAGTAAACATGTAAGCTGGGGAATGCAAAAAGGATTTGATTTAGTTTAGAATCCAGTTTAAAAAAATATGTCACTCTGTATATTTGTGAATGACGAAACGTGGATATAACTATATTACCAGATACTTGTCTGATACAGGTATGCAAAACAATGTAATAATAAAATAATTGTTTAGTAATAGCTTTACTAGAGAAAAATGGACTGTATGCGGGGAGCGCCTTATTAAAAATATTAACCAAAAAAGTATAATTTGGAAATGAACTACCAATGAGAAAATGTAATATGCGACTCACCGCGATCTTCCTGGTTTCCTATTTAGAGAGGCGCCTCTCGGAGTCTGGAGAACTAAAATGTAGCTTGGTCTCTTGCACTAAATTTGCACTAAAGTCTAAAATTAATTATCTAAAAGTTCATTGAGTTAAGATTTGAACTTTGAAAATTTGCGAATGTATATGGTATAGATATGTAGCGATATGTAGCGAATACGGCGAACTATTCACAGCCAATTGTGCGAATCGAATCTGTTCTTCTTCGGTGAGTAGGTCGCAAAAACAATCTCATTGGTGACAAAAAATTAGAAAATAAAAACTATGCGGATTTCAGTATTTTAATAAGGCGAAAATTGTAATTTAAGAAAAATATTAAATAAGTGGAATACAAAATTGACTAATACTATTAAAACTAAATGAAAACGGAACAATAATTTAATAAATTCACCCCTTATTTGCGACACATCAACGTATCAAAGAAAATAATCTAACAAAGTGACGGTTTTTTTAAACAAAGTGTCAAAATGGTACAAATGTTTCCTATTTCTATTTTAATGACAATTTAATATAAATAAAGAGTTAATTTTAGCTTAATTAACATTGGCATTACCGGTTAATGTGTTATTAATATGAATAATTCATATAATTAACTGTGAATACATCATATTTTATAAACTGGTGAAATTTTTAAACTGGACCAATACACATTTTGCGTTTTAGTTTATGCTATTATACAAAAATCTTAAAATTCTTTGTCTCGCAATATACAAGAATAATGTAACATTTAGGTTTCTTAATTCCTTGACACTTCGAATGGTTTATCAAATATTATGAGTATTAGGGAAAATTAAATATTAACTTTCTCTAATTTCACATACAGGTATATCCAGATTCTAAAGTTATGTATAAGTGTTAAAAGTCACATTTTATTTGGTGAGAAGAGAAGTTTCCAGAAGATTGATTCGAACAAAGTAAAATGACTTTTAGCATTATATCATACACTATTTTTTTTAAAGACAATTGAAAGTTCAAATCAACTTATTTCATGAAGTTTATTGTTGCTAAGGTAATGAAAGTTCGTTCGTTTGTTGACATGTAACTTCAAATCTCGTAACATGGAAAGTGATCAAGAAAATGAATTTCTCTGGGCGGAAATCGAAGAAGTTGCTAATAAATCTATAAATGATACTGCAGGAAACAACTACTCCGCGGGCTAATACCCCGACCGGCATTGAATTATACCTGCAGTATCTGTGTGAAACAGCCAAAAACCCTTGTCGGCCACTCCACCAGACATAGACCGGTTTCGGGCTTGTTAGCCCTCATCAGTATGCCATAGGTGAGATGACCGACAATTGAACTGGCTGTTCCTTCATATGTAGTTTCACATATAAATCGAGTGCAGGTGAGATGTAACTGGTCTGCTACTTCCTGCTCGGCCTAAGCGGCTCGACTTGCAGAAAGCGACCTACAATATCGTAGGTACTTAACCGCAGACCTCTCGCCCCGGGCGATGCGCCATTAAATCTATAAATTATACTGCAGGAAACAACTACTCCGCGGGCTAATACCCCGACCGGCATTGAATTATACCTGCAGTATCTGTGTGAAACAGCCAAGAACCCTTGTCGGCCACTCCACCAGACATAGACCGGTTTCGGGCTTGTTAGCCCTCATCAGTATGCCATAGGTGAGATGACCGACAATTGAACTGGCTGTTCCTTCATATGTAGTTTCACATATACATTACATCTCAGTTGCTAATAAAGTCACTTTCGAGTGTATTTGTCTCGTAAGTCAAAGCCACAGTACCAGTTTTCTCCCAATCGATTTTTGAGATGATGTTATCTGAAAAATGTTAGTGGCAAGTTCAGTGAAAAAGTGCTTTTAACATACTTTGAAGAAAGTCCAAAATAAAGAAATTGTCAACGCTGTGGTCAAATTACACCATATTGATGGCGATGATGAACATGGAGAATCAGAACATAAATAAATACTATAAGCTTGTCGCTTTTTTGAAACGAAATGGCGAAGGATATCGACCGAAAAAGTCGAAGGTTGACGTAATTTTTTGTGATATTTGGAGCCTGACTTCACGAAGAACTGTGCATCTTGACATCAATGAATAATATATATTACAATCTATTCTCTATATGGCCTCCTCTCATTTCAAGACACATATCCAATCTTCGCCTGACTTCTTTATGGGCTGCGTTTATTAACATTTCGCCATTTAACTCATTAAAAGCGTTTGTGATTTTTTCTTTTATATGATTAATATCTTACGAAGGTGTTGTGTAAATTTTATTTTTTAAATCACCCCATAAAGAAAATTGAAGAGTGTCAGATCTGGTGACTTTTCAGGCCACTGAATAGGTCCATAAATCCCAATCCATTTTTCTGGGAAAGTGTTATCTAAATATTGTTGCATGACCATACATTTACTCCAAAATGGCCTTGGTTTTGGACTGGACTTACAATGTGAGAATTTTCAATGAACCAGTAGTGTTCGTTGCGCCTGTTTGGTAAACCATTAATGACAAACGGACTCTTGTCCGTCCAAAGAACGTACTGAAAAAGGTTCTGATCAACAGTTTCTACAATGCTGTAACAGTTTAACTGTATTAAAATTGTTTCTTACCCTTCGGTCAATTATTTGATTCTTCCGAACAGAAAATGCTTTTTCATTTCGTCGCAAGGTCGCACCAAATCTTGTAAACGTTGATCAGGAATGAGGCGCTCTGAATACCTTTCTTGATATAACTCTACAACCCTTCTTGAATTTTTTTTGTGACTCGCCGTAAATTAACAAATCAATTTTTTCTGAATGAGCAAACATTTTGTAAGCACAAACGTTATACGTTTGGCCTTCGTATTGAGTAATGACAAGTATTTTGTGACATTTATGCACTTAAACAACGAACATTCAATTATTTTCTACGACTACTTGATCCTTCCTCCGCTAATGTGATTTTTAAGACGGGTATCCATTTGTTGCAAAATCACGTATCGTATCAACGTATCGTATCAACGTATCGTATCAGCGTATCGTATCAGCGTATCGTTTCAATTTTTTTTTGTATTCTCACAGTAATCCCATTCTATCGAGTTCGAGACACTTTGTATATAGCCTCACATTTTAGATCCAGATGTTCAAAATCTCACTTGAATGTACTTGCGGGTTGTGAAATCGATTTTTACAAGGATATACCTTTCCGGGAAACAAACTTGAAGCATTCACACGTAGATTATTATTGAATCATTTGGCGCTGATCTACATATCCTGCAATACCATACTAGCTATGTGATTAATATGCAAAACAGGCAATTAACTGTGTTTAAGAGCGAGAAAACATATTATTGTTATTTACTTACAGAGTAATTATCTGTACTGAAAGGTACAAGTAAAACTTTTGGAAGATATTTTGAACTTATAATCAAGTAAAATTTTCAAACACATTTATTTTTGTATGATCGGCTTATTCATAAACCCTTTGTCCTAAACATTCCATAAATAAAAATTTGTAGTAATTAAATCAGTACTAAGAGGTGGTCAAAGTTCATAACGATCTATCCATTTATTGCCTCACACCAATTAAAAATGAAAGAAGTTGAATGGAAAAGTGAACAGCTTGTTGAAGACACATTTCTGTAGGCACTCTTACCTTAATAACCTTGGAGTTGATGAATGTTTTATTTCGGACTAAATCATTAGAAATAAAAATTAATTATTTTCATCAGGTGATATACAAAATTATTACAAAGAATAAAAAAATATATATGGGAAGTTTCTGTAAGGGTTTGAATAAGTGAACTAGTTTATCCAATATCTATATACAGGATGTTTCTTAGAGGCCAACAATCCAGAGGCGTATTCTGTAAATAAAGGGTTTTTTTTGTTATATAAATGTGGGGTCTACAGATCTAGCTACAGCGCGTCAAAAATAAAAAATAAATCAGTTTTTAATTTGTAAACCGCTTGAGATAATTTAACCAAATTCGGTGTGTACATTTAGTATGACAGTAAGTATGGAACAAAAAAAAATAGCTTTAGAAACTTACCAGGGGTGGAAGTGTGGGTATTATCGATCATTATTTTCCAAAAAAATATATCACCCTGTATAATATTACAAATAAAATAGGTCATCATATACGCCATTGTATTATCTTCAGTTTTTGTTTCTTTACACTTTTTTGTATTCCAACTACTTGACGATGTTCCGTATGCGCTAAGACAAAGAATGTGGTTTATGCACAACGAGGCTCCCCCACATCTTAGTTTAACTGCTCGTGAATTTCTAAATGAAAGATTCGGTAATAACGTAATTGGACGAGCTACTCAATAACCAGGTCAACCTTGGCCACCCAGATGACCCGATATGAACCATATTGATTTTTTTTTGTTTGGGGACTTACGTCGGCATAGTAAATCATGGTAAACTAATTCCATTATTAATTAATTATTGTGTTATTATTTTAAGTAATGTAATGAGTATCGTAAAAATGCACTTAATCGAATAAATAAATTTTGTTGTTAATCCGTTTGGGATATAAAAAAGTGTAAAGAAACAAAAAGTGAAGATAATACAATGACATATATGATTACTTATTTTATTTGTAATATTATACAAGGTGATACATTTTTTTTTTTGGAAAATTATGATAGATGATAACCACACCTCCGCCACTCGTAAGTTTCTAAAGCTGGTAATTTTTTGTTTCATACCTACTGTAAAGCCCGCATTTCACTGAGGCAGTGAGGCTGGTCCAGCCAGGCTAGTACAGCCCGGCTGGTCCAGCCAAATTTGAAATGTAGTATAGCAAATGGTCATACACTCACACAGGCTGGTACACGATGAGCTTGCTTTCGAGCTCAGGCGGCACAAGCCATGTTTGTAATAATTTACATTTTCAAGCGGGACCAGCTATGCGGGATCCTATATAGACCAATTAGATTTCTGCCTTTATACCACGTGAGCATCTACGTCGCTGTACAATCTCAGTCACCAATAGACCAGGACCAGCATGAAATGCCGCCTTTGCACTTGTTCCAGCCACTAGCCTAGGCCGGACCAGCCTGGCTGGACCAGCTATGCGGGATCCTATATAGACCAATTAGATTTCTGCTTGTATACCCCGTGAGTATCTACGTCGCTGTACAATCTCAGTCACCAGTAGACAGCCGTATAGTTGTGGATCCACTCCACTGTGAGGTTAGTTTTGTTTTCTACTAATGGAAGAAGATAACAGATAATAGCAATACAGAAATATTTATAGACACTGTGAAAAGCTTTTCATGCTCATATGACCCTCAAAATGTGGGCTATAAAGATGTAGAAATTAAGAAAAATGCCTGGCTGGAGGTAGTTAAAATGACGGGAATAATTAAAAAACGGTAATATCGTGTACCCACTATCTTTTAACTTTTCGTTTTCTTTTTGCTCGCGAGCGCTTCGTCTTCACTGTCGCTGGTCTGCATGACTGTGTATACTGAACATAATTCAAATGAAAAATTTGTCTATGGAGTGTACGTAACTAAAAAAAATATACTAGAAATGCAGCCCAATTAGTTTATAGCTGCACTTGTTCCAGCCACTAGCCTAGGCCGGACCAGCCTTAATGAAATGCGGCCTTTATACTATATGCACACAAAATTTGGTTAAAGTATCTCAAGCGGTTTAGAAATAAAAAATTAAAATCTGATTTTTTTTAATTTTTGACACGATGAAACTGGACAATTACTGTCCTAAGACCCCATTCGAGGAAGGCCGAGGGCGAATAGTGGAGGGGTGATGGGATGCCAGGGTAGGCAAAAAGGAATCCACGTGTGGCCTACTTGCAAGGCTAAGGCCGCCCGCACTTTACTACTACTACTAAGACCCCATATTGATATATAAAAAACAACTATTTTTGACCACATAATACCCCTTTTTTAAACATTTATCATTCTATATCTTGCAGAAGGATAATTTTTGAGTAAATAGTTATTTATATGAAAACTTCTTTTTATAATTATAACATATGTATTTTTGGGTCCGACACTAAATCTGACTCGCCCTATATATTGTAGAGATTCAAATGATGGTTCTCATTTGTCTAAGATTATACTGAACGTAAAGTCCACACTGACTTTATTTGAGCCCACGGTAAACTTGACCATGTAATATTCAAGTTTGTCTAAGCTAAACCAGACATAAATTTTAGCGTCATCCGGCGACAATGCAGTAATTATGATAAATCTATCCAATTAAAATGGTTTTCTTCATTAATTACGCTTACATAAACTTGCGGTATTGTTGAAATATACGGAGATGACGGGAGGAGCTTTGTCGTGAGAAATGAAAGTCATTTTGGTTTGCAGCAGCGGCGTCATAGGCGGCTCTGAAACTTGTATAACATAGAAATAGTTACATGAATGAGACATATTTGCATATTAAAAAATACTTTTCTACGTTTCTATAGTAACGTAATATATACTAGTAATATTGATATTCACTAAACCTGATCACAGATAATCATATTATATATATGGCGTACGTGTTTGTGCGTTGATGTTTGTCAGTGTGTGGGCAAAGTCATGTACTTTTGCGTCGCACAAGTTTTCTGTTTTAACTTCACTAACATGCAAGCATGCACGTAATACATGAATGTCGGTGTGTTGGCTAAAAAACGCTTCATTCGCATACTTGCAGTTCAGTGTCTTGCGTTTTCCTTTTCTTTACTTCATTGTCACTTATAGTTTAATTTATATATACTCCTATAATCGTCGATCACACGTATTTACGTTTCACAAATTTTCTATTCCAATTTGAATTCATCAACGTCCAAGCATGAATGTTGATGTGTTGGTTAATACTTTTATTTTTTCAAAAGACGTTATGAAGTTATCCTTGTTTGTGAAAACATAAATAGAAACAAAAAACAAGCAGCTTATAAAGCTACACTGAATAAACATTGATTTTCAATTACTGGAGTTGCTGACATTAGTAGCATTACATCTTCATTAATTATTAAATAATAAACTTGTTCACAGAAAAGTTAGAAACTGTTTAACCAGTGGCGGAGATATGGGTATCATCGATTATTATTTACCAAAAAAAGATATATCACCCGATATAATATTACAAATTAAATAGGTCATCATATGCATCACTGCATTATCTTCACTTTTTGTTTCTTAACACTTTTTTGTATTCCAAACCGTTTAACAATAAAACTGATTTATTTCATCAGGTGCATTTTGACATACCTAGTTACATTATAAACTACTTATATATATTTTTTTACGTTCAAGCAAAAGACAAAACTTTATTGAACTATATTTAATGGAAAAGCATTCATCTGTCATTCTACTGCAGCGTTTTGTCATCATGATAAACATAAACGTTCAAATCGACGTCATATTTTTCTAGACTCAGTGTCATCTATATAAAACATTTTTTGGTTTTTGCATGAACGTAGTAAAAATATTGTATGCAACTCGTAGTTACTTTTTGTACTTGTTGCATAAATAACTATTAGGGGAGCCATACAAAATAATAATAATAAGGCGTCATCTTTTTTAATATTGTGTATTGTCAAATTAAGCTTATTTTTTAAAAAGGTTATGTTTTAATAATGGCTTATGCATATTCAAATGCCAAAAAGGCCAATATGGTTTACATTTAATGCCTTGCAGATGGAAATGATACTGAGGCTAGGCGAATTTATATGGAAATATTATCAAATCATCCAACTCCAAATGCAAGACTGAGAGATTCATTTCAAAAAGGTCCAATTCCTTGAAGACCGTTGAGTGTTAGAACGCCTATGTTGGATAAAGTTATTCTACACGAAATTGAAAAAGACCCAGATACTATCTAGTATTAGAAAGAGTGCTGCAAATTTTAATATGAATCATAAATTAGTTTGGTCTGGTCTGAAGCATCAACAGTTATACCTGTATGACATACAAAAGGTTCAAGCTTTACTGCCACAAAACTATCCTGCTCGACTATAATTTTGCTACTGGATTTTGAACAAATTGTTGACTTTACCGCTGGCATATTGTTTACTGATGAAGCTAATTTTTCCAGAGATACTTTAATGAACTTCCACAATAAATACGTTTGGTCTGATGAAAATCCTAATGCCATAATGAAATCTTGATTTCAACATCAGTTTTCTCTGCATGTATAAATGAATGTATTATTGGAAATTTTTATGTTAGGTCTTGCTTTTTAGCAAGAACTTTAACCAGTGTCTCCAACAGACAATTTCTTGAAAACGTTTTACCTGAACTTCTTGAAGATATTCCCTATGCAATAAGACAAATAATCTAGTTTATGCAGAACAGGGCTCCCCCACATTTTAGTTTGACTGCCCTTGAATTTTTAAATGAAAGATTCGGTAATAACGTGATTGGCCGAGGCACTTATAAACCAATTCAACCTTGGCCACCCAGATCACCCTATTGATTTTTTTGTTTGGAGACATCTCAAGTTACTCGTATTAGTTTACAAGGTTCTCATTGAATCTAAGGATCACTTACGTCAACAAATTTATAGCTGGTTGTGATAAGAGCCACTCCTGGTATTATACATTTTTTCCATGAATTTAAATCTACCTGTATTTCCAATTAAACTTATATTGAAATGGTCACATTTTTCTTTTTTTTTTTGGGACGGTGAACGATTTTTTAATAGGCGCTCTGCTGTATTCGTACATAATGGTATAAGGCAATACTTCTTTCATTTGTCCGGTGATAGGCACTCTCTGTGCCCACTTTACGAGTATGTTTTGCAACTGTATTCAATACCAATGTGTATTTAACGGAATAACGGCTAAAAAAATCACATATGACAAATTAAAATGTATGTACTGCGTTGTCCGAAAGCATGAAAATCGTATATAGATATAAAGTAAACTGCTCTATTTAGGTATACACATGCGAACTGCGTCTGACATCACAGGTCTTCGCTGTGGCGGCGACCGTTTTGTGGGGGCGCGACCAGACTAAATTTTTAAATACCGTTTTTAGGTTTTTTTCCATAAAACTGTCTAGGACAAACGCCATTTCGATTAAAATAATACATTCTTTTTTCTTCACGTATATGGAAAAAACATGCAAAGTCTCCATTAAGCCGGCTCCACACATTCGGATATTTGTCACAAATATTTGGATATTTGGCATATAAACGAATATGTGTATTGGGTGTTTAATGACAAATATTCGCACCAAAGGATATATTTGGCAAATATAAATATTTCCCGCTCAAAGTCGGTAAATGACCACAAATCAAAGGCGCAAATATTTGCAAACCAAGCAAAGACCCGTCTGATCCAAATATTCGACGCGAAGTCGACAGAAGTGTAACAGCTAATCGTTCCTTTGTAGGAATAGCTTTTCTCCACTTAGTGTCCATATTCGCAATATGAGGCCCCAATTTGTTTATCAGATTATAAATATCTTCTGCAGACATTCTACAGAAATTGTTAAACAAACCAGAAGGCTCCTTTACCAAATCAGCAAGCAGGTGTGAGGCATTATATCTACAAAAAATGTTTTAAAAGATCTGTGCTAGTCTTCTGAGTGTCAAGGAAAATATCCAAAAGAGATTCATATTTCCCCGTCGGTCGGAAGGATAGGCAAGGCCCTTTTTTAAATATTTTGTTTCTTTTTAAATGACTTACCTATTCCTGCTTCTGTTGAGGGATAACATCCACCATCTTCTGTTATTAGGTTTCTTTTTCGAATGTCTTTCTCTTTTTTAATAACAGTAAAAAGGCTGAAGCCTGTACCAAAAATGCCGCTGCAGCGACCACTGAAACGTCTTCACTTTCCACTTCCATCTTGGAAACTAATCAAGAATATTTGTTGGACTTCCCGCTTCAAATATCCAATAACATTATTTGGCAAATGTGAGGCTGCTTTTTGTGCCACAAAGCAAATATTTGAACAAATATACAAATATTCGTGTATTTGTTAAATATCCGAATGTATGGAGCCGGCTTTACCGAAGTAATAATGTGCTTTAAAATGACGGAGGCAGACACAGTTATTTTTTTGACACGGATTTTCCAATTTTAAAACATAATATATTTATTTCCCTACATCTTAAAGTTCTCAGTTTCGAAATTTTGTTGTCCAGTAAACTTTATTTCTACCAGCTGGTGGAAAACGAAATTTTCGAAATCTGGATTTTTCATCCGTGAACTGAATAGTAATTGTTCTACATTTTCTTATTTTTGTCCATAACTGCTTATGTTTTTCTCACACTATTTTCTTATAACTGGTGTCTAAAAAACAAATACTAAACACTTAGTTTTAAATAAAATACAACAAAATGTCTGATGCTTTCAGCTACAAGAACAAACGACATAAACATATTTTAACTTGTTTCGCTGGTATCCGCCAGAAAGCAATTTCTGAATTTGCAAATACTTATTTCAATTATTGATAAGTGCGTAATATTCAATTACAGTAGCAATACTGTACCTCCAACCAGAGATATTGTAAAAGTTGGTTTACTCTTCATTTCCCGTCTAAAATTTGTCTCCTGCCGACGCATTTCCTCTTGCCCACAAATCCGATATCGATGTCTGTCACATGCTTAATCAGCAGCTCTGTAAGTCAAAAGTAGGTAATTTGCTAACGTTACGTAACTTGTACGGACCCACGTCGTCTTCTTTCGACTGTTTCACGAGTACCTAGCATTACGTTAAAATTCTTTCCTTTTAAGGATGCATAATCGGAATTGCTAACAAACAAGTTTTAGGAAAACGGTTCTTATCTTATATTTTCATGTCTCAATCTCATCTAATATGTCCTAATGTTAATAAGCTCCTTTTTTGAAACATTCTGCATATAGACAGAGACTGTACCGAATACAAAACATTGCACATTATGAGTAGTCATGGCTGTGGTGTTATTAGCTGCTTTTTGCAATTTTTTTTGCTGTATGTTTACAAAAACAATACCTATTTAAAAAATTAAGATACGTTATCCAATGTATACTGAAGATAACGCGTATTGATTCTTGAGAAACTTACATTTAAAATTATTGTATCAAGTTTAAAAGTGTTACGCACTGACGTTGGTATTGATATCTACTAAGTATGACTGATGCTGACGCTTAAAAAATAAAAGATTAATTTGATTCTAAAAGGGACAATATGACAAGCTAAATAGACCCGATTCTAGTTTTTGTAAACGAGTTATCGATAACTGTACCAAATGAATAGAACTGACTTCGATAACATAATGTTATGTTTCACCGCAGTGGAAGCTTTCAGCAACATCAGTTATTAGTGAATGAATGAAGATTTATAGAAAAACAAAACATAACTCATGTGTATTAAATAATATTACTTTGATTTCTATAATAAAAGTGTAGAAGAAAAAGTCGAGATAAATAAATATATTGATTTTTTAAATAGATTACTTCAATATTATTATTACAAATTGAAATGAGTATTTCAAATTATTTAGAACTAATATTCTTAGTGCATTCAAGGTAAGCAACATCAAAAATAGATTTCAAAATAAAACGTGTATGTTGCAACATACTAACCTAGAGTGTCTGCATAAAACTATTAAGTGTTATTCTTAAATAAATATTTGTCATATCAGACTGTCCATTACTTTCGATACTATGAAAATTAATAATATTGAAAAATATCGAATGCCAGCTTTATATTTTCCTACTATGTTAATTATTAATATTGCTAGTTGTATATTACTTAATTATATACTTAACCGCCACCAAATTTGCTACTTTATTATATAAACAACTTCACAGAACAAAGTTACAGTCACTGCTACGTATTTTCAACTGCTTTTGGTTACTTTACGTTACTTTATGTGACTTCTAAGTAACTCTTCTGATTTTGGATACGTCTCAGTTATTAGTAGGTAGATGATCTTTAAGTTTTCAGAGCTAGAAAGTGTAACTCATGTTACTAAAATATGACACTTCAAGTAGTTTTTATTGTTGCCACTACGTTCAGAGAATCTTAATTGTTTATTTAAAGTCGTGGAAGTTGTAAATAATATTTATTAGTCCAAATAACGTTACCGCTACTTGTAGGTCTATTTAGCATCATCACGCACAGCAACTACAAGGTGCGTATTATCTTTTAAATTCACCATGTAGTAATTTTTACCATGTAGTTTCCCAAAGTTGAAAACCTTCATGCTGTACGTCATTGTGGAATGTCTGTACCTATTCTATCATGCCACGTGTGGAGTGTAGTTTTTGTCTTTGTGAATATTATCATATTTGTTATAATAATTATTAATTTAGTGCTAAGTATGGACAAAACCCCGGGTAAAACTAGATCTGTACTCCCAGATTAAATATCTGTGTCAAAATACCCACAATACCACAAACATCCAAAATACAAAAGATACAACATGGGTAACAGCAAAATTATATAGAAATAAAGAAATATAATAAAAATATTAATGCTGATAAGTATTCAGCTACTACTAGAAGATACAATAATTCCAGCGTAAACGTCCGACATACCGCGTTCAGAATGAACAACAAGAACATTGTTACTAAGAAGTGGCAGTGGGAACTTCAAACAGACAATGTATGGTAGTTAGTGTAGGCACAACTTTACTGCTACCTTAAAATAACGCTACAGCTTTGTTCAATACTTTGTAGTAAATATTACTTTAAAGTTACATATTTGCAGTTCCTGTTACGGGTAGTTTCAATTACTTTCGTTCCGTAGAACAAACAACTTTAATATAAGATTTGCGAAATCTGCCATTTTGGCAGGCAAGACTTAGATTGCCATTAGTGTAAAATAGTAACCCTCACTTCATAAATAAAGCTTTTGTCGTTATATCTGCATCAAATTTAATAAATTGTTGCATAACAATTAATGTCAATTCCAATGAACAATAATAGCTTTCAACATCTAGAGTATCACTTTTACACATAATGTTATTAGATATTTTAGACAACATTTTTATTTAAACATATATATTTTAAAGGCGCCTGCATAATTTGGAAGTTTTTCACTATGTTAGTCAATAAAATTCTCTTGTTTTAATTTTGGGGTTCTGACCACCACACAATAATATTTATTTCAAAGGAGCTACATGTTTCACTTGCGTAAGTAATATATACTACACCTTTAAATATTTGTGTAACACCTACCTGATTTGGAGTTAAGGAAATGGAGATCGAACACGTAAAAACAAATGAAATGTTGCAATGTTAGCTGCCAGACAAAGCAAGCAATATATATGAAAGAGTGTTAACGTTCCTTAAAAGTTGCGGTTTCCATGCCGCAACGTCTTCTGCGCGGAACCACAACGTCGCTGGAACGTAGCCGTACATATTGGGAACGTTTCTATTACGTGCCCATGACTAGTGGCAAAAAACTTTAAAACACATACAGTAGTCGTAGCTACGTTCCAGCGGCTAATAGTGCTAGTTATGCTGTTTTAGATGTAATCCGTATACATTTGACAGTTGGAAACTGAGTTTGGTGTACTACGAACAAAGCCATTAATATTTTTAAATTTTTAAAACTGAATATTGTTACACAAATATTCAGTACTTACTGTTTTAGGTTAAGTAACGCAACGTAAATTATGGACAAATTGCGGAAAAAACAGATGAGTAGGTAATCCAAACTCACTACAGTAGTACAGTATTTATTGTACCAGAGTTATTAGTTCTAAAATATTTCAAACATTTCCAAATTATTTAGAAAATTTCCCTTGTTATCAAAAACATGTAAAATTTTTAAAGATGTAGGTATTTGATGGAAAGTTATTATTAAATTCTAGTGGTTTGCAAATTATGAAAATCCCGAACGTAAAATGTTCTTTTAACCAAAAATTATAGCTTGTGTAAGTCAAATGGGAGTAGAACTTGTACTAGGCGGCCCTCGTAGATACATTAAAAATCTTCGTAATTGTCTTTCCTTAATATAGAATCTTGAAGGTATGTGTACAAGATTTGGTACAAATAATATCCACTTTGTGCGCCTTTATTCCATCACAAAGGGAAAAGTTAGCATTTATTCCCAGATATGAAAAAAGTTAGTATTAGCTTTTTATATTGTCTGATATGAGTTTCAAAGTTTTTTCGCTGAGATAAAATTTGAAACAACGAATTAAGTCCTTGATCATAACTGTAACACGAATTGAATTCATGTTTTGCGTTTAAAAATTTACAAACACGTTCATATATTTTTAAAGTAAAACCGTCGATTGAACTGAAAATATATCGATTAAAGAATTACATGTTGTAAAAATATTAGTAAGGTACTAAATAAATGACTTGAGCAGATAATGTGTTCTCAATAAAAAAAAACAGAAAACTGATGTAGATGTAATGAAAAACTTCAGGTATCAGATGGCGAAACAGGTTTACACCAACAGTAATTAGGAGGTTCCGTGAAGCCCCGTCTTTGTCGCCCATTTTGTCACCAATTATTAAGTTATTTGTAAGCCAATAATAAAGATATCTAAGCCGCTCATTAAGGAAATATTGATAGAGCCGTTTTAGAGGCTTACTTTCCGAGGCCTCGCTTAGGATAAATCGCAAATTATTTTTGCGTTCAAAAGATAGATAATCGAACAATTGAAAGTAAGCCACAGATAAAAATTTGTATGTGTGATATGATTTCGTTCACCAAGTTACCACATCGGTAATTGAACAATATCAAATAATGACGGAATCTGGGACTTATATAATGATATATAGACAGTGAGGCGATAAAGTCTTTTCTATTTTCTAAATAACCTCCTTTCTTGCATTTTTCACGCACGATTACTATGATTATTATTAAAGAAAAATTAAATCATACGTATTGTTATAGTTATTTATGCAACAAGTACAAGAAGTAAGTGTTTATTGCACGCAACGTGAAATTGTCCTACGAGGCCGTCAGGCCGAGTAGGACAACACGTCGAGTGCAATAAGCGTTTTTTGTACAAGTTGCATACAATATTTTTTCTACGTTCATGCAAAAACCAGAAAATGTTATTTAGATGACAGTAACTCTAGGAAAATGTGACGTCGATTTGAACGTTTATGTTTGTCATGATGACAAAACGCTGTAGTAAAATGACAGAAGAATGCAATAAACATTTTATTGCACTAGTGCAGTAAAGAACCATTTTTTCCACTAAATATAGTTCAATAAATTTGTGTTTCTTGCATGAACGTAGAAAAAATATTTTATTCAGTCTAACGAGAGTTAGAAGGTCAGGTTTGACAGGCATTGTGCCATATCATCTAATTCAGAATTCATCTTAGTTTCGATATCTGTAACGAAAATATTAGTGCTCCATTTAAAATAAGAGAGGTAATGTCATTTCCGCAAAAACCGGAAGTATCATATAAATGTTGATAACTTAAAAGGAGGTTATTTCTAAAATAAAAATATACCTGTTTTTTCCCAAAGACATCCTACCAACCGTTTACTAGTTTCAAAGTGGGGGGCAATACTTTATCACCGCACCGTATAAATATTTCTCTAATACAAAATAATTCTGTGCATGATGTGATTGTCCCTGATTATATTATGAGACTGCTATTTTCATACTATCATTTTAGTTCAAAGTTTGTTTATTGATGGGTATGTAATTATTAAGAAATACATCAATAACATATTTTTTATAGAGTAATCTTCTTTCCATTCCTTAAATTAATTTAAAATTTGAGATTTTTCCGAAGCAAAGGTTCAGATAAAGCAGAATTCGACATTATTTGTACTGACTGAACATTATGTAACTCATAATTCATTGCAATCACTAAATATCTTGTATGCGATTTAAATTTGTCCTTATTTTAAAGACTTACTGAAATGATAGTAATGCGGATTAACTACTGTTTACTGATGTGTATTATCTTTTCTTTAGTGTTATTGGGTTTTTGCCATACTTCTGAAAAGATAATAAAGATTAATTAAATAAGCCCTTGCGCCAAACGGAACAGTCAAGAGTTATTTTTGAAACTAAGTTTGCCTAACCAAAATATCTCACACTGAAAAAAGCAGAAAAGTAAAAAATAACAAAAATCACATCACTATCACGCACTTCCGTATTTTTGACGTTTCGAACATCTCTCTGCTTTCGTTTTTAAAATAGTAGTAAAAATATTAAACGTATGCCAAGTTTGACAGTTTAAAATTTGTTTTCCTGCTTCCATAGAGATGTTAAATGATGCAATAAACATTATGTTGGAGAAACGTCGCGGCCTATGAATGTTAGAGTTGAGGAACATAAAAATTACATAAAAGACGAGAATTTGAAAAATCCAAAATTTTCGAACAAGCTTGGGAAAACGGCCATTTGATTCAATGGGGTTCGACAAAAAAATTAGAGAAGAAAGATAACGCAACAAAAAAAAAATTAAAAGAGACCAAGTTTATTTTGTTGAACGGTGATAAGTGTCAAACTGTTCAATAAACATTGATCATAGTCGGCTGCAGTTGTATCAAGAAGAAGTAAGTGGCTAACAATAAAATAAATATCATTTAACACCTCGATGGAAGCAGATAAACAAATTTTAAACTGTCAAACTTGACTTACATTTAATAGTTTTACTACGATTTTGATAACGAAAACGAAGAGTTTTTCGAAACGTCAAAAAATACAGTGCACGATAGTGATGCGAGTTTTGTTATTTTATACTTATATGCTTTTTCAATGTGATTTTTTGGTTAGGCAAACTTAGCTTAAAAAAATAACCCTTGACTGTTCCGTTTTGCGCAAGGGCTTATATAATTAATCTTTATTTTTTTTTCAGAAGTGTGGAAATTACCCAATAAAACTAAAGTATAACTAAAATTATGAAGCAAATAAATAGCTTCAGACAATATCCGTGTATTATGTTATTATGAGTATATTATATTATAACAATATGTAATGTTCAAAAGCTGATACGACAATTATTGGTTTAATGATCTTGAATTGATCGCTATAAAAATATTAAGTATTGCCAATTTTCGTTCATAAGATTGATACCAGTCGGTGTTCGACCGGCATTCCAATTTATGAGGCTTTGGAGGTCAACGAATCGCTTACGAATTCTGATTTATAACTTACAAGTACTTACCATTGGTGTGGAATATTTCTGATGTAAAATTTTAACCATGAATACAACTTTTTAAAGTTTATAACTTTTTCGAACTCGGAAATTGTTATAGCAATATTTTGTTGTTCTATAGGAATTTCGACCATGAAGGCCTATTTTTTTTATAATAATTAATTTTATAAAAGCACGGCGGGCGAATGCGGTTACATCAATGATCTCTATAGAGAGATACTTTTGGACTTTTTCATCAACTTTACGTGATATAAAATTTTTAGTCTTTGCTAGAGACGACTTCTGTAAGAAATTCGAGATTTCCTGATGGGTGAATAGTAACTTATACTTTTCTAACACAACACTTTAGTAACACAAGCATGGCCTCGTATAAAAATGATATCCGTCGTAACCAAATTTTTCAATTCTTGTCAGATGACACTTCGTGAGTAAGGTGGCGATATGAACTATCCCCTACATTTATCATATTTCTCATTACTAGCCCTGTTCTTTGTGTTATATTATCGAAACCTTGTCTGAACGTTTCATAACCATATAAAACTTGAATTATTCATTATCATTCCAATTATTATCATTCATTATTCATAACATCACAACTCACCTAAAGATCAAAGCTACCGGATTTGACGCAAGGTCTGAAGTATATGGTTACTGGACTATAATGAACTAACTTCAAAATATTCTTACAACATATTTACCAAAAACACATGAATTACCCTAATAGACATATATGTTTTTAAATATTTATTTAATATTTGCAGCAGGATTTGATACATTCGTTTGTTAATTAAGAAAGTAAGACACCATGTACTAATGATGCTAGTAAACGTTTTTTTTAGGGATACACCCGCTTCACTAGTATTAAAGCTGTATCATTTTGGTTGAAATTTTGGGAGGCAGAAAGAGCAATATCAGGACGATAGTGGTAAACGCACAAGAGCAAATAGGTAGTAACAGTTTGTTTGGGTTT
Source organism: Monochamus saltuarius (assembly GCA_025584915.1). Classification (NCBI taxonomy): domain Eukaryota; kingdom Metazoa; phylum Arthropoda; class Insecta; order Coleoptera; family Cerambycidae; genus Monochamus; species Monochamus saltuarius. Next base: position 73,470,121 of record CM046721.1, on the reverse strand, counting down.
CTAACGACCCTTAATGAGTTAATATCGTAGCTATTAAGGTTGAATACGTGTCTAACGAAATAGACACCACGAAAAAATGCGTAGAAGTGATGTGTGTGTTTGTTCAGTTTCTCATCGTATCGTTACCACAATCTATTGATAGTTATTGAAAAAAAATGTTACATTATTTGCTCTAGATTTTTATAACGCAGTGTTCCAGTTCAAAAATGTGAATACAAATGTTACAGATTTGTACTTTTCATTTTTCTTTTTATGAAGTAATAATCAATAATATAGGGTTATTAATAATATTTTCTGGCAGAAAATGGCAACTTAAAAGAATTATAGACATTTTTTCGAATTTTTTGAAAACGTTATTAAAAAAATTCAACGTCGAATAAATTGTATATACTGCTTGTCCCGATTATACTTCAAAAAATAGGGTACAGTGTACCTGCTATCAAGTGACTTATGACAATGTATTAATGATACTAATTTAAGAAGCAGCTAAATAAAAATTATAATTTTTATCAGTTACCAAATGAATAATTTTATTACAAATCAAACTGTAGGTACAGGTGTTGCAACATTTAGTTTGATAAAAAAATATGAAAAACAGTTATGTACTAAATTGTCTAACTTTTGAAATAAGGTAGGTATTTATACAAAAAAATCAATTACGTTTAATGGTCATAAAATAGTTAAAAATTGCTTTGTAATCATATCTGAAAATTTTTACAAAAATCAAAAACTAAGTTGTTTTGGGAAAAACCTCAAAAAATTTCAATACTCGCGGTTAGGTTAGGTTTCCACGTAATAGTTTTTACTGGCGTTGGCGTACTGTTATGTCCTTCTTCGTTTTGAAGTTTTAATTAAGGTAAGAAAAAGTACTAAAATGGAAGGTTATCAAAAGGCTGACTTGGACAATCTGCCAACTGTGGGATAGTATGGACAACAATATTTTTGGCCATGTGTTAAAACTTGAATCAGGCTGAATCTAGTGGTAAGAGCCAAACTGAAAGTACTGTTTTATATAAATAAGTAGGTATTGTATATCATGAATCCTTAGCAGTTTATTATGGGAAGTTACAAATTAAATCTATTAGATTTGCTACGTTAGGAAATAGATGCAGAAAAAGTTGCATAATCGGTGGCCAATTTTTATCAATGCTGTAAACAAACATTGAAATATATTTAATTTTCAAGAGTCTAAATTTAAAGAGATAATATAATTATAAATTTCTTATATCACACACATTTGTAATGTATCCAAAAATGCACAGGTCTACGAGGTAGATTGATGAGTATTTTATTGACATTCATATTTTCGAGCTTGCTCTTTATGTATATACAATTCTGTAGAAATAGACGTTTATCTTTCAACAAGGTAAAAAGTAGTGTAAAACGACATTAAAAATTGTAAAGCAGATTCAATGCAAACGTTGGTGACCATTAATTGTTATTGTGAACGATCCACATGACTAGTATATTTTGATGATTCATTGATAAATTCATTCATTCTTTCTCTCTTTGTGACTGTAGATTGCGTAATTTGCATCTTATATGTACTGAAGTACATATACATTTTATTTTTGACAGGAACGTTATAGGAACTAAACCATTGGGTCTGCTCAAGTTAAAAGAGTTAGATTAATCTGAACAAAACATTTTTTATGTTTTCATAGTTAGTACCTACGTATTTCTATGGCTTTAGAATAGCAATTTTTTATTCTCATTAAAAAATAGTGAACAAACATATTGTTAAGAAGTAATATTTCCGTAAATGTCTCTGAAGAAGTTTGAAGATTGATGAAACTTATATTAGTTATTTTAAAAAATCAGAGGCGTACCGTTTTATTCTATCCAATCATTTAATATTATGCCTACGTGGAGGTCACTGGTTAAAGTAGAAAATTAATTTTTGCCCCACAAAAAGTGTTTCCACGCATGGTGGGTGTCTACAAAATGGCAACAAAATATCAAAAGCAGTTTCAATGAACTTGGGGAAAAAACTTTTTTGGTTTTAATTTTTTTACGTGAAAATGGTGCGTCGTACGAGAGTAAGTCTAGGGACCGAATTTGCTGCAAAATAAATGGAGATTTTACAAATAATTTTAGTTTTTAGAAGCAGTAGCGTACAATTTTTTTCTTCAAAAATGTTTAGTTAAAACCTCGTACGGACGTCATTGGCAAAGATTTTAAAACATTTTTACATCAAACAATGCTCCTTAATGATTAATAGGTGTGTGCAAAATATCATAAAAATATCTAGTGTGATAAGAAAATTATAATAAAAAAGTAAATTTTTTCTGAAAACTGTAATACCCTGTAGCTCAAAAATTAAGAGGTTTAGGACATAATATATGATATTAAGTTATCTTCTTAAAATGACCGGAGGATTCACACCCTTAAGTATCGGCATTCATTTAATAAACACCCTGTATATCGTGAATTCCTAGTGTGTTCGTAACCTTTCAGATTCAGATATAATGATTCGGTTCGAGATATCTTGAACTATTTCGGGGATCGTGTGCGACCTCTAAAAGATGAGGCACATAATTTTTCTGGAGTAGAACGCGAGAAAGTCCCATGTTATCAAAAGCCTGTATTTGCAACGTCTGCTTTAGTTCAGCCACCCCATCAAATATCCATATTTTATTAAATGGAGAAAATTGTTATATAATTACCTGGCATGAAATCCTCTACAAGAAAAAGTTTGCTACATACATTCATGTGTTTAATTATCAGTTTTCTGATTCTCAATTTCTTAAGTTTAAATAGGGATATATCAGAAGTAGGTGCAGTAAGAGGCGTACTGGGGAACAGTACAAAATTTCCGAAATTTTGGCAAATATTCTTGCGTATGTTTTGTACTTCCCTTTATTCAAGGTAAAATTAAAATATTTTCAAACTGTTCTGGTACTATTTATATAGAAATAATGATAGAAGAATATTGAAAAAACATACAAAACTCCACATTCCTATTATGCAAGTAATTTGTTATTCACCCCTACATCAATTCCTAAATCTATCAACCAATTCGTCGTCAATGGCCCTTTATTCTTCAAATATTGTGGTTATGTACGTTAGTTGTTGTTTTTTCTGTTGCCTTCTCTCTATATCCTTTCCTAGTATTTTAAGAGCATTGTCAGTTCTCATTACGATAAGTTCAAACATCTTGTAACGAGAAATAAATTTTCTTAAATACAATGAATTATTGATTGATTGATTGGAATACTGGACATTTCTGCAATCTTTCTGATACCTATAAAACCATGTATGCACTAAAATGTTGGAGTAGGTAAAACGTTTTATAGAAAATTGTTACAGCAGAACAACCACTGTAATAATTAAATTATCTTGAGGCACTTTCGCGTTGTGGTAAAACAATTGCTATGTTCATACACCTCTTTATTTACATTTCCATAGAATTGTGTGTCTACCTTACACAAGAAGTTTGGAGGATGTTGTTCAAATTTAATATGCAACGAATACTCCCATTATTCCTTTTATGTACAAAAGTGAGCTAGATAATGAAAATAACCAGTGATATGACATGTTATTTGAAAATGAAAGATGCTCCCATTTGTGAGTGCTTTGTTTTCTCGTTATAATGTACGGTTCAAGAATATGCCTAAAGCGGAACGTTGAAAGTAACAATTATTAATCTCACTCGGGATCACTTATCTGTGAAACTTAAAAGTAAATACATGATATGAAAATTATCGAATATTCCAAAAAATATATATACAGGGTGTTCAGTAAAGAATGGGCCAACCTTCAGATGTAGATAGTTTGGATAAAAATAAGCTGAATTAACTCAACTTACCTTAATCCAAAAGTTGATACTAACGGAGCTACAGGGTGTCAAAGTTGAAAAAATATATCACAATTTCTTTATTATTTTTCTATCGCATCGACCGTATTTTATGAAATTTCCTATAGGGGGGTTTCTTGGGACTAGAAATTCGAATATGTCGATGATATTGGTGTATCTGCTAGAGGGCGCTATCAACGATGGTTTGGATCCCTTTAAATCGCTACGGCGTTTTTGTTCTACACTGTATCTCATTTTGGACTGGAAAAATGTTCTTCTCTATCTTTTCTAGTTAAAAAAGGTACACTTTGTTAATGTCGCTTGAAGCAATGGTTTCTGAGAAAAACGCATCTAAATCTCATGATGCATGAAATTTATCTAAAAGTAAAGTCAAATTGTTGCGTAAGTAATGGGCCATACTGTAACAGCATAATACTGCGACCAAAATAAGTCGGTTTACTTTAGCTTATCCTAAAAAAATCCAAAAATTCAGAAAAATCAATAATAAGAAAGATATAGCGTGTGAAAATTGAAGAAATAAATCACATTTTCTTTATCTTTCGATCGCTTGAAGCAAATTTCACGAAATTTTGCTCCTGGCTATTCACAAACATAAACAAATAAACCATCCAACAATGACACAACAAATGTTGTAATCTAGTAGGTAATTGTCAAATGCATTCGTACTGTCAACATTAGTTTTACATAGATATTACATATGCGCTATAGGCATCAGCTTTTAATGCAATAAAATTCGCCATTTTTGTATAAGCCACGACATAACTTTTTCTCAAATGGTGAAATGACCGACATCATCTCAGTTTACGCCCAACAATGGCTTAATGCAACCGCTGCAGTTACGCAGACATTTACCCAAATCGACAGCCTAACCGAAAATGATTTTCATGCCTGTTTACCAGATTAAGGGAAACCGGAGTGTTTCGTCCACACAGGGTCTATGGACGACCTATGATTCGCAATGATGAGCAAGAGGAGGAGGTATTAAACATTGTTGAAGATGACCCAGCAACAAGTATCCGCCATATATCTGCCAATGTTGGATTAAGTCAGGGTACTGTGTTTAACATCTTACACGAACAACAATTATACCCCTACCATCTTACTCCAGTCCAAATCCTGCTACCAAATCATTTTGTAGTAAGAACAAATTTCTGTCAATTTGTCTTAAACAAAAATAGTCACATATGGGCTGAATAAAATCCCAACAGCACAACGGTGCACCACTTTCAGCACGAATTTAAATTAAATGTTTGGTTTGCTATAATCGAAGATAACCTTATAGGACCTATCGAACTTCCAGTAACACTGAATGGGCGTGATTACTAACATTTTCTCCATAATAACTTATTTGATCTGTTAGATGATATTCCTTTAAATATTAGGGCTGGTATTTACAGGACGGCGCTCCTGCCCATTATACCAAGTCTGTGAATATTGTAGTAAATTGTGTTGTGAAGTATTATTTTAAAGACTTTTGAGAAATTACAAATTACAAATTATGGCTATAATTATCAACAATATTTGATTTACCTTTTTTATGAATGGGATAAATCTTCCAGATGTCGGGATATACACGAGTTTTCAGAGATAGATTCAATAATATTATTAAGGGGGCTGCTAGAACATAAGCACAATCACACACAAGAAAAAAGGGAATATTATCTGGTCTAGAAGTCAACTTAGGCTTGAGCTTTTCATCGCAGATACTATTTCTGACTCTGAAATATTCTTGAGCAGAAACACGTTTTCATGAAGACATAATGTATTGTTATCTGATGAAGCAGATGGAAGAAAACTAGGTTTAAAAAAAGTCAGCAAACGTATTAACAATATCCTGAGGTTCATGAATTTCTCTATTTTGGTAGGACATAGACATAGGTACGGATTGATGGTCTTTCATACCGTTCACAAATGATCAAAACTTTTCGGATCTTTTGTTAAATTTCTTTGGATATCCAACAGAAAGAAAACTCATATGAGAAATTGCAATATCACGTTTACCTTTGGCACGCAGATCAGAACACTTTTGATAAGCTGCAGGATTTTTAGATCTAATGAATTGTTTATGCAATTAAAGCTTTTTTCACAAATCGGAAATTGTATCTTTAGAAAATCACGATGGATATTTTCTAGACCCAGGAGAAACTTTAGGCACAAGTCAAAAATTGTATATAAAAACTTGTAGAACTCCTCACAAGCCAAATTACAGTCAGAAAACTCATTTAGGAAAGACCAATCAACCCAACTCAATTGCTCATAAAGTAGGGCATACTTAAAATTATAAACAGGTTCATTGCATATAAACCCCTTTTTATGATTAACTGATGTAAATAAGCGAATAAGTCGACCAGGAAGTTTTAGAGAACTTCAACGCCCACCAGTCTTACATATTAGTATGTTGCTTGCTTTGTCAGGTAGCTACTATTGTTACATTTCATATCTTTCTACATATCCCATCTTAATTTTCTTAACTCTGAATCAAGTAGGTATTAGGCAGATATTTGTAAGTGCAGTCCGTATTAATTACCCAAGTGAAATATGTGTAGGTACTTTGAAATAAATATTATTGTGCGATGGTCTGAATCCCCAAACTAAAACGAATGAAGTTTTAGGTACTGAGAAACACAGCTATAAAACTTCCAAATCCTGTACACGCCTTTAAAATGTATCTTGTAATAAATATTAACATTCGGGCCTATGATTGATCACATCCAGTTAACACTAACATGCCTGTTAAAGGTAACTAGTAGGTTAATCAGAAATTCGTATGATTGACACATCTGTCAAGTTTATTTCTCCAAATTACTTAACTTGAGAATGATCACGTGACCCTGTTATGAAACTGCTTGGAATAACCTCCGTTAAGCCGGAGCTTTTTATTGGTCAGAAATTTTAATTTTATTTCTATTATTTGACATAATATAATGTATAATTTTATTATTATTTGTCTATAGCACAATTCAGTTTCAATTTATTGCCATATCATGGTTTTACATAATAAGTAAAGTACAGCATTCCTAGTTTGACAGTAAATACAACTTAAAAAAAACTAAAGTTTGTTCTAGATCAGATGACAATTTTGTACAATTAAGATTGTTTTTCTGAGTATGATAGCGATACCTAAATCAATATTACCAAACAAAAGTAAATATATGTTATTATCTAATTATTAATAATTGATTTATGAATAAAATAGGGGAAACGTACAAAGAAAACAATTTCCTAGTTTTTAATTGTTGGTAGTAATTTAGATTCTATATAGATGTATATCTGAATAATACATTTCATCTTTTTTATATATTATTTTTATTAGGTAAGTAAGTGTTTTTGACAATAATTTCTAATGAATTATAGTAACACTGATGGGCTGCATCACATTCAGTTATACCATATTGTAACATTGACTCCACCAAGGCGTAGTAAATTGTATTGTAATTAGCACAGATCACATGCCTAAAGGTACATTTTTGATTGCCTACGTAAACTGAGTTATATTTAATATTTGTATCCAGTTCTTACTAGCTTTTGATTCCTGTTGAAGTTATATGCTCTTCCTTTTTACATTCTGCTTCCACTCTGCATGAAGCTAAAATAACTTAAATAATTGTTTCGATAAGTTAATATGAAATATTTAACGTACCTGCCATCACTGTTGGGGATTTATTTCCGGTCCATAAATTAAGGAATTTATATGTACTTCAAAATTTTGCAAAAGTACCTACATTAACATGCGTTGGGATTGACTTTGCCTCCCAACAATGTTTTATTACATTGAATGAAATTACGCATTTCTTCATATTGTCATTAGGTCGTGTGCCCAAATCTTCTTGCTATTTTTACCCACTTTTAAGTACCTATGTTTTAAATTTTAATTGCATTAGTTGACAATTTTTGACATATGAGTGATAACAGATGATGATGGGTAAAAATTAACTGCTATGAGAGGGTTGCCTGGCCAAAATAACAGGCATGGTTAACTGATTGTTCGATCACAGCAATCTTTCCATTTCGGTTAAGAGTTCAGTTATGTCCACCCAGTTATCCTAACTTAACTGCTATCGGTTACGTTAACCTGAATGTTCAATCATAGCACAAGCCTGATTATGTCTGAATGTTATACTCTAGATGGTGAAGGCTATTTTTTATTATTCGTTGAAAATTGCAGTAATTTTCGAGGATTAATTAATTTAATAAAGTTAAGGAAATGTTTGTAACAGCGTGTAGAGCTGCAAAAAGAAATATTTTTTTTATTTCAAACAACTCAAAAAATAAAGAGGATATATCCCTGCAAAACTTAAAAAAATGATATCAAGTCATTGACCCCTGCACAAGACCGGTTTATAACAGCATCCAGCCGTAGAGAGCCTCTGAGTATTTGTCGGATCATGCAACATCGAATTTTAAACGCTTCTGCTGTTGCTGTTGAAACAGTTCGTAGAAGACTGCGAAATATTATTCTACGTCACGACGACTTCTGAGAAGAGTTCCACTGATACAAAACCATATGCAACTTCGGTTGCAATGAACCAACGAACACGTGAATTGGAATGATCAACGGAGGTCTATATTGTTGATGACTCGAGATATGAACGATTTTCGGATAGTCGGCGTGTTCGAGTATGGACCCTTCCTTCGCTACCCAGAAATTGTAGAGTCATCCAGGATGTTCATTTATTCATAGGTGGTACAGTTGCTGCTTGGGGAGGCATTTGTTTTAATGGGCGTACATAATTGTTGGTGCTTGATGGAAACATGAATGCACAGATCTACGTCGAACAAGTCATCAACAATGTCATCCCTCCGTTTCATGCTGCAATTGGGCCAATTTTTTATTTCTCGACGATAATGCGCGACCTCATGGTGCGAGAATTGTTATCGATGCCCTGCAATTTCATGGTATTCCGCACTTGGCCGACTCTCTCGCCAGACCTCAATCCAATTGAGCACGCATGGAACCAATTACAAAGAACCTTAGATTCGCATCGACCTCCCCCACATACACTACAGGAACTCAGAGGGCTTTTACCACGCTTGTGGTGAGAAATAGATCAAGGTTAATTTAATGACCTGATAGACAGTATGCAAAGGCGTTGCCTACTTATTTGTAATTGTTTTAAGAATTTGAATTTTGTATTAAAAACACCAAAAATAAAACTTAGTCAAAAACTGAAAATGCTTTTGAAGGATGAACAAAAAATTCCACTCGTATAAAGGAGTAAACATTCAAGATAGCATATTAAAAATATTTTTGAACAAAAGTTGTCAGCCATTAAAAGAAACTCAAGATTTGTGAACTTCCTTAACTTTTGTGGAGCAGTTTATGGAAAACTTCTTTAATTTATATATCTCCTGGAAAGTGTAGTATTTATTTTTCACTATAAACAAATTAGATACTGCAAGACGCCCATGTCCTAAGACATGAATATAAAGCCGCAGGTAGGTATAACATTTTAGCTCAACAATATCCCTCATTTTAAAACTTTTGACGGACAGCCTCGGTTTTGTGTAATTTCCCATTATATAATGTTTTTCATTATGCTTTGAAGCGGTTTTGTTGTGTTATTTTACGTTGGAAATTTCAGCACACAAACTATAAACCAACCGTTTAATATTTTAAAAGGTGCTCTTTACTGTTTGTTTGCCGTTCATGATATGCAAGTTTATTTAAAATGTTGATAGGTACACTAGATTCAAATTAATATTTATTATTTCAGACGTTTAATGTTTGCTGATGTTACTGATGATTTTGGTTAAATAGGAAAAAGTTAAACACAACGTTAAAATGTTACGACTACAGTCTTGCAATACAATGTATATTTTGAAACTTAAACTATCAAATTAATACATGACAAAAACAAACACAAATTTAATGGGGAAGTTGCATGAATTATATATTGGTTTGAAATGTAATACCAGGTAATCTTTTAAACATATTGAAATGCCAGAGCATGTGTCTGGCGGCAATAATCACATAATTAACATTAATTAATAACCATAGACTGTAAACAAACCCACGTGGCCGAAAACGCGATATCATTGGTGTAACGTTACACGCCGTTTAGCGCGGTTTATTTTCGTGGATACAGGTGCAAGTTGCGGTGTTGATGATGTAAACAAGCGTTTGTTTCTAGCGTTTCTGCGTTTTTGTCGTATTTTTGGGTTATAGATAATGTAAATACTGTGTAGGTAATGACAGAATTATTAGTGGTGATGTGGTGAACGTTCGGTATTGTTACACGTAACTTATTCCTTTGTTTATAATATAGATCCGGTCGTTAAAATTACGGTGACAATGCTGTTGGATATGTCCAGATAGATGGTTTTACTTGTGATATTTATAAAATTATGCCAACTACTTGTTTTAATTTAAAAAATAATATATGAAAGTTATCAAAATGATATTTAACATTTATTAATAGGTTAATTTTTTATTGCAATTTACTACCGATTTTATTTATTCGTAAATATTTAAAAAAATATATATTTATTTATTATTTCTGTTTATATTATTTTCAGAATAAAACAGGTAATAATAAATTTTATAAATGCCTCAAATAATATTCTACATTTCGTAAATAATGAGAGCAAATACATAATATGTTATTTGGAATCGGAATGAACCGCTGAATACAATGAATGAAAAAAAAAATGTAAGTTTCCTTTACCACTGATTTTCACATTTTAATTTTTTTTGTGAACTTAAACCTATCCACTTACGTATTTCCAGTTAAACTTAAAATGGTTTTCACAAACAAACAATGTTGCAATGTTTTTTTTCGTCGCGCTTCATCGCACTACACCACATTTTTCTTTTTATTTTTGGAATGGTGAAATGTTTTTTATTAGGCGCTGTAGGTATGCTTTATTCATACATAGTGCAATACTTTTTCATTTTCTCGGTGAGATGTATTTTCTGTGCTCATTTTACGAGATTATTATGCAAACTTTATTCAATACCAATGTCTATTTAACACACTGACACCTAATATCACATGACAAATTAACTTTTCTAAACATATGTACTGCGTTATCTGAAAATGAAAATCGTATACGGATATAAACTAAAGTACACTGTTGTATTCATTTAGGTATACAAGTGCGAACCAGTCTAAATTTTTAAATATCGTTTTTAGGCTTATTTTTTCACGATATTGTCTAGGACAAACGCCATTTCGGTTAAAGTAATACATTCTTTCTTCTGCACGTATTTGGAAAAATCGCAATTTCCCACTGCAACATACAAATTCAGAAAACACAAAATTTTAAAGCTCAAGTTCTAAATTCAACTGTTCAACAAGTCTATAAATTAAGTATTCATCAAAAGTTATTGATTCGTCTTTACTAGTTTTGGAGTGGATGTCTTCTTTTAAAGTTTTGTTTTTTGTCTCTATAAATTTGACCTTTGGTTGTAAGCAGCGTTAGAAAATAATTTTCAAATGGTTTAGTCATTCTAAAAAGTTAGTAGTAGTTATACGCAGTGTTTCATCTGCTATAATGTTCCGTATACCTAGTTGCAGTTTTCTGAAATGTGTTCGGTCTATTGTAGTATAGTCGTTTTTCTTTTCTGATATTAAATCAACTATTGGGTAAGAGTTAGAAGTCAACATTTTCTTTCTGCATTTTTGCATCATTTCTACTAAATCTTATAGCAAAATAGATTCGCCCACATCTTTACATTTCCCAATTTAAACGTTGTCACTATTCCAACTAATTTACATAGACCAAAAATGTGGCATCTGCTAAATCAAATACCTATCTACCTAATAACAACGCAAAATGCTTTAGATTCATTGCCATGATCACTGTTTCATCTTTTTAATATGTCTTATAAAACTTGCTGCACAGTTTTTTTCTATCTTCAATTTTATTTCTTCCTCGTTTTCTTCAATTTCCTTTCATTACTATAGGATTCCACCAGCACAATAGTGTATTAAACTTTCTTTACTATTATCTATACGTGCTGGGTACAAAGAGCATTATTTACAAAATGTTTAATTAATTAACATAATTGACATGTCATTTCTTGGCTATTGATTTCAACACTAAATGAACAAGGATAGTGTAAATATTATTAGGTAAGACACTTGACTATATTTTGTTTAGTTTCCAAGTAGTTCACATTTAATGGATCAATATTGGCCAAATATTTAAACAGTGACACTATATTGTTAGAATTTGCCATTATTGGACAAAGTTCCAAGTATTATTACTATTACTTTGATTCTGTATTTCGGAACCTATCAACTTTTTGACTAAAGTAAATTGGGCTAGATCCTGTGTGTTTTGTACAGACCTTTTAGAGACGCCATTTATTATAGAGACACCGTATATTATCAATGAAAATAATTAAATTCGTTTTCCTTAGGTCGACGTGAAATGGGGTGAAATATTCATACATTAGACATTTAAATGTATGGGTTTCGCTTTTTAATTCGCGCCTTCCCGCCGGCTGGAGTCCAAAAGTGCATTACAGTCACGTCAGGCTGCCACAACAACAAGAATAATAGCCAGAGTACGTGGTTTCCGTTTGGGAGTATGCGGACGATTATAGAAAGTTGGCCTTACCCCAGAACCGAGTGACTTCGTCGGGACTAGGTTCTGGTCAAGACACATCGTGTTGTCCCTTTTTTTGTTCTATTTAGCCAAACTTTTGTATACTCCATTAATGTGGCACGCATCCCGTTTGTTATATCGCAACTGAAAATAATAAAGTAAACGCTTATACAATTATACACTTCTGTACAAAAATTTGTTGTGATTATATCTTCAAACACAATTAGTAATATTATTTCACATACTATTATACTTACAAATTTGTAGTAATAACTTCACACTACACTATTTTACAACAGAAATGTTACCAAATACTACATATATTGTTGTACCATTTATTAAAAGTTTTGTGAGTTTATTGACAAAAATACTGCCACAATTTGCCAGCATTTTTGTAAAAAAATGTTTGTTAAATACACTAATAATTACCATTGAATTATTGAAAAAATAAACATTGAGAGTTAAAAATGTTTGCTACTTCTGTAACAACTACTCTGACAGCTAATGACTCGATAAGCATTATTACCTGAAAGACCTATAGAAAACAGCCAGACATTTGTCTATGGCACATCCAACATATACCAGATTCGATCTTGTTGGCTCTCATCGGTATGCCATAGGGTCAGGCAAAAGATCTCTTGATGGATCTCTAGCAATTCGTGTCTGTTACACCCAACAGATATGAACCTGAGTACATGTGAGGTAACACATATAACCCTGGCTATAAACAAAGGAAATAGTTCCCCTGTACGTGGTCTGTGGCCCTGGCTGGCTGCTCGATTTTTGTCATATCCGACGGAAGACCAAGAATGTACGAGATCTATGTGTCTACATCTAGCGGCTACTGGTTTACGCCATGATGGACTTGGTGGTATCACAAGAACTACTTTTATACAATAATTTATAGTAAATAATATTACAGTTGTGTCTCTGTAGTTTTGATAATTATAACTAAAGGTGTTGTATTAACACTACAAATATTGTTATTTTGCACTATACCCGCATTTTAAATTTTACAATATAACATTTATTACAAAATATAGTGGGTAGGTACTTAAAAAGTTTTACAATTATATTAAAATTTACAAGAACCCAATTACTATAACACTTGCATTTGCCACAACAACAAACCTTTATGCTTTACTATATTTATAGTAAATATTCCAGTAGTATTTCTCTTAGTATATAATGATTTGATGTTACACACATAATAAGTATTTATTATATTTTCAAATATACAGGGTGAACCTTAAATAAGTACAAATATTTTAACCAGCAGTATAGTTCACTGTGTAGAACACATAATTAATAGTTGTTTTACAAAAAAATCAGAAATAAAAAAGTGAAATTTTAAATAAATTTTGTAATTTTCCTGTAGAAAACTTGTTGAGGACCGCTGACTTTCATACATTTATGAGTCACAGCGCTTCAGATTGAATGTGTAGTTCACAGTGTTGCCAGTGTTACATAAATGTCTGTTTGAACAAACTTTTAAATTTAATATGTTGTGTGAAAATCATAGTTTTTCGTTATTATTCATAAAATAACTTAAGGAAATTGTGTCTTGTGTCTCTTTCTAACAGTGTACAATGGCATTTAACTTGTGAAATGTGGATTACTGATTAAATAGTTATTTTTTTAACAAACAGGTAAGCTTGTGTACACGTTTATGTATAATTTTTGAAGATTGGACATAGTAATATCACGTAATATCTTCCTAAATACTTTACGGTAGTATTTAACTTGCGGAAATTCATTTTTAATCGTTTATAGTAATGTCAGTTAAGCAGTTAAAATGTATGTTAATATTGCTGCGTATCATACTACATACCCAACTTTACTGTACTTATGCTTCAAACAAGTATTTTTAAAATAGAATTAACCGTATTACTTTACTATTGCGTTAAGGGAAACGTAATATTTATATTAGAGAAGATATGGCAACCTCGCAACAAATCATATGGTTCATTAGCTTGGTTAAGCAGCGGTCCTCAAAATGTGGGTAATTTAAAAAAAAATTAATATCTCCGTAAATATTACAAATTTTTTAAAATGGCTTTCACTGGACTGTTCTATATGACGAACTACACCAGCAGTTAAAATATTTGTACTTATTTAAGGTTCACCCTGTATACAGGATGTCTGTTGGATTTTGGATAGCCATCTTAAACGCCGTGGTAGGGTCGGAGGAAGCGGACACATAAAACTGAAAACGTGAAGGGCAAAACACTCTGTACAGCTTCTATTCAAATTTCACACATAGGTGTATTGAGGGACCCTGAGTAACATTTTTTTATAATTGCGGGGGTATAAAAATAGTCATAACAGGCCTTGGATCGCCATCTTAAGCACCGTGATTAGAAGGATTAGAAGGAGCGGTTTTCGATATCATTTAAAACATACATATTTGTTACGTTATTTTGGAAAATAAAGTTTTTACAAATTTTTATAAAAATGAAACTAAGAACGTATAGAAGAAAACACTCAATATAGTTTTTGGTCATATTTCACACATACGGCTTTTGAGGGGTCCTGATTAACACCACCTTATCAAATTTTAAATAGAAAAATCGCTAAGCGTTTTTATTGAATTTCGGGGGTTTAAAAAAAATCATAGCAGGTCTTGGATCGCCATCTTAAATGCCGTGGTAGAGTCAGAGGAAGCGGTTTTCGATGTCATTTAAAAAATTTAAAAAAATGGTTTTAATTATCTTAAAGAACAAAGATTTTAGGGATTTGTACACAAATAAAAGTAGACACCCTGTATACATACATATATAACTTGTGTGGTCTTGTATTCAAAATACATATTACAGATTTAATTATGCAGAGAAGAAACTACGAACTATTTAGTTTACCATTTGAATTGAGGAAATGAAAGTTTTGACTGAATTGGTAAGAAGGATAAAGGGAAATTATTAGTACAGAGACAATCATAAATTTTGAAGATGACATTGCCTTTTTTGAGACTAACTACTAGGAAGGCAATGCAAACCTATAATAAATGTAAACAAAGTCAGTATATTTATCCTTTTTAGTTCCTGCAACAATAAACTGCTACTATTTTGATACATTCCAATAAAAGATTAATTTAATATCTACTTCGAAATTTAAAATATAGACGAAACATTTAGGTTTAGTTGTTGATTTTCAAGTTTTCAACATTTTACCAGCTGAAAAAAGAAATATCATGCCACGCCATAAAAGAAAATCCTTTTGCTAGTACTAGTTCAGTATGAATTCATATCGTGTGGTGTACTTCTCCAGAAAATCTATTTTATTCATACCATATAAAAAAGTTTAAGGGCTACAGCTCCAGGATTTTTCTCGAAGGGTAGAACTTTGTAAGGTTTTTAAAGTAGCAAGTTATCTATGAAAACGTTGCATGTTATATTCTTATAATAGATGAAGCTATTTTTCGTCACTAAGATTTTTAACTCTTACCAACATTTGGAGTATCTACTGAAAATATACATACTTATATCGTAATGGATGACTGATTGTGCTACTTATTCTACTCAATTGTTGCTGGAAACTGTTACTTATATTTTCTACCGAATTGTTTACTTGGTTTAATAGAAGAAATAACACTAAAGTCTTAGTATAATTCCTTTG
Source organism: Monochamus saltuarius (assembly GCA_025584915.1). Classification (NCBI taxonomy): domain Eukaryota; kingdom Metazoa; phylum Arthropoda; class Insecta; order Coleoptera; family Cerambycidae; genus Monochamus; species Monochamus saltuarius. The sequence goes on along the minus strand of CM046721.1, from coordinate 73,454,136 downwards.
TCCAAACAGATGGATCGGATGCAATGGCCTCTCAAAAATTCAGATATAAATCCGTTTGATTTCTATTTGTGAGGGCATATGAAGTAACTTGTATCTCTATCTATACTAATGAAATGAACAGTAGACATGAATTTCTGTCGTGGATTGATAATGCTAGTGCTGAATTTAGAAACGATAACGCCTTACTCACTTGTTGTTTTATCTCGTACAACAGATTGTGCATTGAGGCAACTGGGACCAATTTTGAGCAAGATATTAATTCGGCTTAAGGGCTAATTTTCGTCAAACCAAGATATTTTCACATAGGCATGGGTTAAAATATAATAAACTTGTTAAACATAACCATTTACAATTAGGCGTGCGATGAAAAATCACTCTGTATATCAAGTTTAAAACCACCTCGTATGCCTTTCAAAACAATACAACTGATGTATCACATTGAACAAAACCAATTCATTTTTAAAATAATATTATTGGCGCATCCGGCAAAATATCAAAAATTCATGACAATTTTCATATTGGCGCATCTGATAAAATAAAATAAGAAACACTGTATGCCACCTTTGCAAATATCTTTTATTTAAAATTTAAGGAATGCAGGAATGAGGGAAGCCTGGAAAACCTCATTAACTAGGGGGGTAGTCAAACGTCGACCGATGTCAATCTCTCACATTGATCCAAACTAACATTATTCCACTCTATCATACCCGCAGAGAGGGTGTCAGTCCTCTCCACGAATATAGCTGATATCCGGCCTTCCTGTCGCGGGGATCGAACCCACAGTGGTCTAGCCACATCGATTAAAGTACTGACACCTTAAACCGCGCGACCAGTGACCGACATAAACATAAAATATATAATAATTTTTACAGTCTGAACAAATAAAAATATAAATATCATATGAACATCAACTTACTTTTTTGTAAAATTATATACTTTCTCAGTGTGAGATGCATTTTTTTATAAGACAAAGCAAAATTTGGAAAACCAACCAAACTGGTCATTTACGCATAAGGAGTTATTTTCTAATATTTTTATATTTAAAAAAGTACCTAAAAATACCGCAAATAAATAACTACATACATCAAATTACTTAATTTATTCTACCAAAAAAAATTGTACACTTTATTTATTGCACATCACTCTTAATATCATGTACAAAGACAGATATAGATAGGCTTCAAAAGTTGCAAAATAAGTGAATGAGAATTATACTAAGTGCACTAGTTGTAGTCTATATATTTCTATTGATTTAAGATTAAAGACATTGCAGTGGATTCCCATTTGGAAGCAGATTGAACAGTATGATTTGATTTTAACATATAAAATGAGGAAAAATATATTACCAAATTATTTAGTATTACATCTAATCACTCGTGCTGAACTGCATACATATTATAATATACGTTCTGGACAAAATTATAATATAACATTTTTGAAAACAACTTATATGCAGAAACAGATGCTTGGAGATGGTCTTAGACTGTTCAATTCGATGCCATATGAAGTTAAAAATTTTGTCAATATAAATATGTTTGTAAAAAATTTGATGAAATTGTATTTGCACCAAATATTTTGCTAATTTGTAATTTTTTTTATTTTTTATAAACTGTAATATGTAATAGCACATGCTAAATAAATTAATTGAATTGAAATTTTTATAATTATTTAATACCAGGCTAAAATAATTACTTCTGGTACGTACCATATTACATAGATGTAATAGTATGGTAATAATATTAATTTGCAATTCAAGCCCAAAATATTTTTGGCAAAACAAACTAAATTTCTGTTGTTATCTCGTGCAAAATAAAGGTTTTACAAAAATTATAATTTTGAAAGTAAACAGGAATTTAATTAACAAATTAAAAAGGTGGTGAGCTTTCGTATCAATACTATACATAAAGTTAACATATGAATTGTAAAGTCTACACCATTATTGATACAAATAACACTGAAACATGAAAGAGTTACACATAACACTTATTATATTAACACAGTGGATTATATTAAACAAACATAAGAGAAATATACACAACACAACACACAATCAACTACCACAACAACTATACACAATCTTGTGTGGATCATGATTAAGACAGGTGCTCATTTGTATAAAAATATCTACTTATTTTTTATAATTTAAGTCCACAAAGCGCCCCGTCAATTACTGAATTTTTATTTTATTATAAATTCAGTGTCTTAAAAATTGAAAATATTTTTAAGTCACTCTGTTCAAATGATTAATTTTAATTTTTAATACAACGTTTATATAAAAATTGTGTGATTTTCCTTCTACTTGAAGAAGTGACTAATATAACTATCAAATATTAAACTTACTTAAATAAAAAAATATGCAGTCCCAAACCTGTTGTTTAGGAACCCATTAAAGTTTATTACCCATTACCGTATTAATTTTACAGCAAGCGGTGTCAGAAAATATTGTCTCCAGGTGAAGTTAGTGGACATATTAAGAATTTTGAATTACCTTAATGGCTTTCAAACTTTCACGGAAAAGAGGGCTTTTGTGTTTTAACGACAGCAAATATTTCACCACAAAACCTTTGTGAAACGTGTAGGGAAAATAAATTCCTTTAGAAACAAACGGCTTACAGTTATCGTTTATAAATTTAAAAGCTGCGCGCAAGTATGTACATGCAAATTTTCTAGGATGCCGTTATAGTCCAAGCGAAAACCGTACAAAAATCTATGTGGAGCAGTCAGAATGAAATCTGAACAACAGTATTATATTTCTAGATATGTGTGCCAGTATTTTTTTAAATTGGTAGAGTTGTGTGACAAAACACATTTTAACACAAAATAACACAATCCTGCCTTAAAGGTTTAATATAATTTTTACACATTTAAATATATTTTGTATTATTCTTTATATTACAGTATAAACTGTTAATTTTATTATACAGGGTATTTTCGAAAGAAGGAGCACAAATGGTACTGGTGAATCTACAGCTAAAAATAACACGTTTGCATAAAAATGACCTTATAATAAAATGTTCATCTCTTAGGCGATACAGCCAAGTTTCCAAAAAATATGGAATAGAAGCTATAATCTGTAAACCAAAAAAGATATAATATTCAAATATTACACAAATTTCCTGCTAATGCATGTGCAACTTCTCAACAACTTTCAAATATGTTTGTTCCTTGGAAGGTGCTGAAATTAGTACTCCCTAAGGTATTTTTTGTTACAACTTATTTGTTTGACAAAAATTGTGTGTTCAAAAATACGTAGGTATCAGATAGTCTGGTTTATTTTAAAAGTTTTCTCTCGTATCTTTTCGCTTTAAAACTAACCGTTTATTAACAAAAAATAATTTTTATCATTTGCATTACAATTCACACGATTCCAAGTGAGAAATATTTAAGTAGTTAGTAATGCTAATTTCTGCCATTCGACCTTTTCTTCTTGCTGCGGCACAGTATTTCCGACATTTAAAAAATATTCGCAGCATGGTCAACATACTCATCATTAGTATAATTTGATCATAATTTTCTTCAAGTTATCGTAATAAATAAAAATTTTAAGTAATCTGAAATCAATTAAATATTGCATTTTACGCAAAACATATGAAAAATACAGTATTATTAACACGGAAATTTTACACATTCTGAATTACACACTGGCAAACCTCATATATTAACTATTTTTTAGCTTATTTAAAAATATATTCTATGAGCATGGATCCGAAACTTCACAATAGAACATCAGATGTGAATGATATTCTAAAATAGCTATTTATGATTCGTGAAGTTAGAAAACTAGCTACGCTCGTTTTTTAATCATCTTCACTCACAAAATAAAATCACTTTTAACACGTATATCATACACTATTTTTTCTACAAAACAATCGGAAGAACTTTAAACTCAATAAAAATAAGAAATCAAAAAATACCACACAGATCGCACTGTTTATGAACCAAAATTTTCGTAGCAACCACACGCGTGTCAAAAAATGACATTTTTAACATCAAAAATGACAATTAAAAAGCCCACTTTTAACAGTTTTGTAGAAAAAGTTCTTTAGATTGTCGATCATGGAGAAATGTTTATTTTTCTTATCCACAGTAGATGCAGGGTAATTGCTGATCTCTTTTAACTAATTGTCATCATATACAGATGCAATCGTGACGTTTGATCGGGTAGATGAAGCAAAAAATTTTCATATCAATTTAAAAGAAAATTCACACAACACGGAAAGAAAATTGTCGCAAATATTCATGTAATTATAAACAATACAAAATGCAATGTGCAGCCGTATAAGCGCCAAATACATGTAGTAGTAAAATTCTCTCCCTTTTTGTAGCAAATGATGTCCAGTATTTTATAATTTTGTAGTAGATTTTCATGTGGACGTATAGAGTGGCATAAACCATAATGGGGAAATTGCATACATTTTGTATTGGTTTGAAATGTATTACAGGGTCATTTTTCAAACGTATATTTAAATTATTCACATTAATAAATAACCAGGGAATGTAAACAGAACCACGTGGCCGAAAACGTAATATTATTGGTGTGACGTCACATGCCGCACAGCGATGCAGTCTTGCTTATGTTTCCGTAGATACGAATATACGTGCAGTGTTACGGTTTTCGTGATGTAAATAGGTGTTTGTTTCTTGTGGTTTTCGTGGCATTTTTGGGCAATAGATAATGTAAATACTGTGTAAGGTAGTGCTATATGCGCGTGTAGTGCAACCACAATCGGACAATTTGGCACGAGTGGATTCATTTACGCTTATAAACTTAATTGGTGAGAATCTCAACTTCATTAGTGTAGAAATACGGGGAGTTAAAGCAAGCAAGGGTGTCTATCTTCCGTTTTTAACATTACAATAATTATTAGTGGTGATGTGGGGAGCTTACGATTAGGTAATCTTAAATGTAACTTCTTTATTTGTTTACAATCTAGATCTGCTCGTGAAAATTACGGCGACAATCCTGTTAGTTATGTTCAGCTTAAAATAGATGGCAAGCTTTGCACAGTAAAGGGAAAAATTCAGACCATACAACATGTTTATTCATTGTTACACCTAAAATTTTCCTAACATAAAATAATAACTTTTAAAAAGCCTTTGTAATACACACATTATTTTGCTATTCTATCCCCACATTTTAACAATCATGTATGTAATACATGTATATAGAAATTGTATGTCTGGTAGAGAGTAGACGTGTTTTGGTGTGTGCCAGTTTAGTTTTTATTGTATCACCAGAAATATGTCGAAAGAACGTGCCACAAGAAGCAAAGTGGATAGTGATAAGGAAGATCTTCTTATACAAAGGGCGGTTGAGCATTTATTATCTTCTGAGTCTTTTTTGAGTAATTTATGTGAAGCTGTCAGCAAATCTGTGCGGCGTGAGTTCGAAGGTATTATCCAAGGTTATAACCAAGAGGTGAAATCATTAAAGAATGACTTATCCGCTGCTAAGTTACAAATTGAAAAACTCCAGGATAAAGTTGAATTCAATGCTAAAACTAACAATCTACGTATCTATGGTGTACCTGAATCCAGAGGTGAGAATACTACTGCATGTATTATTGATTTGTGCAAAAGCAAATTAAAGTATGAGATATCTAATGCAGATATCGTCTCTTCTTTCCGTCTTGGAACGTACAATAATGCTAAGCCTAGAGTAATCATAGTAAAATTTGTAAGACATGAGACGAAGTCGAATATATATGCGAAGAAGAAAAACTTGAAAGGAACTAGGGTTTCAATTAGAGAAGATCTAACTTCCAGTAGAGTCACGATATTGAAGGAGGCAATTGCTAAATATGGTCCCAAAAATGTATGGACGTTTAATGGTTCAGTTAGGGTAAAAACTGGCAATGCGATCAAGAAAGTTTTGTCTCTGAGTGATATGGATTAATAAAATAATTGCAACTGATATGGCGGCACCTTTTCTACCTTCTTCTTGGTTCGTTGGTCGAACTTTTCTTATATATTTATATTTACATTTTTTTTTAGTGTTTTTTATTTTCTATTTATTGCCTTTATTTCTGTTAATCTTATAAAAACTAATATTTCTTTCATATTTAAATATTTACCTTAGGAGTAGTAAAATTATAATACATGTTTATTTCTCATTTGAATATTTGTTCTTTGCTTCCAAAATTTCATGCGTTTAAAGAATATCTCTTAAACTCGAGTATTGATGTTTTTTGCTTAACGGAAACTTGGTTAAATTCTAATATATCGAATGATTTATTGGAGATTGATGGATATAAGTTGGTTAGAACTGATAGACAATCCAGAGGCGGAGGTGTAGCTCTTTATTTACGAAATAATATTAACTTTGAAATTATTGAAACAAATCTTAGTATTGAACAACTTTGGATCTCAGTCAAACTTAATGGTAAATGTTATGCTTTTGGTGTATTTTATAGACCTCCAAAGATGAAATTTAAACTTTTTGTTGATGCTCTTGAGGAATCCATTTCATTATGCATGCAAACTGTAGAGGACGTTTATTGTTTGGGTGATATCAATATTGACTTGTTCAAAATTGATGAACCATCTACTGTTTACTTCAATACTATGATTGAATCTCTAAATGTTCACCAAATTGTGAGTCAGGCGACTCATGTAACTAATACATCTGCTTCTCTTATAGATATAATTCTGACCTCAGACATTAAATGTACTATTGCTGATGTAGGTGGGTTAAATTTATCGGACCATGATATGATTAGTTTTCTTGTTAACCTGTCTCCCACTAAAATTGAACCATTTATGTATACGTTTAGAAGTTGGAATAATTATAACGAAATTGCTTTTAACAATGATTTAACTAATTTATCTTTAGAAAATATATTTCATATCAGAAATATTAATGGTAAAATAAACTTTCTAAATGAAAAATTGCTAATGCTATATGACATGCATTTCCCATTAAGAACGGTTCGCATCACAAAGAAGTGTTGTCCATGGCTAACTGATAATATAAGGTTACTCATGAATTTACGAGACAAAGCTAAGGCTAAATTTAAAAGAACCAAACTACCGGCTGATTGGGATTATTATAAAGGCCTACGTAATTATACAAATCATTCTGTCACCAATGAAAAGAAAGCATATTTTGACCATATATCTAATAATTGCTCTAACAAGGATTTATGGAATAAATTAAAGTTGTTAAATGTAAAACATCAAAGAAGTGCTTCTCTTCCATCTCATCTCAATAATGCAGATAATATTAATAATTATTTTATTGATAGTGTACCTAACACACAGCTTACTGATAATGATATAGTTAATTACTACTCAAGTAAAGTGAGGACTCACCCTAGATTTTCTTTTGGTCTTGTCGATGAAGCTGACATACGTACTACTATCGGTCAGATTAGGTCTAATGCTGCTGGTGGTGATGGTTTTGGCATAAATTTTATTAAAATATGTTGTCCCTATATATTGCCGGTTATTGTTAATATTGTTAACTCTATATTTCTAGAATCGCAGTTTCCCTCTTTATGGAAAGAGGCGTTGGTCATACCTTTACCAAAAGTAAATAATCCCAGTGAATGGAAGGATCTTAGACCTATAAGTATATTGTCTTGCTTGTCGAAAATAGTCGAAAAAGTCATGGAGAAACAACTACGTAGCTTCATTGATAGTAATAATATTTTGCCTCTTGAGCAATCGGGTTTTCGCCCAGGGTTTAGCTGTACCACAGCGCTACTGAATATTACTGATGACATAATTAGGGCCACAGATGGAGATTTGATGACGGTATTGGTGCTGCTTGACTTTAGCAAGGCTTTTGACACGGTTAATCATGCGGTGTTGTTGGCCTTGCTGAAGTCAGTTGGTCTGGACGATGGAAGTCTGCAACTGTTCGAAAGTTATTTAACTGGACGTAGTCAGGTTGTTAAGCTAGGAAGTGTTGTTTCTCAGAGAAGACGATTGTTCTGTGGGGTACCTCAAGGTTCCATTCTGGGACCCTTGCTGTTCAGTTTGTATACAGCTTCTTTTCCAATGTTTTTAAAATATTCTAAAATTCACATGTATGCAGATGACACGCAAATGTATTACTCTTTTCCTAAAAATGAGTACGTATTAGCAAAATCGTCTAAACGAGGATTTAAAGATTTTAAGTACAATATCAGGGCAGCACAATTTGTTGCTGAATCCTACAAAATCTGCTATGCTAATTTTTGGTAACAGGAATATGAGAAACACACTTAGGGATACTTTTACTCTAGAAATAGGTGGACAACAAATAACAGCTTCAGATACGGCCAAAAATCTAGGTGTTATTTTGGACAGCACTCTCAGGTACCGTCAACAGGTTTCTAAATATATTCAGAGGGCATATGGAGCTTTAAGATGTTTGTATCCCCATAGAGGATATTTAAATATTGCCACTAAAAAGATGCTGTGTGATAGTTTGGTTCTTTCGCAATTTAATTACTGCTCTCAATTATATGGACCCTCTTTGGATGTCGATCTTTCTAATCGCGTTCAAAGGGTACAGAATGCATGTTTGCGTTTCATTTTTGGAATAAGAAAGTTTCAGCATATTTCACACAAACTAGCTGATATTAAATGGTTGAATATGACAAATCGTAGAAAATTGAATTCGCTAACTCTATATCATAAAATTATCATTGGGCAAAAACCGCCATATTTATATAACAAAATTTCATTCAGATGTGATGTACATCATATCAATATAAGAAATAAGGGTTCTATCTCTCCTCCTATTCACACTACTGCTCTTTTTGAGAGATGCTTCACGTTTGATGTCTATCGTTTGTACAATTCCGTACCTACCGAACTCAAAATGTATCCTTCGTCCATGTTTAAGAAATGTTTAAGAGATATTCTATTTTCAGGTCAGTAGTGATACTGATTTGGAAGTATAGTGTTGCTTATGCTTGAAACTATTATATTGTTATATTGTTTGTATTATGTTGTTTGCGTCGAATATGAAATATTGTTTTGTTTCTGCCTTATCTACCAGATATATATGCTATTCTTCTCTAGGTTTGAACAAGGGTTAAGTGGTAGAGCACTATTTTGTGAACTTCCCCTTGTGGTTTTCTTTACCTGTATAGATATATTTTTTATTTTATTATACGGTGTAATTTGTTATTTTTTTGGTTAATGAAAATAAAGACATTTATTATTATTATTATTATTATTATTATTAATACTAAGTAAGTTTGTATTATAACAATATTTACGTATACAGAATTATAGATTTAAGAAAATGCATGTTTTCAAAGATTTCTGTAGCTAAAAATTAGTTGCATATACCGCTTTCTTCCATTTTTTATTTGTTTTATTTCTGTGACTATATATTTGCAGGTGGCATGAGATAACATTTATGTTAGTTGCTAAGCCCTTTATTATGCAGTTATTAAATGTCTTCAATTACTTATATTTGTAGAAAATGTCAACAATACAGATATAATCTACAGGGTTAACTATGACTTAGTACAAATATTTTAAGAGGGGATAGGAAAAAATCAGAATTAACGGTATCACCCTTCAAAAAAATTCCAAACTTATTTATAAAGCGAAAAAAAATTTTTTTCAAATTCTTATTAACCCCTAATTTCTCGGCGACTATGCCGCCTGTCAGCTTCGAGGTTAGGTATGTTCTGCTAAAGTGAAAGTTGTCAAAGGTAGTGACAGAGCACCACGTTGCCACGTGTAACGATTTACGGCGCTTTTAAAGAAAGTTTTATTTACAAAATACTAGATTATTTAATGAGAAACACGATATGGTACCTAGCACTGAGAGTAAAACCTACCTTACTGATACTTCCAGGACTGATATTTGGAGATTTCAAGAAAGTTGAATTATTTTCTGTTTTCTAACTTGTTTACATTATAACTTGTTGTAAAAATTGTTATACTTGCCGGGGACGTCTTGGTTTCCCTCGACCATTTCATAAATAAAAATACTTTTTCTGTAGGTATATCTATTGTAGTTTAAAAAGCTTTATTTTTATGTCACTAAGTAAAAAAGAAGTTTCATAGAATTTTAGAAAGTATGAAATTGGTTCTTTTTTATTTTCAAGTTAGGTACATACATATTTAAAACTCCAGCACGTGTAAAACAACATTCGTGGACGTTGTACAATTCGTACAAATGTACGAGGATTTGGCATATTCTGTCTATTTGGAAAACGTCTTTGATATTCTGCTGCTGCACGATATGCACTTTCGTCGCACTTCCCATAAATTAGTACCATATCCGTAATTTCCGCGATTACACGAATTTGAATGTGCGAAAAGCAAATACTGAAAACTAATAATAGTAACGATATTAACAATTGTTAGGGTAATATTTTCTATGTTAATTAAATAAATACCCAATAACGTTTTACTACTTTCTTTATTTCGCACTTCCTATCTTTACTTTTACAACAACAACTCAACTCTGACAGTCTGACACACCTCTTCCTCTTCTTCTTACATTCTTTCTGATCTACATTTTACAAAACATATATTTATGCCTACTTACTAAGAAATGTTTATTAACAAAATAATTGTCCACACAATAATCGACCATGTTTGCATATAATAATATTGTAGTATTATTATTTTAAATATCCCGAGGCGTTCACAGTGCTCTGTAATATTACTTTTCTGACCACTACTGTTTTACATTTGTAGAGTATTAGACACAATGCAACCAACAACACAGTATAGGTTTATATCGACTGATAAGTGCTATGTGCGTGTAACCCCATGTCACGGAGGAAATGTCAAAACAATACTAGAATAAAGAAACCCACGATCGTACATAAAAGAAGATAATATTGATTATATTGATTGCCATAAGAATATTTATCTGAAGAATATTAAGTTCTTGGTGTAGGCGGACCGAAGACTGAACGGTGGCGTTGACAATGTAATTTTAGTTTTCCGTTTTTAGTGACAGTTTCAGTTTTAAACGTTTTATTCATTAAATAATGGATGGTTGCGATATATTGGGCATGTGTAGTTTTCCACAATTTTCTTTAAACGTACGTGGAGATATTTCCTAGAGTTGAGAGCAATGCAGTGGAGTGACCGTTATCGGACAAAATTTTATAAATTAAAAACTGCCACGGTGTATTCGAAGTTTTCTGTTAGTATTTCTTTCACAATCAATTTTCTTAAAATAAATGGGCAATTTTATTAACTGCATCTACGCGAAGTGTGTATTTTGTGGCGAGTAACTCTGACGGACCTGTAATGAGTGAAAATGAAGTTTAGGCAGTTTGGAACGAACGAACGAAAAAAGCATGCAAAATACTGCTAACCGGATTAACTGTTATCTATCAGGTACTTAGGTATTATTATTAATAAAAATGTTTACTTTCGTTGTTTCTACATTCGGCAACGTTGGAACGTTGTGAGAAACGACCGCATGGTACCTAGTTGCACAGAACATATACCTAGGTGTCATATGTAGCCATCTTGGACGATGACTGATGACATAGGCGCCGACTTTCCGTAGGAAAAGAGGGTTTTGCCCCATTTTTTTAACATCGAGCTAGAATTCCGAAATAAATTTTTTATTGTCTTTTAGGCCTTCCTGAGCACGTGGTTAAAATTTTTGTACTTAGTCATAGTTAACCCTGTATAATAGAAATGTTTGATTTGGTAGTGGTAGTGCTTTGAACAGGTCTTTGATATACACCCCGTACATATTTTTGACATCATATCGGATAGAGTTTGGTAGTCTCATCGCCTGGACCAATACGAGAGTTAAAGAAATACAGCTTCTGCTTGAAATATTATATGATCAATAATGCGTATATGAAGATTAAAGCGCAGACGACTTTTAACTTTTTATAGGGTGCTTCAACTTATTTAATTTAGTTGCTTTCGGTTTTGGCTCATATACACAATTCTCCAGAGAAACTTTTTAATATTTCTATAAAGTTGAGGTAAACCTAACTTGACTTAAATGAAAGTTGCCGTCGATTCCTCATGGGAGAACTCAACTTTATAATATATGACCGTGTATAATATTACAAGGATTGGTTGATAATGATGATAATATTACCAATTGGGCCAACCAAATAGGTGTACCATTTCTCTGAACAATGAAAAATGATTTCACAAGGAAACTAATATACTAATTATTATAGCAAGTGAAATTGTTGGGTCAAATCATGCCAAATATACAGGGTGTGGCATCTTTAATGCAGACAACGTAAAATACAGATTCCTGGAAATATATTCGGAATAAAAAAAGTTTTATCAAGAAAACTGAACTTGACACACAATTTTGCAGTGGGAAATGAATGCTAGTACAACCCTGGCCAGAATGTTACCGTTTGATAGCTCTGATCTTAGCGGTTGTTTATTTAAATGCCGAGTCAGTGTTGCCCCCGGTGTTGCCAGATGTAAAACGGACACATAAAGACATATAGGGTTTTCACATACTAATTAATTTTGAACTGGTTCTTTTACGAAAATTTAGGTTAGTTGCTAATAAACACCGACATATCAATTGTTTTTATTGTTTTTTTCGGGGCTAAAATAAGTTTAACAGGGTTTAAAACAAACACAACAAGCCTTATATTCCTGTAAGAGATGCAGATCAAAATGTGTATAAATGTGAACATTAAGGACTAAAGGATATCCTAAATATTTTAACTATTTTTATCCAGATATTCCGGTAATTTTACAGAATATTAATAAAGGACTTACCATTTGTTAAGTCTTTTATTTTCAAAAATTCACAAAAGAATCGCTGAGGTAATGAGTTTTTACAATAATCTCAAATGTATTAATTACGTATACACCTCTGGACAATAACTGAATAGACAATGGATTTGAATAAACAAGGAATATGCATTATCAGCATATAGCCGGGATTTATAGTTAGCGGAAGAAGAAAATTTAGAATTGTTATCAACTACTGAAAATAGAACGAAAAACAGTCCCAGATAAATTCCCCATACTAAACATAAATGATGTGCTAGACAAATTAGGACTAAGTCAATATTTTACAACGTTAGATTTGGCCAGTGGATACTATCAGATAGAAATGGATCATAAAGACATTGAGAAAACAGCATTATCAACAGATGATGGACACCACGAGTTCCTCAGGATGCCATTTGGCTTTAAGAACGCTCCATCAACGTTGAGGGAGGAAAAGAATAATGAACCATGTACTATAAGGTTTACATAATAAATGTCTAGTCTATATGGATGAGACATTAATATATTCGTCGTCCCTGCAAGAACACGTAGAGCATAAGATTTATTTCTGATAGATTTAGGCAGACAAATTTAAAGATACGACTCGAGATACCAGAATTTTTTAAACTAAGTATAAAATTTTTAGCATGAAGGTTCTCGTCTATATAAACGATTATAAGATATAAGCAGTGAGCGGAAGGATTTTTTGTCAGATCAAGGTCTTTGTCAGTCTTCGCAACTTTCCCTAACTTTAGGTAGATCAGGGCTATGTGTTCTTAAAGAAGGTTTCATAAAAGATAGCTTTTTGCTTGGGTCAATCTTGCCTATACATGAAGGATAAACAATTTATAACACTTATAAGAAGGTTATGTTGCTAAAACGGCATTTTTCGAATATAATTTCCTATTTAATTTTTCATATCTGAACGTTCTTTATGTCCCAAAGCTTGCAACCTATTTAGAAACATTTTGTATTGATTTGTCGTCCTACACCTTACAGAGGTTAACTATATACAGGGTTAACTACAACTAAGTACAAAAATTTTAATCACGTTTTCCGATCTCGTCCGATAACAATGAACTTTACCATTTAGTCTTCTGTCGGCCATAGTTGTGCTCTCAAAACGTGCCAAATAAAAAACCTCACGGCGCGGCGTGCGGGCGTCCATAATCGTCGATAAAAAAGAGTTTAATATAGTTTAAACAATTTTTTTCGCTTTATAAATAAGTTTACATTTTTTTCTATATCCTCTCTTACAACATTAATTTGTACTTAGTCATAGTTAACCCCGTATATCTTGCGATACACTAACGATTTCTTAAATATGTCTAATGTCAAAATGAAAATTTGTTCTTCAGCCTTCAATTGCTACATACCAAAAAAGTCATTTTAAACAACTTAATTTTTTCATAAAATGATAGAGAAATACTTCTTGTAGATACTGTCAATCATTGTTACTGGTAACATTTGATTTAATCCTGTTACTGATAATATTTGATCTAATCCACTAGAGTGCATTTTTACTTTATTATTTCAATTGATACTTAACAGTTTCATCTTATTGGATAACTGAATACATTGTAATATTTTCAGAAACGTAATGATTTAACTAGATCCTTCAATAATTATTAAAACCTACAGATTTATTGATATGTTTTTTTTATTGATCTACTATGACAATATGACATTGGATAAGTCAAATAATAATAAAAACAAAGTATATATAAAAACAAACAAAATATAAAAAACCTTATAGTCACGTGATACATAATAGATTAACATGGATACATAACACATTAGGACTAACTAACACCAACAGATAACATTACAACATACATTGAATAATACAATCCACTATATATAATTACACACTAAAATCACATCCAAAATACTCCTCAATATTATAATATGAGTAACTTAATAAAAATAAAAAATGGAACGCTCGTAATATATTTTATATTATCAGGAAGGTGATTAAATAATTTTGGAGTTATGGCAAAAGGACTGTTTGCTGTCTTGGCCAAGTGATGCCTAGGTGTTAAAACTTTGTTTTGACGTCTAAAATTATAAGTAACTTCTCGCTCCGCATGTTGAATAAATTCACAAGGATGCGTTTTGACATACACAACACGCGCAAGGAAGAACATGGACACTACTGTCAAAATTTTCAATTGCTTTAACAGCAAACGACAAGAATGCATCCTGGATTTAAAGAGCATCGTGTGAACGATTGTTTTCTACGCAATTAGAACAGCTCCTATATTAGAACTGTTCCCCCAACATATAACGCCATAATTCAAAACCGAATAGATTTGCCCATAATAATAACTTTTTAATGTGTCAAAATTCAGATATTCTCCCAAGTTCCAAATAATATAATTATGTTTAGCCAATCTGCTACAGACCATATCGATGTGTGAATACCAATTTAAATTCCTATCCAAGATCATAGCCAATCATTTTACAGAATAGGCATCCTTTAATGATTTTCCATCTATTGGTATATATAAACATAGAAAAGGTCATCATTTCTGTTTTGACACTATCCATGATTAACAAAATAACGCTTATATCTCTGACACAATTCATTCCCATTAGTGACAAATCTGTCATATCTCTACCCTGAAACGTCACAGCAGTGTCGTCAGTGACACAATCGACCTGACGTAAAATAATATTTCAAGTCATAATAATACTCGAATAACACTCTGACCGACCCTGCAAATAAGACTCTAACCATTTTAATGAAGTCGCCTAACTCCATAATGCTCTAGCTTTTTTAAGGGTAATTCGTGGTTCACCGTGTCGAATGCACGGGTTAGATCAAAATAAATTGACGAAGTCACACATCTAGTTTCAAAATTGTTCAATACGTATTTGTAGACAGCAAGAATAGCATCATAAGTAGATCGACCTGCACGAAATCCAAATTGCATATCATACAATATTTTATATTCTTTCAGAAAAAGCTATGCAAAAAGTTCTCGAAAAATGCAAATTCATATAATTTAGAAAAAACTGAAAGTAAGGAAATACTCTTATAATTAGAAATTTTCAAAATTTTACTCTTATTCATAGAAGGCAGAATTGTATTTACATGCTGGTTTTAATTATTTCACAGTTTTGTACTAATGTTATGAAATATGTAAAGGAACATCGTAACATTTATAGCAGTAGTTTTGAATAGTTTAGGAAACGTATATTATAAATCAACTTAAATAGAAACACAAAGCAAGCAATGGCACTGGAATACCGCTGAATAGTTGTAAGAATAAATGTATATATCTAACCAAACGGGACATAATATATGAACAATATAATGCTGTAGAGCGGTCTAATGTCACATCTCCTGTAATAACAGTTTACTTGTTTGTAAACTCTACGTTCATACTGATTAGGTTATATGTATAGTGTGCGGGTATATATTCATTAGCTACTTCGTACCGAGTAAATTCTCGCTCGTTTTAATCAGCGCAGAACACCACCGGACTAGACGATACAAGTTATTTTGTTCGTGTAAGCTTTCTCGACAAGGGGAATTGCATAAGATGTGAGCAATTTCATTGTTCATTTTGATAATTTAGTTGTTGATGTTGTTAGAGTTAATAAATTCTATTTAACATTTTATTCAATCAGTTCATTGAGGAATGTGGGAAAGAATCGACGTCCAAGTAATGTTATCATCACTCGAGGATAATTTAAAGGATAATCAATAGCCATTTCGACATCAACTAGGTTATTAATGTTGGATGGCCAGTTCTTCAAGAATTAATAGTAAAATATTCACATCACATTAATTTATCACACATTTTACTTTATTAGATGTTGAAAATGTCCATCATCATCTTTCATGCAGTGGCGGCTCGTGGTAGCTGCAAGAGGTGAGGCCCAAATAATACCTAAATAGGAATAAATTTATACGTCACTCCCAGGTTATACCTATTCCTTGGTGCGTTGACCATTTCTTATTATGGAGGTATTCGCCAATAGCCCTACTATCCTTAACCATAAATTAAAAACTAAATAACATCAGAACTCCGATTTTCATTTACAATATAAATAATAGAAAAATGTTTCAGCATCTAATAATTTAAAAATTGTTCCTTCGTGTTTAAAACACTAAAAATATGAAAAATATAAAAACCAATTTTCAACTACTTATCTATTTACATATAAAACAAAGCCACTTTTACCAAAAAATTTGTAATACTTTCACTTCTTATAAAACAAGTCTATTCGTCGGTCTTTTAAATTCACAAATATATTTATGTCTTCATAAAATTGGGAATCGGCGCTAAGACTTTGCAACAGTTCTTTTTCTATAGCCATCATCGATAAATTGTTTAAGCGCTCTTGTGTCATCGTATTTCTTAAGTAAGTCTTAATGCGCTTAAGGCACGAAAGTTTCGTTCTTCTGAACGTTCTTCGTTCTTTGGTTCTTGTTGCAGGAATTGTTAAAACTAAGCAAAATAATTTGTATGTTTCCGAAAATATCATTTTAAATTCCTTGTATAATATTTTTACCGTTTTCTGAACTTCTAAATTATAAAATTGTTCATCTCTGTACAAAACATAGAGTCCGTTTTTCATATTATCTGTCAAATATGTTTAGATACATTTGTAGTAAACAATCAAAAGATTTTTCCGGAAATTTGTTTGCATATTCGGGATATTTTAAAGCGTTGGCCGACTATTCAAAATTTGTTGCTTCATTACATATTGAAAAAGGCGGTTCAAATAGAGATAAAACAATATCGTGAGAGGGATTCATTATTATAAATAATTATCGACGAGCCTATCGATAATATATATTTAAATTAAGTTCCTATTTTGTTAGTTGTTTTTAGTTCTTTAAATTAATCCTACCTGCCTTGTCCCTAAACCTTTACCATCGCTCTTACCATCTAATCTTCAGAATATTTAAGAAGTTAAATTCAACTAATCAACCACTAATACTTACTGGAAATTCAAAACACATAAATAAAAGTATTAACACTTGAACAATCGATTAATCGCGACACACACGTAAATAATTTACAGTTCACAAGTTCCCTACGGTCCCTAGCCACTATCACATCAACATTTGCCGTTGAACTAAAAACTTGAGGCGCCAAAAATCGGGCCTCAGTCGCGAGCGAACATGGAGCGAAAAACATCGATTTTAACCGTCTCGCGTGGTGGGGGCGACCATAACGTATAGGCATGTGCGACGCAATTTGAGGCTCGGAAAATTGGGCCTCACTGTGGTGGGATTGGTGGGTGATCCGGACTCCCCACGCGGCTAGAAACAGAAACGGCGGGATATTGAAATGTAAACCAGAGGTACGTTATAACATACGAGGGCTAAAATTGAAGCAATTATTTTAGTTCGTTACATTGATTTCTGATAAATGTAGTAGGCAATCGTATTGGAAATTATGGGGTATTAAAATATATAGTGAAAGCCAAATTTTACAGTGAGACCCGGCCTCAGTTGTTTCATACGACGAGTCGCCACTGCTTTCATGCAGTAGTAGAGACATTGCTTGAAATGTTCTCTAACATTATGGAGTATTTGTGGCATAATAAGATTACACTAATGCACAATGCGTTCTCGCAGATCTTGTATTGACTCAGGCTGTATGACATATATTCTTGCCTTTAAATAGTCCCACAGAAAACCCAACGGTAAAAATCTGATGAATGTTCTTCGCACGTCTTCCCTTTCCAGCTCATCTTTGAAATATTTCATTTACAAGTTACCTATCTCACAGGTATCACATAATGTGAAGGGACTCTGTCTTGTTGAAAAATAAGTTATTAGTATGGCAACGATCATCTTGGTCAACTCATTTTTAATGCTTTTTATACCTTAGAGTACGTTAATGTTACTAACACCCCGACCAGCATTTAATTATACCTGGAAAACTTATAGCAAACCGCTAAAGTCACTCGTCAGCAGCCTACCAGACATATACCGGTTTCGAGTTTATTAACTCTCATCAGTGTGCCGTAAGTGAGATAACCGACAAATAACCTTAGCTGTTTAAATCTGTCTAACCGGACAGTCGAGACCAAGATTAACACGGAGTAGCACAGCTACCTCTAGCAGCCATTCGCTACTCCTTGAAACCTAGCTACCTCTATCGCGATTCGGCGATAACGATATGTTGCAAATATATAATTCCTGAAAACAACTACTCTACGTGCTAATGCCCCGACCAGCATTGAATTACATCAGTACTACTCCGCGTTACTAATGGCCCCTACTGTCTGGATGGACCGACTTAAAACAGGGGATTTGGTTATTTCACCTATGGCATACTGATGACAGCTAATAAGTTCGTGACCGATATATGTCTGGTGGGCTACTAACGAGTGGCTTTAATTCAACTTGTCGATGCATTATCCCGCAGAGCAATTGTTTCCTAGATCTACGTACTTGCAACATATCGTAATTGCCGAATCGTGATAGACGTCGTTTGCTTTCAAACCATTGAAAAACCATTCTACTGCGATGTGGAACGCTTCGTGTCTGTGGCTTGCGAATGGCCACTAGATGTAGCTTTGCTACTTCATGTTAATACATTAGTGTTCCATTTGAAATTGACGACTACCTCCGATATTTCCGAAAGGAGCCAAAAATGTCAAATATTGAAACACCTGTATGCAAAATATATACTCTATAGCAATTTTGAAATCTATATCTCACTTGCTTCTTTAGGTATATATCTTACCTCTTGTATAAAAATTGTTCATAGTTGAACTAATGAACCCGGGACAATATTAAAGTTCTGCTGTATAACAATTGTATGTATGTTTATCTTAATTTTTCTAAAATTAACTCCAAGAATTATACATGGTTTCAAAAAAGATAAATCAAGCGGAGCATCTAATAATAGGTCGTAGTTAATTATTATATTTGTAGAAATTTAAAATCAAGCTTTCAACAGTGCTAAATAGTTAGAATTAGACTTTGTCTTCTTGTAGAGATCACTAATCATGAATTTTCCGATCAAAATTTTGGAATATAACTATTTTTAAGTTTACATAGAAACCTTTAAAAAATTTTTTTCAAAACACTATATGTTTTAGAATAAAAACAAAACATGACACAATTTTACTATATTCGTTAATGAAAGAGGGGTTGAATGTTTCGACATGTCTAAAATAAGAGCGATATTATTCTATTTAAAAAATGCATAACATTTTGATTACTAAGTATATTGTGTATTACAAGATGGAACCTATTTCAGCTCCCACAAATCGAATAATGCCAGGAGATGTCTATATTATGTAAAATTTGTTCTAGGTTTCATATCAACTAGAAAAAATGTTAATTGCACATTGTATGCAATTATATAATAATATCGGAAAATATATCTAAATATCTTATGTCAATGTTTTGATATTTTCATCTCATTTATTGTAAATGCAACAAATGAATTGTAATAACCTGTTACTAAAATCAGGAAAGTTTTTTATAATGGTACTAAATCCATGGAGTTTCAGTTCATTGTAATAAATGTATTGTATAAACTTGTTAGGGTGTAGATATGCGGATAAAATTTTAAAAATTCGGAAAACGACAACAACCATATTATAAAATATCGAAATAGAGTTCCCACAGCCGTTATATAATATTGAACATAATTAATTTTCTTTCACACGAGATTCTTAAATGAGTACATACTACATAATATAGAAGATGTGCAAAATTCTCACAACCAGTGCGTTTAATTATTTGCATGATTTGTTTGTTAATAAATTACACTAAGTGACCTAGTCGAGAGATTTAAAAGTATTTTATGAAAATGAAATATGATATCAACGATTTTTACGGAAAAACAGTTCCCGAAGCCACAATTTATAATAATGGCTCCTGTCTCTACTCTTGACACTATTACAAAATGCTTAAATAGCAAATGTATCTAAAATTGTTTTTGTTTTTCTATGCATTATGCAATATTACATTTCCGATTCTTATTTGTTTTAACAAGTCACAGAGAAACTTTATATCTTTGTAGTAGTTAGCCAACTCAAGATCTACTTACTCTTCTCCAACTTTGAAAATTTTAAGTAATCAAAACGATAACATTTTTAGTGTTTGCTTTATGACAATGGCGAGTTACCTACCAGATTCCGAAAATTTAAAAACGGATCTTTCTTGGGTGACTACATAAATAATTAGGTATTATGGATAAAAATATTGCAAAGAAAACACCAAATTATTTTCTGCTTATATCTATACTGTCCAAGATTGTTATATGACATACTATTTACAACGAGACTGGGAAAACACAGTGAAGCACTTAAATCTGTTTTGTCTTGAGGATGTCACGATAACTGACGAAACGTCGACAATTGAGAAAATTTGGTGTTTTCTTTGAAATTTGGTCTCTAATTTCCCACTATCGGCAACAAACTGAACAAAAATGAGGCTGCTAATATCATTAGTTAAAAAAATTACAAATTTATTTTACTGAATGTTAATTGGATTGAGACAACTAAAAATGATGAGTGATGACATAATATTTCTTAAACATTATTTACTTTACGGAGGACTATATTGTACTTTTAAAAATATTAAAAAACGTAGAATTTTTTTCTAAATCTTTCACATTTAATCAAATGTTTTTAGATTGTGACTGTCATAAAACAGAACGGTTAGATCTAATTAACGTATTATACAGTGTGGAAGAAAAGTATGGAATAAATTCATTATTTCTAAAACAACGAAGTTTCATGAAATTTTCTCGGACCCGTCGATTTTGCTTTTTAAAAAGACTCTTTTTCCTATACCAATGCATTTCCGTTCATTTATTTTCGCGTGATGACGTCATCGGATATTTTTTTAAATATCTGGTATACTAGTGCGTAAGTACTGGCGTCCATGAATAGGTTTACATTTGCAAACTTTCTTTGCACAAGCTGATGAGTCGTTACTGGCGCATAGAAACATTGGAATGCTCTAACTTTTTTCATTCGTGTGTGCACTGATAAAACTGGCACGCCATTAGAGGTTTACATATGCAATTTTATTTTACTGGCGCCACAAAATCCATGCATGTATAAACCCGCTATAAAAATATTTAGCAAAACAATCTGGTGTTATCATCTGAGATAGAAATATTATTGTCATAAAACTGATTTTCTTTTTTCCTTAATACAGGCTGTCACTTAACGAATATTACATACTTTGCTTAGTTTCTCCTCATGATTATGTTCCTGCTAGGTTAAATCATACAGGGTGTTCATTTTACTACAACCCTTTGTGAATATTCTTTTGTTACTTGTTTGTACGTTTAAATTTGTACACGCAACTATTAGAAAGTAGAAAGTTTTATTCTACACAAAAAATGTATACCTATCAAATGTCGAAATTATGCTCGGTTTTGAATTATTGTTAAGATATTACAGAAATTATTTATTTTATATGTTTTTTGGAAATAACTAACTATGTATCTATAAAAAACCTAATAGGACAATAAACTGAAAGAAGGCAGTAATAAAAAGTCTGCTAAGGAGAAAGGCCTCTAAGGCCGGTTTTCGGCCCCTTTTGTTTTCTTTCAAAAACAAAAAATTTTTTCGCCAGTAAGTATAGGTCATAAACAGTCGATTTGACCCTAAACGGAACCTCAAATACCCCCCCCCCCCTATTCACTCCACAGTCCTATTCCCTCCGCAGTCAGCATAAACGCCTTATAAGTGACTAACTATTTGCCAGACTACTACCCTTGAGCCCTTTTACATATTAATTCACTCATACCCTGCCTCCCCCCAAACAGTACCCCTCCCCCTGCTGATTTTTATTTATAAAGCACCCCAAAAGAGACAAATACCTACCACGTCCACGTCGTTGTTTCTGGGTAACGCTAACAGTAGTTTCAATAAAATCAGCGAGGGAGGAGAGGGGTACTGTTTAGGGGGGCAGGTTATGAGTTAATTAAATGTAAAAGGGCTCATGGGTAGTAGTCTGGCAAATAGTTAGTCACTTACAAGGTGTTTATGCTACCCTATTATTTTATCATAAGGACTGTGGAGGTAATAAGACTGTGGAGTGAATAAAGGGGGGGGGTATTTGAAGTTCCGTTTAGGGTCAAATCGACTATTTATGACTTATACTTACTGGCAAAAACAAAATTCTTTTTTTATTTTAAAAAACAAAAGGGGCCGAACCGGCCTTAGAGGCCCTCCTGCTTTATAATAAATGTTCTACGTGTCTTCCATTCTCTTTGCAAAACGTTAATGTCAGTGGACGGTCTGGTTCAAGCACATTTTGTTTGTGAAGAGTGAAAATTAAAATATTGTAACTACTGCGTGTGGAGTATAGTTGAAATGGTTTTGCGATCAACTCTTGTGACTGCTGAAAGACGACAATACTAATTTTGGAATTTTCTTCTACTCGTAGAATTTGTTCATCGTCTTTCATGAAATAGATCTAAAGTTCCCAGTTTTCTAATCTGATCAATAATGAAGCAAACAATGTATGAGAAGGCTGCCTGCGATTCGGAAGTTCTTAATATGTTCTCTAACCAGCGCGTCCACTAAAATGTTCCTGTACATATATCACTATCATGTCTCTCATTTCATAATTTGTGAGTTCATTGTGACGAGTCATTTTCAGAAACAAACTTTTGCAAAATATAAATTTGACAGTGACTTGTCGAAATTGCCATACGTAGTTATTTCCAAAGAATATATTAATAGATATTTTCTCTAATATCTTCATAACCGAACATAGTTTCGACTTTTTGTGTAATATAAATGTCTCTACCTATCTCTGATCTCTATCTCTGATAGGTACATCTGTAAATTTAAACGAACAAAAAAGTTACAGAAGAATATTCAGAAAGAGTTATAGTAAAATGAACACTATGCAGTTACTGTATACTTCATGAAGAGGAACCAAGCAACAGAAAATTTTGCTCAAATCCGTTAACTGAGTTCTGAGTTAAGAAAAAAATAAAAAAAACAAGAAATAAAAAAAAAGTCAGCACCATTTGGATTATCTTATACCCTTCATGTATAATTAAAACATTATTAAGCATTCCTAGTTATTTCATTCCCAACTTGTCGATGTTCTTTACAAATGAGATGTTTTAACTGTTTTATACCAAATAATAAATTTCTACTCATGAGTTTTTTAAAATGGATTTTAATTTTCTGTACTTATCTTTCTATGGAATCTAAAAATAGTTTTAGATGTCAAGCTTACTTTTTATCGTTCTAAGTGAAATTAGCCACAAACCACTTAAGTTTTGTTTGTTAAAAATTGTGTACGAGAAGCCGTATAATTGTTGTATCTATATTGGCATAATGACCTTTTATCTTACATGGGCTGAAACAGAAATAAAACATAATTTAATAAATGTACCATTGAGAAAAAAATTATAAATGCATCCCACAACCTTTTGTTTGGAAGAGATTTTTGTCGCTTAGTAAGAGCAGAGCTATGAAAATAAGTGTCTGAATCGTGAATGGAATAAAGATTTTATTATTTAAGAGTTGGATGTTTGGTTAAGCCAAAATAAGCAAAGTTTGAATAATTCATTTCCATTAACGGTTTAGACCCTATTACAATTTTACTGAACAGGACTGATTTAATTACATTTTATTTCTGGATGTCCTGGTGCTATTAAGTGAACCATTCTCAACGTATAGTTAGCAGATGAAATATAGTTTTATAACAGATTACCTCTCTATAACCTAAGAAAGGTGATTGTTAAATACAGATTAATTCTTAACCTATACGCATGAACTTGGGAAATTATAGCTGAGGACAAGCAGTGATGAATAATAGTAACTGTTCGAAGTTATTTCCGCGATTGAATTGAATACACAGTTGAGCTTGCCGAATCCATGAGTCTCCACACGCACGGCCCAAACCTGCCTCAGCGGCAGCATGTATGCGATTTCGCAATTTTTCTTCAATGTTAACTTTGGTAACATACACCATAGCTTTCATGTGACCCTAAGAAGAAAAGTCGAGTGGATTTAGGTCAGGTGATCGAGGGGGCCGCATAAATGGACCACCACCATCGTTGATTCAAATGTTGTCAAATCAAAAAATCTGGTGGATTATCATCGTGAAGAAACCATATAATTATAATAATAATCTTTATTTAATTAAATTAAATCTTACAAAAAAAAGAAATTTGGTAGAGTTTCAAAACTCAATACTACAACTAGAGATTCTACAGAAAAAAAACCCAACGCTCCATAACCTCCGTAACCAGGATGTAGAAGATAACCGCATAACATTTGGAAACAAAACAAGAAAAAGTGATCATAAATAGCCAAAGCCCATTCACTTTTTCCTATGCACCACCCTGCAGTGGGTGGTGCATATTCTCGTTATTGGGTTTTGGACTTATGGGGTTTCAGAAGCTTACACATCGTGGGTTTTGCTTTTGAGTGTACTATGTAACCTTTTTGCTTTCGAAAAATCCAAACGCCCTGCTTATGGAGTTGGAGAATTAGGATTTGTTTTCGTAAGTCTCTGGCTATCACGATCTCCAAAATATAAATTAATTTCCTATATGATTCGTTATCTACTCTTAAGTGATTTGTTAAAATGAACAACTTAGAATAAATTCTATATTGCAGTGCACTATTTTTTTGTAAGACATAGATAGACATATAATACACCCGAAATTATAATTGTATTTATTGTATTTGTATATTATACAGGTTCGAAAAGTGTAAACGTTTCCTCTGGTCTAGAGTAAGAGAGAAGGAAATAAATTCGTGTTAAGATAGACAGAGAAAAAATAACAAATTCGACCTTGCCAGACAGTGGAATTGTTTATTTGCTTGATTTTACTTTCTTCGTTTCATATTTGTTATTTACTAACAGAAGGTTAATATAGCACTGGAATGCAAGTGGGAATGTAAATGCAAACTACCCAATGAGATTCTAACGAGTTGCCACTTTCTGCTTCTTGATTAGTTTTTGTTCAGTCCAGCCTATCAACTCAATATTGATGGCCAATTTGCCAGCGATCCGTTGCGTTAGTTTGATGTCTCGCAATGGGTACGGGAAAGGACAATGTAAAAATAGCCGATTTTTGGCTTATCCGGGGGAACGCATAAATAAATCATAAAAAAATCAATTGATTATTGTTAATTAACATTAGAAATGACCCAGAAATACGTCAGATAGCTGGGGAAATGTCGCTACTACCCCTAAACCTATATAAACTACCCTTAAATAGCTTTAAATGGATAATCATTAATTATTGTTATAAAATTCGTGTAAAATGAAAAAAATGCTTGAAAATGATTTGAACAGACAGTATGTCAATATAAAAAGTGATAAATAACTGTAAAAATGTCCATTCCACCCCTAAAAATTAATAAAACTACTTTAAAAAGCTAATGGTGAGCTTACTTCGACATCAAAAATAGATAATGCTTGAATGTTCAAGGAACGCTTATAGCTAGAAAAAATTATAGATTACTGTCAAAAATGCAAAAACTGATACTAGAGTACATTAAGTAAGTGGGGAAATTTTAATTGCACCCCTAAATCTATATAAACTGCCTTTAAATAGCTTAAAATAAATAATCATTATTTATTGTTGTAAAATTCGTTTAGAATGAAAAAAAAAATGCTTAAAAATGATTTGAGCAGACAGTATGTCAATGGCGAAATAGGGCCAATTGTTCTCACTTTGCGAGCGCGTACTGAAATAATGGCAATTTATCTAGTTATTTATCACTTTTTATATCGACATACTGTCTGTTCAAATCATTTTCAAGCATTTTTTTCATTTTACATGAATTTTATAACAATAATTAATGATTATCCATTTAAAGCTATTTAAGGGTAGTTTATATAGGTTTAGGGGTAGTAGCAACATTTCCCCAGCTATCTGACGTATTTCTGGGCCATTTATAATGTTAATTAACAATAATCAATTGATTTTTTATGATTTATGCGTTCCCCCGGATAAGCCAAAAATCGGCTATTTTTAACATTGTCCTTTGATTTTATGGAGTAAATATTTGACATCCTCCCACTAGAAATCGATAGTGCTACTTTATTATTTAGATAGGGAAGTGTTGGATATGAAACCGTCATTGCCTGTAGCACAGATGTTTATTGACTTGTTTTGTTCTTCTTATACAAAAGCATAGGCCTGAACTTTCCGAATCTATATACTAGTCGTTACAATAATTTTAGGAGGTGATAAAATACTTGACTTTGAGTCGATTGAAAAAAGTATAAACCTTTTTATAACAAATATATCTATATTTTTAATTAAGAATGAAAGGATTATTTAAATAATTTAACCAATAAAATCCAAAGTGGCTTCGTTACTTACCTAGAACTTCAAAAATATGGTTTTTTTATTTTGTTTAAAGCGAAGCGAAGTACATACTGAACGACTGTCCTGTTTTGGCAAATGCGCTTCCTGCATATTTAAACGTGTTAAGATTAATTTCCCTAATTTTTAGAATTGGTATCAAGAAATTTTTCCTAAGAATTGAAAGAGCATTGCTTAGGTAAGTTTTTAATAATATCTGAATAAACCTAAACACAAAGGTTTAAATAAAATCCATGTTTAAATTAGACTCTTCGCTTTTACAAAGTAGAAAATCATGTTTATGAAGTTCTAGGTAAGTAACGAAGGCACTTTGAATTTTATTAGTTAAATCACTTAAATAATCAATTAATTTCTAATAAAATAGTATAGAAATATTTGTTATCACAAATATTTTAACACATGTAGGTATGCTCGTTTCAATCAACTCAAAATCACGTATTCTATCACCTCCTAAAATTATTGTAACGACTTGCAAGACACCCTGTATATATATTTTTTAAAGCTCTATAAAAATAGGAATAAATGCTTTTAGATTATAGTAAACGTCTATTCACTGGAAATTTTGCTTGTTCTTTAAGGGTTTTCAAGTTAGAAATTAAATTAGAATTAGACGACTTTCGTATCTCATTTAGATGTGCTGAAGTTGTATTTCATAAACACAAACAGTAACTATATAATGATTTAGAAGTAAATTTATAGCATATCCTGTAGTTTTTGTTATATAAATATAATCCCTGTTGTACAAGAACATAAATCAAACTGAATAATTGCTTTACGATGAGATACTTCCATTGTTAAACACTGTATATTTGCGTATTTATGCAGACTATTAGAGGAACATAATTGCTACGGAACATGTAACCAACTAAATGCTCGCGATAATTTTTAGAGTAGCAAAATCCAATTTGGTGCGAGTGATAACAACATCGCGTTAAAATAATTAATGACTAAACCATTCATAGACGGGACTGTTCAACCTGAACATTGTTAATTTCACCACCTACTTTATTCATTAAAATTTCAGCATAACACTTTAATGGTAGTCAGGGAATTTGTTTTATTAGTGAGTTGCATTTTTCTCTTCAGTTTATTTTTCGCGATAATTGTTCAAGGGTTTTTAATTAGACTGGAACTGTAACTACAATTACTACAAAATATATTCTATACCCAATCTCCAAAAATGTAGAGAGTGGCCTATATATAATATGAAAACATTATTACTATAAAGCGTATCAAACATAAAATGATTTTCATAATAGCTTGAACATTATTTATCTCATTAACACTGTGTCGCTATTGTGTAAGTGAAGCTGTTGACACAAGTGCCAATTTTTAGTGAGCTATAAAAATAGTGAAAAAGTAAATCAAAAAAAAAAGTGGAAAAAAGAGAAGTCGATGATGACGTAAAATACACCATTCGTAGGAAAATTCATGGATTCTTCTTCAAAAATGAAGTACCGACGGTAAAGAAAATTCTAACCGCTATAACTAAAGATGTAGACATGCCTAAATAATCTGATAAAGTCTTTATAAGAATAATGCATGGCATTTTTGGTATTTCAAACAAAATTGTAGAAGCATTTTGAAAAATACGAAATTGTAGTGTGACTAAAAAAATATTTAGAAAACCTAAGATAATTTCATGCGTCTGACAAAAATATATATTAGATTGATGCAACATAGGTAATCGAAGGCCATACCGTACCAAGAATTCGGCAAGAGGCATTTTTAGAGGGATTTGTTACAGAATGAAAGGTGCCTTCTGGAAAAGGACGAAGATTAATAATGTGATTAATATACATTCTTCTAAGCGGAATTTTCCACGTTTAAAAGTGGGAGAATGGATGGTATGTCATTATCATCTATTTTCATCTACTTTAGCTACATTATGAATGCCTGAATTATGGCAACAATGAAGCAAAGTGGTTTAGATATATATGCTGTCCTTGCTCTTGTTACAAGAAATACTTTTAGAAAAATATCTTAAAGAGAAGGTGCTTGTGAAGTGGCCACTCGACAACCCACAGCACTACTGTAGTCTCCAAAAATTGAAAAAAAAACATTAACCAAAACGCTATAGGAAATTTCTTGGATATAGTTGGAGCATTTGACAATACATCTTATAACTCCATTCAGAGAATTTCATCTCATGGTTAAAAGGAAAGCGAGAGGGTCTGTATATCTTCTAAAACGTGGAGGATGTAGTAAGGTAAAAATCACGACAATGAATACATCGTGATAATTTAGGAGCTTGTAGATGGGGATGAGATTTTTGAAGCAGTAGCAATAAGATATTCCTTACTTACGTATTTCGAAATAATGGTAAGGTAGAGATTCTCAGTAGAGAAGCTTGACCGCTAACCCTGATGCTCAGATCTCAAAACGACTTATCTAGTTTACGAATGAATCCAAAATAGATCAGGGTTTAGGAACGGGGATCTGTGGGTGCGAAGCATGTAACGGTCTTTAAGGCTGAAGTATTTGCTATCTCTGTCTGCGTTCAAGATAATATCAGGAGGACATATGTTAACCGACGTATTCAAGTCTGCATAGACATCTAGGCGGTTTCACGCGAGTTTTTGTACTTCAGGAACACTCACCTCTCGAGTGGTCCTGGGCTCTTTCCCTTTTAGGAAGGGAAAATCGTATTAAATTGACCTGAGTTATGGATCACCTTGATGTGATAGGCAATTGGAAAGCTTAGATATTGCCCTGACAAGGCTCAAATATCAATATGTGGGATCTGTACTACTATTGGAGTTACCACAATGCTATCTCGTAAGATCTATTGCTGACTGGATCAAAGAGGGATAATAGAAAGATTGGTCGGCTGGATCTGGTTTGTATTAGGTCAGGTTCCTTATAAATGGTCAATGGGCTGACACAAATTTGATTACGCTTAGTAGAAGTAATATTAGAATTGTCACAGTCCTCCTTATGTGCTACATACATCTCGATAATCATCTACATAGAATTGAGCAAGCGATATCTTGAGGTGCAGATTTTGTGACAACACTGATGAAGAATTGGTCCAGATCTTTTGCAACTGTGTTTGTTAAATAAACACAAATATGTTGGGGCGGCTTTTCTTTCTCCTCAATATATTAGAGAAATTGCAGCAGAACTGGTGCTAGCTTTTGCGCGCAGCACGGGCTTATTTTGAACTCTACAGTTAACGACATTCACAATGGGTCTTCACACCTGAGTGCTCGAGGCAGCTCAAAACATATGCAGTTAAAATCTGACACATTATACTTGATAAGGGTGCAGTTTTCACGTCGAATATCGCCAATACTGTAGATCGGCCTTTTATTTACAAATTCTAAAATATTATTCACCCTACTTAAAATACGTTGCCTACGTACGGCTTTTGTTGTCTACGGCCGTTTTAGATTGGGTTCACTCAACTTTTGTACCGTAGCATTTGAGCAGCACTCTTCATACATTTATATCATATCTGCTAATTTGCGGCTCCGGTTTTCCGTGCCAAGTTGCTACATGTTATGTTATGTTATTCACCCTACTTAAGCTGCCTTGTGGTTCTTCTTGTCTTCTTGTACGGCATTCATGTATCGAGTTATATATGTGTTTATTATTTTATTTAAATAAGGGGTCTTGAAGTAATACAACGTCAATCAACCTACATACATAATAAATTTTGATTAATTGTCTTTACAAATATCACTTTATTGCTTAATGATTTGTTTTTATTGACACGCCATCGATAATCCCTTTGATGGGACGCACTTAAAATAATACAAAATATGTATACATTTCTTGTCAAAACAGCATTGTGTGTGTGAATGAATTGTGGCTTTGGGCATGCCAATTAGCCAGAGCTTCTCAGAACAGCATTATTTTTAGACAATTTAGGTCACTTTTATGTTAAACAAGGATCAGACACAATTATCACAGTATTGCAATTTGTATTTGAGTCACTTTTTTGTATTACCGATATCGCTCAAGTTAAGAGAATATCAGATATAAGGAAAGTTAAATGTTCTGTAAATTATACAATTTTATTTAATTTTTTAATAAAAGCACTTTATCATTTATTTGAATATTTATTTTTAAGTCAAATTTTCTTAAATCTCTTACTGTTTATTAAACACGTTTCGTATTCGCATAACATTATTTACTGTCCATATGAAATGGAGATTTAGGTTACAAGATTAAAAGTAAAATGGGAAAGTTTAGTAGGATATTAACAATTGCCATTTATGACAACAATGTTTATGCATCTCTAGTTTCATATTTGCACATATTATTATGTTTTCATGACAATCATTTCACATATCTTAATGTCTTTTAAAAGTATGTATAATGTCATGCATTTTATTGTAGTGTTATACCTAATATGGTAAAATAAATAGACTTATTTAGGTACATTAAATATGTAGGTTACATTAGATAGACCAGCTGTTATCTTTTGATTTTTAGACAAATGCTTTTTGTTTATATGTAACAGACAGATATGCAGGATGTAAAAAGTACTACATGAGCTGAACATTCGATTATCAGGTCAAAATAAGAAAATTATTCTTATGAATACATGGTGTTCTACAAGCTCTAGGACAAACTTTGGCAAATGGTAGCTGAATAAATAATAATGATTGTTATTGCAACCATAATTTTTATGTATCAGGCTACTTTAATTGAAATATGGAATTATGTTTTTAAAATGCTTGTAATTTCTAAACAAAAACGAACTCGACCTATGTTCATATATAAAAAAAATGTTTTACATTAACCCAGCTGAAAAAGTTTGTCATGATTTGTACACTGCACAATAATACTTTTTAAGACCTTTAAAGAGGAGACAAATGGTATAGTTTCTATTTTTTTAAATAATTATAAAGCAGGTTTTTTTTAATATGATATTCAGGGTGATTCATTCATTAATTTTAACCACGCATTCGGACAGCCTAATAAAGGCAGAACATAAAAAAAAATGTTTACTCGACCTTTCAAAAGATTAGCAAATATATAGAAGAACAACAGCGTTACCACTCAGGACCACATACATACAATAACAGCATGTTCGGTACTGAAAAGTGATAGTTTTTTTTTCTAATGACAAACTTCTTGTTTACAATCTAAAATGTATGCACTTTGTATATTCTTTGAGGTACCTTTAAAAATTGTTGCATTTTTAAGGTATTTATTAAGCTTTTGGTCAAGCTCTGAAAGTTTTTAGCTGTGTCAAGTGTGCCGGTTACAGCCTATAAGATATCGGCGCTGATTCCTGTGATTGGGCATTTATTATAAAATTCTCATGATATCATGTTGATTACACCGAGTGTTTATAAAAAAACAAATCTAATTATTGGTTGTTTCTATTATTATTTAGCGGTACCGCAGCTCCGAAGCGCTTGTCATTGAGTAGACAATAAAAACAAGGTTATTAACCTAAATACAGTAGGTTAAGACTCAGATTGTCGGATTGTTTATCACTAAATAGGTGTGATTCGAACTATTTTTGTTGGCAGCACGATGATTTTTTTATTACTGTCTGTATTTAAATACAAAAAACGTTTTAGCCTCACTCTCTTAATAATTGAAACTAGTGAGTATTGGATTTTATTTCACTATTTATTTAATGAAATGTGAATGGTTTATTTCGATCCATTGGAATTTTGTAATTTCGATATTAAATATTTTTTATGTTAATTGCAAACTTTAAAAAAATAATTTAGATCATTAATTGCATAGGTACAATAAGTAGGTATCAGAAAATATTTAAAGTTGGCAACAGTGCGTCGTGCCGACACTGAGTTGAACTGCCGCCAGCGGTTAGTGCCAGTCTGAAAAGGGGGTTTAAATAATAGTTTGGTATAAATATAATAATAATAATAATAATAATAATAATAATAATAATAATATGTCTTTATTTACCAATTTACATAATATTATACAAAGAAATATTAATCACCGGTGACGATATCCAACTAAGTTGCTCATATAACCACCCCTTTGAAAACAATATTTATCAACTAATATTACAAAGGAAATAAGAAAAATAGTACACACACATTATAAGACAAAAAAGGCAAAAGAGAAAAGAATTTAAACAAAAATAAATAAGAAGGAATTGAATGCTAGAAAACATTAATTAACACGATCGCGACTTTTAATTATAAATGTTTTGACCTCTCTTTAAAACACGCAAGACTGATGGTGTCCCTAATCTCCCTAGGCAACAAATTAAAAAAATTAGCAGAATCGTAGCTGAAGCTGCGTTGAAACATAACAGAATGATGTATTAGCATGGATAGTAAATCACGATGGCGGGTAGGCCTATCATGAATTGTGGAACCTTTAATTAATTTGTTGTAAAGATATACAGGCATTTCAAATTTTAACACTTTAAAAACAAGACAAACCAAATGAATTTGAAAACGTTCATTCAAAGTGAGCCACCCAGAATCTTTAAAAGCCTCAGAGATATGGTCAAACTTTCTTAAATTATAACAAAATCTGATACAGGCATTTTGCAACTTCTGCATACTATACTTGTCGTGTGCCAATAATGCGGGCCAAAAAACAATATCACAATAAGTTAAAATAGATAAAATCAAGCTATCCGTAAGTCTAAGTTTAACATCCCTACTTAATATATCTTTATACATGTATAACACCTTCAGCTTACCGAAACACTTTTTAAATAAACTATTAACATGTGAACCAAATCTGAGATCAGTGTCAATCAACAGTCCCAAATTTTTACATGTGTTGACTGATTCCAGTAAACAATTGTTTATGCTAATTTGAAATATGGGATTAGTAATAATTAATTGTCTATGAGAACCAAACACTAACATTTGAGTTTTTTTCTCATTGAGAACCAGGCTATGTGCTGCAGAAAATTCACTTATAATCTCGAGGTCAACATTGATATTATGAATAGCAACATCTAGATTATTATATAAAAAATGATAATATATCTGGGTGTCATCCGCATACTGATGCAAAGAACAAAATTTAAGAAACCGCGATAAATCCCAAGTATAAAAAGAAAATAGCAAGGGGCCCAAGATACTACCTTGGGGAACACCCATATTTATAGGGAGAAATTTAGAAAAAACATTATATAATAACACTCTTTATCGTCTCTGCAATAAATAGTTACTAAAAAAATTAAGTTCAACTTCGCCCACGCCAAAATACCTAAGTTTAACAATTAGAGTTTTATGGTCAATAGTATCGAAAGCCTTACTATAATCCAGCAGAATTAAACACGTATCCATATTTGTATCGCATGACCGTAGAATATCATCCGTTACATTGAGTAAAGCAGTTGCTGTGCTGTGATGGCGACGAAATCCAGATTGATTGCTAGATATAAAATTACTTTTAGTTAAAAATTCGTTAAATTGTTCATGTACTATTTTTCCAAAATTTTAGACAAAACTGGCAAATATGCATTTATTTTTTTTAAATCGCGTAAAATATTATACTTATTTTTCCCTATCTTCTCTTAAAATTAATGACATTACTTTATTTAATCAAAATATAAGTTCTCAATGAATTTGTTATTACGGCACATTCATTGCATACTTTTGTGATTTTTGCATATATCCTGAAAAATTTTAAAAATATTTGTATATGTATACATGCGCATATTCTAAAGTTATTGTTAATTATTATCAAAATGACTATTTATTACAGAATAGGCAAGCCAGTGATCAAACTCGGAAAGCCTTAGCAAAACATGCATCAGACGTTCTCTCATATCCTCCAGAACAATTAGCCAAACGTAAGACTTCGTCTCAGGTAACAATAAAACATTTTTTTAATTAGATTAACAAAATTTATATGTAACATACCCAACTATAATATTTACAAATTTCCAGCAGAGAGAATTATGTACATTGTTTTCTATCAAGTTGTAGCATAAACGCATTCCAATTCGATTTACTGTTGCCAATTCACAATAAATTAATTCGGTCGGATTCATTATGTAGATTATTCCATCCTTTCTACGTATTCACAAAAGCATAATGTTAAAATCAAATTATGACCGACCGACCTAAATTACATTAGAGGTGATACTTTTTAGGATATGTCGGATTGGCTGATTCGATAATGTGACGGTATTAAATTAAAAGCTTAAAGTTGTCAACTTTGGAAACAGATTTACTGATTATAGGTATCCTGTTTTATGTGGATTGATGGAATTAATAAAAACAACAAAATGAAAATATTGAATACAGGAATAGTATATTCTGTAACAAGGTTATAATGAAAAAAATCGATACGAGCGGATTCCATATACAGGGTGAGTCAGTTTTTTGTAGACAAACTTTAGCAGAAGATAGAACACGTGTTTTTAAGAAGAAAAGTTCCTATAAACATATGTCGTAGAAGGCTTCGTTCCAGAGATACAGGGTGTTGAATATAATTTTTTGTTCTCGAATTTTCATTTTCTTATAAAGGAATGCTTGGATTTTTTTCATATTTGGGGGATAATGCCTACTAATTAATGTGCATAAAACAAGCGATAAGAATGTTCAAAAACAGCACAGTGGCGGAGTGGAGGGGGTGCTCAATCCCTTTCTTAAGCAGAACTTCCACGCCAATGACTATTTAAAAACAACTGTTATTTTCATTATCTGCATACAGTTTATCAAAAATAATGTCCTTTCTTTTGTTTCGAAATTCCTGTGCGTTTCCGAGTTATTTTGATTTTTTGTGTTTGATGTGTTACTGCTAACAATTGTTGTTAATTCCACAATTGTTAATTGAATATTGTTATAAATTCAAAGATTTTCTGCATAAACATTAACACTAATGTTCATTCAATGTTATTTTTTTTTGTAATTTTTATTGCAGTACATTAGTATTTACGCAGCACAAAATACTTAAATTAGGATTGTTAAAATGTCTGTACTAAACAGATTTCAACTTATAAGTCTTGTATTTGAGTATGGCTTGATATAACAAATATTTATTTTGTCTACATTGGAAAGACATAAATAATAAGAGATTTCGGCTTTTTAGAATCCTTAACAAACCATATTTAGGTAGGTTTCGTTGAAACAATTAAATATTTAGCCAAACAATTGATAATAAATAAATTACTTTAATATTAAAAATCAAAATAACTCGGAAACGCACAGGAATTTCGAAACAGGAGAAGGATAGATAATAGATAATAAAAATAACAGTTTTTTTAAATAGTCATTGGCGTAGAAGTTCGGTTTAAGAAAGGGGTTGAGCACTCCCTTCACTCCGATACTGTGCATATTCTTTAGAATATTGAAGATGGTTAACCCGTATGAGTAGTAGATGAATATAGTGTTATAAACAAAAGTCTAAATCTCATAAACTCCTTTAATTTATTTTGACTACCGGTTTCGTAGTAACCAAGACTACATCTTCAGGTCTACAAGGACTACAATATAAACAAACACCCTATTATATGACTTACAAATACAAATTTAAAAGTTTAAAAATTTTTAAAAAATTGGTAAGATATAATTAATATTAAACAAAAATAAATACTTACATTTTTATAAAACAAGAGTTGTCAAGCTATCAAATACCAACGTATATGTCATAAAATATTACATTAATTATAAATAAATAATATGCCATTCAGTTCAAGAAGCTAACAGAATATAGAAACAAATTTTAAAAACCTCAACATTCCACAAAAATATGAAACCGAAAAAACACTATTTTTTGTTATAAAAACTTATATAAAACCATTTACAAATAATAACTAACGTACACATTTAAACAACCCTCAACTACAAATCTAATATAAATTGCGGCCACCATGAATCTACAGGGTGGATAAAAATTAACTTGACTATACTAAAGCTGAAAAAGCGTAGATTCGAACTGACTTTGTGTGTTCAGCAAGTTAAACCCTTATCTTTGGAAAACCTTAAAATTTCTAGACTTTCCAAATTATTCAGAATCAAACCTTTATTAGCTACGTGTAAAATCTCAAAATTATTATTAATGTCACATATGTGGCCTGTGTTAAGTAAATGGTCTGCAAATTGTGAATTACCACTATCAGAGACTGTACATCTTAAATGTTCCTTTAACCTAGTTTTAAAATTTCGGAAAGTTCTACCTATATATATTCTGGACAAGACAATTTATATACACCTCTTTTTTCCAATTTATCCAATTTATCTTTGTTGTTAAAAAACAAATTACTGACTGAATCTGAACCCTTAAATGCTATATTACAAAATGGCTTAAAACAATTACTAATTTTATATGTGACTGGTCCTATATATGTAAAACTTGAGTAAATTCTTGGTGCATTATTGTCTACAACGGATTGAATATTTACGCGATTATTATTTTCATCATTAATATAAATTTGGTTCAGTAACAATTTATTTTCTTTTTTGTTTAGCAATTTATCAATTAGACTGTCCTTGAAGTTATGTGTTTCAGTAATCTGTTTAATAATCGACAATTCTTTCAAAAAGGAATCCCTAGATAAAGGTATTTTCAACAAACGATCTAGATAATTAAATGCTGCTAACTTATGTGAAAAAGGATGATTAGAAAGGTTATCTATCAATAAACCCGTGTTAGTTTTCTTTCTATATATGTCAAAATTATGTTTATGATCTTATATAGTAATTGTAAGATCTAAAAAATTTATTGAATCATTATCTCCAGAGTAAATTTAATTGTGTCATGTAATTTATTGATATAATCCAAAAATAATTCTAAATCATCTTTCGTCCCATTCCACAAAATTAAGCAGTCATCTACATAGCGATAGTAATATGAAATAAATGTGGTAAGATTTGGGAGTTTTGTATATCAGAAGATGTAGTCTTGGTTACTACGAAACCGGTAGTCAAAATAAATTAAAGGAGTTTATGAGATTTAGACTTTTGTTTATAACACCATATTCTTTAGAATAGTTGTGAAATAATGTGGGGAAGAATTCGACCAAGAAGCTCCTCTTGGGACTGACGTTTCATATATCGTTGACTAGTGAAAATATCTACTAGTGTCAAGTCAGAACTTTGGGCTGGCCATCTAACTATCAGGGCATACAACGTTTAAATTATTACGTCGCCGTCACCTTTTATTGGTATTAAGATTTTGTCAAACATAATTTGACATGCTTAACTTATATGGGCTCACGTTTTCTTCCGATTTTTCCATAAGTAAGCATCAGAGTTCCTATCTGACATTTTTATGCCTTTATCTGCGAAAGTTTGTAACTTCTTTTAAAACACCCTGTATGGAATTAGTGACTTCAATTATTTAAATCATTTCGTCAAATTTTGTCGGCCTATGTAAAACAACTTCAAAGATGACTGAAAAAATATATTTTTGAAAATATGCCTTCTCTGTTGAAAATTAGTAACTTTGGGCGTCTGGTTGTTTATTAAAGCTTTTGTGTCTGAAATAATCCTCTTTAACTTACGATATATATATTTAAAATAGTAAATAAAATGTAGTGATTTTAACGGATATTATTATTTTCACATTAAACTGTTAGTTATGTCAGTTCATGCCTTACAGAAATTTTAAATTGTACAGAAACCGAATCGCCATAAAGAAAGGGAGGACAGCAAACAATAATTTAAAAGCCAAAACGATAGGGTTAACATATTCTCATTCAAAGCTAAGAAAACGTCAGGCACTTTCATCACTATCGTCACGCTCGTTATGCAAATCTCGCGCATTTTCATTTGTCTCTATTTACGTTTTGTGTTACAGCAACAGGGGAAGGACTACGCGTTCTCCTACAAAGTGGTGGATCATTTAAGGGGCGACGACTTCTCTCACTCTCAATCCAGAAATTCCAAGGCTACGAACGGGGAATATCGTGTCAAACTTCCAGACGGAAGAGTTCAGATAGTGTCATATACGGCGGACAAAAACGGCTATAAGGCCGACGTCAAATATACTGGAAATGAGGGAGTTACAGATCAACGTGGTACGCCGCATCAAGGTTGGTGAAAGCTTTCTGCCAGATAAGTTTTTGTGCGGTACAAAAATTAAATAAATCGATGCTTGTCGGTTTTTATTGACAACACATCGTCAAGGAAACGTTTTGAGCGCTTCATAGAAATAGAAAATTTTATATCATAACATAAAATTAATATATTTACAATAAATACTACATTTTTAAATGTATATACGAGTATACCAAGTGTTCAGAATAATATATAATAAAGTGCTAATCATACCCTAAACATTCCAGAAATAATTAACGAGGCGATGTCTTCTTATGAACAGTATAACACTTTTTTTAAGATACAAAGTGCTAAGTAATTTTGAGTAAATCGTAAAAATAGCGAAAAATTAAAAATAATCACATTAGTGAGCACAAAAAAATTCGTAACATTTTTTTCTCACCTTGATCGGGTGTGTGTTATTTCTGATAACGATCAAATATGTTTCTTAAGTATTTTGATGTGCTCAATCAAGATTTGGGGTCTGTTCAGCCTCATCACCATAGATTTTGCGAGAATCGCAAGAAAGTATCTGAAAATGGAAAAAATCATATTAATGACAGTGAAAAATTTAAAAATTTTTTCTAGATCGATTCAATAGTCTTTTCATATATTTTGGAGAGCCCCATCGCACAATAATTTAGAAAAGACGCATAAAGTAAATTTTCCCTAAATTTTGCGATTTACTACAAATTTTGAGGATGTTTGAGCTAAATAGACTTCAGATTCGGATTCGGTGCGTCAAAATACATAAAAGTAGGTGAGTTTGGCCAAAAGTACAGATCACTTTAATTTTTGTATGATTGTGCTGATCTATTCACTCTATTATTAAAATAATTATTTCATAAAATATATTTTAAAAAAATGTTTGCTATCTACAAATAGCGAAAAAATCTGTTACGGCAGATGTTGAGTGTCATTACTCAGAACAAATTATTTTTTCTAAAGAAAACAGTTCTTTCTATTAGATCAGATTAATATATACAATCACTGACACTGTAAAACTATTGAAAAATTAATTATTCATTCGACTGAATAATTTACAATACTGAATACATAAGTATACATACTTTGTTTCATATAAAAATATAAATTATTTGCAATAATTTTTTAAATAGCCTGTAAATATTTCCAGTATTTCTAACAGAAAATGGGAAGTAGTTCAGTGAATTTTCAAATAGTGTATATTTTTTGCGCAGTGATTCATACCTATAAGATTCCAAAATTCCTTCAAAAATTGTAAAAATACTCCCAGTTTGCTAGGTAATAAACACCTTTTATAATATATTTAATAACTTTTTGAGGTACAGGGAAAATTCACTTAAAAATGTAGTTTGATGTACCTATATTAGATACAAAATCAATAGATCTACCTATATGCAATTACTTACAAAAAAATTTTTGTATTTTAATGATTTATAACACCCCTTGAATTTATGGTGCGTGCAGCTATCCAAAAACCATATTTCTAAAACATTATTCTTTTAAATTAGAAAGTTTAAAGTTCTTCCCCAAAGATTTCATTCGAGACTTGAAGCGTTTTCACATGTGGTTCATTGGGATAGAGAAACTGGTAAACTGCGGCTGCGGAACTCATTACACCTAGGCTAATTGTGAATCTCGAGAAAGAGGTTCACAATTAGCCGTCGAGGGGCAGCCTGGCATACAAATCCTTCCTTCCAAGAGATCTTCCACGTTTAGTAAATTTTTGCGAGTGGTTGTTGTCTCAGTAGCATTTAAACCCAAACTTTACCACGAAGCTATCCAAAAACCATATTTCTAAAACATTATTCTTTTAAATTAGAAAGTTTAAAGTTCTTTATTGCAATATTATAAATATGGTTCTAAACATTCAGCAACATAATTGTGGTTTGCATACAATAGCAATGGTACACACAAAAAACAGGGGCTACATGCCATATTCAATAATACATAATACCTATAATTTATATACCTATTGGAAATTTCAATAAACTAACCTTCTATTGAACTCATTTTACAGTACTACCCAGAAGGTATTTTTAATAAGAAAAAATAGAGAAATTGAATTGGTAAATAGCAATCCGTAGACTTTATATAAATCAGTGTTTAAATACGTAATATACCAGAGTTATTTATGGTAAGAAGTTACTTGCAAAAAAAAAATAAATAAAAGGATCCAGTAAGTTTTAACATTTCTAACATATTCATTTGTGTGTGTTCCATAACGTAGTTAAGGCATCTGATGCCGTTAGAATCCTTAATGCTGTTAAGGAAGTCTTGCCACTGGTGAAGTAAAAGAGGAACCTCATTTTTATAACTAAAAAATTATATTAGACTCTTAGTTATCAACTCCAACAAAAAAAAAAGAAACTTCTACCTTTAACAAAAATGTAACTCTCAAAGTACAAGCTAATATCAATCCATGTCAGCTGTAGAGCACTCAGTTGGACAAAGAAAGAGTCGTTTAATATACAGGATGTTTCGGAAAGACATGGCAATATTGCTATATTGCTGATAAAACATAAGTATGGTTTGCTTTATAAAGGGATATATGTCCAAAATCCATCTATTTTTTAAATTCAGGCTAATGTAAGATAATTTAAAAAAATAAGATTTGGGATATAACATTTTTAAAGCACATCATATTTTATCAGAATTTGACACATGCACGTTTTTGGTGATGTTGGATACACCAGTGTTAGTTATTAGCGGTCACGTGATATTATGCAAAACTTCATTCGACACACAAAAGGTGATTTTTATATTATTTTAATAATGTATCGTTTTCGAAAAAAACACCAAAAAATTGCAGTCAACCAGGCACAATTTCTGTAGTAGTAATTTTTGTAAGGTTACTTCACATACAACATTTCTAAGTTTACCAGTCCTTATTTCAAAATAATCGATCTAAATTAATAAATAATTGTTTTTTCATAGTTTTGTTGTATAAATAAATAAGTTGCTGACATACAGTTTCTTTGCAATAACTACGTTTAATAAAGATACTCATATTATTATACAAAGTGATTTTTAACCTATACGCATAAACTTGGGGAATTATAGCTGAGAACAATAATGACAAATAGTGACAATAAATTTGATTTATAAAAACACATGTAAACAGGTCAGGACCAAATGTTTGGTATTTGTAGCAGTACTTTGTTATCAGTTGTGTTTATTTTTACGTGATTATAGAAGTATGGCACATAATTATTTCTCAAAGAACTCATGGATATGATAATGGCATATGAGGAATCACATCAAAATTCAGTAGCTGCAGCTCATCTTTATACCCAAACGTTTCCCCAAAGATCTCATTCGAGACGTGAAGCCTGTTCACGGGTGGTTCAGCGGGACAGAGAAACTGGTAAACTGCGGCTGAGGCCTGGACAACATGAGAGAGTCATTACACCTAGGCTAATTGTGAATCTCGAGGAAGAGATTTTAAATGCCATCGAGGGGCAGCCTGGCATAACAATCCTTACATCCAAGAGATCTTTCACTTCTAGTAAATTTTTGCGAGTAGTTGTTGCCTCAGTAGCATTTAAACCCAAACTTTACCACGAACATTTTAATTATGTACGAGGCAATTTTCACCCGTAATGGTATTCACAATACGTATTATTGGGCATTGGAAAATCCGCACGTTACTTGGTGAACGCAGTTTCAGTAAATGTGTGGGTTGGAATTATAAACAGAGCAGTTATTGGCCCTTTCATTTTGCAAAATCGGTTAAATGGTACTTTCTATTTGCAATTTTTGCGTAATAATTTACCGGTACTGCTCAAAGAAGTTAATTTCAAAGTTAGACAACATACGTGGTTTTATCACAATTGTGCTGCACCACATTTTACTCGACTAGTGCGACAAAATTTGGAACATGTGTTTCCCCAACGATATATAGACCGAAGTGATCCAATTGTGTGGCCACCTGGATCGCCCGACCTAAATCCGTTTGACTTTTATTTTTGGAGTCACATCAAAACTACACCAAACTACCAAAGCTAACACTGAACAAGAGTTGTGAAATCGCATATGTGCTGTTGCTGAGGCAATTCGACTACAGCTTGGTTTGGGCCGTGCGTGTAGCTACTCATGGATTCGGCGAGCTCAACTGTATGTTGAAAATTACGGAAATCTCAGAGATAACTATGATAAATTAAATAAATGCATGTTCAATTTTATGAAATTCACGTTCCTTTGTTTTTATTTGAAATAAATTGTATAAGGAGATATCAATTTAACAACTGATCATCATTTTTTGTCACTATTTGTCATTATTTGTCCTCGGGTATGATTTTCCGATTTATGCGTATAGGTTAAGAATCACCCTGTTTAAATAGTTGTCTATGCGTTTGTCATTTCAACGTAACATTAATACGTGGTTCAAATATAAAAATACAATAACTAATATATTTTTTAGATCAAGCTGTACAGATTCAAAGAATACCAGTACGGGAATTATATACATTTGAAAAGGAACAACCTGTGGGATATGAAAACGATGTTCAGTCACCGAACCATAATATAGTAATACTACAAGCTGTAGTACCAACACAAATCTCTCGGAATTTTAATAGCCGTGGAAGCATAATAGTAACTCCTAGTCCTACATATCTGAATGCTGTTGAGAATAGAGAATTGCAGGTTAGTTGGTATTTTAAATACGATGAACATGTGTTATAAAAATACGATGAAAATATTTTTACTGTTTAAGAAAGGTATTTTAAGCTAATATGTATCAAATCTCCTACAATTCCTATCAATGAAGTCATATGTATGTTCTCTGATACCAAACATCTAGGTATGCTAATGAACATCCACAGACAAAACTCTATTCAATAATTATCTAAAAATTTAAAATATTTACTAACCTCTGGAGTGGGAACTCGAAATTCAACCACAATAATTGAGATCTCACTTATTTCTACGTTTTATAAGGATCGCTTCATCAGGTGGTCTACTTTAACTTGAGTCAAATATCTAATTATAAAGATTATTATACTAATAAATTGAAATTATTTGAAATTAAATGTCAAAATGAAATTAAATTTCGACAACGTCAAACTGATTATCTGTCAATGAATATCGTAACGACCTATTAAAATAAATAAAAATTAATAAAAAATTTTACCTTTTATGTATAGTTTTTTCATATATTTTCAGGTATTAACAATATTGTGTGAAACTAACTACTCAGTGGACAAAAGCCCCAACCTGCGTTGAATTACACCCACAATATCTACCCATATATTCCTTATTATTAGC
Organism: Monochamus saltuarius; assembly: GCA_025584915.1. NCBI lineage: Eukaryota > Metazoa > Arthropoda > Insecta > Coleoptera > Cerambycidae > Monochamus > Monochamus saltuarius. Next base: position 73,409,945 of record CM046721.1, on the reverse strand, counting down.
TTTTGTAACATTTTTACTGTTTAAGAAAGGTATTTTAAGCTAATATGTATCAAATCTCCTACAATTCCTATCAATGAAGTCATATGTATGTTCTCTGATACCAAACATCTAGGTATGCTAATGAACATCCACAGACAAAACTCTATTCAATAATTATCTAAAAAATTTAAAATATTTACTAACCTCTGGAGTGGGAACTCGAAATTCAACCACAATAATTGAGATCTCACTTATTTCTACGTTTTATAAGGATCGCTTCATCAGGTGGTCTCCTTTAACTTGAGTCAAATATCTAATTATAAAGATTATTATACTAATAAATTGAAATTATTTGAAATTAAATGTCAAAATGAAATTAAATTTCGACAACGTCAAACTGATTATCTGTCAATGAATATCGTAACGACCTACTAAAATAAATAAAAATTAATAAAAATTTTACCTTTTATGTATAGTTTTTTCATATATTTTCAGGTATTAACAATATTGTGTGAAACTAACTACTCAGTGGACAAAAGCCCCAACCTGCGTTGAATTACACCCACAATATCTACCCATATATTCCTTATTATTAGCTTTTGTAACATTTTTTACTGTTTAAGAAAGGTATTTTAAGCTAATATGTATCAAATCTCCTACAATTCCTATCAATGAAGTCATATGTATGTTCTCTGATACCAAACATCTAGGTATGCTAATGAACATCCACAGACAAAACTCTATTCAATAATTATCTAAAAAATTTAAAATATTTACTAACCTCTGGAGTGGGAACTCGAAATTCAACCACAATAATTGAGATCTCACTTATTTCTACGTTTTATAAGGATCGCTTCATCAGGTGGTCTCCTTTAACTTGAGTCAAATATCTAATTATAAAGATTATTATACTAATAAATTGAAATTATTTGAAATTAAATGTCAAAATGAAATTAAATTTCGACAACGTCAAACTGATTATCTGTCAATGAATATCGTAACGACCTATTAAAATAAATAAAAATTAATAAAAAATTTTACCTTTTATGTATAGTTTTCATATATTTTCAGGTATTAACAATATTGTGTGAAACTAACTACTCAGTGGACAAAAGCCCCAACCTGCGTTGAATTACACCCACAATATCTACCCATATATTCCTTATTATTAGCTTTTGTAACATTTTTTACTGTTTAAGAAAGGTATTTTAAGCTAATATGTATCAAATCTCCTACAATTCCTATCAATGAAGTCATATGTATGTTCTCTGATACCAAACATCTAGGTATGCTAATGAACATCCACAGACAAAACTCTATTCAATAATTATCTAAAAATTTAAAATATTTACTAACCTCTGGAGTGGGAACTCGAAATTCAACCACAATAATTGAGATCTCACTTATTTCTACGTTTTATAAGGATCGCTTCATCAGGTGGTCTCCTTTAACTTGAGTCAAATATCTAATTATAAAGATTATTATACTAATAAATTGAAATTATTTGAAATTAAATGTCAAAATGAAATTAAATTTCGACAACGTCAAACTGATTATCTGTCAATGAATATCGTAACGACCTATTAAAATAAATAAAAATTAATAAAAAAATTTACCTTTTATGTATAGTTTTCATATATTTTCAGGTATTAACAATATTGTGTGAAACTAACTACTCAGTGGACAAAAGCCCCAACCTGCGTTGAATTACACCCACAATATATACCCATATATTCCTTATTATTAGCTTTTGTAACATTTTTGACTGTTTAAGAAAGGTATTTTAAGCTAATATGTATCAAATCTCCTACAATTCCTATCAATGAAGTGATATGTATGTTCTCTGATACCAAACATCTAGGTATGCTAATGAACATCCACAGACAAAACTCTATTCAATAATTATCTAAAAAATTTAATATATTTACTAACCTCTGGAGTGGGAACTCGAAATTCAACCACAATAATTGAGATCTCACTTATTTCTACGTTTTATAAGGATCGCTTCATCAGGTGGTCTCCTGATGAAGCGATCACTTATAAAACGTAGAAAAGTGAGATCTCAATTATTGTGGTTGAATTTCGAGTTCCCACTCAGAGGTTAATAAATATTTTAAATTTTAGATAATTATTGAATAGAGTTTTGTCTGTGGATGTTCATTAGCATACCTAGATGTTTGGTATCAGAGAACATACATATGACTTCATTGATAGGAATTGTAGGAGATTTGATACATATTAGCTTAAGATACCTTTCTTAAACAGTAAAAATGTTACAAAAGCTAATAATAAGAATATATGGAGTAGATATTGTGGTGTAATTCAACGCAGGTTGGACTTTTGTCCACTGAAATAGTTAGTTTCACACAATATTGTTAATACCTGAAAATATATGAAAAACGATGAAAATAGTCGTCCAGTCACTAACTTGTTCTTGTATATGAGTGGTTTACTCACTTATTTTATAATTTTAAACATTTAATTCAAAATACCGAATAGATAAAGAAAATTCCTTGGGAAATGCTGCACATAAAAGATTAAAAATTGTATAAATGGTACAATAAAAGATGAGAAATAGTTAATAGAGGAACACATATTAATAAAAAAAGACAACAAAGAAAATACCGGGTGGCCCATTAAACTTGAGAAAGCTTTAAAAACGGCGCGTTCTATGAAAAAATGTGTCGAATAGTAGTTAGTAATTGTCGAGGGGCAAATAAAATGGTGTTGCAGTTTTTTGACCTTTTGAACTAGTAAAAAACTGTAACGCCATTTTATTTTTCCTTCCGACACTGACGAACTTCTATTTCATACATTTTTCATAGAATGCGCCGTTTTAGAAATATATAGCTTTCTTAAGTTAAATAGACCACCCAGTATACTATTTGTGATGATTTTCATATCTTCCATAACAATTTGTTAATTTCATTCTTTACAGAGGCAGTCCTTTCCAAAAGTTGATATATATACAAGCAACGCAAGAGACTACAGCATTGGCAGCTACATTCCTAGCACTGTTTCCCCATACTTACAGAAATACTCCAACAACCTGGAAAGAAAAGTTATCTTTCCTGAAATTACTAACAGCGGCAACCATGGTTTGTCTAGCCCAACAACTCCTTCATCCTTTGTCTTGGCAGATCAACAAGGATTTACTTTAGACAATATTAAGTTAGTCTCTACGACTAGTTCCCCTTTCATAGTTAGAAATCGTGTAACTTCAACCACTGCTACACCATTGTTCTTAGGTGATTTATATTCTACAGTTGCATCGCATTATTAACATCATTGTAATGGTAATAAGTAATAGGAAATGTTTGTCATATGTATTCAGACCAAAACTATTTATACGCTTTTCAATTTCGCTATTTTAATAATAATAATTATCTACAGTGATCGCATTGTAGTATCATGATTTGTAACATGTCTATTCATATATACTCAAGTCAAGAATTCAGACGTCTTACGTCATACGAACAAATGAATAATTCAGTATATTTTCATCAAAATATTTATGAAACTACAACTGATAGTACTAAAACTATATACTACACTAAAAGTTTGCATTATGTATTGCACTAAATTGCAAAAAACGGTTGTTTTTAACGCGAATAAATATCGAAAATTACGTTGACAATAAAAACAAATGTGTAACGTCAGCTGTGACGTAAGACGTCTGAATTCTTGACTTGAGTATACCATCTTATCGTTACTTTTTAATATAACTTAATTTTAATATCTTAATGCTAAGAGTCAGAGTACTTATTTCTCACTTTAAACGTATTCTCGATAATATTAAGGACCTGTCTATCTATTTTATAGAATTATTAATTTTATTATGACAATATTTAGTCCTGATCTAGAATCTGTTACAGTTCGAATATTGAGAGATATTTGCAAGATAATTTTTAGTCTATGTATTCTTGTTAGTGTATCAAAGAAACAAATAAATAGTTTTATTTAAGAAATAACAGTCCTACTGATGGAATTCTAGAACCAACTCTGAGGACTAATCTAAACTACAATACTATACTATTAACTATTACACTAAACTACACTAAAGCCACATTTAGTGGTCGCTAGTTACTCCATGTTGGACCTAACATGTCACAAAGCAGTGAAGCGTCCTACCTAGTTGCAGGCAATATTAAAAGCCTGCAACCCCTATCGCGTTTCGGCGGTAACGATATTTGCAAAACCAAATTCCAGCAAACAACAAAACTAGTGCTGGTCGGGGCGTTAGTCCTCTTAGTAGTTGTTTCCTGGAATTCCGTTTCGCAAATATCGAGATAGAGGTCGCACATTTTCAATGGTGCTTCATTGCTTTCTGACATGGCAGATCTAGCATGGAGTAGCTAGTAGGCTTGCTACATTTCACGTATTCAGGGCCTCTTCTGTCGGGTTTGATATACATAAACAGCCAGGGTTATTCGTCTGTTACCTAACTGATGTAAGCCAATAAGCTCGAAACTGGTATCTGTCGGGTGGGCCACTGATGAATGACTTTGGCTGTTTGCTATAGGTTTTTCAGGTGTAATTAAATTATGGTCTGGGCATTAGTCTACATAGTAGTTGTTTCCTGGAATACCATTTAGCAAATATCGTTATCGTCGCAACGCAAAAACGAAAAGTCTGAAATAGCAATAAAGAAGCAGAATACTAAATAAAGATAAAAAAGAACTGAAACAACAGAACTCTGAAGATATACTTAGTTGAAAATTGTAATTTGTATTGTAAACAATGTTTTATTACTCTAGCATTGATTTATAAGTTGTAATTTTATTAATGTTCATTAATTTTATTACATGTGATCCAATCCAATTATATAAGCTCATTTTTACAAATAAAGTTGCTTTTGACGTTTTGCGCATTAAGCATATGATTTGAAAATTATAATATATTAAAAAAAAATCGACGAAATAACTAAAAATTTATATCGGGTATTTAATATCTTGATACTTTTCTTAACCTGATGATTCTTCATACAGCTGCACACATTGTTGAAACTATTCGAAAAATAATTCATTTCATTCCAATATAAACATTATCAAGGCTTATCAGTTTATCAAATTAAATTTTGATTCAAGCCTATAGTTCTTTCTTATAATATAAGCAAAGTCTATCAATGAACGTTAAAAATATATTTTCATATTTATATAACAAACGTGATACTGATTATAGAGCTTTTGTCTTTTTTTAATAGTTTGAAAATTTCCTTTCTAAATTGTTCTATGTATTTTGTATAGTTATAGTAACCTCATATTTATGTTAACCTCAATTACATGAATTAATTTAATTAAGGTGGATGTTGAAGTAAATAAAACATTAATTCTTAATATGTATTTTTTTTGTCTACCTTGCTACTTCGTTCTCATTGGATATAAATACTCTTCAGTTTCTCACCACTTAGATCCTATCTAATATACACTAGAATATTAATAATCAAATGAACATTTAAAAACGCTGTCATATCTATCTTTAATGCAATCTTAGAGTATTTTGAAGAGTGCTAACTGTCAGCAACAAACTGTAATTCAATTTTAGATGGACGCTGAGGAAAAGATACTCATATGTAAAATTGATCAAAACACAGTATTAATTAAGAAACTACATTTTTACGACTACATTTTGCTACTAACTCGTAAAATTGAGAGTTAACCTGTAAATATGTTTACAAGTTAGTAGTAATCAGAGTAACTGTTATTTCCGGTAATACAAAATCTGGACAATGAAATAGCTGAAATTGAACCATCTACTGGTGCAGAGTAGAATACAACGGCATAGCATTTTATATATTCTTTACTAGGATTTTGTTATTGATAAAATCATCAAGATAACTCACGGCAATTTTGTTAGATTTCCATATCGTTTAATCTCTTCTTTAGTTAAAACCTTGTAACCTTGACCTTTTTTGGAATAGAACGCTCATTTTTTCGTTTGAAAATACAATTAGCTTTAGAAATCTACAAATGTGAACTAATAATTTTAAATAATAAACTTGAACATTTTCCTTGATGTCTAGACAACTGTTTAGCATATACCATGTTGCCTAAAATGTATTCGAACTGAATTTTGTCTGCCAGTTTTTGAAGTCACTGTATTCACGGTCGTGTTTTGAAGATGATTTTTGTAATAATTAGGTGGATTTTAATGGCTATAGAATCCAAATAAAACAGATGGAAGGAAGAACGAAGCAACTGCGGACAACGATGTTTCTGGGTTTTTGCCCTTCACCAGCGCAGTGCAGCTTAAAAACAAGATGGAATAAGAAGGAAGAGCAAGCAGAAAGCCTATCTCCATTTGCGGCTTCGTGTCACACCGCCTCGGTATTGTAGCAAAGAGCAACAGTCTCCGCGGAAGAGAGTCCAGCAGCTTAATGGATCAGTCCGCAGTTGCTTCGTTGTTTCTTCCATCTGTTTTATCTGAATCCTGTAGCCATTAAAATCCACGTGTTTATTTTCAGATTATGATCCATTAAGCTCTTTTCTTTCTTATATTTTATCCTGGCTAAGACCCTGACAGTAGTTGCTGGACCCTCTTCCGCGGTGACTGTTGCCCTTTGTCCCAATACCGAGGCGGTGTGACACGAAGCCGCAAATAGAGATAGGCTTTCTGCTTTTCATTCTCTTGTGTTTGTGCCCTTTGCCCTTCTTTCTTATTCCATCTTGTTTTTAAGATGCACTGCGCTGATGAAGGGCAAAAACCCATAAACAACGTTGTCCGCAGTTGCTTCGTTGTTCCTTCCATCTGTTTTCTCTGGATCCTGTAGCCATTAAAATAAACCTGTTTCTTTTAAGATCCATCCATAATCCATAAAGCTCCTTTCTTTTTTGTAATAATTGCTTGGGGCAAATATTTGAACAAAATAAATAAACAACATACGTAGTCATGTTAGCCTTTTTAAATCTTACGACAAATTATCGAGGATTTTTTGTAATATAAGTTTAAATATCTATCTAATATATTTACAAATGAATAACAAATAAGATATACAACAATACGCGCACGGTAACGGATTCATTGACTCCAGACGGTAACAGGTACGTCTACAACTTGCCCGTCATATCCTTTTCTCCGTCAGTAAAAGCCCTCTTACAATAATGTAGTGTAGTGTAGTAGTGTTTACTAGTACTAGTAGTACTACATTATACTCGCAGGTGTAAGTAACAAAAACATTAACATTGCAATATCAGTATATATACTTAAAACTTTAGTTTCATTAAAAACCAAATACATAATAACGTATCTATATGAAAAAGAAACATATAACTGAAAATAAAATAAATTTGAAGCAAAGAGAGAGTGTTCAGATATTCCTACACTGAGTGAAAACAATAACTATCCATCTCTCAGGAGCCAGTGATAATAAAAGTTATTAATATAGACTACAAATAATAGAGGTCTCAAAGCAGGTCCTTGAAGCAGCAAATAGGAAACATAACAGTGTTTTTACAATAGAAGAGTTTCTCTCATTCTACAAAATGACAATAATAATACGTTAAAGTATTGACAAGCAAATATGCAATTGACTGTTGAAAAGCTATTTTATCGAAAATGGCCAATTTCTGAAACTAATGATGAGTATAATACCTTTTTTCTTTAAAAACAATGTAGGTTTAACATTTTTTAATAGAAAACGTGATAACGTTAACATAAAAAAAGTTACGCTCACATTTACGGGACAAATATGGTGCCTTCTAGGAAATACGTCGAAATAGATAACATATTAGATATGTTTTCTCATATCCAAAAACATCTATTTCCAAATATTTAAGTTGATACATTCAAAGACAGTGTAATTGTTACACAGAACCACTTTTTAAATACCAATTTCGACATCCTGTAACTAACAATAAATCTACGACATATTATCTGTAAAGTTAGAACCAGGAACCTATTATTGAATTATTCACTAATGCTAAGCACCTATTTTCTACTGGAAGGTAAGGCAAATAACAGTAAAGTTATTTCTTACTTGAAACTTATTTTGTATAGTAAAATGTATACTGTCAGTAATAAAAGGACCCGATGGGCGTAACTGTTAATAAATAATATTGGCCAATAAAATAGTAGTAGCATCATAAAAAGAGCAGTAAATTGACTATAAAGTCGATTAAAATGTTAGGGATGTAAAAGATCTCCACAAGAATGCAGTATATAAGCACTTAAACTCTTAGAAACAGTAAACATTTAATAGTTAGGTTAAAAGTGTTACTAACTGAAATACTCACTGTGTAAGAAACATTAACGTGCGATAAGAATGTTTCATTTAGTATTTTCAACGCTTCATGTTTTACCTAAATCCGGCTGTAAAAATTATGGTTCAGTCATCAATATAAGCAAATCAATTTAATTTCATATACCTTTATGTATACAATTCCAATGGTTTCACCGACAACTGTCATGTGTATATGGTCGTTATATCTTATGTTAGTAAATAATTAAATGTAAGAAAATTGTTAACATTTAATTACATTTTCCTGAAATTTGTCAGAAATTTTATCGCTTATGTTATCTTGTACTTTTTCTTGGTCTTGTTTTGGCCTCGCAAGACAAGAGAATACCAAGGCGAGACTCTAATTGCAAGATAAGACTAGATTTAAAAAAAGTCTTAGAAGACAAAACAAAAAATATTGCTACGGCAAAGTCTTGCAAATATATAAGAAGGAGTAATATTTATTTAAAGTGAACATTAGCTGAAAAAATAAATATGACACTTCTATTATAAGTACTATGCTTCACTTAATTTAAAATCAACGTTTATTGACTGGATCCAGTTCTGCTGTACTGAACTAATTACTAAGTTTACTGCAACCTGACTGAAAGAGCGCTGATTTTATTTTGCCTATTTTGTCCATTATTTATTACTTATTATGTAAAATTGGTTGTTTCTATATTTTACAAAGTATACAAATCGACCATTGTCGAGCGGGTGTATGCCAGAGTCTTGCAAATTGCAAAATTATGGGACGAGGAATATGCGAGAGTCACAAAACAAGACAAGACCATGATCTTGCTAGATCAAGCAAGAACAAGACTTTAAAGAAACTTTTGTCTTCGTTTGCAAGACAAGATTTTTTCAAATTTTGCAAGATGTCTCAGCCAACACTATGGAAAAAAAAGACGAGACAAAACATTGAACTTAGAATCACAAAAATTGATAAAGTTACCTGAATAGGAGTTGTGACATAACTGTTTTTCTAGAATTATGGACACTCAAATATTTTTATCGACGAAAACACTATTTTCTTGAAAAAATGTTGTCAATATTTCAGTATACAGAGTGTTCAGTAAATAACTTTCAGTCGCAAAAATAAAGCAATTAAATTAAATTCCCTGCCTTAGTACAGTTTTGCTCCTTTAAGAAGTTACAGGCCTAAGCAAATACTTTTTTCATGTTAATTTTCTTGTTAGCTGGATAATTGCACTAAAATTTTGAAAAACAAGATTTTTTGTGAGATAAATACGGTTATTTAATTGCTTTTTAAGTTAAATGTACAGGGAGTTCTGAGCGCCTGTGACCTTATGTTATTCCTTTCTGATTTTATTTTAGAGATAGAGATTTTTGGAAAATGACTACTTACTTATTTTTAAACAGCCTTTGATTAGTTTTTAAAAGAAGGTATCCTGGTTGTATGTTTTCAAAATGCACCATTTTAGATAAAACTGCTTTTAAAGTATTTGTTAAGATTGGAAATCAATACCTAAATTCTAACAAATTCTTAATTCAAAAAGTTATAACAATTATCCAACTTGCAGGAAAATTATCGTAAAAAAATAAAATAAAAAAGTACTTTTCCAGCCCTGTAACTTCTTCAGAAAGCAAAATTGTTGATTGATTGATTTCATAATAGTGTTTTACCGCATCTGAGGTGATTTCTACCCCTAAGACGAGAATTTAGAAAAAATAAAAAAGCACGGGTTGAATATTTTTTAGCGTCGATGTGCAAAATTAGGTTCCAATCGGTGAGTGACTACTTGGGTAGTATTTTTAGTTTTATTTGTACTTTAATTTACAATTTCGTAACACAGTTTTGTTTATCGTATTTGTATTCTTATTTTGGAACGTATTTATAGGAAACCTATTAGTTTGGACTTCATGTTTCATAAGAGCTTTTGTTTCTTTTGATTAGAAATATGCAGAAGCACTTTTGGTAACGGCACTGTGGCACTGATTGCATTTGGAATTTTCTTAAAGTGAATTTATGTATTTGAAAAACTCATATTTGACTCTCCCATTAGCTTTTGCTTATTTCACAATAAAATGTAACACACTAGCGCTTTATTTGAGAAAATTATCGGCAATTCTATTGTGACAATATATTTTTTGTTACTATCCACTTAATGAAACTTATTTATTTATTTCGTTCAATTTAGCTTTAGCAAGAAAGGATTGGAAAGAGTTTACACTTGTAATAAACTTGAGAACTACAGAAGGCAACCGGATCAGTCCAGCCAGATAGAAGTGCAGGGAGTAAATTAGTGAGATCAGTGCAAGTCTACAGATAGCAAAATTCCTAAAAGTGCATACAGGGTGATTCAGTCATAATGTCTTTAATTTCATGAGAAGTATGGAAAAATGAATATAATACGAAAACGCGATAAAAAAAAATAAATATGTATTTACGTCGAAAAAAAATATTTTCACATCATTATTTGTAAATGTACGTAAAAACAGTGAATCTTGTCTTGATCATATTTTTATAAATACGAAAATACCTAGCCATTTTCTTATGTCTCTTGTTTTACAATAACGTCTAAGTGATCATTTCACTACAATTCTTCAAATTAATTTTTTAATCTGAAAAGGTGGAAATATTTTACATAATGATAGAATAAAGTATTACCTATATAAATAATGATCAGCTTATGGCACTTTTAGAGGCTGAAACATGGAATGATGTTTTCACTGAACATGATAATGCAGCTACCGCTTCTATTATTTGTTAATAAATTAAAAGTATAGATATGTACACATTCTAGAACTTTAAAGCGGAATGAAATAAAGCGAAACGTATGGATTACTAATAGCCTTATAAAGTCAGTTAATAACAAAAATTAAAGAACAACTTAATATTAACAAAAATAATACTAAAAGAATATGGGACTGTATTAAAGGCATTCATGAACATAGTAAAAATACAGGGCAAATTACGAAAGTAAAGGGTAGTAATGGTTTAGTAACTACAGATAAACAAGAAATAGCTGAATATTTTGTTAACCATTATACGAGCATAATAATTACACAATACAATACAATATTATTTCTAATTCCATATTTATAATAGAAACTAATTCTTTGGAAGCTAAGCAGGTTATAAAAACTTTAAAATTAAATAGATTTCCAGAAATAGATAAAATAAGATCTGAGACTGAAATTAATTGCTGATTATATATGTGAGACTCTTTCCAATATAATAACTAAATCTATTAGGTAATTGCGGTGTATTTTCAGACATATTTAAAAATGCTATAATAAAACCTATTTACAAAAGCCAGGACAAAACTGAAGTAATAAACTACAGGTCGATATCTTTAATAAGTAGTCTAGTTTTAATATATGAAAAAAGTTTTAAGGCCCGTATTAATAACTTCCTTGACAAATATTATATTTTATCAATCAAACAGCTTAGTTTTAGGGAAACTAAATATACTGAAGACACTATAGCAGAAGCGACAAATAATTATTTATATTGTAGTCTAGATGAGAGTAAATCAGTTATTTGTGTGTTTGTAGATTTAGCAAAGGCTTTTGATACAGTATCTCATAAGAAATTATTGAAAGAAAGTCTTAGAAAATTAAGGATATCGAAAGACCGCTTTAAAACTCATGCATAGCTACCTACATAATAGACAGTAGTCTGCCGATTATTATTATTATTATTATTTTCAGTCACACCTTTCGAAGCTCCGACACATTCGGAGATGTCCTGAAGAGTGAAACAATGACCACTCTCCACTCCGTGGGGTCAGTAATCATTGCGCCCGTAAATTGTGTGTTCTGAGCAGATGTAGCGTAGCTATAATTAGCACCACAACCTTAACGTAGAAGAGACCATGCTTTGGCATATCCTTATGTAGCCGCAGAAGATGACGCGTTTCTGCAGCTTTAATTTGGGCTTTTAACTGAGCAGGATCACCCTCGGTGACAGAGTCTGGATTTTTCCGCTCAGTATCGAACACGAGACCAAGTTCATCGGCTGCTCTTCTCGCTGCCTTATACGCAAACGCTCCTATCCCTGCTGTTGCATAATCTTGGACCATGCAGAGAAGGGGATCCGAGCTCCTGATGACTTTACAGCCCTCCTCCAAAACCACTCTGCCCTGGAGAGATTCCAAACTCAAGAGTCCACGGCCTCCCCGATTTCATGGGAAGTATAGCCGCGGAACGGACGATCTTGGATGCAAACTCCGATGGAGATGCATCATTTTGCGAGTCCCTTATTATTGTTATTATTATTATTATTATTTTATTATTTATATTCAAATATGATTTCAATTATTACTACAACCTTTGCAATCGCGCCAGGATAAACAAAACACAAATTGACACAATTCTGCATTCTGCCGGCTAAGATCTCTGCCGAATTTCGACAAGCCGGTATGATCTTTAACTCAGAATGCAACGTATGTCTCATTCCACCCAGGACGCCTATAATTAGCACCACAATCTTAACAGAGTGGTCTGGATACAGCCTGCGCATATCTCGATACTTCCTCCGTTTTCCTCCTCTTTTAGGACGATGTTGTTCTCTGCGGGAGCCGAGAACTCAATCACAAACATCGTCCTAAGCTGGTGGTCGAGGAGGACTACATCAGGCTTATTGGCTTGGATTTGCCTGAGGGTGGGGAATGAATAGTTCCAATAAATTCGGCACTTCTCATTCCCCACTACGGATTCTATATCCCCCGGAGCATAAGGCAGCACTGGCGTCTCGTCTATCTCATACGAGTGTCGTAAATGATAATACAACATTATTATTATTATTATTATTATTATTATTATTATTATTATTATTATTATTATTATTATTATTATTATTATTATTATTATTATTATTATTATTATTATTATTATTATTATTTTATTATTTATATTCAAATATGATTTCAATTATTACTACAACCTTTGCAATCGCGCCAGGATAAACAAAACACAAATTGACACAATTAATTTTCTGTTTGTTTACTGTGTGATTAAGGAAATGATAGAATCGAAATTAACTGTAGTAAATGTAGTAAAGCTTGTATTAATACCGATCTAGCGATTATTTGTTAATAATTTAATTGTTTACATAATATTAATTATTTAGTTAATTAAGTTATAGATCGAAACAAAAAAAAATAAGAATCACCAATTTGAAAAAGAAAATATAACTTGTAAGGGTTATTATTTAGTTGTCGTTACGAACAGTATCGTAACGACCTCACTCATTGAAAGGGAGCAAAAATCCTTATTAGGTATATTTAATTTGAATTTATCATATGTGAAATCTTTGTAATGTTATAGAGATTCAATTGGTTTGATATATTATGTCTGAAGTTGCACAAGTCAAAGGTGGCGATTGAGAACACAATTGAACATAAAACAGGTAATAAAAAACAACAATTTGTGTGGAATTTAGTAAAAGACAAAATTGGAAAATTAATTTATTATTATTATCATTATCATTGTCATTGTCATTATCATTGTTATTATAAGAACAAAAAGTTCATATACTGAAATATGGGTTAGAAACATTTAGTTTCCGGGATACTTTGTAACTGAAATGTCTGAAAATAATTTTTGAGTTTATTCGAAATCCCGAAAAAGAATTAATGATAATTTACATATATATTTTACTTTTCATCGTTCGTGATAGGATAAAGTGTCGCAAACAAAATTATTTTAGCAGTAATTCGAAAGTGTATTGTAGAAAAATCATAAAATTCAGTACTTGTCGAAACTTTAGTTTACAAAAATATTGGTTTAAAGTAGATGTAGAAACAATGTGATGACATAAAGTTTCAGTGGTTCGTTGCATTAGATCCTATACAAAAATGTACTAAATACATGTTTCTATGATTTTGTCCTTATATATTTTAGTCCAAATGAATGCGTCACTAGTTGTTTCTATGAAATTATTTTGTAGTTCATTTCCGTAATTGTTAAGTAGCAAAAATTATGTTTCGCTATGTTTGCTATTATTACTCGTATTTCAAATAATTTGTATTACAATTGAACGTGTAATTTAGATAAAATTGTATTGACATTTGTCTTTGTAGTGATAGATTATCGACATTTTCTAGTGCCGTTATAATTGTTACCACTTAAAAATTAAAGAATGATGTAAATTAAAAAACACATGCTACTGATAAAAAAATACAGACAACAATATCTTGAAACCATGAATTTTCTTTACAAATGAAATAAGCTCGATTTTTCTCAATAAATCTAGATTAACATACAATTTCAAAAACTTTGTATACCTTCTGCACATCTTTTCACATAGAATAGCATTTATATATCAACGTCCTGCATGCAGAAGCCAATCATGCGAGGAAATATATTTCAATAACAAAATAATGATGTTATTGCTAGGATAGCGCAGTAATATAGTTTATTGAATGGCTGCATAGGGACAGAATGCTGATCAGTGTTTTATAGTTCGTGTATTACGAATACAATGGAAATAGAATTGGATTTGAACTTACATATATCTTGATAAAACTTTACGTCGTTCAATGGTAAAAATCAATAATTCATTTCTTTTATAATATACTATCATGGCTGGAAATTCATGAGAAATGCCTTGAAAATTCGCAATACGTATACGTATTAGTCTATATTCCAAGAATGGAAATCTAGGGGAATGGCTGTTATAAATTTTAAACTTTATTTATTTCAATTGGAACATATTTCGGTTTACTTTCCAGTTTATCATGATTAAATTACTGAAATTTATGATTAATAGCAAATATCGTTATAGGTCATATACATCATACGAGTATATTAAGTTAATATATTATTAGTAGGTCAGTGGTCGCGCTGTTTAAGGCATTAGTACTTGAATCGAGGTGACTAGACGGAGTTGGTTCGAGCCCAGCTGCCCGGTAGACCGTATATAAGCTATATTCATAGAGGGATTGGCACCCTCTCTGTGGGTATGGTAGGGTGGAATAATGTTGGCTTGGGTCAATGTCAGAGATTGATGCCGGTTGATATTTGACTACCCCCCTAATTAATGAGGTTTTCCAGGTTTTCCTCATTCCTGCACTGAATAGTGGTTAGGGCCTACCAACGTAAGTCGTTCCTGGGCGCAAATGCGGTCTGCTTAATAATAATATGCCGCCCCCTCTCCCGCACAAGTCTCCGACTTCTGGGCTAATCCCTGTGATTAGAATGAGGGGTAGAGATATTATTATTATTATTATTATTACACTTTAAAAAATTTTATGTGTAAGTGAGATTTTCCAATGTGTAAAATTTCCATGTACACATTATGGTTTTTAAGACGTTTTACAAAAAATGTGTTAAAATTACTGATATTGTAATAAAATATACTGAATATGTGTAAAATTTATCAGTGATGTGTTAAAAGGACATCATTTTGTGTAAACTTAACACACTTGTTGTGTTCTATATCCCTACTCCTGACGGGTTGAGCAAAACTGCGCAGCTGCAGTACATCAGCTGTTCCAACACATGTCATTAATCCATTTTGGTTAAGCGTTGTTGTGTTCAGCTACCTCTCGCCCGGTGTGTCCAAACGGAGAACATTTAAATTTAAATTGAGGTTTAATCAAAGAAAATTGTAAGTACTTACCTAACTATAACATATATTGCTAATAATTGTGATAAAGCTAAAACTAATTAGGACTATAACTCTTAAAAATATTAGTTCATTCTGACGTTTTAGATTACTCTGTATTGTGATTTTCTTGTAACTTTAGAGAAAGAAAATGATGTGTACAGAGTTATTGTCAGTTGTCGATATTTATGATTTACTTATCCTTATTGAAATATGTAATACTCCTTTACCTTCTCCTGCTGCTCCTCCTCCTCTTTCTCTCGATCTTCTTCCTCCGCCTCCTACTTTTCCTGCTCCTCCACCTGCTTCTCCTCTTCCTCCTCTTACTGCTCCTCCATCTGCTCCACCTCCTCCAGCTCCTGCTCCTCGTCCTTCTACTTGTACTCCCATTCCCACTTCCACTTCTACTTCCCCTTCCAATACCACTACCACTACCACCACTACTACTATTATCACTCCCACTTCCACTTTCACTTCATATCTCACAACTTCCATATCCTCCTCTCCTATTCCCCATATCCCACCCTGTACTAGTACTTAATTAACCGCTACTACTGCCACTACCACTCCTACACCCCTCCCCTCCTCCTCCTCCTCCTCCTCCTCGTCCTCCTCCTCCACCACCTCCTCCTGTTAAAATGAGTAATTATTCTTTTATAGTGTATAACAATAATACCGATTCTTTAGGGGACATTCGAAAGACAACCTCATATAGATTGTTGTCACCTCTGTATCCCAAGTTTACCGATTTTCACTCTGACGTTATAGGTTACTTTGTATTCTGATTTTCTTGTATAGTCTATTATAACAACAATACAGCCAAGTTGACCGACTTTCACTAACTATTATTCAATTGTTATTATTATGAACTGTTATTGAAACTAATACAAAGTTACTACGCATTTTCTTAGCCTTGGCTAGGAATATTTAACTTGACCTTATTGTTCTCAGTCTAGATTCTGTGCTACCACCACTAAAGCGGAGGTAACTTTTAAAATTTTAAATGAAAAGTGGTATTGCGCGTTTTTGGATCAAAACGGAAACCTGAGTAGTTGTCGTTGGCCCGTATAATCTTGAATCTAGTAACTATTTTTCAGGTATAATTTATTTATTTCAGCTTAGAAAAAGCCCTTTAGATTTTTATTTTATCTTATTTTCCATTTATGCCGTTTTACGCCTACGGCTCTACAAAAGCGTAAACATATGTGAGAAGATACGTTTACCTTTTTATAAATAAAAACAATTCTTAAGGTAAATAAAAAGAACCTATCTAGGCAATATGAAAATATATCTCTCCGTCTACACCACTGTCCTTGTGTAAATCAAACAGCTATTGACAAAGCAGTTTAGATTTCAAAGAATTTCGATAGGGGATGTTTTATTAGCTGACGACGTTTGAGCGGAGCTTTTCCTTCTTTTTACAGCTTTTTCCATTGACAGTCTTACTGCTTACTGTTGTTTGAAGTCCTGATATTTATTTTCTTAATTTTCTTTTATTGAGAAAGTCTCAGTGGAAGCAAACAAAAGTAAAAATTAAAGTAGCTTTATACTCTTAACAAATATTTCAAGTGAAAATAATATTTTGAGAGGGAAATAATAATCGAGAGACGGAGGCCAACGGAAAAATGTTTTTTGCCGTTGAATTGGAAATTATAAATAAAATGTACATAATTAAAGTCGGAGTCAACACGAGATTAAATTAAAGGTAAATATTTAGTCTTCTGTACTCTTAAAAATGTACCCAATATAGCTTTCCCCAAATTTTCATAATAGCAACACATATTTTATCCAATACTGAGAAATGATTTAAAAAAATACAGATTAGTTAAACAAAGACAGTGATGTAGGTATCCGTTTCTTAAATAATAAGGCATTTATATGATGACATAATTTTTAAAAAATACAACACGTTTATGTGAGATTCAGTATAAAAAATATGCTACTACTGCATAATGAATTTGAAAAAATATATACAAGGTGATTCAGAACTTATCTAAAAAAAAATTGTTTTTAATGTAAAAAGGACTCTTACAAATACTATTTTGTAAAAAAAATCAAAAAGTGCAGTTCAAATATGATTTAAAAATACACTTCTGCACAGCGCTGGAAACTGGTCCATTGCAAAATCTGACAAGGCGACCGGGTAAAAAATTTAAAGAAATTCACAAGGGAAGAAATAAATTATATTTTATAACACTTATTTTATAAAACATATTCAACTTAGCCAGTTTCTACAGACAAATGTTTTTGCTTCTTGTCCGTTTTGAACTTGTAAGTTATTGGCAACAGCTATGATACATTTGCGTAAATTATCAATAGGTGCAATATACTAAATTTTTAAAATATCCTTACAAAAAGAAGTCAGGATTTGAAGTCAAAAAATCGTGGCGGCCATGATACCAATCGTTCTCGTCCAATACCTTGTATTAATGCTTGGACACGCTGTACATGGTACAGATATAATTGAGCCTCATGTATGATGCACCACACTGCTGCAATACACCGTGGATGCCCTGGATCTCTTCCCGTGTCGTACCTGCGTTTGCAGTACACTTGCACTCACTGCTCACCGTTATAATAGTAGCTGCATTTTGCACGTGTTTACAAGAAAATCGTTCTGCAAAAGTATTTTTTCATTTCAGCATAAATTAAAACGATATCCATCAACTGCGAATTGCTATACACGTAAGACATTTTTAACATTTGAATAACTAATGTAAATAGCCGCATCGCAAAAACGTTAATACGATAAGTAATCGAATATTTGGAATCGCCTGGCTAGAGACTACAGTAGCTTAGGTTAAAGGTTGAAAATACTACTCAACTTCAATAATTTTTCTATCAGAAACTATAAGGATTTTACAAACATTTTTGTACGATATAGACTCCATTTTTCATGACGCATGTATTTCCAACTTAAGATATTTTACAGCAGAAATTTAAATTAATTTTTATAGTACTTGGTATACAGTACATTTCACATACGGGTATTTAAAAATCTATTTCTAGGTAGGTATCTATAAGAATCAGGATGATCCAAATATTATGTTTGTACTAAATTGAAGAATACTGCAACCTACATAGCAATAGCTAAAATTGTCTCGTGTTAACTTTTTTGAACAAGGAGAAACGTTTGGTAGTAAAAGATGTTACTAGCTAGAAATGCTACTACGGAATATCTCAGAGACTTAAACGCAACAGAAAAAAAAAACACCCATTAAATATCATTTTATTTTTGTAATTTTTTGCATGTTTTAAAAATGTCTGCTCAAATTTGTGTTGCAAGTGTGTCTGAAGCTTATTGCAAACGTTTTTTTTACAGCTGTTTATACGTGTGCATAGATTTAGGCAGATTTACCAGTTTAGTGGCTTTGAGAGAGGGCAGATTATTGGATTGCTCGAAATAGGTCGATGAGAGAAATTTCTAGAAAGACTAATAGCTCCTTACGTACCATAATACAGTGTTTCCAGGCGGGAACTCGGGAAGCCGTGAACACAGAACTAAATGCACCGACTGTCGTAGAGGAACCACAGTGAGAGTCGATTGCGAATTTTAGCTCTCATAGACCGATTTAGCAGCAGCCGGACATTGCAAATCAGTGGTTTGAAGATCATGGAGGGATGGTCGGTAAATGGTCTATTAACTACACGGTCGGAGTCATTAGCAGGTAGCCAATGAAAGCTGAGGACATTTCTGACGTATGACACAATCTACCTCAGTTCATCTTTTGAGAAAGACTATATTTGGTCTATATTTATGGAAATTTTGTGACGTCACCCGCTCCAGTTCATAGACCGTGTGGTCGCCAGTACGAAGTTTTGGCCTCTTGTCTTATCGTCTACATTAGGTGCTCCCTCTCACCCATCAACATCAAACTAACCACTTACAATGGTATAGAGAGAGGATTCCATGATACCAAAAATGGAATCAAGTGATCTTTAGTGACGAACCTTGTTTATGCCTGGGGATGCACGATGGTCGTGCAAGGGTGAGAAAGCGACGTACAATTTGACGCGTATGGTAGTATATCACCACTAGTTTTCATTAGACATGATAGCTCAACGCTACATCCATGAAGTGGTGGAGTCATATGTCATTAAAGAGTTATCTTATTTACGTTCTGAGGTTCCCCTACGATGGCTAGTGCCTCTCGCTCTATGTCCACGGCCTTCCTGGGTCCACGCCTGGTAACACTGTACTATGGTACGCAAGGATCTGCTAGTCCTTCTAGAAATTTTTTTAATCGACAAACCTGTTTCGCGCAACCCAACGATCCGCCTCTTAAAGTCACTAAGCTGGGAAATCTGACTAGGTGCTCTAAGCATAATCAGTTGTAAAAAATGTCGGTTGCACAAGCTTCACACACAAATGTGGGCAGATATTTTTAGAACAGGCTACGTTATCAACGACGACGTATACAAACTTAAAAAAAAAAACTTAAGAGATAAACCTGAAAATTTAATAATTTTTCACTTTCACCGAGAAAAGTAAACTTGGAAAAAAATTACAAAATAAAATGATATTTACTTGGCGTTTACCTTTCTTTGTCACGTAGGTAGTATACTATATGAAAAAAATTTATAAGCTGTTGAAAAAAATTGCAC
This sequence comes from Monochamus saltuarius, assembly GCA_025584915.1. Taxonomy (NCBI): domain Eukaryota; kingdom Metazoa; phylum Arthropoda; class Insecta; order Coleoptera; family Cerambycidae; genus Monochamus; species Monochamus saltuarius. The sequence continues at coordinate 73,389,570 of CM046721.1, read as the reverse complement.
CCTGTATCTATAAGGGAGGAATCTTTATATATAGGTAAGTAGGATTATATCGTCATATTTTGCCGCAAAAAATATACAGTTAAAGGGATGGTTCGTTTTTTTTGTTACATTCAGTATATTCCTATATTTTGACTAAGCAAAAACAAATGATTATATTTCTTACAATCTAGCTATTTCTTGTTTACAATAAAATGATAAAATGTTGCATTTAGTTAGTTACTTTACCTTTTGACTTTTACTCAAAGATTTAGTCTACATGTATAGGTATAACAATTTAATAATAAATATTAACTTTCATTTATATTATTAACTCCAACATCTAATTAAAATATGAAATAAATTTGTATATTACATGGCGTCATACAGATCTCGTACCGAATTTAAATTACTATTAGTTAAGGGCGCCGTGTTCTTGAAATATTATTTTCTATAAATACAAATAATTTGAAGCATTTAAGAACTGAATAATATAAAGCTTAGCAAATAACAAATGTCATCTCATGCCACCTGCGAAGTAAAACAAATATATAACTACAGAAAACGGTCTACTCAACTAATTTTTAGGTACAATACGTATATTTTAAAAGTTAACTGTAGATGTAAATATTGTTATAACAAAAACTTATATAATTCTGCATATAAGATTGTTCACTTTTGTTCAGAAGTATGTGAAAATAATTGTTAAAATGTGGGGTTGGATTAGCAAAATAATGTGTCTTACAAACGCTTTTTAAAAGTTATTATTTTATTTGACGATAATTTAAATAGTGAAAGTGGATAACCAAAACATTAAGAATTTTATTTTTGATATTACTTTTGTTCTACATGTTTTGTTTTTCGAAATTTCTAAAGACAACACAAATATGATCATTTTACGGCGAGAAATATGACTTTAATTTCTGCCTCAAACACGTACCGATCTCCAAACAGTGATTTAAATTGTACGTATTTATAATGCCAGCAGATGCAGTAATTATAATTTGTAATAGTATTAAGGGAACCATTATGTAAAGGTGCTTATGTAGAATACCAATCTTATGAGTCACAGTTCATAACAATGTTAAGAGCTCAGCAGTAAAGGATTATAGAAATATATCAATTATTTTTGCTCTAATTTATTAATATGAGTACCCAACTATAAAAAATATGAATCGTATGACCCCTTACATTCAAATATTTTGAAAGTTTCATTGTTTTCCTTTCCGTATGCCCCTTCATTGTAGTGTCCTCTAATTAATATGTTTTCTATTCCAGTTTTAATATTTTATTTATTTTTGGTTTACAGTAAATCATTAGTTACCTGACAGTATGATGCAATAAAAGAAAAACGTGGGGCAACTCCAATAGAACTAAAACTATTTATCAAATTACATATACAAATATGTATGAAACTAAATTGGTTTGTTTCCGTAACAACGGAGAAAAAATATATTTTTTATTATTACTCTAATCAATAAATGCTTAAATATAAAATCAAGCAGAACATTTTGTATTAAATATCCTGCCAAGCTTACATTTACATTTTATTTCAAGTTCTAGCGGTTTTTAGGAGAACGAAAACAAGTCAAGTTTGAATTGAAGTAATTTATTAAGCTAATTAACCATCATTTGAACAATGAAAAGTTTAAATTACAATTCTACTTTAATGTACTGTTTCGCCTTTTGAAATGTGCATGAATTAACTTTTTTACAGTGCGCATTACATTAACAAATTTGTACAGTTGCTACCACTTCAAAAACTTATTTAATCGATTACAGACGACAAGTTGAAGACTCAAGGAATTGTAAAAGGTAAAACCAGGGATGAAAAAAAGGCACGTAACAAGCAAATTAGATCAAGTAAAACAGTTAAACAATTTCCAAATTTGTTGTTATATTAGTATCAACTTGTTGGTATTTCAAAAGGCATTTGAGATCGGAACCGATCGGTATTTATATTTTGTTCTTTCGCACTGTATACTGATCTACAGTCTTTTTCTTCTTACAATGTACGGTTTTAAATCATTAATCTGTGACGTTCTGGCTCTTCTCTCTTATATATTTATAGTGGTATTCATAGTCCGTCTTCGGTCGCCGGAGAGCAGTCTCCTTCCCGATATTATATGAATTTCGTTACGAAATTCGCATAATTTCAGGAAGGAGATATAGGATACCACTGTTGTAGTACACTGTCATTCATAGTCAGTCCGAAATTATGTGAATTTCAAACGAAATTCATATAATTTCGGGAAGCAGAGCACTCTCCGGCGATCGGGGACAGACTATGAATCCCACCGTTAGTCTTTTCTATATAATGTGAAGTTATCATGCCGAATAGATTATTCTAGTTATTCAGATTTTTTCGTTGAATTTTGGTCCAAATATTCTTTTTTTTGAGACATTCCTTGACTAGAAGGGAGCGCTGATAAATATAATTGCATATTATCATGTTTTGTTATGCTGTTTTTAATAATATTTACTGGTAATTATTAATTTACGTTATACAGTGTTCGGAATATGAGTGCCTTAATTTTGCCATATGATAAGTTTCACTAAACAAAACACATTTGACATAACAATTTTTTTCTCTAACCAACGGTATTAGAATTATGATAGCAAACAGGTTTTGAATATGTGGCAACGGCGCTCATATACTATTTTAGGACTGTTATATATTTATACATAATAATTACAAATAGGTGCACCTAAACATAGGTTCTTACTGTGAATGGTTTTATTTGAGCTCTTTTAACAACACAGAATAATAGTTACAAGTATGTAAAATGATTACTGTTTCTTGCAAGAAGCGTTTTCTGTATAAACGTCTCATAGCCAGAGAGCTTTGCCTAGTTTTGCTGCAAATTAACATGCCATGCAGCTTGTTATAGTTACTGTAAATAGTTCCATTTTTATTTATGTTCACCCACAAACATCAACAAAAAACTAGACAAAAATGAATCGCACTAGCTGTACGCACCATTATGACAAATATTACTTTTACGTTATCACCAGCAGCCTGACACTGCAACGTTGTTTATTTCATTAATACTGATTCAAAAATGAAATTATGAACAAATTACGTTACAGGCGCTTTTACTTACTCTTTCTTGTACCTTACCTTGGTAAAGTATTTACTTTTACTCAATTTATTATGAAATTTACAGAATATATCATGTGATTTCTGCTGCACATGCGCAGAGGCACATCAATCTTAACTTTTGACCTAATGCGTTTAGTTGTATTAGGGTGTGGTAGACAAACAAGTACGGTTCATTAATAAGGACTTTTTGTGAGATATTCGGAAAAGAGTAAGTATAAGATTATATTTTGTAATGTGTGCTTATACCAATTTAAATATTATACAATTGATATCTAAATACTTAAATAGAAACTGAAACGGTATGTTGGTTAGATGCTTTCATCAAAACTGTGCTATTACCTGTGTTTCTAATTTCGTTACAGTAAAAATAGTAATAGTTTCGGCTACAAGTTGTGTCAAACTTTGTTTACAAATATTAAAATACAGTAGGTATTTACATTTTAAATATTTATATTAGTTGTAATTAATTGTGAAAGCATTAAATACTATTTATATATTTTGTCAGTTATTTATTGAATATGTGATTAACTATAAAAATTTTCTTTTAACTTTGCTTCTTTTGTTCAAGTACAATAATAATAAGTTATACTTTCATCCTCTAATTTAACGCTTCGCTTTTTTTGTTTGACCACTTGTATCAAAAATTATATTTATTAGCTGCAACTATACGCATTTTAAATCGTTACATTACTTTTGCTACGATATTTTCTCTTTTGTTTTCAATGCATGCATTTTACAGGAAATTTATGTTTGCAAGTATTGCTGGAAGAAATGTTTTAATATTTAGCACAAAATATTTCAGCCTCATACACTCTATCTGACATTTCATTTCGGTTATTGGGCTTGCATTTGCGATATTAAACTTGAAAAATAATGCCATGTTGGAAGTGTCCTTTGCGAAACGCACGAGTAGTTTTATTTCTCATATTCAGTATATCCCAGTATTCATTTCGGTTAAATTTATTTCCCATGTCGAATATTCTATTAACTTTTAGCATTTATTGCCTAAACTGTTCGAAATATAAGGAAGAAAATTTAAAAGGCCATAAACAAATCTAACTCGTTTGTGTTTTATGGACAAATTATGACAGTAAATATAGAAAATCTCTTAAGTAAATAATTATTTTATAATTTCTTTATTTATTACAAAATTGAAACATCTGGCTGTTTTTTTTTTTAAATCAATTTTAAAGGACCTATGATAGTATACCAAAACCGAAGATCTGAGGAAAGGGCCTCTTGTTAAATTTAGTCTGGTGCATAGGCGTCGAAGTCGGAATATCTGAAGTCGAAGAAATTATTCAAATCTCCGTCAGACTAGAAAGGCATGAGGTCATAGGAGGAGAAGCGACGCGAAGCGATGGCAAGCGTCATTTTGATTCTGGGTCCATACATTGAACAAAGATAATAATAATAATAATAATAATAATATCTCTACCCCTCATTCTAATCACAGGGATTAGCTCAGAAGTCGGAGACTTGTGCGGGAGAGGGGGCGGCATATTATTATTAAGCAGGCCGCATTTGCGCCCAGGAACGACTTACGTTGGTAGGCCCTAACCACTATTCAGTGCAGGAATGAGGAAAACCTGGAAAACCTCATTAATTAGGGGGGTAGTCAAATATCAACCGGCATCAATCTCTCACATTGACCCAAGCAAACATTATTCCACCCTACCATACCCACAGAGAGCGTGCCAATCCTCTCCATGAATATAGCTTTTATACGGTCTACCGGCAGCTGGGCTCGAACCAACTCCGTCTAGTCACCTCGATTCAAGTACTAACGCCTTAAACCGCGCGACCACTGACCGATCCATAGACATAAAGATAAAATACCATGTGGCGTTACATCAGTCATAGTTAAAAGCCACGTAATATTTTCTTTCCATTGTTTTGTCCTAGTGCGAGAACACAGGATCAAAAACACTTCTTTCGTTTCGTAGTCTTTCAACCGAAGATTATTGAATACTGAGTAACGTATTTAATAGGGAGGAAGGTAAAAGTTAAAAATTATTATTTATTCAGAGAGTTGGCCAACTGTAAGGCATTTAACTCGTAGCAGGTCAAATCTAAGTTTTTGCAAACACTTAATTCCAGGAAACAACTACTCTGCGGGCTAATATCCCATCCCGGCCAGCATTGAACTAAACTTTGAAAACCTTTAGCAAACAGCTAGAGTCACTCGTCAGTAGTCCACCAGACATATACCGGTTTCGAGATTATTAGCTCTCATCAATATGCCATAGGTGAGGCATCTGACGAATAATCCTAACTGTTTTAGTCTGTCTAACCCGACAGAAGAAACCATGAGTAAGCGGTGTAGAACAAACTACATCTATTGGCCATTCACTATTCTATTTCATGCCGGACTGAAAATGTCACAGACACGAAGCGTTCTACATGCAGTAGACACCATTTTGTTTGCAAAATATCGTTTCTCGCAGAACGCGATAAAGGTCGACAGCTCTCAAATTAAACAAGGTGTTTATTGGATTTTGGACACCTCTAAAATGCTCTTCTCCTGTGTCGGTTCTCATACGGGATACCCTGTATAGTTTAAATAACATCTTATGCCTTGAAACCACTACAAGATGAAAGCAATTTTTTTTGTATCTCTTATTGTTTAAATACTTAACATTAATAAAAACATTTTTCATCTATAAGTTAAATATTCTCTAATGTTGTTTTTTAATATTTGAAAATGTATTCTTTAACGAGACAGTTTAAAATTTAGTAAGACTCTTACGTCTTATATAACAATGTGTTTTCATAAATTCTTGCGTAAGATGATTATTTTTTGTTACCAATTAAGCATAATAACAAAAATGAAAATATTCTGAAATCACGTGAAAGTAACCTATGCTTATATGTGCAAAGAAAAAAGCAAAACTTATTATACGTATACTTTTTTATAAAGGACGAAGCAAAACAATTATTCTTTGAATCAATTTTCAGTTGCGATGTAAAATAAAGTAAATATAGGAAAAATTAATATCAATACATGTAGGTGAATGTTTTCAAATCTCTGAAAAACAAACCAACTAATTACCTTTCTTTTACTTTTCACAGTATTTAATAATTTCTGAATTAAATATGAATATTGAAGCGAGATGTGTTCCAGCAACTAAAGCGTTTTTTACTGTATTAGAAAGGTATTTTAAGCTAATATAAATCAAATCTTCTACAATTCCTGTCAATAAAGTCATATGGATGTTCTCTGATACCAAACATCTAGGTATGCTAATGAACAATACTGCAGACAAAGCTCTATTCAATAATTATCTAAAATATAAATTAATCTAGCTAAATTTACTAAACTGATTTAATTAAAACATTCTATAAATATCAAAGTTCACTTTTGAAAATGTGGAAACTCGAAAATTCAACCACAATATATGAGATCTGACCTATTTCTGCATTTTTAGGATTGCTCCTTCAAGTGGCCTCCTTTAAGTTGAGTCAAATAACTATAAAAATTATTATACCAGTAAATTAAAATTATTCGAAATTAAATATCGACAATGTTAAAAGTGACTTTAACCTGCCAATAAATTTTAAATTAAACATGACAATTACCTACTTATTTAATAAAAAAAATGTTACCCTTTATGTAATCGTTTTTTATATATTTTTTGGTATTAATAATGTTGTGTGAAACTATCTACTCTGCGGACTAAAGCCCCGACCAGCGTTGAATTACACCCACAACATCTACCCATATATTCCTTATTTTTAGCTTTTGTAACATTTTTTACTGGAATAATGAATATAACTTTCATCTATCAACCTTTTCGTAAGGTTTTTTTTACCGAAAATCCACTTTTGGTCATGGATTAGCAGATTGCCAATCAGACTGTTACCAAATATAAAATAAGATGGACATTGCAAACGTTTCCACCCTTCAAATCGTCAGGCACTGACGTCATACAGTGGAGCTTGGATTGCATAACCATAAGTATATACATAAGGTATAGTTACCAACGTCACATCCTAATCAACATGCATACACCCCAGGGCGATCCACCGACATCGCTCTTCACCAAGTGATGGGCAGAATAAAAAAATCGTTGGACAATAAAAAATCCACTCTGGGGGTCATAGACATAGAAAAAGCATTTGATAAAATTGAGTTCGAACGGATTCTTCGCCAAAGAATGCAAACGATCCTAAGAACCATTGAAAAATGGCGTGTCCGTCAACCCCAGGAATACGGAAATGGGGCCAATAAAAGCACCAGCTCCCCTAAACACTATGTTAGACCGTGCGCCGGAAGTGATATATCTTCGTGTCACACTTGATGCAAAGCTAACGTGAAATATTCATGTTGAGAATAAAAATGGCGTACAAGTTCTATGAGCAGTGCCGCAGGACCGTTGGTAAAACCTGGGAAATGAAACCAAAAGTGGTCACTCCCATTGTGAGGCCAATATAAGCCTATGGGGCAGTAGTCTAGTGACTTACCTGAGCATAAGTGGAGCTATACAAATAACAATGACCATAGCAATGAAGGCAATGCTATGTCTGCCCTCTTTAGATATTTATCTAAAAAAGTGGCTTTGACAACCACGCTGCATCCCAAAAATGTTAACATTAAACCAGATGTAGAATGCGGAGAAGTCAACAGTCGCTTGTGGAATAGGTTGTCAGGAAGATGCCACTTCTGCAGGTAGATACTGACAGTATTTCTCCTAAGTATGTGTTTGACAGACCCTACACAGCATAAATTAATAATGAGGAAGAGCTTGTTAATAAGGATGTAATCAACATCTTCATAGGCGATTCAAAAAAGATGCAAGATGTGACATCTATTCCAGATCCCTACATATCCGGTATCAGTGGGCAATGGATAGGAATGCTATCATAGTACAAACGAAATTAGCAGGTATAACCATAGCCGCCAAAGGAATTGCCCATAGGCCTACAATGGCCAGAGATATCAGACTCTACACAGATAGTAAACATTCATTAGTGATCTTACTTAATCATGGGATCATGACCAGATCAGCATGGGAATGCCATCAGGCATTGGTACTGACCTCAGCCGACAACAGGAACATGTTATTTGGAATCGGAATGAATCGCTGAATATAATAAATGAAAAAAATGTAAGTTTGCTTTACCATTGGTTTTCTAACCGCTCTGTATACATTCTGGTAGGAATAGAGAAGTATTATCGATTCACTACAAATTTATATTTTAGTTTTTTCGATGAACTTAAACCGACCTACTTCTGTATTTCCTACTAACCTTACATTGAAGTGGTCTTCACAAACAGTGTTGCAATGCTTCCTTTTGTCGCGCTACATCGCCCTACATCACATTTTTTTCGTTTTTTGGCACGGTGAAATATTTTTTATTACGCTCTGTATGCTGAATTCGTACATATGGCATAATGCAATACTTCTTACATTTCCCGGTGAGATGCATTTTCTGTGCCCATTTTACGAGTCTACTTTGCAACTTTATTCAATACTAATGTCTATTTACCACAATAACAGCTAATAATATCACAAATGACAAATTAACTATTTTAAACGTATGTAATGTGTTGTTCCAAAATTAAAATCGTATACAGATATAAACTAAAGGTGCTATATTTAGGCATACACAGGCGAACGTCGTCTGACGTCATGGGTCTTTGCTGTGGCGGTGACCGTTTTATGGGGGCCTGACCAGGCTAAATGTTTGAACGCCATTTTTAAGCTTATTTTGTCTTAAACTGTCTAAGACAAACGACATTTCAATTAAAATAATCCATTCTCTCTTCTGCACGTATTTGGAAAAATCATGTAATTTTCACATTTTGAAAGAACGAAATACAAAAATATGTCATTACTACAACTGGCAAGACATAGATTGATGGTTTTTATGCAACCTACAACTCGTAAATCTATTTTTAGATTACTAGGTTATGATACCATGGTCATATATATACATATTGTTATGATTTTTGTTGTGCGTGTGTAATTTTGTAAATTTTTTTTTTCTTGTGTGAATGTGTATTTGTTTGTGTAAAATTTATAGCGCTCTTTAGAAACTTTTTTCTTACCTTGTATTTATATTTTTTTTTATCTTTTTACCCTGGCTAGCACTTTGACTCCACTCAGTAGTCGGTTCTTGTAGAGAGAATACTTACTTTTGTTGATATATTTTTTTTTTTTAATTTTTATTTTTGTCTAAACTATAGCTTTCACTTCAGAATAAAATGTGGTATTTGTTTTTAATTTGGTGTTTTATTTTCTTTAAAGGAACTGGATAGATTATACTGAACTTAACATTTGATGACTAATATTCCACATTAATTACAAACTTGTGAATAAAATTATTGGCTTTTCTTACAATTTTCTTAAACTAAAACTTTGATGGTATAAATAAATTTCTATATTGGGGTCTATTTGATATTTTAAATTGTCTCTTTGACTGAGCTTAGACTACCAATCTTCCCTTTCTTTGTACCACCAGTTGCCTACCTACCCATATCTACAGTTACGTTATTTAAATGAAATTATACGTTATAATAAAATGAAATTTGACATTTATGTCATGCATTTAGATACTGTGAAAAGTTTTCTGAATTTTGGATGTTTTAAATGGCCTGTTATTGTGTTCTATTTAAGTAGGTAAGTCTTGCTACTTGTATTTTATTACCTAGGTTAAATTTTGATCTTATTCCTTTGTTGGAATTTTTTTTAGCTAGTTTTTATATTTATATTTGTGCACAAATGACATTGGTACCTGGTACTTGTGATTATAGATGTAAAACTCCTGGGCACGTGGAAATATCCGTTGTGGATTCCCGATTACAGATGATAATGGGACTGAAAAAAAAAACTGGAACTGCCGGAAATTTCTCTGAAACTTCTTTGATGGAAAGTCTAACCTTACTTTCTGTCTGGTTCTGGTGAGTTACGAATTTATTTCTTATTTTTCTTTGAATCTTCTATACTTTTTCGGGACGCTAACACCAAAAACGACGCTCTCCCTTTTCTAATTTGTTCGTAACTAATAAACAACTTTTTTGTTTTTACTGTCTATGCGGAATCTCGATTTTCAGTTTGTTTTGTTAGGTCACTTTTACACTGTTTTTAAAATATAGTTTTTGATTTTATTTTTGTCATTTCACTTCACTGTTTGTTGTTAATTACTTATTTTACTAATGTTTATTGTTTATACTTTACAATTTCTTCATTTCTTAATATGGAAAATTAATTATCATGTAGTTATAATTGTGTCTTTCTGGTACATGTGTCCACGTCCTTATTATTGACAGATGTCAAATTAAATTATTAATTATTTGAAGTTTTAAATCTTATATAGGAAATTTTATTTTAATTTAACAAATCTTCTTCTATTTCACTCGCATGTTCACAATATGCATATTGGTGTAATCCTTATATTTTAAGCTTTCTTTTGATATGTCTAATTATATGCTAAAATCTGTTTTTTGCTTATGTACTGGGCCTTTTTTATTTGTTCATGTACAGATATTTTAATAAAATTTTCTGGTATTGACTTTTTATTTTGATATTATTTAATTTTAACTATCTGATTCATCTGATTTATTGTGTTTAAATTATATAGAAACTAATTATTTTCAAATTTTCACCTTTTCTTGCCATCAATAATTAAGTTAAATGCATTTATCTTGTATTAACAAATGTGATAAAATTTTTGGTGTATAAAATATGTTTTGTATTTTGGTTTTATGACAATATATACTGACAACGGGTATTTGGCTAACTCAATGGAGAAGGGAGTGGTTCAAGATCTTTAAGGGCGCCAGACAAATTTTCTATAGCCAACTTTATACCCTAACTAGTGACAATCAACCGCCGAAAATTGTCAAAAAGTAGTTGATAAAAGAAATAAAATAAAAAAAGCGTTATAGATGTCTATATTCTAAATTAGAATGACGTATACATGTAAACAAATTTATTATTTATGAATTTTGCTGAAATAAACTAGTAGTTAAGCAATTAACAGCAAATAATGTAACTAGTTATGCAAAATTAGAGATTAGAGAAAAATAAAGTAAAAGAATCATGCACGGTATAGGCGGCAAATTCAAAACAGCGTCGCTTGAGCTCAGGCGCAGGCGCATAAATAAATAAATATAGGAAGCATGTATGTAAGTAAATAAGGGAGCACCCTAATTTCTACAAATGTCGTACAATCTGCTGTCAATAAGAATGATAGCAAAAGCAGAACATTAAGAAGCAGCATTCATAAATAAGCAAAAAGCAGTATTAATAATTAAGCAATTAATAACTAATTAAAAAAAAACTAGTAAAAAAAATATACATGCAAATGGCGTAAGCTAATACTCGTAAGATATCAAATAATAACTAAGAATTTATGGTTTACATTCTACTTCTGGCAAGCAATTTAAAGAAAAAGGTAAAGTAAAATTTCTTTGGTATTAAGAACTTGCGTGTAATCCTTGGTTTCTTGGGAAGTACAACTGGCTCCTCAAAACTAAGATTAAACCTCAAATGTCTATGACGGCCTGGAAGACGAATAGCAGAGTGGATGGACGAGCAATCTCCAAAAAAAATGTGTAGCGTTCAGCATGCATAGGACTGTCGAACGTACTCCAGTATCCGGAAGTTCAGCACCAAAACAGGAAATCCAGGTTCCCGAAAGGGCTTCAGAAGTAAGGATATATAGTCCCAATAAAAAAACCCTAATGAAAAAAATAAAAAAAAACAATAATCTAATTCCATGATGCAACACAGATATGTGGACACCTGCGTGACGTATTATTTCACAAATAAATAATTTCTCTAAATTTTCAGTAAAAAAAATAAAGTGGCCACGTCGCTCAGTGTCATCGTCCACGCGAATAATTTTTACTATTGCTACCAAAAGTTTTAAATTTGTGACAAGAAATTTACAACAAATGAGAGAGAGAAATAATAATGATAACTATAGCAGTACTCACCCTTAACCTAGGGGTTTCTTACGAAATTAGCTACACAGCTATCTTACAACGATGATACAAATTATGAACCTCAGTGTCGTGTTATTAATCATTCATGCGAAGTTAGAATATCGGGAATTCCACCAAAAATACTAACATCAACGGCACTAGTATTCCCCAAATTCTTAATTTATGGCCGCAAAAATGACTCCTAATCTAAGATGACTGAATAAATCACAGATATTTGTCGACCACCATTACACACATACCGTTCAAATTTCAAAGAAGAAGGTCTCTCTCTCTCTCTTTTCGTCACGGAGAAGAATGCCAGACAGAAAACTGGTGCCACTGTGATTGGACAATATCTCTACCAATCACAGCTAAGCATACCGAAGATAATTGAATAAATTAATTTCCCTATTGCCTTTTATGCATTGCAATGTAATATAATCTCTTACTAATTAACTACAGCACTAAAACTAACCCTAAAATAAAGAATTTTATTAAATAGTTGACAGCAGATCTCACGAAGCGGACCAAGTTCAGCAACTCGAGAAATCAGCTGTACCCAATTGTACCGGCAAGCAAGCAAACCTGAACCTAGAATTGAAATAAAAACGATTTGTAGACAAGGTAAAAACAGAGTTTCGATAAATATTTATAAATAAGCTAATCGGTTGTTATATTAATGAAAATAAAATATTCAAACTACGTGCTATTATACTAATTAATGATTAGTGTATAATTATCATTTAATTATACCAATGCCTCAAAATGATATTCTTATTGCATTTTTGAAACGTAACAGTTTTATATCTAAGATAACTTTTTTTAAAAAACAACTCCTTTAAATCTTATTTTTCTCTATCCTCTCTTAAAATATTTATACTTAGTCACTGTTAACCCAGTGAAATATATGCATATATAAATATATATTTTTTAGCAGAAAAGCAGTTTCCGCCATATGTTCTCGAAAACAAAATCTTTTTACACTCTAAAAATGTGGAAATAGGTACAATTTGAGCAACGAATTAATTAATATAAAAAAATTGACCGGCATATTTTTTGTTCTTATGTGAAATCATTATTCTGACAATTCAAAAAAAAGATAAGTAAATTTAGGTTGGGTTCAGAAAAATCTACTTCTTTGCCATCAAAAAGATCTGTTGCACGACATAAAGTCAAGAAATCCCGGATTGTTACGCAAAAAGGTATAAAAATTTGTCTTCACACTTTTAGCACTAGGTTCTTATAAATGAGAAATAAACTGTTCCAAATAGAAAACTTTACTGTGTTATTTATTTAATATCCTGATGCTGTCACAGTTGCTTCAAGACGGCGAATAACTGATGGTATCCGTGAATAATTGAAATGTATTGTATGTATGCTAAATCTTCATGAATTCTGGTATCGTTAAATATCCGTTGAGCATATAAAATAGAAATAGTATAGTCGCAGTAGAATACTTTTTATGCCGCCAAAATGAACGTAGTAATACGACGCTGCTTCTAGCTTATCCCAACAGTTCCATTGCAACTGTTTTGTTTAAATACTAACCTGATATAAGTCTAAATATGTCTAAATAAATATAACACAACTGGGCCTCGATTCTTGAATGCATTGAAATAAATTTGAGTGAGAATTCATTATCTTATATTAACTTTAACTAAAAAATCCTTAATATATTATTATCTATGTGTATATTTACAATCTTGAAGCTCTATATTCCTTTAGCTAAGCCTATGTGAAATAATTCTCTATTCTTTATGGGAAATAGCTATAATGAGAATGGTCAAGAATACTAATTACTTATGTGTAATATGTTCTATTAAACTCGAGAATCGGGCCCTTGCAGATAAATAAATGGGATGTTTCCATCGATTAGCTGTTTTAATTTAAGTAAAGTCTGGACCTGAAATCTGCGAACCAAGTGCGGGCTTTGCTGATAATCCCGCCATTTATCATAAAGTACCAACAAAATCTCATACTCCTGTCCTTCTTTCTTTATTTAGCTGTAGATAGAAAGATATGAAGATTTATGTAACAAGCCATAAGTTTGACGACAATAGCATATATACTTAAATTTTAATTTACGAGCTATTAATAACACTACTTGAACAGTTTGAGAACATTTTCATTGAGGAGTATTCAGTATCAAATGCCCATTTTTGATACAAACACCTCACTGAATATTTAAATTTTTAAAAGAAATGTTTATGCTTTATACTTTCACAAAAGTTCCTGAATTTATATTCAGTAAAATTAGAACTACCTAAAAGCGATTTTAAAAACCTGCATTTTACAAACACGGCGAAATTTTTATATTCTTGCACATTTGCAAAAGTGTAATTTCCATTAGCCATTAAGGCAGCTAGACGTGAAAACTGGAGGTATATGCTTAGCATAAAAATTACTTTTACGTAATTACGGTTTTACCTGCGTTATTTCATTTAATTTCATTTTAATTGGAAATGGAATTTCTTGTAACGACTGCATTCTTTTCATGAGTAAGGTTTATTTATAAATGAGCTAAATTTTAAAAAGGTATTTTAGGAAAATGTATTTAATAATATATCTTATAAGAATGAACGAGAAGCATGAAATGATTAATTTTTCAATAATTTATTTGAATTTTTGGAATAAGCAAAATATACATCACATACAGTGTCCCACTTGAAACCAGAACAACCCCATGAGAGCTGTAATAATAGACCGATTTTGCCAACCATTCTTTTTAATTGTTGACTGAGAAACTGTACTTTAGGACAACTTTTTTGAGCAAAAAATAATATTTGGTTTTTTTTTTTTAAATCTGAGTAGGTACGCCACTGAAATTGAGTGTACAAATTTACACAAAGAATATTGAATATTAATAATTCTGAGGGTAAATTGAAAATCACATTGTTGTAATACTTTTTTTCATTAAAGTGACATATTAAGTTTCAATTTAGAAAATATTTAATATTGTTACAAGTTAAAAAATAATACGGATGGGTCAAATAATAAATTATTTATATAGTGAGATAAAAAACCAATACCCACTCGATAAATCATTAAGGGAGTCTGAAAGGTTTTTAATATTTAAACACTGACTGAGTAATACTAAAAGCCCTGGTGTTGTTGACAAAAAACAGTCCGAGGCACATTCAGTGATAAACAAATAAGTAACAGTGAATCTTGACCTATCGTATTATTAGGTGATTATTGCTGTGTTTTTAATGCATGCTCACTGACATGGAGTAAGCAAACCTTTTTTACCTAGATACATGAATAAATAAATATTTATTTTAAGGTGAGATATAAGTGGTCTGCTTACTTCCTGCTCAGCCTAAGCGGTTCGACTTGCAGGAAGCGCGCTACATTGCAGCGGATACTTAACGCAGACCTCTCGCCCAGGGAGACGTGCCATGAAACCTATAAATGATACTGCAAGTAACAACTACCCCACGGACTAATGCCCCGACCGGCATTGAATTACACAAGGTAATAAAGTACCTGCTGCAATGTAGGTCGCTTCCTGTAAGTCGAGCCGCTTAGGCTGAGTAGGAAATAAGCAGACCACTTATATCTCACTTTTCTTTGATTTATATGTGAACATATATATGAAGGAACAGCCAGTGCAATTGACGGTTTTCTTACCTATGGCATACTGATGAGGGCTAACAAACCCGAAACCGGTCTATGTCTGGTGATATGGTCGACAGGGGTTCTTGGCTATTCATACAGATACTGCAAGTGTAATTCAATACCAGTCGGGGCATTAGTCCGCTGAGTAGTTGTTACCTGCAGTATCATTTATAAATTTTTATTTATTTGAACAAAAATAAATGTACATAAGGAAAGGATTGTTTTCGAATGTTAGCTAATAGATTTTTTAAAATTTTTAATACGTTTCTATTAAGCTTTTATAATAATTGAATATGAATTTTTAGTATTATGTTCAATTAATTATTCAGTTTAGAATGTATTGCTTTACAACAAGTAGTTTGGTACCTGCCTGTTTTAAATGCTATCTCATATAAAACAATACTCATACTCATTCACAGCACTTTGTTGATAAAGTTGATATCAGGTGCACTTGCGTTGAAACGCTCGAAATTCGTTAAATTAGTCACGTTGCGATCTACACGTGATATACTCCGAAATAAACTTAAAAGAATGGGTCGCCACGGATGTAAGTACTGCAAGCTGCATAACATTGTTCTTTTCATATATTCCCCCTCCAAATGTGTAGTAAAACGCTAAGGTAAAACAATATTATTGTTGTGTATCTGTAGTCCTGACGTGGCAATGCTGTTTCGTTTCAACACTCGAACGTCGTATCGCTGCGTCATCAGAAAATTTGTAGCGTACCAGGAACGCCGTGTTATCCGGTGTTATGGTTTCTGTTTTTATTAGGTATTCCGAATACGTGGTTAAAATTAATGACACTATGACTGAGACCCCCGTATTTTTGGTATGAAACAGCCTTTGTGACTTCATTGGCAACGATTTTTGGGAAAATAATAAAAACATATTCCGACTTGCAAAATATTTTTTTAATAAATGAGAAAAACGAATTTACTGTTTTTCACTGTATTATTTTATTTAACTAATCTGAAGTAATCAAAAGTTTTCTAAGGGGTTAGCCACGGGTTACGGTACTTACCTTTACTATTAATGAGAACTGGATTATCAGTAATTACTTTAGGGAATTACATTAGACTAACTTTCTATTTGTGAGAAGAATTTGGAATTAGGTTTTAGCTGACGTTAGACTTGTATTTCGATAGAGAAAACAATTTTATTTACTTTGATGGAGTTTGAACAATCTTTATCAAAAGCAGGAGTAAATATCAGTAATAAACATCATGAGATCTCTTAAAAAATTCTAAAGTTATATAACAATATAACCCACTTCAGAAATGGTAGGAAATTAAATTGGAAAAAAAAATTCTGCCATTATTATATCTACCTAGTACCTACATATTTTTTATCTACAACTGTCACATAATGACACTGTTTCAAATGTCAAAACCACTTACATTATTCGATTGTGTTTTTTAAGTTATTAACGCACTGAGTGCAATAATGACAGACTAAATAAACAAAATATGTAAGATCATGATATAGTTATTGTGTATTTTAATAAGGAAGACAATTAAAACACGAAAGCAATATAACGTTTTACCCATAACCACATCAAAACCATATTTGTGGAATCAGAATTAATTCAGAATTTAATAAAAAAATATTCTCACGACTTGATATTTCTTAGTACTCAATGAAACGCAAACTTGATATTGCAAGGAAAAACCAAGGGAAATATAGCTGTTCCTTACAAAAAAGACATCTGCGAATGTGCAAATTCTTCACAAACTTCGGCAGATGTTATACGTTCCGAAATTGATGGCAACAATGCTACAAGGTTTGTTACTAACGGAAAGGAACTAATGTGATAAAACAAAGAAACAAAATGTATACTAATATAAACGTAAATGTTAATGTTAATAGTAAATAAATTAAATTTCATTTATTATAGGCTTATTATGCTTTCATTATTCTGCTAGTGAAATAAAGTTACTTTATTCCACTAGTGGATAAAGTATTACTTTAGACAGTTTATATGTGTGGTTAAAAGTCCGATTATAACGTGATTGTCGATAAACTCATTTATTAAATACATTAACAGTAAAATATTTATAATTGGATAAATTAATACCAGACATTGACATGCCTAACGATTTGTTTGGATAGGTGGAAATTTTTAGATGTTGATGAAATAACTTCGTATGTTGGTTTCAGTTTCCAAGGGAATATTCTCGCTTTTGCGATGAATTTTCATAGCCATTCGTTTCTTGTTTTCAGTAGAAGTTTCGATCTAGCCTCCAGTGACATAATGAGACTTCCAGCCTACATGCCTTTTTATACTCAAAAGATCTACTCCACATTCTGTTCAAAAAGAGGTTGAAGATCACCGAAAACAGTGTCCAGTATACGCCTTTGGGTAGTTTAAGAAATCGCGCAATCCGTTTTGCCACACTGCCAATAGCATTTATACTAATTGGTTGTTTGGTACATTTACCTGCTTTATATCGAAGAAAGAAGTCGCAGTTTTCATATCTTAATGTGACGTATTTTCTTACCAGTTCCACTAAATTCAGGCCTTAATATTTCTAGATGTTACAAATAACTCTCTAGAAACTTTTGATTTGGTATTGGGTCTTATGACTTGGAAGCATCATCTTTCAAATGTTCTACAAGCAGATTTGTGTTCATCGCCCCATGGATTCGCCAAACCAATAATCAAAGTAACCTGAAATAAATATTGGTTATAAAACTAAAAAAACAAATTTATAATATAGCTTCATGAGCAGACATTCATCATGGTCCGCATTAATTAAAATTCTAGATATTTCTTTCTTTGTTAATACCTTAGATTTTTTAGGTTTGTATCCTTCTGATTTTCGCTTCAGAAATGCAATAAAATAAAAAATAAATAGTATTTTTTGATATCGATATTATTGAGTGAAATTTCTGTTCTCATCATTGAGTAATAGCAACAAAGAGATGTGTCTCGTTTTAGAAATATATTAATAATTCTTTCTCATTAGTTATGTTAAATATCATTTTTCTCTACACTATTTTCATAGCTACCAAATACTTGTTTGTATTTCTTCTGTGATTCTCCATATCAGATGGTAAATCATCGCCTGAACTCATATTTACATAGCTATATTTCAGTAGGTAATACTGACAAAAGATACAACGTTAAATCAGTTAATGTCGTTCGACAGTATTTGTCAGCTAAAACACGTCCAATAAAAGGTTATCCTGTACAGTATACTTATACGGCATTATTATGTAATTAATTACGCATCTATATTTACAAATAGATTTTTTACCATTGACAGTATGGCTGAAAACAGATTCGCTACTTATGACCAGCGATGAAGAGGAGCAAAACAGATTTTATTCTACTTAATTTATTCTGAATACTTATCCTAGCATTTGTCCCGGACATAAATTTCTAAAAATTATCAGTTAAGATCGCCGTATTTTTCGCCATAAAATGATCAAATTTGTGGTGTTCTATAGGTACAGAAATCTCAAAAAATAAAACACGCAGAACAAAACTAACACCAAAAATAAAATTCTTGATATTCTGTTTATCCACTTTTACTATTTAAATTCTGTTCTAATAAAATAATAACTTTTGAAATGCGTTTGTAAGACACATATTATTTTGCTATTCTAACCGAACATTTTAATAATTATTTCCACATACCGTATTTTGAAAGATTTCAGTACCTAACAATTTGTTGGTTTGAACACTTTTTGTCGTCATATATTCATTTTACTTTGGTACTCTTGAATATTCGCTGGTTTGAGATAATATTCCTGTTATTTGCTAAATTCTGTATTACCTATTCAGTTCTTAAATGTCTAAAATTATTTGTATTTGTCCTTAAATGAAAGTAAATATCTTAATAAGATTCTTTTTTCATATACAATTCCGTTCAATCTGAAATGCAAATCTATTCTAGAAAATAAAGAATTCTAATGGTGCCATATTTATAGAAACTTTCTTATAGCAGCACTTTAAAGAATTATATTCCTACGATGTCAGATGTGGAAAAACCAGTATTTAATTCTTCACCATATGTAGTTTATGATATTAAAGGAAAACGGCATCTCAAAAGAAAACTTGGATATATTTATTGGAATTCATAACAAGATAAATAAACTTCTATATCATCAAAAGAAAATGAAATATATAACATTTTATTTCTTTTATTACATTCCTCTCAAGTTGTTATTTGTTCAGGTCTATATAAACATCCATTGCCGTTCTTGCCCAGTACCATACCAGGTTATAATATATAAAAATATGTTTTATTTTCACATGTAATTTATATTATCAAAGGTAATGTTTTAGCATATTGTGGATTATTAATTAATTTAAGTATTAAAATCTCTGAGTCAGGATTTTGATTTCGGGAAATATTGAATTAATTATGATATTATGATAATATGCTGTCAATAATATGTGTCAGGCTTACATTAAATTAATTATATTTAAAGATGATGAAACTAGGTATAGATAATTATATATGTGAAAAGTATGGGTTTTATTTGAACTTTAAAGTAAGTTTAGCTACATCACATTAATTTGTCGTCAGAAATCTACTTTTGTAAAATAACCTGTAACAAACAAAAGTAAACTGTTTCTATTAAATTATTTCCTACTGTAGCTTGGCTCTCTGTCACTTCCATGGATCTATCGCCTTCCGTTTTTCAAATATCACATGATGTTTGTAATTGTTAGTTTAGTCAAATCCTGTTTAAAAACAGTATAATGTATTTATATACATTTTTGTGGGTTTGTGAGAAAACGCCAGTGTTTGGTTTTGGATCGTTTGAGACAATTTTTTTAAAGGTTTAACGTCAATATTTGTTTTTTGATCGTCCACCAATTTGAGACAATTTTTTTGAACGTTTATTCATTATCTCTGTACCTCAGAAGTTCACTTTTTTAAAATACGGGTTTTTGAACAACTGAAATACCCAAGACGAGTTCGATCAGATGTATAATGCAGTTAAGTCTCTCAATCCAATACATTAGTAATAGCTGTTATGTATAATGAAGTATGCCCGCATGTTGCTTAGAAGCTGAATGTATTGTAATATTCTCACAAAAGTTACTGTTTATGTTTTATATACAATACAACTGTTCGAAAATTAACATCGCATCTTAAACAATTAAGAAGCTATTAATGCAATTGGACTAACTCAAAGCGTTCTAACGTTCCCCTGTAAAATCTTCAAGTTGGGCTTCCGTAACATATATAGGAAACTAAAGATAATGCGAGTACTTAAAGGCTACCTTAGATAAAATTTAATCGATTTATGGCCGAATTAAACTATGTTAGAATATGTGAAGATGAACATAGGCTTCCGAATCGAGAATTGACGGAGGGTAGCTTAAAAGGCTTCCCTTTTGGATCCCTCGTATTTGCTCCCATTAGGAGATCAATCCACCTGAGTCACTAACCAACCTATTAAAGAGAAACAGTAGGTGACCATTCTGAGACACTCTGTATTCAGGGCGATTCACAACTTATC
Organism: Monochamus saltuarius; assembly: GCA_025584915.1. Taxonomy (NCBI): domain Eukaryota; kingdom Metazoa; phylum Arthropoda; class Insecta; order Coleoptera; family Cerambycidae; genus Monochamus; species Monochamus saltuarius. Next base: position 73,368,463 of record CM046721.1, on the reverse strand, counting down.
TAAAAAAATTTGGGAACAGATGCGTCATGAAAAATGGAGTCAATATCGTAAAATTTTGTTTTTGTAAAATGCTTATAGTTTCCAAGTAAAAAACTATTGAAGTTGTAGTATTTTCAACCTTTACATTGCTGGGCTACTGTATTCTCTAGCCAGGTGATTCCGAATCCTAAAATCCGATTACCTATAGTAGGTATTAACGTTTTTATGATGCGGATATTTACATAGCTTACGTGTATAGCACTTCGGAGTTGATGGATTTCGATATAATTTCTGATGTTGTGAAGGTGCTTTAGCAGAACGATTTCCCGATAAATATGTGTAAATAAAGCTACTTTTACCGCGGTGTGCAATAAGTGCAAGTGTAGTGCAACGTGAGCGTGACACGGGAAATTTGAAACCAAATCGCGGAACAGACAGAGGTCCAGGGCGTCCAGGGCGTATTGAAGGAGTGTGGCGTATCACACATGATGCTCAATTATATCCGTATCATGGGCAGTCGACCGGTTTCCAGTGTCGTGCAGAAGTGTATTTTTAAATCATTTTTGAACTGCTCTTTTTGATTTTCTCATGACAAAATTGTATTTGTAAAATTCCTCTGTACTTTGTATTTTTTTCTTAGACAAGTTCTGAATCACGCTGTATACTTTAAATTTATTTAACTTTATCAACTATTAAGTAGTTATATTTTCTTACTCTTCTTTGTGTTTGTTAAATCTGTTTCCTCTTTGTAAAATTTGACAAGATGCACTTTTGTTCGTTTTTGTCTACAAAGTTCAATTCTTTTAATTTCTCAAATATGAAATACAGGAAAATGAAGAATTTGGAAATTTTACGTGCCCTAGGAATATCTTATGGCTTATATCACATAATTTCCAGTCATAACTCATAAAAATAATATACAATTTAAAAATATATGCTAGACATGGCCCGAAAATCAGGGAAATGTAATAATCTAATTTATAGCCCGCAATAAATTTCGGCAATATGAAACGCTTTGAAATATTAAATTTTACACAGAACGCTTTTTCGTGATTTGTATAAGTTATTCATCTATTAGTTATATAAAATATCACGTAAACATTTATTTTAGCAACGTTATTAATATTATGCAATTAGGGGGCATTTTTCTCATAATCTATTTTCTTATCTAAATAGGTGTGAACACACTGACAGTGAACAGATTTAGAAATATTTTACGTACGTGATTATCAAGTACTAAAGAAAAAATTAATAAATTTGAATTTCATTGTTCATTAGACTAATCATATTCTACCTTTTGCATGGAATTTTCTTAAGGTCGTTTTATTTCTCGCCATAAAATGATCAAATTAGTGGTGTTTGCAGGAACAGAAAACTCGAAAAATAAAACACGTAGAACAAAAGTAATCTTTAAAATAAAATATTAATTGATTTGTTCATCCACTTTTTCTATTTCAATTCCTCTCAAGTAAAATAATAACTTTTAAAACGCGTTTGTAAGACATACATTATTTTGCTATTCTAACCCCACATTTTAACAATTATTTTCACATTCTTATAAACAATCTTATATGTAGAACTATGTATGTTTTTGTTATAATAATATTTACATCTACAGTTAAATTGAAAAAAATGCGTAGGTATTTTGATAGATTTCTGCACCTAAAAAATTGTTGGTTACACATTAATTTTACTTCGGTACCTTTCAATATTCGCAGGTGACATGGGACAACATTTCTGTTATTCGCTAAGCTGTATAATATTCAATTCTAAAAATGTCTAAAATTATTTGTATTTGTGTACGTGTAATTTAGTATACAAATATTAGTTGGCTATGAATATATTATAAGAGTTAAAAGGGACAAAAAGGCGGGAGTTATAATTTTTCCTGACACGGTTTCTAAGGTTGTTACTATGTTTAAAAAGTTAACCTTGAAATGTAGTTTTTAATCAATGATTTAATTTAAATTTATGCAAATTCCCCATAGTCAGAAAACTCCGATCTGTATCAACTACTCTGCGAGCTAATTCTTCGACCAAATTACATCTGAAAACCCTATTTCAAATAGTTACGGTTTGTTGACAGTAGTGCCACTAGACATATACCGACTTTGAGCTTGTTAACTCTCAGTGTGCCATAGATGATGGAAACTTTGTTCATTAATTACTATTTTCTTACTACTTTACTAATTCCTTTTAATCTCGTTGTCAGCACTGAGCCTACAATATTATTTGTTTGTATCGTCATTATTTGCATTGAATAACTCTAAATTTTATTGTTGTGAGCCAGCCAACATTTACGTTGTTTATCTACATTTAGTATATACTCATATGAAATTCAATGCTGGTTGAGGCATTAGTCCGCAGAGTAGTTGTTTCCTGAAATTCCGCTTTTGCAGATACCACCAATGGAGGTACAGGTCAGGGATTTCATAGTACCCACATTATACTGGATCACTCTCTACTTATGATCGTATCGTAGGCTCAGTATTGAATAGCCAGTGGCTACAAGATGTCATACTTATGTCTTGTTCACGATGACGCATTATTTATCCAGGATCAGAATTGTTCTAAGAGTATTTTTCCAAAATAATATTAACACGCAGGTTTTTTCGAACAATAATTCATATATTGAAAAGGTTAATGAAGTATCTTAAGCAATGTGCAAAATAAATGTAAAAACCTTAAAAAATTAATAAGACTTCACTTGTACCCCACAAATAAAGAATTTGCATATCTACACTCATGGTGTTTTTCTTATCACTTGTTCGAAAATCATGTAGAATTTTGTCAATGGAATATTGCAACACCATGCATCTATGATTTTTATTCCATTTCATTGAAAGTAAGTGACATTTCTGATTTCACAGATCTTAGACCGATAAGTATCTTACCTACATTATCAAAATTATTTGAGAAATCCGCTTGCAAACAAATTAGATCTCATTTAGATGAATATACAATTTTACCAACATGTCAATCAGGCTTTCGTCCGAATTACAGCTGTGCTACAGCACTTTTGCAAGTAACAGATGATATAGTAAGAGCTACTGATAATAACAAATTAACAGCCTTAATCCTATTAGACTATAGTAAAGCTTTTGATAGAATTAATCATTCACTGCTTCTTGCTATGTTACATTACATTGGCTTTAATAACGAATCCGTGTCTTTAATTTGGAATTATCTAGCTCAGAGGAAGCAGTGTGTCCTGTATAACAAAGTTCTATCTCATTGTAAATCACATTTTTATGCTGATGACACACAACTTTATTATTCTTTTGAAGAAAATGTAATACATCTGGCAAATCAGAAGGTAACAGATGATCTAAATAATCTTTTAAACATTTCAAATAAATTTTGTCTTTCTATCAATCCATCAAAATCTAAAATAATGCTGTTTGGGAGACAGGTTGCTAGAAATCGGTGTAAAAATATTATTGACATTAAATTATCTAATGATCAATTACAACCTACCGATGTTACAAAAAATTTAGGCTTAACCATGGATTCCTTATTGAAATTTGTTGAACAAGTTAATGTGATTATTAAAAGATCTATAAGTTCTCTAAAATTGATATATGCAAATAGAGAATCACTTAATAAAGAGAATAGAATTATATTATGCGAAGCTCTGGTGTTGTCACATTTAAATTATTGTGATGTAGTTTATTTTCCTTTCTTAAACAAATATGATCAAGCCCGTTTGCAAAAAATTCAGAATACTTGTGCTAGATTTATATGTAATGTTAACAAGCGTCAACATATTTCACCTCAAATTGAAGAAATTGGCTGGTTAAAAATTTTTCAAAGACAAATTCTCCACAGCTGCTGCCTGTTTCATAAAATTCTACTTTTTAAAACACCACCCTACCTACACGAGAAAATACGTTATAGAACTGATATTCACAATATAAATGTTAGGTTCAAAAATATATTGTCTATGCCATCTTATAAAACATCTTTATTTCGTTGTTGTTTTACTTATCTAATAACTAAATATTATAACAAAGTTCCAGAAAATATTAAAACATATAATTTGCCATCATTTAAGGCTATATTAAAAGATCTATGTTGTCCGATAAACATTTCTTAATCTTTATACATTGTCATAATTTTCTAAACAATTTGTATTTAAATAGTTCAAAGTTTTTTTTTGCTGTAATGTGTTACATATGCATATATTTTGCTTTTACATGTCTGTAGATGTTGCTTGTTAGACATACCTTAACTACATTTTTGTTCTAATAATATGTAGCGGTTGAGTGGAAGAGCTGGTTTACGCCTGAACTCTGCCTTTTGCAATGTTTCTGCATTTACTTTTTTTGTATGATTTTATTATTTTACATGGGTTAAAATATTGCAAATAAAATCATTTATTATTATTATTTATTATTATTTAAGCTGTTAATATAAGTTCAAATAGACTCAGCCACTACCTAGTCGTAGAAAAAGATAATGACATAAATAATCTCTAATCATCTCTACCTATAACATATTATACAACATAAATTTATACTGGCATTTGCAATTTACGTTGTTCATATATATATATTTTAGACATCTAAACTCTATGTAAACATCTCGTTAGATAGTAGACCCAATCCCTGATAGAGAAACATTTATTTTTGCAAATTAAAATTGCTAGTTTATTGTATATTTGCATTCTCCTTTTGTTCGAATATACTTATTTCCTCAGCAAATCGTACCTAAAACATCAAAACTGCTTCTATTTTAATCATTATTACTTACTATACAATACTATATTATATTTTGAAATTTAATCATTAACTGCAGTTTAATCAAAGAATAAACAATAGCAAATAGTTGCAACGAATTACCGATGCTGGAAAATCGCGATGTTAGTTTAATTAATTTATTCGCAGGCAACATATGTTAATATTGGCGAACTGCCAAATGTAAATTAAATCTTTATTACCTCTCTGCTTTTAACCATTAATTTATCTCTAATTGAAATCACCATTAAATTATGATATCTCAGTTACAGTCTTCTGGATGGAAGCCAAAGAATATAACGTTTTTTGCTCTTACTAAGACGCTAATTCTCCTGCCGAGGATTGGCTTCACCGTTCAGTTCTATAATCATTCCTGAAAATTTGGCATACAAAAGATCAGAAACTTCTATTTCCTGAATGATGGAATGCAAGTATAGTGTTAATTTTAGATTTATTAAAGATTTCAGATTCTCACGCGTCCATTAAAAAATACGATTTTGCGGACTAAAAATAACTATTTGGTATGCCGTGCAAAATATAGATAGCTATGGTCAATCAATCAGACACAATACATTGCGAACACAAACCTAGAAAAAATATAGACTGTGCCAGTGTCATATTGCCGGCGACTGCAAATTCATGGCTGCCCTAATAGGCCCAGAATCGCTAAAACTTGGTTTTTATGCCAATTTACGTTGGTTGTATTGTAGCGTGAAGCTCATTTGTTTACTGTGATTGGTCACATTCATGTCACATTATTTAATGACATTTAAACTGACAGCAGGATAGTTAATTTCAGATTGCAATGTAGCCATCATATTTGCACAACCGCCAACATAAAGCAAATAAAATAGCTATTTTCTGGACCTTAGGTCCCTAGAAAACGCGGCACCTGTCACGTGACCTATATCATGAACCGACGCAGTCTATATTTTTTCTAGGTTTGTGACTGCGAATGACTGGCAGCAAAATTAACTGTAAGTCAATGTTACTGTCAATAATGTCAGTAACAAGATAAATTTAAAGTTTTTCAAAATTATTTCAACCAACGATATTTTCATTTTTTTATTTAAAATAAAGTACTAGAAAAATTCGATTTTAAAGCCTTTTTTTTGCACTAGCGAGAATTTTATAACTCGCGCGTGCAAAAAGAGTCGCCTTATATTCTTGATGTATATTAGCTTGTAAAATAATGGCACGCGACGTGTGCCTAAAACACCTATTCCGCAACATGTAACAGTGTCAACATAATCTTCGATTGCATTTGCTAATATGATAGCTAGACTATTTTTTTAAACAACTTGAACTACGTTGCCTATAAGGTTGTTGCTATGGTATGATGTTTACAAACCATACAAACATTAAAAAAATAATTAAATCTGTGAACGTTTGTGAACATTAAACCCCAATAATTAAACTCGGTATTAATTCTTCATAAAACTTCAGTATGTGTGACGCAGATTCTAGTGATACCGAAAATTCCTCGAAGTTATACCAAAAAGCTTATGCAAAATTTGATATTTGGTGTGCCGAGAAAAAGGTATATAATATATCGGAGAGAGTTATTGTAGCGTACTCGTTCCAGTTATCTTTAAAATGGGCACCCTCTATATTATGGAGTAATAATTGATTCAAAACCAGACATGTTGATTTAACACAAATTCGAGAAAAACAGCAAAAACTGTTTTTTAGAAAACCACTTTAATGTTGAAAAAATCGATTCAGAGAGATGGATTTAAAAATGTTCGACAAATATGTTTTTAAAAAAATTACTAAAAAAAATTATATTTGTACTAGATATTAGATGAAAAAAATGGATATGTCTACTTTTGCATGAACTTGGCGGATATGTGTGGTTTTGTTTGAACACATGGTGGAGATATCTGGATTTGTCTGGATTTAGTAACTTGAACAACGTTTTATTTCAAAAACTCTCTTAATGTAAAACACAAAATGTGAAATACATTTAAATATGAAACTCATTGTCGTCTTCCAGGCAGTCACAGGTCTCATGTTCTTGCGTGTCATCTTGCTCCTGCAACTGTTCTTAATCCTCTTCAAAAATATTCCTATAAAACTCTAGTGTTGAAAAATTTTGCCACTGAATTTCTCCACTATTAAAAGTTGTTGCTGTTGAAGCGTCACAACATTTTTTCTGTTGGAATTGGGTTTCTTATTGGCAGCGTCTCTAAAAGGTTACTTTCTCTATGACCTCGTTTTAAGAAAGGTAAATATTTTTGTTGGCTTACATTTTCGAAGCGAAAAAATGGACTACCCTTATATTTTATAGTAATAGTTTTACCGGACATACATTTTAAAAAAAAAATAAATTTTCTTTAATTCCTCTATGTCTGTTAATTTATTGTAGGTTTCTGAAAGCTTTTTGACATTGTAAAGATTCCAGTCTTTGCCTAATTCGCGAACTTTCCAACTTGGGAATAAAAACTGTTATATTCCTCAGGATTTAGAATTACGACTTGCTTTTTAAGTACTTTTTCAGAACGGCCAAAAACGCGTTCTGCCGGTAGGTATGAATGACCTCTGAAATGAAACCGTAAACTCAGTTAATATATGTAATTGGGATTTGTCTTGTTCTGTGTAGTTTTAAATTTCCTTCGGATAGGTCTTGTTTTGATCGAACTCTGTATTTTTAGATGGCAAAAATAGTGTGATCTGTCTGGTTTTGAGCGATTCTGATTTGGGCAAACCATAGAAAACGTACCAAAGAGTACATAGCTGCAAAAAACACATGTGGGAAAAAATGGACATGTCTGCTTTTGAGTGGACCCTCCTCAATTATTCCTTGCTGCGAACTACAATTTATTTAAATAAAAATATCGGTATTAGTAAATATACCAATGTTATTATTTTCCTCAAAAGGAAATCAACCAATATTTTCCAAGGAACAGGTTGACAGGCAGATAAAGAAAAGTAATTATTCCAAAAAGTTGTCTTGATTGTTGGTATATTTGGAGCCTGTAGAATAGAAGAATTAACTTATTTACGTATAGAGGACATTGAAGATGCTAAGTCATTCTATTGACTACTCCCAATACCAGAACTAATGTCCTAGATTATTTACAATACCGTAGGTAGAAGGAGTACATTTTTTAGAATTTTTCTGCAAATATGCAAGTCTACGTCCACTATTGATCATAATCGATTGTTTGTGACGTACAGGAATTCAAAATGTACTACACAAGCAGTGGCTATAAATGCATAGATTCAATTCCTAAAAAGATTTCCGAATTTGTTACACTACAGAATGTTACTGAGTATATTGGGCACTGCTTTAGACGATGTTCTGCAACATTCCTTGCAGATGTGGGAGCCAACTTATCTATGCTCAAGAGACACGGAGGTTGGCATTCGACTTCTGTGACAGAGGAGTACATAGAAAATTCCATACAAAATACGCAGGCGATAGCAAGGAAAATACTCGAAAGGAGAAAAGGAAGTACCACTTTAATTTCAGAAACCAGCAGCTCTGGGATGCAGGTGTTATCTTCTTCCAATATTGAAGTTATACGAAGTGAATGTTCATCTCTCTCCAATTATCTGATTTGAAAGATGTGTTATTAATATTTATAATAAATAAATCATTTAAAATTCAGTCGTTTTATTTTACTTTACGCACCTGTGCGTAAAAAAGATTGTTTTAAACGCATGTGCCTAAAAGACAGTCATTTCGATACAGAAATAATCAAAATGTCATTATTATGAAACCTTTTTACCAAAATAATTATTTGTCTTCAAATGTCATCAATGATCTGCGTTTTACTTTCAAGCCAATAAGGGTTTATCATCAGTTGAGTTAACATGGTTGCATTTTGTGCCCTCACTATTATTTAGAATCAAATACGTAATTACGCAAATTATTGTTTTATTACCAATTTTTATAAATCTTTTACGCTACTCTGGCTCATTTATTTATTTTTGGGCCTCCCTCTTAGATCAGCCAGTGAAAGTAATAAAATCTTAGTTACACATAACATTTCTTGCCAGATATATTTTCCAGAACTAATTAAATATTTGTTTTTTCGAACTCTACTTATAAACGCTTGCCAGTACCGAAATATCTGAAAATAATATTTAATTAGACCGTGACTTTCTTGTCCCTCCGTATCTCCCTTAGGAAATAACACCAACTTCCAAAGTTAGGCCAACTAGAGCAGCTCCGGCAACCCGTCCGCTTCTTTAGAAAAGTTCGTAGGTTGTTTCGACTTTGAACTTTGTTAAATAAAACGCTTGGGATTCGTTCTTTGACACCAGAAACTAATTACTGAACGCCGACGTCGTTATGTAATTCATTGCACCGTTTGAATACTTTATTTCGAAGGAGGTGCACCCGGGATTTAAATAAGTAAGTGCACGCTTGCCCTTACTTGAGAGGTACTTTGGTCGTGGCACAAGTTTCTTGCTATAAAACATTATAAAAGACTCGCTTGAAGACGCGAAGAAAGTTAAAAAGTCTGTTTTGATGCTGACTACCTGACCCATTGGCTGATATTGGACCAAAAAATATTAGTAATATGAAATTTACAGTTCTATAAATAGTTTCGTAAAGGCATTGTATTCATTAACATTTTCCTGTTAAATAAAACCCCGCTTTTTAGAAAAATGAGTTAATTAGAAATTTGTATACCAGAATTTCCAATTGTTATACCGTGTTTGACTCAATGGTTTGATTTTCTATCTGTTTCTTATTTTCTAAAAAAATCATAGCCTTCGACCGTAAAATATTTCCAACCTCCATGACGTTTTAACATATGCATATCTACATCGCTATCAGCCAGAATCGTAGCTGAGACCTTCTAAAACAATGTCCAGTATATTCTACGGAATTCTTCAATCCAAGCATTCTTGCAATAATTTTTGGTTTGCTTCCAAAAGTATTAATTCCAACAGACTGGGAGGTACATTTTCCTTGTCTGTCGAATAGACCGCCTGTGAGTTGTATTAGAACAAAGTTGGCATATTTTCGAAAAATATTTAAACAATTGACAGTTGCCACATTTCCCTCTGTTATAATAGATTCTCGGATGATTTTTGTGTTTGTGCATGGAATCACAATCTTTATATAGAGGTCATTGTATTGAGTATTATCCAACATCACCTTAGTTAATTCTTCACAATGATAGGTCCCAAAAAAAGCCGATTATCATAGCAACCTTCATGCGTAAATTATGTTTCATCATCTGCAGTACTTAGAAACTTATACTTCTTCCTTCGTAAAAATTATGGACTTTTTGGTTTTGTAACCCTCTGAACTTCTTTTCAAAAATGCGATTAGTTGAGAATATCTACTTATTTTTTCTTTTTAACTGAAATCATAGTTTATTGACTAATGAATCCATGTACAAAATGGAAAAAACACTAAAAATTGATTTAAATTGAGTGTCTAGCTAGATATTCATTTTATCATTAGTAGATATTATTATTGGAAAGCTATTATCTGGAATCTGGACTTGCGGGGAGGACAGCTTAGAGGCTACAGCTATTAAGACCCATTAGGCCCCTTTTACTTTCTCCCATTAGGGGATCAATCCACCTGAGCCACCAACCATCTTAATAAAGAGAAAAATGTGATGAAGTTGCTAAGGGGGATTTCTATAATGTAGGCCATAGAACTCTCTTATTGACGAGATGGCAGTGCACGCACAGAGAGCATGTTTTCAACTCCTACAAAGAGGTATTTTATACTTTCTCATATAATAAAGGCGCTTCATTAACCAATAGTGTTCAGTTTGAATACCTGTCACCAGGCGAAGATTTATCCTAGACATGACAAAGTACTTTTTGGCTGTATCCTTGCAGGGGTACTATAGGAACTCCTCAGCAAATTGACAGCTGTTTGTTCTATCCCACATTTTCCTAATATCTTTGTGTGTGTCCCCTTTGATAAATTCAAAAACAGCTAACAACGGAAGCATACTGGAGAAACCATATCCAAAAATATTAAGAATCGATGCATTCTTAGTCAGCTTGCCAACCACTTTATTGCCATGGCACCACTCGTGTCCCTTTATCCAGCATACAAATATACTGGGCTGAGGTTGAGGCCACTACCAGTGTCTGATGGCATTCACATGCTGATCTTATGATTATCTAAAATCAGTAGTGACTGTCTACTATCTGTGCAGATTCTGATGATATTGCCCATTGTATGTCTACGGGAAATTTCTGTGGCGGCTATAATTATACCTGCTAATTCCGTTTGTACCACGGTAGTATACCTATACTTTACCCTCTGTTATCGGATATATATGTATATGTTCCTTTATTTTTTATCCGTGTGAAGATGTTCATTACAGCTTCGCTAGTGATCTCCTCATTCCTGATAAGTACCATGTAGGGCCTGTCAAACACAAAAGGAGAAAAATACTGTCAGTGTCTGCCTGCAAAAGGGATATCTTCCTGACGACCCCATTCCACAGGCGACTCCAACTTCTCCACATTCTACATCTAGAATAATACCAGTATTCTTGTCGCAGTCCCTTCTTTTAGATAAATATCCAAAGGTGGCAGGCATAGCCACCTCCATTGTTATGATGATGTCGTAGCTCCAGTTATGCTTAGGCAGACAATCTTTTGTACCTGGTTAAGTTTTTGTTTAACTATCGTCTGTTGGACTTTCGGCCACCAAACAACAGCCCCAAAGGTCTCAAAATGGCAGCGTATATCCACATGGCCACCTTTGGTTTCATCTCTCAGGTTTTACCAACGTTCCTGCAGCACTGTTCATATGATATGTACGCCTTTCTTAGTCTTCTCTTCAAATGAAGATTCCATGTTAGGCTTCTCATCAAGTGTGACTCCAAGGTATTTCACATTCGATGCGAAGCTTTGGAAAGCTATTAATTTTACTGCATAAATATTTATTTAATTTTCCAATAAATAAAAGGTTTTAAATATCACATCACCTTCTTTAGATAAAATTTTAGTGACAATGAAGTTTATTTATTTATTTTTTTGGTTTGTGTAATGTAAATTAACATATTAGGTTATGCCGCAAATGTTACAAAATGAATATGTAGCAAAATACATTTCCGCCTCTTTTACGACCGCCCCATCCCCGCAAACAAAACAAAAAAAGAGATATATCTGGTGTAAAATCATCGCCTTTTTTTGTTTATATTGTTATTTATATAATATTGTCTTTCATCATTCTTATTGCGTAATTCATATTTACATATTGCCAGGCCATGTAAAATAAATAGCGTGCCGTCTAATTATGCATATCCATACATCGCATTAAGAATGTTATACAGGGTGCGTTAGAACTTATCTAAAAAAATTGAGAATAGATGCGTCATGAAAAATGGAGTTGATATCTTAAAAAAAATTGTAAAACTCATAGGTTCTGAGTCAAATATTATTGATGTTGAAATATTTTCAACCTTTAAATCGCTGGGCTACCTAGTCTCTAGCCAGGCGATTCCGAATATTGAAATCCGATTACTTTTTGTAGGTACTAAAGTTCTTGTGACGCTAGTTTTTACAATAGTTTGAAGCAGTGTGAAGTATCCAAGCATTAATACCAAGGGATTGGACAAGGAGGACTGGTACCATGTCCGCCACTATCTCCTGACCTTAAATCGTTTGGATTTCTTTTCGTGGGGATATTTAAAAATTGAAGTGTATAGCACCGAAGTGGATAAATATTACTGATGATTTACGGAATCGTATCTGCTGCCAATAACTTACGAGTTCAAAACGGACAAGAAGCAGAAATATTTGTATTAATTTGTAGAAAATGAGTAAGATTGGCCCAAAATTTTGTGGTAACATCAGGTATGTCTATTTTATTAATTGAAACCACATATTAATTCTATTAGTAATTAATAACAATAGCGGCAAAAACAGTTGAATTTGCTGCATAAAATAGGTGTTATAAAATGTTGTTTATTTCTTTCCTTGAGAATTTCTTTTAATTTTTTTGCTCGATCATGGATTGCATGCTTTGCCGCCTTATCAGGTTTTACAGTCGCTTACCAATTTCCAGTGCCGTGCAGAAGTGTATTTTTTAAACATTTTCGAACTGCTCTTTTTGATTTTTTTTTTTAAATTGTATTTGTAAAAGTCTCCTGTACATTAAAACATTTTTTTTGGAAGGTTTCAAATCATTCTGTATACTTTACATACGTTCATAAATGACAAAAATCAACGTTTTTTCAGAAAAGCATACTCCATATGACTGTTATATTGTCCCCAGATAATTATTTTCCCAGCAAGCTATTTAATTCAGTTTTAACGACAAAGTGGAAAAGGAAGTATTAGAGGTAGTCAAGTTAAATTTGCAATTTAAATAATTAAACGGTAAGGCGGCTCTAATTATGTGCATCTAAAATTGCTCTGCGTGTTTTTCTTTCATTATTTGTGAAATTGCCCACATTGCCGTTAACATTGTCGTTCTTTTAAGCGCGCCGTTAGTGCTAATTCTTGTAAATTAAATCAACCAAAACAATTGGAACGGTTGAAAGAAATGATGCTTTTTATTTCCTGTAATATGCTTAAATATTGTTGGTTTTCACAATGGAGGAGCACAAGAGGAGATGAATACTAAAATGTAATTGAATGGGAAATTCATGAGGTAATTCGGTGTACAGGATTTGCCTAATGTTGATCGTATTAAAGATAAAATCCTGGGAAAATAATGCAATGTTTGATTGGTCCCTTAGGATTTACATAACGCTGCCTAATGAAAGCAAAACAAGGCATTGTTTTCAACAATGAAGGGAAACTTCGTTATGTAGAATACACGATAACCATATTGCCAAAAAATTCCTAAAATATATTGTGTTTCCATATTATATCGGTTTATTGTAGAGTCAATGGATCGTAATATTAAACAGGAGCATGTTCTGCCAACTGTAATTTTGTGGAACGGCATAATCTGGTCTGCTTTTTTTTATCATATTTTATTGTTTGAATGGAACTAAAAGTGAATTACAAAATCCATTCTAGTCGATGAAAAATTTATATGACAAATGGAAATAGGCCCAATAAAAAATATAGTATTAGATAAATTTATTTGTTGGGTACCAAACTGTTTATGCAACACAAGATGGATAGATAGATAGATTGATTTTTATTTTCAACAACAGGTAAAATCCATTAACAGGAAATGTTATGTTACAATATAAACAAGTAATGTAAGTAATCTTTTATTCCTTCAAAATAATAAAATTTACAGGAAGGGATTTTTCATTGCTCGTTACAAGACAAACAAAAAACATATATGCTACCGAAATTAAACGCACATACATTACGAATATAAATACAGGGTTAACTATGACTTAGTACAAATATTTTAAGAGGGGATAGGGAAAAATAAGAATTAATGGAATCACCCTTCAAAAAAATTCCAAACTTATTTATAAAGCCAAAAAATTTTTTTTTCAAAACTATATTAAATCTCTATTTATCGCCGTCACTGACGTTCTGTCAACCGCGAGGTTAGGTATATTCTGCCAGTCAAAGGTGGCAAATATAGTGACAGGTCCATTGGCACGTGTATCAGTTTAATCCGCTTTGAAAAAAAAAAATCTTTACAAAATGTAGATTATTATTTAATGATTTAATGAAAAATACGGTATGGTAGCAGAGAGAGGCAGCATCTACTTTACTAATATTTATTTCCAGGATTGATACTTGGAGAGATATTAAGAATGTTGAATCATCTTCTGTGTTCTTACTTGCTTAAATTAAAACTTGCAAAGATTTTTGTACTTCCTGTGGACATCTCCTTCCCTCAATCGTTCTTTTTGTGTAAAGCTAGGTACCTACTTGGTTTGGCGGTCTTGACCGGGTCGATTACTTACGTCGGGAAAAATCACAAAGGATAACAACAAAATACACGTAAATGTACACAAATGCATAAAAACACTGCCCCCACGTTTACCGCCACGACATAAAACAGCTGTTCGATGTGGTTCAAAAAGTATTCAGCAAAATATTTTGTATACTCGGGAAACGTAACAAGTACTGAAAAATTATTTCAAACTAATCAGAGTACCGTAACCGTATATTTACGTTATTTGACATCTACAGACGACATCTGACGACGTTTGTAGGCCACTAATGCAAGGTGCACTCGCTGATAAATTTTTAAACTTCATGAGTTGTTATGTAATTAAATTCTGTTAATACTAATAATAGCAACAATATTACCAGTAATCGACGATATTTGCATAAAATAATTAGTAATATTTTAAACTATAACATCCCAAGATGTTTCAGTGTTCTGTAAAAATGACCCTTAGATTATAACTAACTTCGCTATTCTGGATAGTTTGGAGCATGAAGGGTATGCAATTAGCAATGCATGTCCCCTGGACGAAGACCATAAAAAGAAGAAGAAGAAAGAAGAAGATAACCTAGAATTTACTGTTACTTTAAATCAGTTAAGTGACTAATTTTAAATGTGTCATAGTAATTAAATAAATATTTTATGTCGGATATGTTAGTGGATAATTATTATGAATCTGCATGGAGTTAAAATGTAGTTTTGGCAGTGTGCAACGAAAGAACGAATATAACAGATTAAATATGAATACAAAATACTGCAGCTAACCGGATTAGCGGTTATCTACCAAGTACTTAGACATTATTATTATTAATACAAATGTTTCGTTTCGTTGTTTCTACACTTGACCATAGTTGAAAAAACGACCAGTAGTTGACATATCTAGCCATGACGGATGATGATCGATTGTCATAGGCGCCGACTTTCCGTAGGAAAAGAGGGTTTTGCCCCATTTTTTAAACATCGAGCTAGAATTCCGAAATAAATTTGTTATTGTTTTTTAGACCTTCCTGAGCACGTGGTTAAAATTTTTGTACTTAGTCATAGTTAACCCTGTATACACACCTACATACCTATTCAAATAAATGTCTTACAAAAAAAAATAACCTAAAGTGCAGAAGAAGAAAAAAACAAATGCCAAAATACAGTTGTGATAGTACAAAAAAAAATTGACAAAGTAAGCAAAAAAAAACAGATACTTTCTAATGTTACAATATAAACAATAATATTTAGTTCACATCTAAAATAGAAATATTTAACAAAATAATAAAATAAAAACGATGCTGTACGCAGTGATACGAGTATAAGTTATGATTAATCAGAGTGGCATAATCCAAATAACTGGAAAACTACTAAACTGAAAACATTATTTCTGTACAGTTTACAAGATTAATTTTTAGTTTTTTTATGAGCTTAATCATAATGGTAATTTTAGTTACGATTTGTAAAGTTACTAATACTCTACAACATTTTAATGTAATTAAACAGATACCTAATACATGTAAAAAATATATGAAATTTTATTATGGATATTAAGTATACTGGTAGGTACATTTACTAATTGGTTACAAAGGTAAAGTTAAATTATACACTTAATACATGTAAAAATTATACTTATACATATTTTTTTACCATTGAAATGAATTATACAGGGTGTTTCTTAAGTAAAGGTAAAAAATCCAAGGGTGTCTGTGTCCAAAAATAAGGGTTTTTCGATATATAAATGTGTGGTCTTAGAGCAGCCATTGTCTAACTACAGCGTGTCAAAAATAAAAAAACCAGTTTTTAATTTCTAGACCGCTTGAGATACTTAATGTAACCAAATTCGGTGTGCATATTTAGTATGACAGAGCAGATATGAATCAAAGAATTATCACTTTAGAAACGTACTAGTGGTAGTACATCTGTATAATGTTAAAAATAAAATACGTCATATGCTCCATGTGTGTATTATCTTCTTAACACTTTTTTGTATTCTAAACTGATTAACAGCAAAATTTATTTATTTGGTCAAATAAATCAATAGGGTTCATATCGGGTGATCTGCGTAGCCAAGGTTGATCTAGTTCTTGAGTGCCTCGCCCAATCATGTTATTACCGAATCTTTTATTTAAAAATTCACTAGTAGTCAAACTAAAATGTGGGGGAAACCCGTCGTGAATAAACCACATTCTTTGTCTTAGCGCATAAAAAGCATCATTAAGTAGTTGAGGTAAAATGTTTTCAAGAAAATATATGTAGGAAGCACCGGTTAAAGTTCTTGATAAAAAATAAAGCCTAACAAAAATATTCCAATAATATCCACCCATACATTCAAAGAAAACTGATGTTGATATCGAGATTCCATTATGTCATTAGGTTTTTCATCAGACCAAACGTGTTTATTGTGCGCCTGTAAACAATATGCCAGCGGTAAAGTCAACATTTTGTTAAATTTGTTGTAAAATCCAGTGGCAAAATTGTAGGTTAATCTTGTGTCAGTAAGGCTTGTTTCTTGTTTATGCGATACAGCTATAACTGTTGAGGCATTAGATCGGACCAAACAAATTTATGATTCTCATGAAGATTTGCAGCGATCTTCCTAGTATATGGGTCTACCTCAATTTTGTGAAAAATAGCTTCTTCCAACTCAGGCATTCTAACATTCAAAGGTATTTTAGGAATTAGACCTTTCTGAAATAAGCCTGACTCCGAAGACGTTGAAAAACATTTGTGAACATTCTAGGATTTTGAATCTGCAAGGCCATAAATGTACACTATATTGGTCATTTCAGTATTTGAATATACATAAGCGAAAACCTAATCTTTTATATAAAATAAGCTTATTGATTAATTGATTAATTCATTGCCTTCTTAAATAACTGTAAAATTACACTTGATCAAATAAATCAATTTTGTTGTTAATCGGTTTGAAATACAAAAAAGTGTAAAGAAATAAGAAGTGAAGATAACACATATTATAACCTATATTATTTATAAAATTATACATTATATTTGTTTGACCAATAATAATCGATGATACCCATACCTCCGCCACTGGTAAGTTTTTAAAGCTGGTAATTTTTTGTCTCATACCTACTATCATAAATATGTACTAAATATATACACTGCATAACTAAAAAACGTTATTTTTTAATTTTATTATGGACAATGGCTATTCTATAACCCCACATTAACATAACAAAATTTTTTTTATTTTTGGCCACCAAATACGCTCCTCGAATTTTTGCCTTTAAAAAACGCTAAAACCGCTCTGTATAGTGTGTAAATTAACTAAACTAATTCTTAATTAACTAGATATACTTAGATATACCTACTTATGTAGAAATTATACAGAGTAGTCTAAAATTAAACAGTATTCTGTTGATGAGATATTCCTATAAACATGAGTGCCAAATGTTTCTTTACCTTTAAGAAGTTAAGGAAAATAAATATAGAACATTTTTATTAGTTTTCTGAAATATTGACATATTCAATCACTAGCAATCTAGGTATTATGGTAATATTAATATCAATTCATTAGATGTCTATGTGAATTAGTTATGAGCGAGGTAGGTATTTTATCAGTAGGAACAAGAAGAAACATAATGTTATATTACGGTTGATTTATTGTCAAGTTCGTCTTCTTACATACTACTATTGTGTAACAACACTTCTATTGTTTCACTAGAAACTACTAAAGCATGCAATATATGAGAAAAGTTAGTGAAAGACAAAAATTAATATGTATATAAACAATATTTTCTAGTAGGTAGTAATATAACAAATGTATATATAAGTAACATGTAGAAATTTACTTAAAGCACGCAACACATTTACATATTTTTTGAGGATTTCTATGATAATATTGGTGTAGGTCTATATTGTATTTTCGGGCAGCTATAAATGTAGCACCACACAATATGCTTTTAAACATGTATTTTTAAATCACTTTTATAGAGTACACGCACTTGAAATATCTCATACCACTTTAATTTCAACTGCAATATGTATAACGCATATGGCTGTATAGACAAGTCGACCATTACTGGATAGAGACATTATAAGTTCATACGTTGGAATGTGATTGGAAAAATACATAATATTGGTCATTTTTATTAAACATACAAATCTTTACATGATTTCCTGCTAAAATTACAAAGTGAAATAGAACTATTGCAAGTATTATGTGGATAACAGGACAACTATTATACGCTTTAGGTATTATTTTAATCAATATTGTAAATTTCCTTAATATTAGTAAAATTACATGAGAGTGAGAAACTACGCAAACAAAATTTAGCATAGAGAGTATACCAGTAGTGCACTATCTAATAGTAATATCTGCGATGCTGTCAAGTTTACGAGTTCTTTCTAAAAATACGAATTTATATTTTTAAACAAAACGCCCTACATATAGGGGTTCTTGTACAAATTGCTATACGATTGGTTGGTATCATCTTTGATATTGAGAGATATAATAAGCAAAATAAGTGTCATTTATCAGCAATACGGTAGTGAATAAATAGAGCAGACTTACAAAACGCATCTTGTTCATATTTCCCACATCTTAGGTAAGCATTCATAAGACCAATCACTATACATGACAATTTAGTCATGTTATAAAAACAGACGGAAACGGAAATGTACCTAGACAAATACACAAAATTTTATCTAGCCCTACTGTGCTTTCAAATGTTGTACAAAAACATTCATTTTTTGATAAAATCTGCCAGGGTGCTGTTGCCTAAAACTTGAGTGTTGTAATAAAACAAAAAAACTTGATAGGTCAAATAATCATGCGACAGTTGCAATAAACAGTGATAATGAAGATGACGATAGAGCAAACAAGCATATAGAGAAAGAGTGAGAAGATAGAGAGCTTGAGAATGCGTAGATAACAACGACCATACTTGCTGACAATATTACAAAAATTTGGGAAATTTTTCATTAGAAATTCTTTAATTTTTTATTGACTACATATATTAAACACTTTTTTAGTAACTAGTACTTTAAAGACCTTATCTCAAAAGACAACACACCAACAAAAAATAATGTAAGATGCAACATCAGTCGATGTTGCCAATTCGTCTTGGCAATTGTATTTCTATACATGTCTGATACCTCTGGGATGAGGTCAACTACATTGAAGCAAAACTGAAGATGTGGAATAACTTCAAATATTTTCAAATGAATGGAACTGATTACATCAAACAGAAACATTTGAGAATTGTTAAATTAAAGAAACGTTTTTAGTATTATTATATGTATATTATAGGTATAATTTTTCACTGTGTTACCCTCTATGTATCAAATTTATTATTCTTCAATGGCACCCATGTTTGTAGAGAAGGCTTTCTTGGAGAACATAAACTACCACTAAGTTCGAAGCGCCTCCTGAAGTAACACAAATTTCGTCCTGATAAGCAACTTTTCAAACTTCGGGAGTTATAATTCCACTAAAGGTATTCTAATTCCATACCTCTTGGAGGGGAAACTTTGGACTTTTAATTGCTAACAGTCTGTTAGACGCATTAATTCCTCTCATTTATTTAAATTTAATGTATTAAATAATACTTTTAAACTGTTAAGGTTTGGTGTTTAAAGAAGTAATGAATAATCCATTCAAGATTTTTTTGCTTCCATTGTCAATTTGCTTATTAAATATTGAAACGATTTATTCAGGAAAATCATTTTTCCTAGAAGCACAAGGTGTTTTCAAACTGGTGCCAAGGAAAGGATGTAAAACATATGAAAGAATTAGTCTTTTTTTCGGAACATAAGGAATTTGTCTAAAGTAACTTCCTATATCAAGAGACAATGTGTAGCTATTTTTCCTGCGGTAGTGTAACGCAGGCGTGACATGGGAATTTTGCAACTGAATCGTGGGAGAGGTTCAAGGCATCCACAGCGTATTGCAGCAACTGAGGATTTAGACCTAAAAAAGTAGATATTTTTAATAAAGAAAAATTAATAAAGTTCTTGAATGAGGCACCATGAAGTGTTTGATGATAAAACTCGTTGCCATTTGCTTGATTGGCCAGTTGCGGATTGGCCAGTGCCTGTCGCCGGAATGAATTTACAGAAATGACTGTAGGTGACATTTAAGAAAAAAATATTCAATATAAATGTTGTTGACTCTATGCCTCTGTATTGGAAATATATAAATTTGCAAGCCCAACACTTCATATAGACGTTTTTTAATTATTTTACAAAAAGTGTCAATGCCAATGATAATCTAGTGTGTAGGTACCAATGCATTTTTGGGAAAATACTATCTGAAATCGCTGCACATTTTAAAACTTCCTAATTCACATTTGTAAACAGGACACAGTTTTTGGGGTTTGTATAAAACGACTTGGGGGTTAGAAATCAAATGTGCTACCGAATATTAAATGCAATAATGTACTAAACGCAACATATCAAATAAAATCTTGGCCAACGAATCTTTTATTTAAACCAGACTCTTATCTACTTGTATAGAAAACACCTTCAGGTAATAGATAATAACACGTGTAAAAAAAATTTCTCTAGGAGGCACCGGTTAAAGTTGGTAAACAGTAAAACTCAATATCAATGTTCATGAGATCAAACGTGGTTATTACACAAGTTTTTCTTTTACAAAAGTACATTTACAGAAACTATCGTTCCGTATATCAAAAAATGAAAGCTCTTTAAATAGCCTATTTGATGGAATACTAATTATTATACAGGGCATTTAAAAAAATCCGCTCAGGATTTTCAAATTTCAGGAGCCATTTGTAAGGAAAATGTTTTCTTTAATTTAAATGATTGGCTTAGAAGGTCTCGAATATAATTATAAAACGATAGCTTGGTCGTTATGCTATTTAAAAAATAACGGAGATACAAGTCTGGGGACTTTTAAGTGGCGGACCCTGTGTACAAAGTGATTCACAACATATCCAAAAAAGTTGGGAATAAATACGCCATGAAAAATGAAGTCAATACCGTAAAAAAAATCAGTCTATATACTGGTCTACTGTAGTCTCTAGCATCATCGGAATCCAGGCAATTTTAAATACTGAAATCTGACTGTAGTATTAACATAGAGTTTACATTAGTGTTTCAGGAGTTAATGGATATTGTTTTAATTTTTAGTAAAGTTAGACAAAATGCTTCAGCAGCTTTTCGTCAATACGCAGAATGATTTCCCGGTGGACATGTACGAAATGCAGCGTCTTTTACCGCGGTAGTGCAATGTGGGATGGCACGGGAAATTTTCAACCAAATCATGAAGAAGATGTAGGTACAGGGCATCTACGGCGCATTGTAGCAGCTTAGGACTACATTTTAGAAATTGCTGAAAAGAATCTCCGAATAAGTATCAGTCAAACCTCTCAACTACAAGGAATAACCCAATCAACAGTGTAGAGTATCGTACACGAGGATCAATTATATCCGTACTATGTACGGCGTGTCTAAGCCTTAATATCATGGGATTATCCCTTACGAATTAGATTTTATGAATGGTTGTTGCAACAAAATGCTCAAAATCTCAAATTTACAGCTGAGGTGTTAGTTACAGACGAACCTATATTTACACGGAATGGGATGTCACATTCATAATACTCAAGTTTGGGATTTAGAAAATCGGCACGCGATTCAACGGGATCATTCACGCTTTTCCTTAAATATTTGGGTCGATGATTGGACCATTTATATTACCAAATCCAACGACCTGAACTTTTGGAAGATGTCCTCTTAGCTGTCCGACTCCGAATGTGGTTCTTGCACGATGGTACTCCCTCTCATATTTGAAAAAATCTTCGGGTGTACCTTACTAAACTTCATTGGGTACGATGGATTGGACAAGGAGGACCAGCACCATAGCGCCACGATCTCCCGACTTATATCCTTCGGACTTCTTTTTGTGGGGATATTTAAAAATTAAACTGTATCGTATTGAACTGGACACTAATGATGATTTACACGAATGTATTTTAGTTGTTGCCAATAACTTACGAGTTCAAAGCGGACCTTTGTATTAGTTTGTAGAAGCGAAGTAAGATGGGTCCAAATGTGTTTACACGTTGGTAGACAAAATCAGGTATGTCAAATTATTTTATTAATTAATAATGGCAATAGATGTTATAAAATATTATTTATTTCATTCCTCCCTATACATTAAAAATTCTGATACACCATGTATAGAAATTTGTATGAAGATGATCATCTGTTCTATACATAAGACCTTAATGGATTTTCCAGATTTTAGTTATTATGATACTGAAATAACTATTTATAGTGTGGTCATTAGAATTAGCGGGAATTAGCAATGCCAGTCAATAAACAGCGAGGTCAATTATTATTATCGAGACCAGTTGTTGTTAGCCAGGATTTGATAATAGCCGATCGAGATGTCCCAAGAGGGCTGTTTATCCAGAACTGTCATAAACACATGCACCCTTACAATGGATACATACGATTCATTAAAACTCCGCAACGACCCAACTGATATAATATTGGCAGTATCTTCAATCAGATCCGGGCTATAATGGAAAAGCCGCATAATAATCTTTACTGCAGTCGTTTCTGACGATCTTAAATGAAAATATTGCTGTACCATCAGCAAATTACAACTTTGTTACAAAGTGGAAGATAAATGATTGTCTATATGTCTATTCGTAATTGTATGACGGTAGGATATTTTATACAGTACTGCCGTCCTAAATAAAAAGGCGGTAAGTACATTTTTTCGATTTCTATATTTTTGCTTTATTGAATTGATTGATGTTTTTTTAATCTATAAATGTCAGTTGAATGACATAAAAAAATTTATTCTATTTTATTTTAAAAAAAATAAAAAGCGGTAAGTACA
Source organism: Monochamus saltuarius (assembly GCA_025584915.1). Lineage (NCBI taxonomy): Eukaryota > Metazoa > Arthropoda > Insecta > Coleoptera > Cerambycidae > Monochamus > Monochamus saltuarius. The sequence continues at coordinate 73,345,122 of CM046721.1, read as the reverse complement.
ATACGTCATCATTATAATTAGTAAAAAGGGGGTAAGTACAATTGCTAAGAAAGAAAGCGGCTTGTACAAGTATCTAAATAGTTACGGCACTTGGTCTTAATACATATACAAATCAACGTCACATTATACGAAGCAAGAAAGCAGTAAGTACAAATCATGAGGAAAGATAGCCGCAAGTGACATTTTGTAAGGACTTGGGGCCTTTTTAGTTCGTATTAAATGTGTGTCACGTCACAGTTTAATAATATAATAGGCAGTAAGTAGTGCCATTTTTGAGCCCTTTTTCTTGAAAACACATTGAACATCTTGCAAACAGGTAAAATTTTACAGTTTCTTAGTACCTACACCACTATCGGTCAACCTGATATGAGGTAGGTAATCCGTGAAATTTATTATATTACAATAAAATAAAATGTTATTTTGTAGGAAAACATGCATCAGCTAGGAAATTTGAAAAAAATTTAAAAGAGCACATCCTTTGTTTTCATCCATGTGTAGATATCACATTATCGTAGGAACATGCACCAAACAAGAAATACCTACCTAGTGATGTTTCTATTGCAGTAATGTATAGAAATTTTAAAGAAAAGTATCCAAGTAAGCAATGTTCTTATGACTTATACAGATTAGCTGTTAAGGAGTTAAATATTTCTTATGCGAAGCTTGTACACGAGGAGTGTGAAAGTTGTACAATTTTTATACAGTATGAACACACTAAGGAAAAACTCGATCCTAATTGAAATAAGTGTCAATTATATTCTGCTCACATAAAAGAGCGAGTGAATCTCGCAACTCCGTCAAGATGCTGATAGAGTTAGAAATTCAGATAATGTTTGCTATTCTTCTGATTTACACAAGGTAATTATGCTTCCAAGGTTAGATCAATTTAAAGACTCACTTTTAAAACCGAGAATAGTATTATTCAATGAATGTTTCGTAACAGTTGGAAAAAATCAGGCAAATATTAAACCAATTGCAGCTATTTGTCACGACGGTATAGCAGGACGCAAAAAGGAAGACATTATAAGTGCTTTTCATGCCTTTTTTGCAGCTAATAGAGATGCCAAGGTAATAACAATATGGCTTGACAGTTGTTCGGCTCAAAATAAAAATTGGTCTTTTTTTTCTTATCTTGTTTATATAGTTAATTCTGTCAAAATTAACTGCGAACAGATAATTATTAAATATTTAAACCGGGGCACTCTTTTATGAGCGCTGACAGTTTTCACCATCAAATCGAGCAGTCGATGAAATATAAAAAAAATATATGATTTTAATGACTTCAAAGATGCCGTTCAGTGTTCAAATTCCGGAAAAGTGATGATAAAAGAATTGTAAAGAGACTCTTTTTTGGGGTAGATCACACTTAGCTAGCAAAACTTAAAAAGACGGTTCCTCGTCAATAATTATACAAAATGGTCAAAGTATATAAGAGGCAAATTTAGTCTGAAATAGTGGACAGAAGATAGTCAAGAAGGAATAGAATTAAATTTTCTTAAAACTAGAATGGCAAAAGAAGGAATAAAAGATGTAGCTTCTCCAAGGCAAAAACCGAGGGAATAGTAACCTCAAATAATATGTCTATAATAAAAAATCTTTGCCCTCTAATGCCTCACAGCAGAAGAGAATTCTGGGAAAATTTAAATGAGGATGATGTTGGGGATCTTGTAAACTCGTACTCCGAATAATTAAATAGAAAGTAGCGTTTAAATATTTTGTAATACAATATATTTTAATATTATTAAAATAAGTAAGTTATATGTTTTGTTTCTTTTTGTTTTTTAATTCTATTTTAAACTTAATTAGGCTACGCTTAAAATAGAAAGAAAATAAATAAAAAATAAAAACTAGTACATTTAGTATGTCATTTAAAAATAATATACAATGTCGCTATTTATACGTTCGAGATTTGTACATGTATTTATTGATATAACATTATATTTTCTTATTTTTTAATTTTCCAAAATTGCGGTTTTATTCTAATGGAACGTCTTGCATTCTTAAAATTTTTCTGATTAGAGCTATATATGTTTACATATCATTTGCTTGACAATTTGCATAATATTTGAGTTTTTACTGGCACAGCACCATAGATTAAATTAATATTACCAGAAAACTAATGAATATTTATGCAACATTCTATTATTTTCTTATGCATTTTCTGAAATCTTAAGAAAATCTCATAATACCTTGTTCATCAGAAGTTTCTTTAGATAGGAGAACGAAAAGATAACTATGTAGAATGTTATGTAAATAACCCTGTATAAACCAAATGATTCTATTGTAATGATGAATTTATTATACAATTCAACTGATATTTTGACTTACTCACGCTTCACTCTAACGGTTTTTTAACACTTCAAGTATTTATCTACACTAAATTCTAAATTGTTTTATAATCAGTCTCAATAAAAATAGACAAGCGTCTATTACTAGTACTGAATAGCGGCAAACCCAAACGCTAAGTAGTGAAAAAGCGGCAAGTGCAGAAAATATGTTAGTTGCCGCCTTTTTATTTCGTGCAGACGTTTCGCTAAAGAATAAAACATGAAGCGTAAAAGCAATAACTGACATATTTTTTTTGTAAGAAACCAAATTTACATTTAATTATACTGAAAAATATTTTGAATAGCAACCTTTTATATCTATAACAAAATTTAATAGAAATATATTTAAAATCCATGCAGTCTAAGTCGCTAAAGTTTTGGCCATTTTAGTCAGTAACTGCATTTTGTCAGTTGCCGCCTTTTACTAAGTACGGCAGAGTACCTAAGTGATGTATTGAAATAAATATCATCAAATCATGAGCAATTTGTAGATACTTTAATTCGAAAACAATATCCAAAATCTACTGATATTGTAGATGATCCAAAATATACAGGGTGTTACAGAATGATGTTAACAAAATTATTAGTGCATTGTATTAGTGAAAGGTATTGCCAATGCCTGTGAAACAAGAGTTAAAAGACAGATGCGAAAGCGATCATTTCAGGGTAGCCATTTAAAATAAAAATATACAATTTGCTATACGTTTAATTGTATCCTGTATGTCAAAAACGAATGTTACAAAAAGTGTTCTTCACTCTAAGTTCTATTTTTTCTTGCTGAATTTGAAAAGAAGGGAGGGCAAAGGACACGAACATTGGAGAATGACAAGTAGCTGTACCTATTTGCAGTTTTGTCACACAATATCGGTTTTGAGGCAAACAGCAACAGTCATTGTGAAAGAGAATCCAGAAACTGCTGACTGGGTCTAAGCCAGGATAAATACAAGAAGGAAAGGAAACTTAACGGATCGTTATTATACAAGAATAGGTAAAATCGGATCTTTTTCCTTCTTGTCTTTAAACAGTGCACTGCGCTGAAGGGCAGTAACCCAATTGCTTCGTTGTTTCTTTTCAGCTGTTTTATATGGATCTCGTAGCCGTTAAATTTCACCTGTTCTTGTATCTTTATTTTATGTTTAAACAAGAGATGATAGGTTCTCTCCAAATTATAGGGATCCTATATTTTGATGTAGATTTTTATGAATATTAATAAAAGTTCAAGGAGAAGCTGATTAAACAGAACCTAGTGCATATAATAATGATAATGAAACTATTCAATAGTCTAAAAAGTCATTGTTTGAAGAGAATAATATTTGCTGGAATTGCAAATTAATATGTTATAATTAAAAGATATTTCCCTCAGTGTACATTGTGCACTGAACTATAACTTTCTCTAACTGCAAAATATTTTCGTAATAAAACCAATTGTCGACTTGCGGCGATGTATTTGTTATTCATGAGCCGCTGGAAGAGTGCCCATATGTATTTATTTACAATTCCGGAGTGGAACCGTCTTGTAACTCACCGGAAAATAGAACAGCGCTTACGAATTTACAAAATTCTTACAAGATAAACTTATTCCCTTCCCTGCGGTACAGCTGATTAACATAAAGATTGCATACGTTTTGATGGAAGTTGTTTTGAGACCGGTTGCCATATAAATAAGTTTTCGTAGGGTGATGGCATGATGAAAAGTCACATTCGAGTTTCCGATATTTTTACATAATATTCTCAAAGTTAAGTAAAACTTTCTAATAAAGTATGCTTGTGGAGTTATGCAAAAACTTTGGATGAAAGTTGATAACTAAATGTTTAATATACTGTATTATTGACTGCCTGTGTATATTAAGACTCTGATGTCTGCGTTCAACGTTAAGTTAGATAAAAACTATAAATTGTACATAAAATAATTTGTCCACAACTATATTATAATGTATATATTATTCATATCTTTCTTCAGGTATAATGATGTACATAATGCACTATACCAGTAGATAATCATTATTCACTTGTGATTAGTGATTATTCACATTTCTGTCAACAAATTTAAATTCTTCAATGTGGCAGTATCGGGAATGAGCAAACAAAACAAACATTCTCTGGTGTTAACAATTAAACCCGAATTTCCTATATGAAAGTCAATTACTAATATTAATATTTTTCCGAATGATGGTAGAAGTTTACTAATAAAAGTTTTGTTTGCTTTTTTAAATTTATCAAGTGAACGATGAATGTCAAACTTGAAAGTAAGGTGGTTTGACAGTTTGGATTGTATATTGTCACGTTCATGTTATAAATGTAAAAATGTTGCATATTTTTTTTCTAAAATATTGTTGATACCTAGTTGACGACAAGTACAGTATTCTACTTGCATAGAATGACTCAGATGATTTAGACCACTCGCATACGGCATTATATGTTGTTGAATAATTACGAATCTAGAACTGTTACATATACAGGGTGATTTTAAATAAAGTAGCAAAAATGAGACCACAGATTCCTTAGGTGAATGTAAATCGATTTAACCTAACATGCCTATATCTGAAGACGCATAATAACAAAGATACAGGGTGCAAAATTAAAATTTTATTTTCGATATTTGTAGATAACTTCTTAAAAAATCCAAATATTTACATAAATTTTGTAAATCGGGGATTTTGCTGGCGAGAAATTCAAATTTATTTCTAATTTTGACGTCACTAGTAGAGGGCGCCACTTGTGGCACACCATGTTTCTTTTAAATGGCAGCACTTTTTTGCAGCTTAGTGTATCCATTTGACTATCGAAACAATCGATTCTCCTACCTGTTTTATTTGAAAAAGGTATACCTTGCTGAAGTAGGTAGGAGTAACCATTTTTTAAATAATTCTATTTGAAATAGTGCACTGAGTAAAAATTGTTTTCGTTTTAGGTAAAGTGCTTTTTCTGCTGAAAATATAGCAAAATGTTACTTGAAAAAGTTGTTCAGAATGGTAAATTATCAAGACGTGCGAAATTTCAAAAAGATTGGCGAGGTTTTATGAAACCATTTTTCAACGAAGTAGGTACAAAGATTTTATCAAAGCAGGCCGATCTTTTTGAAATTTTGCACGTTCCCATAATTTATCGTTCTGAACAACTTTTTTAATTAATATTCTGCTGTATTTTCAGTAGAAAAAGCACTTTAATTGAAACAGTAACAGTTTTCAATCGGTGCACTGAATATTTTAAATAGGATTACTTCGAAAACTGTTACTCCTAACAACTTCAACCTACCTACCTTTTTCAGGCATAATAGATAGGAGAATCGACTGTTTCAATAATTAGATGGATACACTAAGCAGCGAAAAAGTTCTGCTATTTAAAAGAAACATGATGTGCCGCAAGTGGCGCCCTCTAGCAGTGAAGTCAAAATTAGAAACAAATTTGAATTTACCGCCCACACCAACCCTTGATTTATAAATTTTATGGAAATATTTGGATTTTCATATTGAAATAAAATTTTAATTTTGACACTCTGTATCTTTTTTATTATGCGTCTTGGGTTATAGGTATGTTAAGTTAAATCGATTTCCTTTCACCTAAGGAATCTGTGATCTCATTTTTGCTACTTTATTTAAAATCACCCTGTATAGGCATGTTTCCACAAGTCAGGAACCAGTTTGAAACTGTCAGAAATGTTCGTCCAACTATTTTTTGAATTACATGGATCAAAAACACATTTGCAGATTAACTGGTCGATTCTTTACAACTGTAGAAAACACTATGAGAATGATGAAAAACATTCATCAATGCCATGCTGCTTAAAATTTAAGTGGTTATACAGTTTGGTGGCAGTTTTGTGTACGTTGAAGAAAACTTAATTAAAAACAGGCTTTAGCTGTATACATAATCTTGTATTCAATAACAAACCACTAATGTTATTTGACATTCCAAGTTCGACCCAAGTTTTGTTTACTTCTGCAAGAGCTACTCGTACATGAATATGAAGTTCTCATGTTGTTCAGGAATGCAAAGAAACTTCCGGGAAGTTATGCACGCATAGTGTTTCACTACCTTGTCTGCGACAATGCAGCACCCACTTATTTTTTATTTGAGTAACAAGCTCCTAACTTCACTTTTTATACCTTGTACCAATCTTATATGTATGCAAGATGAGATGGAATGTTAAATATATAATAATTAATAAAATATTATTATTTAAATACCTATTTTCTGTTTTTATATATACATGTCTTACCAATATTGTGTGCATTCAACTACTCTGAGAACTAAAGCCCCGACCAGCGTTGAATTACACGTACAATATCTACCCATACATTCTTTATTATTATAGCTTTTGTATATTTTTATCGTATTGTTAAGGTATTTAAGCTAATATAATTATTCAATTTTCCTACAATTCCTATCAATAAAGTCATATGTATGCTCTCTGATACATCTAGGTATGCTAATGAGCAGTTCCGTAAACAAAGCTGTATTCAATAATTATCTAAAATAAAAATTAATCTAGCTAAATTTACTACAAAAAGCCAAACCTGGTTTAATATCTATAACACTTAATAATTAAATTCACTTTTGAAACTGTGGGAACTCTAAAATTGAACAACAAAAGATGAGAACTGATCTATTTCTGCAATTTTAGGATTTAGGAAAATTATGTAGATGACGTCTTAATCAGCTTTAAAGATGGCGCACATATAATATACCTGCATGGATCAGGACAAACCTGCACAGCACGGATCTACAAGACCTGCTGATGAAGATTCCCATGTTATTTAATGGAGCATCGCACACTAGACCAGCACCTGCAGGAACCCGCACTTGCAACGACCGTCACGGCAGGTCGTGTCGATAGTCTGCAATTTCTATGCTAGGCAGCGCTAGTCCAAAGTTAGTTCTAATATAATAAATTATAAAATTCACCATACAGCTTTCTTTTCTTATTGATAGGGTGAACCCAAAACATTCTCATTTTTGCCACTTTTTCCCCTCCTGTGCTTCATACAACATCGTTAAAATAGGAATTTCTTCTTCCGAGCTACATTCAACTACTAGTTTGAAAAAATTCAAAACGCCTGTCACACACATAATCTGCACAAAAAGTTGCTGGTTCGTGCTGGACAAGTGGGCGAAGTCGTGCAAGTTTGCAGGTCCATGCAGGAGTAATGTGCGCGGTCTTATTATTCTGAGGAACTCGTATTTTTTCATATTGAAAAAAAAAACGAATTTTTTTCGATAAACTTTTTTTAAATTTTTCTCTACCTATTTTCCTTAAAGTTATGATCAGAACTAAAAATACTAATTATGCCAAAGTTTTCGCGGGTAGTGTTCGAAATATTACTTACTACTTGTATTCAAGTATAGTCATCTCGAACACTCTTATCTTACTGACTTTCCTCTTTGAATAGAAAATTCATTTTCAGGAACGTGACGTTCGGAATATTTTTCTCTGTGCAGCTGAACAGCTCTTCTACAATTTTTCTAGAACTTTCTATAGATTTTTATCATAGCAACTATTCGATTAAAAATACTGAAAATTGATTACTACCATATCTATAATAATAATAATGATTTATTGATGTCAGTACATGCAAAAAGAAATGTTTACACAAGTCACAATATGACACCCAAAGCGTCAGTACTTAAAATTAGGTCAAATCTTGACACATACATTAATTTAATCATAAAAAATAGATATTATTAGGAAAAAGATATTACAAAATAAACAAAGAAAAAATATCAGAGGCCACACACATCGCACAGTATATTAAAAGGAGCAACAAGATCAACAACATTGTCATTAAAATAATCAAATTAATAAAATGCTCTCATTTTGAAATAGTTTCTTATTCTCATATTTATAATGAGTATTACATAGAAACTTAATTTCTATAGGAAGTTTATTATAAAAATGCACACAATAGTAATTAGAATGGACTCTAGTCTTATTTAGTCTAAGAAAGTGAGGGATAATATTGTCTCTGTATCTAATAGGATATTCATGATTCATACAGTGTTGACATGAGACATTCCAAAATGTACACACTTGGTAGTGTAAGTATGCCGTAGTTCTTAAAATACTGCATACAATCTGCCCTATAGGGTAACCCTGCAATAATGCTAATTAATTTGCGTTGTAATTTAAAAATTGCATCACCGCGACAACAATGACCCCGGCTCAGGATACTATAGCACAAATTTGCATGAAAAAAACGTAGTAGGTTTAACAGGGCTTCTAATCAACATCATTTTATATAATTTTTAGACAGTTCATCAATATGTTGCTTCCAAAACATCTGATTGTCAATATTTACACCAACAAACTTTCAATGATAAGTACAATTTATCATCGGCATTCATATGACGCAAAGTAAATAAAATAGAGTTTTATCCAGATTGAGATACACCTTATTTGCTATAAACCACTGTTTTACGTTATTTTGTATTGTTTGTACATTCTGCTGAAGGACACTAACCTGATTCGTACCGTTTGAAATGGTAGTATCATCCGCAAAGAGAATGAAAGTGGAAATGTGATCTATAAATACTTACAACTAAAACATGCTCCTTCTATCGGATTTGCCACCAGACCAGGTCCGAGTTGGTTCAAATCTCGCGGTCGGTAAACCGTAAATCAGCGATATGTGTGGAGAGGATTGGCATTCTCTTTGCGGGTATGGTAGAGTGGAAGAACGTATAATGTGAGAGATTGATACCGGTCAGCGTTTGACCATCCCCCTAATGAATGAGGTTCCCTGAGTTTAGAATAAGACATATTAAATTGAAACTTATTGGTATAATAAAAGTGCTGTAAAATTATTTTGTGTTAAAAATTAACTATAAAATATAAAATTATTGTAACTCGTCAAAGAATGAAAGTTAACCAGAGCAAAAAAAACGCTGGAAAGTTAATCAAATGCAATTTTGTGTTAGGAGTATATAGACACATAGTATATATAGAAGCGAGACAGTTTGACCGAAGGGACGACTACCTGACTTAAGTGTTAGTTGGACCCTAAATGGTTTTGTAGAGACTGACTTATTTCGTAACGACAATTCGAGGGTGAATGTGCGCGTGCATAATAAACTAAGTTAATAAATAGTGGACTAGACAATTGTTTTAGTAACCTGTGTTGTGTTGGATTATTAGGTGAGTTAATCACAGAGTACTTAGTATGCTTAACATTTGTTTATTGGCTAAGTTAGTAGTTGATTAATTAAATATTTGAGAGTATAAATGATAGTGTATTACTGACGAGGCCTGCCTATTATTGTTTTGTATTTTTATTGGCCGTTAGCTGCGTGTGACACGGTATTTTGAGGTACGAGGTATTCTAGGGCTGTTAGCTGCGGTGATACAGTCCGTCCGTTAGCTGCGGTGAGCGGGGATATCTCGGGGCCGCTAGCTGCGGTGACGCGGTCTGGTTCTGGTTTAAGACCTAGTCTTGCTATGAACTATCTCTGCAGAGGTGGTCTGGTCAGTGTACATTGTTGTATTGTTGATATCCAGCTGCAGTCTGAGGGAGAATATATTTACTAGTTGATCTAAGTAGTACATGTTGATGTTTAGAGAATGTGAAGGTATGCTTGGGTACTCATGTGTTTCTCTCTTATTTGTTGAAAGGTTCTGAGCTTGTTACGAGAGCTGCATGCCCGTGGGCGATTTAGACGGCAACTCTAACCTGACCTAGGCTCAGTAAGTGTCTTAGTTATTGCAATCCTTAGTTAGATAGTATTAGTTCCAAGGCAACAAATCACAATCAGTTACGTCCAGTGGTTCACGCCCTGTATGAGAAGAAACGCCCCTGACAAATTATAAGTATTATTTAGATAAACAATCAAACAGAGACAAACCAAAACAGACACCTAACAGATATCAGAAGTGGGATTACAGCCATTGACGTACTGTAGTTTATTTCTAATTGTTTGTGTAAAAAAATTGAAATTATGAAAATGGGAAAACTCCGTTGCCAAACTGGTGGCCATTCTTCAAAAAGAACACGGCAGGCCCGGTCTGAGTCATCTGAAGTTGATCTTTCTGAAACGAGGCGAGAATTGGCTCCCATCGTCGAAACGGCGAGTGAATCTAGCGAAAATTTGAGCGCAGTTAATCAACTTGCGAATGTCATGCGTGACGTCTTATCCCAATTGGGAAATCAAGGTCACAGTTCAACTGGCTTTAAAGGTGATGCCGTTCCGTATTTTGATCCAGAAGATAACCAACAGGATGTAGTAGTATGGTGTAATAAGGTGGATGAGTTGAGAGAGGTATTCCATTGGTCGGAGGATGCGACAATTTACTATGCTATAGCTAAACTACTTGGGTTAGCGGAGACGTGGTACCGTAGCCTTCAGTCTGTCAAATATTCGTGGGCAGAATGGAAAGAAAAATTACAGCGGGCTTTTCCAACTTCTCGGGATTATGCAGATAAGCTAGAAGAAATGATGAAGCGTAGGAAAACTTCTGGCGAAACTTATACCAGATATTATTTTGAGAAATTATCGCTAATAAATAATTGTGGAAATATACAGGGCACCGACGCTGTTGCCTGTATTATACATGGCCTTCAAGATGACCATGTCAAAACATCTGCTCGCGCTGGTAATTATACAGAACCTGAGGATTTGTTTACTTATCTGAGATCGTTAAAGAATGCCAGTAGTTCGACAAAGGATCCAAGGGGATCATAGAAAGTGGTCCATTGGAAAAGGCGGACACAGACCCAACAGATCAAAGTTAACTGAAACAAAATGTTTCAATTGTGGCAAAACTGGTCATAAATCGTACCAGTGCAGGTTGGAGAATACCACAACCACTAAGGTTTGCAGTTTTTGCCACAAGAAGGGGCATGAGGAGAGTAGGTGCTTCATTAAACAGAATAAAGACCAACAACTTCCAATGAAGCTACGTTATGACTAGCTTCACAGCCGATTGACACCAATGCCAAATTCTTTAAAGAGGGTACCATAAATAATTTCCCTATCAAATTATACATTGATACTGGTAGTTCCTGCACCAATATAACAAAAACGCAAGTGGATAGGTTAAATTTAAAAATGGATAATTCCAAGAAAGTCATTATCAAAGGTTATGGTAATTCAGTGGTATCGTCTCTAGGAACCGTAAGATGCAAAGTCAAAATTGACGACGTGGAATGTGAATTGGACATAAATGTGGTACCAGATTCTATACAGGATGTGCCTTTATTAGTGGGAAGGTCGTTTACTGAACAACCTCAAGTAAAACTGGTTAAAGATTATACAACCTTGACATTAAGTCGTGAACTACCTACATTGCAATGTGATGAAAGAATTGAAAAGGTGGCTCTGTTGGCACATAAAACAATTGTGATACCATCAAATCATATTTGTCACGTACCTGTTGATGTTGATACAGATTACGACGGTGACCTTTATGTCAATGCCAGTATTCGTTTAAAGGAAAATCAAGAACACTGTATTCCAAGAGTCGTCTTAAACATTCAGGAATACACAGAGGAAATTCAGTTATACCTGTGATAAATCTTTCCGAAAATGATCTTGTTATTCGAAAGCAACAGCTAGTTGCAAGGGCGTGGACTTGTGTGGTGGAGGAACCATCTATAGAAGAAATCTTAAGAATTGATGAAAAGAATTTGCCTGACCTACCTCTAAATAATATAGTCCATGGACCCATAGGAGATTACGAACGAAAGCTTCTGTTTGAACTAATCCAAGAATATCGAGATTGTTTTCTCAGAGCTACGCAGATTTAGGGTGCCTCAAGACAGGAGACAATGACCATACAACTAAATGAAGACAGGCCATTTAGTTGCCGCCCTTACCGTATGTCCCAGAGCGAAAAGGAAAAAGTAGCAACTATTTTAGGAGAACTATTGGACAATGGAATTATTCGAGAATCTCAATCGAATTATGGGTCTCCTTTAATCCTTGTCAAGAAAAAGGATGGCACTGACAGGATGTGCATAGATTACAGGAAGTTAAACAGTGCAACAGTCAGGGATATATATCCGTTGCCTCGCATAGACGATCAGTTGGATAGGCTTCAAGGCAGCAAGTACTTCACCAGTCTTGACATGAAATCAGGGTACCATCAGGTGCCTATAGCTGAAACTAGTAAACATCTCACTGCTTTTGTAACTCCAGATGGAACCTTTGAATATAATCGTGTTCCCTTTGGATTGACCAACGCTCCATCCGTGTTCCAGCGCATCATAAGCAAAATTCTAGCTTCTGCAAAATCTGTAGCTGCTGTATACCTAGATGATGTTTTAATTCATTCCAAAAATGTCGAAAATGGCCTAGATAATTTGCGCACCGTGTTAAACTTACTAAGGAAGGCTGGATTAACCTTAAATCTTAGCAAATGTACCTTTTTAATGACTTCGGTAAGCTACCTCGGATTTGAAATAAGCTCTGAAGGTATAAGACCAGGGCAAGCAAAAACCTTGGCAGTGAAAGAATTCAAAACGCCAACTAATGTACATGAAGTTCGACAGTTTTAGGTCTTACTGGATACTTCAGACAATTCATTAATTACGCAGCAAAAGCCAAATGTTTAACCAACAAACTTAGAAAGGATCAGAGTTGGAACTGGAGAGAAGAAGATCAGCATGCCTTTGAGGAACTGAAGGCCGCTCTAATCTCTAGACCTATTCTAGCGCTATATAGTCCGACCTACCCTACCGAGGTGCACACCGATGCATCTAAACTTGGAATAGCTGGGATATTATTACAGGAACAAGAAGACAAACGGCTGCATCCGGTAGCATATTTCAGTAGGAAAACAACATCAGCAGAGGAAAAGTACCATTCCTATGAACTTGAAACACTTGCAGTTGTCGAGACTCTACGGAAATTTAGAGTTTATCTGCTGGGAATAAACTTTAAAGTTATCACCGACTGCAACGCTATAAAAGCAAGCAGTTCGAAGAAGGATATGATACCACGTATAGCTCGTTGGTGGCTTCAACTGCAAGAATTTTCATTTTCCGTACATTATCGACCTGGCGAGCGAATGAAACATGTTGACTCGTTAAGTAGAAATCCCTCCAGATCAGAACAACCCATCGAAGAAATTCTGAGAATTGACCAAGCTGATTGGGTTCTTTCAGGTCAACTTACTGATGAGAAAATTAAACATGTCAGAGAAGTTTTATCAAAACCACCGCAGACTGACCACGATCGTAGTGTCTATAAAGAATATGCTCTAAGAGATGGTAGAGTGTATAGAATCACAGTTCGCGGATTATTATGGGTCATCCCAAGAGGTATGAGACAACAAATTGTACGTGCAGCACACGATGAAATGGGCCATTTTGGAGTAGAGAAAACTCTGCATCGATTATGTCAACACTATTGGTTTCCACGCATGAAGGCGTATGTTGAAAAATATATAAAATGTTGTATATCTTGCCTTTACAGTAAGAAAGCAACAGGTCCGCAAGAAGGTTTCTTACACCCAATAGAGAAAATAGCAGTACCCTTTTACATGGTACACATAGATCATCTAGGACCATTCCTAAAAGCAAACATGGAAAGGAATATTTAATTACGTTGGTTGATTCATTTACCAAATATGTTGTTTTAAAGGCGGTCAGATCAACTGCCACTAAATATGTAATACTGTTCTTAATAGAAACTTTTTCTCATTATGGTTTACCTGCCAAGCTAGTTTGTGATCAGGGATCAAGTTTTACCTCCAACCGATTTAAAGATTTTTGCAAGGAGAAAAATGTAAAATTAATATTTAATGCGGTAGCCACACCTAGGGCAAATGGTCAAAACGAAAGATTTAACCGAACTATACTGGGCGCTTTACTGACATCCACTCCAGAAGAAAACCGATGGGATGAGCAGGTAACTAAGTTACAATTTGCAATCAACACCGCTGTCAGTAAGAGCACTAGAAAGACACCATTTGAACTTTTGTATGGGTATCAACCTAGAGGAGTTGTAAACCCGATACTAGCCCAAGAAATAGAGGAAATACCAAAGATGGTAGATGATATGACAATATTGCGTCAGAAGTTGCAGAAAGAATTGCTAAGGACCAAGAAAAGCAAAAGGAACGCTATGATAAGAAACGGAAAAAGCCAAGGGTGTATAAACAGGAGATGTTGTCTTAATTCAAAAAGCTGAAATTGCTTCTAGTACAAGTAGAAAGCTTTTACCTAAATATAGTGGGCCAATGGTGGTTCATGAGGTACTACCAAATGATAGATATGTGGTGACTGATATGAATGGAACTTACCGAACACGGAGATCGTCCAAATACCAAAGAACTGTAGCAGTGGACAAGATGAAACCGTGGATACCAAATGGTGGGGTATCTGACTCTACTGATTCAGAAAGTGGTGAAGATGGTGTTACCCTTTCGAGTTCGAGTTCGAGTGAGGATGATGAGGGCAATACCTCGGGGCGAGGTATGAACAGGATGGCCGAATGTTAGGAGTATATAGACACATAGTATATATAGAAGCGAGACAGTTTGACCGAAGGGACGACTACCTGACTTAAGTGTTAGTTGGACCCTAAATGGTTTTTGCAGTAGAGACTGACTTATTTCGTAACGACAATTCGAGGGTGAATGTGCGCGTGCATAATAAACTAAGTTAATAAATAGTGGACTAGACAATTGTTTTAGTAACCTGTGTTGTGTTGGATTATTAGGTGAGTTAATCACAGAGTACTTAGTATGCTTAACATTTGTTTATTGGCTAAGTTAGTAGTTGATTAATTAAATATTTGAGAGTATAAATGATAGTGTATTACTGACGAGGCCTGCCTATTATTGTTTTGTATTTTTATTGGCCGTTAGCTGCGTGTGACACGGTATTTTGAGGTACGAGGTATTCTAGGGCTGTTAGCTGCGGTGATACAGTCCGTCCGTTAGCTGCGGTGAGCGGGGATATCTCGGGGCCGCTAGCTGCGGTGACGCGGTCTGGTTCTGGTTTAAGACCTAGTCTTGCTATGAACTATCTCTGCAGAGATGGTCTGGTGAGTGTACATTGTTGTGTTGTTGATATCCAGCTGCAGTCTGGAGAATATATTTACTAGTTGATTTAACTAGTGCATGTTGATGTTTAGAGAATGTGAAGGTATGCTTGGGTACTCATGTGTTTCTCTCTTATTTGTTGAAAGGTTCTGAGCTTGTTACGAGAGCTGCATGCCCGTGGGCGATTTAGACGGCAACTCTAACCTGACCTAGGCTCAGTAAGTGTCTTAGTTATTGCAATCCTTAGTTAGATAGTATTAGTTCCAAGGCAACAAATCACAATCAGTTACGTCCAGTGGTTCACGCCCTGTATGAGAAGAAACGCGCCCTGACAAATTATAAGTATTATTTAGATAAACAATCAAACAGAGACAAACCAAAACAGACACCTAACATTTGGAATGACACAATGGGAATAAATTACCATTTAAAATGCAAATCCGCTGCTAAAAACACTTGTCGAAATGTACAAAGTTATTTAGACATATTTCACTATATATTTTCTCATTCCATAGTCTCAACGGATGTTGCCGTCAAACGAGAAATATATACCTAATTGAATGGGGCTTCTGATTACAAATTAAGTCACCCTTCTTGCCGAGAAAGCGATAAATTGTCGAAAAGGAAAAAGTGAAAGATATTTAAATTTAATGCACCTTTTATACCATCCCCTGTAAAATGAAGAAATTTCCGAAGGCGTTATATTACCATATCAAAAGTCAAGTATGAAAAAAGTTGAAAATATATTCAAATGTCTTCTGGAACTGAGCATAAGTTGTATTAAAACAAACAGGGTCGCTAAATAATGCACTTCTCAAGTGTCAAGCCTCTATTTATAACTTCGGTATCAAAGGGAATATCTTATCAAAGGAGGCTATGCTACGGTTTGGCCTTGGCGGAGCCAGTCCCGGATTGGTTATTCGTTAGTAGAGGATATGTTTAGTCGGATGAAACGTAACTCTACGATGAGATTATTGAAATTCCAATCGTATAGTCCACGTTGCCTCTAAAGTTTTGTGTTCAAATGTATACTCGCACAGCTCACCACGTTTTCTACACTCAACATTTTCAGTTCGTAAAAACTTGTAGTGTTGCCTCTAAGGTAATTGTGACTTCAATTTACAATCAAACATCTTCAGTTGCCTATATTTAAGATATTCTCTGAAGCTATTTATTTGTGGCATAATTCTAGATTTTCTTTAATTTAATTGGGTATATTGCCATACTTCTGAAAAATAAAGATTAATTGAATAAACCCTTGCGCCAAAAATCAATCAAAGGTTATTTTTTAAACTAAGTTTGTCTAACCAAAAAATTCCACGCTGAAAAAGCGGATAAGTAAAAAAAACAAAAATCTCATCACTATTGGGCACTTCCGTATTTTTTCGAAAAATTGCAAATGTTTCAAATGTATGTCAAGTTTGCTAGTTTAAAATTTGTTTATTTGTTTCCAAAGAGATATTAATAGTTATTTATGCAACAAGTACAAAAAGTAAGTGTTTATTGCCCAACGAGGCCTTCAGGTCGAGTAGGACAACACGTCGAGTGCAATACACTTTTTGTACGAGTTGCATACAATATTTTTTCTACGTTCAAGCAAAAGTCAAAAAATGTTTTATTTAGATGACACTGAGTGTAGAAAATATGACGTCGATTTAAACGTTTATGATTGTCATGATGCCAAAACGCTGTAGTAGAATGACAGATGAATGCAATAAACATTTTATTGCACAAGTGCAATAAAGAACCATTTTTTCCACTAAATATAGTTCAATAAAGTTTTGTTTTTTTTGCATGAACGTAGAAAAATGATTTTTATTTTATTGTTACTTCTTTTTGAAGCAACTGTAGCCAACAATGATCAATGTTTACTGAACAGTTTGACACACACTTATCTTCGTTCAACAAACTAATCGCGGTGTCTTTAATTTTCTTTTTGGTGCATTATCCTCCTTCTTTAAAATTTTTGCTGAACCTCATTGTATCAAATGACCGTTTACCAAGCGTGTTTTCGCAAATTTTTTATTTCTTTCCTTTTCTAATTCCCGTCTTCTTATACTTATAATTTTGACGTTCCTCAACTCTAACATTCAGGTCTAGACGTTTTTCCAACTTATGGCATTAGAAAGATATGCTGTAGTTGAAATATTTTGAATTTTGTACGTGTTTTTGATAAGGATCATAAAGTATTAGTTGTCTGACAAAACTTTTCTAATATCAAGTTTGGATACCGATTCTTCTTAATCTTTCTGATAATATAGAAATGTATTAAATTTTTATTGTGCGATAAGTTTCTCTTATTTGTCTTAAAGTGTTTGTTTTATTTGTCATATTTGTTAATGTTTTATCAACAAAATTTGGAAGATATGAATTATTAAAACATTTTTTTAATAAATTTTAGTTCGTTGTTAAAAATTCCGTTGTTTGATGAACTTAATCATATAAACATTTAACAACACCTTTCTTAATATCAATGCGATGGTTAGATCTAAAACTTAAAGATTTGTTGCTGCAAGTTTGTTTTTTATAAACACTTATTTCTAAAGAGTTCCCATTTTTTTTAAATTAAAACGTCCAAAGTGAACTTGCTCGTTTGTATATGCAATTCACGTTCTTTTAATTTTATTTGAAATAAATTGGTATCTCGGTAAATGAAAAACATTTATTTCCCTATTCGTCATTATTTGTTCTTAGATATAATTTATCATGTTTATGTATATAGAATAAGAATCATCAAGTCTTTGGGAGTCAAGAAAAAGATAACTCTTGATGTGTCTTATGCTACCTTTCAAAAGTAGAGATACCCTTGTAGATGTCAAATAATATATGTATCATTAATAGGCCTACTTTTGGCAAGAATAAATAGGCTGCTCCACTTTTGACTGCAGTTCTTTGCTGTTTCTTATAAACTGAATGATTTGATACTTAGGAGGATGGTGTAACGACCAGCGACAAGCAGCAATATTTATTGAACGCAATTCCCTTTCAAGCAGCGTTTGGCAATGAACAAGATTTTGTAAAATATTCCACAAAATATATTATGCAAATATTCTGATGCGATGTCACGCTACGTCATCCAATGCGATGCATTATATGGATTCCATGTGCACATTATTCTCATACTATACTACATAATGCTACAGTCTTCATAAGAGATAAATTTAAATAAAATTTCATATCAAAAGAGGGTAGTTTCGGCAAACCCAAATTGTAAGACGACGAAAATGCAAGTTACCTATAAAAATAAAATAAAAATTAAACTAGAACAATTGTGATATTTTGAAAATGTATGTAAATTTATTTACTTGTGGTACCAATTCTCTGTGCAATTTATTTGCAAGTTTTTAATCTCATTCTGGTTTCTGTACTGTTCACATTTTATTTTGTCATTTTTCCATCGTCTAACAGCACACTGACATTTATAGATACTGTTAAGATGCGGTACTACATTAAACCAACCGACGTGATGAAAAGAATATTCGTATAATGTTAGAAGGCAACGCGCATGTCGTGGGACAAGAGAGCATTAGAACAGTATGAGAACAATATACAGTGCTTTCGAAAAGTAACGAATAAATAAATTATTTTTGAAATTGAGATGTTTTCGAAAAAATCCAATGGCACGTCGATTTTGTTTCTAAAAAGGCACTTTTTGACATACGACACATATTTGTGACGTCATCGTTGTTCGAGATATGACGTCATCGACAATTTTTTTAAATAGCAACCCCCAATTTTGACCATGCCATTTGAAACAGCGTGTCATTCTACATACATACATCATGAAAAATTATGGTGTTACATAACAAAAATTTCAAGAAAATAATGTTTGAAGATTTTAAAATTGAATTTTTACAATACTGGGCATCTCCCCATTAGGCAACACCTGCCAGCGCTTATTTAGATGAGCTGTTCCCGAATAGTTGGATAGGGATAAGGGGGCCGATTCAGTGGCCAGCCAGATCGCCTGATTTAACACCCCTAGATTATTTCTTGTGGGGATACTTAAAAAGTATACGTTACTAGACCTGTTAATTTAGAAGATTTAAAAGAAAGAATTCGAAGAAGTTATTGATAATGTCAAAAAGTACCTGTTTTAAAAACAAAATACCCAGCAAACAAGGACTGTTGGCCCATTTATGGTTATATATACAGTGACCAGCCGTAACATAAAGGTACTTTTATGGTATGCCAGAAATGTACCACAAGCGAAATGTCCCACCGGTCAGAGCAGCCGGCCGCCAGACAGTTAGCCGCCAATTTGCTTATATGGACCATCAAAGAGCCAATTTTGATGCCATTGACTGACCATTGGTAATATAATGGCATAGGTACATTAATGGCTCACCAGCTAATGATCAGGAGACTATATTTACATAGTTAATTAAGAAATTACCAATAAATATTGTCATTTGCTTTAAATATTTTAAAATACGTCTTGTATTCATAACAGTCAGGAGATTGGTGGTTTCAAACTAGAAATATTTCGACCAGTTAATTTGCGAAATATATATATCCTCCCAGGATAAACTCGACGAGGTTTTCCTCTGCCAGTGTGGCAGTGCCAACATAAATTAGGAATCTATTATTCTCTTGTCAGTGCCCATAGTATTCTAAATAGTGAGGTTGTAAAATGTCAAGTACGGCAAATAATATAAAAGAAATTACAATTCAAGACAATAAAGTTAATGATTCTCAGCAATTGGCAAATTTCTTCAATGAATATTTTGTTAACTTAGCTATAAACCTTAATAATACAGCTAATAATGAGGCTGATGTGTCTAATATAAATTATAATGTGTCCACAATATTTGTAGAACATGTTACCGAAAGTGAGATTTATAATGTTGTAACTGAACTGAAAAACTCAAATAGTTGTGGCATAGACGAAATTAGTTCTAGTATGTTAAAACATGTGATACTATTTGTTGTTAAACCTTTAGCATATCTTGTAAATCTGTCACTGCAGCAGGGTATTTTCCCTGAGGTTTTAAAGACTGCAAAAGTTAAGCCAATTTACAAAAAGGGTAATCGTTGTTCGGTTGATAATTATAGGCAAATTACTATGTTGTATACTCTATCAAAAATTCTAGAAAAGATTGCCCATTAGAAAAATTATGGCATTTGCAAATAAATTAAATTTATTTCATAATAGTCAACACGGTAGATCCACTCAGTCAGCAGCAACGAGTTTATTGAATGACTTGTATCTAAATATAAATAATAATAAAAATGCCTGGGAATTTTTAGATCTGAGTAAGGCATTTGACCTGGTTAATCACAATATATTAATTGAAAAGTTATGTAAATATGGTTTCAGAGGTAAACTTGGTGACTGGCTTTGCTCTTATTTATTTGAGAGGAGGCAACTGACAGAAATAAATAATGTATGCTCAGGGACGCAAATGATCACATGTGGAGTCCCCAGAGATCAGTATTGGGACCGTTACTGTTTATAATATTCATGAATGATTTAACATCTACTGTTGATAGTGGAAATCTTGTATTGTTTGCTGATGACACGTCATATTTGGCGTCTGAGAATGATGCTATTAATTTGAGAATTACAGCTCAATCGAAATTGGATGACCTTTGTAATTGGTTTAAATGCAATAATCTTATTGTGAATAAAGATAAAACGGTCATAATGAATTTTACTCCTGATATAAGCAATAGGAATTGTTTAAGTCACTTGCTTAGAATCGACCGGATATCTGTAAGACAGATACAGGAAACTAAATTTTTGGGACTGTATTTGGAGTTGAGAGTTGGGAAGTACATATAAATATCCTCTGCGAAAAAATTGCAACTGTTTGTTTTGCTTTGTACAGACTCAGATATATTGTAAACAAATCTGTTCTTTTGTGTTACTATTATGCGTATTGTTATTCACGACTTAAATATGGGATAGTTTTCTGGGGGTCATCTAGTCATGCAGTTAGAGCTTTTAATATGCAGAAGAGGGTTGTTAGAAATATGTTATCAATGGGTCCAAGAATGTCATGTAGATCTAAGTTTAAGGAATTAAAGTTGATGCCAGTTCCATGTATTTATATTATGGAGTTGTTATCTTATGTTAAAACTAATATTAGTGTTTTTAAAATGAATAGCTTTTACCATAATTACCCAACGAGATCTTGTAATAACTTAATAGTTCCTTTTCATAGTTTAACATTTTTTGAGTATATAATAAGTTACCCAGTAGAATAAAACTAATAACTACCTTTAAAACTTTTATGTGTGAAGTAGAAATTTTATTAATTAATCATTGTTTTTATTCTGTAAGTGAATATTTATCTTGTGTGTGTCTAATTTGATTATTGCACCTTTGTATTTTATTTGTATGGTTCTTTTTCTTCTAGTAATGTTAGATTGTCAACTTTACTTATTACTTTGTATTTACTTTAACGTGTCCTATATCATTGTAATGATCTGATGGACAATAAAATTATTATTATTATTATTATTATTATTATTATTATTATTATTATTATTATTATTATTATTATTATTATTATTATTATTATTATTATTATTATTTATTGTTGAGATATTCGAGTCTCAAAATGGCGAAAAAAAATAGTTTTTTTATTTTTCCTTAAAAACGGCTATACTTAGAAACTTCAATTTTGGTACACATTATCAGCTAGTCAAAAGCTATTTTGAGGTGGTGTCTATTCCTTGGCTCATGTTTCTAGAGGGCGGGAATAATCAACTCCTAGACTTATTTCTTTCAGAACTTTTTCCTGCAATAGCCGATTTCAACAAAACTTTTTTTAAAAATACTATATATAATAAAACTACTTTTTTCCCTCTTGTAATTTTTTCATAGAACCAACAGTTTACGCGGAAAAAAAATAAAAAATATTTTCCTTACTCAAAACATCACCGTCACCGGTTACTGATAACCGCAGTAGGCGGTTGCTATGTTGATGTTTCTCTGTTGTCTTATCAAACAAATCGCCATTAGGTCTATAATTGACAGTTTTTGCAAATATTTGTAATCAAAGGTTTTCCTATAACTGTTGACAATCCTGTCATATGCATATTCCATCAATTTATTCGCTAATTGTACAGAAGAGTCAGTAATGTTTACAAATATTTGCAAAAATTGTCAAGACTGATTTGTTTGACAGACAACAGAGAAATATACCGCCTACTGCGGTACACAGTTAAATTTTCTTGCGTGTTTAGACAGTCAATGCGTCGAAGAATTGCCGCGTGCATTGAAGCTAACGGAGGACATCCATCGTTTAATTTAACTGTGTACGATTTCTTTTTTAAATTTTGCAACTATGAAGTTAATGTTTGGTTTTGTTACTTGTTCAAACGATTAACAAAATTTTGTTTAATTAGTAAAAAATTTTATTTCAATAAATTGATCATGTTTTTCAACATAAAAGTAGATTTTTTTCGAAAATGGTCAACTTTAGAGCTTATGACCAAGAGTGCATTTTTTGTGTAGAAAACATTGGCGGTTCAAATGGGTGTCTCAAAACCGTACTTTTTCCAGTGGCGTAGAAGTTGGGGAGAAAAACATCTGCTTCTCCTTCAAAATCTTCATCAATTATGACTTTGAAAAAAATTTTTTCTCGTACAAACATAGCTTATTATGAGTAGAAAATGCTTACAAAATCTGTTTTCTGTACGATAAACGGTTCCGGAGATATTCACAAAAAACGAATTTTTTTTTTACAATTTCAACACCTTGTATCTCGAAAATTGTGCATCTTAGGGTGAGGGTGAGTTAATACAAACTTTTTTTCAAATTTTTGGACGATCTTGTACATCCTGAAGTCCTGAGCATATATTATGAAACACCCAGTATAGAATGACACGCTCTTTCAAATGGCATGGTCAAAATTGGGGGTTGCTATTTAAAACAATTAATTGTCTTATGTTAAATGGCCTTTCTTTAAAAAAAAATCGACGTGCCAGGGGATTTTTTCGAAAACTTCTCAATTTCAAAAATAATGAATTTATTCGTTACTTTTCGAAAGGACTGTATATGAAACACATTTAAATATATTTTGAGAATTTCTGTGATAATATTGATGTATTTTCGGGCAGCTGTAAATGCAGTACTACACAATATGCATGTTGTTTTAAATCACCTTCAGAGAGCCTCTCATACACTATATTTCAGTACATATAAACCGTACATAAATTGAAATATCTCCTATTACTTTAATTTCAATTACATTATAATATCTATAACACACATTATTGTATAGACAACCCGACCATTACTGGATCGGGACGCTATAGGCGCATGCGTTGGAATGTGTATACCACACGTAATTTTATTAAATTTACAAAACTTTGCACGATTTGCTAAAATTACAAAGTGAAATAGAATTATTATACAATATTATAACAGGAATGAGTAACAGGACTATTAAACGCTTTAGGTGTTATATCAATAACTCCTTTGAAATTTTACAAACATTTTTTACAGTGCAGGAATCGGTGAAAAATGCATTTAAACACCCCAAGGTATATAAACCCAAAGTATGAAAGCAGTAAATGTTCCATAATAGAAATGCTCCTTTATAATTCTGTATAACTGTTTCATTTGAGAAAATCTACCTCCAATGGTTGTTAACTTATGCACTGAATTACACGAGTATATCCAGATCCCTGAAGCTGTTACAAAATCCTTGGAAATCCACATTAAACTAGATCTGAAATCCAGTAGGTATGCTTTGTAAGAAAACTATAAACAAATTCTATCGGGTATCTTAATAGACCCGTTACTGTTCTCACGCCACCTCCATTATTGTAATGGATGAAAGCAATGATCTAATAACTGTAATGTTATGTAAATAGGACATTACGTAATCAGGAGTGATAATCTGTTTCGCCTCTTTACTTGTCCGACGGGGATATCTACAAAGCGTCTTTAAGCTCCACATTGCACGTTAGTTATCCCTGAAGATGACGTTCAAAGCAAGTTTCATATTCAATTCATGGGAAACCGAGTAGAAAGGGTTGCTAGATACTGTAAACATCGATGTAATATCTGACAAAGAACACACTATTTTATAACTCATTTCATAACTATAGTATCATTGTAAAACGTGGAGGTAATTTTTTCAGTATAAAATTTCTAAAAATTAGAAACACCACATAAAATGGTACTTTAAAATTACATTAAATATTTCTAAATTAAAGAAAATTTAGGCAAGATATATGGAATATGTTACATGAAAGTTAAATTCAAATAAAAATATTAAATATTTCCTATAAAATATAGATAATTTTAGGTTTTGCTTCTGGACATTACTTAGTCTTGAGAATATTCCTATACCTTGTTGTTCGACTGCCTGCGCTTTCGATTACAAAGGACAGACGACATAAGTATGCATTAGGTATGTGCAGTGTGTAGTGCTCTGTGTTGTGGGCTAAGTTTTTATAGTAAATAAAAACAATAATGGTAAGTAATGAAAACATTTGTTATGTTCTTGTCACCCAGATTCAAATTGTATCTTTGGACTGCAAATATGTTAATACTTATTTGCAAGACTCGACAAGCAGTGCAAATGCAAATGGCTAACACTGGTAGTACCTACCCTGCCCTATTCATTTTGTTTTCATTCATTTATAATGTAAAATTTATTAAAAATTCTGTTGCCACTTTGTTGGCAGTTTTTATAGTATTTATTTTATCCTTATCATAGTATACTTCATTGGTAGGTCTGTTCTTGTGATAATTATTGTGTCTGATATAAGACTTGTCCAGTATTTTATACTTGAGCTGTATAATTTCATTTTCAAGTTTTCATCAAAGTACGCAACTCGAATCCGAACATACGTATAATGCAAATGCCGCTTTACTTATCAACATTTCCTAATATCATGGAAATTTTACTATGTAAACTACAAAATATCAAAAATTTACAAAGTAAAATTCATGACAAAGGTAAATATTAAAGAAAATTTAGGACTAAAGTAAGTACCTATACCATCAATAAGCAATAATACCTTGGGATGTAACAAGCTTGCCCATTAAAGGTACAGGAATTTACTTTTTACAGTGTAGGCTGTAGGCATTAACAACTGATAATTGTAGATCATTTAATAATTAGTTTTTTAAATAAATTTGTGAATTGTCGCTCATTTATCAGAACTACGTGGACGGCATTTTAGAATTTTTGTATATGATTAAATGTGAATCCGTCCAGTTAATAATCCTGAAATTAGACATTTTCAAATATTGTGATATATTTTAGTTTTGTCAGAAAAAAACATAAATAAATAAATATGTAAATTATAATCAATCATACCTTTTTGTATTTTTAACTCAACATAAACTGGTAGTGAATTACAAAAATTGGAAATGATGCATATATAAAATATTAATACCTATCGCCTGAAGCGATACTGAAAAATGATATATCCAGATCCAGTTTTCATTTCATGTAAATGAAAATTCGTAATTTACAAAATTATAAATGATTGTCATTAAATCTGATAAATATGAGTCACAATTATCAAAATTTAACGACATCAAAGGAATAAAATGTGCAATATGTTTCAAAATGTTTGCACATAATATACAGGGTGATTCAGAATTTATCTAAATTTTTTTTTGGAATAAATGCGTCATTAAAAATGGAGTCGATATCGTAAACAAAATATTTGTAAAATCCTTATAGTTTCCAAGTAAAAAATTATTGAAGTTGTAGTATGTTCAACCTTTATATCTCTGGGCTACTGTAGTCTCTAACCAGGCGATTCCGAATGTTGAAATCCGATTAGGTACTTTCTGTAGATATTAAAGTTTTTGTGATGTCAGCTTTTCAGGTGTCAAAAATAGCTTACGTGTTCCGAATTTCACTTAAATCGGATAAGTGGTTCAAAAGTTATGAGGGAAAAACGAGAAAAAAATTCCTACTTCAACGCCCTCTATCTCGGAAACAATGCGTTTTAGGAAATAAGTTTATATCACAAATGAACATTATTTTAACCTGTTCTATCGATTCCTGAAGTTATCAAGATTAAACCTGAATCACCCTGTATATATAGAAGTACACAAAGAGAAAATAAAATATTGTCACAGAATTTGCCCCGCTCGCACCCAATTCAACGGCTGTGGCAGCGCAAAACGCTAGATTGCCCCATCGCCCCTACGCGATACTGGTAAATCAATAAAATAATGCCGTGTATCGAGGCGCGATTGGAATATGGAGAATCGACTAGAAACTTTCGAGAAATGGATCTAGAGATGCTAGAAAATACTTGGAATTTAGTCTATAGAAGAAGAATAAACGGCCCAGTCAGTCAGTCTCGAATTACAGTCTTGAATTGGAGTATTTAGATGGAAATTTCCTGGAGTTTCAAAGTGAAATAGTGTTTAGTTAAGTTGTTATTACTATTCAGTAATGTACAGAGTAGTTAATAAAGATAAGTAAAAATTAACTGTTTGTTTTCTGGTACAATAAAAAGTCGGGTTGGAGAACCCGTGACAATATAATTATGCCGCTGTCGAACTTGGCTAGATTGGGGTCATGACTCAAATAACAAAGTCTTTGCTCAAAAAGAACATTTAACTAAAAGCCACGGCTAATATTTCTAAATATCATATTTTCTTTAGTTCCCGAATAATTTACGTTAGATATCTTCTATTGTATTTTCAATTTATTAGATTATGCCTTCCTTGAAAATAAAACAAACTAATATACAATAAACCAAGCGATATTAATTTAAAATTTAACCTAACCTGTCATCCAAGACCGATTGTTCTCAGAATGGACGAAATGAATTTCGTCGTTTTTCATTTAGGTTGAAAAGGAAGCTGTATTCCTATGATTCATTGTTCTTCTAATATGGGGGTTCCTGTATTATGTATGTGATAGACACTATTAGACGCTGGAAATGATTGTGATGGATCACGTGGCGTGATACGCTACATTGGCTATATTTATTATTTTTTTAAAACAGCCTTACTTACAATAATTCATCACTTATCTACATGCGACAGGTACTCCTTAATATATTATGACTTCTAATTTGTTCTATTCGCACTTGCAGATCTCATCTACCATAAACCTAGAATGTGCCCTGCCGGAATGAACTTGGTTCGGATTAAATGATTAAATTGTCAGGACCGCAATATATAAACTTTAATAACCACATCGGAGAAGAACTACGCCGGGCTTATTGCAGTGACAGAGCGTTAGTGTCGGGTGTAATCTGCATTATTTGTCCGCATGTTGCACGATGAAAGATGACATCTATCATTAAATTTTGATAGTTTGTCACTGCGTTGTCCGTGTTCATCACCTAAATACGTTATTTATTTGACATTCCTATTAAGGTGGCAGTTGTGGCAAGCAATTTACGTAACAAGAACTAAAATAATTTATATGCAACCAAATATACATTTTGCTATAAAAGTAACTAATGGGCGTCTTGCTATATCAGAAAATGTAAAATGGTTACAACAGTAAACCAGACAATTATTGTCCGCAAAACTGTAACTGTACAATCTTTGTAAATTAAATGTGGCTTCAACTAACGTATGCGTCAAACTAAGGTCCGGAGATTACGGCTGGTTTTTGGATGGCTATTTGAAGCCAACGTGGTTCGTAAGGGACCCAACACCATTGAATTGAAACAAAAAGAAAACGTTGAAGAATTAGAATTAGATTTCGATATAGACACTTCTTATATAAAAATGTTTCAATAACATATTTTGCTATTAATAAATCAATGTGTGATTAAAAAAATTTCCTTTTGAAAGATATACATTTTGGAGTGGAAAAACTTAGAAACGTAAAATTATTTTATAATTATGTATTGTCGCTGACAAATAAATGTGTGAGTGCAAAAAATTTTATATCAATATTCATATTTAACCTGACTGAGTGCGCATACATGATTGGAAAAATGTTCCTCCAGAAGGACTCCCGGAATCCATGTCTGCCACATGGAGAGGCGCGTGCACACTTCTCTGTCACTCTCCAGGCTCACGCTGAAAACTTAGCATCTAAAATCTAGGCAACCATGGATGTCACAAATTTTTGTTAAGGCAACCTAATATCGTTTTATTTAAAAAAAATCATTAAATAACTGATGACAATATATTAATAACGCTTCCTCACCTGTTTATATCTGGCAACTTCATAGTTGTCCTGAGAAGCAAGTAAGCAACCTAGGTTTTTCTAATTCCTTGTATCATATTCTCTCATCTAATGCTCGATTTATATGAATAACAAATGGGGGAAGTTGATGAAAAAAGTTAATTATAACTAATATTATGTAACACCATCAATCCATCCATTCGCGATTTATCAATATAAGTATTATCTAACATATAATCCTTGTTATCATTAAATAACAGATGAGGGCATATATTTCTAATGCCGGATCTTAGAATATTACATGTTACGTGCGATTTACCACTTGGAAGCAGGAAGCACGTTGCATCATGTGTTTGTTTTCACGTGGTATTTTCACATCAAAGTCTCATAGCATTGTATTCTTAATAATGTCGTTGGAAGAAAACGATATTTACTACGGTGACTACAAGGAGGAAAAAGAAAATAAGGTTATGTATTGATCTATATTTACGAGACAATGGTAATACAGTGCATTTGTTGTTGTTCAGCAGCTACAAATGCATCCTCAAAAATTCCAAAACTTCTGTAGAATGGAAAAAGAAACATTCAACAAGCTTATTGAATTTAAGAAACCTACAGAATACGAATTTCCGTAGAGCTATTACTGTGAAGAAGAGGCTGCTGATATTTTTAAGCTAAGGGTAAGGTATGAAAATAAAAAAGAAAATAAACAGGTAGTCGAATATTGATTTATTTATGTACTTCATAAATAAAATTAAAATAGAAATAGTTTTCTTGCTAGTACGTATAGGATTAAGCAACTAATGAATTCAAGTAATTTCGCTAATGACATTCCACTACATGAATTTAGAATAAAGCCGTCAATATTACTATTAGAGAGTTATTGCAGATCCCTTTAATAGATAGTGCCGAACAGTATTCAGTACGACTCTATTTAAATACTGCTAACCCGTTATTTTTTCCACGAAAATATAGATATTGGTTAATAATTTGTCGGATAGGATTTCCTTATCCTTTTATTTATTTCTCTCAGATTTTACCCATTTAATGGTGAATCAGAAAAAAATTGTCAATATTTTCAGAGAATAAGTTTGCTTAATAATGTGCACGCACCAACATTTGTGGCAAACTATATGACATGATCTGAGTAGCAAGTCGCACGTTGCTACGTTGCATCCATGCCACGCGACTTTGGTGTGAAAGCATACATTTGATAAAATAGATTTTAAAACAAGTAGTATGCTCCCTGCTTTCAGGTAGCACGTAGCATGCATCTTTGGTCTGAAAACCCACTTAAAGTTAATGTAGGTACAACTGACATGGATATGAAGGACAATAAAACAAAAGGGGGCATGTTTGCTTTACGGGTGCAAAAAATACAAGTTACAGTAGTGTTGCTTTAAATATATTATGTAAACCACATTGCTCCAGAGTTAGTTAAGTATATTCAATGTCAGTTATCAGGGCACATGTAATTAACACAATAATTATTAAAAATGTTTTTGAAACCGGGGATAGAGAAATATGGCAAGCAAATATAAATCAGACTGATGATCGGCCACTACAAGGACAAAAACTAGTTAGAAATAAATAAAGATTTACATTTTCCAACTGACACTGGATGAACTATACATACTACTTGAAGAATGAAAAAAGTATAGTAGTGCAATAATTATCTATGCACAATAAATGTTAACCCAGATTACTTTTAAATTTTATTAGTTTTATATGACAGGTAGTAATAATTTAAATAGATCAGCATAATAAACATGTTAAGTTTTGATTTTTAATTTTTACAATTATACCTACAATAAATTGAGAATTTTGTAAATTTTGTAAGTATCTTTATTTGAAATTTTATTTGAGCTGACTTTTGAAAATGGCATTTTATATAACAGGGTTATTAACGGTATTACATTTATTGACACTATTAAAGGTCATGCTAATGGCAAAAATTCATTTCTATTATTTAGTTGATAAAGCTAGTTTTAAATTTAGAAATATAGAGTTTAGAAATACAGATATACGTCGTATTTCATGATTTTTTTTACTTATGAAATTATAGTTTTTTTGGATTTACAACGGAAATAACCTGTAGCTGCAACAATTTGCTACTCAAATTGGCCTTGAACAATGTTGTATCTGATTTAATTAATGATGCCGCCTTAAGAATAAGTAAAATACAATTTTATTCAGCCTACTTATGTTAACATTGTGTTAGTTCTGCATTAAAACTGCACCAGTTATTAGAGCGAAGGCAAAGGTTTTCTCAAAAAGCCCCGACCAGCGCTGATTTGTATTCCATTATAAAGATATTTACGCTATTTTAAATCAATTATAGTTAGATACTTGATTCAATTTAAAATAAAAAACCGACAAATTATTATTACTTCTAATTGTTTCTAAACTGTTACAAAATGGATCAAACCCCGTTTAATATGAAAAAATGTATAGAAATTTAGTATATTGAAACTTTATTGAAATAACTGTAGAATGCATTAGCGTAGATTGAATGACAATTAAAAAAAATATATAGAAAATTAAATTCGTTCATAAACAGAAATCAGTATATTATTCACATCAGTATTTATTTATTTAGATCAGTATTTATTCTAAATGGATTGATCGTATGTATGATTAATTAAAAAAATCTTGCCATAAAACTTTTGACCTGTTCTAAAGGTGAAATATCATCGAAGACTAAGCTTACTAATAATTGTTGGTCAATAGTGGCAAATAAGGTTAAACAATTTTTGAAAGAAAACAGCAGATTTATTTTTTTTTTGTGAACGTCTTCAGAACACTACAATACATATTAATATTGAGATCGATTTGATAAATAAGGAGGAGAAAAACCAAACTTTTCCAATTTTATTTTACTTTAAGTAGATGATATCAAGCAAATGGTTGGTATTAGTGGAGTGTTTCTCTATAAAACCATGCTGGTCTATAAAAACAAACAAATACATAAGATAATGGGTGCAGTTATTCAAAGATATCTATAAGAGAATGGCAGAATTATGGTAAAATTAAGCTTATAGATCTATAACTAATTATGTCACAAGAAGTTCATTAATATAGGACAGACATCGGTAGATTTCCATAGATTGCGAAAAATGTTAAGTTTAAGTATAATTAAAAAACTAGAGAAACCATCAGATATATAAGTAATTTTGTTTTTGATTAAAAAATTTCAGAACTTTAGTTCATTCATAATCGAAGTGGTTTTACTACTAACACAATATTAATAAAAGCATCAATAGACTCGTGTTCTCATATAAACTTTATTACTGACCAATTTCCAAAAATCTTTGGAATTGTTCTTCATTAAATTACCACACTACGTACATAGCTTTTGTAGTCTCAGTTGTACATGAAAAGTTTGAATAAACTAAATAGGATATTATAACAGAAAAGTTTCTAATATACAATGCGAACGCCGACTATGGAACGTTCTAAATATAGAATTCCATATTTACCTAAGTGCAAAACTCTCAGACAAATCGATTTTATTTTTTAAAAGTTCCTCATTTCCAGTAATGTCATTTTTTTTATCACCTACCCCTTCCCCCTCACAAATTACCTACAAATACAATAGCAAGATCATCTGCATAAGACACTATATCACATTTACTTGAAGTTATAATAAATCATTAATATAAATTAAAAATAATATTAGCCCTAAAACTGTACCCTGGGGTACACCTCTAATAGCCGTCATCTGGTCACATATTCCATTTACACATTGTTTTCTCTCTGATATATGTTAATAAACAATTTTGGACTCGTACCTCGAATCCCAATGTTTCCAACTTATATGTCAATATGTCATGGTGTAATCAAAGGCTTTAGGTAAATCAAGAAATACAGATTGACAATTTTTTTCTAAATTTATTCTATCTGTAATACACTTGGCTAGCTGGCAGATTGCATTTTCTGCTGATAAAGTTTCCCCAAAGCCAAACTGATTTTCAGACAATATGTTGATGCTCATTTTGTCTTTTTTAATAGTAGATAAATAAATCGTAGTGAAGTTATAATAATGGTCAAAAATCAGAATTATGGATCTCCTTGTAGATTTCACTTTGTATTACCATTAATTTATGAATAATAACAAATACATTAGCAGTAGGAAATATATTTACTTTATAAAACGGAAAACTGGAGAAGTGGTTGTGAAATATGTAAACCGACTATTAGAAGAAACATTAAGGGAATTCCCCTGCACCCATCTTCAAGTGCTGCTAAATTGTCCAAATCCTCTATTATCGCCCACAACTAGCCACAAATTAGCACTTCAGAATCAAGTCATCAGCTCTCTACCCTACTGTTTGATATTTGCCGTTCCACGAAGGATCAATTAGCAGGTTTAGCCGTGGAGAGAGAGAGGCCCTTGTATGAATTGCGATTGCCCTTTAGGGATCCCGGGAACGTGTTTGCCTTGCGCACACATGAATATAAGCCGGATATTAAGGCATAAGGTAAAGATACACGGGATTAAGCCCGCTTTATTTGAATAAGGAAACTTCCCCAGTTGTTGCTGGCTGCGGGGATTTGGTATTTATCATCAGACTAGCGCGGCGCATAATTTATTTATTTTATTATGAGCAGCAAGACAGCGCCGAGGCTAGGGAAAGCGTCAGATAAACAAAGCAAAAATATGGATACGTTAAATTTCAAGAAGGGGATAGGATCCTTAATCTCTTACCGGTTTCCTTGAAATTAGGGTAGTTTATTGAATTGATACAGGCTGTCTCACATAAGAGGGCCACTCCCATGTATCTCGCTTAATATGCGAGACACGTCAAAAATCTTTAAATGTTTTTTTGTTGCATTTTTGGAGGCCTTTATGCTCGTAAAAACAAATTTGAGATCCATGGCAAACTTTATGAGTAATAACAAAAAAACCTGTAAAGTGCCCAAACTTTAAGGCTGTCTAGGAGATAGAGAAAACTTATCAGTAATACATTTTTATTGCAAAATTGATACCTTTCACCTGATATAAACAGATTTTTGAAATATCGTATGTGGTTCACTGCGCCCTTTAGGCGGCCAAAAGAAAAATTCTATCAAAGCAGACTATGGTCACAAAAATTGCCCGCTTTTTCGTTTTTCATGCAATATACTACATGTCGCCCTTATCTTTCGTAATTATTACAGTTTTTTCAATTTTAGTATAAAAATGTAACTAAATATTTTCGTGTTGCTCAAGATAATGTAGAAACTGTTTTAGACGTCAACTGCAAACAATTAAGTTCATAGATGACTTGTCACTGGAAAATAGGCAAGACTTCATCTATTTTCAGCAAGATGGAGCACCCCCACACAATTCGGAAACTGTTCAGAATTACCTTCATGAGCAAATTCCGCATCGCTGGTTGAGTACACACGGTACCATGGAATGGCCAGCCCGTTCACCCGATTTGTCACCTCTTGATTTTTTCTTTTCGGGTTATGTAAAAGATAAAGTTTTCCAAACGGTACCTGAAAATGTAGAGGATCTAAAATTAAAAATAAGAGAAGCTTGTCCTCCTGAACCCTAAGGAATGTAATAAATTCTGTACCAAGGAGGGTTCTATGCGTCAGAAATCGAGGTTTTCAATTTGAGCATCTCACCCATTTCGTTATTATTTGTCTGTATTAGTTATAGGTACTATACTCTATTTTTAAACTAAGAGGAGTAAAGAGTAGAGTTTGAAATTTTGCACATCTCCATAATTTACCGTCCTGAACAACTTTTTCAAGTAAAATTTTGCTGTATTTTCAGTAGAAAAGGCACCTACCTGAAACGATAACAGTTTTCCATCGGTGCACTGACTATTTCAAATACGATTATTTCAAAAATGGTTACACCTAACGACTTTAGCAAGGTATACTTTTTCAAATAAAACAGGTAGGAGAATCAATTACTTCTATAGTCAGATTGATACACTAAGCTGCAAAAAAGTTCTGCTATTTAAAAGAAACATGATGTGCCATAGGTGGCGCCCTCTACTAGTGACGTCAAAATTAGAAACAAATTTGAATTTCTCACCCGCAAAAACCCCTGGTTTACAAATTTTAAGTAAATATTTGGATTTTTTAAGAAGTTATCTACAAATATCGAAAATAAAATTTTAACTTTGACACCCTGTATCTTTTTTATTCAGCGACTTGGGATATAGATATGTTAGGTTAAATCGATTTATTTTCACCTAAGGAATATGTGGTCTCATGTTTGCTACTTTATTAAAAATCACCCTGTATACCTAAATTAAAGCAATTGTTCTAAATGTTTCTCTATTTTATAAGTATGGGCATTAAAAAAAATCTTTCACAGATGCTCAATAGATAGAACTTGTAGAATATATTAAATTAACGGAGAGTAGACTGTTTAGTCTTACTACAAAGGATCTGAGACTGTTAACGTACCAATTAGCTAGGATTTCTAACACAGCGATTTAAGTTTAACAAGTCCAGAACCACTATCTGCTGCTCGGGACATGGGCTTTAATAGTTGTTTCAAAAATATTTTGTAATCTTACCGCATAGTATGGCGTAACCCATACAAAAAAAGCTAGTTATTAACTACGCTGCTAATGGAATCTTTCGTCGAATCTAACGTCTTTTCGAATCTAACGTTAACGTTATCTTTTCTTTTTCTTCCACATTGCACCCACCGACTTCCGCCATTGGCGAAATGCGTATTACAGCCAGAAACAAAAACATGGCTTTTCAATTATCTAGAACGGTTAGTAACTAAATAGCAAATTATCAAAAGACTGATATACAGGGTTAACTATGGCTTAGTACAAATATTTCAAAAAGGGACAGAAAAAAATTAAAATTAACATAATTGTCAAATGCCAAAAAATTTCCAAACTTATTTATAAAGCGATATTTTTTTAAATCCTTTTTAAACCATTAGTTATCGCCGACTCGGATCTTCTGTCAGCCTTAAGGTCAGGTATATGCCACAAGTCAAAGATGTCAAAAGTATAGCGACAGGGCACAGCGTTGTCACGTGTATGAATTTACGCAGGTTTGAAAGAAAAAATATAATTTGATAAATATAGATTTAATATTTACCTAATGATTTAATGAAAAACCGGACCTACCTTACTGATATTTACTTCCAGGATTGATATTTGGAGCGATTTCAACAATATTTAATCATTTTCTGTTTTGTTGTTTACATTAAAACCTGACGCTGCAAAGATTTTTTTACTTGCTACTTCTCGTTTTTTGGGAGCATCTCCTTCGTTCGACCATATATATTCAAATACATAAAAACACTGCTACACGTTTTCCACCAAAGTATTACAACAGTTATTCATTGAGGTTCAACGAGGAATCGGTATAATATGTTGTCTATTCGAAAAACGTCTTTGGTATTACGCTGCCATACTATAATATGCACTTGCCATACTTCTCATAAATTTCACGAAAAAAACGCAAACAAATAAATTTACGAAGGCAAGTACTGAATAATTATTTCAAACTAATACGATATCTTATTTTATATCTTCACAAGTACTGGACTGCCGCGGGTGAATTCCGAGTTTTCTGTTAGTATTCCTTACATTAATAAAAGGGTATTTTAGTTAACACGGTCTGTATATTCTGTTAGTGGATAATTCTAACGGACCTGTTACGATTGAAAATGTAGTTTTGGCAGTGTGCAATGAAGGAACAAAGAACGAATGCAAAATACTGCAGTTAACCGGATCTATCAGGTATTATTATTAATAAAACTGTTTATTTTCTTCTATTTTACATTACGCTGTAACGACAGGTAGGTAGTTGACATTTCTGAGCCATCTTGGACGACGATTGTCATAGGGTTTTGCCTCATTCTTTAAAGTAAAAATTTCGAAATAAATTTTTGATTGTCTTTTAGACCTCCTTGAGTACGTGCTTCAAATTTTTGTACTTAGTTATAGTTAACCCTATATATCCAGCTGAACCCAAAATCTATGAAGAAAAAGATTTAGTTTCAGCAAAAGCTACAGAATGGGAAATGAAACTGGAGGAAAGCATACAAATCGATGGAAATGTAATTGAAACTTATAATAATACATATGAGTCAGAAGTCATGGAAGGGTTGATAGAAGCACGACAGATAGATGAAGAAGACCACAAAAGGTTCATAACGCTTCAACCAGTTCCTTCTGAGATTCAGTTCAGTCTTCATGCAGATGCCTATTAAATCAAACAATAAATGCATGTCTCCTAAGTTTTTATCATCATCTCAATTTTCAAAAATAGCCAATGACATATTTCAAGCTCCACGTGCTTCAAAGAAGCCGCGGATAAGAGGAATACCACTATTTTAACTGACTCACTGTTTAAGAATACATTAAAAGTATTTCAAAAACAAAGGCAAAAGAAATGTAAGTTAGTTGAAGGAACCATAACAGGAAAAATAAAGATAGTTTCGAAGAACATAAGGATGATGATGGAGAAAATGTATTTATTGTACACTCCGTACAATGAATACATTTGGTACAACTTTAAAAACTGATGGGCGTGTTCAGTATTTAGGCTGTGCGAAGTGTGCTTATGAAAGTTTCACTGGAGGATGTTTTACAATCATTTAAATGCTACAAATGTAGTTTTTCGAAAATTTCCCCATGAGATATATATATATTTTTTAATTTGGTATATTTGTTTTATTTGGTCGCATAGTATTTTGCAATACGAAATGCCAACGAAAAACTCATTGTGTCCTCTTTTATTTCAATAATAAAATGTCTATTTCTTTATTGGCTTTTAAGTAGCTATTTAAGCACGAATTTTACATTATGTAACATACGTTGAGAATATTTTTCTCTCATGTACAACAGGATTTATGGATATTATTGGGCATAAGATTGGATAAATATCCAAAATCTGTCGTAAAATATTTTATGAATACTAACTTCAGTCAAACTATATCACAGTACGGTCAGCTTAAAGTGAAGGCAGACATATTTAGATTATCTCTTGTCATTTCTCTCAAATTCTTGTACTCCAATAAAGCAAGCATACTGCAATATGCAATAGAAACTGAGAAAGGCATTTTTGTGCTTTATTTTCTCCAATGATAATATTCTCTCCGACAAATAAAATA
Organism: Monochamus saltuarius; assembly: GCA_025584915.1. Lineage (NCBI taxonomy): Eukaryota > Metazoa > Arthropoda > Insecta > Coleoptera > Cerambycidae > Monochamus > Monochamus saltuarius. The sequence continues at coordinate 73,307,640 of CM046721.1, read as the reverse complement.
GCTCTAGCTACATCCCATGCATTAAATCCTCTATGCTAAAAAATATGTCTGAAATGCTCTTATTTTCCTAACTGACCAAATACTTACATTCGAAGAAGATTCATGTTTGTTTTTTATTTGTTACTTGTTCGTTTTTTGATAACTATTTGATTTAAGTGAATCAACAAAAATGGGCTACTTTATGGAATTTGATATACAATCAAGATATAAGTATTTATAAAAACCAACTTACAACTTTCTAACGATTGGCTAGACTAACAGATACTTTTTTGTTTGATTTGGAGAACTTTGTGGCACACAATGACTGGCACTTTCCAGGTTGGATATCACGTCGTTGGTTTAGACTTCTTGACGTTTTGAGATATACGTTTCTCTCTCTCAGTGACTTTCAGCGATATGTCTTTCTAAACATTCAAGAATCTAAACTATCTATATAATATATCTATAACATTAACATGCCAGCCAAGAAAATGTTCAATTAACATAGATACTTGGAAATACATTCAATGGTCAGTTTGATATGCAGGATGTATTTAAATGAAAAGACACAAATAATACCGCTGATTCTTTAGGTAAAAATAAGTTGATTTAATCTAGTCACATATTAGTTCTATCCCAATCCACATATTAAAAATGATACAGAGTGCCAATGTAAAAAATATAAAAGACGTTTCCTTAATAATTTCTGACGTTTTAGTAAAACATATTTTAAATTTTATAGCAAGTTTTTATGGGTGGGAAGAATTATATAATAATCATTGGGTTTGTTCCAACACAGTAATAATCGATTCCTAACCGTCTAGGACGGGTATTCTCTAACCAAGGTACGGATTCGCTGGTGCGACTGCGGCTCGCGGCTGCGACTCGTTGCCGACCAATAGGCAGTCTAAATGCTGTAGTTGATGAGAACATTCAGACTGTTTATTGGTTGGCAACGAGTCATAGCCGCGAGCCGCAGTCGCACCAGCGAATCCGTACCTTTAGCATTCGAAAACGTATCGTAATTGATGCGCTTAGCGTTTTAACTCGTATAGCAAAACGACTTACTCACTATTATGGTATTCTGTAGCTAGACGACTTCGTTTTCATGTTTTCGACTAACACATATTGGCAATGTCGCATACTACTAGCTACTTTTTACTTTATAAGGTTAAAATCCTGGTTGTCACTCCACATAATTCACCTAGCAATGGCAGAGCAATAAAGATTTAGCTGATTGTGACTTGAAATGAAATTGAATTCTGGATATGAAGAATTATTTGGTGTTATATGCTGGTTAATTTTACAGTCCAAAAATACACAAAGAATAATAACTAACGAGATACAAGATAAAATAATGTACTGGTTAACCACACTGTACGCCAATGACGTGTATGTATACAAACAAAATAATGGGAAATTAAGAACACATTTCATATCGACATCCTGTTTTCTTAACTTTAATAGTTTTATGAAACTGAAATCGGATAAATCGAATGGATCATCAGCAATATACCGCTGACGCATATTTTCCTCATTTTCGATCTCTATCAAATTTATCAATAACATGTCTTTAATTTCCATTTTCAGTTTATATTTTTCACATTAATAAGTTTATAAGGTAATGATTTTGTATCAAATAATCTCAACATTAAACTTGTCATTTGTGGAACTTCGTTTGTGGTAACCACAGATTACGGAAAATTAAGAGCTTGTCCTGGTTTAATTATCCAGGCAACTAAAATATTTATCTCAAAAATCACTCGTTGTTATTTGGATTTTGTTAAAAGCATGTAATGTCACATAATCAATTTTTTCACATGAATTTCTCAAGTTTTGTGGTACTATACATTAATTCACCGAGTAGTATTTTTTCACAAAACAACATACAGAAGAAACAGTCTATTCCCAGTCTATTTTCAGAAAACAATTTTCTTTAATATGGTGTAAATAACTTCATACGTGAAGAAAATGCATTTTTTATGGAAAGTAAAGATCTGAAGAACCAGTTGTTACAGAAATTATGCAATTTAAACAGGGGTATTCATGCATGCTAAAATAATATGCCAAAAGAGTAAAGTAAATTTATTAAAGGAAAAATAATGTTGTGTCAGTCATCCTGTACCCCCATTTTGGTCGAATTTAGACACTTCTAAATTTTAAAATATGGATACGAAATTAGTAAATGCTGCGAGACAATGAATTCTGAACTTATTCACAAAAAAATATGTTCTTTAATGTTCCTGAAAATACAAATCCGTGATACAAATTTATAAAATTTAAAATAACTTCCATACGGTAGAGTTTTGTAATTTTCCACAAGTATACCTTTCAAAAACAGACAATTTTCATATTTTGTTATTAAAAACTGTATACGAGGATTAATACATATTGCTTGCAGAAGATGCCCCATACGCAAAGCCATAAAATGATTATATGTTCTCCAATCTTAAAAAAATTATTCCTATAAAATTTTAAACAAATCTTATTTTATAAATTGTTAATGATAAACCATTTTTTACTTTTTACTTTGACACCCCGTATCTCTCTTATTATGCGACATGGCATAGAGGTATGTTAGGTTAAATCGACTTATTTTCACCTAAAAAATGTAGTCACATATCTATTAGTCGAATAAATCTGGTATCATTTATGCCCTTCATTTAAATATATCCTACATATAAAATTCACAAATAAAATTTACAATTTAGGCTAGTAGATACATATTTGTTGATAAATATTTCCATGCTCCTGCTGGTGGAAGCAAAATATTTATTGAGACTACGATTAATTTGAAGCCTTGATTTGAAATCCACAGAAACAAACCTTTCACAACATAATAAAGCTTTCCACTTTTCCTGATAAACGCTTGGTTGTTTAACTAATTAAAATTTAAGTATGAATTAACCCAGTTGGCTTTTGTATTTAAAATTTAGTTGCGATTCATTGAATCTTTACAATATCTTCACAGTTCACCGATCCGCGAAGACTGAAATTGTGTATTGAACTGTTCCAATCTGACCAATTATCTTCATACAATTAATAATTAAATCTAAATTTCTTATATATATTTCTAGGGTCTTCAAAATGCATAATCAAAAATAAGTTGCCATATCTATTACAATAAAAAATATTACGAAGTTATATACAGGGTGTACAAGTGATGCGAGAATATCAGTTCTGATTTCTCTAGTTACTGCTAACAAGGAAACATTTCTATGGATTCTACGATAATCCAAAGACTCATTATAATTACTCAATAACTATTGACACTGTAAACTTCGTAAATTAACTAATGTCGTAGTAATTAGAAGTCTGATCTTCTGCTGATGCGCGAAGATTTATGGCGATGATTTAAGACCACTGCGCTCGTAAAACATGCAGTCTACGAAAAACCTTAAAAAGCAAAAAGACTTTAAGGGAAAATGGTAATTGAAATCTATAACTATACATTTAAAATATATTTTTTGGTAAATCCTACAAATTACAAGGGTTTATGTTAAAATGTTGGTTAACTGATTAAAAGCTTCCTCAACTTTTAAAAAGTTTAATAATCAATTAGGAATTATTGCGAAAATACATATTTTTACGGGTGGCCACGGGTAAGTGAAACGACTGTTGTTAGAAATAAAAAAATTTTGTGTTGTTAAACAGCCTTCTGGGCTCCAGCTCTACTTAAACGTAAAATCCAGCATGCCTTGGAAATTTGAAAATTTCTGCATAAAACGACAAAATGTTAAGGAAAATTTCCCGGAATGAAAAACTAAGTATGTGTGCAAAATGCCAATGTCCAAAGCCTACTTTGAGTTTTGCTCGATTTTCAGATTTTTGCGCTATTAAAGTGCCGTTTCTGTGTTAGATACGAAAAAATGTTATTAAGAATAGTTTTAAGTCATTTCTTGTATCCGGAGACACACAGTATATTTTATTTATTTCTTTGCTCTTGCAGTATCCAACGGGTATAACCACCCACATAAAGAATTAGTAGTTAAACAAAGAAGAATACAATAATAGAAAAAATTATAAAAAATACCTACATAGTAAAAATCCATTATTCAAAATATATATAGGGATAATAAAATTCTAAATATATAACAATAGTTTAAAATCTTGTAAAAACAAAAATTATGAACCGGAAACTCAAATTGTCGAATAATAAAAAATAGTAAAAAAAATTAAAAAAAAAAATAAAAAGGCAAAAAAAAAGAAACAAGAATCTATATAGGGTGTTAATGATAAGTTTTGCCAAATTTTGATGGCGTATTCTGCTCATGAAAATAATCAAGTTCTACTACCTACGGAGATACAACAGTTCTAAATTTTTCAAATATTTATGTTATTTTTCTTGTAACTTCACTGGCAAAAAAGATTGTGGGAGAAAATTAAGGAGATGACATTTTTTTGAGTAGAGATTATTTATTCATGGATAATTTATTGGAAAATATACTCCAGTGGCGTAGTTATTGGGGGAGTAGGGTACCTTTTTGGAAAAAAATTGTACGCCACTGGTTGTTGAACCGATTTTAAATGTTTTTAAAATGTACATCCAATTTGTTTTTAGTTGTTTATTGTTATGGAATTTCTAAAAAATATTAGGAATTTATTGTTACACATTTCTATTTAAGCAATTAATGGAAACTCGTAAATGTACGTACATAAGTATCTTCTTATTTGATTTCCCATTTATCTAAAAACCAGTAAATTTTATGCATAGGAATACTTTATTGCCACAAATTAGTTGTACATTTTAAATTATTTTAAAAAAAAACCAGTGTCTTTTGACGATTTTTTCCAAAAAAGGAATCTACTACTCCTATGACTACGCTACTGGGCTATATTTTTAATAAGTTATCCATGAAAATATAGTCCCCACTAAAAGTATATCATCTCCTAAATTTTGTCACACAATCTTTTTTGCCAGTGAAGTTAGAGGAAAAATAATAGAAATATTTTAAATTTTTGACACCCTGTATATCCGTAGGGAAGCGTCTAATCAAAAATTTTTATAGGGCAAAACTCGATTATTTTCATGGGTAGAATACGATATTAAAATTTGGCTTTTGGCAAAACTTATCATTGACACCCATATGCACCTACTGATTTTATTTTAAATCACGCACATTACAAAAATTTATGTTGAAACCCTCCATACTGTTACTATTGTTCAGCTTTTGATTCAAATGCGACTTCAACAACATATTTGTACGGACAAAGGGCAACATGAACAAAGCACAATTCCTAAAGGTCAAACTTTAAAAGATAAATCTTTAGTAATGTTATATATTATATATTTATGCAATTTTGCCCTTTTAATTATTGCAACAAATTGATTTTTTTCACGAGTACATTTTGAGGTTATTGAAAATTATTCAATTTGGAAATAATAATTTCAGTTTCGGGGGCAGTTATGGCCTCTCAGTGACCCTCTACATCTATGGGGAATTGGCCTTATTTGTCGCAGACGTCTTATAAAAATTCATTGGAAAACTAGATCATAGCGACTGTGACATTCCGCAATTTGTCCATAGAAGTTTATGGATCCTTTGTTTCGTTCGTTTGTTTCTATAAAAGTGTAGACAAATTTCGTTATGCACCCGGGAGTCCAGTTCCGTAAAATAAATCAGGGTGTTAGGGCACCGTTGTCCACACTGTACAACTTCCATGCCGATCGAGGCGGCCATATTTCAGCGTTGGATTGTTACTGCACTAGCGGGATATGCGTCATAACGTACCAATGATGCATATACACAGATATCGGCCAGATTTATACTTGCATATGTAGTGTATATCGCGTGACATTTTGGTTGCAAAAGCTCGTGCATATACGCTGGCAAGCCGACTGGAATATATCGACCATATAAAATATGTTATGAAATAATAGCTATGAAAAATATGAAACCTGAGCATGCTGCTAGTAACATGAGGAATTTCTAATATATTATATTAGCTGTTATCAGTACTGTATAGGTTCAGGAAAAGAAGAGTAAATAATCAGTTTATACAAGGTGATTCAGTCATAATGTCATTAATTTTAAAACGTATTCGGAAAACCTAATAAAGATAGAAAATAAGAAAAAAAAACAAAAATTTACTCGACCTTTGAAAAGATAAACAAATCATCCTGCAACAATCGGTAACACGACGCTCCTGGTACGCTACAAATTTTCTAATGACACGTACGAGTATTGAAGCTAATATAAATCCAGCAGCGTTATCAAGACATGCATTTTGAAGGTATTCATGAAGCGTTTTGTCAAGTTCTGACGTAATATTTATTCATCATGCCCTTGCAATTCAAGGTCAAAAGCTCCGCAATATTTTATACAGTAAATAATTATTGTGAACAAAACAATAAAAGTATACCTATTTTGTGTCACCTTTTCGTCATGTTCTTGAAAGCAAAATCAAGTTGATCTTGTACGTTGACAATCCCAAATAATGCAAGCCTCATTTAATTATGAATATGAATCAGAATCAAATCCATTACTCATGATCAGCAGGTACCGAATAACACACACGGAAAGTACAGATGCACATGTCTATTGAAATGTTTTTTATAAATTTTTCCACAACTGTTATGCAGAGGACATCCGCGATCTTTCGCTACTTTACTTTAGCCTACATTAATTGCATTTTTGTTTAGGCAAAAGACAAATTTTATTAATAATTATAAATTACACTGGTGACACAAACACGACATTCACCAACCTCTACCACGCGAAATCATGGAAATGTAACTGATGGAAGTAGAATGTGGATGAAGAAGAGAGAGAAGCTGGGCCGTGTGCATCTGTTCCTGATGCAGTCGATTGCGGGCACGCCTGTATCGGACCCGCACGATGTTCCACTTATTCCGCCGGTAATGAACTACCAACTTCTTAGCTGTGCCGATTGTGCTGATTAGTGACTACAGTCTATCTGATGTCGGCGCGGATTACTGCCGTTGGAGTTTATTATAAAATTCTTATAATTTCTTATTGATTACACCGGGTGTTTATAAAAATTCGCAAACTTAATTATTGTTTGTTTCTGTTCTTATTTAGCAGTTCTGCAGGTTTGCAGCGCTTGTCATTGAGTAGACATTGACCGAAATACGGTAGGTCAAGACTCGGATTGTTGATCACTGAATAGGTATGTCTAAGACTTTGACAGCACGAGGGTTTTTGTTTATTACTATGTATTTAAGAGGCTTTTAAGGTATCTTAAAACTAGTTTCAAAATAACTCAAGTAATAATTATCCGATTTTGATACGGCTTGCACCAGTTTTCTTAGAAAAAAGTCTAGGTTTTTTTTCACTATTCGTCATAATTTGTTCTCAACAATAATTTCCCAAGCTTATGCGTATAGGTTAAGAAACATAACATATACAGTTATGTTGTGGCCATTGTACTTATAACTCGCTCCTGTGTCTGAATTAATAAAAATAAATAATATTTAGTGAAGCATTTAGTGTTTAGTTTGTTTCTAAGTAGGTACTTAATTTATATCTGATCAATAATGGTTTTCTCGGTTGTTATGGTATGACCTAGGTCATTGCCAGTAACAAAATTAATGCGCACATGAATAGCCTCAGCTGGGATTATTTGACCTGTTCTTATCGATATCGATCGTATACGTTTCACTACTCTTCACTCCAGTGGTGATTCTGCGAAACTTCCCCTGAGACTAAGGTCTTAGTCTGTCTTTCTCTGAAATACATGCTAAAAATGTGTAGTCAGATCTTATTCCTAGTATTCAATAACAACAGATAATGTTGTTAAACATAAAGACGGAAGGGTTTATTATGAACAATTTTCAGATAGTTATTTTGAAATCACTTTTACTCAGGAAATATCCGTTCCTCAGTAATGAATTATAGCTCAAATGGAGACACAGTGAGACGTGATACGTGATTTAAATACAGTTAGATACGCAGGAATATACAACGTGACACATCGGTTTATTCATCTGATAGTAACTTACATTCCTTGCATGTCTCAAATAATCCAGAAACAAATGGGTTTACGTAGTGTTTCAATTTTTATATCTAGATCTTCCCAACAAAATGATATATGAACACCTTGATAATTCCACGGTGTCACGTATAAACAGATTATTTATCGTAGGATACTGGCATATAAATCCTAGGTGGGAGTCTAGAACCCTCACATCTGAAACGTCGTATTTCAAAATAATTTGACACTTTGACGACTCGCATTACCCCATAACTTCATACCGGATTTAAAGTCTGTTTACATCCTCCAATTATGTTGTTTACCAACGTCGATTTGTTACGCAAGGATATGTCGTGAACATATAGAAATGCTTGAATTTATGGATTTTCACTCCACTGGATAGAAAAATCAATGCAGAAACTGAAGTCCATTTCCATATTACAGCTCTATTCTTTTAGAATGCGAAGTAGTTCCTTTAGGATCATATTTTATATTGTTTTAGTTAAATTGTGCTAGATATTATATATTCAGCTTATATGTAAAGTAACGAGAGAAAAGTTTAACAAAAATACAGAGCGATATAGTAACATTAGATCATAAAGAAATTTTAGTTACTAAAAGTGACGTAAAGTGATAATTATAAAAAAGGTACAAACTTTAGAAAGGTTATTATTATAAGCTTTAAAACTTTATAAGAAACAAATACTATTCAAATCATTGCGGTGTTTCGGGGTGTAATGATGTGATTTAGGTAACTAGTAGCCGCCAGTCACGTAATTTGTATGCACTTGTCATCTGCATGATTTACTTTTGCTACCAACTTGCTAACAAGCGGAGTTGTTTTCTAAAGCTACGTGGATTCATGCCTCAGATTTTCGATGTCTCGAACAGTTTTGGAGTTATAATGACACAAATACCACCAACGCAGACTTAGTGGTCACTGACTTTCGACCTTTCAACGAATATCCCACAACATCCTTATTAGCCAACCTAAAGAGAAGTAATTTGAACGATCGGATAGCGCATTTCGAAAACGAGGTATACACTTGCTCAGATTTGCAATATCTCGAATGGATTCGGAGTTATAAAGAGACAAATGCCAGTTACCCAGGCTCAAGGGTCAATGACCTTGGACTTTTTTGCAAACGCCCCACAGCACCCCGTTAATTCATTTGATCTTTGACTTTTTATACTACATCGGAGAACTCTCTCTAGAAAATACAAACCAATAAATTTGCCTAGAGCAATTAGACCCAAAATGGGCAACGCCGATCTTTATTAGGCTGGGGTCGAATTCAGGGCAATATAATAAGAAATAATAAAAAACAAACATCGCATAGACGAACCGTTAAGGCAGTCTGTTTTCCCTGCCAACGAGTCAGTCACATTTACATTTATCTTGTAGCCCCTTGTAGCATTGTTGCCATCATTTTCAGAACGCATAACATCTGTCGAAGTGTATGAAGAATTTGCACAAGCTACGGATGTCTGTTGTAAGGAACGGCTATATTTTCCTTGCAATATCAAGTTTGTTAGATTTGGAGTCCGCATCATAAATTTCTGCTACAGAGGAGTTCTTTATTCACCATGTCATTTAATAGTTTTAAGATCAGAACCTTTATTGGACAACAATTTTTTTTAAGTGCGCCTCATACAAGGGCCGGTGTATGCTTCTGGATTTGCGGAATGAAGTAACTATTGAGGGTACCTCCGCCAATGTGTTGACACAGGATGACAAGTACAATTTTGATTGATATACCTTAAAAAGAATCTGTCTAATGTTAAACGAACAGCATTCCCGCAAAACCCTTCCTCTATAATTGTATTTTTTTTTAATTCCCGCCTTGGTGTATTAAAACAAGTAATTAACTGCCAACGTCCTGTCAGAAATTTTCAAATTTGTCAATTCGCAGCATTGACAGTCACCAGAAACTCTCATTAGTAGTGCAACCTAAAATAATGCATTATATACCTAATAATATGTAAAAGGTAAAGAGATATTACCTTAATCATTAAATGTTCTTTATTGGAAGCCCAAGTAAAAAATTCTTCAATATGAGCTGTTTCCAATACTACAACTTTTTTTCTTTGTATCCTGTTGTAGATCTTCAACATCGAATCCTTATATGAAATTGCATTATTTTTCTTCAAATATAAAAAATACTATAGCATGACTTCTTCATTTATTTTCATTACTCTCCGTTTTTCCCACCATTCGTTAAATTCAGCGAACATTTTCTCGTAACGTTCCCTGGATTTCGGTGGTAATAAATAAATGGAAAACTGCTTATTGAGCTTCTTTGAAAACAGCCAAAGAAACACAATTATTTTCTTGCATTTTCCCCAAATTCAGATACACTTGTTTATTAAATAATTGATATACAACGTACCACAACAACAAGTAGGTATAACAAAACCTACCACATTTCATTGAGTAGTAAGGAATATCATGTTATGCGAATATTTTTTTTATTAATAATTTTCTCCACAAACATGATTAACCACACATTTTAACAATTATTTTTATATATTTATGAATAAAAGTCAATAATTCTATATGTAATACTAAGTTTATGTTATAAAAATATTTAGATCTGAAATTATATTTAAACTTTAATCGGTTACGCCTCTTTTGCAAGTAGCATGAGATAATATTCCTGTTAATTGCAACCTTAGATTATTCATTTATTAAAAGTTAAAAATTATTTGTCGTTGTAAAAAACGCTATTTCAAAATACAACGTCCTTATCAGATTTAATTCTAAGCTGCTAGAGAAGCTGTACCATAAATTTTTAAAACTTATTTTCCTTCCATATTTGTTGCCATTTTATACATTTCACAGAAGACCTAATTTCTCATATCGTTGATTATATCCATTATATTTATTACTTCCTAAAGCGAAATGAAACCAGAGAGATAAGGGCAAATAATATATATTATCATTCTTCTTAATCGAGAGTTATATGCCCAATGTGGGTTATTAAAGTCTCAAGTTATAAATGTAAACAGTAATCGAATAGAGTATACAAAACTTAATATATACTGGAAACAGCTAGCTTTTTATCAGTACTCCAATGACCGTTTGACGTTGTGGCGTACTGTTTACATTAACATCAATTTAATTTGTTAAGAATGCAATTTACGTTTCACTGCAACTGAAACTAATTATATTTATTATATTATCATATTTGTTTACATATGTCATAATTGTTGGTTCGATATAAATTATAATGTATAAGAAGTTATTTTTCGCTAGTAGAGTATTTCGCTAACTAGAAAACTACTAAAAGGACAAATATCATTAAAAACTGAAATACATAACCGAAACAAAAAAACACCTTTACTTATCACTAATTAGGTACTGATGTTGTTGTCACTAACGCTATTACTTAATTGCCTCCTGCGGAGCTACTTTTACATCTCCTAATTTAAAAGTTGCGTTATTTCGTGTCGTATTAATTTTTATATTTACCTAGATTAGTTTAATAGGGTTCAGCTCATAAAATTTGAATTCACTAATTGCTTGATATAGGTATGTTATTTATGAAACGACGTTGTTTATATATTAATTTGGTAGTGTACAGCAGCAGAAAGAGGAATATATAATAGCAAAACAAGATCATCAATGATCCAAACAAATATACTACAAAAGCTAATAACAAGGAATATACGAGCAAATATTGTGGGTGCAATTCAACGCTGGAAGAAGCATTAGTCCGTATAGCAGTAGTTGTTATTGTTCTTTGAAGTGGTGGAGATTACCCGCAGCATTGAGATCTGAAGATCCATGGTACATGCCGCTGATTGCAAACTTCAAAACAGGTCTGTGCTGTGCGGAAAGGCTAGCACTGGCTGTACTGGAATCTCTCTAATGTCTTAAGGACTAAGTTAATCCGCCCCAAGATGCTTCGGTCTCTTTACCATTAAACAGACACAGTTGCAAAGGATGTGTCAAAAAGCCTGCACCTCGTGATTGCTTAAACCAATCCTATGTAGGTGCTTGTTGAAATGTCCGTGCCCCATTAGGACAATCCCCGTGACAATCCTAATAGTACTTAGTTTAATTACCTTTGGCCCTTTATAAGAAGCCTGGCCTGACGCATAGCGGATCCACCCGCACAATATTCATTTGATCACTCTTTGATCCAGTCATTAATAGACCGTGCTAGATAGCATTGTGCTAACCTTAAAACTGGTTCAGGTTCCTCAAATTGATTACTTGACCCTTATCTCATTGCCTCTCACATCACTGTGACCTGGAACCCAGATCAGCTTAACACGATTATCTCTTCTCAAGAGTTCTGACGTATTCCAGGACCACACCAGAGGTGACCCTAAAGGATGGAGTGTACGTAAAGCCACCTGACCATCTGTGCATATTTGAACTTGCTGGTTAACATATTTTCTGATATTAACTTGAAGATATAGCAAATATTTGAGTCTAAAAGAATATGATGTATTTCCCCAGAGAATGAAATAAATTCACTTTTGGTCGCACTAAATAGATCTCCGCACCTGAGCCATGGTCTGTCTTGGACCCATCCGTGAACCAGAAGGGCTCTTTTGAGACCTGAACATGAGAATTAACGAATCAAGAGTCCCAATCGGAATCTCTACTTTAAAACTTCTTTGAAATTTTACGTAGATAGGAAATAGATTGTCGCTTACTGCTCTAAGAATCTTATCTCCATCTACTAGCTCCTTAAATATCACAGTGTGACCCTTGTCATGATTTTTACCTTGCCATATCCCCCACTGTTTTAACCGATAAGCGGACCCTCTCGCCTTTCCACCGCGATAGGAAGATTTGGAAGAGACAGGAGAACTTCTAAGATGTCTGTGGGCGCTGTGCGTATTGTTGATATACGCAAGTCGTTGAAGCTTGTGATCGTGATCGGCTGAAACATTTTTCCAATAAGCTTCCTGCAAATCCAAAAGGATGTAGTGCTCTTTTGCAGTTGTTTGTCTATATGAGGTATACAGGTTAGTTTATTATCCAAAGTATCCCCTAAAAACTTGATCGTTCGTATCCTTCGAATGGCAATGTTGAAAATAGTTGGATCCCGGAAGTCAACTATCTTCCACCTCGTGATGAAGGGAACAAGATCAACTGTAGAGGCCTTCTGATGGCATATGGGTAACAACTAGTTTTACACAGTATTACTGATACCTAGTAAAGAATTTACAAACACCATAGCATAAATATTTTTAAATAAAGGCCACCTAGAAATAAACAAATGGATCCATTGTCATCAATTGTGGCTCATTCAATGTTTGTGTATGTTCAAAAGTGAATTTGAGTTTTTCAAATTATTTAATGATTTTATCATACCATGTACCTTTTTTTAATTAGTACATTTAACTAGATCAATTTTTATTTTAGATATTTATTGAATCCAACTTTGTCTATGGAATTGTTCGATAGCTTATTTAGATATTTGGTGAAGAACATATATATTACTTCAATGATAGGAATTATAAGTTAGCTTAAATACCTTTACAATGTAGTAAAAAAAAATCTACAAAAACTATTAATAAGCGCTGGTCGAAGTTTTAGTCCGCAGAGTAATTAGCTTTAGGCAGTATTATTGATAGAGTTGTGGCAAGAATTCAGACGACCTACGTTACGGCGGACGTGACGCAATTGTTTCGATTGTCAACATAATTTTTGATAGTTTGTAGCGTTAAAACCAATTATTTTTTGTAAATTACTGTAATATATTGTGCAAACATGTAGTGTAGTATACAGGGTGATTCAGAACTTATTTAAAAGAATTTGAGAATAGATGCTTTATGAAAAATGGAGACAACATCGTAAAAAATTTTCTATGTAAAATCCTTATAGTTTCCGAGTAAAAAATTATTGAATTTGTAGTATTTTCAACCTTTACATGGCTGGACTACTGTAGTCTCTAACCAGGCGATTCCGAGTATTGAGATTCGATTACTTTTTGTAGGTAATAAAACGTTTTTGTGATACGAGACTTTACATCCGTTTTTCAAGTATCAGAAATAGCTTACGTGTATAGTAGCAACTCGGAGTTGATGGATATCGTTTTAATGACGATGTGAAAATGCAGAACGATATTCCGATAAGTATGTGCCAAATGTAGTTACTTTGACCGCGGTGTGCATTGAGTGTAAGTATAATGCAACGCGAGGTAAATTTGAAACCGAATCGTGAAAGAGTTGGAGATCCAGAACGTCCACGGCATACTGCAGTGTGGCGTATCATACGCGATACTCAATCATATCCGTACCACGAACAGCGTGTCCAAGCATTAATAGCAAGGATTGAACGAAGAGGACCGGTACCATAGCCGCCAAGATCTCCTGACTTTAAATCATTTGGACTTCTTATTGTGGAGATATTTAAAAAATGAAGTGTATCGCACCGAAGTGGATACATACTATTGATGATTTAAACAAACGTATCATAGTTGCTGCCAATAACTTCCGAATTCAAAACGGTTATCAGGTATGTCAAACTATTTTACTTACTACTCGTTAGTTCAGTCACATCTCAGCTACGGAATCATGGGTTGGGGAGGAGTACAAGATTGTTATCTAAAAAATTTGAATGTACTACAAAAATGGATACTTAAAATAATTTATGGAAAAGAGAGAAATTATCCAAGTAATGAATTGTATAAAGAAAGTGGCATATGCGATGTAAGGCAACTCTTCTCATTAAGCATTCTAAAATATACATTTAAAAATAAAACACTATTAGAAAAAATAAACCACAACTACGAAACACGTTACAGGGTGAGTCTCGCTCTCCCTTTTGTTCGAAAGCGGTTGGGCAGAGAAGCGTGTCATATATCGCGCCCAAATTGTACAGTTTATTGCCGACTAACGTTCAAAATATCACAAAATTTGTAAACTTTAAAAATCAGGTTAGGACATGGATTCTTCAAACACCTAGACAAGTTATAGACAATGTAATAAATCAAAAATAGACTTACCCGAATATTATATACTTACAAATTTTATAAGGAGGTTACTTAAGTATACTCGCGTCAAGAATTCAGACGACTTACGTCATACGAACAAATGAATAATTTATTATATTTTTATCAAAATATTTAAGAAACTTCAGCTGAGAGTAATAAAACTATATACTACACTAAATGTTTCCATTATATATTGCACTAAATTGCCAAAAAATGTTGAATTTAAAGCGACCAAATATCGAAAATTACTTGACGCGAGTTATATGAAACTCTGTATTTTTATAATTTTATATGCATGTTTTTTATTTATGAGTTATTGTAATTTTGTAACTATTTATTTTAAAATGTATTTGTATGTAAATGTATAAACACTTACAAGCAGTGATAGCTGCTTCTGTGCATTTTGTTTATTTACATATTTTGTTGATTGTTAAACTATGATCGTGTAAGTATCCAGTTACGTACTGTAAATAAACGTTATTATTATTATTAGTTTATTAATTAAAACCCCAAATAAAATTAATGACAATAGCGGCAAAAGCAGTTGAATTTGCTGTATAAAATCGGCGTTATAAAATGTTATTTATTTCTTTACTTGAGCATTCCTTTCCATATTTTGTCCGGTCCCCGTCTTATTACGTTTTACAGCGGACCAGTTTCCAGTACCGTGAAAACGTGTATTTTTAAATCATTTTCATACTGCCCTTTATGATTTTTTTTACAAAATTGTATCTGTTAGAGTCCCTTATACACCTAATTTTTTTTAGATATATTCTGAATCACCCTGTATAGTTTTAATATTGTCAGTTGCAGGTTGCTAAATATTTTGATGAAAATATAATAAATTATTCATTTGTTCCCATGACGTAGTAAGTCTGAATTCTTGCTGCAACTACACCAAAGAATGTGTAAAAAATCAGGAAATACTGAAAATGAAGTATTGATTATCAGGTTAACAACTGGTAAAAATGATTGATTGATTGATTCTATTTATGAGTTGATGATGATGATGAGTTAGCCAAATTTTTCAAATTTTATGATGAGTTGGCCTTAGATGTAAAGATCAAAAAATCAAGACATCGTATTTATAGAATAGAGTTTAATTACTGTAGATTTGTCGATACCACTTTTATGCATCTAGGAGTAGCTGACGGTATCCGCCGTACACGTAACATTATCCGCAATGTCAAAATTACTTTAATAAATAAAACACACCGCTTTGTTGTCAGATGAGCACCAATTCGATTTGGTAAATAAAACAGGATGAACATTAAACATAACTGAATTCGGCCCGTTAACTTACAAAGAAAGCCTTGCCTAAAGCAATTAAAACAATGTAAAGTAATTGTGGTAAAACCCTTTCATGGCATCCTAATTTACCAGCTCACAATCCCAGAAACGAGATGACGTTACGGCCGACAATATTCAACAATTAAATGTGTAATGGTAAAATATTAAACTGGCGTGGAAGGCAGAAAATCGAAGAAGAATTTTAATGGGAGCGGAATGACCCGGGTTCTTGTTAGTATTAAATAAAATTCAGTTTTACTGCTACAGTTATAAATCCTTGGGAACACAAACTAAGCTATCTGATGAGGTTTAGGATAGCACTAATTAGAATGGTCATTTTCTCTACTCAATTATGTTCATTATGCATGAGCTTCTAGGTAAAACAATATTATTTTAAGTTTTTACTCATATCGAGATGATAGCATTAGTTGGAAATCAACTGTTAGATAGCAGTATAGGCGCCAAATACACGTAGTAGTAAAATTCCCTCCGTTTTTCTAGCAAATGACGTGCAGTAGCATTTTATAATTTTGTAGCAGATTTTCATGTGGATGCAAAACATAAGCCATAATTATACAGGGTTATTATTAAAGAATGGACCATACTTTAGGGCTTCCTTGGACGAAAATAAGGTAGTACCATTTTGATTCCAAGAGATTATAAGTCCGAGAAAGTAGTTTTTTTTACATTAATTTATTTATTTCTTGGGTAATCATATTGAAATTTTGTGCAAAAAGATTTTTTTGTATGATGCACACAAATATGTCATAGTTCCAAATGTACAGGTCGTTATGAGTGCCTGTGTCACTGGACTTTTTTTAGAGGTCTTTGTAAAATGGTTAATTATTTTGAAAAAATATAGAGGCGCAGGCGCTCAGAACACTCCTGTATATTTAACTCAAAAGTCAATCAGATATTCGTGTGTATCATACAAAAAAACCTCTTTGTACAAAATTTAAGTACGATTATCCAAGAAATAAATAAATTAGCGTAAAAAATTAAATAAAATGAACAACTTTCTCGGGTCTTCTTCTTCTTCTTCTTCTTAAGGTAAGTTGATTTAAATCAGCTTGGCCCTTTCTTTAATAAACACCTATAAAATGCTGTCCGAATGTAGTAAAATATGCATTGCCTGAACCTATCTGTTCCACGAGAAAATTGGAAACAAATAAAAAAGCTCAATCTAGAATTAGCGAGAACAAACTTGCTGCAAAATTATCTTATAATCTTAAGTCTATAATAAGAACTGCAAGAACATATATACTGTTATTGTAGCCTTAATAATCTCAAATCATATTTTAAATCATTCAAATAATTTTTATATAAATGGCACTGCAGGTAACAACTACTCCGCGGACTAATGCCTCGACCGGCATTGTATTACACCTGCAGTATCTGTGTGTACAGCCAAGAACCCTTATCGGCCACACCACCAGACATAGACGGTGGTCCCATATAAACTAAGTAAAGGGGGTGATTTTTGTTTGTTTCATTATTGACTTTCTTTAGCATTGATGTACATAGTTATTTTTACATTCTACTGCTCTGTAGTTGGGTCGAAACCTGTAGATCAAATAAATAAATAAATGTTTAATGATTTGAGAGACGCACCGTCGATTTTGTTTGGGCTATCCAAAAAACTGTAGCTGACCTGAGCAAATAATATGAACGTCTACTAAACTGGCTGTTACTGCTGCTACAAAATATTACCAATGAGCTGTGACAATTATTGCTACAATCAATGTTTATTTCACTAAGCATTAACCAACTATTATAAGAAAATACACAACGTTTTTGCAAAATAAAAAAAGGGGCTAAAACATAAAACATTCCATATCTCCGCAACCGTTACTTTGCGGGCCCATGTTTATTGAGACTTTTCTGCTTATTTTAGTTCATACTATTACCTCCTTAAATATTTTACACTCTTTTTTTAACACCCTGTATATCCGCGGAGTGCGCATCAGGTAGGTGTAAGTTGGTGGTTGTAGGCCATCACCGTCTAAGAGGACGGCATTCTAGGGGTAAGTATAAACTTTTTAAAGTAAATTATTAAAGTGCTAGAATCACTCAACGTCGACTTATTTTTTGGTAATTTTGTGTTCTTTGAACTTCTCTCTAGTAGCACGCCTATGGAATCTCTATTATTTTGGACCTCGGCTATAAATACAATGATCTATAATTACATCATTATAATTTTAAATCATTACGATTGTAATTGAATCATTGATTCAGTTGTATATTAAATAAAAATAACCTATATTTATATTATATAATATATTAATAATCTTAGAAACAAGGTAGTTTTATGAAAGCGTATTGTAAACTTATTCTTAAGACAAATATCATGTGTGTGAGTATTGTTTCTAGTTATCAATTTAAGATTGAATAAAGAGAAAGTATTGTTGCTTATAACAAGACTATGTACAAAATTACCAAGATGATGTAGATGTAGTCTACAATTTTTCATAGCAAACCAATGGGTTCTAACTTTATGCGAAATGTGATCAAACTTTGTTAAACTATAAATTAATCGACACTACGAATTTTGACCTTCTTGAATTCTGTATTTATTAGCAGCCATAAATCAAATCGTGACAGTTAAAATAAGACAAAACTAAAGATTCACAAAGTGTTCTTTAGTGAAATACAAACTGTAACAATTGAAATCCACTAATTTTAACAAAGAGTAAGCTTTTTGAAACAAATATTTAATGTGCTGAATTTCAAATTTATATTGGTTGTAAGACATAAATTTCTTCTATATATCCATTTTATCTTCTCATGTCAACAATTTTTAAAACATGTATTACTATTAAATAAAATAAATAAATAAATGTTTATTGTGCTAACACAAAAGGAGAGAATTCGGCGAAGCCGTTCTTCCATTCTCCCATACAAATCCTTACAGTCACAATATTCTAAAGTAAATACAATTTTAACGCTACTAAGGCAACAAGGCCTACAAAAAAAGAGATATAAAGAAAAAAAAAACAGTTGAAAGAAAATAACAAAAACATCAGCAGTATAATTACAAACATCAATTCTGCCCACAATCTAAAGCCCTAATATGCCTAATGAACTGACCATGCGGCAAATCCAACTCATACAGCACTTTATTAAGGAGAGAGGGGCCATATATGAGAAGGATCCTCGAATTTACTCGTGCTATGTTGTGGTATAGTGTAGTAATTATTTTGACAGCTTGATAACTTTCTTATAAGAACTAAACTTTTAGAATAGGTATTTATAAGTATAGTGAAATTTTAAATGCAAATGTAGACTGTTAAACGTTTCTAATTACATCCTATCCCTAATTCGTTTATGTCCCATAAACCTTCCTTCTAGACTAGCCGTTGAATTAAGCTCAGTTCTCATGGGCAAAGTGGAGAATATGGATAATATAACCATCGCTTAAGAACACTTCATTTTGATTGCTAATGGGAGGGATGGTAACAATTCTTACAACCTTTAATTGTAACAGGTCGACAAAATTACATTATATATGCTAAACAGCTACGATGTAAATGGACACTGTAGCGGACATGGCTATTTAGCAACTTCTAAAATTTAATTAATCTGATATCTTTACACCATTATTACAACTACCCTTTTCATTTTATGCAGGAGTGTTAATTTAAAAGGGTATCCTATATTGAATCATTAATTAAATGTGTTATGTATCCCAACGCTGGAAATGGAAAATATTTTAATTAATTTGACTCGTCAATTATCTCTCACATCCTAAATACATAACAGAGGTAATCTGTGTGAAATTAATAAGGGATTATACACTAAAAAAGATGTTGTCGTAATAGTCCAAGATCCCACTGCAAAGTACCTTCACCCAAATGTTAACAGAAAAAATTGCATTTAAACATGTGATTCATGTATATTCTAACACAAATTGGCCAGGTTGGTTAATCAAAGTCGGATACTAGAGGCATTAATTATGCATTAAAGATATTAATTATGGAGGTGAACTACAAATTAGTTTAATGCAACAAAATATGTACCAATACAAAGTTATTAGTCTGCATTTTAAGAATATATAGAGTTGTTTGCCAGGTCTAAAGTAAGACAATCCTCCCGGAAAAGTTTAAATTTTGGGTGAACGAAATAAAATCAAACTTGCCGCTGTACGGCCAAGCCAGCGGCGTAACACAAAATCACATGACCCCCCCGCCTTATGACAAAATGTCATATGCAAAACTCTGACATTAATTTTGGTACGTTCTTGTATATACTACGACACGTATATAGTTATGACGATACGCGTAGGTAAACATTGTTTAGTTTTTATTAAATTATTTGCAAATGTGTTGACCATTTTATTGACGCCATTTGTTTAAAGTAAACTAATTAATAAATAATGATGTTTATTTCAATGGCCGCAATATAAAAATTACAGTCTCATGATTTTAAATTAATCTCTTGTATTTATTTAATTTTAACATTTGATTTCTATATTTTTATTATGGCGGTGGATTGTTTAGGCTTAGGCTTAGGCCTTTCCAACCACCCACGGGGTCTGTGGGGGGTGTACGTTACGCTGCTGAGTCAAATATAGGTTCAGACCGGTTTTATATTATCAGGGAGAATAATATTATGTTATTCTTATTATGTTAGATAATTTAAAAAACACACTTCTTACAGATCACAATTATATCTGTTGGAAATTGTGCATGTACGTGCATGGGCAGTATTTACTGTTTGAGATTTATTCGAGAATTGACTTGCCAACAATGTGATATAAAAAAGGTCAGAACAGACACCGTTAGTCGCAAAAAGACACTGATAAGAAATTATATCATTTAATAAAAGAAAATATATTTATCTATTTCTATAATTAATACAATATTTATTTTTGCAATATACCAACAGTATCAGAAAAAATTCAATTCAATTCATTTAAATTCTTTACAAATTAACATTTACTGTCATAACAATCCTATTTTTTTGGTAGAAAAAGTAGGAACTTGTTATTATTCTAAACAACTACGAATATTACTGAATTTTAGAGGTAAAATGTGGACATAAAGAAAGAGCAGAGCAGAGGAACTTTGGGCGTCTATTTTATGCAAAACCACTCACACGAATGTCATAATAAAAATTACCTAATTGGATGCAATTTTTCGTATGCTATATAAATCGGTTATTTGTTTGTCACAAGGGAACATTATACATGAGTGCACTCAAAACATTATTAAAAAATATAAGTTCCTCTTTTATTAGGGTTGGACAAAACGTGATTCTTATTTAAAAAATAAAAAATCATTGATTTAAATAAAAAACATTATTTTTTTCTTGGCGCACGGTAGACACAAAGTTAGTTTAATATGAAATCAAATAGCATAACTTTATAAATACCTCAAGTAAAACCATATAATATCTTGTATTTACCCAACAGCTTTGTCGCCATAATTGTCACGAGCTGATCTATATTGTAAACAAAGGAATAAGTTACGTTCATCAATACCATAGTTTACCATATCATCACTAATATTATGGCATTACCTACACAGTATTTACACTATGTATCTATGACCCACAAATGCCACAAAAACGTAAAAATACAAGAGAAGCCTATTTACATCACCAACACCGTAACCTGTAACCTGCACGTGTATCCACGGGAACAAACCGCGCTGAACGCGTGTATCGTCACACCAATGATATCAAGTTTTCTGCTACATGTTTTGTTTACATTATATGGCAAGTTATTAATGTTAATATTACCTTGTAATAGGTACATTTCAAACCAGTATAAAATTCATTCAATGTAATTCCCAGTACATGTTAATTGTCAATGTCACTTAAATCTTTATGTTAGTGTCAAATAAATTCTTGACACACTTCATTGTCATTATCATTTTCTGTACAAGCCTGTATATTGTCAAATCGAATCGATTGATACTGCTCTCATAAAGTTAGTTAACCCATGTTCCAATAAACGCCGCCAGATGTGATTTTTTATATAGCTGAAAAAAGCGAAATGTCAAGGACATTTTCTATATTATTTCTTGATAGTTAAGACGGCGAAATCTATCTTCGGTATTTCTTTAACTATATACAACCGATGGCTGCCAACATATCAAATTGAACAATATATTGAACAATGTTGTGACGTTGATTCAGCGGAATCGTGTAAGAATCCTGAACTTTCTACTTAAAAATGAAATTTCAGAGTGGCTGTGAATTTAAGGAACTGCTGACTACAGAACGTCGACTAGTTACAAATAAGTGTCACGTTTTCTTTTAGGTTTGTTATGGGAATAGGGGCGATGGAATCTGTGTAGAATACAGGAAACTCCTTTTTAAATATAGGTGTGAGTTACAAAAGTTTTACTAAGCGATGTTTTTCTGTTAACATAATATTATTTTTTATTTGGTATGGATTATTTTATTTATATAAGATACAAACAAAAATTACAAAAAATAAGAATTCTGTTTCTGTTTACATAAGAAAATGATCAAAGAAAAGTACATCAACATACCATTTTCTCTAATTTCAAATTACACAAGTAATTTATTTATTCATTTAATTTTCGTGTTACAGTTACCAAAGTGCTTACACACGTCAACCAAGAAAAAATGGAAACACATTTTATAGAAAAAAGAACAGTACAGTTTAAAATAAACAATAATGTAGCATAAATTAAATTATTAATAAAAAATTGATAAAAATTAATAAAATACTATGAAGAAAATGATAAAACTATATAAAATATAAAAGATTTGTCAATACAAAGTTAAAACATTACAAAAATTACTATACAAAATTATAACGAATACACTGTACTGTATATATTAAAAACAATAAATAAAATGATCCAAGCAGAACATTTCTAATATCAAAATGTCAGTTGTAAAATCATGTTCAGCGAAGAAATAAAAGGCATGTTTCAATAAATATTTTTTAATTTTTGCTTTAAACAAATTAGAGTGTAGAGTGTAGAGCAATTTAATAAAAAAACTGCATTTCCATATAATTAGATCCTGTTCTAGTTTTCAGAAGTCGAAAGCAACTACAATTAAAGTCATTTTTATTTCTAATATTATAATGCTGATACTGACTTCTGCTGTGAACATTATGCGTGTTGTATTTTACAAAAAAGAGACACTGGAATATGTAAGTAGAAGGAACATTGGTACTAGAAGGAGCATAACCCAAAAGGAGAATAGCTATGAAATAATTTAATATAGTAAACAGCGATCGCGCAGGTTTAATGTAGATAGAGGCACTTAATGACTTAAGTAAATAAAGATATTTAGATATTTTGTTGCAAATATAAGTATTATGTTCGTTTCAAGTTAATTTAGGATCCAAATAAACGTCTAGAAATTTGATACTATTGGGATTATTTGTATCGTTCAGGCTACAAAGACTAAAGATCATTGTTTCTGTCTTAGATAAATTTATGGTAAGTTTATTACTATGAAACCAATTATTTGCCAACGACTGTGACTAAAGTAGATAAATTAGAATTAGATATAGATACACTGGTATCATCTACAAATAGAATACCTAACATATCAGTTCCAGAAATATTAGAAAAGTTGTTAATGTAAATAAGAAACAATAAATGACCCAGAACCGAACCTTGTGGAACTCCATGTTTTATTTATAATACAGTGGATTTAGTGGAATTATAAGCAACATATTGAAATCTGTTAATTAAGTAAGTAGAAAGTAAACAAATACTTTCTGTAGAGAAACCATAGTAGTATAATTTATTTAATAAAATTGCTGCAAAATGCAAACTGTTGAGAGCTACATAATTGAAATGTTTCCATATAGTTTGTAATTTGAAGTTTTAGCACACTTTCATAAACTTTAGCAACTTGAAGTATGACTAATATTGAACGGTAGTTGGACGTATCACTGACATTACTTTCTTTATAAATTAGTACAAATTTAGATATTTTTAATTACACTAACAAACACTACATATTTTAAAAATTTCTATAGAAAGATACAGTATAAAATTAATATAATAAATATTTTTTAGAGAAGTTATACATTGTGTCGTTTATTTATTTGTAATGTTGCCTATATAAAGTTTGAAATTTTGTTATTAAATTTTTAATTTTGAAAATTTGGAAAAATTGCAATTTTGCAACTTACTTTTTTGAAAGCTGTTGCTTTGACACCAGTTTTTTGGAACATAAATTTAAAATAAATAAATATCTGCACAGCACTTCCTTGTAGGTGAGTATGCTCAATAAATTTTTATTGCTTAACTGATTTACCTATATTCTGTTATGTATTTTTTTTGTATCTTTTGTTATAGCAAAGAAGGCCTTTAATCTCTGGAGTTGGTTCAAACAGAAAAATTTGACATTTATCACAATTTAAAAATTATATTTAAGTAAAATATAACTATGTTTTATCTATACTAAATGTTTGTTTTAATTAATTATGCGAAATAAAACTATTATTTAAAAGACCAAATTTTTTTACTGTAATCAAAAATGGCATACTGATGAGAGCTAATAAGCTCGAAACCGGTATATGTCTGGTGGGCGTCTGACGAATGACTCTAGCTGTTGCTATAGGTTTTCCAGGTGTAATTCAATGCTGGTCGGGGCATTAGCCCGCAGAGTAGTTGTTTCCTGGAATTCCGTGTTTGCAAAATATCGTTTCTCGCCGATCGCGATAAAGGGCGACTGCTTTCAATGGTGTCTACTGCATGTAGAACGCTTCGTGCCTGTGACATTTTCAGTCCGGCATGGAGTAGCGAACGGCCGATAGATGTAGTTAGTTCTACACCGCGTATCTTGGTAATTTGTTTCCATTATCAATTATACTAAATAAGTGCTGTATTTTAGTCTTGGTTTCTTTTAGGTATAGTTTCTAACAAGTTTTTTCTAAATCCTAACTATAATCTATTGTTACGTTACGACAACCACCACATATTATGCCAAAAACAGTGCCACCTAATTTAAAAAAATTTGTAGGTACATTTTGTTTTACATTTGAAGATAACATCTTTCATCGTTAGAAATATTGCATCAGCAAAATGTCAATTTTCTCTCTAGTACATGAAAACCGAGTTCATTTATATTATTGCTATATACCCGTCTCAACTGTCATTTAAATTCCATAAAAACACTTACATCCATAAATGTATTATATAATGTATAACAAATTTGTAAGTGTCCGAATTACAGGCCGTGTATAATTTTTTTCTATAAATCTCGTAAGTCATAATTCGTTTAATACCTGTAAGCGTGTAATATTCATCAATAGACTATTATCTTCACACTTCGGGTGCTAAATTCCTACTTAACGCTCTTGATATATAATTATTTCAATTTTATTATTGAATTCAAAGAAAAACTAGACAAAAATGAATCGCACGAGATGTATGCGTCATTATGACTAATATTACTTTTAGGTTATTACCTGCAGCCTGACACTGCAATGTTGTTGATAAAATTTTAACGAATTTCGCGGATACTTCAATGGTTTACTTCATTAATACTAATCCAAAAATTAAATTACGAACAAATTACGTTGCAGGCGCTTTTACTTAACCTTAATTTTATGTTAGCTTGTAATTTCGCAACATAGTTTTGTATATTATTGCAGTTGTATTTTTATTTTTGAAATGTATTTGTGGATAAACTATTCGTTTTAGACATTTTTTTCATAAGAGTTTTTTTTATTGCTTTTGGTCAGATATGCAAGCCCTTAAAGTTACGGCACTCATATCGCGGACATCCTGTATAGCATTTAGTATTTTATATGTATAAGAAAGAAGTAAATAAATACTTAATGGAATCAACATTATTGAACACAGAAGTTGCTCTTTTAATAAAACTAAACAATTTATTTAAAAATATTTGGAACTATATTCCAAAACATCTTTAGATTTATAAATTCTTTTAAGATGATCGTTGTTCATGGTGTTATCATATTGTTCTGGTGTTTTAACTTAACTGAAGGTCATTACTTTACATTTATTTAAATCGAAATATAATTTATTTTTTATGAACCAATTATAAATTTCATCAACATTCCGTTGTAATCGTAAATAATCATTCATGCTACCGGTTTGTCTAAATAATTTAAATCATCGGCGTAGATAAGACGTTCTGATTTCTGATATTTTATGTAGCAAGTTATTATTAATAAAGACTAAAAACAGTAGAGGCCCAAATTTGAGCCTTGTGGTACACTGGAGTCACCACCCCCCATATAAATACTCCCTTTTTACATATATGGATGGATCGATATTTATTATAGTTTTGATATGGATTTTTTGCAACATGCAAATCTTAGTACTTACATAATTTTATGAACCACATTTTAGATAGTCTGTATTGTTTAATCGTGAATGTGAAAGACATAAAGTAGCAAATATATTTTTAATCTGTTGAGATAATTCAATACTTTTTAATTTTAATTTTAAACCCATATCAGATATTTATAAAATAATACAAACAGTTAACTTAATTTCCTGGATAATTCTAGCAATCCATAAATTTCCAGTTGAGACAGGGAGACGTAATTAGTGTTGTCTTTGTGTTATTATTCGCCCTAACAAACTTTAAAGATTAAAGTTGAATATCCTTAAACAGAAATGTTCCGAACAGCGACAAATATCAGCTCACCCTATCTAGCCTTTGGGTATATATGTGTACCTACGTTTCTGTTACCTCTTTGTTGTGCATCCTTTGGCCCGGCTTATTAGGTAATGTTTCGTTTTCCAATTATATTAAATTAGTTTTGTTCCCAGAGATATTGTTTCCAAAACAAATTGCTAGTAACTAAACTGTACTGAAAGATAAATATATTCGGTTTAAATTACACGGTTTTCTAAAGGAAAATTTTGAAGCAAATATCCTTTATGTCCATGCCTCTATGGCATAATAACAAGTTAGAACCTATATGTAGAACACCTGCAATAGGTTATACAGCGTTAACTATAACTAAGTACAAATATTTTAAGAGGGGATAGAGAAAAATAAGAATTAACGGAATTGCCCATTAAAAAATTTCCAAACTTATTTATAAAGCAATTTTTTTTTTGAAACTATATTAAACCCTATTTATTTGCAGACTCTGACCTTCTGTCAGCCTCGAATTTAGATATATACCACAAGTTAAAAGTGTCAAAAGTAGTAACAAGGAACGGTGTTGTCACATGTATGGAATTACGCAGCTTTGAAGTACAGGGAGGTAGCACCTACTTTACATATATATATATATATATTTTAAGGATTGCTATTTGGAGAGATTTCAAGACTGTTTTCTTACTTGTTTACATTAATACTTGTAATTTCAGAGATTTTACGTGTTACGTCTCATTCCCTCGACTATATCGTCAGTTTGGAACAAGAGAGTCTTAACTCAAAATTTTCATTTTTCAATATTTAGTGGTGTATCAACTCCAAACTTTGTTTAATAACCGTCGAATGGCGCTGCGTTGAAATGTCACATCTCCAACATTGGTTTTGTGCTTTAGACAAAACTGTCACAATTAGTCGTGCTGTGACGTTTAATGAGATGAGATGAGCAAATTTTGGAAAAGAGTGTCACAAGTCGAAATAATATCAATAAGAAACTAGTTTCTTTATGTGTATTTATATGCAAAACTGTCACATCTTTAAATAGACCAGTCATTCTGATAAGTTAAGTACATTTTTTGTTTCCATTTCATACAATAAACCGTAATATTTTGCGCAGTATTTTAAATATTTTTATAATAATCTTTAAAATTGTATTTTAGTCTGCTTTAATAAAATAATTTAGTTTATTAGAAATGTATTTCATTTTATTACCTAAACTCATGTTGAAAAACTTGTAAAAAAAATATGTGAAAGAGAGTCACAACTCGGAATTATTTAACAAAAATAACAATAACAAAGTGCCAAAGACCAAAGTAAACAAAAATTACATTAAAAATACTAAGAACTATCCACTCAAACATTTTAACATGATTCAAACATTATATATTTATTTATTTTCCAATATTTAGAGTAATATTATTTATAAAACTTTACCGAGCTCTCCTGAAAATTTACATTTTTTGAATTATGACAGTCTTGTTCCAAACTGACGATATGTACACAAATACATAAAATCAGTGCCACACGTTTACCACCAAAGCATTACAACAATTGATCATTGTGGTTCAAAGAGAAATCAGCATAATATTTTGTCTACTCGGAAAACATCTTGATATTACACTGCCACATTATAATTTGCACCTGTCACACTTCCTATAAATTACGCAAAACATGTGTGAAAAATTAAATTTGTGAAGGTACTGCAAAATTAATTCAAACTAATTACCGTATACGTTATTTTTGACAGAATCTGATTCATAGACTTCTATGGTCTATGAATCTGATGCCACAGTCAATGAATTTTGCTGACGCAGTTTGCAGTTGCCATCTGTACGCCATTAGTGCAAAATGTACTTCACGGCAATACACTTTTTAACGTCTTGCTGCTGAGAAATTAAGTTCTGGTAGTACTAATAATAGCAACTATATTAAAAATAATCGACAATGTCCGCGTAAAATAATGAGTACTATAAATAATATATAGGTAACATCCAAAGTTGTTTGTTTACAGCTTTTTGTAAAAATCCCTTAGAATATTTTTTCTAAGCTTTGATTGAAGGTTGGGGAGCATGCACCTAGCAATGCAAAATGTCAAATTGTCATAATGGAGATTGATCCAATACTAATGACTGATTTTTAGTTTTAAACGATTTTTAGTAATTAAATAAAGGAATTTATGTTGGGTACAGATATTTTCCCATAACATAGTTCGCCCCTATGATAAGTGCTGTTTGATTTTCTAGAGTCAAGGGCAAATCCAACAGAGTTAGGCAATCGTGCATGATATATTTTACACAAATACTGGACTGCCGAGGGTGCATTGTAATAGTAGTAGTAGTATTCATTACATTAAATTTCAATTGTCTTGAAATAAAATGGTATTTTACTTAACACAGTTTGTGTATTCTGTTAGTGGATAATTCAGACCTGTAATGAGTGAAAATGTTGAAATTGTGGTTTTGACAGTGTGCAGCTAAGAAATGAAGAACGAATGCAAAATACTACAATTAACTGGATTAACTATTAACCATTATGTACTTACTATTATTAATAATAATTGTTACTAATAAAAATATTTATTTTCGTCTTTTCTACATTTGACAACGCTGTAAAAAGCGACAGGTAGGTAGTTGAGATTTCTAAACGGATGATTATTGTTATAGGCGCCGATTTTCGGCGGGAAAAAGGATTTTGCCCATTTCTTAAAAAATTAGGCTAGAATTCCAATATAAATTTATTATTGTCTTTTTGGCCTCTCTGAGCACGTAGTTAAAATTTTTGTACTTAGTTAACCCTTTAACTATCAACCTCAATATAAAACTGTGGTTGCTATACAATAAATAAATTGAAATATTGAAAAGTGAGACAAGTATTATTAGTGGTTAGTTAAAATGTGTAAGAAAATGTTTGCCAAATTTACTCACACTAAATCAGGTTTAGTGCATACCCGTGAGATATGATCTTATCCGGATGTCTTTTGTTAAACGTTAACAGCAGTTCGCCGAGCACATATTGATTTTCAGCTCCATAAATTAACACTATTTTAACGTGAAAATGAAAATGTCCCCGAATTAATATCAGCTTTTATCAATGATATGATAAAGATTATCTGCTCTATACAAGATATTAATTTTGCTTATCGTATTGGTAAATTTATTGGTGACCCAGGTAAACCCAGAGTTATAATAGTGAATTTCTTGCACAATTGGAGACGTACTGTAGTGTTCAACTCAAAGAAGTCTTTAAAACGTCTAAATATTAATGTTGCCCAGTTTGAGGGTTTGTCAAAGTCGTGTTCAGCCATCTGCCACTACAGCTCATAAAAATAAATACAATAATAGGTATTGTATTTTTTTCTACGAGTAAACATTTTTTTTGCATATATTTTATGACAGCATTTTTTGTGCAAAATAATTGAAAGGAATGAGAAAAAATCGGTTACAAGTTTTATTTAAAAAATATGTAGGAGTAAAAAGGTTTTCCTAAATATCTACAACGGATCGATCAATTAAAAGAAAAAGCACACCGACGTGTAGGGGTCAAAAGACCTTTAAAATGAAGTATTATTCGATACCCTTTTTCATATAAAATTTTTAATAGTAGAAGGTAAAGGGGACGCATCAGCTTTCAAATGAAAAGTTGTTCCCTTCGATAAAATTACCACGTTGTCGGTTTTGTTATTCCACGTTTCGAGAGACATATTGCTCTTTTCCTCAGAAGTAACTCTAAAACTGGAGATCAGCTCCCTGATTGGAATTTGTATTTACTGTGAGCATTAGTCAATGACATTGCAATGCATGGTTCGAAATCACTCGCTTCCAAATTGCAGACAGTTCTAAAGCCTTGTCGCGGTTGAAATTATTTCGATTTTTCTGGATTCTATTAGCTTCTTGTAGAATCTAGCTCAGAACCATGGCTTTAGATCTATTGAATACCGTGTCTCCATTCTGATGGATTAATATCGTGTTTACTATTGCAGCCTATCTTGTCAGTACATCCTCGTATGTAGTGGATAGGTTGTTGCTGTTGCTATCAGATATATTTATTCTACCTAGGTGCCAAACGTCCTCCTGAAGCTCATCCTGAAGGCTCGTTAAGTATTCCGGGAGTGGACTTCCTGTATATATTGTGTCCTAATGTAATAACAATCTTCTCTTTTCACAAGAACATCTATGAATCCTTGCACATTGTTATATCCATAAAGCCATATGATGAATGCACCGTCAACATATCTGAACCAACACATTTGTTTTAGGTATACTGACTCCAAGGTATGTTTCTTAAAGGTTTCCAATGATTTCACGTCAAAGCTCACTAGGATATTGGGGTTATACGAGTCAGCGAGAAGGATAAGACAGAAGAGCGGCAGAAGATAAGTCCTCACCCACGGTGCTTGCCAGGACAGGAGAAGGCTCTCCGAGCTGCCGGCATCGGCCGCAATTGCAGTCGAGGCTTACCGGAGAAAGGAACCCTCCTCTACGAGGCGTCTAGGCCTACAACGATGATGTGGGTAAAGAGAGATAGTCCCTCTCGACCCCGCACATCCGTGGTCATTTATCCTGCCAAAAACATTGGCGCGTACTAGGATATTATCTGATTGGAGTTGGATCTTTTTGAAATTTATTCTTTCTTGAAATCAGATCTCTATGTCTAGGTATGAATTTTTGCATAGTGTATGTTAGAAGCGCAAATTGCAGACGCAACTTCCATTTCGATTTTCTTAATAAAGTAAGTTTCTTTTTGAAGGTTCGGCTGCCTGTAGTACATGACCTATCTCAGCTCGTATTTCTTTTGTCATTTCTTCCTTTTTAATCATCTGGAATTTGGGAGTGATTTTGTCGATCCACTAGAATGTCATATACCAGTGTTCACATCAAAGATACATACCAATCAGGGAACTTCATCTCCAGTTTTAGAATTACTTCTGAGAAAGACTGTTCTGTCTCTCAAAAAACTAAAACCAGCGCCATGCATACCAATTATTATGTATAACAATCAACTTCGTGTACAATGAATATCAGGAATCCACTGCAGAGGTTACAATTATGAAAGGTAGGCAGGAAAAACTAAAACATTTCAAATGTTACAGGAGTTCAAATATCTTTTGTATTCGTATTATTTGTTTAATATTTCATTCAAGTATTCTGCCCTGTTAAGAATAGAAGTCGCTTCTAAATTTTTTTTATCATTTTTGGTTTATGAACCCAAATTTGGTAATTAGTATGCACATGTTAAAACTGAAGCTCGTATGATGTTATTTAAATCTGAATATTACTTTTATGTTATTTTTCAAAACGGAATTAGTGCAAAATGTCGTATCAATAAAAAATCTAATTTCCACTTATATGATAAAATAAGATTCTTTTAAAAGTTTAAAATTTGATGGCACAACAAATTATCCAATCCAGGCATTATCTCAGAATGAAGATTTGGCAGTTACGACTTCTATGCTTAACAGAGCAGTATTACCTAGTTGAACTATACTCTCATAGATAACGTTAATATTTTACTTAAGTTGTAAGTTGGCTATTCACTTTGTTTCCCAATTATTAATTTAGTATGCCAATAAATCATTATATAATTAGAAGATACAGTCCAGTTTCACTTCTTATATGAGAAGGAGCCAAGAATCCATCACACTTATTGTACTACAAACAAGCCATATGTGGTCGTGGCAAAAATACATATTTTACAAAAACAAAAAGTACATCAATTCAAAATCAATCAGTAACACCGTTAAACAATAGGCAGGGTAAGACACTTTAGATATAGTCACAGAATACCAGGAAGCAAATTGTACACCAGCTAATATAATTTATTACAATGTGTGGAAACCTTACGCGGGTAGCTTTCTCCGTGTTACATAATAGTGTATTAAGGCTTTACAACCCCTAAGATCATCCTGCGAGAGTTCGATTTTTGTTATTACGACAAAATAACGACGGAAATTATACGAAACGTGTTTTATTGGCTGACGAGGCGACGCTTGCTCGCAAGGAAGTAGATATCTTCAGAAATACATACGTGTGGAAAGTAGAAAAGTCACATGTATTCAAAGAACAAATTTCAGTAACAAATTTTCGATAAATCTACAGGCAGCTATGGTTAGCGGTACTTTTACTGAATCTTATATTTTATTTGATTATTTAAATGACATATTCCGTGATAGGTGGATAGAATGAAATGGTGGAGCTTTGTGGTCAACAGCACTCTTCTGATTTAGGTTCGTAATATTTTGGCCTATGGAAGTATAGGATTTACTGACTAGGATAAAAAAACTACAGAAATCTGTCAATAAAATGTGTTATTTACTGCACTGAGTCATATGATAATGCTGAACATTTCTTGAACTAGTGGCATAATCACACTACAAATTCATTAGCACAACATCTTACAGTATCTATTTATTTATCATTAAAATTACATTTCCAAAATAGCCTTTATTTTTAATTATTCCCGTTCTTACTAAAATCGTAGCAACATACGTAAAAAGGAGGTCAAACACATAAAACAAAATTTTGTATTAGTAGTTTTTTGACATGTTTTCACACGTAGAAACACCAATTCAAAATTATAGACGGAACTTTTGGTCAATGTCTGTCTGTATCTACATCATAAAAATCAAATTACGCATATTTTTTATTATGTCATGAAACTTTGCAATAGTACTGATTGAAAATGTGATAAATCTGTAAATTTTAATTAATGCTTTCACATATACAGGGTCTCCCGTTTATACATGAAAAAGACTGGAAAATACATTCTCCTTGAAAAAATAATAGGGTGAGTTCATATTAAAAAAGACACTACTACAGATATTAAATCGCCCTGTATGTTTTGTCCATACACTGTTTCTTGTAAATTAATATTTGAAATCATTTCAAGATTATTTGTGGAGAGCTGCGAAGACGGGTCTTTGGCACGCTCCTTCAGAACCGAGCAATAGTAAAATCTACACGTGGCTCTCGTATTCTGGACGGTTTTATGCAAGCTTCACTGATTTTCGCTGTCGTTGTGTGTATTGCATACAAACTGTTTTATCGTAGTGAACGGAAATTGTGTTTTAATGATGTCATGTGGATATTTATCATTCCAAACATGTTAATTATGTGAGTTAATTATTTTATCACAAAAAATCGAGCTTCATCAGTAAAAAGGACCTTGTTTATGAAGCCAAGCTTAGTTTCCTGTTTTTATAACTTTTTGTAAACGGCACAGGTGTATCGTTATCCTTGCAGTATGTTATGTACTGTAGATTTAGGAATATTTGACGCCAATGACAATTTTCCAATATTTATTGTAGGATCTTCAACAACCAATTCCAAAAATCCGTTTTTCAGCGTCAACAGTTCGAGCATGTCGCGGTCTTCCACCACCGTGTTTTGGTTTGAAGCATCTTAAGTAATCTTATAAAATAGCAGAGCGTCTTTAACAGAAGAACCTACCAGTTTGAGGTAACCTCCTATCAACTCGTATAAATGTTCTACAATCTGGAAGCCTCCTATTATGGAATCGGAAACGGCTCCAAAAGCATTTCCTATAACTAAACTATAAATTAAATACATGTCTGAAAATTTCTAAAATGCGAACACAACTGAAATTCAATATTTAACTTCTTACTTGGAAGCTCTGTTTATCCATAAGAAAGCCAGATAGAATAAAAATGTAAATGTATGTAAAAACACTGACTTATTTTGCCCGCCGTCCCCCGTATGCCTTATCATTTTTGACTAATAGTTTCTGAATACCCTGTATATACTTATTTTCCAAAATTATAAAAGTGTGTAGGTATCGAAAACCAAATAGTATACAGTGTATTAAGAAAAATGTATTTATGTTGAATCATAATGCCATAAAACTTACATTTTTGTACTTACCATTTCTCTTACAAAAAATAAATAAGTTAACTTAGAATCGATTACGTTTTACAAGAAATCAATGACGTATTGCAATTTCTACTTGCCGGGTAACATTCTTTAGAGAGATGTTTAATGAAGAAATTATTTCTAGATTTGTATCGATAAATCAGTTCGACTGGTGTCAGTCTTTTCTTTCTGTAGGAATAGAGGAACAAAATTACTGCAAAATGTAGGATTTTACAAGAAATAAAAGAATGTTTCATTAAGTTTCGTATCATTGTAACGCTGCCAGGAATCGTCTGTTCTGTGTCGAGTTTGACACAGAAGGATATTCTCTTTGCAGACGAGTCTCCCTTTATGTCTCTTGTAAAGTATTTGCCTAATCTTAAAAACGTTTCCATTAATATTGGAGTTTTATGTAAAGAAAATTCTATTTTGGTTCACAAAACTAAATTGGTACGTCGGTAAAATAATTTATTTCCTACAGATTAAGCAGCTGGTTTGAACCGGAGCTTGAAAACTTTCATATTTTTATTAGATAAAACATGTCGTTCTGATGGAAATTTGAATTATTATAAACTGTTGACGTAGTTGTACCATTAAACTATTGCTATGTAAACGTAGTTTTATTTAGTACATAATGAAGAAAGCTTGTTGACATCAAGTGCAGAGAGAATAATACTAACATTAAGACTACAACCTGCTACAACCATATATTTATGAAGCTTATTTTGGTAAAACTACAATGTAAAAACTGTTGCTGTGTAAGTGAAATTTTCTAGTGTATACTTCAGAATGTGTAAAATTTGTATCTTAATACTATAAATGATACTGCAGGAAACAACTACTCCGCGGGCTAATGCCCCGACCGGCATTGAATTATACCTGCAGTATCTGTGTGAAACAGCCAAGAACCCTTGTCGGCCACTCCACCAGACATAGACCGGTTTCGGGCTTGTTAGCCCTCATCAGTATGCCATAGGTGAGATGACCGACAATTGAACTGGCTGTTCCTTCATATGTAGTTTCACATATAAATCGAGTGCAGGTGAGATGTAACTGGTCTGCTACTTTCTGCTCGGCCTAAGCGGCTCGACTTGCAGAAAGCGACCTACAATATCGTAGGTACTTAACCGCAGACCTCTCGCCCCGAGAGCCGCTTAGGCCGAGCAGAAAGTAGCAGACCAGTTACATCTCACCTGCACTCGATTTATATGTGAAACTACATATGAAGAAACAGCCAGTTCAATTGTCGGTCATCTCACTTATGGCATACTGATGAGGGCTAACAAGCCCGAAACCGGTCTATGTCTGGTGGAGTGGCTGACAAGGGTTCTTGGCTGTTTCACACAGATACTGCAGGTATAATTCAATGCCGGTCGGGGCATTAGCCCGCGGAGTAGTTGTTTCCTGCAGTATCATTTATAGATTTAATGGAGCATCGCCCGGGGCGAGAGGTCTGCGGTTAAGTACCTACGATATTGTAGGTCGCTTTCTGCAAGTCGAGCCGCTTAGGCCGAGCAGAAAGTAGCAGACCAGTTACATCTCACCTTGTATCTAATAGTTTTACACACTGGCTTTTTAAACATTTTACACAAAATGTGATAAAATTACTAGTAGTAGTAAACTAATTAAGATCATACCTCTTAAAAATATTAGGGGATGACTTTGACGTTTTAGATTACTATGTATTTTCTTATTATGTAGTGATTTATGATTTATTAGAACGTGTTCTAAGTCCTTCATTAGAATATAGCTACTACCACTATTAATTTTGTTAAATATATTTTTAATAAAAGCATAACAATTAAAATATGTTTTATTTTATTATTGCTGTAACTGCACTGTTTATTAAATATAGCCTTCAATATTCTAGAATTAGAAAAAATGTGTTAATTATGTTCCTGTTTGCTTTCGAAATAATTTTTTTTCTAATTGTATATTTAATAAACCTTTAACATACTGCTACATACAGAGACCACAAAATTGTGTTCTATTGTGCTAAAATGTGTAAGTATTTTTTATAGTGTACCTAATTTCCAAATAACTCCCGTAATAATGATCCAATTTCGATGAGGCTTGCATCAGTTTTCTTAGATAAAAATCTAGTCTAGGATGCATTATTTTTTATACAAATAAACTAGGATATAAAACGTAAAAACAACAAAGTAAATGGGAAGCAGCGAATATATTTAATTAATTTATATACCCTCTGTTTCTGAAAATAATTTATAGTATCTTCGAAAATTTGCATCGAAGAAAGTGAAAAGTAACTGCTTATGTTCGGCCAATGTTGAAAATTTTTTATATCTGACTCAAAGTAAAAATATAAACTTATGAAAAAAAGCATCTAAAAGGAATAGTTTTTCCACAAATACTTTTATAAAATAAAAATACACTCACTAAAAAATACAAAACTATGTTACAAAATTGCAAATTAAGATCGAATTCTAGTGAAATACCTTTTAACGTAATTTGTTTCTTGTATTAGTATTACGTTACAGAACAATATTGCAATCTGATACGTAGTGATTTTCCGATTTGTTATGCCGTCGTAATAGAATTAAAGTGCACATCCCTAGCATTAACCGGGATTCTTTAACCTGCCCTTGTTGTTCTCTGGCTAGGCTCGATGAGGGCAGACCCGCTGTCGGTACCTCTAAGCCCGCCAATATATTGATTTCGGCTCTTGTTATTGGTATTACTATTTTTATTATTATATTATATACTATTATTATTTTACATTACTTTGGTAAGTGACTGTTTATAAAGAAAAAATATGTTGATATTTGCAAAAACATTTCTACCAATTTATTTCATGCGTAAATTTCTTGGCTGGCGCTCATTTTGTCAATTTGTTTGGTCGTGTAAAAATCTGTTGTAGCAATAATATAATGTTAGTGTAGAATTCAACATCTTCACAGCTGCACTGCTGATATAAGTTTCCTTTATTGTTATGTGCGTAACAGAGCAGTATAAACTCTTAACGATTTTACAATATTAACTAAAATAATGATTAATTAAGAGCGCCTCCTTTGTGTAGAATAAAATTTTACGTAATATCAAAACTCAACTTAAAAAAAGTTACAGGATAAGATGTCAACTGAATTGCTCGCCCTAGTGCCCTCTACCTTGAACAGGAAAACTGATAACATCAGCGTGATCGGCATCACCAAAAACGTACCTGTGTGAAATTTTAAAGAAATTGACTGTACTTTAAAAAAATCATCCAAAATTTGATTTTCTAAAATTATCTTACACGCCCTAGTCTGAAAAATAAATGGTTCTAGTACGTACGTACAATCTATTGCAATAATAATATTGCAATAATAATCGAACTTCTTCAAATCAATTTGAACTACTGGAAGTTCTGATTAGAAATTTCATTAGATTTGCATCGGTGAGTGGACAACACCGGGAACAACTAAGAACCAATGTTGAAATTAGATTTCAGTACGAATACATCAACAGTTCGAAATAAATCACAAAATTTGTTTTAAAGCGTGCCATTATCATTGGCCTTGAAACACGTCACGTAGAAAAAAAACTATAATGTCATTATTTTTTTACACAGCAAATTATACTTCAAACAAATTCACACCTGTCAAGTCTTTACTTTGACGTTTCGGTTATTCGCGTTTGACTTCTGAATAACTAGCATAAACTAAACTAGGAGATAAAACCGATCCGTTTATATATTTTTTAGGGTGTACGTTTATTAGAAAACTCCGTTTATTTTCAATATTGCCATGTTTTTTTGAAATACCTTGTATATTTTGCAGAACTCAACATTTTAGTTCAGATTCTATTGTTATCTATCTAAATGGTGGATTATTCGTGCTGGGATCTAACCATAACAAAATAATGTCAATGCAAATGTTACGTGTTTAGTCCATTAACTATCGTATTTTCTGGAAGGTTTGTAGAAATATATAGCGGCTCTATTTATACTATCAAATGGGGAAGGGTGACCTTTTTTGAGGATGTGATTTACTTTAATTTACGATCACTTAAAGTAATCAATCTAGGGAGTTAGCGAGATTATCTTCTTACCAGGGTTAAACCTCAACAGCTAGCAGAACTGATGTATAAAATTGTGTCCTTTATATAGGCCTGGTAATGATGTTTATACGAAACTGATTGCTACCATCGATCTATTAATTAATGTACATCGTTTGCAATACCTACAAGATGTTTCAATAAGAAGACTACAAGAGATGGCCTCATTTTGAGACTAAATGTTATGCATCTTAAAACGCTTCGTTCTCGAGATACATTGCGTTGAATTTTATTTCTTATTTTACAAAATAACCGCTAACAAAATACATCGGTATGTTGCGACTCGGAGCAAATAATTCGACGCCGATAATCATCGCATATTGATTCCAGAAGTGAAGATAGAGGGGCATCTATGAATCTTTTTGTAAAAAAAGTATAATCAAATTGAAATTTTGCAAATATTTAAAAAAATATATGTAAGAACATTCAGTTTTACCCAGGGGATACAAGAGGGCCTTGTATGAAGGCAATAAAACGTGGTGTTTCCACAAAAAAAACAATACAGAAAATAATGTTTAGATGTCAATTTATAATTTTTAAACATTGTGTCATAATTAAATTAAATAGTTTAAAAATTCGGTCAAAATTGTGTTTCATTAATCAAATTGAAATAAATTCAAAAATAAATAACGAAAATCATATTAAAGTAAATGGTCAGGTTGAAAACAATTTTCTTTGAATTAAGTTATTGTCTCTGATTTCACCATATGCGTTCTGAATCCGACGAAGTTCGTCCCTGGCGTCCACAGTACTGGTATGAATTTTTCTTTAATAAAACTCATAGAAAAAAGTCTAGTGGTGTTAGATCAGGATTAGATCGTGGAGGCGATGCAGACCTCCGCGGTCGAATCATCTTCTAAAAAAGCAGGTTTTTCAACCAATTCCTGACATTTCGGCTAAAATGAGATGGGCAACCATCAAGTTAAAACCGTGCTAGTATATTTAAATTCAGGGTAATTTCCTCCCACATGTGGGCACTCTCTGTCTCCAAGAACACTAAGAAATTCGCAGAATACAGTCGCTGAGGTAAGATGTAAGGGCCAAAAAGAGTTGTTGTAAATTCATGCTGAAAATTTCGTGGTGGAGATTGTGTGTGGGTTTTTATGTGCTCTCTCATGCTGATTTTCATCATTTTCAATTGTGTCAAGAATTTATCGAGAGAAAGCTATTCTATGTTCCTCGTCACTTGGAGGTAAAACCTGGACAGATTGTAAGTGATGGACTTGGAAATATCAACAATCTTGGAAATTCTTCTAGTACTTGTCGTGGGATCTATGTTAAATCCATGCAACATTTATGGTTAGTTGTTTTTGTATTTATTTCCATTTAATTATTTAAAGACAATGATGACTGAACTATTTAGTTTATGCGGCTATTGGGTTTATTCGATATGGGATTGTGGAGTTATGAGGTGAGCTTTTTGAGTTTGGGGGTTAACAGCTTGGGTTTTGTGATTAAAGT
The DNA here is from genome assembly GCA_025584915.1 of Monochamus saltuarius. NCBI lineage: Eukaryota > Metazoa > Arthropoda > Insecta > Coleoptera > Cerambycidae > Monochamus > Monochamus saltuarius. The sequence goes on along the minus strand of CM046721.1, from coordinate 73,267,523 downwards.
TACAATTATAGGGTTATATGCATTTAATATTGCTGAAAAGGCAATTTTTTTTTAAGTTATAGCAAAACCCTAACGTGATGGTATTAACCGGAACGTGGATTGGAAATTAGCGACAAAATGAAACCAAAAGAAATTGTAAGTACAGAAATCTTTGATAATATATATTTGTTTAAATTTAACTGTAGATGTAACTATTGTTAAAATATATACATAGTTCTAGTGTCTTACAAATGATATGATGAAAAGTTATCATTTTGTTTGAGTAAAATTGTAATAGTAACAATGAATAAACAAAACATCAAGAATTATATTTTTGATATTTTACATTTTTTCAGCACGTTTTAGTTTTCGAGGTTCCGTTATCTAGCAACACAAATTTGATCATTTTACGGTGAGAAATACGGTGACCTTAATTTTAAATCTTTTATTAGCTCTAGCAATAATGCCATGCCTTCTCTAAACACTCTGTGTATGCAAGTTCCATGAATGCAGTGATCATTATGTTGGGGATACATCGCAACCTATATTTATGTTGTAAATGGGAGCACAAAGCTACAAAGAAAAAACAGAATTTGAAAAATAAAAATGTTGGGAAAATGATTTGAAAAACAGTTCTATAATTCAAAAGGGAAATTTTAGAAAATAAAATATTATAATAAGTTTACATACTATACTGATCACTTTAGGTATATGAATACCTGCATATATACTAAAATTACTCTAATTCGTAAATTCGAGGAATTTCAGACATCTCACTCGTGGTCTTACTTTTCAATTTCAACAGGAAGTCGGACTAAATCTGATACATCCGGAAATATTACAAGCGATAACATTTCCTTTGAATAAATCTGTGTACGTGACTCACTAGGTTTTTAGAAAAATACAATCGCTCCACTTCTATAAACACTAAAAGGAAGCATTTGAGAATCAGCATATGCGACATATATGCAGTAATTTAGATTTTGAATTTGAATTTTGAATTTATTGAAAGCAAATCATTGTGTACAGTAGACAATAAAGTATTACCAGGGTTTCATAATATTAATTTATACAATACAAAAAATAATCAAGGCTAAACTAAACAACAAACATAAAAGGTGAGTGATTTATATGAAAATATTGGTTTCGAATTGTGACTTCTATACACATTCAAATTAATTAAAATTTTCTCTTTTTGATATTTTTTAGTTTAAAGGAAACAGTGATCAACATTTTCTGAAGAAATGTTAAAAAAGCGAATTGATAACTTGATACCTACTTGATCGACTTTTTCTTTTGACTAAATATCAAACACGTAAATAGAAACTAAGTATCAGAGATAAATAGAGATACGTTTGCACTTGTGATGGTCTTGTGCAAAATTTTCTGATGGTTATACATATTTATGCACTTAGTTTACTAGTGCAACTTCTTTTGATTATTTGTGCTCTAATTTAATAATTATTTATATTTATAGCAACTTATCATTTTAGAATGACTTTACTATTGTAATATAAAGTGTTCTACAAACTCTACGACATATGGTAGCTGCGTTAATGTCAAACAGTTTTTCTTACATGAACATAGATTCGATTGGGTTTTATTAAGAAGTTACAAGCATATTAAAACATATAATTTCATTTTTTTATTGTTTTAGAAAGGTATTGTAAGCTAATATATATCAAATCTCCTACAATTCCTATCGATGAAATCATATGTATGTTATCTGATACCAAACTATTGAGACAATATGAAATAGCAGCTTTAATACTTATGAGAATTTACATGTTTATTTAGAAAACCATAAAATAGAATAGAAATTATTGTTGTTATAAAAATTAAAACATAGTAGAATTATACAAAATAATATAAAAATTGACAATGCAGAGCATATAAACAGTTATTGTAGAGTAAATTAAATAAATTACCATTTTTGAAAAAAAAAAAATAGTTAAAATTCATTAAATATTGGGACATGATATCACATTTTTGTATAGTACATAAACAAAAGGACTTAAACCAAGATTAAAGTATATAGAAAGAAAAGAAAAGATCATTTAATAACATCATACACATATCAACATAAGTCAAGTGAAGATAATTAAAATATTAGTAATTTAAATAAATAAAATTAGTAAAATATTTAGAAATGTCAAATAAATATCATAGACAGGGACAAATGTCAAGTCTAAAGTTGGCTTCACAAGGGATATAACAATGTACATAAAAGAGTAATATTGAAGAATATTTAATAATTAGATATAAGGAAAATTGTAATAACATTAAAAATTTTGTCATAGTTTTAAGTAGTGGAGTGAAAACATAAAAAAACAGTGCATCGAAAAACTATATAAGATCATATGTATGGACCATAATATGTGTGCAAATTTTACAACAAGGCATCAAGTTATCAAATTGGTAGAAAAAGAGTGGAAAAACAAAAGTTTGTTGATTAGATACGAAAGAATGAAAGAACGAGCAGCGTCGGTTTTTGAACAGAGGTTCCAGAAAATGTAGAAATTAGCAAGAAAAAGTTCAAATAATAGTTAAAAGTTATACTCACGTTACAAGAAAAGTGTCTAACAACAAAATCAACAGAGATCCAGGTCCAATTTAGAAATTTGGCAGTACCATATAGTGGGAAGAACCAGCCATCAATACCAGAAGCCCAATCACCAGTTCAGATGGATTTCCAAAGGATTTCCAGTCGAAGTCTTATAGAAAGAAAATCAACTACAGAAAGGTATTTTATGTGCACATAAATTCACAGAAATTTACGTAAATTTTATCAGAGAAAATAAACGCTAGCTAGCTATTAAATTCACAAAATAGACAGTCACAGACTCTAAAACTTATTAAAACAATAAGTTACTTACCTTAGTATAATTAATAATCTTTACTTTTCTATTTTATATATTAAAATTCGTTATTTAATGGAACATCTGTCAAAAGGTTATGATTTGCAAATATAATACATTACCATCAATAAACATACACTAGCAGAATACCATAGAATCACGGATTTTAAGAATGTTGTATCCTATTAAGAAATTTAAAATACTAAAGATAGGCAACTTTTAATACACAACTGCCTTTAAAATAAAATTTATATGTTACCTATTAATTAAATGTTCATAAAACGTTAAATATTCTTGAATAAGTAGTAAACAAATATCTTATGAAATAAAAATTGTCCATTTTAAATTGATATTTATTTGAAAGTAAGATACAGTGTGTTAAAAGATTTGACTTGACGAGCGAACCGACTACCAGAGTCTAAATGTTCTCCAAGCAGCCAGGGTAATTGAATAAGCATAAAAAAATAAGATACAGGTTTGTAGTCCAATAAATACAATTTTCTTTTACACACAAAACACATAAATACAAATCATACAGAAACACAAATACAATTTCAACACAAATATTAATTGGCGCCCAACAAAAATTTCATAACACAACAATATATTAGCTTAAAATACCTTTCTAAAACAGTAAAAAATGTTACAAAAGCTAATAATAAGGAATATATGGGTAGATATTGTGGGTGTAATTCAGCGCTGGTTGGGGCTTTAGCCCACAGAGTAGTTAGTTTCACACAATATTGTTAATACCTGAAAATATATAAAAAACGATTTAATTTCATATTTCAATCAAAGTAGCCTGAAACAGATTTTAAGTGCTATAACTAAACTTAACCAAAAATTTTATTTTATACTAATAGGTACATCAAACAAATAAACCCTCAATTACTGTGTCTATAAACATGTTCATAACTCCCTTGGGAGTTATACTAAGTAGTCATAAATCCTTAACTCCCTCTAATGTATTTACAAAAATAAACCGACAATTGTCGAATTATCCACTGAAATACTTCACGAATTGTAAGAATTTTCTGTTGAACTGTTATCACTGCCTATGACCGTAGTCAAATATGAAGTTGATGTTCCACTTCTTTCATGTGACACGCCAGCCAACATTCTTGCAGTTTTATTTTTCAATTCCATGCTGTCGGCCAAATACCCTTCTGCTACAGTTGAACTTCGTCTTTCACCATGTCTCTTCAATGTCGTCATATTTGTTCCTGCATTGACCAAGGCAGTTGCGGAAGTGTTCGGCAGACAATGTTCCGTGAAAGCTTCTGGATCTGGCAAACTCAAAAAACTTACAATTTTTCTTAGCATTGTTCCAATTGTATTTTTCCCAACGAGCTGAACTGTGCTACGCTTTTCGCGATATGTTAGAAAAAATCTTTCTGAACCCGACGGACACAAAGACTTCCTCACTAGACTCAATGCATAAAACTTGTATTCTTCCACAATTGTAAATTTCTTACAGGTATGTTTCACTTTCTGAAATGTTAATGCTATAATCGAGCTCCTATCTTCAATATGATTAATCTTCATATTCAAAAGTTCTTGACCTCTACAACCCCCGAAATAACCCATAATCAGAACATTAGAACAATAAATGTGTAATTCTTATAGTTTAATGCATTATCTTATGTAGTAAATGTTCTTCATCGGAAGCATCCTTAAAAAATTTGACAATGTCACCCCAACTAAACACTTTGGATTTTTTTGGCTCATAAGCCTTTACTTTTTCGTTTGAGAAACGCTTGCAGTTCATGAGACTTTCTCCCATCGGTAATATTATAAACTGTCATCATTGATTTTAACATTGACCACTTAGTCAACAAGGAATTAGGACTGTACGATTCACACTGTAAGAAACATAAATTAATATCACTTATACTAGCATGTGGAACAATAAATACATATCTTGTTTTGAAAGTAAGCTAACATTATAGTTTCACTTATATTTTTGTTTTCAATACAGTTAACTTTCAGCACATGCGGGAATTTGTCATATTCGTATTTATACTTTGGTTCCGACTTCGTCGGTAGTAGTGCGGCACGAGCTTTCTCAGCCTTTTGCTATACATCGCCTGAAATCTCACTTCTCACCAGGTATTCATTCATTTTCACAAATTAATAAAAAGATAAACTTTCATTTACAAACTTATCTGTTGCTATATCCATGGGAATCATGCCTACTTAATTATTAAACAACTTTCGTTTAATTTTGAAAACCAACAATATTTGGTTTTCTTATTTCATTTGTAGGAAATAAAAATCTTTATCTTAGTCGGTCAGTAGTCGCGCGGTTTAAGGTGGCCATACCTGCGATTCAAAATAGTGGAATGTCGATGTAATTTTAAAGTTAGGAATTTTAATTCCCGTTAAAGTTATCAAAAAGATTTATACATTATTAGATTTGAGTATTTATATTGACAAAATGTAACGATTTTATTCTTTCCTTTTATAGAATTTTTACATAAACTTCAACAAGCAATTATTCACATTTAAAAGCCAAAGTAAGAAAAATGAACACAGACTTTTCCTAAGTTCATCCTTTATGTGCAGTAAAAAATAGTATTAACTTTTTTGTAGAAGAAAAAGGTAAACTTAAAATTATCTATCTCGATACGCACATTATTTTGATTATCGCCATATTTAACCATAAGTTTAACTATAAGTTAGATCACGTAATATAGAGTTATTGGTATTTTTTGAACTATAAAAAGTTTAGCTATTGCTAGGTAGCAGTATCTGTCAAGGGTTTAAAATCTTACTGTTCTACAGACTACTCTGCTGATACACGGTGAAGGCGCCCTTAAGGCGTCAGTACTTGAATCGATGTGGCTAGACCGGTGTGTGTTCGAGCCCCGTTCGGTAGACCGTATATCAGCTATATTCGTGGAGAGGATTGGTACTTTCTCTGCGAGTATGGTAGGGTGGAAGGATATTAGCTTGGATCAATGTGAGAGATTGATACCGGTCGACGTTTGACTACCCCTCTAATTAATGAGGTTTTCCAGGTTTCCCTCATTCCTGCACTGAATGGTGGTTAGGGTCTACCAACTTAAGTCGTTCCTGGGCGCAAATGCGGCCTGCTGAATAATAATACGCCGCCCACTCTCCCGTAGAAGTCTACAACTTCTGTGCTAATCCCCGTGATTAGAATGAGGGGTATAGATATTATATTATTATTATCTATCACGTGAGTTATTGGATGTTAATAATATCGGGTAAATGAACAATTCCTCGGGATTAACGTCCCTCGGGATTGTTGCCTTCGATAATTATCATCCTCGTAACTCCCTTGATACATAAATAATTACAATATACCGAGATATAAAAAAGTTTTGAGGCTTTAGATGTAGACAAAGTGCTGCTGCTGGGAGCCTTTGCAATGTACACCAAAACTGCGGCCAGATCTCGATTTCTCATTCTAAAGACCTCTCAGTACAATATTTCGTGCGAATCACGTTACTATTAAGACACAAAGTTTTAAAAATAATAATTTTGACACCCTGTATTTCGGAATTTATCAACTTTTGGAGTAAAGTTAATTGGGCTAGATCCTCATATATTAGCCTAAGGAATTTGTGCCTAGGGTTTTTAGATACATCCTATATATCTAATGTGGAATTTTAATCAAATAACAATAATTAATCAGTTGAATAACACATATTCTAGTTGACAGCTGACACATTGCGTTAATGTCTAAAAATGAGTCCTCTCAGTTCAATTCTGTTGTCAATATTATTAGCAAGTAGTCCATTTCTTATGTCCATGGTTGGTTTTTTTATACTGCTTTGGTCACAAAGTGACTCGTGTGGCCAACCACTACTAGTGTCAATTCACGAAGATGCCTCCTTCATAAAATTTGTTTGCTCAGGTGTGATAGTTTCAAGAGATCATATAATAGCATTATCAGAATGCTTCGCTGATCAAAACATTGATGAAACAAACCAAGCATCCCTTCAGATATCCAGTGGTTCAGATTTCTGGTATGGTAGTACGAATATCCATCGAATAACAAACATTACAAAAGTTGATTCTGTATTTTGCATAAAAGTGACTCCACCGTTTCCATCATGTGTTTACGATGGAAACAAAATATTGATTTCTGATCCCAAACAAGTTAACAATACTTATAGGGCAAGAGGATGGAGCAAGAACTGGGCATCACGTGTAATTACACGCAATTTAAATTCAACACAAGAGTGTACTGGTGCACCTGGAGCTCTGGTTATTGATCAAAATAATAGGCTAGTCGGTTTTCAAGGAGTGAAATGTGTCAGGAGTGGCAACTCAAGGACGACTGAAATGTACTATTTTAATAATTTGATTGGAAGGAACGATACTTGTACAAAGGAATCCTTTGTTATGAGTGAGAAGTATTATAACAATACCTACAAGCAATAAATTCCAGTATTTTTATTTTATTACTAGGTAGGGTATGTTGAATGTTGTTACATGTATTAAATTAAAGGCTTGATGATGAATAAATAATGAGATAATATAGTTAACATATTTATTTACAACCATATAATAATGTTGATATTACAAACTTACAGTAAGTTTGAAAGAAAGACTTTGACAAATATCCAGTTGGACAGTGACATTTACCAGGAAGGAAAGTTATTACTTTCAATCCAGGTAAATGTTAACATTCATGGAATTAGCAAAATGTTTGTTTCAAAAATACCTTAAGAAATTTTAATCATATAAAGTATTACAAATTATTTTACTACGCAACACTGAGTGAATGGACCAAAGGGTTGCGAGCCAATTAACTTTTAAAAACATCATAAACTTAATCGTACCATGCACGACTCTTCTTAGGTAACAAATCTTTTTCAAAACTTTCAGGACTTCTCTCAGTTGAAGAGGGGTACAAATAGTATCTTCTGAATCGCTCATTGTCTTCAAAAATACTTATTTGTGACAATCTATTAAAAATGCAACTAATTTAAGTTGTTATATTTGACTTTCTTAGTACCATAGTAACGATTGTCAAAATGCCAACTTGATGTTTGTTTTATCTGTAATCTAGTTATACAGGGATCTTACTACGTTAACTTCTCACGTAATTATTTTTGTTACAAAAACCGTCACTTGCATTTAAAAGGTATAGGTATGGTTATTAATAAAATAGTATATAAAACGGTGAAAAATTTGAAAAGTTTCAAAGAATGAAACACTTTCCACGTAGGTATGCAATATAATATTAAATTAAGCTTAAATAAAAAAAATTACTAAATCATTACTACACCTGGTATATATTGTTTGGTAACACTGATAACAATGACATATTACAGGGTGGATTGTTGGTTATTTTTTGCTTAAAGTCAATAGTGTATTATAATACCTATACTAGAATGTAATATTACAACTTAATGGAAACCATGTAAAGTATCAGTACTTTACCGGTTTTATGTGAAATTCATATGTACCTTTCCATTTGTTTTGAATCATTATCCTGGGTTTTACTAATGTTACTATGTAATTTTATTCTAAGATTTATATACACACATGACACATTTCAAATTGAAACAGGTCTGTAAAAATACTATTTATGATTTCAAAAGCCATGCAATTTCAAAAAACCTATATTATTTTAACGATGGTAATATTGTAAATAATCACTTAACACACAACATATGTAAAATTCACTAGATAAGGACCGTATAAATCACAATAAAAAATTTCCGCAATAAAAATTCATTTCGCGTGTAGTAAAACCCGTAAACTAATATTGAGCAATACACCAGATACCATTCCTGTTGCAGACATTGTAATTAAACAGAGATGCTTATTACTTTGCACCTTATGATACTTTTACGACATAGTTAATAAATAATTTACTTTTGTTTATGGATTTTATGCTACAAAAATGTCGTATTATCGCTTCTAAAGAAATCAAAATAGAAACCTTTTTAAAAATTGTTTAGTGGATTTGTTGCTATTATATAACTATTTTTTAAATGTCTCCAACAGGCCTCACAAAAATCTGAACGCCGGCTAAAGTGTTTTATAATATAGTGCCAATTTTGGTTGCATAGTTGCTGTATAAACATTCTTACAATATTTTTGTGACATGCTGTTTTTTTTCGAAAACGTTTTGTAACTGCTATAAAATAACAAATTGCTAGTGGGGAACAGAACATTTTCTAATTAAAACTAAATAAAAAATAGTAAACGGTTATATACTATTTTAAGTCGTTAACTACCTGAGCTAGTAAGTCTATTCAATTGTCTCTGACCTCTTTAAAACTAAGCTAACCAGCGCAATTAGCAATAAGCATTTAACAGTCTAGTATTAGAGCAGTGTTCTGTAAGTTTCCTAATGTTTCATGTACTTACCTAATCTGTTTCAGGGAAAATGGCCAGACTTCAGATATTAATCGGTTGCCAGAAATACACTTTAACGAGCTTATATCTACCCTTAATGAGAATTGTGTTAAGCTATTGAGAAAACATAAATTATCACCTTCGACTACTTTGCCTCGCCTAAAAATGTTACAAACTTGTTGAAAATGATATATAAATAAGAAGCGTTATAGCAATTTTGTAAATAATACCAAATATCACAATAATTATTTAACAGAAATAACAGCACCACAAAAAAAATTGTTTGTCTGACAAACTAGATCTATATATTCTTATGCGAATGCGAATCTGGGGTCTATTTAACCCCATCGCTCTTGGTTCAAGGTCATTCCCAGAGATAAATGAGTAAGTGAACCAAAATATCGTACATTTACGTTTTTGGGGTTACTGAATCTGAGTCCGGGATTCGTTTGACTCTATCAGGGTAGTTTCAAGGTCAAATCAATAGATAGATATACAATACATGATTTTGCAAGATCGTATAGTTTGCAAGATAAAACAAAACTTTGCAAAAATTCTTGTCTCAAGCAACACTATTTCTGATTATTATGTAGAAACACGTGACATTGTCACATATTCAAAACCTTTTTGTGTAACTTAGAGCAGAGTCGATAATTTTTGAAACCAAAAAAAAATAATAGTAGGACGAAACCCATTGGAAAAGGAATACAACAAAAATTAAAGGAAAAATAGTGGTTTTTAGGCTTTCACGGCCAGTGCTGTAATTTGATACATGGTGATTTTCTGGGTTGTTATGCCGTGACCTCGGTAACTGGTAGCTGCCAGAAACAGAGTTAAAATGCACATCCCTAGCATTAGCTGGGATTCTTTTACCTGCCCTGGTTGTTCTCGGGCTAGGCTCTGTGGGGACAGACCCGCTATCGGTGTCTCTGGGCCTGTTCATATATTGATTTCGGTTCCTACTGTTGGTATTACGACTGCTACGGTCGGAACCGTTCCTCGGATAATGGTGGTCCTCCGAGGCGTTCCGTAGCCGCCGCTGTAACTGGTCGCATCCCATTCACACATTCCAAACGTTTCTGATGGTGTAAAAAAATATACATTACTATGGTAAATGTTCTCAGAAAATGCAAAGAAACGATGCAACAAACTCGAATCCAAATTTTTTTTTAATCATTGTGTACAATTTTGAGCTATTTATTAAAATTTATACTTGAATTACTCGAAAAAGGTAAGATTCCATGTTACATTGATAAACAAAAAAATTGCAAGTCAAAATATACTACTATAATTAACAACCAAATAAGTTAATATTTAATAAGACATCTACAATATTTTTCGTTTCTTTGCATTTTTGAGATCTAAGTAGAAATAACAACAAGATTATAAACTTTCTTTAAACAGATATTTCTATTTTAATGAAATACATTTACATAACTCCAATCGGAGAGTATAATGAATTCATCGATGCGAGTATGTTTTTGATATAGATAGCATGAAGATTAATGTTAGTTTGTAAGAAAATAATGAAGCTAGCTCCATAAATTGAGCAGGTACTGAAACATATGTTGATGTTAACTATTTAATACTCTGTGAAAAAACGACACAGAAGAAAGTAAACGTTCTTCTTCGGGAATTAGGATTGGAATATTTTTCCGAAGATGATGCACTTCTTCTAGCCTACTGATATTAATTTCAAACTTACGACGACTGCTACTGTACAATATTTCTTATTCTCAAGAGTTGTTATTTTTAGCGCTTCTATGCATCGGCTACATAGTTACGGGAGTTATTGGGTATTAATATTTAGAAGTTGTCAGGTTAAGTTGACCCAAGTTGAACTCCAAATACGGATCCAGCGTCCTCAAAAATATAGACGTATGATGGTTTTGCCCATTTGCATATTATCTATATTGCGATTTGACTTACAATCGCCTTGAAGTAGACCTGATCGGATTAAATGAATCCAGCGACTGGAAAAATATATATGGACGATGGTCTGGTTCCTTTTTATTTGACTTTGAAATAACCTTTAAACTGACCTGATGGGATTAAATGAATACCGGTTTCAGATTCAGCGACCCCAAAAACATACATGTACGATGGTCTAGTCCGCATGCACATCTCTATTTCACATTGACTTTGGAATAACCTTGAATCTAGGGGGATTAGGTCAAATGGACTCTAACCTCGGATTCAGGATTTTTCTCGAAAAATATGATGTTCTGGATTTTAATTAAAAAAAAGAGAGTACTAAACAGTTTTTAATAAAAGATGCTTTACACAGGCACCCTGCTTTTAAATTCATTTACCGGGTTTCTGTAAATATTATAGAAAACACAAATAATAAATTTATTTCTGGGCAGATCCGCAATAAATTCTCTTTCGAATTAAATTGGCACAATCTCAAATTTAATCTGGAATAACAACTTCGCCGACTGCACCCCATCCAATATCATCTAAGATAGTTTTCCTATACATTCTAATTTCGTCCAAACAAATAATGGGATACAAATAAATGTTTTGAACAGATTTATGTACTCCAATATCCTCCTGTTTTATCTCAGTTTAATTTGTTGGATGATCTATCCAATAAGCGACGAGAAAAAAGACATTTAATAAGGTGCAAGTGAGAGAACAAATTTAAGTCAAATTTAGCAATCAATTAAATATTTTCAAATTTACAAATACCTTGAAGTCTAATTATTGTGCCCTTGGAAAAAGACGCCCCAGAATTTTCTGCACGTGATTAGGAAACACCTTGTATAACACCGTAAGCGGGTCTACCAAATTTGTTTTTATTATAAACTTTTTATATTTACATGCATCAGATAAAAACATAACCATGCCATCTTTTGAGAAAACACCTTTCAGGGATTGTAGACAGTTTAAAATCCGAATTACTGAGACTGCCTTCGCCCAGTCTACAGCAGATGAAAAATATTTGTTATCAAACATAATATGTAAACAAATATATATCGTAAATGAGTGTCTAATAAAATCATGGCTACCCTTAATTAAAAATATTGTGTCTTTTTTTATATTTCGCTCACTTGTTTACCAAACAAATTTAATACCAATCGAAACTACAAAGCACAAGGAACGTATAAAAATTAGGTTGCCTTCCTTTTTCTGGTCCTCGTTACCGGGTTGCCAGGTATAAACATTGAAGTATATAGGATGTGACAAAAAAGCAGGTAGTCCTATTCACTGCATATTTTTGACAACAAAATATGCCGATTTAACGTCAATATCGTAAAAAATTTTTTGTAAAACTCTTATGGTTTCCGAGTAAAAAGTTATTGAAGTTGTAGCATTTTCAAGCCTGGCAATTCCGGATATTGAAATTCGATTGCTTTTATAGATATTAACGTTTTCGTGATGCCTTTCTCTACATTAGTTTTTCAAGTGTACAGTAACTCGGAGTTAATGGATATCGTTTTAATTTATGGCGATGTAAAAATGCTTTAGCAGAACGATTTTTCTGTAAACATGTTCCAAATGCAGCTACTTTTACTGCGGTGTGCAGTGAGTGCAAGTGTAGTGCAACTTGAGAGAAATTTGAAACCGAATCGTAGAAGAGACGGATGCATGGACACGAAGCTGAATTATATCCATACCATGTACAGCGTGTCCAATCATTAATATCAAGGGATGGCCGCCATGATCTCTTGACGTTAAATCACTTAGACTTTATTTTGTGGGGATATTTAAAAAATGAAGTGTATCGCATCGAAGTGGATGATTTGCGCAAACATATCATAGTTGCTCCGAATAATTTACGATTACAAAACGAACAACAAGCAGAAACACTTGTGTTAGTTTGTAGGAGGTAAAACGGGCCTCAAAATTTGTTGTAACATCAGGTGTGTGAAAGCAGGTTGTAGCATGCCAGCGTCGCAAATCTGCGGGCCCGCTTTTACCGGAATGAAAATTTGGTTTATTTGTACGCGCCGATCGTGTGTAGAAAAATAGATAAAGAATTAGTAATATCTTTAGTTTTGGTAGACTTATTTGGGGTAAAAGAACCAAATTTACAGCAACCGATATATTGTAGACAAATGTTGAGATAGCTAATCTCTCTCTAACAATGAAATTAATGAAATATGAGTGTCTATATTTTATACAAACCTCTTTAGTATCGGCAGTTTTATTCCGGACATCCCGTATATTAATAACGTATTAGTTTCCAAAAACATTTTTAATTCAGGTTGCTGGATATATGTGGCTAATTGTACAGGGTGTCCAGCGTAACGCTCTAACTCGATTTGTGGTTATAAGTCAACGCTCTAACTCGATTTGTGTCTAGATCCATATGATAGGTATACTTATATATTTGTCCCCGTGGTTACTGAGATATAAAGGAAAATATCGGATATAATATAACTCGGTTGAAGAACTCAAGGTTAGAACTAGAGATAAAATACAGTTAATAAATAATAATGGAACGATAGAAAATGTCCTACGAAATTTATATCGACGGTATACACTGTGCACTGAAATGAACGGTGGCCATTTCGAACAGTATTTATAAAATTATGTTGTATAGATTGTATTGAATTAATTTATTATACTTAAGTTTATGATTACATATTTTATAAATCTTTAATTTTGCTTTTTTTACTATAAAAGCTAATACCATCTATTTAACTCATTAAAGTATTAGATATCAGTTTACCAGACAATTAGTTATTGTCAGAGCCACCTAGACTCAGATTAAAATTTTTGGGTGTATTTCCTAACTGTATTTATATATAAGATATATTCGACATTTTCCTTTATATCTCAGAAATCACTGGGACAAATATACAGGGTGGCGCATCCAAAACGAAACAGAGGTGTTTTCTAGCAGCTCAGTTCTATTTTGAAAAACGATCAGACCCGTCGATTTTGTTTTCGGGGACACAAAATTGGCAAAAATTACGTTTACACGTGCAGCCCCTAGGCAGGGATGGCACCACCCTTAAAATCTTAAATGGGAAGGGGGTCGAATGATACATCGCTTTAAAGGCTTTTACTAATATTTCTTTAAATAAGTACAAACTAATCTGATGTACCTATTAAAGTCTACTTTAAGCTTTTAATCAATAAATCTCCAAAACTGCTGGACTGAAATACATGGTATTTTACATCAGTATAATGGGAATTGAAAGACCTTTAAAGCGATGTATCATTCAAGCCCTCTTCCCATTTAAGATTTTAGGGGTGGTGCCATCCCCGCCTAGGGGGCTGCACGTGTACGTGATTTTATGTTAATTTTGTGTCCCCCTCGAAAACAAAATCGACGGGTCTGAGCGTTTTTGAAAAAGAGAACTGAGCTGCCAGAAAATGCCTCTGTTTCGTTTTGGATGCGCCACCCTGTATAAGTAGGTACATCATATGGATGTAATCAAAATTGTATGCTTTTTCAGAATTTAAAAATATATATATAGGATATTGCATTTAAAAAAATTGAACTTTGGTAAATAATTGTTTTAATTCGATGTTCTATTGTTTTTTTTTTCTTAGACACGTCGAATCATCTATAAAAATGACATTTTTTATAACTATGACGTTAAAGCCACAAATCGAGTGAGGTCGTTACGCTAGACACCCTGTATCTTGGTATATCTCTACCCCTCATTCTAATCGCGAGGAGAAGTCGAAGACTTGTGCGAGAGAGGGGGCGGCATATTATTATTAAGCAGGCCGCATTTGCGCCCAGGAACGACTTACGTTGGTAGACCCTAACCACCATTCAGTGCAGGAATGAGGAAAAGCTGGTAAACCTCATTAATTAGGGGGGTAGTCAAATGTCAACCGGTATCAATCTCTCACATTGACCCAAGCCACCTTACCATACCCGCAGAGAGGGTGCCAATCTCTCCACGAATATAGCTTATATACGGTCTATCGGCTGCGGGGGTCGAACCACACAGTGATCTAGTCACCTCGATAACTAACTAGTCCTTCCGATAGAATAGATGGCTTGTATAGATTACACCAATTTTTCATTATACGGCATTTCGCTTTATCTAAAATATAGTGAAAGGTTTCTTGTGTCTTCCTTGTATATGAAAAAAATATTTCCTTGTCCTTACTTAAATTTTAAATAAATTATGAATTCTCCATAATTTCTTCTACTGTGATTAATAGAGTACACTCCATATAGTTTTCTCATTGATTTAGTAATTATAGAATGCAAAACAGAATCCAAAACAACCAGTTTATTGTCAGATTATAGCATTTTGCAAAGAACTGCCTATAGCGTACCGAATACATTTTTGTCTCTTCCCGCTTTTAACAGCTTTTACTGTGTGCGGTCTCGATGCGAGAAAACAGCGCCGATAAGCGCGAGTTACCGGTAAGAAGGAAACCTGCTTCCACTTTGCCTGTACCCTTAGTTCGGATCTTGTACTATTAATTAAATATAGTTCATATGTTTTGCTTCTCAACAAATTATATCCTTTATACGTTTTTTATTGCTTTTAATGATCTTCGTCTAGACGAAGATTACCCTTTTATTTATTCGAGACTAGACATTAAGTTAATTAAACCACGATAGATGTACCTGGTATTTGTATGTATATGTTAAAATGTATTTTGTGTGTAAATTTTGTTGTTTATCAAATACATTAATCTACATTTGAACCGCGAAAGCAAAGGAGAATGGGAAGGATAATGTGGAAGGTTCCGTTAGCAGAGAGGTTTGAATTAGTTTTGAAAACATAGTTCGCCAAATTAGGTATTATGAGGGATATGTAAAATGATGTATGAAGACCAATTTTAAGTAATCTTTGTTATCAGTGATGAAGCTTCCTAAATATTAGTTACTTATATACAAAGTGTCCCGAAATTAATGCAACATAGAGCACGAGTAGATTCGTATATAGTGACAAGATAATGCGATGGAGCCAAACTTACCTTTGTGGGCAATAAATTATTTTTTTTTCTAATTTCGACATCGCTAGTCATGCCTTTTTTTAAATGGCAGGATTGTTTTACGGCTTAATGTATACCTACATCTTACTATTGAAACAATCAATTCTACTATCTTTTCTATGTTAAAAATATATGCCTTGTTGAAATCGTTAGAAGTAACGGTTTTAGAAATAATCCTATTTGAAATATTCAGTGTGCCGTGTAGGTAATACTAAACCGTCCTTTTCTCTTAACACGAATGATACTTTTTACTGAGGTTTGTATACTATTTTATTTACTATATATATCTTTTAAATGCAAGTGACGGTTTTTGTAACAAAAATAATTACGCGAGAAATTAAAAAAGTAAGATTCCTGTATTATATTGGATTACAGATAGAAAAAACGTCAATACATTGTGACAATAGCTACTTTGGTAAAAGAGGTCAAACATAGACACATAAATTAGTTGCATTTTTGATAGATTATCATCATAAAAGTAATTTCGAAGACAATGAGCGATATTCAGAAGATATTATTTGTACCTACTCCCACTCAACTGAGAAGCCGCTAAAATATGAAAAAAAAAATGTATTACCTACAAAGAGTCGTGCAAGGTAAGATAAAGTTTATGATGTTTTCAAGAGTTGGTGCTCGCAAAAAGGTGTTCATAAAGCTGTTTCTGACTATTCTGCTGGCATATTTGACCGAAATTGCCAAAATCAAAAAGCCGTCAACACTTTGGTCTATTTGCTCAATATTGCGCGTAAAATAATTTTTTAATACTTAATGTGAATAAAATTTGTGAGAATGTTTCAATGTACAACAAACCCTGGCAAATCTCACTTTCCATCTAGTTATATGTCAAAGTCAGAAATATATTTCTTTCAAGTTTACTGTAAATTTGAAATATCATTACATAATATATGGTTGTTACACAAAACTAATTTGGTTTCTGGTAAAGTACCATTTCAATTAAAAATACAGCAAAAACGTCACTTGAAAAAGTTACTCAGAATGATAAATTAGAGTGATACTGCACATCGCCATTATTTAAGATTCTGAATAAGTTTTTCAAGTAACATTTTGCTGTATTTTCAGTGGAAAAAGCACTTTATTCACAATCGGTTAGTAATATAGACATTTCTTACCTTTAAAACGGTACGGTAAACGGTAAAATGACTCATTACTTACCTTCACTTCCACGCTAGCCGGAAAAATAATTTTCCGGCTAGAAGCATGTGTCACTTTTCTCGTACCTTTCTTTGCTTTTCTCCGGAATTATTCCGTCAAGCGCAGTATCCCCAGCTTCTCGGACTTTCGGAGGAGTACAGGTTAATTCAAAATCAGACACTATGTACTTGTTTAAGCAAAAAATAAAAATTTTGTAACGGAAAGAATATTTTTTGACTTAACTGTCAAAATCAATAAACTTGTAACATTGCCTAGCAACAGTTTCATGGAGTTCTTTGTCGAAAAAAATATTAAATTATGATAACTAATTTTCTTAAAATGTTTTTAGAAGCTTGTAACTGACAGATTGTGACTAAAATAGTATACATACCAAGAGGGAAGGATCATTCCAGCCACGGCTTTTAGAGGCCAACAAAGTCTGGGCTGTAATCATCCACTTCCCCGCTAGGTATGTAATATACTATACCTGAAACCAAAACGGTATTTAACTGGTGATAATATTTCAAATAAGATTATTTCGAAAACGACTTCTACAAGGTATACCTTTTTCGGATAAAAATGATAGAAAGAACGATTGTTTCAATAGTCAGATGTATACACTAAGCAGCAAAATTTTCTGCCAAAAAGACGCATGATGTGTCATCAGTGGCGCCCTTTATTAGTGAGGTGAAAATTAGAAACAAATTTGAATTTCTAGCCCCTAAAAATCCACGGTCTTCAAAATGTATGCAAATATTTGAATATTTTTAAAAAATATATCGAAAATAAAATTTTAACTATAACACCTTTTTATCCAATAACTTTTGAACTAAGGTAAGTTTGGCTACACGGCATTATTTTGTCGTCTCGAATCTACACTTGCATTAATTTCTGGACAGCTTGTGTAAGGTATTCCAGTTAGGTAGTTTCTAAATTATGGCGAAGGCGCCAGTATTAGCAACACAAATTATATTCCTGGATCCTGTAATTTAGAGTTATTGTCAAATTCTAAAAGAGTTTATTCAAAATAGTTTAACTAAGCTGCTGGCCACTCGAACTTACACATAGAGATTTTTAGGCAAAATTTAAAGTTCAATATTTTCAACAGGAATGCAAATTTTTGAACCCGGCTTGCAAATTTTAAGAGCTATTTTTTTTTTCGAATTAAGCTGCATGACGTATATTTATCGTAGAACCATAGGTTTATTATATACGGGGTGATCAATGAAGTCATGCAAAAAATCAAAAAGTTAGGTAACAATATCTCTAGACGTTTTTGTCAGTTTTTGGATTAAGGCCCTTAGGCCTTGTACACACTACTCAACATAAAATTTGGGTAGCAAAATTTTTAAAATGCTTTAACTTGACATTGGATCGACGGCTCTTGATGATTTTTGCAGATTTGTAATGCTTATTTCACGTAAATTTTCTATGGTTTAAGCATTTTATTTGAGTGGCCAGCAGTTTAGATGTGCCGGGCAAATCTTAACCTAGACAAAGCCAAATGCTATTATGAAAATGTTTACATATCTCGCCACTATGCCTTTAAAGGCATTTTCAAAAATCTCTGTAATTTTTGAATTGTAAAATTGATGAACATATGGGGTTAATTGTTCAACATTAGAACACACAGTACCTATTTCAAATTTTCTACGGTGGTGTTTGTTTTTGTAATAAAATAGTTTAGTAGCAGGCGCGCAAAATGCAGTGATTGTGATTTGGAAAAACATGGCTTCAGTGGGGTTAGTTTTCTCTGACGAAATATTAATTTCCCTGCCTGATGACAATGATGCCTCTGGTAAGGATAGTGGAGAAGAAGACGCTGTTGCGATGAATAACTTCACTGGATCACAACTCAGGGCAGATGCGGAAGTAAAATTGTCAGAAACAGAATATAACCTTGAGTAACGAGGAGTAGCACAGCTATCTCTAGCGGCCATTCGCTACTCCGCGCGGGACTAAAATGCCACATGACGTTCTACATCGCACTAGAAAAGCATTGAAAGCTAGCAACCTCTATCGCCATTCTGCAATAACGATATGTTGCAAATATGGAACTCCAGGGAACAACTACTCTGCGGGCTATACTTGGAAAACCTATAGCAAATAGCTAAAGTCATTCGTTACCAGTTTACCAGACATATACCGATTTCGAGCTTATTAGCTTACATAGATACTGTATGCTATACGTGTGGTAAGCGACGAATAACGTTAGCTATTTTGAGTCTGTCTAACCCGGCAGTAGGGACCATGAGTAACGCGGAGCAGCACAGCTATCTCTAGCGGTAGACTCAAAACAATGTTATGCTAATGTTATTCGTCAGTTATTTCTCCTATGGTCTGGTGGGCTGCTGACGAGTGACTTTAGCTACTTGCTATAGGTTTTCCAGGTGTAATTCAATGCTAGTTGGGGCATTAGCCCGCCGTAGTTGTTTCCTGAAATTTCGTATTTGCAGAATGTAACCAATTAGTAGAATATGATGGTGAAGATGATCTATCACTTTAATTTTTTATGAAAACGCAAAATATAAATAAATCAAGCTCCGAATTTCTGTCAGAGACAATAAATGGTACTTTCTTGTAATAAGATATTTTATAGACATAGCTAAACAAAATGCTTATCGTGTTTATAAAATCATTAATGAAAAGTTGGATTTTACGAAATTATTGACTATAGGAGCTCCACGAAACTGCTGGCAGTAACCCAATCCTTTTCGTAATATAAGTATTGCTGTAAATGTAAATACATTATTTTGAAGAATATAAATAAAGATAAGAAAATAAACCAATATTTAGTAGAATAATAATTACTGCTTATAACTTTTTGCAGTTAACTTGTTGCGTGTAAACATATTTAAAATAAAAAGGGACTTTATTTCTTATTACATTCAAATTATTATAAATTTTGAAATGAAATTTCACTTTTTATTAATTATTTTTCATACTGTCACGGATTTCCCAATCCGTCTATTTCTTAATCCCAGAAAAACAATCCGTTAATTAATCACTTCTTTATTAACTACTCAGTACACTACTGACTATTAATTACAGGTCAACTAAACACTTATTTAATTAATCGCTATCTAAATCGCTTTGATCTCTCTAACTAAACACTTCACTTCAACACTGTAATACAAGACTAATACAAGACTAACTAACTCGGCCGTTTATTCTTCTTTTATAGACCCAACGAATGTTCCAGGTATTTTCTAGCATATCTAGACCCATTTTCTCGAGCGACTGGAACGCTTCTCGTCGTTTTCCCAACATTCTAGTAACGCCTCGATTCACGACATGTTGTTTGTTTACCAGAATGGCGTAGTGGCGATCGGGGCAATCTTAGGCAATTCGCGGTGCCACAGTCGTCGGTTTGGGAGTGAGTGGGGCAAATTCCGTGACAATACGTTCATATTTTGTTCGACGAGAATTAGTTTTGGTAATATTTTGTACCCTTTAGCAAAAGAAGACAGATAATTGAAAAAGAGAAATGAGAAAAGCCAATTTTTGCAAAAGAAAGTTTCCAGGTAGTAAGAGTCATGGAAATGCTTAAAGTTTTCTGCGTATACTGCAAAAGCAATATAATACTTTTATAAATTTATTTTTTTATTTGCTTTTTATATATGCTTACTTACCTTTCAAGTGCAATATTAAATTTTTATGACTGAAATGTTTTTTTTATTAAAATATACCAAATTACTTTATTTATTTGAATTTTATTCATATTGTTTATTTAAGCTTTCTTTCTTTAAACTTTAATATATATTCCATACTTTCATTAAGCTAGTAGTCACTTGACTATATTTATACCGTAAAAGATTCTGAGTAAATTTTCACTCAAAATCAACACAATTGGTTGTTGTTGTTTAAACGAGACTACACCCGATTTTATTAAAATAATAACAGTTTTCGTTGAATATTGTTGATTCCGTTATTTGCTAGATAAATAAGTCTTTTATTAGTAACAATGAATAACTTTTGAGTTAGCTTACTGAACTATGTACTACTACAAACACCAAAATTGAGTTATATTGTCAATAAGTTTCGTTGTTTTTTTCCAAAAACCACTATCTGACAAAAAATTGTGTTGATAAACTCATTTCCTTATTCAAATGTTTAATTACTCAAAATTTAGCACCAAAATAATTTCATTTATAAATGAGTTTGGCGTTACTCAATGATATTTTTTACTATGTAACTTACTTTTTAATTAAAAAAAAATTTAAATATGTACGATCACCATAAAAAGTAATTAAAAATGCAAACTTTTTCTATTTTCTAAATTATTACAAACTTTTTGGTGTCATATATAATTAAAACAAATCTTCTTGTTAATTTTATGAACTCGAACATTATTTGTTATCGGCCGTAAATAAGGATTCTTGTTAATTATATTCAAAATTCAACACCAAAATAATTTCATTCATAAATGAGTTTGAGGTTACTCAATGATTTTTTTTACTATGTAACTTACTTTATAATTAAAAAGGTGTAAATATGTACAATCACCTTCAAACATATTTAAAAATACAAACTTTTTCTATATTCTTAATTATTACAAACTTTATGATATCATAAACTATCTGCTCACATATAATTAAAACAAATTTTCTTATTAATTTTATGAATTTGAACATTATTCGTTATTGGCCGTAAATAGGGATTCCTGTTAATTATATTCCGTGCAGATTTGCTCTAAGTTTGCAACACACAGGATACAGTGCTTTGTTTCAAATTCTGATTGAGACAACATATCCACACAAACTGTGCCGAATAGGTATGTGCCTGCTCTGGAATTAGACAAGATAGCTTTCTGTAATGTAGTTACAGTTGTTAGGCAGCTATAGTAGTGGATACGTAAACTGCCAGGATTTGAAGCGCCGAAGTAACTACCCAGTTGAATTTTCTAACGTCAAAGGCTTTCTACTATTACAGTCAAATAAACTAAAATATTTTTAACTTGTGCAAATACAACCACAGGTAGAAATATTATCTTTCTAAAATACTCAGGGTGATCCAAGTTTTAATAGCTAAATTTGATTTGTGGGGTATATGTAGATAGATTCTATTTCTAAAGACATAATATGTGGAAGAGCGAGGAAAATCGAACGGCGCCACCAGTTATCTAAATCTATGTAATACTTTTTTTTTATCCTGTTAATAAAGACATTATTATTATTATTATTATTATTATTATTATTATTATTATTATTATTATTATTATTATTATTATTATTATTATTATTATTATTATTATTATTATTATTATTATTATTATTATTATTATTATTATTATTATATAATTTGTAAAAATAAAGTTTGATATGCAATATCATATCATGTTACCTATACAGGGTGGTCCGCTTTCGAAAGTGGAAACTTTAGAGGCAGTCAGAGAACCACAAAATAATGAAATTTGGAACCTTTGAATAGGTAATCTAGATACAGATTTTTGCGTAAAAAATATTTTTCTTCCACCAGTGGCGTGCGTACGGACAGATCTTCGGAAAATTTTAATGAAAAAATTGGTACGCCAATGTTTTTTTCAGAAACAAAAACTATTTCTAGAATCCTTGTTCAATTTACAACAGAAAAAGGCTTCTTATTTTTTTGTGTTTGACACATCGTTTGCCAGCAAAAAATTACAATTCTTTAAGCAACTGGAATTCAAACAAATTTTAATCTGTCGTAGCAGGCCATGAAACAATTAGCTACTGTGAGTGTTTTTGCATTTTATAATGACAGTTAATTGAATTGTGTCAGGTAATTTAATTTCGAGTTATTGTTAACATTGTTATTAGAGTGTTGTGTAAGTATTAAGCTGAAAAATGATTTTTTCTATCAACGAATATGCAGATATTCATTTTTGCTACGGATTTTGTGATGGAAATGCAGAAGCGGCAATTCGTGAATATTATAGACGCTATCCAAATAGAAGAGTTCCAGATGCTCTCGTACTCATCAGAGCACATCAGAATTTTCGTAACTTTGGCCTGCGTGTTAATAACGATCGCAACAAAAACCATCGATATAATATTCAGAGTAATCGTATACTACATATTTTTGATAACAATCCGAGGCTGAGCTCTCGGAAGGCAGGCACCTACACATTCCTAAGTCTAAAATATTACGAACATTACAAGATGTCCACAGACATGCATACAGCTTGTTCAGGATTTGCACCCTGGTGATGATAAAAAAGAATACGATTTTTCCAGTGGCTTTTAAACTCGACGGAAGAAACTCCTGACTTTTTACATAAGATGCTTTGGACGGACGAGTCATCTTTTACCAGACATGGGGTAACAAATTATCATAATATTGTGACCTCAAAATTAGGTTATCGTTGAGACACGTCACGTAGACAAATAATCTTTATTGTCACTCTTGATAAATACAAGAAATCTGCTTCAACAAATTCACAACTGTCAAATACTTTACTTTGACGTTTCAGTCATTCGCGTTCGACTGCTCAATATAAACTGACTCAGCGGCCGAGAATGATCTGCTTATATAGGTTTTTACAGTTCTCGAAGTTTCTAAGATTTCGAGAACGTGTCGAGAAACAAATAGAATATAGCCTGGAATATTCCGGAAAACGTCAAAATAAAGGCATCACAAAAATTATAAATTCTAACATAAACAGAAACGTAATTTACAAACTAATGAGGTAGGTGAGCTTCAATTATAAATTCTAAGGAAAACAGGAACATAATTAACCAACTAAAAAGGTAGGTGAGCTTTCGTAACATTGCCCCCCTCTTAGAACTGATCGTCCCGATCAGGTTACTCCATTGTCCGCATGGCCTTCTTGATAAGGTGTCAAACGATCGATGTGGACAATCTTCATCTTGGCTTGGGGATTCCTCTGGATCCTGTAAACTACGTCATTCAATCGTGACACGACAGTATAAGGGCCTTCCCACGATTTCTGCAGCTTCGGAGATTTACCCTTGCTTCTTTTTGGGTTATACAGCCACACTTTCTCAAGCTCTTGAAACCCGCTGCTGTTGGCACGCAAGTCGTATCTGGTCTTCATTCTGTCGCTTTCTATTTTTATCTTCTCTCGTACTTCTTCATGTACCATCTTTATTCGATCTTTCAGATGGCTGAGATAATCATCTAAGTTTTCCTCGTGTTGCGGTCGATTCATAATTAGATCTATGGGTAGCCGCAATTCTGTGCCGAAAATCACGTTGGCTGGTGTTTTACCCGTGGTCTCATGAATTGCTGCTCGGTAAGCCAGTAAAAATGGAGGAAGACAGGTATCCCAGTTGGTCTGTTTCTCGTTGACGGCCGTTCTCAGGAAGTTTTCGATGGTGCGATTGAATCTTTCCACCATTCCATCTGATTGCGGGTGAAGAGGTGTAGTTCTGGTTTTGTGAATGCCTAGCAGCTCACAAACGTTCTGAAATACTTCCGACTCGAAATTTCGTCCTTGGTCGGAATGGATCTCTCTGGGCACCCCATAACGACATATCAATTTTCGAATAAAGATTCGGCTACGGTAACAGCTTCTTGATTAGGTAAGGGATATATTTCTGGCCATTTACTGAAGTAGTCCATCACTACCAAAATATAACGATTCCCACTGCTGCTACGAGGAAATGGTCCAGCTATGTCAATAGCTATTCTCTCGAATGGAGCTCCAACATTGTACTGCTTCATCTGTCCTCGGCTTCGAGTCCTGGGTCCCTTACTAGAGGCGCAGGTATCACAACGTCGGCACCATTCTTCCACATCGGACCGACTGCCAAGCCAGTAGAATCGTTCTCTAACTTTATTCAGAGTTTTGTTTATTCCAAAGTGCCCACCACCTACTCCACTGTGCAGTGCTTGAAGAACTTCTGGAATTCTTTTCTGGGGCAGTATTGTTTGATAGATCTTTTCTTTGCCGTCTGGGCTCTCCCAGACTCTTTTTAATAGGCCGTTCTCGATGGCTAAAGAATTCCATAACGCCCAGTAACTTTTTAGAGATGGTGACTTATCAGCAATGTCCTGCCAGGTGGGTCTGTCCATGTTGTTTATCTTCCATTGGAAAATTGGTCCAAAATCCGGGTCTTCACTTTGTTCTTTAGCAATGGTTTTAATATCCCAATCCTCTGGACACTGGATGGTAGTTCTTCTACAAAGAAATTCATCTTCTTCCCTCACTTCTTGTCGCACACAATGTTTACAATTTGAAGGACATGGTCTTCTGGATAGAGCATCAGCATTACGATGGTTAGATCCTTTACGGTGTTCAATTTTGAAGTCATACCTTGCTAAAGTAGGAAATCACTTTTTCTTGCCCATTTTCAATTTGTGATAATATTCCTCCAATTCCAATATTACTAGCATCCGTGTCAACGATGAATGTCTTTCCAGGCTTAGGATATGACAGAATCGGAGAAGAACACAAAGCTTCTTTTAATCTCTGAAAAGCTTGTTGACATTGTTCCGTCCAGGTAAATGGCTGATTGTTTTCTGTGAGTCGATGTAAGGGTTTCGCAATCTCGGCGAAATTTTTCACAAACTTGCGATAGTAAGTGCAAAGTCCAAGGAAACTCCTTAATTCCATGTTTGTCTTTCGGTACTGGCCATTTCCAGACGGTTTCAGTTTTCTCTGGGTCAGTCTTCACTCCGTCAGAGGAAATAATGTGTCCTAAATACTTGACTTCCTTTTGAAAGAGCATGCACTTCTTGGGACTTAGCTTGAGCCGGGCTTCCCTCAACTTTTGGAAAACTTCTTGGACATTCTTCAAATGATCTTCAAAGTCTTTTCCCAGTATTATGATGTCATCAAGATAAACGAGACACGTTTTCCAGGTCATTCCTCGTAGAATGGTTTCCATAAGTCTTTCAAAGGTGGCTGGTGCATTGCAGAGACCAAAGGGCATAACGTTGAAGTGCCACAAACCCGTACCAATGGAAAAGGCGGTCTCCTTTTTAGCATTTGGATGAAGCTGCACTTGCCAATAGCCACTCTTCAGGTCTAATGTGGAAAACCATTGAGATCCAGACAGTGTATCCAGGGTGTCATCTATTCTTGGCAATCGATAACTGTCCTTCTTAGTGACATCGTTTAGTCTTCTATAATCTACACAAAATCTGGTAGAGCCATCCTTCTTCTTTACCAAAACAACCGGCGAGGTCCATGGACTCTGGGATGGTTCAATGACTCCCTGCTGCTGCATGTCTCTCAACATCGTGGATACCTCTTCTTGCTTTGCTAAAGGAATCCGTCGTGGAGCTTGTTTAATTGGTGTGGTGTCGCCGGTATTTATTCGGTGTTGCACAAGATTAGTTCTTCCAACATCATCTTCTGTTAATGAGAAAAACATCTTGATAACGCCTCAACAAATCTTCCAATTTTTGGACCTCATCGGCTTGTAGTGGGGACTTGAATCGGTTAACAAGGCCCTGAAGAACTTCAGGTAGTTTTTCAATACTTCGAGATGTTGTTGATGGTTCTATATTGCTGAAGACCGATCCAACTGTTTGACAAACTCCCAAAGGTTCACCTTTCTTGATCTGTTGTGGGTAGTCTTTCAGATTTAGCATTCTGACCAATACCAAATTGTTTTTCCTTTCTGTTAATGTCTTTCCAGTTAGTATGCCCTTCCTATACAGGCTGTTCTCTTGCTCTGGTTCTACAATTACAGTTTCTTCAACTGCCGAAGGACTGCTACAAATAGCTTCAATTACAACTTCTGAACCTGCTGGAAGTTCTATGTCTGCTGACGCTTCCACAGTTCTAATAGGAAGGTTTCTGATTTCGGGAAACTGCATGATGATTTCTTCATCTTTGGTCTTCAATGATCTTCGAGAAAGGTCCAGCACAAAATGATGTTCAGTCATGACATCAAGTCCAAGAATGACATCATCAGTTATATCTGCTACTAAGATGTTGTGTTGGAAAGTGGTTGTCCCCAGGGTTATTCTAGCTAGATGGATGCCTTTCACTAATATGACTTCTCCATTTGCTGTCTCCAAGATGTAGTTCCGGTCTGGCTTTTGTATTCTGCAGTGAGCGACGATGTTCGGTCTCACTATGGTGTGACTAGAGCCTGTATCAAGGACCATTTCACAATCCCGTCCGCATATACGCCCTGGTACTACCAAACTCGTTCCATTATTTTGCAGACGGGTTACCTTGATCCTAATAGTTGGTGGGGCTTGGTACCGTACCCGTACCAATGGAAAAGGCGGTCTTCTCTTTATCATTTGGATGAAGCTGCACTTGCCAATAGCCACTCTTCAGGTCTAATGTGGAAAACCATTGAGATCCAGACAGTGTATCCAGGGTGTCATCTATTCTTGGCAATCGATAACTGTCCTTCTTAGTGACATCGTTTAGTCTTCTATAATCTACACAAAATCTGGTAGAGCCATCCTTCTTCTTTACCAAAACAACCGGCGAGGTCCATGGACTCTGGGATGGTTCAATGACTCCCTGCTGCTGCATGTCTCTCAACATCGTGGATACCTCTTCTTGCTTTGCTAAAGGAATCCGTCGTGGAGCTTGTTTAATTGGTGTGGTGTCGCCGGTATTTATTCGGTGTTGCACAAGATTAGTTCTTCCAACATCATCTTCTGTTAATGAGAAAACATCTTGATAACGCCTCAACAAATCTTCCAATTTTTGGACCTCATCGGCTTGTAGTGGGGACTTGAATCGGTTAACAAGGCCCTGAAGAACTTCAGGTAGTTTTTCAATACTTCGAGATGTTGTTGATGGTTCTATATTGCTGAAGACCGATCCAACTGTTTGACAAACTCCCAAAGGTTCACCTTTCTTGATCTGTTGTGGGTAGTCTTTCAGATTTAGCATTCTGACCAATACCAAATTGTTTTTCCTTTCTGTTAATGTCTTTCCAGTTAGTATGCCCTTCCTATACAGGCTGTTCTCTTGCTCTGGTTCTACAATTACAGTTTCTTCAACTGCCGAAGGACTGCTACAAATAGCTTCAATTACAACTTCTGAACCTGCTGGAAGTTCTATGTCTGCTGACGCTTCCACAGTTCTAATAGGAAGGTTTCTGATTTCGGGAAACTGCATGATGATTTCTTCATCTTTGGTCTTCAATGATCTTCGAGAAAGGTCCAGCACAAAATGATGTTCAGTCATGACATCAAGTCCAAGAATGACATCATCAGTTATATCTGCTACTAAGATGTTGTGTTGGAAAGTGGTTGTCCCCAGGGTTATTCTAGCTAGATGGATGCCTTTCACTAATATGACTTCTCCATTTGCTGTCTCCAAGATGTAGTTCCGGTCTGGCTTTTGTATTCTGCAGTGAGCGACGATGTTCGGTCTCACTATGGTGTGACTAGAGCCTGTATCAAGGACCATTTCACAATCCCGTCCGCATATACGCCCTGGTACTACCAAACTCGTTCCATTATTTTGCAGACGGGTTACCTTGATCCTAATAGTTGGTGGGGCTTGGTAGCACCTAGCCAGCTTTCGCCCTTCAAAGCTGACTAGCAGGCGTTTTCCTGGTCCTGACTAGATGTATTCTTAGGGCATCGATTTCTAAGATGCCCTTCAACTCCACAATTCCAACACTGAATGGGTCTTCTCCTGCTATATACAGTGGAATTAGTACGGTCATGTTCTGGCTGGAAGTTATTCATTAAATCTTGCAAACTCTTCATAAATCCTTCAAGGTTATTTTCACTTGATCGTTGTTTACTAGTTTGAAACTTAACTTGTCTTATTCTGCCTTGACTGTTTCTGGAAGCCTGTCGGGCGGCTTCAATTTCCAGTGCCTGGGCCAGAGCTTCAGATATGTTTTTATGTCTGGCTAACCTTAACGCTTGGCTGATCTCGGAGTCTCGCAGGTCATCAATGAAGCTACTTATTGCTAACTGTTCTTGGAATTCTGTCGGTGCGGTGGGGTAAGCTAGCTTCACCATACGTGCTATATCCGCCTCAAACTGCTGCAGAGTTTCTTCGAAACGTTGTCTTCGGCCTTTTAGTTGTGCTTGGTAGACATGTTGCAGATGGGCGTCGCCATACCTCATTTCCAAAACAACCTTCAGCATTTGATAGTCCTTTTGTTTATCGTCAGCTAGTGTTCTTAATATCTCCATAGCTTCACCCCGCAGAGCAACTATAAGTGATGTGGCTTTTTCTTCTTCTGACCAGTTATTTACCAAGGCAGCTGCTTCAAATTGTTTTAGGTAAGTGCTCCATGACACCTTTCCATCAAATGTTGGTGGCTTCACCTTGACGATGGAAGAAAGCTGCTTTCAGTCTTAATGAGTTCCCTCGCGGACAACTGGGATTTTAGATTTGTAACCTCGTGTTCTAATTTTACTATATTTTCTTCTACGATTTTTGTGACTTCATTCTGTAGCTTGCCAACACTTTGTTCTACGACTTGACTTTATCTTGCACCTCACTTCTCAATTGATTGATTTCGTCTTCAACAGTCTCCTCAAATTCGTTAAGTTTCACCTTAATTGTTTCTTCCAACTTCTTATTGTTTTCTTGTAAACTGGTTTTCATTTCGTTTCTCAATTCTTCTTGACTACTTTCCATTTTCTCTAAACTGTTCTTCACTTCCTCTTGATTGTACTTCATTTCCTTTTCAAGTCTTCCTTCATATCTTCTTGACTCTTCTTCATTTCTTCCTTCATATCTTCTTGGCTGCTTTTCATATCTTTCATCATTCCCATTATCTGTTTGAATGTGTCCTCCATTTCCGTCGCTCTTGATCTCGTCACTGGCATTCACTTGTCTACTCCGAACGTCTTCTTTGCGGAACGTCACACTTCTGACACCAATGTAACCTCGAAATTAGGTTATCGTTGAAACACGTCACGTAGACAAATAATCTTTATTGTCACTCTTGATAAATACAAGAAATCTGCTTCAACAAATTCACAACTGTCAAATACTTTACTTTGACGTTTCAGTCATTCGCGTTCGACTGCTCAATATAAACTGACTCAGCGGCCGAGAATGATCTGCTTATATAGGTTTTTACAGTTCTCGAAGTTTCTGAGATTTCGAGAACGTGTCGAGAAACAAATAGAATATAGCCTGGAATATTCCGGAAAACGTCAAAATAAAGGCATCACAAAATTATAAATTCTAACATAAACAGAAACGTAATTTACAAACTAATGAGGTAGGTGAGCTTCAATTATAAATTCTAAGGAAAACAGGAACATAATTAACCAACTAAAAAGGTAGGTGAGCTTTCGTAACAATATCCATATTTGGGCACATCAGAATCCTCGAGAAATTCGGCCAAGATCATTTCAAAATGAATTTTCCGTAAAAGTTTTGTTGGGCGTTATTGATGGTAAAGTTTGTGGTCACATTTCCTACCCCCAAGGTTGAACTCGGAACTGTGTATGGAGTTTCTTAACAATATCTGCAGGACTACATAGAGGATTTACCCATTAATTTAAGATATGAGAGTTGGATACAACTGGATGGAGGTCCCCCGCATTTTGGAAATAGCTGTAAGAGAATGGCTCAATACCAATTATCCTCTACGATGGACTGGCCGGCTAGGGAGGTATGACATGATTAATGACGTGGATAATGTTATTGGACCAGTGGCTTGGCCACTCAGGTCACCGGATCTTAATCCGTTAGACTTTTACGTTTGGGGCACTATTAAAGATAAATTCTACGCTAATCCCGTATTAACGAGGGAAGATTTAATTTTAAGAATTCAATAAGCCTGCAATGATTTGAGGCGAGATCCGCATGAAGTATTTGCTGTAATAAATGCGTTGGTGAGAAGATGTCGAAAACGTATTGAGGTGGGGTGGGTTTCGAGAAATTTTTGTGATTTTACCCTTAATTTTCTTTCTTTTTGTTATTGTTGTTGAAAGCCACTAATTAAATTTATCATTTTCGTTTTTGTTTACTTAATTGTTTCTCAGAAATCATTAGGTAATTTAATTTTTTACTGGCAAACGGTGTCAAACGAAAAGGGGCTTTTTTCTGTTGTAAATTGAACAAGGATTCTAGAAATAGTTTTTTTTCTAAAAAAACATTGGCGTACCATTTATTTCGTAAAATTTCCCGAAGATCTGTCCGTACGCACGCCACTGGTGGAAGAAAAATAATATTTTTTAAGTAAAAATATGTATCTAAATTACTTAATCAAAGATTCCAAATTTTATGTAAATATTTAGTTTTAAAAATATTAACAAATGTGGATTTTTTGATACAAATTTTGACACCCTGGATCTTTGTAACGAAGCATTTTTCGAATATAGTTTGTATTATAAACTATACTGATATTATTTTGTGGTTCTTTGTCTGCCTCTAATGTTTCAGCTTTCGAAAGTGGACCATCCTGTATAATTCGTGAAATAGTATCTTTTTAAAGATTTTAAATGAAGCATTTTTAAACTAGGAAATAACTTATATTAACTATTAATATAAGGATATGCAAAATTTAATATATTTAAGATATATCGACTTTGCATTGAAAATGAAGGGGGTCATATTGAACCATTTTTATAAGTTTATATCTTCTGTGTTACATACCTCTCATTTAAATTTTTTAAAATATATCATATTTCATCAGTTGTTATATGATGTGATAAAAGTACAGAAAGAAAACTATACTAATATCAAGAATAATACATTTATTACAACGCTAGCTAGTTTCACTACTCCACAAGTATAGTAATACCTATTTTATTGAAAGATTAACTTATTCTTGTATAACAAGATTATACAGGGTGTCTACTTTTATTTGTGTTCAAATCCGTAAAAACTTTATTCTTCAAGATAATCAAAATATATATTTCTTATTTTAAAAGACATCGAAAACCGCTTCCTCTGATCCTACCACGGCAGTTAAGATGGCGATCCAAGACCTGCTATGATTTTTTTATACCTCCCAAATTCAAGTCGTGGCGGCAGAAGAGGAATGAAACAATATTTCGCAAGAGATCGTTATCGGCTTGATTATCTCAATGTATAGACGTGTCAATATGATATTGGAACGTGGTGGAGGTTGTACCGACTATTAGTCAAGTAGAGAACTTGCGTTGTTACTTCTTGTACTATAATTATTGTGTCTCTATAGTTTTGGAAATGATCACCACAAGCGTTGTATTAATATCATCTATAAATATTATTATTTTGCACTTATAATTATTATTATTTAACCGCATTTTTATTTTTACAGTATGTCATTACAAAATAAAAATAAATTTTATTTATGCAAATTTATAAACCTATAATTTAAGGACGAATAACGTATTCTATAATTAATAATATTTTATTTCTATTTTAACAAAATATTATTCTTTAAGGAAATCTTTAATTTAGTGTCATTTTAAGAAAAAACTGTTGAATATATATAAGAATGCTTGGATGTTAAGAATATGTAAACATTTATATCAAATATTTAATATGTTCATCCAAGAAAGCTGGTCTTAAAATATGGCCCATTGCTTACTGAAGATCCTCTCTATATTGTTGCTAACTAAAGAACTCTTGTATTGAACTCTTTTCAATAGGTAATCATACATTTCAACGTCAATTGCTTTAGATATTCTCAACTAATGTTACTGATAATCCAAATATGTGAATTTTAATCCTTTACACTTTATTTAACATATTTCTTCCAATTGGTTTTGTCTAAATTTTAGATTAATTCAAATACAATTTTGTTCAAATGGTTAAAATATTTTCAGTAAAGTATAATACAGTTATTGCTTTGCATAATTCCATCATAAAATTTATCAGAAGAGTTACAAGGCAAAGTATGATAATTAAAGGATACATATTCAAAGTCAGAAGTAGTATTATGTTTGCATATAAAAGTAAAAAGGCACAAACACTAAAAAGGATTCCCAAGGCAGAGAGCAAAACAACATGAAGTGAACTCTACTTTGTGTAGTTGTGGAGTGCAATTTGAAATATTCATCAAGAAGGAACAAAGCCATATTTAACAATTTACTTAATTTCATTGTATACAGAGTAGTCCAATTTCTGATGCGAAAACTTGAGGAACTGATAAAGAATCAAAAAATAATATTAGTTTGCTGTATAAACTATATTTGAGAAATGCTTCGTTAAAGAAATACAAGAAAAAATCTCTTTCAGTTTTTCTGTACAACTCAGCGTTTTCAAAGTGATCTCTGAAAATCAATTGAGCAAGTACAAGAAAATAACAAATTTATCAATCAAGTTAATTAGTGACTGTGTCACAGTTAGTTAGCTCTCTAGTAATTTGATTTGTAACTATCGTTATTCTTACAATTAATATTAGTATTATCTTGAAAATGCTTTTTAGTAACGAATATGCTGATATTCATTTTTGTTGCAAATTTTGTGATGGAAATACGGAAGAGGCAGTTCGTGAATATCAAAAACCTTATCCAAATAGAAGAATTTCAGATGCTCGTGTCTTTATTGAAACACATCAAAAGTTCCGTCACTTTGACCTGCGTGTTAATAATGAACATAACAGAAGCCGTTGCAATAACAATCGGATTCGTATTCTTCGTACAATCTGATGCTCACCTCTCGGAGGGCAGCTCAGGAAGTAGAAATATTTAAATCTCAAATACGAACATTACTAGATGACCACAGCCTGTTCAGGATTTACACCCTGGAGATCCTGAAAAGCGAATGAGGTTTTTAAACTAGACGGAAGAAAGTCCTAATATTTTGGATAAAATTCTGTAGGCGGATGAATACTCATTCAGTAGACATAGAAAAACGGAGCCCCCCCATTTTAGAATAGCTGTAAGATAATGGCTAAATACTATTATTAGGGAACAATTATATTAATCTTGACGCGGTTAATGGTATTAGACCAGTGGCCTGGCCACCCAAGTTACCGGATCTTAATCCATTCGACTTTTACGTTTGAGTTAATGTAAAAGAAAAAGTTTACGCTACTCCAATATTAACAAGAGATGATTTAGTTTTAAGCATTCAACAACCTTGCAATGATATGCGGCGAAATTGAAATAAAGTATCTGTTGCAATACATTCATTAGTTACACGATGTTAAAAATGTATTGAGGAAAGTGTTCCATGAAGTTAGGATACACTGTATGAGTATTATAAACTAATTTATCTAGGTACTCATTTTTATCAAGTAATCAAGTTATTTTAGCGTTCAGTTTGTACCCAACATGTACATAATGAAATAAAATATAAAATGGCCAGTGTACGCGAATTTCCAAATGAAATAAAATCAATGTCGCTTTATAGTGGTTACTTTTAAATGAATTCAACAGAGCGCCACCTTTAATATTGTTCTATCCGAAAGCGCTGGAAGTTTGCCATGCATTTACAATTGTAAAAATTGGTCTACCTCCAAATTCGGTTTACTGCAAACCGGTAATTTTCATTTGTGTTATCGTTTTGTGTATTTTTCAGTTCTTTATTTACTTTGACATAAAAGCCGTTCCATCTGTAATTTAATAATTTTGCTGTATAGGCAATGAAGAGCGAAATTACCGCGTTGAATACGTTACTTGTTACGAATACAATAGTTGCTGATTGTCAGAGAATAAAGCCGCAAAAGTAATATACCATATTTAAATAATATTATACGTATGTATACATATATCGTATAATAGAATTACCAACGTACAACATTAGCAAAATTTTTAATTAGTTTAAATGCGTACTGGATAAACTTAAGGATTATGTTCCTGAGGTAGTTTTGACAAAAAAAGTTATAATATACAGGGTGAACCTTAAACAAGTACAAATGATTTAACAGCAGGTGTAGTTCGTCATATAGATGAGTGTAGTGAATCATTTTTAAAAATTTCAAACACATACGGATATATTATTTTAAATACCCACATTTTGAGGACCGCTGACCAGATATACCACTGACGTAACTTAATAAAATAAACCATTTGATTTAAGGCGAGGTTGCCATATCGTTTGTAAGATAAATAATTTTTAAACGTAAATTTAATTTTTGCCGTTGTTTCTAATTTAAAAACACTTGTTTTTAGCAATAAGTAAAGTAAAATTATCATAAACGATTAAAATATGTATTTCTGCAAGTTCGATACTATCAATTAAAGTGCTTAGGAAGTTACTTTGCTCAATAATTCCAAAAATTATCCATAAACGTGCAGAAAAGTTCACCTACTTACTGAAAAACCTACTATTTAAACAGGTATCCATATTTCACAAGTTAATACCATTATATAGTGTTTGAAAGATTGTCACAAATTATCCCCTTAAATTATTTTATAAAGAATAACAAAAAACTATGATTTTCGTACAACATCTAAGAGTTAATTTTCGCCACATAACCTCAAACAACGTGTCAGTGCTAACCATTACGTACTTCGTAGTGGGTGAAACAGTCAAAAG
The DNA here is from genome assembly GCA_025584915.1 of Monochamus saltuarius. NCBI lineage: Eukaryota > Metazoa > Arthropoda > Insecta > Coleoptera > Cerambycidae > Monochamus > Monochamus saltuarius. Next base: position 73,231,952 of record CM046721.1, on the reverse strand, counting down.
GTTAATATGCTAAAAGCAAACTTGTATTGTGATAAATCAGTGTAGTAAAAATGGATACCTAATAACCAAATTCTAGATTGAACTATGATTGTGAGTAGAAAATTTTATATTTTCAATTCATTGGTGAGGTATATGAATGGAAAGGGGAGACGATGGCAGTTAATATTTTCATAAATTAATATATTTCAATCATTCTTTGAAATGTCTAAAAATTCTAGTTAACGTTGTTGAAGCCTATTCGAAGACATTAGTGTAACACTGGCAACGCTGTGGAATTCTCATCCACCATGACTCTTAAAAATATTAGTATCGGAGTCGTATCAGCGGTCCCCAACAAGTTTCGATTGAAAAATCACGTAATTTATTTAAAATTTGACTTATTTTTATATTTGACTTTGAATATTTGTACTTATTTAAGGTTCACCCTGTATATGGGACCAATTATCTATCATTATTTGTTTGGTTTCTACTTCCATCAGGTTGAAATGTTACTGAGAAATCCTCCCAAGGTCTGAATATTATCTCCGTATCTTATTCTAATAATCCAGTACCTATTACCACAATATTTTTAAGACAAAACAACACATAGCGGCACAATACTAATTTATAATGAAACAACGATAACAGTAATTAAAAAACACCTAGTATATCAGGAAAACAAAAATTGTAACACGATCGAGCTTGCGAAAGCACTGAAAAGTACTGTACTGCATTGCCAGAAAAGTAAACAAAAGTAATAATCTAAGTTGCATCGTTGGCTGCCCTCTTTATCTTTCTTACGGTGTTCAAGAACGACGTATGTCGACGAGTTGGTAGACGAATTTCCAAGTTTGTTTCCTATGATTTATAAAATTAAATGATTTCTTAAAAACGTTATTGCAAATCATATATACATATTTGATACCTGTTAACAGACTAAATTTTATAAAAACAACATTAATTTCCGTAATGTACAAAAAGCGCTTACCTTGTTTTGTGAGATGTTACAACGTTGCTTACAAATAGCGGCTTGTAGATACAAGTTTTTATGTTTGAGCAGTGGATTCTATTGAGGTAAAATAATACTGATTTGTCGACAATATATAAAATATTTTCTTCATAACTACCCCGCTTTGAATAATATCGAGTTGTATGGTTAAAATAGAGATCATCTATAGAATTATGATAATATACAGGGTTAACTATGATTAAGTACAAACATTTTAACCACGTGTTCAGGGAGCCCTAAAAGACAATAAAAAAGTTATTCCAGAATTTTAGCTAAATATTTTACAAATGGGGCACAACCCTTTTTTCCTACGGAAAGTCGGCTCCTATGATGAGTATCGACTGAGATGGCTTAGATCCATAGTTGACATTACATCTGTTAACAACTACCATGCGGTCGTTTGCAGTGTTTCTAAATGCAGAAACGACAAAAATTAACATTCTTATTAGTAATAATACCTGATAGGTAGGTAACAGTTAATCCAGTTAGCTCCAGTATTTTGCATTCGTTATTTGGTTACAAAAGAGTAAAACTACATTTTCACTCACTACCGATAAACACACTTCCCGTAGGTACAGTTGTTACATACAATGCCTATGTATTATAACAAAATCGAAGAGAGAGATGAGTAGGTAGGTTCTAGTAGATAACAGAAAACGTTTAACACCCGTGGCAGTCTTGTCCCATAACCTAAAAATACAAACCAGCGAACTATATTGTGGGAAAATATCTGTACCCGACACATATTCCTTTATTTATTAACTATAAAACGTTTAAAATTAAAATAAGGCACTAAAAACTAAAAATCACAAAGCTGCAACGTAAACACAGAAATTAAATTATAACATGACAGCGAACCGACTCGACTGGACCGACTGCCGACTGTGGCCGACTGTTGCATGACGGTTGCTTGCTGGTTGCATACTCTGATTCTCGCATTGGCGGCGTTAAATAAGGATTTAATATAATATCGATAATTTTTTTTTCGCTTTATAAATAAGTTTGGAAATTTTTTGGAGGGAAATTCTGTTAATCCTTATTTTTTTCTATCCCCTCTTAAAATATTTGTACTTAGTCATAGTTAACCCTGTATTATGCATATATTCTATTAATTTTTATGTCACTTGCTTGGAATTATATAGCACTACGACTTGGTTTCGGCGTCATTTGAAAGTTATGTGTTTTATAGTTATCTATTTTAAGTACGATATATATGTAGCAAGATGGTATGGAAATTTGTTTCTTAATAATAAAATAAATAAAATTTCTCTTAAATTTTTAAGTTTGCGAACAATGCATGTCGCAGCTTGCAAATGCGCATGCCACCTGCAAGATCATTTCATTAATTTAAAATATCTATCTTTAGCCTATATTTCGAGAAACTAAACAGCTTATAAAATAGTTCTTGGGAAACACAAACATGAGGCAAATTATACTACAGTCAATAGTCAACAACAACTAAGACATTAGTGGTACAGTTAGGTTTGCCGCATTTTTATAGTTTCCTTTTAGGTAAAACGGTTTATATATAATAATATAAAGATATACTCAACTTCATGTACCTATGTATTGTAGTTTACAAGGATATATAAATTTATATAGTAGCTGCAAGAAGATGCACCTAGATGCAGTATGACATAAAACTATCGCTAGAATGTCGAAAACATATGCACCTTCATTAGTCTAGATTCTCCGTAATGCTCTTTGTTTTACTTTATGGCATACCAAAGTTGCTGCTGCCCATAAAACCAGTCTGTCATTGATCATTACTTTTAATGCTTTTGAAGACTAAAAGTCCAGTTTATGTAGTTACTTAAATTTATGACATAATAAAGGCATTATTTCAAAGCTAATTTTCCTAGATTGAATTAAAGGGTAGTCTGCACGACATATCCGATTTCTATATATAATGCAATCCTTTTCTGTGGAAAGGCAACATTTCCGTCTTTACAAGAATAATACAAGTTTATAAGTCTGTGAATATACGTGCTCCAGTTCGAAACGTCATCGCAATTATTTTACCTATCTTCATACATACGTTTCTATGCGACATATAAATTATCTTTTAAGTTGTAACATAATTTTTTATCGTCCCTTTGTATTCAAAATATATTCGTATAGGACGGTATGTATAGAAGAATTAAACACTGGCATAATCTAGATAGTCGCTGATTTAGCGCTGAAGTGCAATGAAAAACAAGATAGGTATTTGCAATACTTATATCCATTACTTATTGCACTGTAAAAGAATAATTACTCATTTTAACACAATACTGTTTTAATCGAGATCTACACGAGATTGTGCTTATAATTTACACATTTCTCTGTATGTAGCGGTGGGTTAACAAAATCTACTGTGTAAATATAAAAAATGTTATATGTAACTTTTACACTATTCGATGTTATTTGCATCATTTAGGGTGACTTTAAGAGTTGCATCGAATATAGCCTGGAATGGAGGTGGAGGAAGATGAGGAGAAGGAGGAGGAGGAGCAGCAGCAGCAGTAGCACATATTCTAATAGGGTCTAGTAAATCATAAATAACGAAACAACAAACATTAAGCGAAGAGGTACTACATAATACGAGTTTCCGAAAATTAACTAGTGATCTGAACAAATCATTTTCCCTAAATGTATAAGAAAATCAAATTACAGAGTAATTTAAAACATCAGCGTGGACTTCTAATATTTTTAAAAGTTATAGTCCTAATTAGTTTTAGCTATCAGCAATATTTTCAAACGGTATCCCACATTTTGCTTTTTTAGAAACGATGTTAGCTTGAAATATTGACTTAAATCCTTAATATAAGTAGAGTAGACCATTTGACTGAAAAGTTTTTTGTAAATCTGCAAAATATGCTAGGAACTTCTTGATACTATTTGTCCCTTTGCTGCGGTACCAGTATTCAAAATGTTTTTATTGTTTCTCATATTTTTGCTCAAATTTAGAGGGAAATAAATTTAAACTTGCAGAGTATGCGTCCTCTAGTAGGATGGAATCTGGTAGCTACTCGCCAGACTAATCATTTTAATGGTGTTTGAAATCTGACATCATGTGTCAAAGTCGACAGGTGCACTTATTGTTGCTTGACAATATTATAATCATTTATCGTTATATAAGGTACTTAGAAAGTACTATTATTATTATTATTTTAAGCTAAAATACAAATATTGGGAATTACGATTAAAAGGTAAAATAGAATTCACTTGCAGCGGCTTCTCACATTGCTTAAAATAGTCTACAGCTACTAAACTAAATATAAACTTTTCAATCCAATGAGATTTAATATTAATATTAATTTTCCGCACTCAGCGCGGAAAAATAACATAGCGCACAGAAATGCATGCAGAAAAGTACTACTGTGTACACGCTTGTAGGAAAAATATTGATCCCAACAAACATTATAAATACAGTAGGTACGATATCCATATTAAGTTATTCACATGGCATTTGCCAACATTAGACATTAGACGAAACATCGGTAGAAAAATTCACAATATTCTTAGTTCTTCTATGTAAATAGATTATTATCCGTTACCCTATTCATTGTAATTTCAGGAATTTTTTATTAAATTATGCACCATTCTTAATAAAGCACTATGCATAATATGTAGTAACTGTATCTACAGGAAGTTGAAGTTTAATTTAAAAAATAGTAAAAATTAGATTTCTCAAACACCTCTTGGGATATTATAAAGAAATTTGTAGGTGTGCCAATAGCTATGGGAGACGCATACTTTGCAATACAAAAGGATTTTTAGTTTTACCAGTTGCGCGCGTATTGGTTCGTAATGGCTATTTTTAAAGAAACAAAAAAGACGACGCCGGTTTTTATAAAAATTATATCTGAATTCCTTGTTCAATTATGAAGAAAAAAGCTTCCTTCCCAAAAAGATTTTATCGTACAACGCACCGTTTTTTGAGTAAAAAAATAAAACCATTTAAATGCGCACCTAAAACCAATACTATTTTAATTTAGAAATTCAAGTTATTGAACAAAGAATTTCAAATTACCAAATTTTTGGATTTTTGAAATGCGGTGGTATTATTTGTAGTAATAATAAGAGTCTGATTCGGTCCTAACTAGAATAAAATTATTAAGTTAAGGGGTACTTTAACCAAATTTATTGATAAAATAATGTATGCCACTGATTTTAATTAAATGTCGATAGTTTTTTTGAGATAAAGCAACTGAAAATACAAGTTTTTTGTCTATTTCAAACATTCCAGGAGTATTTGCGAACAATTCGACTAAAAACACTTGCTTCATTCACTTAGATGTGTTTAAAAACCAAGAACGTGGGTGTCATTTGAATGAGTTTCGTGATTAATAATTGTATGTCTGTGAGATATGAGTGATCTGCTTACTTCCTGTTTGGCCTAAGCGGCTCGACTTGAGGGCTAACAAGTCCTAAACCGGTATATGTCTGGTGTTGGGTCCGACAAGGGTTCTTGCTGTTCACACAAGTGTAATTCAATGCCGATCGCGGCATTAGTCCACGGAGTAGTTGTTACCTGCAGTATCATTTATAGATTCATTTTGTATCTGTCGAATTGAAGTCCCTTATCATGAATCTCTATACGAATGCTGAGATGACCGACATAACTTCATTTATGGACTTGCTGACGTGATGGCAATGCAATAGAAGCTAGAAGTATACATTGACAGATTTCCTGACCGTATTGCTCCTGATAGAAAAACTTTCTAATGTATTCATCGACGCCTTTATAAAACAGGTACGAAATAGATGATCAGGAAGACCAAAGACAGCAAGAATGAACATGATTGAAGAAGATCCAAGTACTTCTATTTTACATACAACACGTTCAAGTACTTCTTCCTGCTGATTTTCCTCCGTGTATTGCATTCTGTCAATGGCTTTTGTACAAAATGGTTCAAATCCCTCAACTACCGATCCTGATTCTGTTTACCGATGAGGTGAGTTTTTCAAGAATTTCAATAAGAAATTTTCTTAATAACCATTTATGGTGTGACAAAAATCCACATGAAATATTTTAAGATCGTTTTCAACATCAGTTCTCGTTGAACGTTTGGATTGGCATTGTGGGTGACTGCCTAATTGGACCGGCATTTCTACCAGGAAGGCTTAACGGAGAAGTGTATCTCAACTTTTTAGAACACACCCTTCCTGGATTCCTGGAGAACGTGCCATTGGCAATAAGAGATACAACATGATTTATGCACGATAGCGTACCAGCCCATTTTAATGAGATTGCTTGTGACTTCTTAACACAAACATACGGAAATCGCTGGATAGGCCGAGGTGGACTTCACTTATGGCCTGCACAATCCCCGGACTTAAAACCCCTGGATTTTTTCCTGTGGGGCCATTATTTGAAGTCTTTGATGTACGCTACTGCATTGGAAAATGTAGAGGACTTAAGGAATCGAATCATTGCTGAGTGCAACTCAATTAGAACCAATCCTGGTGTTTTTGAGATAGATCGTTACTCAATGCGAGGAGATGATTTTCAACAGTATTTGTAATTTTTTGTAAAATGGTGATACTTATTGTAAAATATTCCTTGTTGCCCTTGAATTTGTAAAAAATATTTGATGATAAATTGACATGAACTAAAGTGGGTTCTTTTTACTTAAAAACGGTGCGTCGTACGATAGAATCTGAAGAAATTGAAAAATAATTTTTATTTTTAGAAAAAACAGCGGCGTCCTATTTTTTTTCTTTAAAAATAACCAGTGACGTGCCAATACGCGCCACTAGCAATACTAAAAAATTGTTTTATATTGCAAAGTATGCGTCTCCCATAGCTACTGACACGCCAAAAATTTCTTTATAATATCTCAAGGGGTTTTGGAGAAATCTAATTTTTACTGTCTTTTTAATTAAACTTCAACATCCTGTAGATCGGTAACGAAGCGTTTGCGGACCTATTTTTAAAGGAATTTTTTTTTATAAAATTACTGGGGCAATCACCTCCTTAAATATTGCCGCGTCTTTTTTAGACCAGACTTGTGTGATATTTCATATACAGGGTGATTCATTAAGAATGAACAATCACTGAACTGGAGATACTACACACCAAAATATGGCGATTGAGCCAAATATGCCTTATCCGAATGTTGCTGGTTTAAAAAATACAGGGTGTTCAATGCTAGAATTTTATTTTGAAATATCTCAATAACTTTGAAACCTGTCGGAGTATTAAAAAAAATTGGCACAATTATGTTTTTTGGCACGGCAAATAAGAATTTTGAACTAATTTTGACGTCACTAGTAGAGGGCGCCACTTATGGCACAGCATGTTTCTTTTAAATGGCAGAACTTTTTTGCTGTTTAGTGTATCCATCTGTCTATTGAAACAATCGATTCTTCTATCTGTCGTATCTCAAAAAGGTATCCCTGTTGAAGTCGTTAGGAGTAACAGTTTTCTAAATAATCCTATTTGAAATATTCAGTGCACCGATTGAAAACTGTTATCGTTTTAGGTAAATTGAAACTACTGAAAATACAGCAAAATTTTACTTGAAGACGTTGTTCATAACGGGAAATTATGTGAACGTGCAAAATTACAAGAAGATCGGCCTGCTTTGATAAAATCTTTGTGCTTTGTCAAAAATGGTTTCAAAATCAAACCTTGCCGATCTTTTGAGATTTTGCACGTCCCCATAGTTTACCGAACAACTTTTTCAAGTAATATTTTGCTGTATTTTCAGTAGAAAAGGCACTTTACCTGAAACGATAACAGTTTTCAATCGGAACACTTAATATTTCAAATAGGATTATTTCGAAAACTGTTACTCCTAACGACTTCAACAAGGTATACCTTTTAGATACAACAGGTAGGAGAATTGATTGTTACAATAGACAGATGGATACACTAAATAGCAAAAAGTTGTGCCATTTAAAAGAAACATGCTGCCATAAGTATACTAGTGACGTCAAAATTTGTTCAAAATTTTATTTGCCGTGCCAAAAACATAATTGTGCCAATTTTGTTTAACACTCCGACAGGTTTTAAAGTTATTAAGATATTTCAACACCCTGTATTTTTTAAACCATCAACATTCGGATGAGACATATTTGGCTCAATCGCCATATTTTGGTGTGTAGTATCTCCAGTTCAGAGATTGCCCATTCTTAATGAATCACCCTGTATACAAATTAAAAAAAGGTTAAATATGAAAAAGAAAATTTTGTAACGTGATTCTCCTATAATTTAGAAAGTAAGTTAGTGAAATCATAAAATGGGAGGCGCGGAATAATAAAAAAAGCAATATCAATTAATTAGACTTTGCATCCCCAACCTCTGTTTATAATGTTCCGCATTCAGAGCGATAAAAAACGTTGTATAATTCATGCCAAATGGGCCAAAGTAAACATTTATTTTTTGCGGTGTACGCGTTAAAGTTTATGTATCTTCGTGCTGCTGTGTGTACACCGTTCTGGCCGGGAATACCTCCGAGACGCACTCCGGATATAAATCCTGCATTTTTCTGAAATATACAAGGAAAACACGTAGAGACAATTTATAAAAACGTGTGTCTCGTGTGCGGAGGGAGTATTTACCTTTCCGAGAGTCTCTGTGAACAAGGAGACTAAGAGCGTCGGGCATATTTGAGCTCCCTGAAACACGCCCCGTCCCGGGAGGTGCTTTAAAGGGATTTCGAGACAGAGGCATTCCACACAACCATGTCGTTACCAAAATTAAAAATGTGCCCTGCAGATAACGCCGGAAGTAACGGCAAATATGCTGGGCGTTGTTTACGACTTATCCTAAATCCCTATCTTGAACTGCGTACCTAAAGGAAAAATGGTGTCCTTTAAAATAGGTTTTTTTACGTAAACGAACACAATTTACAACTTTTCCAGTAGCTTAATTTATGCTTTATAACTGCTATTTAATATTTATTGCTTAGACTGAATATTTAAAGGCATTAACTTATCATGATGTAACAGTAATAATAATAATACTTTATTTGTCCAACAGTAAATTATCCAATAAACGGACAATAGATAGATAGAATAGAGATATAGATTCTTTATTACCCATTCAGTCATAACATCATGAAGGTTCATCATTAAATCTACTATGATACATATACTCGAATCAAGAATTCAGACGTCTTACGTCACGGCTGACGTTACATATTTGTTTTTATTGTCAACGTAATTTTCGATATTTGGTCGCGTTAAAAACAATGTTTTATTGCAATTTAGTGCAATATATGATGCAAACTTTTAGTGTAGTATATAGTTTTATTACTATCAGTTGCAGGTTCTTAAATATTTTGATGAAAATATAATGAGTTGTTCATTTGTTCGTATGACGTAAATGGTCTGAATTCTTGTCGCGAGTATAGTACTACTACAATACATGCAGGGTGTTAAAAAACAGTATAAAATATTTAAGGAGGTAATAGTATGAACCAAAATAAGCAGAAAAGTCTCAATGAACCTGGGTCCGCAAAGTAACGATTGCGGAGATATGGAATGTTTTATGTTTTTTATTTTGCAAAAACGTTGTGTATTTTCTTATAATAGTTGGTTGATGTTTAGTGAAATAAACAGTACGTATTTGACAGTTGTTCTCAGTGCATAAGTTTTCTTTGCATGCATTTCATGTATGGACGTCCTTTATGTTGACGCTTATCCAAATGACCAGATTCCTTCACAACGCATGTTTGGAAGAATTCACCAAAGATTGCGTGATACCGATTTCTTGAGCAAACAGTGCCATTTATCCGGAAGACCAAGGTCGGTATCCACTTCTAAAACAGAAGATGAAATTCTAGCACTGGTAGAGCAGAATCCAGGTACGAGTGTGCGGAGAAAATCAGCCGAGGTAGGAATTAGTGGTCCTCTTGTTGGGAGAATCCTTCACAAGCAACTGCTTTATCCATACCATGTGCAACGAGTACAGACCTTAAATCCAATAAATGATCATCAAGCACGTTTGGTTTTTTGCCGTGGTATTCTAGTAGTATAGTTTGGGTATATTTGAAGACATTAGTGTATGGTACTCCTGTAATTAGCCTGGAAGAGCTGCAGCTACGTATTAATCAGAAGTGTCAAGAAATCCAAACCAAGGAGGGTGTTTTCGAAAGAGTTCGAATATCGTTGAGACAAAGATGTCGTGCCTGCTTGGAAATGGACGGAGGGCACTTTCAACATCTTCTGTAACTTTGTTTTTTGTTTGTTAAAGGCTTCCTTTGTCGGTTTATTTCTAATAAGATAACATGTTTGAAAAACGATTAGTGGTCCATATCTCCGCAACCGTTACTTTGCGGACCCATGTTTATTAAGACTTTTCTGCTTATTTTGGTTCATACTATTACCTCCTGAAATATTTTACACTCTTTTTTTAACGCCCTGTATATCCATTAAATTAATCATGTTCATCAAAGATTTAAAAAATATATACTCATACGTACAGATAATATACCATTTAAACAATAAAAACATACCTATCCTATAACACACAGACAACAACTACAATTAAAGACAATCTAAAATTTTCGGGTTAAAATATCTTGAAACTGAGTTATATTGTAAACAACAGAGTCCAGAATAATCTTTTTAAACAATTTCTTAAATTTGCCTAGAGATAAGGCCTTTATATAGAGTGAAAGCATATTATACAGGCGAAACCCTGCACAATCCGGGGATCTTTTGTAAAACATGTGCTGAAGTTTGCTCAAATTCAAGTTTGACTGATTACGTTTGCTATGATTATGTACTTTTGAAACCACTTTATATCTTGCGGTTTTAAATCGAATATCAACCTAACAATACTCTCCTGAATCACAAATACACGCAGTATTTCAGTTGCCTGTCCCCAAGAGACAATATTATAACTAATTACAGAATATGCCATATCCATAGTAAACACAAGGCATTATGGTTCAAATATTTTTTTAGTGAGTATACAACATAACAAACCTTATTAAGCTTGCCACATATGCACTATACTTGATTTACCCATGTTAATTTTGAGTCAAGTGACGTACCCACTTCAATATTATTGCTTCATTCTATATTTACATTAGGTATAGACAAGCCGCCCACTATTGGGGATTAATATCTTTTGATAAACTGAATAAACTTTGTCTTAGCAGGGTTAAGAATTAAGTTATTTATTTCGCACGATAGGAAGAATCGCCCAACAATAGCTTCCATTTTCAGAATAGTCTCATTAGCTGTGTTTTCCGAAATCACTACAGTCACGCCATCTGCATACATGCACAATATGCCTTCCTCAATGAAGTCCGGCAGATCATTCACATACAGGACAAACAACAAAGATCCGAGTACACTTCCTTGAGCAGTGCCAAGTTCTATTCTCTTATTGTCTGATACAGTATTCTCGATTTTTACTAATGCATTTCGATTTAAAGTAAAATAAATTAACCATTCCTTGAGTACACCACGTATACCAATAGCATCAAGTTTGCCTCGTAGTGACTGCGGATCCAGGGTATCAAATGCTCTAGAGAAGTCAAAATAAATCCCAATTACAATAACATTCTTATCTAGAAGGTTTTATATATATTGTACTATGCTAGAAGTTGCAGTCTTAGTAGACAATCTGTCACGAAACCCGTGTTGGCATGGAAAAAGTATTTTATATTTATTTAGATATGGAACAATACGTTCCCTTTCAATTATTTTAGATATTTCACTCAGGATAGATATTCCTTGGTAATTTTCAAAAAGTCCTTTTTTAAATATGGGAACTGTTTTTGAGATTTTTAACTGACTAGGAAACTTACTATTTGCAACTGATATATTTATTATTAAACAGACAGTCCAAAACAAGTATCGGCAGCAGCTACGATACGTTTGCATAAATCATTCGTATTGTCCACTTCAGTGCGATACTATTCATTCTTTAAATATCTCCACAAAAAGCTGTCCAAATGATTTAGTTAGAAGATCGTGGCGGCCATGGTACCGATCCAACTCATCCAATTCCATGTAGTCTAAGAGCCAGTGGCCGGCAACCTATAAGTAAATGATTATACCTGAAATTTTGCACAGTCTCTTATATCTATCACTCATGAGGTGGGAAAATGTAAGCAACTTCGTTATTAAATTAACAAAGCTGCCGTTTGAAAATTTTAAAATATACAATTATTATTATATAAAAATAACAAAGGCAGACGATTACCGTGCTTCTAAGGTCATGGCAGACACTTGTGAAATTGGCAAAAATTATAAATTTCAAAAGTATTTGATTAAATCTGATTTTTGACGTTAAAAAACTGTCAGAAATGTCAAACACTGTAATCACAAAGTATAAACTTTGTAATCGACATCACCAAATCTCAGAACCTGTGCCAGAAATAGAGATTATTTGTTACTTAAATTATTTTAAATATAATAAATAATAAAAATAAATGCCTAATTTGTTAGATCTGAAATTTTAAAATTTTCAAACGGCAGCTTTGTTAATTTAATAACAAAGTTGGTTAAATTTTCATACCTCTCGCACCTGCGTAACAGTTGGGTCGGCCTCGCCGGGCTTAGCGATTCATCACATCATGAGTGATAGGTATAAGAGACTCACTGTGCAAAATTTCAGGTATAATCATTTACTTATAGGTTGCCGGCCACTGGCTCTTAGTGTATGGCCACAACGGCGCACCGCCCATAGCCCTGGACCATAGTATGGTATCCTAGCGTGGACCATCGGTTGCTTAACTTCGCCTAGACCCTCGCCTTGAAGTGGCGAGTGTATGGCCACAACGGCGCACCGACCCTAGCTTTGCCGTGTAGTTTGTCTAGATATTCTTCCTATAAGCATGGAGTTTTCATCGTCATCTTCGGACGAAGAAGACATTTTACTCGAATCGAACTTTAAAAAGTGGTATGTGTACAAAAGCAACAATAAATTACCGGTGCACATCGTAAACAAGAAGCGATTTTGTTATGGCGAATTTCATCATCTTTATAAAGATCTAAGAAGGGATCAAAATCGATTTTTTCAGTACACGAGAATGAGTATAAGTACCTTTGACTACATTTTAATGAAAATTGGAGATAGACTGGAAAAAAATGGAAAAATTGCCATGCACAGCCGATTACACCTGAAGAGAGAGTTTTCATGGCATTACGGTAAGTGTATACAGATTGTCAGTGACTGAGTGTCATAAACTCTTTATTGCGTTCCAACGCCTTGAGGTAATCTGTTGTTTTTCTAAATATCTTCTTTAATAAAAACTATTATGCCTATTAGACAGTGTAATTGCATTCTAGTACCTACAACACCAGTAGAGTAACTGTTTCTCGAAATATAATTCAACGATAGTAATTGTATACAGGGTGTTTTAAAATTAACTACAAATATATTCACAACGTATTTTTGAGGTCAAAGTAAGGTTATTTTTAATGTTCGATACATTTTATTAACCAAATTACTGTAAAGTGTATACTCCGCCAATCTCCCGTCAAAATTAGGTTTACGCTATTTTTAAGGCAAAAACACTTAAAAGAACCTGGGTTTAGCTCGGAAGGGAAGCAACAAGATACATGTTTATAGGAAGAAAAGTCTTATTTTGACTTCAAGAATACGCCTTAAAATCTTTCTAGCGAATTTTCAAACACTCAGAGAAAATACATATTTATCTCAACATATATTTTTACAAAATAAAGTAAATACATATCAAATGCCTAACTTATAAAACATGTAACAAATCAAACTAAACAAGAAATTCGTAACAAAAACAAATAGGTACTTAGCTAATAAGTATCAGAATGGTTATTTTCATCATAAGTTTGCATGTGAGGATACAAAGTTGTTGGATATGGTGAATCATGTATAGGGTGTTGGCGGTGAACAGATAGATTTAAATGTTCGGTATTATGACTCTCAATGTGATTATTGTTATAATGGATAGGTGTTAGTTGTTGTGTCATATTTGAGGTATTGGTAGATGGAGTAGATCTGGATGTAGATGTAGATGTGGATGTAGATGTAGATGTGGATGTAGATGTAGATGTGGATGTAGATGTAGTTGTAGTATCTACAATTTCGTTATCTAGCCATTGCAAAATTTGAATCCGAAATTTCATCTTTTTTTTTGCATCAAGGCCTCTAACATGTGGCAATATACTTTTAAAAAATGCATCATCCTCATCTATTTCTTTTTCTTCTTTCTTTTCTTCTTGCGTTGCTTGTCTTTTTTTTCTGTTGTCTTCTTTTCTTCTTAGGTAGTCAAGTTTTTCTCGCTCTGCCTTCAATAAAGCGTCTCCAATGGGATCTTTTTTCGTTATTATTCTATTTGGCCGTGAAATTTTTGGTGGTGGCAACGATGGTGTGGATGGAGAAACTTCTCTAGATTTTGAAAATTCTCTAGACATTCTAGAATTAGAACCAGTACTAAATTGTGTGGAACTCTCAGCATCGCTGATTATCATCTCCTCTAAATTGTCGGGTGTTACTTCCCGTCGGTCACCTTCTTCATCCGAATAATTAATATCATTAGAAACTTCCGTGAAAAAGTTTCCTGATGTTTCTCTGGGTACACATATATCCTTTAAAAATAAGAGAGTCGAAAAATGCCCAATCAGGTTTTCCCTTATCACTATCAGCTCCATCACCAGATTTTTATTGGCTTCTCTGCGAATTTTTTATAAACGTTTCTCGAAGACGCTTCCAGTGACCTTTAGCGATCGCAACTGTAAAAAGAAATTTTTAGTATACTTTTATTCTAAATAACGCAAGAAATTCTTGGCCACCCTATATACAGGGTGTCTTTTTCATCTGGGATTATTCAATATCTTGTTTATTATTAATTTGGCAAAAAAGTTTGATTGAACGATAGATGATAGTTCATTTTCCTAAAATATTTTCTTACTTTAAATGAAACAGTCTATGTATTTAGCTTCCATTAATTTTTGTAAAAATCGCTTCACAACCCTATATACAGGGTGATTCAGGTTTAATCTTGATAACTTCAGGAATCAATAGAACTTTGAAAAATAATGGCAGTTTGTTATATGATGCTTTTTATTTTGGGGCTTTATAAGAAAGATACAGGGTGTTGAAATTAAAAAATTGAATTTTTTATATAATTATTAAACCAGAGGAGATATTTAAGTCATATTTGATGGTCATAGTACATAATTAAGGTCTTATAAAATGTGTTGGTATCAAACACTTTTGACAACCAGTGGCGGAGATATGGATAATCGCACCTTTAATTTACGAAAAAAAAACCGTTTTCGGATATTAAGATTTTTATGAAAAAATTGACAATATTCCTCCGTAAGAGGTTTGCAAAAAAGTACAAGGCGTTCTCAAAATTATGACCATTTTCAAGAAAAACGTCAATATCTCGCTTATTTTAAATTTAACACCGCGTATTTCTGTTTAACTTACGATGCAAATTTGAAAATGCTATCGATCTTATATAACGTGCCCTATACCTAAATGGCATTATTTACAATTAAAAATATATACAGATGTGAACCACTTTTTACCAAAAATCTAATGGAAGTAAAATATACAGGGCGCTTCACTTAAAATAAGAAAAGTATTTTAGGAATCACTAATCATAATCTTTATTAGACTCTTTAGTCTCAGATGAAAAATAAACCGTATATATTAGTGTAAGTATAATTTAAGTACGTGATATGTTCAAGGTACTTGTGAAGCACTAATCAATTGAAATAAACTTTTTGTTGCAGATTTTTCTCCACTGGTATATCATTTAGGAGTTTAGCCTTTTCATTTCGTATGGGTAAAAGCACAGTGGCTAATATTATCAAAGAAGTTGCAGAATGCTTATGGGCCGTGTTATATGAAACTCATATGCCAGTTCCTACCGAACATGATTTTAAAATTATTGCTGAAGATTTTTATAAAATTTGGAATTTTCCAAATTGTGTGGGGCTCTAGATGGGAAACATATTCGTTTGCGTTGCCCAAAAATTCCGGATCTATGTTTTTTAACTATAAAGGATATTTTTCTATTGTACTTCAAGCTCTGGTTGATGCAAATTACCGATTTATCAATATTGATGTTGGTGGATATGGTAAACAAAGCGATGGTGGCACATTTAAAGCATCCGTTTTGTACCAAAAACTAATAGATGGATCACTAAATTTGCCGAACGATAGTGCTCTTCCTGGTTCAAACTTGGTCATGCCCTATGTTATAATAGCAGATGATGCTTATCCACTGTTGAAAAATTTACTTAAGCCCTACAATAGACAAGATTTAAATGAAGAACGTGAATACTTCAACAAACGATTATCTCGAGCAAGACGAACAGTCGAATGTGCATTTGGAATCCTCAGATCTAAGTGGCAAATTTTAGACAAGCCTATTCTTACTGATGTGGAACTCGCAGACAAAATTGTGAAGGCAGTATGTATTTTACATAATACAATAATCGATAAAGAAGGAATGCCACATAACCTACATGATGTTGAATTTAAGGACGGGAATAAAAGCAAACGTGCTTCTGCAGGAAGACATAACGACGAAGCTAAATTTATACGGGACATCTTTAAAACTTATTTTATGAAATAATATGTATTACGACATGTATTTAAATATAAGGTGTATCAGTTTTAAATACAGAATATTTCAGAATCGATAGAGATATCGAAAGAGAACAATTTTTTGATCTATAACATTTTCTCTTGAGATGCAGGGGTTAAATATTTTTATTATTTTCCGTAGCATTACTTTTTTAGTTTCATATACCCCATTTTTATGATGAAAAATTAAATAATAGATAGAGCTTTAAAAATAATGGGACTTTGCAATATAAACTTATTTCGAAATATGAACCGTTGCCGAGATACAGAGTGTAGAATTTGATTTTTATTATTATTAATATCTCAGAAACATGAAAACCAATAGGACTCACGTTTTATGTGATAAATGCCATAGCGAATCTCTAATAATACACATAATTTTAACTCGACAGAATATGTCAGTGGCGTGCTTCATGACTTCTTTTACAAAACAAAACAAATAATGTTACGACTCTGGCTAATAATTAAAATATTGTGATATACCGTTTTTTCCGTACTTTTTCTTACAAAATCACATTCTGGTAGTATCGTCATCAACGATACCGTTTACAAGTAAATCGACATTTTAAAATCATCGATAATCCGAAATTTACAGTATTCCACTTTTATTTAAAAAAAAATTGTGGAATAGATAGACATTCGAAAATTAATGATATATTGTCATACAAACTTATTTCGAAATATGGGTTGAAATTTATATGAACAGGGTGCATCAGGTATCACTGGCATTAGACCAAATATATTCCATTACAATCTAGAATTATTGCTGTTTTATCACAAAGGGTTTTCAAGTAAATAAAAAATATAATAGAAATTTCGAAATCTTTGACACCCTGTATCTCAGAAACGGTGAACTTTTGGATATATTTAGATATATTTGGGTAAATCCCATTATTTTGACTGTACAATCACTGCTGGCAAGGATGCCAGTGATACCTGAGTCCGCCTGTATATATGATATTTTTTAATTTGGGTCTGGTTAATTTGTTGGTAAGAGCACAAAATGATGAAAAGACTTGCCCATTATCATTCACTTGAGCGTAGACATTGGGGTTTGGAAACACCTTTAAAAAAATGTACGCTTATATTTTTTTAACCTTCATAACTTTCTGGGAAAAAATGTCCTTGTCAGTTTCTTAAATTGATATTAGCTTTCCAGAAATATCGAGTAGAATGCTATACCATTTGAACTCGATGTTCCAGAAAGCTATAATAACAATTTCAAAAATTGGTAAGAGACATTTTTGTCGACAAAGTTACTAGGATTAAAAGATATTAAACGTATATCAAGAGATCTATAGAAGTGCATTTTATTTTAAAAATATTCCTCATTTTTAAATAAAATGTACTCCTTTATTTTGATACATTTTTAATATTTTTTTAAACCCCCAGATTTACATCCATGTTTGTGATCTTTCCAACCACCATGTTCAAATTAGGAAATATATGAAACTAAAAAAACTTATATTACGAAAACGTTTAAAAAAATTAATATTCAACCTCTTGTATCTAAAAAACTAAACGTTTTAATAGAACATGTTATAGGTTAAAAAATGATCTTCTTTCGATGAACTATCGATTCCGAAATTTTCTGTATTTAAAACTGATACACCCAGAATATATGATTGTACTTACCTGTTACTCCACACTCCTCCGAGATTTCTTTCCATAATCTATTTAAAATAATAGAATTATGGTGATTTTTATCTTTTGTTCCAAATGGGTTCTCGCACAAATACTGTGCTTATTAATTTCTCCTTGTCCATCACCGTACGTGCTCTGCGCAAAGGTCAAAATAATACTAAGCTCTATTTTTTTAAATTAAGCTAGGGCAGTATGCTATGGTCAAGGCGAAGGGCGGTGCGTCGTTGTGTCCGCTTACATTTAAAACAATGAATATATTTTCCGGCGAGTGCAAAGCTTGGGTACCAGGCTATGAGCCAGGCTAAGGGCGGTGCGTCGTTGTGGCCACAGGCGAAGCTCTATTTATTTAGATGAAGCTAGGATACTACGTTATGATCGAGGCGAAGAGCGGTGCGTTGTTGTGGCCGCTTACATTTAAAACAATGTATCTATTTTCTGATGAATGCCAAGCTTGAGTACCAGGCTATGGTCAGGCTATGGGCAGTGCGCCGTTGTGGCCATACACTTAGACTAATGGTATTAATTGCTTGGAAAGGCTGTAATTGGTACGGATTTAATTGAACCTTGTGTATGATAAGCCATACTACTGCACCCCTTGAACCTCCGTCTCTTCCACGATTCGGTTGCAAATTTCTCGTGTTACGCCCGCATTTGCCTACACTTGCACACACTACATACAGCGGGAAATCCTTCAGCTAGCATTTTTACTTCACGCCAAATAAAAATGATATCCTTCAACTCCGAGTAGCGTAAGCCATTTTTGACATTTGAAAAGCTAATGTAATCATTCGCATCATAAAAACGTTAATACAATAAATAATAGGATATTTAAAATAGCATGGCTAGAGGGTACAGCAGCCCAGCAAAGTAAAGAAAAATACTATAACTTCAATAATTTTTTTATCTCAAACTATAAGGATTTTACGAATATTTTTTTTCGATATTGACTACATTTTTCCTGACATCTCTGACCGTATATGCAATTCATTTTTGATATACTTTTACGATTATTGTCGCCACCTTACCATATCATGTATATGAAGAATATGTCTATAATTACATAAATAAAATTCAGCTTTAGAATTGTCAACCTTATTTCCGATTGTTAAGTGCAATTCAAACTTTTATATCGGCTTTAAACTGCAATAAATCACACTATAAATACCGAAACATTTAAAAGTTAAGTTTCCTATCGACTGCAAGTGATTTAAAGTTTGAAACTTAGGAAGCTAATCTGAATGCATCAATTCTCTTGTACTGAAACAATGTTGTTTCAATGTTGACTTAAATTATTGTATAACTAGGTATATTCTGCATATGGTATGCTCAATACATTTTTAATTTTGTAAACTAAAATTTTTTGAAACACAAAAAATAAATTACCTACTCACTTTACCCATTTTGCCATTAATTTTATACTGTTGAAATGACTAAGTTCTTTTATTAAATTTATTGTTATTTTTATATATACCTTCTATTGAAAAAGAAAACAGTAATAATTGTCTCTGGATTTTCAACAGGCGATGTAGCCACCATTCCGTGAGTTTTTATTTTTTCGTAATCCAATTATAGATGCGAGTACACAGTGATCTGCATTTATGAATATATTTTATAACGGAGAACGAATAACCCAAATTTTCATAAAGAAACAGCAAGCAAATAAGAGCAAAACAGAACAAACTCGAGGCTCTTTAATATTTATTTTTTGGTTAATATTTATTCTCATTAGATCATATCGGTTGTAACCTATAACATGTATCCAATTTATTTTGCAATTTAGAATGTATGTTTGTGTAATTTTATTGACTTGGAACTTTATTGTGAGTCCGAAAATAAAATGTAAGTATGTAGGTACACAAACATATGTATACACGAGGAGTGTTGTTTATAATGTATCAAAATATTGAACAACTTCTTGGCACTATTTGGGATAAAACAATTTGATCTTTACATGCATTTCTATGACTATATTTTATTTCGCAAACTATATGTATTTGGGCTGAATTTTGAAACTGTTTCACTCGTATTTAAATAATAAATATCAGTTTGGTCAGTCTCGCATGTTTCACCAAATATCCGGAGTACCTCAAGATACCACACTTGGGCCTTTACTTTTTGTACTGTTCATAAATGACTTTTTTGGAGTATTACATGTTACTATCTAATGTAAGCATATTATCTCAAAGTTTTATGTGAAATAAGCACCACTGTTGAGTGTGACTTGACATTGATTGCAGTTAATATGTCTGTCTTGTCTATATGATGAACAATTCTATTAAATATAATTATAAACTGTACTATATAATACTACATAGACCTAAACGTAGTAACATTTGAGCCAACTTTATTTTATCAAAACAGATTGACATTATGGCGTCATCTGTATTCAAGACTTCGTCAATATCTCTACGTTGCGATTAATGTTAACTACGATTGTAAAAAGTTTGGATATATATCAATAGTCTAAAGCTCAATTTATGCCAATCATATTGTGACGTTGCAAAGAGTTCAGCGCAGATTTATGATATCAATCTTATAGTTATTGGACGCTGCGATCCTCCTAATAGTTATCCACATGACTCATTACTTGATCATTTCCATATTCATACTATTTCTCAAGTATTTGTTGTACCCATAAGATTGTAACATTTTAAGACTATCCAAATGTGCTAAAAATGTCTAATTGAAAATACCAAATATTTCCAATTTTCCTACTGCACGCACCAATATCTTTGTAGCGCCGCCTTTATATTGTATTATTTTCTAGCACATAAAAAATCTGAATACCATAGTCGTGCGTACTTCTGCACAACTATTAAGCAAAGAGCACCTACGCGTGTTTTTTAGTAAAACGAATTGCCACAATTATCGCACAAGAATTGCCCGAATCCAAAATATGCAGTGCAATCTTCATGCGACAATATCTGCTAAAATCCACAGCAGAAATTCTCTTCACAGATCATACAGAAAATATTTGATTTCTTGATACATTTCGGTTGTTTAAACGTGTTTTTATGTGAAGAAATAGCAATATTTTGCAAGTTACGAAACGTATAATTCAATATACTATAATAATTTGTTTTCTTATTTTAATTTTTTTATTTTTGCATTGGTTTTATTTTTTTGTCATGTATGCCAGCTTAGCAGTTATTAGTATACAAAGTTGATACTTACCGTTATTCTTACTCCTTTCTCACAGTGTAAAAATGATACTTATAGAGTTGTAAATACAGCACAAGCAAATCACCCGGTATATTATATGGAGCTTGAGCTCTTTTTCGCAGGGGCGATTTACTTGACTATTATTTATGAGATAAAACAAATAAAATGGATAATGTTAAGTATTTGAATAAATGTATTGCAGTGATAATTTTCCACAACGTTTGCAAAGGTACAAAAGAATTATTATTAGTAAAAACCTAACTTAATTGTCTTTTGGTGAACGATTTCAAATCTAACTTATGCTGCTACAAGATAATGAAGGGATTTGGGCTATTACATTCCCTGTTTATATTCTAAATTGTCTCTACTCGTTGAAATTGCCTTTATACTTCTAATACGTGCTTTTTATGAACGTTCAGGATTTGTATTTATCGTTAATGTTTGGAATTGACTTGCACTCTCTTCAATTTACAGAAAAGGACTAATTGGTGTTATGCTTTATCTTACCTTCAACGTAAAGCGGGTGGTAGCGTTACTAATTCTATTCTCCGTAGTATTCTGTTGGCGGAAATCTTATCTAAATCTTGGTGTAAGGACTGTCTGTCGTTTTCATTGGGGTGTTCTTGTGCGGTCTCAGCTGTGTATTGGGCTTGGAGTCTTGTAACTTTTTTGTGGGGGTTCTTCTCTTGTAGAGGAAAAGCTTTTCACACGTTTTCTTACCAAATTTTTTTTTCGGCACCGTTGATCAACAAAACTCCCTGGATACTTCGTTGTCAAGGCAATTCCAGTGATGTCCTTAATATCCGGTAAGTTTCTTTATTCTTATTGATAATGTTCCTTTTACCTTGGTCACTTTTACGCATTCAATTCACATTATATAACTTAAATTATTAACAAAATTATTTACAAGCTTTGCATTTAATTTTTGACATCTGTCAAAATTGTTGTGAATTACTCACTAATAATTATCTCAGCTTTATCTATCGTATTTGAATTATTTATTATTTCAGAAGGATTTAAATTTTATTATTCTCAGGTTAGAATTCTCACTGCATATATGCCATGTGATTCATTTAATTCATCACATTTCTTTGACTAATTGTATATCTCAGATTAATTTTCATTATAGTCTTTTTATTTTACCTTCTTTATTATTCAATTCAACAAATTATATTTGGTGCGACTATGTGTTAGTTTTGTTCTTTCTGTTATACAGTGTGTTTCTTTGTGTCATATGTGTATTTTGTGTTTATCACAATACACAGTAATAGGTATACATAACTGCATTACATATCTCATTGAATGTTTAGAGCCAGCCATGTGATAACAGAAATACTATTTTGATTGCTTACTCTTAGACAATCAATTTTCTTATCTGCCACTCACTTGTTACAGCAAATTACCTAAACCCTTAACCAACTGCAAGTAGATAAGGCACTTGATTAGAATTGGTACTAATAAACATGTTGAGATTGCACTTCCTTCTCATGATAAAAACATTAATTTACATTATTATTTCTTATGTTGTAAGGAAACTATCACTAAATAAATAATTTCACATGCTGTGCAATTGTAAATGCAAAGTAAACATCCAAACAGAACTGCAAAGTACGTTGGAAAAAATTATAGATCAGCTCTAGCTAGTATCTTCCATATGTGTTACCACCAAAGCATGGATAGTAAAATATCGATTTTGGCTACCTTTTCTCTACGACTGAAACCTTTTATAAAAATATTAATCACATTGTTGGTAGGACGTATATTCCTAATACCAAATACCGTGAAAGAGATGAATAACTAAATAAATATACTTTATTGTATTTTTGTAATCTTAAAATTGAATTACACAACTGTTTGTTTCTATAAACTCTTGGCACTGGAAATACTGATCTCGAATATGGATTTTCATTAAACCCATTACTAGATTCAACGGTTTGCTTAATTACGACTTTTACTGGAAATTTAATTAGTTTTCACTGTAATTTGCGGATTAATTGCTCAACAAATACTTGAAACAAAAACAATAATACTTTCTGCGAATAAGAGTAATGGGAACTAGTGGATTTGTGAAAATTAAAATGAATTTGCGATACTTGGAAGTTTTGACAAATAGATTCATTAACGTTGCGAAGTCAGCGGTTTCCGGTAAGGGTAGAAAAACTATTTCAATCTCTTATAACTTTTATTGCTTGTATTAATTCGATGGATAATTATTAGTTTTCCGCTTATAGAAAAATGGAAATGAATGAATAAAACAAGTACCCTAATAAGTTAAACTTTTATTGTACATGTAGTATTTTATTATCCAGAGATGATAGAAAATAAAATTTTAGGTACTTTTAATAATCTAGGAGGAATATATGCAAATAATATAAAAAATATGTTATCCACAATAACCTTACAATCGGGCATTTATTCACACATACGAACCCTCTAAACTTTATCTACTAAAGTGGAATAAAGTAACTTTATCTACTCCTATTAATTTATATATTAATTATTCAACTGCTTTTAAGCAATTAATAGTATCAATAAACAAATAGCGTGAGTTATTATAACTCACGCTGGGGTTCTACAATGATAATTCGGTATGTAAATAGTGTACGCAGTAAATTCTTGGAAATTTTTAAGCCGATAAATACGTTCCATTGGTGTAAAATGGAAAGAATTTTTAACAAGTGGAAAGGAATGAATAATTAAAAGATTTTTTCTACGTTCATGCAAAAAACAAAACTTTATTGAACTATATTTAGTGGAAAAAGTGGTTCTTTATTGCATTCATCTGTCACTCTACAATAGCGTTTTGTCATCATGACAAACATAAACGTTCAAATCGATGTCACATTTTCCTAGACTTAGTGTCATCTAAATAACATATTTTGGTTTTTGCATGAACGAAAAAAAAAATATTGTATGCAACTCGTACAAAAAGGAACTGTCAATTATTATCATTCACATTATAATGTCATTTGATATTTTAACAAAATAATTTTGACGTTTTCAAATGAATTTCTAATAATAGTCCTAAAAAAGATGAATTTAGATAGCGAATAGTCGTAAAGTATAGTACTCAATTTGCGGTAATGGTCATAACTCACTTGATGAATTACAGTACTCGCCTGCGGCTCGTGCTGCAAACTTCATCTGCGTGAGTTATGACCTGCATTACCGCTCGTTAAGTAATATACTATTATTTCGCTGTCAGAGAAAAATAATAAACGTATAATAAATCACATTTAATTTATTTATTAACATTTACATTTATAGTAGGTAATAGACATTTTGTTTTTGTTTTATCACATTTAGCTTCCTTTCCGTTAATAACAACCCTTGTAGCACTGTTGCCATCACTTTCGAAACACATAACATCTGCCGAACTTTGTGAAGAATTTGCACGTTACGGATGTCTCTTCTTGTAAGGAACAGCTATATTTTCCTTGGGTTTTCCTTGCAATATCAAGTTTATTAGATATGAACTCCTCAACATAACACTGTCATTTAATGGTCGTAAGATCAGCACATTTATTGGCCAGTAAAGTTGTTAAAGTGCGCCTCATACAATGGCTTCTGAATTTGCGATATTCAGGAATGAACTATACTCAACTAATGAGGGTACATTCCCCAATGTGTTGAGTATATTTTTGATTGATGTATCTTAAAAAGAATCTGTCTCGTGTTAAGCGAATTGGTCGTAGAGAAATATATGTTTCAACAGCATTCACGCAAAATCCTTCTTCTACAGGGTGTAACTTAGAAGGGGGGTCCGGTTTGGAGGGGAGGTACCCGTGACCTTTACAAACACATATCATAAGTTTGTTTTCTTAAATTAAATAAAACTGATTTTTTTTGTTGCCTTTTTTTCGCAATTTTCATAGTACGCCACTGGGCAGCGCTGAGCATATCTAGTTGCAGCGTCACCAGCATTGTTGCCATATTTAAAGTGACGAGTATGAAGTGGATAATGGAAAAGAAGTTCTATTAGAAAGCAAAAGGCGCACGCCACTCGTGAGGCACTGCTTTTTGACACATACATTTGTTTGTAGTGGGTGTTCGCTTTATTATTCCATATAGGTAAACAAAAATTAAAAAATGTATTCTTTTGCGAATAACACACCATAAAACAGAAACAAGTCAACTAACAGAAAACTCAATAATAAATAAATACATACTTAACACTTTTTACTTACTTATAGTCTTCTTCTACGGCATTTAAAATATTTGGTTCAAGATTATTACTTTCCGAGTTTGTTTTTACTCAACAATATTATTGTATTGTATTGGCATTCATAACTCCCATAATCTCTTAAATGTTGAACTAATTTTACGGACATTTTCTTATGCGGTATGTGTCTATCGCGGTAATCCATCTGATATCGTTTTCTTGCAGCCGCCGTCTAATTTTGATAAAAAAAACGAAGCTTTAGACATATTAGCTCTTTCTTAATTTGTATACATATTTTTTTCATAATACCACACACACTTGGTATGAAAACTGATCTTTATAAGGTTATTATACACTTGCACAGAATAACACATTCCACAAAATATCACTTTAAATTATTACGAAATTAAACTTGGCAAAATACAACACTGCATTAAACAAATTTTAATTCGATTTCAGTAAAAAATCACACAGGTAACTTGCTTTCTCTCTCTCATATTTGTATATTTTTTATATAAAGCGACCTAGTCTGGTTTCATGTATTGTGTGTAGTATTTATCAAATACTAACTGGCAAATCGTGAATCCATTTTTCTGTGGTTTTACTGCACGGTATCCGTCGTGACATTGTGTACAGTTAAATTGTACTCGTGCACGTAATGCAAATAAATAACACGTAGCGTACACTATCAAAGCTACGTATGTACTGAATTCAATATAAAATATCAGCTTCGGTCGCGCCGCGCTGCGTGTAATGCGACCCTGAAATGACGGGATAAGTTCCGACGTCTAGACTGGTAACAACTAACTGGCAATACCGTAGACATAGTTCTGCAGTGAAACTCGGACGCTGTACATGGGCGGCGTGTATAGTAATTTGGGTGCAGTTTACAAAATTAATTATAACGGCTATTTATTTGATTTAAAAAAAACTAGTTTCAGATTAGCAATCTAAGGAACACGGACTACCCCCCCCCCCCCTCCAAACCGGACCCCCCTTCAAAGTTACACCCTGTATAATAATTGTTAATTTTCTTGAAATGCCCATCTTGGTGTCAGGTACTGAAACAAGTAGGCAACTGTCAACGTTCTGAACGCCAGTAATTTTCGAATTTGTCAATTCGCAGCATCGACAAGCATTATCATTAAATATTACTTATCCGAAGTCCGAGTCAAAAATTCTTCAATATGTTCTCTTTCCAATACTGCTGCTTTCCTTACTGTATATCGTCTCGATTTACTCTTCAAATGAGCAGTAGGCTAGTTACATTTTCCAATAGATATCTATATTTTTATAGACATTTATAGTAGCCTTCAACATCGAATACTTCGACTACATATGAAACTGCATATTTTTTCTTTATATTTAAAAAATACTTCTTAATTTATTGTCATTACTCTCCGTTTCCCTCCACTTGTTAAATTCGGCGAACACTTTCTCGTAATGTTCCATGGTTTCTTGCGTGAATAAAACACTACTTAAAACACATATACAATAACTATTATTGAGGTCTGGGAAAATGTTAAAATAGTTATTTATGATGTGCGTTAAATTTAATATTTTATTTGAGAAGAGAAGTTTCTCCCATCCCTGAGAGCATATGAATTGGATGCCATCAAATTTAAAATATTAAAAAAGGTTTCTGACGAAATAGTAGCCTCTTTACAAATGTTGCAGTATTTGAATACAGTAATAATTATAAAGCAGCAAGCAGCTGCATAAAGGTGGCGAGACATACAAGATTCGGCAAAAAGTTTAGGTATTACCTTCGATTCGTCGTTAAGGTTTACTAAACATATAAATATGTGTATTAAAAGAGCATATTGCAATCTCAAACTGATTTATGGCAGCAAACGTTTTTTAAATTATAAAACTAAAAAGTAGTTCTGTGATTCATTAGTGCTTTCCCATTTCAATTTTGGGGATGTTGTGTATAATGCTTGCCTTACTGTTCACGATTCGCATAGAATACAGTTAATTCAGAACTGCTGTGTCAGACTGCTTTATGGGAAACATGTTTCTGTGAGTAGGAAAATAAAAGAAATGAATTGGCTTTGCATGCGGGAACGTAGATTGTTACATTGTTGCTGTTTATATCACAGTGTTATAGTAAACAGAACTCCGTCATACTTATATGATAAAGTTGCTTTCTTGGGACAAAGACAGGTTGATGTCAACTAGAAATACAAATCTACTTACAATACCATCACATAGGTAAGTCAACTTTTTTCGAACGCTCCTTTACTTATCAAATAGTTAAAGTGTATAATTCTATTCCTAGGGAACTTAAAGCCTTATCTTTATCCATGTTTAAAATTAAATTGCGAAAATTAATATTGGATGGCTTTGTTATTTAATTTAGATATAGTTATGTTTATATTTTGCTGTTGGCTACTAGTACTTTTATGTATGTCAGTGTTTTACGTGTGTTATATATTGTATTATAAGAAATATCGTAATACTGACTAGCAATAACCAGATATATTATAAATATGGTCATTTTATCGTTCAGTGTACATTTGAGAGGGATGCTGTATGTGTCAATTATTATCATTGTTGTTGTCTTTTTTATTTATGTTTATGTTTTGGTTGAGTGGAAGAGCAACGTGGTCATTTCTAAAGTGAGCAGTTGAACTCGGCCTTTTTAATTGATAATGATGTGTATATGTAAATTTGTGAAATTTTGTAGTGTGTTTTATATGATGTAACCTTATAAATATGTTTTTGTTCATTATAATTAAATAAAGGCATTTATTATTATTATTATTATTATTATTATTATTATTATTATTATTATTATTATTATTATTATTATTATTATTATTATTATTATTATTATTATTATTATTATTATTATTATTATTATTATTATTATTATTATTATTATTATTATTATTTTTTTTTTCCCAGTAAACACCTTCCGAAGCTCCGACACATTCGGAGATGTTCTGGAGAGTGAAGCAATGACCACTCCACTCCGTGGAGTCAGTAATCATTGCGCCCGTAAATTGTGTGTTCTGAGCAGACGTAGCGAACCAAGGACGATTGCCTTCTGCATTCTGCCGGCTAAGATCTCTGCCGAATTTCGACAAGCCGGTATGATCTTTAAGTCAGAAAGCAACGTATGTCTCATTCCACCCAGGACGCCTATAATTAGCACCACAATCTTAACAGAGTGGTCTGGATACAGCCTGCGGAGCTCGGAGAGAAGATCTCGATACTTCCTCCGTTTTTCCTCCTCGTTTAGGACGATGTTGTTCTCTGCGGGAGCCGAGAACTCAATCACAAACATCGTCCTAAGCTGGTGGTCGAGGAGGACTACATCAGGCTTATTGGCTTGGATTTGCCTGAGAGTGGGGAATGAATAGTTTCAATAAATTCGGCACTTCTCATTCCCCACTACGGATTCTATATCCCCCGGAGCATAAGGCAGCACTGGCGTCTCGTCTATCTCATACGAGTGTCGTAAATGATAATACAACACCCGTAAGGCTGAATCGTGTCTTTGGATATACGCTGTGGCCGCATATACCGGACAGGCAGACAGGAGATGCATAAGCGTCTCCGGCGCTTGGCGGCAGGCCCTGCAGCTGGTATCAGGAACCTCGATACCCAAGACACGACTACGATAGACGAGTGTGTTAATTACACCATCTTGGCAAGCCATTATGAATCCCTCGGTCTCAGAGTTCAGCCCCGCTGACCTCAAAAAAGCAAAGGTCAGCCTTTCAGATAAGCCAAGCCCCTCTAGATGTCGGTAGAAGAGACCATGCATTGGCTTATCCTTATGTAGCTGCAGAAGATGATGCGTTTCTGCAGCTTTAATTAGGCTTTTAACTGAGCAGGATCCGACTCGGTGACAGAGTCTGGATTTTCCCGCTCAGTATCGAACACGAGACCAAGTTCATCGGCTGCTCTTCTCGCTGCGTTATATACAAACGCTCCTATCCTGCTGCTTCATGGTCTTGGACCATGCAGAGAAGAGGATCCGAGCTCCAGATGACTTTGCAGGCCTCCTCCAAAACCACTCTGCCCTGGAGACACTCCAAACTCAAGAGTCCACGGCCTCCCCGATTTCTTGGGAAGTATAGCCGCGGAACGGACGATCTTGGATGCAAACTCCGATGGAGATGCATCATTTTACGGGTCCCTACATCGAGTTGCCTCAGCTCTTCTTGTGTCAATTTCACTACTCCAAAGGAGTAGAGAAGGATCGGAACGGCAAGCATATTTGTGGCACTCACCTTGTTCTTACCCGACAGCTCCGCTGTGGGACACCCAAATAGGTGTACGACTCTCCGGCATCTAGATAGTGAAAGATGCTTCAGTCTATGAGCTTGGCTTCCTCTCCGTAAGGACCGCATCGTCATATCTTGAGATGAAACAGTGCACATTTTTCCAGCCCGAACTACATCCCAACCGCCTGCGTGTACTCATGTACCACTTTGAGGGACTGATTTAAATCCCTCTCTCCGGAGGCGTAGAGTTTAAGGTCATCCATATAGAACAAATGGGTGACCTTATGCCTCCGGTCTCCTGGGGTACCGCAGTTGTAACCCCGGGTACGACGAAGTGCAACGGATAATGGCATTATTATTATTATTATTATTATTATTATTATTATTATTATTATTATTATTATTATTATTATTATTATTATTATTATTATTATTATTATTATTATTATTATTATTATTATTATTATTATTATTATTATTATTATTATTATTATTATCGAACTGAATTAATTACCTGACCGGTTCATAATTCACATAAATTATATATTAAATACTGACGCGATGCTACATAATAATAGCTGGGTAAACATTTCCAAATTTGGCTTTCCTGAGGCCAACGGCAGGCGACTGCACGTAGATTCAGAATCTCCAAAGCAAAAAGAAATAAAATGCGTTATTACTCGAAAACTAGGTATGTGATTAATCGTTATCGTTATCGTTTTCGTTATCGTTATCGTTATCGTTATCGTTATCGTTATCGTTATCGTTATCGTTATCGTTATAAAGTTAAAAGTAATAGTATCATCAGAAAAAAATCAGAGAATGGAAAAATTTAATATATAGGATGGGTAGAATAAATGATACATAAACTTACGAATGCTAATGATAACGATAACGGTAAAGGTAACGATAACAGTAACAATAACGATAAGGATAACGATAACCATAACGATAACGATCGTTATCGTTATCGTTATCGTTATCGTTATCGTTATCGTTATCGTTATCGTTATCGTTATCGATATCCTTACCACTATCGTGATCGTTATCGTTATCGTTATCACTATCGTTATCGTTATCGTTATCGTTATCCTTATCGTTATTGTTACTGTTATTGTTACCTTTACCGTTATCGTTAT
This sequence comes from Monochamus saltuarius, assembly GCA_025584915.1. NCBI lineage: Eukaryota > Metazoa > Arthropoda > Insecta > Coleoptera > Cerambycidae > Monochamus > Monochamus saltuarius. The sequence continues at coordinate 73,201,087 of CM046721.1, read as the reverse complement.
CATTAGTATTCGTAAGTTTATGTATCATTTATTGTACCCATCCTATCCATTCTCTGATTTTTTTCTGTTGATACTATTACTTTTAACGTTAGCAATACATTGATGCTGCTGATATGGTTGATATAAGACGAAGAAGAAAAGTTAATAAGAAACGTAGTAAATTACAGTTGAATCTAGGATTTCCGTCTGATGGCCCTGTACAAATATTACGTTTACTCAATGTGATTGTGTGAAGTAGCTAAATATTGACTCGACTAATTATAGTTTAGTTTTCGTCGGGTGACATTTCTCATTTCCAAGATAAATAATAAATTTTATAAAGTTTGGCTCTGTGATATATCGATAAAAATGGAAAAGGCAAGTAGAGGCAGCTAACTTGAAGCTATACAAATTTAGTGTAACAAAAAAGAAGACAGGCCGGTGATGGATGAATCCCTAGTTTGATCGCTTCTGAGTTGGATGACGTTATTTACGCGACAAATATTCGCTTTTTACTTTTTATTTTCAAATAAATTTCCTTGGAAACGTCACAAGTCTCATATTGCTCTTGATGTGCCTCGTAATACTTAACATGCATTTTATTTTTATTCCTTGGTATAGAGGCTTCCTTTTTATAACACAGGATATACGCTCAATCTGATATAATTTACAGGAAAGTTTGTGACGTTTCGCAAGGAATACAAAGTACAGAAAGTGTGTGACTATATTTTTGCCTCTTACACTTTTGCATTTCGATATGGAAATACATTTTTTATATTGCCTAACTTAAAGCTGGATAGACTGGTGTACCTAGTTATATATAGCTATATAGTAACTTAATCGAATGATTTCGTTACTTTCTAAATAACAAAGGTATTTCAGTATAGGGTTATGAAAAACGTGAGAAACTATGATAATGATGTACTCACCTCACACTTCAAATTATAAAAATATAAGATAAAACCCGCACTTCGTTCGCAGATTTCAGGTCCGGACTTGGCGACGACCTTCATTCATAAATAAGTTGTCAGATAATCTCAATTTGCCCAGTGTATACCTTGCCGCATATATATAAAGCCCTAGAGTATTCTAGAACGATTACCTCTTATCTTCATCGAGGTGCTGCAAACAGTGTTGATATTGTTTTTATTTATTTATTTGTTTATAATACTCAACAGGTCACCGACCCAGTTAGAGAATCGGAAAACAAACAAATAAGAAAATAGAAACATACATAAAGCAAATTATACAATACCTAGATATAACACACATGTGATAAATGTGAAAAATAATCAATCTAAATAGGTATAGGTAAAGACAACAATAACAAAACAAATCTTTTCAGAGTTGAATTATTACAATTCATTAAATCTACAGGTAAGATAACTTCATTATATTAAATCACACAGACTACGAAGTGGACAGTGTTTCGGAATATGTGTTTTAACAGGTGGCAAATAAAACATGTTAAATTGTCTAGCTTAGACATAATAGAAAAATACAAATTTTCAAAGTATTAAAATTCCGAAATCGTTTACTGTTCCTTATAATAAAACCAAGACATCTGTAAGTCCTTGCAGTTACATAATTCAGATGGCTTAAAAAGACAATTTTCTGTCAAATATAACACCTAAGTCACAGAAGCTATCAGGTCTAGAACGCGCATGTTATTAAATGGAATAGTCAAAAGAGATCAACTTTTTCTTTGTAGAAAAATACAGTACATGGCCCTTACTAATATTTAGTGACAGATTGTTTAGCCTGTACCATTCTTGAATGACATTTAGATTATACTGAAGGTCAGCAGCATTATCAGAGTTCTGAATTGAACTAAAAATTTTCAGATCATCTGCATACATCAAACAGGGCATAGTTAACTTATTAATGATGTCATTAATGAATAAGAGTTCCAAATTAGACCCTTGGGGGACGCTGTAAATAACATGTAAACCTTTGTTGGAAATATAAGAACTTTAGGATTTAATAAGTTGTGTAAATCACCTCAGATTGAAATCCATCATTAATGGCATTGGCTAAAAACTGTGTAAAACAGAAAAGATTTGTGTTTTCTTATAAGAAGTGAGTTGTCAGTATATCTTTGCATATATATGTTGAAGGCATATATTCCTCCGCTTTCTTGACCTTAGAGATCGTACTGACGGCTTATTCTATATATGTGTTTATGTAGTTCTTTTTGACAATACCTTATTTTTAGACCGCAGAAGCCTGCAAACCAAAGTATTGTCTTATCAAAGTTGCTGAAAGAAGTTTGAGTGTGTACATTGGATTTATTAAGAGGTCTCCCTATATGCAATTTAACTAGTACCCTTCTGATTCTAAACGCGACCCCCAAAACGATATTTATATATTTTAATCTGATTACTTCCGGACGCAAATTATTTTTTAATATGTAGGTATGCCGATTGTAGAATTAGCAATATAGAATCAAAATGGACACAGACTCATCAACGTGGTCAATTGTATTATACAGGACGATTCAGAACTTGAAGAATAGAGACAATATCCTTTACTTTATATTATCGAATTATAAATATAGGTTACATAGCTGTTTTTTTCTGTAAGTAGAAATAGATCAAAAAAAGTAATTGTTAGATTTAAGTTATTAGAATTAACATAATTCTTAATGAAAATATGACCTGAAAAACAGCACGCCTGTTGCGTTTTAATCAGATTTATAAAAATAGTTGCGTACTGTCTTTTGTAGTATGCAATAGAGTTGTTGCGAATTGTGTCGTAATGCTAGCTAGTAATGGATAGCATTCCGATACGTACTAAAATTGAAATTTGTATCCATCGTTATTTATTCCTTAGATATCGGACATGAAAGGAATGTACTACGATCTTTTGAATTAAGAGGATGCTATTGACAGAGTTTTAGATTTTCAACATTCTTGAACAAACTACGATAGAAATATAAACGAAATTAAGGTTCAAGATATTCTTCTTTGTACTGAAATAAACTTATAGAAGTAGCAATAATAAGGAAACATTTTAGCTTCTGTATCTCATACGATATCTGTTATAATAATTCTCTCTAACTGAAAATAGTGGATCAAATGATTGTAAATAATGTTACTATTTTCATGTGGCAGAAACTAATTTCGATATATGATTTAATATAAAATCTTTTTTTAATCTTTTATTATAAAATTTAAAACAAGGGATCAAGATATCAAATTGATAAAAAAAGAAAAAACAAGTTTTGTTGATTGGAGACGAAAAAAAGAAAAAGAATGTGCAGCGTTGGTTTAGAGAGTTTCCCGAAAATTAAGCAAATTAGCAAGAAACAGCCAGAATAAAAGTTAAAATTAGTACTAACGTTAAAAGTAAATTGGTGATCAGCATTAGAAACCGAGATCCAGGTCCAATCTAGGAATTTGGCATTACCATCAGTAGATGAAGCATTCTTCAACACCTGTAGCCCCATATCACAGTTATGAGGGATTTCTAGAAGATTTCCAGTAGAACACCTATAACACGTTGAGCGCCACATGCCCACCGGTGGACATTTTAATTTTTCAACAGAAGTCCAAGTGACCACCGGTGGTCATTATTGAATCCCGTTGCCTGGACAACGTGACCACCCGTGGTCACGCCACGTGTTTCATTTCGAGACCAAACTACCAAGTCCAAGTAAAATAAGTTTACATTCTGGGACCAAACTTAATATTTCTCAATGCTAAATATATGTAAAACGTTACCATCGGTGAGCACACGGTCTCGAAATGAAACACGTAGTGTGACCACGGGTGGTCACGTTGTCCAGGCAACGGTATTCAATAATGACCACCGGTGGTCACTTGGTCCTCTGTAGAAAAATTAAAATGTCCACCGGGCATGTGGCGCTCAACGTGATAAAGACCAACGTTAATACAGGTATTTTATGTGCACAAAATTAAAAAAATAAACGCTAGCTAGCCATTAAATTCAACAAAAAAAAAGACTTTCAAATATACTCTGAATTTTGGTAAAACAGTATAGTTACTTACCATATAGTTTTAATAATAGTCACTTTTCCATTTACTATAAACATTTTGTTATTTTGTGGACCATCTGTCAGAATAAGGATCATTTTACAATTTAGTATATCAGTATCAGCGAACATCAGTAAGTAGAATGCCACAGAGTAATAAAATTTCAGAAACAATGTTCTATAAGTTTAAGAATTTTTAAGTCCTAAAGATAGGCAACCCTTAATATACAATTGCATTTAAAAATCTGTTACCTATGAATTAAATGTATAGAAAATTTAAAATATTCTTAATAAGTATTAGACAACAATCTTTTATGAAATAAACATTGTCAATTGTGGAATGATATTTATTTATTTGCTCAAATAAGGTACAGTGTGTTGTAATAGTATTTGACTTGAAGAGCGAACCGACTATCAGAGTCTATATTCTACAAGCAGCTAGGGTAAGTGAATAAGCTAGAAAAGATATTACACAGTTTTGTACCACAATAAATACAATTTTTTTTCTGCAGAGAGATACATATACACAAAACAATACAAAATAAATATATATAAACACGAGCAAAACAAAATATAAAAAAAACAGCAAATAACGCAAATTAAATATCACTATAAATTGGCGCCCAACAAATTAAATATAACAATATATTGTATGTATACAATAAAATTACAAAAAGGAACTAAAAGTTAACACCGATCTTGGCCGTATTACCAGCGTGCGGGTCGACCTGGTACCCCACACTGCGATAAATGAACCTGAAAAATGATCAATGTTGCCAGAATATTTTCTTCACAATGACAAATTTTGGTAAAAAAATTCACTCCAGTGAAGAAATGATTTTTTCAAATCACTAAAATGTGAAGAATGTTTCTTATCACTGACTTAATTAAAACAAAGTTTTAATAGTGTAATAGTCAGTAGTAGGCTTTGTATTTAAAATTTAACAGTATTACAACTATTTTATTTCTGCTATTATTTATCGTTGAAAATGACTGGAAAAGTTACATTCATTGAACAAGTTGACATGCAACTTATGCCAGGTGTATGTGAAGGAAATAATAATAAGAGAAGAATATCATAGAATATTAAATTTCCAAACTGGGTGATTCCCATACAGAAACATTTTCTAATGTTGACGACCTTGAGAAACAGGAAATTTTTTCAGTAATATCCAAGAACGTCCTAGTGTAATAAGGGCAAAAGATGAAGAAATTATTTTGCAAACAGTCGAAGATGAACCGCAAATAAGTTTATCTCAAGAAAATGGATTATCAAGAACTTTTGCATACCATATTCTTAAACGTAATCTACTACATCCATATCACATTCAAAAACTGCAAGAGCTATTGCCTGCACTTTTGCATCAAGTATATTAATTTTCACAAGAAAATTATTTTCACTGATAAGCTTCGTTTCACTCTTAGAGGAATGACAAATGTTAACAACTTTCATGAATATTCCGATGTAAACTCCGATACAATAATTCCTAGACATTTTCAACGCGAGTTTAAGATAAATGTTTGGGCCGGTATTACTGCTCGTTGTTTGATTCGACCGGTTATTTTGCCAAATCGATTGTGCGGCTCTCGTTAGCTCTAGCCTACCATCGGCCGTTACCGGAGATTGTAGACGCGCTAAATGGACATTTAAAATTTAAAGATCTTATGCACGCCGTGTTTTATTCGTTACTCTTTCCAAATAAATTAATACACGTCAGCATTTTAAATGCAATAAAAGGACTTTGAGAAGAATAGGGCAGATATACAAATAAAATTTAGTATTTTATTATACTTCCGCGCCGCTTATACTTCGTACCTTCCCTGGGATGAAGCGGCAATTTCTACTTTCTCTGTAGAGATCCGCAATTTCTAATTCTGTATAGGTATGTTTAGTTAAATTGCAATATTTTGGGATCCCTACATGCACTTACTCTGTGTCGGTTCTTATGAGCACCATCTTCTACGGTTTTCTTTTATTTATAACAATGTATTTGACCATCGCATTTATAAGAATGTTCTGTAAGAATGAAGTAGTGATTAATTTTATCAAGATCGACCAACTTCAAATGGCAATTTTATATTTCATAAGAAGTGTAGCAAAGATGTGCACCTGCCATTTCAGATTGAAACTGCACTTGCAGACAAGTCATGACCGCCATAGGTGGTGCAGTTTTATGAAGCCGTTACAGCTCCAAAATCGCCAACTGAGCTGCCCAATAGTGTTCTCTCGGGAACGTACAACTAAACAAACAACACTAAGTTATCACTTCTACTTCTTTTCATCCGACTGTCCGCAGCAATAACTTTTCATTCTCTTGTTAGAATTACAACTGCTGACGAATGTTTTGTCTGGAAACTTGCTGCAAATGCAATATATCGGTTAACGTGTTATATACAATTGTGTGAATAGGCGTTTTCATCAATGTCAAAAAATGAGGTGAAAATATATATTTTAAATTACATCGGTTTCTAAGAGTTGTGCCAGAAACTGGGTCATGTATTTTAAATCGATGCACATTAAAAAATTTAAACTCCATAATTTACGAAACCAAATTCTATCGTTATGAGAAAAGTAACTTATAATTGTATATGTTAGTGTAGATACATAAATGCTCTCATACATACAGTGTGGAAGAAAATTATGGAATAAATTCATTATTTCGAAAACAACAAAATTTCATTAGATTTCCTTGAACACGTCGATTTTGCTTTTTAAAAAGACTCTTTTTTCTATACCAATGCATTTCCGACGTTCATTTGTTTTCGCGTGATGAGGTCATCTTATATTTTTTTAAATAGAACCCCTAAATTTTTCCATCGGATTCTTGTAGAGTTTAACTTGCTTAATTCAAAAATTTATAATTTCAATACTTTATTCCTTCAAGAGTAAAACCACAAACGTTAACGCAACAATACACTCAAATGTACACAAATACATGAAAACACTGCCACACGTTTACCGTATTACAATAGTGGTTCAATGTGGTTCAAATAGGGTTCAGTATAATATTTTGTCTAATCGGAAAACATATTTCGTATTATGCAGCCACACGTATGCACTTGTCACACTTTTCATAAATCAACACCTTATCTGTTATCTAGGCATTTGAATATATATGTTTGTAAATATTTAAAAGATACGCGAAAAATTAAATTTATGGAAAGCAAGTACTGAAAAATTATTTCAAACTAATTGCCGTACCGTATGCGATATTTTTGACAGCATCTGATACAGTTGCCATTTGTAGGCCACTACTGCAAGATGCATTTCACGCCGGTAAATTTTTAAACTTCTGTTGTTGGGGAATTAAATTCTGTTAATGCTAATAGCAGCAACAATAAACGACGATGTATATAATATAATTAGTACTATTTTATACTATAACATCCAAAGACGTTTGCAGTGTAAAAATGTTTCTTAGACCCTTAAAATATTATATTCCAAGCTTTGACCATGATCTTTGATGTTTGAAGAGTATGCAACTAGCAATGCAATACTCTAGATTATTTATGAGCATTTAGTGACTAATTTTTAATTTTAACCGTTTTATACCTAGTAATTATATAAAAGAATTTATGTCGGGTATGTTAGTGGATAATTATGACGGATCTGCAATGAGTGAAAATGTATTTTTGGCAGTGTGCAAGGAAGGAACGAACAACGAATGCAAAATACTACATCTAACCGAATTAACTGTTACTGTTATCTACCAGGTACCAGATATTATTATTCATAAACAATTTAAATACATGCACATTTGCTGCTAAAATATATCCCCAGCTCGAATTCTAAATTCCATATAAACTCTTATTTTTAGTTATTAAGTTATTTTCATGAAACATTTCACGTAAAAGTTGTTTTTTGAATATAGTTCTAGATGGACGCCGAAAAGCAATTGAAATTAACTAGTTTGGTCACTTCAGAAGCAATACTTTGATGTTATGTAAAAGCGAAACATAAGTAAAAAATCATTTGCTCGTATTAACTTAAGAAGCAGTTTTGCTTTATTGTCGCGCAAAAATATTTTAATATAGCATTTATAAAAGAAATCTTGTAATTATAATTATACAGATAAACGGATTTCTGAAACTAAAGTGTTGCATAAATGGCGTAAGAACTTTCTTAAAGTAATTTAAATAACTTCTATAAAATATTTTTATTTTTTCTGTAAGATTTTTCTCAAAACTACAAAATTGATTTATAACGCTTTATAGTCAGTCGTGTAGATTGCTACTATAGACATTATACAGTAAAATGACCTCCTGAAGCAAAAATACTGTATAAGTGCAGACACAAGAACGTTCTGAAAATAGTTTAAATAATTTCTATAAAACGTTTTTCTTGTTGGGATTACAATATTCTCACAGGTACTTTAAACAGCAAAATAGCGGCAATACGATGAAATTGCCGTCATGTAACCGCTACATATCTTTTATATAAAGTTCTGGTCTTATAATTTTGAATTATAAGACTAGCGTGCTAGAATTGTGCACGGCGCATTCGCCATATTCTATAATTAGCACATTTTTCTTCACTTGATTAACTATAACTTAGTTATAGATTTGTCATTAGTATACAAATGTCATTCTGTTGTTGTTTTTGTTTTATTTAATATATTTTCTTAAAAACTAGTGATGTAGATAAATATATCTGATTTTTCGGTTTTAATTTTAATTTCGAGAGTTATTTTCATTTTAAATATAATAATAATATAAATGTAATTTAAATCTATATTTCTCTCTGTATTTAAAATTATTCCACTTGCTGTTAAAATGGGTAGATGAAATATTTAAAATGAATCAATTTAATTGCATGGTAAGCGTTCTATAGGATGTGAATAGTTTACATGATATGACACATATTCATATTACATAGGTTAGGATGTTAGGATATGATTTCCTGTTTTAAAGAAAATGTCATATTCATTACATTTTGTTAATCTACTATTCAATTATTAAATATTCATATTTACAGATGCAATATATAGGGTATACAGAACTTATCTACAACAAAAATTTTTGAACATACATGCGACTACAAAACTGCAAATACAATTTTGTAAAAAAAAGCAGGACAAAAGATTGAGAGAAATTTCCGAAAAAAGAAATAAATACCAATTTATAACACCTATTGTATACAGCAAATTCAACTGCTTTTGCCGTTATTGTTATTAATTATTAATATAATTAATTTGTGGAACTAACACAAGTGTTTCTGTTCTATGTTCATTTTTAACTCGTAAGTTATTGCCAGTTACCATGCGTAACGTGTGCGTAAATCATCACTTGTGTGCACTTCGGTGCGATACATATCATTTTTTAAATATCCTCACAAAAAGAAGTCCAAAGCATTTAAAGTCACAAGATCGTGGTGGCCATGGAACCGGTGTTCGTCGTCCAATCCCTTGGTATTAATGCTTGAGTACACTGTACATGATACGAATATAATTGAGTCTCGAGTATGAGATGCCACACTGCTGCAATACACCGTGGACGCCCTGGACCTCCATTTCTTCCATGATTCGGTTGCAAATTTCCCGTGTCTCACTCGTGTTGCACTACACTTGCACATCGGATTTCAATATTCAGAATCGTCTGGCTAGAGACTACAGTAGCCCAGCGATATAAAGGTTAATCCATTGGATGACTGCTAGATGTAGCTTTGCTACTTTGCGAAACTTATGGTCCCTACTTTCGGTTTAGACAGGCTCAAAACGGCTAAGGTTAGTCGTCAGTAACTTCACCTATGGCATATTGATGAGAGCTAATAAGCTCGAAACCTATATACGGCTGGTGGGCTGCTGACGAATAACTTTAGCTGTTTGGTTTAGGTTTTCCAGGTGTAATGGTATGCCGCTCGGGGTATTAGCCCGTAGAGTAGTTATTTTCTGGAATTCTGTGTTTGAAAGTTTTATATTGCAAAGTAAAAGTAAATTATAACCAACGTTCTTTTGTCTCAACTCATTATTCCTAGTGGATCGACAATATTTACGGTCAAAATTAAAAATATATAAATTACTAAAAATGCCGAAGATATGGGGAACCGATTAAGTATAATATTTGTTATGAAAGTTGTAAATTTTGAGAAGGTCTTTCACATCCCATTAAAAAATACAGGGTCTTCCATTTGGAAAAAAATTAAAATTTTTGCCTTTGAAAACGATAACACTTGTTCCGATTTTGTGAACACTCTATATGATATTTATAAACAGTGACTACTTCAGAAAACGAGTATATCAGCAACAATCAAGTGTATAGCTGAATATGTGATTTTTTATCTTAAAATATTAATATTTTAGAAGCGGCTGATTTTTGACACATAGTAGGTACCTATCACATATAAAATGTATATTTACTAAATATAAATATTCATTCAAATACAGAGTGTTCCATTTGAAAAAATACAACCTTGGTCGGTCCTCCGATAACAAATCACCCTGTAAAAACAAAATTATATTTAAAATGTCTATTCTCTGTCCCCACATACTAATTTATTTTGAATTTTTTTGCCTCAATTATATTTTAGCCGTAATTCAACATTGCCACAGCGTTGACTCACCCTGTACATAGAGAGTATATTATTTTATCCAATTGTAACATTAAACCGACTTTATTAACTCCATAATAACTGTAACAAATAATATTTAATTTACTTGTGAATTACATTTTTTTAAATCAGTCTACTATTTTTCGTCACTACAATTTGGTTTGAAAACTTTTATTATCAAAATACACTAAAAAAATACATAATTATATTAATATTGCAATTATTTAAACCGTGTAGTTGAGACTGATACCACTACTGACTCGAATGGATACTTGCTCCAAAACGTTGGAAACAATGTTTTTAATGATTTCTTTTTCAGTAGAAGAAACTTGTAACTTCTCCTGATATTTTATTAATTCTGTTAGCCATTACCACCTCAGGACGCCCAAATGTATCAAATTCAGCTCCTTACTCTAGTATACAGAGATTCTGGATTTTGGAATTAAGGGAAGGTAGCAAAAAGGCTACAGCACTTAGGCCCCATTGGGCCCCTTGTACCTCCTCCCATTAGGAGATCAGTCCACCTGAGCCGCCAGCCAGTCTAATAAGGAGAAAAAGGTGGTGACGTTGCTCAGGGGGATCTCTCTAATGTAGGTCATAGAAGGCCATTGCTCTCCCAACACCGACTCTCTTATTGACGAGATGGCACTCACAGAGTGCATGGAGTATTGTCTCGTCTTCCTGTTCGCAACCCCTACAAAGAGGTGTATCACACTTCCTCATGTAATAGAGGTGCTTTCTTAGCCAGCAATGTCCAGTTTGAATACCTGTCACCAGACGAAGGTTTGTCCTAGACATAGCCAGGTATCCCATCCTGCACCTTCCTTCTTTTTTGACCCGTCTGTGTAAATGTTGATAACATCTTCACTGGCGGTCTCTTCATTTCTGATAAGTACCGTGTAGGGTCTGTCAAACACAAACTTGAGAGAAATCAGTCTGCCTGCAAAAGGGGCATCTTTCTGACGACCCCACCCCACAGGCGACTCCTAGCTTCTATAAATGATACTGCAGGAAACAACTACTCCGCGGGCTAATACCCCGACCGGCATTGAATTATACCTGCAGTATCTGTGTGAACAGCCAAGAACCCTTGTCGGCCACTCCACCAGACATAGACCGGTTTCGGGCTTGTTAGCCCTCATCAGTATGCCATAGGTGAGATGACCGACAATTGAACTGGCTGTTCCTTCATATGTAGTTTCACATATAAATCGAGTGCAGGTGAGATGTAACTGGTCTGCTACTTCCTGCTTGGCCTAAGCGGCTCGACTTGCAGAAAGCGACCTACAATATCGTAGGTACTTAACCGCAGACCTCTCGCCCCGGGCGATGCGCCATTAAATCTATAAATGATACTGCAGGAAACAACTACTCCGCGGGCTAATACCCCGACCGGCATTGAATTATACCTGCAGTATCTGTGTGAAACAGCCAAGAACCCTTGTCTGCCACTCCACCAGACATAGACCGGTTTCGGGCTTGTTAGCCCTCATCAGTATGCCATAGGTACATTACATCTCACCTGCACTCGATTTATATGTGAAACTACATATGAAGGAACAGCCAGTTCAATTGTCGGTCATCTCACCGACTCCTAGCTTCTCCACATCCTACATCAGGTGTAATAACAGTATTTTTGAAAAGAAGCATAGTTGTCGCAGCCACTTCTCTTAGATAAATATGCAGAGGTGGTAGACATAGCATCACCTCCATTGCTATGGCAGGTGTCGTACGTATAGCTCCAGTTATGCTTAGGCAGGCAATCCTTTGTACCTGGCTGAGCTTTTGTTTAGCTGTCGTTTGTTGGACTTTCGGCCACCAGACGACAGGTCCATAGGCTAATATTGGTCTCACAATAGCAGTGTAGTATGCAGAGTTTGTGACTAAGTACAAATTTTTTGAAAGGGGATGGAGAAAATTAAGAATTAACGGAATCACCCTTAAAAAAATTTCAAACTTATTTATAAAGCGAAAAACATTTTTTTTTTTCGAAGTTATATTAAATCCTTATTTAACGCCGCCAATGCGACTTGTCCGTCACACGTTTACAGAACCAGAGTAGGTAACGTAGGCAACTAGCAACACGACAGTAAAATTTCCAGTCAAGTCATAATTTAATTCCAGTGTTTACCATGTGTTTACATTGTAGTTTTGTGTTCTTCTTCAGTTTTTATTTCCTTTTTTAATTTTTAAACGTTTTATAGTTATTAAATAGATAAATTTGTGTTGGGTGCAGATACTTTCCCACAATATAGTTCGCCGGTTTGGTTTTCTAGGTTATGGGACAAGACTGCCGCGGGTACATTAAAAGTTTTCTAGTTTCGTTCGATGTTGTTTATAATAAATAGGTATTTGATCTAGCTATACCTACAGGAAGTGTGTAATATTGGTAGTGAGTGATTAATGAATGAAAATGTTGTAGTTTTGCCAGTTTGTAACGAAATAATGAAAAACGAATGCAAAATAGTGGAGCTAACTGGATTAAATGTTACCTAGCTATCTATCAGGTATTATTACTAATAATAATATTTATTTTCGTTTCTGCGTTTAGAAATGCTGCAAAATAACGATCGCATGGTAGTAGTGTAATAGACACTGTTGACAGATGTAAGTTTTATCCGTGGAGCTAAGCCATCTCAGTCGATATACGTATGATAGGCGCCGACTTTCCGTAGGAAGAGAGGGTTTTACCCCATTTTTTAAATATCAAGATAAAATTCTGGAATAATTTTTTTATTATTTTTAGGCCTTCCTGAGCACGTGGTTAAAATGTTTGTAGTTAGTCATAGTTAACCCTGTATATTCTTCTGAAATATCTATTTTATTTCTATATATATATATTTCTATACTTATATCTATATAGACTTCCGCAATAGAATCAGAGTGTCATCCACCATGTCTTTTTAATACTGACCAATCAGGACCTGCTTCAGAAAGCAATGTTGCCAAAGATCTTCGAAAACTGTGCCCAGTATTTATACTCATGTGCATTTCCAATTTCAATAAACTATTCTCTTTTATGGCATCTTAGAAACGAGTACGAGTATTAAAACCTACAGGCTACACTATGTATTTTTGATTTATAGGTTACGAAGAATCGTGGATGTGGTACATTCCTTGGCCTCAGTTCCATATATTTTCGAAATATGCCAATTGCATGAATAACATTACTTCTATTGATAACAGTGAATATTATTTGTTTTTAAGTTTGAGTATCTGGAATTGTGACAACCACTTCCGGAAAGCGTGCCGAAGCCATGAAAATATATTTTTTATTTTATAATACAGATAAAATGTGAACCTACCGGATTATGTCTACATTTTCCTTAACAGACAACATTTTCTTAAGCTATGAATAATAAGACCATGATGATAAAGATTTCACACTTTTTGAATTTTCAGATGTATAAGCCATGATTATTTTGTCAATTACTTGCTTGCTTTTTGTTGCACTATTCGGAGAAATTAAGGTACATGAATCACATTCTGAATTCAACTAATAAACAATTAGTAGTTATAGCGAATCCAAGCAACATCTAGTACAATCTCACAAATCCCTCAGTTAGCTTTGTTCTAATTAGTTCGCGAGTATAGAATTCAATCGTCTATTTCAGAATGGGACTAACTAACATTTTCGGCATTTTTGAGTTTTTCAGCTCGTTACACTATTTTAAGGTAAATGCATCTTTTAGTGCAGAAAGAGACCATCTTCCGTAAATACAGTGTCTGTAAAATGGACCTAGTTTTGAGCATTTATTTGAGAAAGGTACCAAGTACCTAGTTGGTCAAGAGAAAGTTCCAATATTGGAAGGAAAAATAACGGATATCGGTAAAGCGATATCATTCGTTCCAGAGGAATATCAAGAAATTTTGGAATGGCCTACAAAAATTTCCACAAAGAAAGCGTTTGCATTACAAGCTTAATACATATTGTAACCTCGAAGTTAGGTTATCGTTGAAACACGTCACGTAGATAAACAATCTTTATTATCACTCTTGATAATACAAGAAATATCCTTCAACAAATTTCGCAACTGTCAACGCTTTACTTTGACGTTTGTCACTCGCGTTTGGCTGCTCAATACAAACTGACTCAGCGGCCGAGAATGATCTGCTTATATATGTTTTTACAGTTCTCGAAGTTTCTGAGATTTCGAGAACGTGTCGAGAAACAAATAGAATATAGCCTGGAATATTCCGGAAAACGTCAAAATAAAGGCATCACAAAATTTGTAAATTCTAACATAAACAGAAACGTAATTTACAAACTAATGAAGTAGGTGAGCTTCAATTATAAATTCTAACGAAAACAGGAACATAATTAACCAACTAAAAAGGTAGGTGAGCTTTCGTAACAATATTATGTTACAGTTTGTAATAATTCTTTAAAGTTTAAACAGTATTTTTGTATTTATTGGGGTAATTCTTAAAAAAACAATTCACTGTTTAATATTTCAGTGATAACGCCAAGTTGAGTCCTTAAAAAAATATATATTTTACATTTATTTGAGAAAGGTACTAACTGCATTTTTTTGTAATCTAATTTTTTTCGTCATTATAAAAAACCTGTTTTAACATAAAAAACATCTAAACAACTCTATCTTGAACTAACTAGGTATGTCAAAAAAATTAGCATTATCACATTTTATTAAACTACAAATAAGTTTTTACTCATTTTCTCAATAGTAACAAAATATTAGTTAATACCTTTCTGAAATAAACGATTCAATTAACTTATCAATAATCTGTCACAATTGGATAAAATATTGGGTAAGCCCCATCACTAGAAGAAATTACTACTTTCTTCTCGTGAATAAATATTCAATTAACTCACTTGGTGTATACATTTCTATTATACTCTATATACTACTGTAGTGCTTTTATATTATTTGATACATGCTCTAGATTTATGGAGATTGGGTATAAGGTACTACATGCAGTTGCTCTTTGTCTTGTATAATATGATTCTACAGAAAATTTACGTTTTAATTAATTTATTTTAATTAATTGGTTTCAGGAAAAATGATATCCTATTACATACAAATTAAAACGTTGGTCGCTAAGTCCATTGGATTTCTAAAAACGTTACAAATAGAGAATTCAGTGAAAATTAATTTATATACTGATAAATTTCAATAATAGATTTACAAAGATAGCTAATATGACTTCCGCTTCAAAAGCCAATCACTGACACCAGAAGGCAAGTTCATTGATGTTTATGTAAATATCAGCGCCCTTAATCTAGAAATTCTGCTGAACGCCCACTTTGTCGTGAGGTAGGGGTCTTTAACATGCTTGACATCGCAGAGACACGGAACCTACGGCTTTACATCTCATTCGAGGATGGCATCTTTAGACTTTCGTTTGTCCAACTAAATTCAGGGAAAATTTCTTCGAAGATGACAGGAGGGATGCTGACGACTAAATAGACCATCTAGAAACTATTAACAGGACCAATACTTGTATTGTGAGTTTAATTTTCCATGGTCATGTCACCACAGGATAACTAACTGGACTTACGTCATCACCATCTTCATTGATATTAAGGAAAACGGCACATGTTAGAAGTTAGCTTACTTTTACTTCCTTTTTACACCGCAATTTCACTATGCTGTCGACACTTTGTCGAACTAAATTCAGACGTCTGCGGTGACTTCGAAATGCTCATGCAGTTATCACATACGAGAAAAACAGAGAATCGGTGCTCAGGACCGGAATAAGAATTATTTATTTGTACAAAAATGCGTATTCAATCCGATAAAAATTTACGATATTTATAAAAAATATCTATGTACATTATGTAACAAATAATTATAGTTACTGGTAGATGTTGGTAATGTTGTTACACTAAGCTAATATAATTTTATAATTAATTATGTTTTATATAATTGTCGGGCCCTTAAAATACAAAGACCATAGATTTTAAAATCATTAAAATATTTTCTGCGTTTAGGGTAATTAAAACTTTCAGTAACCGAACATTAATAAAATCATCTAGTTCTGGTAAGTCAACAGTTTATAGTTATAAATTAATCATAAATTTGCATTTTCAGGAAAACTTTGTACACGGTCTATTAGTACGGTCGGAATCATCAGCAGGTAGCCAATAACAACTGAGGACTTTTGTGACGTATGACACAGTCTATCTCAGTTCATCTTTCGAGAATGACTATATTTTGTTTTATTTACGGGAATTTTGTGACGTCACCTAGTCCGATGACCCCGACCATACAGTTATTAGACCGTGTACTTTGTAGACAACTTTCTAGTTCGCGGTGTAGAACTAACTACATCTATCGGTCGTTCGCTACTCCATGCCGGACTGAAAATGTCACAGGCACGAAGCGTTCTACATGCAGTAGACACCATTGAAAGCTGTCAACCTTTATCGCGTTCGGCGAGAAACGATATTTTGCAAACACGGAATTCCAGGAAACTACTCTGCGGTTACCTCACCTATGGCATACTGATGAGAGCTAATAAGCTCGAACCGGTATATGTCTGGTGGGCTTCTGACGAATGACTCTAGGTGTTGCTATAGGTTTTCCAGGTGTCATTCAATGCTGGTCGGGGCATTAGCCCGCAGAGTAGTTGTTTCCTGGAATTCCGTGTTTGCAAAACTTTCTAGTTCATTTATCTGCTGTTTCAAATAACAGTTTTCATTTTACAACTTCTGTACAAATGACCTATATCTTTCTTTTGTAGATAAATAGAAAGATACATTTTTAGTAATTGAGTCAGGTGTATTAGGATTTATTAAAATTTTGAAAATGAAAATGTTTAGTATTGAATAAGTACGAGTATTTTATCCATAAATGGACTTTTATCCACACATATGAACCGTCTAAAGTGATACTACTAGTGGAATAAAGTAACTTTATTAAATGGTACTTAAAACACTTAAGTATACAATAAATATGTATGTAAATGTATATATTTTTATTATACTTTTATTTTTAAAAAAATATAGAATACATTAAACTGTATAAGTAAAAATAATTTTATGTTTCAGTACATGCCGAAAAATGAATAAAAAATTACCTTTTATTAATTCGATTTTAGGCATGACTTTACTGAAGCAGGCTATTTATATAACAGATGAAATAAGTTTTAAACGGGTTGTAAACTTTACGGTAGTACAACGGCAAATACGAAATTCTGAATATCTTACAACTACTAATTGTTTTTATTGTCAACGTAATTTTCGATATTTGGTCGGGTTAAAAACAATCACTTTTTGCAATTTAGTGGAATATATAATTCAAACCTATAGTGTAGTAGGTATATAGTTTTATTACTCTCGGTTGCAGTTTCTTAAATATTTTGATGAAAATATAATGAATTATTCATATGTTTGTATGACGTAAGTCGTCTGAGTATAGTATAAATAATACAGTATACATATTTAGACAAGAGCATACTTAAGACTATAATAGGGACAAGAGGATTCATCTAATTGTTGATATTTTTCTAAAGATTTGACGTTTGCATACCGCCCAAAATATCATGACCTGTAACAAAAAAAAAAATCCATTTATTACATATGCTGCTAAAGGAACGTGAAAAGTGAAAAATGTAATAAATAATAATGATAAATTATTAACATTAGGATTAGATTTGAAGCGTCGATCGCAATGCTTTTTTGATATGGACGGTATACAAACGTCAAAAGTTGCCGTCAAAAGGCTTGCTTTGCCTTATCTAGAATCAGTGGTAAGTATAGCGCTCGTGAATACATAGATCATATTGAAGATAGATATAGATATTACTAGAACAGCTCTTTACTAACGAAATTAACTTAAAAATTTTAAGAACGCAGCACTGACTGTTCACGATTTAGCTGCAAAAATTTAATTTTGTGACATATTCAACACCCTGTATTTCGGAATATAAGCGTTTCTCGTAAGGAATTAAACCTTGTAGTTACCGACCGTACTTAGGAAATATCCTGTTGCGTGGCACCTTCAATAATGTATAAAAATATGTACTAGCAACTCCAAGTTGAGCATTCTAGATTCTAACATATTATTATTTATAACTTTTATATTTTGTTTTGCAAAATATTCATATTATTGAAAAATTTAATTATGACACCAAAATATTTAACTGACATATATTTAAAGGCACCCTATTCTTGAAATAGTATTTTTTACAAATACAAGTAATTTTAGACATTGAATAACTGAATAATATAGAATTTAGCAATTACAGGAATGTTATTTCATGCCTCCTACGATAATTTAAAGCTCTCAAAGTAAAACGAACATATAATGGCTGAAAGCGGTCCAACCAACAATTTTTTAGATACAGAAATCCTTCAAAATACGTATTTTTTAACTATTTATTAAACTGTAAATGTAAATATTGTTATAATATAAACTTACATAGTTCTGTGTATAAGATTGTTCCCTTTTATGTGTGTCAAACAAATGTATTTTAAAAGTTATTACATTTTTAAATAGCAAAAGTGCATAAACAAAACATCAATAACTTTATTTTTGATATTACGTTTGTAATGCTACTTGTTTTATTATTCGAGATTTATGTACCTAAAAGACACCACATATTTGATCATTTTAGGAAGAGAAATACGGCGACCTTAATCGACACATATTGGCACTTTCAATAATGTATAAGTCTTTACACTTTGATAGTATAAATACTAACAATTTTAAGTTGAGAATTCTAATTTCTAACATATTATTAATATCTATAACTTTTATATTTTGTTTTGTTGTTCATATTACTGAAAAATTTAACTGTCATCAAAATATTTAATCGACAGAGAACACAAAACCCTAATCTACTATAGTTTGTAAAATACGCCTCAATTGTTGTTTGGTAGCACAATAGGGAGACAACCATCGTAGTGGTTTAAGCAGCCAGTTCTAGGCTCGCCAGATGGTTCATATTAATATAGTGACTCATGTTAAATTAAGTGCATACAACAAGAACATAAGTGTGGATTAATTAGAGCAGATAGAAGCCCTTGAACAAGCAAATATAGGAGGTTAGTGTTCAACTGCTAACACTGGAGATTTTTGTTTTGTTAGTTCCTTCCCGATATTATCACATTGAAGAATTTATATTTGTAGACAAAAGTGTGGATAATCATTAACCACAAGTAATGATTATATACTACTATAGTGTACATTATGTACAAAATCATACCTGAAGATACGAATAATATATGCATCATAGTATAGTCGTGGACAAAAATAATTAACTATTAAATAATAATAAATTACTTTTACTTATTATGTAACGCAAGTAACTGCACTTGATCCACTATATAATAAACAGTTTTCATTTAATATTAGAAATTCTGTTAAAAAAAAGGAGAAAGACTTTCCTCTTAATATATTCCTTTTGACCTTATTTATACATCGCAGAAATACCATATTTTATGCAAAGGTTAAAAAATTCAAACGACACGTATATGGCCAGCTCAACCCCCTTTCTGACATAAATACTTTAAATATTAAAGCTTATACCCCGTCCCCTTTAAAGAATGATTTTACTTTCTTGCAGATTTGCATTAAACAGTAAGCAAAGCTTGTCTACGTCTGGTAGCCGCAAAATATGCCACCATTTTAAATTCGATCACGTCCCAATTGAATACGGAACGAACATTTCCATAATAAATTTGCAGCGACGTGTCCAGACTCCGGCCAAGTCGGCTTAAGTCGATCGGCTCATCGGCCTCCAACGTCCATTCGAGACGTCACGACGTTCTTCTACTAGTCGATCGCTTCCGGAAGTTCTACCTGCACCATGGGTGTAATCCTACACTGAGAAAAGTTCTCTAGACTTTGTTTTCGGTCCATGAGTAAAATCAGCAGCGTTTAGAATACCGCAGCAAGGGTCTTAAGGAAAGAAACTTAGGAGAGACTGGAGGAGATTGAAATAATAATAATAATATCTCTATCCCTCATTCTAATCACGAGGATTAGCCCAGTCGAAGACTTGTGCGAGAGAGGGCGTGTCATATTATTATTAAGGATGCCGCATTTGCGCCCAGGAACGACTTACGTTGGTAGGCCCTAACCACCATTCAGTAAAGGAATGAGGGAAACCTGTAAACCTCATTAATTAGGGGGGTAGTCAAATGTTAACCAGTATCAATCTCTCACATTAACCCAAGCTAACATTCTTCCACCCTACCATACCCGCAGAGACGGTGCCAATCCTCTCCATGAATATAGCTTATATACGGTCTACCGGCTGCGGGGGTCGAACCCACAGCAATCTAGTCACCTCGATTCAAGTACTGACGCCTTAAACCGCGCGACCACTGACCGATCCTATAAATAAAAAATAAATAAATGTATTAATCACTGTGAAGTGTCTAAACATTTCTCTTTTTGTAAATTTTATCAGACAGAAATACATAATTCCAACATTTAGTTAGTTAGTTTAGTTAGTAAATGAAAACAAAGAAAGCTTCTGTCAGGAATGTTACCTATCTATCAGGTATTATTACTAATAAGAATGTTTCTGTCGTTTCTGCATTTAAAAACGCTGCAAAAAACGGCCACATGGTAGTTGACATTGTTGGTAGATGTAATCTTTATCTATGGATCTAAGCCATGTCAGTCGATGATTATCATAAAGGGTTTTGCCCCATTTTTCAAACATCGAGCTAAAATTCTGGAATAATTTTTTTATTGTATTTTAGACCTTCCTGAGCTGGTTAAACATTTTTGTACTTAGTCATAGTTAACTCTGTATATAAAGAAAATAAGTAATAAAGAGTTATAATAAATGGATATACCTAAAGACATATCGAACAAGGTATTAAAATGAAAAAGAAAGAAGGAGTGTGTTCATCTATACAGGGTGACCCTTAAATAAGTACAAATATTAAAAAGAGCAGTACAGTTCACTGTGTAGAACACATAAATAATAAGAAAAGTCAAATTTTAAATAAATTTCGTGATTTTTACAATAGAAAACTTATTGAAGACCGCTGATCAGAGTCCGATATTAAGGTTTTTATGAGGCATTGAATTCTAAATTGGATATATATTCCACAGCGTTGCCACTGTTACACTAATGTAGTGAAATTTAACTTTTTATATAAAATATGCTTCAAAAACGTTAATAGCTAGAATTTCTAGACAACATGTTAAAGAATGTTTGAAATATGTTTATTTATAAAAAATATTAATGGCACCAATAAAGTATGTTTACGTACGTACATAGAATTGAAATTGAAAGCATAAAACAGATTCTCTACTCATTGTTATCTAAAATTCGATTATTAACCATTTTTACCACATCCAGCTGATTTATCGCAAGACTATTTATTGTATCACTATCACTGCACTCTCATTATCATTGAATATAAAATATGCTTTTAGCATGTCAACACTTTCACAGAACAATGCGCCACATTTTATTTGGTATGGGACTGTCTCATCCAAAATATTAAATAAATACACAAGGCACTTAAAAGAATAACACTGCTCGTAAAAATAATAAAACGATTTAAATACGTTTTATACGTTAGTGTTGCAACTCTGAAAACAGATGCGTTAGGCATTACATACTTAGGCATTACTTAACACATCATTGCAAGTTAAAAAAACATATTAGCTTATGTCCAGAAGATGCAAAAATATCTCATAATTTTCAATTTACATGTACTGACATTATGAAATCCTTTTCCACAAATTACAAGTTATCTTTTTTCCCATTGTGTCTTGTATTTGCCCTGCACCTGTGCGTCGGTACCAACACAACGTTTACTTCAACGTCGCTGTCTGTCAATCGTAGGATGTGGCTGGTGGCTCTTTTTCCTGCGGGATACTGTGTCTACCACCAGAAACACCTACCTGCGCCTACCACACGAGATTCTTTATTGCATGTGATTGATACTGCTTTTTGAAATGTTAGCGTTTCATCTTCTTCATAAAGTCTATCTCGAATTTCTCTCTTTAGAGAGCCTATAATAAATCGCTCTTAGTAATTTGTTCAGCATATTTTCCTCGAATTTCTACTGAAAATCCACAACATATTGATTTTAATGTATTGTGTGAAAATCCTAGTTTTTCGTTATTCTTCATAACATAACTTAAGGGAATAATTTTATGTCTCTTTCTAACAGTGTACAACGGTATTAACTTGTCAAATATGGGTAGCTGTTTAAGTACAGTGTAACCTCGATAATCCGAACACAGTTTAATCAGGACATCCAGAAATCCGGACATTGAATTTCTAAAGTCATAATCCGGACGCTCGCCAAGCGCGGGATAATGAGCGTATTTGGCAGCCGGACTACGCTGTCTTATATGATTTAAATTTGCGGCAAGTGCTTTTAGGAATTCTTTATTCCTGTATCCTGCAAAGAACAAAAAAAATAATAAGGATTTATTTCATGAGTGGTGCCATACGGAATTTGACCAGCAGTAAGATACATATTAAAGGAATTTTTACCACCAAAAGCTCTGTTATTATTAGACAATGCCCCAGGGTACCCAGTTGATATTAAAAGTGTTGACAATCAAATCTGTGTCATGTACCTACCACTAATCTGTACACCATTAACACAGCCCATGGATTAACATGTTATCCAAGTGAAAAACTGTTTCACAGAAAGAGCCTACTTAAAAAAATTGTAGCGTTCGAGACTGACATTTCTACAACCTTGAAGAACATTAATGTTAAAAACATAGTTTTTTCGTTACAACAAGCATGGTACCAAGTTCATCAAGACCTAATAAAAAAGCCATGGAAGCCATTATTATCCACCCAGGAGGTAGCTTTAGACGAAGAAGATAACATTCCTTTGGCAACTTTAGCTAAGAAAATTATAAAATCAAAAGAACTTCAGAATGAATTAAATGAGGTAAACGTTTTTGGGAACAATTGGTAGGCACATATATTTCAATTGAAGATTTAGAAGCATGGATCACAGGGAGTGGGTCTGAGTGACATCTTACTGACAGACAACGATATTGTTGTTCAAACAAATGACGAGACAAATTATGTAGATAACGATTCTTCTTCTAGCGATGATGATGTTCAAATTGTGGCAAAACCAAGATGCCTTAAAGTCGTTCAACAATTGCATCGAATTTGCATCACAAAACAATATACCAGATAACCAATTTGAGTTACTTTTCGAACTGAAGAATATTGCTGTAAAAAAAGATATTGAGTCAAAATACAAAAAAATATTACTGATTTTTTTAAGACGGTTCCAAAGTAAGTTACATTTGTTTGTTTAGGTTTTTAATTACAGTAGAATATGTACAAACTGTTGACGTTTTTCTATTTATAGTTTTAAAATATCTTTTATTGTTATTTTTTAATAAAGGATTACTTTCGTGTTGTTTAATAAATGTTTCATGAATTATTACGGATTTTACTTGCATCGTAAAACTATGATCTTGCTTATATTCAGCAATCCGGACAAATCACTTAGCCGGACAACCCCCTTACGATTAATTGTCCCGATTATAGAGGTTCCACTGTACTTAGTTTTTCAGAAAATAAATTGACAAACCTCATAAAAATATGTTTTACAAAATATTTGAAAACACCATTAAAAATAAAAACCGGAATATTATCTTCCCTTCATTTTAGTCGTGACAAGTCGGATACTTGTGCATTTGGAATGCATCTATTTATTATTTTTTATAGTAAGATAATAGTGTAATAACTTTGGTATATTATTAAGATTGATTTTTGAATTTATTGTGAATTGTTATTTTAAGTGTAGGAATCCCGAAGTCAGTGCAGGAGGGTGATACTAATTTGATTCAACCTGAATAGCATACGAGGTCCAACGCCCACCAAAGTGATGTGACACGTGATCTGACGCGTGACCTGGCAGGCTGCATTCATCTTCAAGTTAAACAAATGTAAACCCGCGTAACACAATTTTATGGTGACTTCCAGCGCTGCATGCTTAGTTTTCCGTAACAAGTCACTTGTAATTTATTCCATTTACCTGTATACCGTAATTCGTTTTAGGTTCCTAATAAGTTTCGGAAAGTTTATTTAATTTCACGCAATAGAGTATTCAGTGAAGAATCATTTAAATAGTTCTTTAATTTTATTGAGTACCTTTACTTTTTATTATTGAGACGGAATTTATGTGAAAGAAAAAAAAGACGTACGAAAAAATATGATGCCGTAATAAGTATAACAAATATATATAATAATAATAATATCTCTACCCCTCATTCTAATCACAGGGATTAGCCCAGAAATCGGAGACTTGTGCGGGAGAAAGGGCGGTATATTGTTATTAAGCAGGCCGCATTTGCGCCCAGAAACGACTTACGTTGGTAGGCCCTAACCACTATTCAGTGCAGGAATGAGGGAAACCTTGAAAACCTCATTAATTAGGGGGGTAGTCAAATATCAACCGGTATCAATCGCTCACATTGACCCAAGCTAACATTATTCCACTCTAACATACCCGCAGAGAGGGTGCCAATACTCTCCACGAATACAGCGTATATACGGTCTACCAGCAGCTGGGCGCGAACCGATCTAGTCACCTCGAAGTACTGACGCCTTAAACCGCTCGACCACTGATCGACCTCAAATGTATACATGGTTCGATTTATATAACCGTATAGAGAGCAAGGAAGTATTTCTAGTGTAAACATTACGTAATTCCCCTTGATGGATATTTTGTATGTAAATATTCAGGCGTTTTATTTATAATAATATTGCAGTAAAACACACAGCAATGCAAAATCCTGCGTTTCATCAGTTAATTCATGTCTATAATATTTTTACTGACTGACCGATATATATAGTTCAACCAATTTTCTAACACAACAGTTCTGCATCATCTGTCCTAGAGGTATCATGAAATGTCAGACAAGAGTTATACAAAATACCACCAAAGTTAAAATGTCATAATAGTTTTAAAGTTCAAAACATATTTGTCGCCTTATATTATATTCTTGTATTATCGACACAAATGTTTAGTCAATGTAAACTTCCAGTTTATTGTTAGGTCCAAATAGAGTAACTTTAGATTTATTTGGATGAGGCGATAAATAATAATTGAAAGCATTATACAGGCAATATAGATCATTATTTAAAACATTTCTTACATTGGGTAACTGTAGTACTTGAAATGAAAACATGAGTGGTGTCATCACCGTGTATGCACACTTTTAAGTCACTTGTATAAATGCAGAAGAGAAATGGACCCAAAATTAAACATTGGGTCACTCCATTAATTATAACATTAGAAGCTTCTGATTAAACTTTCTTCATTTTAACAATTTGTTTTCTGTTTCTATAATAGTTTGATTGAAACAAACCCATATAATGCAATATTGCCTGATGACTAATGCGATCAAGTAACTTTGAGTAATCTAATAAGACAAGAGCATTAAATTTGCCGTTATCAGAAATTAGAATGGGAATGCCACCCGATACTAGCACTGGCCTCATCCGACAACATATCTGTATGATGGGTAAAGATACACGTGCGGTTCAATGACAATAAAGAAGCTGACAAGCTGGCCTGGAGTGCATCGGATCTCAATATTTTTGGAGATGGTGCCTCCAGTATATTACCATTGGCAGCTTTTGTTGAAATTATCAAGGAGAACACCCACAAAGAATTTAGATAAGGGTGTGATGAAACAAATAATTGTAAATTTGCTAAGGAGTTCCAAGAGTACTTCTGCAAAGATACAGCCAAAAAGTATCTGCCAATGCCTAGAATGAATCTTTTCCTGATGACAGACATCCAAACTGGACACTGTTGGTTGAGGAAGCAGCTCTAATATATGAGGAAGTGTGAAATATCTCTTCGTGGGGGTTGCAACCTGGAAGACAGTATTCCATGCAGACTGTGAGAGCACTGCGATCTCGTCAACAAGATGATCTGTATTGGGAGAACGATGGTCTTCTATGGCCTACATTACAGAGATCCCCATGAGCAACGTCACCACCTTTTTCTCTTAATTAGTCTGATTAACAACACAGGCTGACTGATCTCCCAATGGCAGAAAGTACAAGGGACTCAATGGAACTTAAGTGCTGTGGTCTACCCTTCCCACAATTCCAGATCTCAAATTCCAAATGCAATAAATACGGTAGAATGTACGGATAAATGAGTGGAATAGTTTTCAATATTTATTTCATTAAATCCGACAAATTAGATCGTGAGGAGCTAATTATATTTAATAGTTCAATTTTATCAGTCAATTTAAGAAAGAGTACGGTATCAATATCATCTGATAAATCATTAAGTACTTCCACCGTATTTGGTTTCAAAGCAACTTCATTATTCTTTCAAATATTCTATACATTATTCTTCCCTTCACCTGCTAATGTGTGATTTAAATGCATACCATATATGTGACATTGCATTTATTGTTAAATTAGTAAAACATCATAAACAGGGAAGACGTCAGTATAAATAATAGATCATTGCAATAACTAAAAATTATTTTCAGTGTAGACTAAGCTTCCAAAGCCGCACCTGTCCTGTATGTAAATATAGCTGTAGCGTCAAACTAACAAGGTAACACGTCCGCGTAGAAACGTGCATTGTTTCAGAATACCGACGGCAAAAGTGGTGACAAATTCGTTTTAAACTAGATTACTGGCAGCTTGTTAGTACAGAGAGTGTAAAAGATATTGGGATTTTGTGTTTTATTGGTTTCATAAGATACGACCCTATGGCTGGAAATATAAATTGCGAAGGATCCTGCAACGAGCAAGAGAAAATATTGCCATTTTTGCAGTAAAATAAATTTCTGATCTAAGACGGTGGTTATTTGTTTCTGGTGTTAGGGCCCATCAGTTTGGAGTAATTTTATTAGTCTTCTCTTACGGCGTAAGATGGAATTAACGTAGATAGTTATAAAATATAACCATAACTTAAGGTTAAGGGTAAGGTTTACAGTGAACGGCTATGAAATGTATTTATTTATTACTCGTTTGTAAACGTCAATTTATCAGAACTCCATATTAATCAAGAATGTTTATTTTTACAAGCTACTAACATTTTTACAGGTTAACTGTTAATTTTACAATTTAGTAGCATTGTTTATATTAGAAAATTATGTTTTATTTGCATAATATGTTGAAAGTTATGGTACAACTATTATTTTCGGTAATACAAATATCACAATTACATATTTGCACATATCTTCTACGTCACTCATGGTCAGAGGGAGAAGTTCATCACATCGACAACTATAGATTCTGAATATTGTTGCAATTTAACGCAAGCAACCAATGGTCATCACAAAATCGTTCAATCTCTTCTTTAGGTAAAACCTTGGTCTTTTTGGAATATAGTGCTCATTCTTTCTTCTGCCAAATGAAATTACCTTTAGAAATCTACTTAATAATAATAATAATATCTCTACCCCTCATTCTAATCACAGGGATTAGCTCAGAAGTCGGAGACTTGTGCGGGAGAGGGGGCGGCATATTATTATTAAGCAGGCCGCATTTGCGCCCAGGAACGACTTACGTTGGTAGGCCCTAACCACTATTCAGTGCAGGAATGAGGAAAACCTGGAAAACCTCATTAATTAGGGGGGTAGTCAAATATCAACCGGCATCAATCTCTCACATTGACCCAAGCTAACATTATTCCACCCTACCATACCCGCAGAGAGGGTGCCAATACTCTCCACGAATATAGCTTATATACGGTCTACCGGCAGCTGGGCTCGAACCAACTCCGTCTAGTCACCTCCATTCAAGAACTAACGCCTTAAACCGCGCGACCACTGACCGATCTTATATCTAAACATCACATTTTATCATATTTTTAAATACATAATTTTAAATAAAAAACAAAGCTGCAAACTTGAATATTTTCCTTGATTTCTAACCTACTTCTTAGCATACACTATTTTGCTTTTTTTTTTTTGAAGTATTCGGACTCAAATAACACTATATTGACGCTCGTATCTTTAAGATGATCTTTCTGGAAATGAACTTGAAACTATGCTGGTGGATTCCTTAATAATTGCTTTGCGGCACATTCATTTTTACCAAAGTACCTAAATAAACAGAATAATTAATATTTAAAGTAATCCATAAATCTAATATACAAAAAAACAATGGTTGAAGCTGCATATGTGGTAAAGGCAAGTAAAATAAAATTGCGTGTGTAAACCTCTACTGGCGTGCCATTTTTATCAGTGCTCGCACGGATCAAAAAAGTTAGAGCATTACAACTTGCGTTAGTAACGACTCATCAGCTTATGTAAAAAAAGTTTGCAAATGTAAACCTATTCATGCACGCCAGTATTTACGTATTAGTTTACCAAATCAGATTTTCTTTAGTATTTGATTTTACATTCGTTTAAAATATTATACGAAATGAGTAAGAAGTAGAACTCGGAAGGAATTATCGAATTTTTAGAGTATTACGGACAAGTTCTTGTTTGTGGGACCCAATTTGTTCTATAAGGAATGCATAAAATTTAGAAAGCAAGAAGATTCCTTGGTCTGCAGTGGCTGATAGATTTTTGCATTCTGTAGTACAAATCAGTAGAGCTAGCAATCAACAAATGAAACTGGCACAATAAAATCTTTGCATATGCCTTAATGAATAATAATCCAAGTTTTTGACCTCGAGCGCCGTACGCAACATTGTCAAAAATCGAAAATACCACAAAATGTTCTACCTTTCTTCAGTTTTCTTGCAATTGTAACCTGAAGCACTAGTTTCTTCGATCAAAGTATGTAGAGATAATTTGCTACAATTTGAACTCAGAATAACAATTAAAATAAAAATTGTATTGAAAATAGAGAAGGCCTCTGGGAAAAGATTAGACCAGCATACCAAGAAATAACAAAAAAAGAGTTATGAAAAGTTGTTATTAATATTAGAGAGCGTATAGAAAAGGGCATAGAGTTTGACGGAGGTTTATTGGAAAGTGAAGTGATTTAGTTATATTTAGTTATAATGCAATATTTAAGTTTTTAAGGTTATTTTTTGCCCTGCAATTAAAATAATAAGATGCTAGCAACAGAAGTATGTATATAATTATAGTTAATTATATTGTTTTCAATAATATTGAAAAACAAAAAACATTCTTGCACTTGGCATTTACACTTACATCGATTTTATTGTTCTTTTACTTCCAACGCCTTCTGGATGTTTATACTTAAAATATACTTACCAATTCTCGTAATAATGAAAGCGCTGTACAAGAAATACTTTTCAATATAATTAAAGGAAACTTGGTATATTTAGATTTTACAGGGCGCTGAACAAGGCAACGTTGCCAGATTTTTTATTAAAAAAATCGCTAATATAAATTTTCGAAAAATGGCTGGGGAAAAACACTGAAGGCGGAGTGATAAACATGGTAGATTATACAGCTTCACCTCAAGGGTTTTTAGTTACAAAAAGATAATTATCAAAATCGAACTATCCACTACAATTTTACAGGGGGTGAAAGTGAGAAGTGAAATGCAATGATATCAGTACATATAGTGCATAAGTGTATAATAACATTTAAATAAATCCTACGTTGTTCTCTCTATTATTATCTATACAGTGTATCCGGAATAAGAGTGCCTTAATTTTGCCTTGTCATAAGTTCCACTAAACAAAACATATTTTACTTAAAATTTTTCGCTGACCGCTGGTAACAGAATTATGATAGCAAACTGGTTTTGAATATATGACAACGTCGCTCACATACTACCTTAGTATTGTTGTGTATTTATGTATAATAATTACAAATAAATATGTACACCTAAACATAAGTACTTACTGTG
Source organism: Monochamus saltuarius (assembly GCA_025584915.1). NCBI lineage: Eukaryota > Metazoa > Arthropoda > Insecta > Coleoptera > Cerambycidae > Monochamus > Monochamus saltuarius. Next base: position 73,170,830 of record CM046721.1, on the reverse strand, counting down.
AATGGTTTTCTTAGAACTCTTTTCACAACACAATATTAATTACAAGTGTTTAAAATGACTTCTGTTTCTTGCAAGAAGCGTTTACCGTGCAAATGTCTCATAGCAACACTCTGTTGCCTAGATTCACCGTAAATTAATATGTCATGCAGCTGGTTATGGTTACTATAAATTGTTCCATTTTTGTGTATGTGTTTTCACAAACATCAAAGAAAAATTAGAGAAAAATTAAATGCATCTGCAATATGCACCCCTATGACTAATATTGACTTTTAGGTTATCAGCAGCAATCTGACACAGTAACGTTGTCGAATGTTACAGTACGTTGCAGTTTTAACGAGTTTCTCGGGCACTTCAATTGTTTACTTCATAAGTACTGATCCAAAAATCAAATTACATTACAAGCGCTTTGACTTAACCTTAATTGTACTTTAGATTGTAATTTCTTAACATAATTTTGTATATAATTGCAGTTTTATGAAATGTATTTGTAAATAAACTATTCGTTTTAGACATAATAGTTTTTTATTGCTTTTGGTCAGATATATAAACCTTTAAAATTACGGTATTCATATTCCTGACATCCTGTATATTGCAATCTCTTCCTGTAACGTTATTGTAGAAAATTTCGAGTTATAACACTTCCAGAAATTTTTAAAAATTAAGCTATTTTGTTGAGATATCTAAAAATCTATAAAACATCAGAAAAGTGATTAAATGATTACATTTAATATCTATAAAGTAATTATGTTCTTTTAAAAAACATCATAGTCGTAGTCAAAATTAGTAGCTAATTATATAAAAAGTAGTACAATTTAGGCGACTCTCCAACTTTTGGCACTCAGCCTCTAACCATAACTATTTGGAATCGAATTACATTACTGTTTTAATGTATTTTCCCTATAAAGAAAATATAAATATATTTACTTTTTGAACCCATATTAGTTTTTATCAAAGATGGCTATTTATTGTCCACGTTCTGTCGTGCATATACAACTGTTTGAAATAACGCAGTATGTAGTTTTCCCAAAAACGCTTTTAGCTCCCAAATTTCATATTGCACGTTAGTGCCATTAAACAATGCTAAAACGTTATTACGTCGAGGTATAAAATTTATTTCAGCCATAAACTATAAAAAACTGATAGTAAATGTGTACCTAAAGTAATGCGTTTTCAGTTTCCCGGGCTATAAAACCAAACTGGTGGTAGGTTTATAATGATTGGCAATCAGTGCACGTTTTCAAGTAATGTTTTATTTAAATAACGTTTTATTTGGAATTCAATAAAATTAAAATTAGGCCATAAAACGCTGAACAATTAATTATTATTTGAACAGATAGAACATTTAGTGATTCAGTATTCAAATTATTTTCTCATTTTTCCATTTCCAGCAGAAAACAAAAAAGTAGATTATTGTTATCTTGTATAATATATATTATATACCTATTCTCTATTTAATAATAAAATTTACGTGAAATCAAGAAAACTACTATGCTTAATATGAGATCAAGTTATGTTTATTTGAAGAATGGTTTTGTTGTATTTAGACAATATGATTTACTTGAGTCGATATATTATTATTCTCAATATCAAGTTACGTTTTCTATATTTGAAGTTTTAAGTGGCTATAAAACTATACATACACGTTAAAATATTATGTCAACTAATGTTAACATGTTTCCTAGTAAATTTCTGGATTTTGTAATCTTAAATACGTAACACTAACTATAGACATCAACTATTTTTCTGTAATCTGTGAAATCAACTAACGACTACACACTAGCATTAATAGGACTGGTAAACAAAACTAAACCTACGCTTTAGGTTAGGGCAAAATGAGGGCAAAGATGCTTTCTCATAGTACGTTTAAAAATAAAAGCTCCAGAAAAAACAATAAGAAAAGGTAACTCAAAGTAAGGAGAAGACATTTTTATTTAGATAAATATTGCAATTTAAATCAATATTATATTTCTTTTTTCTACGTTCATGCAAAAAACAAAACTTTATTGAACTATATTTAGTGTAAAAAGTGGTTCTTTATTACACTAGTGCAATAAAATGTTTATTGCGTTCATCTATCATTCTACTACAGCATTTTGTCATCATGACAAACATAAACGTTCAAATCGATGTCATATTTTCCTACACAGTGTCATCTAAATAGAACAATTTTTGGTTGTTGCATGAACGTAGAAAAAATATTGTATGCAACTTACTTTTTGTACTTGTATAAATAACTATTGTTACATACAAAATAGTATTAAACCAAGAATAATTTTAATTCTTGCAAATCTATAAATTTATAATTTAAGGAAAATTTACCTATTCCATAATTAATATTTTATTTATTTTAAAAAAAGATATTATTAAATAAGTAAATATTAAATTTAGTGTTATTTTAAGTAAAAAGGTGTTGAATTAAGTACAAAAATGTTTAAATGCCAATGTTCACGTCACAGCAAATTAAAATAAAATATTTTATGGTAATTTATTACCACCTAAATTATTACTAGGTACCTACATAATTATACATTTCTACTCTTGGATTTATCTGTGATAAAAAATTCAAATTGAAACCAATAATATTATGTTATATGTGTGTATAATCCAATCAAATAAACAGAAACAAAATGAATATTTCGGAACGGAACTCAATTCAAATTTTAATTCACATGCACTATTAAATCTATCTATGATAACAGTGTTATCATATGAAATACTTATGATGTGTTTATTGATATATTATCACTGGTTAGATTTACATAATCTGCAGTGTTGACTTCGATTTTGATAGACGAAATATGAACACCATAATTATTTTTTAATTCGTTTCTTACAACTCTGTAATGTAATATGTAGTGTCTGTGACTTGTCAGCCCAGCATGGAGTAGCAAATGACCGCTAGATGTACCTTTGCTACTCCGCGTTACTCATGGCTTAAAACAGGTCGGTTACCTCACTTATGGCATACTGATGACCGGTATATGTCTGGTGGGTTGCGAGTGACATCAGCTGTTTGCTACAGGCTCTTCATATATAAAGATACAGATGATATTTTTTCTGTGTATAGTGTTCTTGGAAACTAAGAAATGGAAAATTTCCGTATATAGGCTAGTCTAGATTGTAGTAAAATTACAATAAGGTAATTTTTAAAGTAATGCTTTTCGGCAAGACGTTGAACCATATTTAATTTTTCAGTTTCTTTTATTACCTACTTGTGTCTTATTTAATATTGATATTTTTCTGTTCATTCCATATCATTCCATCCCATTCAGCTGAATGGTGATATGCTGGTCTTATAAACGAAACAAAAAAGACGTATAGCTCTAGAACCTGTAATGTATTTTTATCTTTACTTGGTTAATATAGGGTCTTTATGTTTGTCATGATATCAAGGTAAATAGTTCGACTCATAAGACAAATTAATATTAAAATGAAAATTTAATATCGTGGACTGTGGCTAGGTCCTTAACATAACCATGGAAATTATTGAAAAATATTTTAATCTCTTTCCCTCCGTGTTTTTGAAAATAATTATAAAGTATTTAAATAAGGACGAAGGGGTACCTACTGTCCAATATTTCTTGTCACTAAGTATGTTTGTTTACTTTGGAAGATGTAACTTCCCTTCGTGCCTAAAGCTGGCATCAACATTTTTATGCGTTCTTTACGAAGTAATATAATTCGCTTTGAATAATTTGATACTCATTTCCGTCGAATACATTGCCAAGCCTTAAAAATAAAATTACTGTTCTGGAAAATTTTTACTGCACCAAACGTCGTTTAGACGAGCGTTCGGCAATTTGAATACAGAGAAGGGAAAATAAGAAAAGCTAAGTAGACTCTAATCAAAGACACAAAGGCATTCTACATGCCTTATAATACACATGCTGTCTTTTAAAAGGTTCTCAAACTTCTGTTACTTAAAAGAAGGATCAGGTAAGTAATTTTGAAATAAAATTTTAGATAGAGCAAGTTCTAATAATAAAATAATTTTGTAATTTCTTTACTGAAAACAAAACAAAAATATTAAAATGAAACAGAATAGAATAGAATATTAACTAACAGCAACAACAAACAATTACAGGATGCCCAATTAATACAAAAAAACGGATATTTGTAAATGTAAGGCACTCCATGCAATGTGTTATTTAAATTAATTAAAGTCTTTTGGTCACAAAAGAACTTGAGAACGCGCAAAATAAATCCCAAATTACTCAAAGCTTTCCCTACAATGTTATATACCTACATGGATTTCAAAGGACAATTTTTTTTCATATATTTTCAGGTATTAACAATATTGTGTGAAACTAACTACTCAGTGGACAAAAGCCCCAACCTGGGTTGAATTACACCCATATATTCCTTATTATTAGCTTTTGTAACATTTTTTTACTGTTTAAGAAAGTTATTTTAAGCTAATATGTATCAAATCTCCTACATACCTAGATGTTTGGTATCAGAGAACATACATATGACTTCATTGATAGGAATTGTAGGAGATTTGATACATATTAGCTTAAAATACCTTTCTTAAACAGTAAAAAAATGTTACAAAAGCTAATAATAAGGAATGTATGGGTAGATATTGTGGGTGTAATTCAACGCAGGTTGGGGCTTTTGTCCACTGAGTAGTTAGTTTCACACAATATTGTTAATACCTGAAAATATATGAAAAAACTATACATAAAAGGTATATTTTTTTATTTATTTTAGTAGGTCGTTATGATATTCATTGACAGTTAATCAGTTTGACATTGCCGACATTTAATTTCATTTCGACACTGTCGACATTTAATTTCAAATCATTTTAATTTATTGGTATAATAATTTTTATAGTTAGTTAGTTTTTATAGTTAGATATGACTCAAGTTAAAGGACGCCACCTGATGAAGCAATCCTAAAAATGCAGAAATAGGTCAGATCTCATCTATTGTGGTTGAATTTCGAGTTCCCACTCCAGAGGTTAATATATATAGAGTATATTAGGTTAGTAAATAGGTTAAATTCTTTAGATAATTGTTGAATAGAGTTTTGTCTGTGGATGTTCATTAGCATACCTAGATGTTTGGTATCAGAGAACATACATATGACTTCATTGATAGGAATTGTAGGAGATTTGATACATATTAGCTTAAAATACTTTTCTTAAACAGTAAAAAAAATACAATTTTTTTTCCTCACAAATCTTTTATATACTGAATTTTTTTAGGAAATCATCACTATTTTAATAAGTAAAATCAGTACTAGTTTTTAAACAAGTAAATTTAATGAAGTTACGTTTATCAATATTTAAAAACAGTAAAGAGTCGGTTAATATTAGTATTCAGAGAATAGATTAATAATATCAGCCTAAAATGTTGGTACCCATTAAGAGATGATACATACTTAAAAACTTTTTACTTATCATCTACATATAAAATAAAATTTTAGTGTGAAAAACATACTAATATCATTAATATATCAGAAAAATAGTAAAGGACCTAGATGTGATCCTCGCGGTACTCCTGATGTTGATATAATCTGAAGAGGAATTATTGATTCTAACACATTGTGATCTATTGGAAATATATGATTTAATCCACCTTAGGAGATTACCGTGCACACTTAAATTATCTAATCTAGCAAATAAAGTAGGATGTTGGATTTTGTCAAAAGGTTTAGAAAAATCCATTTCACGTCTTTCATCCATATTTTCAGATATAATATATATAGAAGAATATAATGTACAAAATTAGTTACAACAGATCGATCTTGAATTGCTGCTACTGTTGTTCTGTAATGATGATTGTAAAGTAACAAAAATAATTTCCTAGTTAAGATGGTTTTCAACAATTTACTAAATATCAGGAGTAATGATATTGGACCATAGATTTTTACATCCGACTTCTGCATTTATGGATAGGGGCAATTTTTGCTATTTTCCAAGTACTTGAAAGTACACCTTTAGAAATAGGTTTATTAAACATTATAGTGGTTTTAAGGCTTTCACGGCCGGTGCTATCATTTGATACATAGTGATTTTCCGGGTTGTTATGCCGTCACCTCGGTAACTAGCCGCTGCCAGAAATAGAATTACCAATCACATCCCTGGCATTATTCGGGATTATTTTACCTGCCCTAGTTGTTCTCGGGCTGGGCTTTGTAGGGATAGACTATTTGTATCCCCGAGAACATCTACGGCAGGTAAAAGAATCTCGGCTATACATGCATAGTTGATTCTTGAAAAATTTTTATATTAGAAGGAGTTGGCGATGATTCATAAACACTACTAAAATGATCTGAAAAAGTATTGGCAATATATTTGTCGATATAAAATACAGGGTTAACTTTGACTAAGTACAAATATTTTATAAGGAGGGATAGAGAAAATTAAGAATTAACGGAATCACCCTTCAAAAAAATTCCAAACCTATTTACAAAGCAAACAAATTTTTATTCGAAATTATATTAAATCCTTATTTAACGGCGTGTATGCGACTTGTTCGCCACACGTTTACAGAATCAGAGTAGGTAACGTAGGCAACTAGCAACACGACCGTAAAATTTCCAGTCAAGTCATAATTTAATTCCTGTGTTTACCATGTGTGTTAAAAGTTTTCTATTATCTATTCCTTTCGTTCGATTTTGTTATAATAAATAGGTATTTTATCTAACTGTATCTACAGGAAGTATAGGCAGTGAGTAGTTATAATGAATGAAAATGTTGTAATTTTGCCAGTTTGTTGCGAAATAATGAAAAACGAATGCAAAATAGTGGAGCTAACTGGATTACCCTACCTATCTATCAGGTATTATTACTAATAACAATATTAATATTGGTCGCTTCTGCATTTAGAAATGCTGCAAAAAAGCGGCAGTACGATAGTAGATATTGTTCACAGATGTAAGCTTTATCTATGGATCTAAGCCATCTCAGTCGATGCTTATCATAGGCGCCGACTTTCCGTAGGAAAAGAGGGTTTGCTCCATTTCTTAAATATCGAGCTAAAATTCTGGAATAATTATTTTATTGTTTTTTAGGCCTTCCTCAGCACGTGTTTAAAATTTTTGTACTTAGTCTTAGTTGACCCTGTATATTATTGTTGTATGATAGATTTTGGAACAGACTTAGTTTTGTTTTGCTTGCGTTTAGAATTTACCTTTGTATTATCTTCCGTACGTCATATAATTCAGTGTCAATATTACTCGGTGTAACGTTCAAAATCAGCAAGAAAAGCTGATCAAAAATTGCTTCACGGTAACTCACGTTCGCAACAATTCGAGTGGAAGGCTTAGCATAATCATTCATTTTACAGTTTTACGTAGCCTATACAAACCCAGGCGGCAGTATGTTATGCAGAGAGTTTGTAAAAGCTTGCATACATTTGTATTACATTTTATTGGGCCGAAATGATAACTGTGTAGACAAATAACGTAAGTATGTACATATTTTGACCAATAATAAAATTAAGATTTTCTCGTTTTCATTGACCTGTAATGGTTTTATGGGTTGTAATGCCGTGTCCTAGGTAACAGCTCACTGCCAAAATTAAAGTACACACCCCTAACCTCAGCTGAGATATTTTAACCTGCCCTTGTTGTTCTTGGGCTAGGCTCTTACCAGCACCGACTGTGAAAACCTCATTTTCATTGCTTAATCAGTTGGCCTCTACTTTTTAAATGAGCCTTGTACCTACTTCGGCAATATTAAAATTATACCATTTAATATATTTTCGAAATATTTTCGTTCAAAGCAATGAATTATCCCACTAGTTTATTAAGAAATTAAATTTTTAACTTGTTAACAGTTAACACACATTATGCAGAAGGCATTTAATAAAATTAAATTGTATTTAATACATAGTAAAATATTAATATTTCTTATATTACCTATTTTTTGTTAAGCCTATAGTTAGATTCTATTATAATGTTATTACTTAATACTCAATTTCACGTAATTTTAATATGTAAACATTTTCAGCTTCCCAGTTTGAAATACTGAAAAACCTGGCGCATTCGCCATATTTAAAACTATTTCGTCATGAATAAAAAAGTATGCTGTCAAATCAACGCATTAAATTAATTAACTACTGATAAATGCAACACGTGCTTTATTAAGAGCTACGTTTTTTATATTTAAATAATACTTTTGTTGCTTTCATCACATGTATCTATTTACAAGTTTACAAAATAAATGTTAATGAGTAATTTATTAATAAAAAAAATTGTTATATCTACCTCTGAAGAGGTAGTAGATACAAATGATTAAATTGAGTTTGGCAAACTGGTTCAAATTTTTTACGGCTCTATATGTTTCTCAGACATTATGCCATTATTTTTAGATGTAGCAAATTCTTTATTATCTCTGTAAAAATTGAAATTAAAGATGTTTCACAGTTCCAGATTCAACACTTTTAATATGGTACTGCAATAATCACTTTTTAAACTTTAATTAACTTGAAACAACTGAATTATTTTATAACTATTGTAAAATTAACTTAAAATTTAATGTAGAATCTAAAATGCAATAAATATCCAGTGTTCAATAAATTGGTAGCGACTCTCGGTATAATCGGAAGTGGTAAAAACGTGAAAATATTGAAAAAAAATAAGACCTACTTAAGATGGCAAATAATCAAATTTTCATAAACACCCTGCATATATTTTCTATGTATTGCATTGAATTGTCTATTATCTATTATCTGTAGAAATTCCAAGAAAAAACAATAACCAAGTTTTCTGGAATTTAACGGATATTATTTAATTGATAGCTATCCAATATTAAAGTTCTTATATGTCAAAGAGAATAATATATGTACATTATCATATGCATTCTTTCAAGTATCAGTAACATTAGGAGTGCCGAAAGGGTCCATTGTTGGGCTTCTTCTTTTTATATTCATTAATGACATTTTGTTAACAAATTTTAAATAATGTGCTATTGTAAGCTGACGATTTCAAAATATTAATATCAATAATCTTCGAAACTGTGTTCGCTTACAACAAGATATTTCTAAAATTAGAGTGTGTAAAAGCAATAAGCTACTTCTTAATATATCTAAATGTAATACCGTTACTTTTACGAGAAGAAATAATAATCCTTTAATCTTTATATATGTGATAGATCCTGCTTCCAAGATGTACTGAATTTAATGACTTACACATAATTTTTGACTACACTGTTTTTTACACTACAATAAGAACCTAGGCTTCATAATGAGAAACTCAACAAAACTTAAAAACGTTTGAACTTCAATCTTGTTATTCTATACATTTGTCAGATCCATTGTTTGGAGCCCGAGTTATGACTCGGTCCTGATATAGGTACTTCATTTTATACAATTTAACATAACATCATTTCAAACTTGCTCTAAATCATTGTTTCACTTACCTACTCCTCGTGCAAATATTCTTAAATTCTCACTTGCTTACAATATAACATATATTCTAATTATGATTTATATCAACATGATTTTGATGTTTTCTGTTGTAAGATTGTTAATATTCTTTTAAAAATGTATATTAAGAAAGTAATACTTTGCATTAGAATTATTCTTTTTTATTGCTGATGTTAACATTCTATTAATATTCAAGTGTTGTTAGCTGTACGTAAATAGTATTGTTTGCGGTGGTTGGTTTGTTATTGTAGTATTGTAATTGTGTTTTTGTTTTTCCTTCTTGCGCTGTAATTGGAATTATTCTGTCAGGGCAGTTGCACCAAAATGAATAAATAAATAAATAAAATTAAAATAAATGCTTAAAAGTCTGCTACAAAAATTATGTAACATCAAATTTTATAGCTCCTTAGCAAAAATGTTCTACATTTATTTTTGGAATTTCGATAAATACAAAGACAGCCATTCATATTTATATTTAATAATAAAAATATCCTCATACGGAAACCTTTATTATATATTTTTAAATATGTAGCTACGTATTCAAGATATTTTGTTAAACGCGTCTTATAGAATCGCTGTAAAATACATGTTGTAGGCATAAAATACATTTCGCTTGCCAAACAAAGATAATAATGAAGCTCCTGTAATGATTCACTGTTCTATTATTCCGAGCAACGATGGGTTGCAAATACATTCAGATGCCTATTTATTCGGTGCTAAATTTCCATTGAGACGTTTTTTATCCTGTTTGTGTAAATCAGTAATATATATTTCGAATTCCTCCTCCTTATTTCGTTCTGTAGGTATCCAGGAATAAATTTGCTCGGCATTGAAAATATCTATAAAAACCATGTTTCGCCGGTAATAAACGGCGTGGTCCCGATATTGTGGAAACTTCTCCAATTTATAGCTGGGTTTTCTAAAGAATGCATATTCATCATTTTAAATAAACATGAAACTTTGCTAACCTACGTGCCAAACTTGTTACACAATGCCGGCAAGGAAGTCTTCATTAATATGTATTTATTTCTCTGGGCTAATTTTTTCGCAGAAATTATTTTTCCTAGATAAAAACGCTTTAAATATTCATAAACATATTAATTTATTTCTTATTCTTTTTTAATTTTATACTTACAGTGTGCTCGAAGGAAGCTCACAACTTCTCAATGGAAGTTAGTGCAGTTGGTTACATCTCAGAAATTTGCATATAAATGGGAAATTCGTTTCAACAGGCTAATTTTTCGCTCATCATGTGTCTAATAGGAACGCCACCTTGTTGAAGTGGATAAAAGTTTCCTACAATTCAAATAAGTGTTTTATATTTCTTATGTTCAACATATTGTTTTCTTGCTAATTATAGACCAAAAAGTCATATACAGCAATATATTCAACTAGTAATTTGGTATTTATATATAATTATGAAACAGCATAAGTCACAACAATATTGTAAGAATGTTTACACATAAAGTATGCAACCAAAGTTGGCACCATATTATAAAGCACTCTAGTTAAGATTTTGTAAGGCCTTTTGAAACAATTAAAAATAGTTATATACGAGTAATAGCAAAAAATCAACTAAACAACAATTTTATAAGGTTTTAATTTTGGCTTATTTAGTAGCGATATAAAACATTGACCAGCGAAAAGTTATGTAAAGTTACATAATAAATGTAAATAAAAAAAGTACACTGTAATATTACAGAAATAAACATTAATAAAATTCCATATTATGGATGATTATGGATTATGTGATTTTACAACTACTATGCTAAATTCTATCGTCAATTTCTGCCACCATAATTTGTATTGCAATTTTTAGGTTGGAATTGTAAAATAAATATATGTAACTTTACCCAATAAATAACTTAAATTTTCTTGTTTTATATATACTTACCTTTATAACTAGCGTGGCCCCCCACTTCGCAAAAATCGTATTTTTTTAATGTGCTATATTGTGCTAGTAGTTCTGAACATTGTGCCGTTTTAAAAAAAAGATATCTGCCTTCGTTCTCCGGAAAATTCTAAAAAACCGGGAATTTAAGCGTGAACTTAGCCCCCCATTTTTTTCGAAAATTAAAAAACGAGATTGTGCTGAATTGTGCTAGTTGTCCTGAACATTGTGCCATTTAAAGAAATTCGATATCTACCTCCGTTCTCTGGAAAATCCGGAAAAACCGGAAATTTTGACACGACGTTGCTGCACCTCCCATTTTGCCTGAAAATTAAAAAGCGCGATTGTGCTGAATTGTGGTAGTTGTGTCGAACGCTGTACCGTTTAAAGAAATATGATATCTGTCTCCGTTCTCCGGAGGTGCAGTAAGTTTATGTCCGGATTTTCCGTAGAACGGAGATAGATATTGAATTTTTTTATCCGGCACAATGTTCAGGAAAACTAGCACAATTCAGTACAATCGCGCTTTTTTAATTTTCAGGCAACAGGGACGTGCAGTAAGTTTGTGTCAAAATTTCCGGAGAACGAAGGTAGATATGAAAGTTCTCTAAACGGCACAATGTTCTGGAAAATTAGCACAATTTAACACAGCCCCGTTTTCTAATTTTGGAAAAAAATGGGGGGCTAAGTTCACACTTAAATTTCCGTGTTTTTCAGGAATTTCCGGAGAACGGAGATAGATATCGAATTTCTTTAAACGGCACAATGTTCAGGACAACTAGCACAATTCAGCACAATCTCTTTTAATTTTCGAGAAAAATGGGGGAAAAAGTTCACGCTTAAATTTCCGGATTCTCCGGAGAACGGAGGCAGATATCAAATTGTTTTAAACGGCACAATATTCAGAACAAGGCAGATATTAAATTATTTTAAACGGCACAATGAAAAAAAATCGGATTGTGACAAAATGGGGGGCTAGAAAAATACGATTTTTTCCGGATTTTCAGGAGAACGGAGGCAGATATCAAATTTTTTAAAACGGCACAATATGCAGAACAACTAGCACAATATAGCATCGAAAAAATCGGATTGTGATAAAATGGGGTTTTTCCGGATTTTCCGGAGAACGGAGGCAGATATCAAATTTTTTAAAACGGCACAATATGCAGAACAACTAGCACAATATAGCACATTAAAGAAAAATACGATTTTCCCGAAGTGGAGAGCTACGTGAAAAACACGATTTTTTCATTTTCTAGGAAAATGGATTTATTTTTCTTTAAAATTTTACGGAACAATGTAGCACAAATCGGGCACAATTCAGCACAACTCTTATTTTTTAATTTATCAAAATATGGGGGGCTAAGTTCACGCACAAACGTCCTGTCCTTTTGCACTAATTCCGTGTTGAAAAAATATAATTCAGATTTAAATAATATCATAAAAAAATCTAACACGACTTTCAATTTTAACATGGGCATATATATATGCTAATTACCAATTACCGAAAATAATAAAGAATGTATAAGTACTTTGTCTGTAATAATAATAAAAATGTATTTGACGGCGTAAGTTTCATCCTAGTTATGTTGTTACCTACCTATCGATTGCTATAAACGATAGACAAACAATTTTTATGCGATCGGCTGCTCTATTAATCGGGGCACTTACTTGTGTCGTGGGTTCTTGAGTAGCAAACTAATAAAAGATAATGTTATACCTGGGCGCCACCTACAGAGTAATCTGTTCGGTTTGCCTTTCTATTCCTGTAGGAGGATAATTGATTTTGCTTTAATGAAATGAAATAAATCTATAAAAAACATACACAGTTTATTAACTTGCCCACTGGTTGATTTACAGAAGTGAAAATGGAGAAGTTGACAAGTTCTTCCGTTGATAAACATTGGAGATGACTCCGAGGAGGGCAGCCTTCCTGGCGTACTTGGAAAAGTGCCGCGGACAATTTTTATTTTCAAAGCTGTGCTTCGAGAAGGGCAGCCTTTCTGTCGTACTTGGAATAGTGCCGCTTACAATCTAGATTTTCATATCTTTAGAATGGCCTTCTTAATTCAATTTTAATTCTTGAAAGAATAAAATTTATCCAGCAAATGTTGAACAAAATATTCCTACTTGGAAAATCGAAGGAGTCTCAAAATTTACGTTACTCGACGTAACTCCAATAAAAGTTACAATACCATTTAATTATGGTTAAAATTCCATTACATTAATTAATTCATCATTTATTAATGATTAATACATTATTTATTATTTATTTAATTGGCCTCTAAAGTTAAAAAAGGACAAATGAAAAGAAAAAAGTAATTAGCATGGGCTTTAGCAAAAATCAAGGTTAGATGGTATTTTTATATTCTTAGTTTCAAAAACTAACATACAAAATTGTTCAAAATTAAATCTAATATCGATAATAATCTTAATTAATCAACTATATTACCTCCATTATTATTGATAACTTCAGTAAATTCAGATTTAAAATTCCAAAATGTGACTACGCACTATAACTAAATCTGCATTACGGAAATGCCTTCAATCGACCAAAATCAGAACGAAAAGAGAAGAGAATTAGGTTCATATAGGTTTTATACCTTACAAAAATCTAAAAACTCACTGAAATCTGATTGGTTCGGTTTCTATGAACTTTAGGACTAATGTTAATTCGGGATTTGACACACAAATTTGGTCCAAATTATTAATTTTTTTCCAGTTACCTTAACCTTGCTTTCTTTTACCAAAACAAAGCTTAATGCAATTAGTGATAATTAAATAATAGAGCAGTTAACAAAATATTCCAGGATGTTATACACAGTCGAATAAATTTAAACTCAACGAAATACATCAATGTAACTGGTTCACAGTATTGGTAAGTAGACAATTAATAAAATATTTATCGTACAAAGTGTTTACATTTTAGGCTTACTTGAAGGAATCTAAAATTACATGGTACACTGGATATGGTTTACACTTACTTAATCTACCAACATTCTACAGGATGTGCAAAGATACCTTGCTACTAGACGTTTCATATTTAAATTGTGACATTCTTAACTTTTCAATAAAAGGAATGTTACAATGTTACAAATAGGTTTGTTGTACAACGTGATAAGAACTGAAAGTGTGATCAGTGCCATTACGTGAAATTTGTCAAATGAATAAAAATATTAATTAAAGAGTTCAATTATAACCAGTTGCGATTATAAAACATACTTTAAATTTGTTAGTTTAACACTCATAGGTCATTCTACATGTAAAGTGTTACGTTCTTATACAGGGTAAAATTATGTAATTTTTTTTAATGGACTCTTACAAATACAATTTTGTAAAAATAAAATCATAAAGAGCAGTTTAAAAATTATTTTAAAATATGCTTTCGCACGGCACTGAAAACTGGTCCACTGTAAAACTTGATAAGGCTTACAATCGGCGACTGAACAAAAAATTTAAAGAAATTTTCCAGAAAAGTAATAATTTACGTTTTACATCACCTATTTTAATGCAGCAAATTCAACTGTCAAGTGTCAAGTTATTGACAGCAACTATGATACGTTTGCGTAAATCATCAATAGTGTCAACTTTGGTGCAATACACTTCATTATTTAAATATCCCCACAAAAATAAGCTTACATAATTTAAAGTCAGAAGATCGTGGCGGCCATGGTACCGGTCCTCCTCGTCCAATCCTCTGGTATTAATGCATGGACACACTATACATGGTACGGATATAATTGAGTCTCGTGTATGATCCGCCAAACTGCTGCAATACACTGTCGACGTCCTGGACTTCCATCTCTTTCACGATTCGGTTGCAAATTTCTCGCGTCACGCCTGCGTTTGCACTACACTTGCACTCACTGCACAACGTTATAAAAGCAGCTGTATTTGGCACTTGTTTACCGTGAAATCGTTCTGCTAGAGCATTTTCATTTCACCATAAATTAAATCGATACCCATCAACTGCGAGGTGCTATACGTAAGCCATTTTTGATATTTGAAATTGTTTATCTGTCTTCTATTTTGTGTAAGTCTTTTTGTAGGAGCAAGTGTATTTTTTAGTCAGTGTAAATAACATTTAACATAATTAATTGAACATCATAATATAATATCAACAACTAATTTGATTGCAGTCTTTAAAGTTAAAACAGAGTAAAAGTATTTGTTTAACTACTTAGGAGAGATATTCATTCGATTCAAATCTATAACCCTGGAGTTTACATTACCTAATCAAATTGGTACGAAGCTATCCAGATGAAAATCGAGAAATACCTCACCATGTTTACTGTCAACTTAAAAAGTGCATGACGGTCTTCCATATTATACGCGAGCGTCCTCTCCAATTTGATGAACTGTTTGCGTTGCCCTCGTGTTCGTTATTTTAACTAAGAGAGCCAACCCGTTCAATGCGCTTTTCAGTAATTTCTCTCTTCCATTTAGCAATTGCCTGCAGACAGCAGAGAAAAACTAATTAATTATTAAACCCTTGCAACGCAAACATTTGGTAATAGATTAAGTGGCCCATGTGCTATTTTAGTGGTAATTTATTTGCATAAAAAAACTGAAAATAAATATTACCACAAGCACCGATGTTGAAGCTACTTTGTACAAGCTGCCACTCACTGTGGAAATTGCCTAGATTTTTTTCTAGAACGATTGTAGTCTTTTATGTCCGTCTGGGCATTATGCAACTTGAATTTTCCAAAGTATTACTTTTACTTTTCTAATATAGTAGTGATTTTACATTTAATTTATTATTATTTTAATTTCACAATGTTCTAAAGCTACTAACAGATCGAATATTAAAAATTCCGTATACCTAGTAGATACTGAAGCTCTTTTATATCCGTTACTAATTAATATTGAAATGTCCCCCAAAAAGACAGTTATATTCTAGATGATGTATTATAGTTGTTAATTATATAATGGAATTAACAAACCTTTAATCCACAAGAAAAAATGGACAGTCGAGGCCCAGCGCCCGGAGAGTTACATTTTTTCGAGAAGATTATAGGCTGGTTAATTTCCCGAATATATATCAACGTTTTATTCACGACAACGGCCAAAACCGATCAGTTAGGAGACAAATTTATTTTAATCAAGAATATTGATTTATCAGCTGAATAGTAGAAAGTCTTGGAATCGTTCTATGACATGCGTTTGTTTATTTAATGATAATAATAATAATAATAATAATAATAATAATAATAATAATAATAATAATAATAATAATAATAATAATAATAATAATAATAATAATAATATGACTTTATTCATTTCCAGAGAGTACATAACAAATTGATGCAAATAGTGGCGAGATGTAGCAAAGCTACTCATCTAACCACTCGGTAAAAATAAGTAGAACAAAAAAAAATATAACCAATAAATACAATGCGTTAGGAAAAAAAACCTCAACAACAACAATGCGAACAGACAGAATATTCAGGACAAATATATATATATATATATATATACCCATAATTAAGTATCAAATTAACTATCACTTTTACAATACTTCTTTAATCTTTTTTTAAAGCCAGTAACCGCTAAGCAAGATTTGACATCAGGTGCCAGAGAATTGAAGAGTTTAGGGCCATTATAACTAAATGATCTAGAAAATACTGCTGAGGAATGCCTAGGTACACTGTACAGACCCCGCTGCCGCGTATCCCTTACATATATGTTTGACCTCTTGACCAGTTTATTATAGAGATACACAGGCTGTTAAAATTTATAAATTTTGTATATAAGTGAACACAAATGCATGAAAAATCTTTGCTCTAACTTAAACCACCCCGCTTCCCTATAAAAAGATGACACATGATCATACTTTATTAACCCAAAACAAAACCTAATGCAATTATTTTGCTACTTTTGCAAACTTACTTTATCTTCAGCCAGTAAAGCAGGCCAATATACAACATCACAATACGCTATGACAGACAGAATTAAAGAATCACAGTTTTAATTTAATATTATTAGAGAGCAGACCTTTAAACATATAAAGAGTACGAAGTTTACCGTAACATTTTTGTAAAACGTTAGAAACATTCCCCTAAATCTCATATCATCATCAAAATATACTCCTAAATTCTTACACAATTCAGCATAATTTAATACAACATCATTGTTTTTAATTTGTAATAGGGCATCATGTTTAATTAAGCTTTTGTTTTTGCTAAACATTAAAACTTGAGTTTTCGATTCATTTAACTTAAGGTCATGAAATGTTGAAATTTCATAAATTATATTTAACTCTCTATTAATTCGATCTTCAGCAATACCAACATCATCCAACCCGAAGGAATAATATATTTGCATGCCGTCTGCATACTGATGAGTTGACGAAAATTGCAATTGAGTACTAAAATCTGCAGTATAAACTGAAAACAACAAAGGACCAAGGACACTACCTTGCGGTACACCCTTTATCATACTAATAAAACCAGAAACATCATTACACCTGACCACTCTTTGCTGTGTATCGGTTAAATAATTATTGATAAAATTTAAAGCAGCCGGGCCAACACCAAAATACTTCAGCTTAGCAGACAAAACCGTGTGATCCAGAGTATTAAAGGTCTTGCTGTAATCAAGTAATATAAGGCAAGTATTTTTCTTCTCATCAGTAGCACGCAGTATATCATCACTCACCTGCAACAAAGCTGTAGTAGTACTATGCTGACTGCGGAACCCTGACTGAGTAGGAGGAATTATATTGTGACTGAACAAATACGTTTAATTGCTCATACATAAGTTTTTCCAAAATTTTAGAAAGGACTGGTAAAATACTAATTGGTCTAAAATGTGAAATATGAGTAGGATTATTTATCTTTGCAACTGGTATGATATTAGCTTTTTTCCACTGAGATGGGAATGTCTTACAAGAATTAAAAATTTGCAAAGTTGACATAAAAAACGAGTAAAAATTCCTTCATTCCGGCTGAAATCTAGCTATAAGACCAAGAAGCAATATTAGGTACGTTTGTTACCAGTGAAACGTAAAAGTGTGTACGAGATGGAATTGGTGGACGAAAAAAAGGGACATAGGAGGAGCAATTACAAAGAGGTGCTGCTATTCTACTTTTTCAATGTGGAGAAACGGTTTGCTGCCTCTTCCATGTGGACAAAATATTCCATGCTAAAATCTATGTTGAAAGTGCACATAGGTATTGATATTTTGAAGTATGGTAAACTTACTTCATGTTTGATAGTAGAATCATGATATTGTAAACCAAAGAAGGCAAAGATACTGAAGAGAAACAAAGTCGAAGAATTTTTAAAAAAAGCACCGTATGAGGAATATTTACAAGTTAAGGTAGAACATACAAGATTTTAATATTTCAATTTATACATTGAGCGATTATTTTTAACTCTTTACAGGTTGCAATAATCATGCTAGTTGCAAGTGCTTGTCTATGCAATGAATTAACCTTTTAGGATATTTATTTATTTAATGAGTACATCCAGCAGGCAAAGCCCATTTATAGGAGTACATTATAATATAGGTATACAAGTTTACAAAAAAACTTAAAAGTAGCGACACACAATGACTTCGCAAACCTATGGGAACAGATTTGAAACCAGAGATTTAAATTTATTTAAGCTGCAATGAAAAATATCTAATTCAGAGACTTTTTTAATGTTTCTGAACATAGTTGTTATTGGAGAATTAAAATTGTGCTGTGAATTAGGGATGGGAAAATAAAGCGTTTGATGATTCCTAGATGCCTGTCTAGGTATTTAAATATACTTGATCTAGTAAACCGGGCGTATCAGATAAATTATGTAAAACCTTATAAAGAAATACCATGCCTAACATCTCAGGCCTTTTACGAAGTGACCTAAGATTAAATTCAGATAGTAACATTTTGTATATAAAATTTCTTTCAGGATAAAAATGATATTTTTTATAATATAAAAATTTCAAGAATCTTTTTTGAATATGTTCCAGAACATTTATATATTTAGCATGATAATATGTAATAACTATAGGAGGAATGTTGTCAGGTTCACAAGGTAGCTTACATTTTAACTTTCTACTTGCATCTAAAATCTGTTCTTGGGTGATGTGTGCTCAGGTATTCCAAATATTAAACAATTATTTTCACGTCCCTTAATGTCATTCATCTCAGCAATAATTTCAGGAATATTAATTTCTGGTTTTTTACGATCATTCTTATACTTTCGGTCATTTTCAGCGATAGTATCTTTGAGATCACTGACCTCCCTTTTTAGATTTGTTTTTCTTCAAGACTATGTATTACTTTTGTCGCCACCATATCAGCAATTGATTTTATGAAGGTTTCATCTTTGTCTATTTGCTTTACTGCTACGTCAACTACACTTTTCACTTCAGTCAATACCTCACGCGTTAGAGGCATGTTTGGATGATAATAACTAAACTATATCGAATGTTAACACTATTTTTAATGTTACTTAAAATTCTAGTAGAACTTTAAAGTCCAAATCCAATATATACACCAATAATATAATATGTATTGTCTGAAGCTATTTATTTGTGGCATAATTTTAGTATTTCTTTAGTTTTATTGGGTTTTTGCCACACTTCTGAAAAAAATTAAGATTAATTAAATAAGCCCTTGCTCCAAATCAGTCAAGGGTTATTTTTTAAACTAAATTTGCCTAACCAAAAAATTACACACACTGAAAAAAGCAGATAAGTAAAAAATAACATTGACGTTTCGAAAAACCCTGTGTTTTCATTCTCAAAATAGTAGTAAAAATATTAAACGTATGTTTGACAGTATAAAATTTGTTTATCTGCGTCCATAGAGATGTTAAATGATTTTTATTTTATTGTTACTTACTTCTTCTTGATACAACTGTAGCCAACAATGATCGATGTTTACTGAACAGTTTGACACACAATTATCTCCGTTCAACAAAATAATCGCAGTCTGTTTTAATTTTCTTTTTGCCTAACCAAAATTATAATATGTATTGCAGGACTAACGCATTGAACAGATTCTGTACACATCCATGTCCAAGACAAAGGCAGTTAGTTATCTATACGTACCTATTCCGGATACGAAAATAAATATTTCACTATCATAAAAGAAGCTTTTTCAGTCAATGCTGTGGAAATGTGTCAAAAACACATCAATCTGCTACTTAAAAATGCCAGTGGGATATTTTTCTTCCGATGTGTGGCTGGACAATATATTACACATGTAGGCCTTAACACAATTTTGAAAATGTTTTCAAAAGTGGCTGCATTTCTTTGGCTCCCTGATCCAGAAAGTTTTTCCGGACATGGAATGAGGCGTTCTTCGACAATATTACTGGCCAATGTTGGGGATGATATTACCACTTAACTGTGAAGCATCATGATGGTTGGAAATCGACTACGGTAGCGGAAAGTGATATTGAAGATTCACTTTCCAGCAAGATGGCAATTGTTGAAGAAATTCAGGTCCTACCTGGCGAAGTTGTGGGCTCCTCCAGTCCAGAAACTTCTTGTCGAGTGAATTTAAATAATCCCGGTCAAAATAACAAAATTATTCTTCAGATGAATGTTAATATTAATAATAATAATTCTAAATAAAATGCTATAAAATCGAAGCGTGGCATAATATGAATTTTAATGCACAGAAACAGAGTGGTTTTTCTTAACGAATATCTAAGTATTGCTTCAAAGTTCCATTATAAACAATGTTACGTAGCATAATACATAAACTATACATGCTCTTATACAGGGGGTTCCGGAATATAAGGACCGACACTAAAGGGGCTTGTATATATGTCCATAAACAACAAAAATATCTAAAACACACATTATTATGATTAGTAGTAGTAGTGTGGTAAATGCATTTGTTTTTTTATAGCAGCTGCTTTTTGCAAGTAACAGTCATTTAGAATACGTGTAACTATTATTCTGTGTTGTGAAGAAAACCATTCGTAGTAGTATATGTTTAGGTTAATTTGCCATTATGTAGTACAGAAGTAGCAGCAAAAATACCTGAATTTGAGTGTATACATACTTGAGGTAATATTTAAAATCCGCTATCGAAGATCGATTTCATTTTCTCCTTCAGCCAGCCTCCATGTTAACAGATATCCTGTTAGTATACATTTTTGTATAAAACAAATATATGCTATGTAACCTGTGAATTAAGACAGGTCTTTCCTCAAATTATACGTAGAAAAAGATAAAATGACAATTGAATTAGATTATCAAAAACACACAGCACACTCGATCTCTTTTCTCAACTACCACCGTCATCCGTCAACATATAGTCATTCGTGACTAATTCGATCGTTATATTTACGAAATCTTGCTTAGAGAATAATCACAAAATATATTTAGGATAAAAATACCTCATAACTACTATTTG
The DNA here is from genome assembly GCA_025584915.1 of Monochamus saltuarius. Taxonomy (NCBI): domain Eukaryota; kingdom Metazoa; phylum Arthropoda; class Insecta; order Coleoptera; family Cerambycidae; genus Monochamus; species Monochamus saltuarius. The sequence continues at coordinate 73,149,198 of CM046721.1, read as the reverse complement.
GTATAACTGATGGAAAATATATGTTTTGAGACAAATAACATTTTATGGCAAAGACGCAAGCGACCATTATAATTTTAATGGCCGCTGTTACGTTTTATGAAGAAAGTTTAGTGAGTTTGCTTTTAATGTCCTAAGATAAAGGGAATCAATCGTGTTGGTAGCAGGCGAATTCTAGTTTATCTTCAGCAGTGTAATAATTCATAACAAAAAATTAATCAAAATTTTCTAGATTACAATCAAAGTAGGCCATAAAATCTATTGAAGTGGATTCGATAATTTATCACTCAATATGAGAGAAGTGTTTACAATAACAACTATAGGTTGTATACGTTCAGTGTAATTTCAAATTATCAAATGAAACATAAACTTTACTAGTCATCCTTCAGAAGCTTCATGGAATAAAATGATTTTATTGCATTGTTTGCAATTTCAGTTTACTGTTTATAGTGATGGAAAATGGTATACTAAAACCCACAGAATTGATGATATAAAGTTTATGTATTACACAAAATTAAATAAACTGAGTAGTGACCAAAATAGTATTAAAAATAGAATTTGTGATATTGGTAAATTAAAGCAGAAGTTATCAATAATTTTCTAATATTATAATTTTGTCGTTGAAAAGAAATAGTAAATTAATGTAGAATTATTGTAGGGAGTGCATTTTTCTAATGAAAAATTATCGTTTTCTAAAAAAGTGGGATTTAGTTTTTTGCAATGTATTATAATTTTATTTTACATAAAAATGTACCTTTATTGCAATAACTGACAACATACTATTTTTTGAAATGCAAATGACTGTCTTTTAAAGTTGAACAGCCATGTATAATTAACTATTTTGAACTAGTACTTTTTCTTAACAAATAGTCCTGCAGAAATATACTTAGAGGGCAAAATTACAGTTGGTTCTAGTAAAAAACTGTATTTCCCACATGACAAATAGCTACAATAAGTTGATTATTCTGTTGACGACATTTTTGTGTGGATTATAATCAATTTTGAAGATTTTTTGAAGATTTGTTTGCAATTACTTTTTGTTAAGCTTCACATGGCATATTACTTTTCTAAATATATGTACCGAGACCGAACTTAGCTTGTTGCTTTTTCAGAGATATACTGAAGAATTACACTTCTGTTCGTTGTCCATATCAGTGTTTGAATAATTTGGGTTGACAGCAATCCATACATATACAGGATGTTTAAAAAATAGTGTAAAATATTTCAGGATGTAATAGTATGAACCAAAATAAGTAGAAAAGTCTTAAAACATGGGTCCGCAAAGTAACAGTTGCGGAGATATGGACCACTATTCGTTTTTCAAACATTTTATTTTATTAGGGAAGGGATCTTGGAGGCCATAAAACAGGTCCGGCCTGATCTGAACCGTCTAGATTTCTTTGTTTGGGGATATTTGAAGACATTAGTGTATGGTACTCCTGTAAATAGCCTGGAAGAGCTGCAGCTACGTATTAATCAAAAGTGTCAAGAAATCCAAACCAAGTAGAGTGTTTTCGAAAGAGTTCGAATATCGTTGAGACAAAGATGTCGTGCCTGCTTGGAAATGAACGGAGGGCACTTTGAACATCTTCTGTAACTTTGTTTTTTTGTTTGTTAAAAGCTTTCTTTGTCGGTTTATTCCTAATAAAATAAAATGTTTGAAAAACGAATAGTGGTCCATATCTCCGCAACCATAACTTTGAGGACCCATGTTTATTAAGACTTTTCTGCTTATTTTGGTTGATACTATTACCTCCTGAAATATTTTACACTCTTTTTTTAACACCCTGTATATTAGGATCCCCACGTTTATAGTGTTGGTTAGGCCTGGGCAAAAAAATGGATATATCGATTCGAATTGTGTTTTTTTACTCGATTTATCGATTTGCCGAAAAATCGAATCGGAATATCCGATCGAGATATTGCATAGTAAACCTTAATATCGTTATATCAATTAAAATCCATTTATCGAAAAAATAGAATTGGAATATCAATCTGGATCAACATTTATGTGTGGTTTAACATTGCTCGATTTTTTATTTACCTTACTGGTATATCGCGGTCAACTTTATTACATTACATTACAAAATTATTACCTATAATAACATTCTACTGTGAGGTCAGGCCCATTTGCACAAACATACCCTAACTCTGTGTCTTGTAATCTCGGAGCACGATACAGTTTCTCACATAACACTCTACCACCTAGACCTACCTACCTTGACTGTGTTTACCTCGACATTTACTAGACAGTGAAACAAAATTAACAACTTTGGTCAAACGCCAACCGATATCTATCTCTCACATTAATCCAAGCCAACATTCTTCCACCCTACCATACTGACAGAGAGGATGCCAATCCTCTCCACGAATAGAACTTGTATACGGTCTACCGGCTGCGGAGGTCGAACTTATAGCGATCTAATCACCTCGATTCAAGTACTGACGCCTTAAACCGCGCGACCACTGACCGAAATGAAATTGTATTTTGAAAGCCAAATAATTTGATCATTGTTATTAAAACTACCGTAACAAAAGCTTTAAAGAGACGTTTGCTTATGAAATGTTAGCTTCTGTAGTCGTGGTAACCAATGATGTTTCTCATACGCAAATGTTTCTTCAGTCGTAAGACTAAAAAAATAGCAGTCGTGGATGTGGTTCTCAAACCTATAGATATGGATCATTGTTGCGAAGAGGAAGAAATTAAATTTGACCAGTCATATTACGAAGAAAATGAAAATGACATCGAAGATGATGAATACTTCCCAGTTTGTTTTGTGATATTTTGCAATGTTTGAAAATTTTTTGGAGTTCAGTAGACTTTTTATTCAAATTCGAGTCATCAAATTATATAAAAACACTTGATCCAATGTAGAAAACATGTTTATAAAGTTTTTTACTGTCAATATAATTTTTGAAATTTTCAGGTTTTGTGGTGAGGAAGCTGAACAGACTGCTAATTTACCAATGTAATTTTTACGATTTTTAACGACTTTTCGGCTTTTCCAGCTATTCTTGTAACTTTTGCATAATCTTCGGGAGATGCAACTTAATAGATTTCAGAGTCGAATTTAGCACATCGAAATACAGCACCTTGATCAACACCACAAAAAAATTTATTACATTTTTTCGATTTTTCGCTATTTTTTGGAATTTACTCAAAATTTTTAGGGTTTGAACTAAACTTCAAATTCGGATTCAGTGCGTCAAAATATATAAAAAAGGTGGGTGTGGTCAAAGGTACCTACATATCACCTTTTTTGTGTGATGTTGAAATGTACATATTCTGTAAAATTAAATGACCTTAAACAGACCTATAAAATGATACTTTAATCGCTAAGGTGTCTTAAAGAATAAAGAAGACATGCGTGAGGAGTTTTAAATGGCCCACCTTGAATAATGAAGAAAATTAATCGAAACCGCAGCCCTTTCTTTCGGATCGAGAAACGCGGCTTCTATAAATTAGTTTTTTTTTGTTAGACAACAATTACTCAAGACATTCTTTGAAGAGTAAATTCTGAAAGCACAAAATAGAAAGAAGTAATTCAATGTCTTCCAGTTAAATGTAATACAGCAAGTTATAAAATGCGCGCTCACCAAAATATATAAGAAAACTTAGTCCAATTTAGAATAGTATATGCTACAACAAGTTGTATACTCGCGAACCGTAGTCCTTGCCTTCGGCTCGGTCTACAAACTTTTCGCTCGTGTAGAATATGCCATTCTAAACGTGTTTTAGACTATACTGTAACAAGATTTTATAAATCATAAAAATGTTGCTTATTCGTACATATTCCATCACAGTATGATAAAATAACATTCTAACACAGCATGCTGGAATGGCAGAGAATAACATTCCAACACAGTATGCTGGAATTACATGTGTTACAATCTAATTTTTGATTGTGGAACGTGTACTTTCTAAAATCGTGTTAGAGAAAACATTTTTCTAAAGCTTCTTACTCTAATTAATATAATTGTTCGCTATTCTCAGCATTTTTGTGTGATTTTCGTAAAATCTGTGATGACGAAGCTAAGCAGACTATTTTTTTTTATCGAAATACATTAGAAACAATATTGAATTTTCTCGGACTTACTAATGCGATTTTCACGATTTGTAATGATTTTTTGCCTTTTCCAGCTATTCTCGCAATTTACGCAAAATCTTTGAGCGATGCGTCTTAATAGACTTCAGATTTGAATTCAACGCATCGAAGTACATAACAAACACCTTGATTAATATCACCAAAAAAATTACCGATTTTTTTGCTCCCATTAACTTAATTATTTTCGATTCTTCGCTATTTTTTGCGATTTACCCACGTATTGAGGATTTGAGCTAAACGGACAAATTCGGATTCAGTGCGTCAAAATACATTAAAATGGTGTAGTTCTGGAAAATTACCTACATACCACTTTTTTGTGTGATGTAAAATTAAATGATTGCCTTAAAATACCTTGAACAGATCTACAAAATGATACATCAATTGCTAAGATGTCATAAAGAATAAAGGAGACATGCATGAAGAGGTTTAAATGACCGACCTTGTATAATGAAGAAAATGAATCGTTCAATAAGGAATTCACTAAACCTATGTATAAATAAATTTATTTTCCCTCGAAAAAAGTTAAAGAAACCGCCGTCTTTTCTTTCGACTCGAGAAACTCCGCTCATTTAAATTATTTTTTTTTTGTTAGACAACAATTACTCAAGACATTCTTTGAAGAGTAAATTCTGAAAGCACAAAATAGAAAGCAGTAAATTAACTCAATTAATAAATGTCTTTCAGTTAAATGTAATACAGCAAGTCATAAAATGCGCCATATAGTTTTAAAACATTATCAGCTAAATCAACATCATTGTTTACTTATTAAAATAAATATCCCGGAAGAGCATCAACCGCTCGTTAAATATGAAGATCTGTAGTGTAGCGAGATTCCATTAAAACTATTTAGAAGTTTATATGAAATGGAAACGTTTTCATAAAGTTACTCTGCTAGTTTAGATTGTTAAGTTTAGGCAAGCAAAATTGTGAAAACAGCTCATAACTATAATATGTTTATTACCACAATAAATTCGTGATACTAAACGTGTAATTTCATATTTAACTGGTATAGAGTCATCACGCTTTAGCTTTTCCCTTAAAATACCTCATTCATTTGCAGTTGTTGAAGAAACCACTTACGCACAGTTTCAAGACAGATCCCTAGTTGTAGATATCAAATTTCAGCTAAAAATTGGATGTATATTGTTACGGTTATAATAAGAGCGTGAATATGAATTATGCTTCACATCTGATTTGTATATAAAGGACCCCGCACAAACCTTATGGTAATTGGCTCTCGGTCAACTGTTAATATCGTCATTTTATTTGTTCCTTGTTGTTTGACAGATAGTTGACAGCTGTCAACTATCAATATTATTATATTGGCATTGGATTTGGATGCAATGACCTCGAAAACAAAAGAGGGGACATCCAATACCAAACTTTCCAAAAGATTACCCTTTTAAGTAGTAAGTAATGGTGAATCCGTGGAGCTTTGGAGCTCCGTAGGAGCCAAAATAAGAAAAATTGAGCTTTGTGCCCATTAAGACTTTTGTTCAGGATGCCGAAATGAACAATATAACCAAATTTCAGCCTATTTGACCGAGAGCCAATTTCCATAGGGTTTGTGCGGGGTCCTTTCTCACTAGCTATTCAGATCCTTAAGGTAGCAGCTCAGAAGAATAAATATCCAATCCGGGTCAGTTTTTTTGAAGTCACCTAGAACTAGTTATATAGTTATAAACCTTTATAGTTTCTAGTCACATTTATAAGTACATTCACATATTAATTTTCTCAGGAAAATCCCGTTCATAAAACCAGCTTTATTTTCAAGAAAACATCCGTAAATATAATCCAGTCGGTCATTGTTGAATTCCTCCAATAGGCTATGATCATAAGTGACCATAAACTAATAAAGGTAGTTGTAATTTTGTAGCACCAAAGAGATCAAAAGACTTATAAGGTAGAAACTTATATATTTGGGAATTCTAAGATTTTCTATTGTCATTTGAAATATTCTCCTTCTATGTCATAAAGAAATTTTATAATTCCTTGTTTTTATGTACTTCCTTGTCTTGGTGTAAGGCACAATTTTGCAATTTGTAAGACATATAGGTCTTTAAGTAGCTCCTGTTGATTGAATCTTGACAAAAAGATACATTCAGAACCATAACTAGTGGTAGAAAACTTGTTTACACTTAACAGCATTTGCTGGATTTCAAGAGGTTCTTAGGTAACATAAAATTTTGTCACTGTGTGCCTTCATTGGGAATCCCACTATTTGACCACCCAACACCTTCACGGTAAGTCATTGTCTCAACAAACAGTATGTTTCCTCATTATGGTGCGATCGTTCATTAGTAAATACTTTTAGGCCAACAACAACAAGCGAGCGATAACATTTTTCTGAACACCTTCAACAAGGCACCGATCACATTTTCCTGACTACGTCGTCATATGTTACGAAACCCTGTTACCCCTTCAACGATATAAAAACAATCTATACACATCGTCTTGCCACATACCTGTGCAGACGCCCAACTGATCTTTCTGCTTGGGTACTCCCCCGAGTAACTATCCAGGCAACTCATTTCAAATCAATTTTAACCTGCTCTGTAGATTTGTGATACTTTATTCTGCTTAGTTTGAGTCCTACTGCATGGCTTGCTTTTACCATTGCTAAATACATTGCTATATTACTGCATGAATGCTTCCGAGGCACTACATTACGCTACCTTGTGCTTGTAAATTATTATTTATAATTGATAACCAACCCCCGGCTGCTGGAGTAATCCTAAAAATAAGGAAAATACCTAGTATCCTAAAAACCATCTTTTTATCGATAATTACATTGTTTCAATTATTTACTTACCTATCAATATCGTACTGTAAGGCGTAAGCGTGAACCAAGGCACATCGGTATGCGTATGCTAAAACAATCAGTGTGGTTTGTATTCCATATTATATATAATTGTTATAACCTTTATAACGATTGTTTTGTGCTTAGTGACCTGTGTGAAAACATTCGCCTTCTTCTTCTGTCAGATTTTAAAAGAGACCACAAAACAAATATACGACCACGGCCCACTGCTCGGCAACGCGGACGATTAACCGCGAAATCTGAGCATATCACATCAGATTTTTAAACATATCACCCACCTCAAGATAATAAAGAGATATTAAAAATTATTCAAGTGTTCTTTGTTCTTTGTGATAGCATACACTGAACCCACGACCCGACCTTAGTCTCTCTCCACATTTGAAAAGGTTTTGAGGTGTAACAATATGGCAATTCTCCTCGGTTAACGAACTGGATTTGCCTAGGCAGATATATACCGTCACGATGTCGACGAAAAAAAAACGATGTGGCTAAATTTGCGTCGGCGTTATTACACCAGACGGCAAAATTATTGCACGTAAAAAATAATTATATTCGAGGTCCACACGGAATTGTGTATATCCTTACACATTTCTCTGTATGTAGCTGTGTGTTAAAGGTTTAGCACAATTATCTTTGTTAATATAACAAGGGTTATGTGTAACGTTTACATATTTTGGTGTTATTTGTGTCATTAAACGTGTAGACTTTGGTTAAAACGAAGAAATAATTGTCTTCAAAATTGACCAACACGATCGTCATGCCTCAACAAATGTGAGTGAACAAATGGCTTTGGTGAACATTGAAAAATTTTGTTTATTCCTCGTCAACTGAATCCCAAGAAGATTTGTGGAAGCGTAGTACGAATAAATGTAACGTTCATCATTTATTAGACAGAGTAAGTTTCAATTTTTGGCGAAGAATAAATTTATGTTCCAGAAAAAATGGTGTCCATTTTGAACAATTTATTTTATAGTTTTATTACTAACTGTCAAATTTTAAAGACAAAGCCTACTACTGACTTTTTAATTTCTTATAACTATTAACAACCTTAAAGTTTTTTAAATATTGACAAGAGTAAAAAAGTGTTTTAAATAAAATTTTGCGCTGGATATTATCATTCTTTTTAAATTTGATAAATGAAAAAAAAAGTTTCATATAATTTTAACGGTGACTCATCCTCAATGAACACCTTGGAGTATTTCAATTTACTTGAACCTATAGTCGAAGAAGATCGATAATAAACCTAAATCATGTACCATATTTGGTTATTCCAAGTTAAAGTAATTATGATATTTTGTTTTTCGAAATATTTGGTCCCACTTTAAAAGCCTCTAACTCCGCCTGCAATTTTGTATACTCGCGTCAAGAATTCAGACGTCTTTCGACACGCCTGACGTTACACATTTGTTTTTACTGTCAACGTAATTTTCGGTATCTGTCGCGTTAAAACAATGATTTCTTGCAATTTAGTGTAGTATATAATGCAAACTTTTAGTGTGTAGTGTAAATAGTTTTATTACTATCAGTTGCAGTTTCTTAAATAATTTGATGAAATTATAATGAATTATTCATTTGTTCATATGACGTAAGTCGTCTGAATTCTTGTCGCGAGTATATACAGGATTAACTATGACTTAGTACAAATATTTTAAGAGGGGATAGCGAAAAATAAGAATTAACGGAATCACCCTTCAAAAAAATTCCAAACTTACTTATAAAGCCAAATAAAATTTTTTTTATAAGATATTATTTTAAATCCTTATTTAACGCCGCCAATGCTTGTTGGTTGCATACTTTACAAGCATGCAACAGTCGCTCATCAGTCAGTATCGCTGTCATGTCATAATTGAATTCCAGTGTTTACGTTGTAATTTTGTGTTCTTCTTCAGTTTGTAGTGCCTTACTTTAATTTTTAAACGTTTTATAGTTATTAAATAACGACATTTGTGTTGGGTGCAGATACTTTCCTACAATATAGTTCGCCCGTTATGGAACAAAACTGCCGCGGTTACATTAAAACTTGTCTATGCATTTGTTCGATTTTGTTATAATAAATAGGCATCTAATTTATCTAACTGTATCTACGGGAAGTGTGTTTTATCGGTAGTGACTGGCTGTAATGAGCGAATATGTAGTTCTACCAGTTTATAACAAAGTAATGGAAAACGAATGCAAAATACTGGAGCTAAGTGGATTAACTGTTACCTATCTATCAGGTATTATTACTAATAAGAATGTTAATTTTCGTTTTTACATTTAGCAATGCTGCAAAAAAACGACTATGGTAGATATTGTTGACAGATGTAAGTTTTATCTATGGATCTAAGCCATCTCAGTCGGTTCTTATCATAGGCGCCGACTTTCCGTAGGAAAAAAGGGTTGTGCCCCATTTTTTAAATATCGAGCTAATATTCTGGAATAATTTTTTTATTGTCTTTTAGGCCTCCCTGAGCACGTGGTTAAATTTGTTGTACTTAGTCATAGTTAACCCTGTATAGGTATGTTTAGTTAAATTACAATACTTGGGGGTCTGTATATAGAAATGATGAACCTAAATTGTTTGATAAAAGATTGGAAATTATCAAAATTAAGTGTGAAATATATGCAGGGTGATTCTTAACTTATAGGTACGCATAAACTTGTGGAGTTATAACTGAGAACAAATAGTGACGAATAGTTAAAAAAAAATAGTACAATATTTATTTTAAGATTTATCTGGTGAAATTTATGTTTTGTGTATAAACTAAGAGGTAAACAAGTCAAGATGATATGTTTGGTATTTGTAGAAGTACTTTGTTATCAGTTGTGGTCCTTTTCGAGTTTATCTATAAAAAAAGTTCCTGTGTAAATGAGATTTTCCAGGGTATAGCTTAGGATGTGTAAAATCTCCATGTTAATAGTTCTACACACTATGGTTTTTTATACGTTTTACACAAAATGTCTTAAAATTACTAGTATTATAATACAATATACTGAATTTGTGTAACATGAACAGTGATGTGTTAAAAATACACGGTTTTGTGTAAACTTAACACAGTCATGTGTTCTATATCCCTACTTCTGACTGGTTGAGCACAACTGCGCAGCTGCAGTATATCAGCTGTTCCAATTCACATCACTACGCCATGCTGGTCGTGTGCGTTGTTGTATTCTGTTAACTCTCGTTCGCTGTGTTCAAATGAAAAACATTTAAATTGAGGTTAGATCAAAGAAAATGGTAGGTACTTACGTAAATATAACATATTGTCACGGCATTTGCCCCACTCACTCCCAAACCGACGACTGTGGCACCGCGAATTGCCTAAGATTACTCCGATCGCCCCTACGCCATTCTGGTAAACAAACAACATGTGTAAATCGAGGCGTTACCAGAAAATCGTGGAAACGACGAGAAGCGTTCCAGTCGTACGAGAAAAGGGATCTAGAGATACTGGAATATACCTGGAATATTCGTTGGGTCTATAAAAGAAGAATAAACGGCCGAGTTAGTTAGTCTTGTATAAGTCTTGTATTACAGTCTGAATTAAAGTGTTTAGTTGGAGATATCAAAGTGATTTAGATAGCGATTAATTAAATAAGTGTTTAGTTGACCTGTAATTAGTAGTGTTCAGTAGTTAATAAAGAAGTAATTAATTAACGGATTGTTTTTCTGGAAGTAAGAAAAAGACGGATTGGGAAATACGTGACAATTTGGTGTCGGAAGTGGATTTAGTTGGAAGTTTTAAAGAGCTTTCTGGAACCCTGTCCACAAAGTGGGATTTAAGTGGAAGTTTGAAGAACTTTCTGGAACCCTGTGCGCGGGTGGAATAAAGACCCAAGTGTGGCATATCACCGCACTCGTCGTGACTCAAGGAAGTGAACGGTGGTATTCGCGAAGGACAATCTCGAACATTTTAGAACTTTGTACAGGAGTGAGACAAATACCCAAGTGTGATATATCACCGCACTCGTCGTGACTCAAGGAAGTGAACGGTGGTATTCGCTAAGGACAATCTCGAACATTCTAGAACTTTGTACGGGAGTGAGACAAATACCCAAGTGTGATATATCACCGCACTCGTCTTGACTTAAGGAAGTGAACGGTGTTATTCGCGAAGGACAATCTCGAACATTCTAGAACTTTGTACGGGAGTGCGACAAAGACCCAAGTGTGACATATCACTGCACTCGTCGTGACTCAAGTAAGTGAACGGTGGTATTTGCGAAAGACATTCTCGAACATTCTAGAACTTTGTACGGGAGTAAGACAAAGACCCAAGTGTGACATATCGCCGCACTCGTCGTGACTTAAGGAAGTGAACGGTGCTATTTGCGAAGGACATTCTCGAACATTCTAGAACTTTATACCGAAGTGAGACAAAGACCCAAGTGCGACATATCACTGCACTCGTCGTGACTTAAGGAAGTGAACGGTGTTATTCGCGAAGGACAATCTCGAACATTCTAGAACTTTATACCAAAGTGAGACAAAGACCCAAGTGTGGCATATCACTGCACTCGTTTCATTATAAGGAAGGCAACGGTGATATCTAGAAATACATTCGTGGACATTCTAGAACTTTCCAAATAGAGTGCATGCCTGTAACTAGAAGCCAAGTCAATATGGATGCACAACTGGCGAAACTGTTAGAAATGATGCAGACAATGCAACAGGAAATGAAAGACCAGACGAAGACGATGCAAGAGAAATTAGAAGAACAGGGACAAACAATGCAAAATAAATTAGAAGAGCAGGGACATAAAATGGAAGACCAGGCGAAGACGACACAAGAAAAATTAGAAGAACAAGGGCATACAATGAAAGATCAGATACAGACAATACAACAGGAAATGAGAAACCAGACGAAAGAAATGCAGGAGAAATTAGAAAATAAACTAGAAGAACAAGGGTATATAATGAAAGAACAGATACAGACAATACAACAGGAAATGGAAAACCAGACGAAGGAAATGCAGACAAAGTTAGAAAAATTGGAAAATACACTAGAAGAAAAACTAGAGGAGCAGTCACATAAGGTAGAAACACAAGTAGAAGAGAAACTATTGGCACAAAAAAGGAAATAGACGAAGAAATAAACCAGGTTAGAGAAGAGCTTCGACTTAAATTAGACAAGATAGCGAAGGAGGGCGTAATCAAATCAGAAGGACCTGTTTTCCGAACTCAAAAAACGAAGCCTCCTGAATTCGACGGCAAGGTCTCATGGAATGTCTATCTACGTCAGTTTGAAGCAGCAGCTGCCGCAAACGAATGGTCTGATTGTGAGAAAGCTACTGCTCTGATAGTTGCTCTACGGGGGGAAGCTCTTGACGTCTTACAAGGAGTTCCTGCTGGGCAGCAGAGTAACTATGACCTTCTGAAACAGCATATGGAAATGAGATATGGGGATAAGCACCTGCAGCAAGTGTACCAGGCACAATTGAAAAATCGTCACCAGCAGAGTGGAGAGAATTTACAACATTTTGAGACAGACGTTGCTCGACTGGTTCGATTGGCATATCCAACAGCCCCGTCAGAATTTGTAGATCAGTTCTCCATTCAAGTTTTTATCGACGGCCTAAGAGATTGCGAAACCCAGCAGGCACTACGACTCGCCAGACCTAAAACACTGAACGACGCTCTGTCGCATGCGCTAGAATTCGAGGCAGCAAAGATGGCATCCGGTAGACATGTTAAAGTGCGAGCCATGAATAATAGCGATAGTATGGCAGATGGAGACATAATAAGGACGCTGAAGGAGATTGTTGATAAGTTGAGCCCAACTACTAGGACAAAGAAAGAACAATCTGATAGTCGAAGGGATGGCCTTGTTGAATGCTGGAACTGTGGACAGATGGGACATCTGAAGAGACAGTGTAGGGCCACAGTCGCAGATCAGCAAAGGCGCGCCGCCCAAGGGGCAGCCTTCAGGGAACATGTTAAAGTGCGGACTATCAGTGATAACAGCGACAGTATGGGAAATGAAGAGATAGTCAAAACACTGAAGGAGGCCATTGATAAACTCAGCCTAACTACCAGACCAAAGAGAGGACAAGCTGATAGCCGAAGAGATCGCCCACTTCAATGTTGGAACTGTGGGCGGACGGGTCACCTAAAGGGACAGTGTAGGGCGCCAGTCGCGGATCGGCAATGGCGCGACTCCCAGGCAGGCAAGGAACATGGAAACTCAGACGCCCTGTCTAGACCTTGTCCTACCAACAACAACAAACACTGTAGTAGTCTCGAAAGAAAAGAGGACATATCATTTGTTCCTTGCAAGATAGTAGTAGCCCAAACTGAAGACAGTTGGAGTTCAGCGGCGATTCGGGAAGACCAGCAAGCTGACTGTGACATCAAACCTTTACTGGACTGGAAAGATGCCAACAAGCGACCGTCTTGGGCTGAAGTCAGTAGTAAAAGCCCAGCATTAAAGAGTTATTGGGCTCAATGGAATTCTCTGGTGTTGGAAGACGGTGTCCTAAAAAGAGCATGGGAGAACAATGACGGAACGGAGGTCAAGAAACAAGTACTACTCCTGAGGTCCCGGGTCAAGGAAGTGCTGCAGGAAGTACATGGAGGTACTGGGGTGGACATTTCGGTATCAATAGGACTCTACAGAAGATTAGGAGCGTTTCTACTGGTTGAGCTGTAGGACGGATGTAGAAGATTGGTGCCGAAAATGTGACATATGTGCAGCCAGCAAGGGACCGAAGACCCGTTCCAGAGGCAAAATGCGCCAGTACATCGTAGGAGCACCGTTCGAGAATTGCCATTGATATCGCTGGCCCATTTCCGAAAACTCAAAATGGAAACCGATATCTGTTAGTCGCCATGGACTACTTTAGTAAATGGCCGGAAGTATACCCTCTTCCCAATCAAGAGACCACGACCGTAGCAGAAGCCCTAGTCAACAACCTGTTCTGCAGATTTGGTGTGCCCATGGAACTGCATTCAGATCAGGGCAGAAATTTCGAATCAGGTGTGTTCCGAAAGGTCTGCGAGCTTATGGGAATCCGGAAACCAGGACCACCCCACTGCATCCCCAGTCAGATGGTATGGTGGAACGCTTCAACGCCACACTAGAAACCAATCTGAGGATGTTTGTGAACGAGAACCAGACAGACTGGGACAAGCTCATTCCACTCTTCCTGTTAGCTTACCGCTCAGCTGTCCATGAAACGACTGGGAAGACTCCCGCAAGGATCATCTTTGGAAGAGAGCTTCGCCTTCCAGCAGATTTGGTATTTGGTCGTCCTGCGGAACAGCCCACAGAGCCAGACACTTATACCCATGACCTAGAACGAAGACTAGCAGCCGTACACGATCAAGTCAGATCTCGAATGCGATTAGAGAGCGATCGCATGAAGACTCGATACGACGTCCGGGCCAATACAGTCGGATTCCAACAAGGTGACCTGGTGTGGCTGTACAACCCCACGCGGAAGAAAGGAAGATCACCTAAACTACAGAACCGTTGGGAGGGCCCCTACACCGTCATTAAAAGAATCAATGATGTCGTATACCGGATACAGAGGACTCCCAGGAGTAAGATGAAGGTCGTCCATCTGGAGCGTCTGTCCCCGTATAGAGGTGTATCCGATCGGGACGATCGGTCCTAAGGAGGGGGCAGTGTCACGGCATTTGCCCCACTCACTCCCAAACCGACGACTGTGGCACCGCGTATTGCCTAAGATTACTCCGATCGCCCCTACGCCATTCTGGTAAACAAACAACATGTGTAAATCGAGGCGTTACCAGAAAATCGTGGAAACGACGAGAAGCGTTCCAGTCGTACGAGAAAAGGGATCTAGAGATACTGGAATATACCTGGAATATTCGTTGGGTCTATAAAAGAAGAATAAACGGCCGAGTTAGTTAGTCTTGTATAAGTCTTGTATTACAGTCTGAATTAAAGTGTTTAGTTGGAGATATCAAAGTGATTTAGATAGCGATTAATTAAATAAGTGTTTAGTTGACCTGTAATTAGTAGTGTTCAGTAGTTAATAAAGAAGTAATTAATTAACGGATTGTTTTTCTGGAAGTAAGAAAAAAGACGGATTGGGAAATACGTGACAATATATTGCTGATTAATTGTGATATAGTAAAAAATAATTAGGACTTAAAACTTACCTTGACCAAAGATGCAGACAGGGAAAACTTGGAGACAAACGCGTGTTCTAGAGCTCTCGTTCATTCTATCTCTCACTATATGCTAGTTTTTGCGAAACTATATTCTTCCGCCGGCCAGTGGCGTACTTGCCGAGGTGAATAATGAATAAAATAACTACTACTTAAATTAAGCAATAAATTTGCAGCCCATAACCTACACAAATAAATAATTACAAAAGATTAAACACTTTGAGATAGAATATAATATGTTCAGATCACTACCAACTCATTTTCATAAATTCTTATTATGTAGCGCTTAAATATCTTTGTTTAATGTTTGTTGCTTTGTTGCTTACGATTTACTAGAACGTTATTAGTTTACGAGTATGTCCCTTATTACTGCTACTGCTACTGCTACTCCTCCTCCTCCTCATACTCCTCCTACTACTCCTGGTCCTACTACTACTACTAATTAATTAATTTTGTTAAATATTCTACTACTATATTATTGATACGGAAGCTCATCTACCTTTTCAGCTTGTTATATTAATTCCTCCTCCCTCCTGTTTATTCTCCTGCCACCGCTCCTCCAACTGCTACTGCTCCTTCTTCTGCTCCTCCTTCGCCTTCTGCTCCTGATCCTGTTTCTCCTCCTTTTACAAAGTAGAAAAACCATGTTTATGAAGTTCTAGGTAAGTAACGAGACCACTTTGGATTTAATTGGTTAAATCTTTTAAATAATCCATTTATTCCTAATAAAAAAAATATAGAAATATTTGTTATAAAAAGGTTTGTTTTTCTTCTACAATTATCACAAATATTTTAACACTTACAGATACCCTGTATATTGGTGTCCCCGTAAGTTAAAGACAATTTTTTTCACTATTCGTCATTATTTTTCCTCTGCTATAATTTCCTAAGTTTATGTGTATAGGTTAAGGACCACCCTGTATAGTGCCTACTACTTCTCTCATTTCAGATAAATTTTGTTGAATTGTAGTGTCAAATGAATTCTAAAGTTACGTCCGCCTACATTTATTGTACCTAGTGAAAATATTATCTTTCAATATTCAATTCACTAAACAGAGAAACAGAAATGATAATTTAATACTTTGTTTTTATTTTATTGCAGGCACTTTAATACGCTTGTTATAACTTTGCCAATAAATTTTAATTTACTATGAGATGGAAAAAAAGCAAAACGAAAGGTCAAAGTTTTTTAATATCTTTAATATTCATTTTGCTTCGAAAAGAAAAAGAGTGCTGCGTGGTTTTATGTAGGCATTTAAATTTCTTACGGAAATGTTACAAAGTTTAATATTTGTTAAAATTATGACTATTTATAAGTTAAAGTGATGTATATTTTTCATTAAAAAAATTACAATTGTCTCCAAGGACATAAAGTCATATAGGTTTTAAAGATGAGGCCTCTTCCTCAATTAGATAGGAATTTCAAAATCATACATCTGTCATTTGTTATTGTTTTGGTAACATTTATTATTGTATCATAATCTGAACGGAAGGAAAAAGTTGCAAATCTTAAACGTTTGATAGTTAAATGACAAAAAACTATATTTTACCGTCAATTTTTGATAGATTCTAGCGTCCCTACCCTGGCTCTGAACGTCTTCCCCGAGGGTTTTCCAGACACAATTGAAAAAGACCAACCAAAAATCGTTACTGGGGATTTCTTGGGGCGCTGAATTCAAATATGGCATCGGTGAACACCCCACGGACACCTGCTGCACTGAAACTTTAGGGTGCACCAGGTGTCCGTGGGGTGTTGGCCGGTGCCATATTTGATTGAAAACCCTCGGGGATGACGTTCAGGGCCAGGTTAGGGCGCACCAGGTATTCGGGTGTCTATTTCAACATAAAATTCGGATTCAGCGCACACAAAAAGCCCCCATAACGATTTTCGGTTCGTTATTGTAGATATTTCCAGAAAAATTCTCGAAGATGACGTCCGCGTCCAGGTTGGGGCCCACCAGGTATCCGTGGGGTGTTCGCCGATGGTATATTCGAATTCAGCGACCCAAAAAACCCTCGGGTGCCCAGTTTCTCTCCTGTCTCCCATACAGTTCGGGATACTCCCCGGAGATGACGTTCGTCGGCGTTCCTGAGCTCCAGGTGTTCGGGGGGTCAATTTGAACATGATAATCGTGATCAGCGACCTCGAAAAGCCCCGGGTACCCGACTTGAGCCAATTCTGACTCTTATTTACGAAGTTATTAAATTTGCCAAAAGGCCTCTCAAAAGATGAATTTTTTGCATGCATTTTTGGCTGCAGCAATGAAACTTCCGGTTTGTAATAGGTACAAAGTAGGTACGAATGATATAAATAATTTTTGCAAGCGAACGCAAAAAACCGCATTCCAATACGTCCTATCCTAAAAGATTTCCTATCTTTGGCCTTTTTAGTGCTTCATTGCCTCGACTAAATGTAGAATAACTTATTCTTCCTTAAATAATAGGTTACTAGATTTGCACGAATTAAAATTATTAATATTGTGTAATAAATGTCACTGTAAATTTTAAAATGCGGCTATAGTACAAAATAATATTATTTATAAATGATATTAATACAACACTTGACGCAAAATCATTATCAAAACTATAGAGACACAATTGCAGTATTATTTACTACAAACTTGTATTAAAGTTGTGTGTGTAGGTGGACCGACAGGTGGCCGCAAGATGTAGTTACATGTTGAATCACGTCTGATCAAGTTTCCTTCTGTCGGATAAGTCGTCGGTTGCTTCGTATCTTATGGTATACTGAGGAAAGCTGGTCTGCTGTGTCACTAATGAATGACTTTGACAGTTTGCTGACGTTCTTTCCTTATGTAAATGATTAAATACTACTGTGTGAGTACGAGTAGTATTTAATTATTATTTCAAATATTTGCAGTAATTCTTTCAAGTTTCAAGTCACTTAAAACTTTAATTAAAGAAAACATAACTTTATTTTGAGTGATGGAGAAATTCATACTATCTAAATATAAAACAAAACAATTCTTTAAACAAACATAACTTTATCTCGTATTAAATGTAGTAGTTTTATTGATTTCAAATAATTTTTATTCTTAAATGACGAATTTATAATAATAATCTTAATATTAGTATAGATTTATTTCCGTGTAAATAACACAGATAGGAATAGTTTATTACGTAGAAGGCAAGACATACACAGGAAAATTTGGATTATATGTCAAAATAAGGTAATTTGATAACAACGTAGAATTGACTTTTTGTTTTGGAAAAAATTCCTTAGAAATTCATTTTGAAAAATAGTTATATTCTATTATTCTTATATTCTTTCTATTCTGACAAATCAGTCCCAACTTTACTTGTATCATCGAGTACCTATATAACCATATTGGAAAAGTTTTTACCATGTATAATTCAGGAAAAATCAGTTCAAGAAATATATAGGGTTAACTAGGACTAAGTACAAATATTTTAAGAGGGGATAGAGAAACCTAGGGATTAACAAAATGACCTTTCAAAAAATCCAAACTTATTTATAAAGCGAAAAAAAAATTTTTTCGAAATTATATTAAATCCATATTTAACACCGCCTATGCGACTTGTCCGCCATACTTTTACAGAATCAGAGTAGGCAACGTAGACATAATGTATGGTGTTTACCATGTGTTTACGTTGTATTTTTGTGTTATTCTTCAGTTTTTAGTGCCTTTTTTATTTTTAAACGTTTTATAGTTATAAAATAACTGGGTGCAGATACTTTCCTACCATATAGTTTGTCGGTTTGGTTTTCTAGATTATGGGACGAGACTCTCGCTAGTACCTTAAAAGCTTTCTATTATCTTTTCTTTCGTTCGATTTTTTTATATTAAATAGGCATTTTATCTAGCTGTACCTACGCTTTATCAATAGTGAGTGGTTATAATGCATGAAAATGTTGTAGTTTTGCCAGTTTGTAACGAAATGATGAACAACGAATGTAAAGTAGTGGAGCTAACTGGATTAACTGTTACCTACCTATCTATCGGGTATTATTACTAATAAGAATGTTAATTTATGTCGTTTCTTCATTTAGAAATGCTGCAAAAAAACGACCGTATTGTATTAGGTATTGTTGACACACATGTAAGCTTTATCCATTGATCTAAGTCATCTCAGTCGATGCTTATCATAGGCGCCGACTTTCCGTAGGAAAAGAGGGTTTTGTCCCATTTTTTAAATATCGAGCTAAAATTCTGGAATATTTTTTCCATTTTCTTTTAGGCCTTCCTGAGCACGTGGTTAAAATGTTTGTACTTAGTCATAGTTAACCCTGTATGTATACATTAACATTTCATATTTAAAAACTAGTTTATAGTTAGTTTATTATTAATTTTTCAATACTAAAAAAACTCGTAACTCTCTTAAAAATGTGATTACATGTATTTACAGCAAACAAGTCCTCTATAAACATCTCGTTTACTCAGCTCCAGTAACTAAAGAAGCTATAAATTTAAACATGCTAACTGCAAGCTGGTCATCTCGTTAACTGCGTACTTTTGGCGGCAAAATATGACGATTTAACCTTAAAAAATATAGGGTGTTAAAGTTGAACTTTTAAAATTGTTTGTTTTTCCCGCTAATTCTGGCGTACGTCTATGCACGAATTTTTATAATGTCATAATGCAGAATATGGTTTAGAATATTTTATTATTGATAGTTTTTCGTAAAATTTTTCGATTTTGAGATAAATTAGATTTTTTTTGGCATGCGTAATTTGAAATTTAAAAATGTTAATAAGTGCAACTCATTTTTCTGTGACTGTCTCTAACGTTGCATGCCTAAAAAAATCGAATTTTCTAGAAAATTAAAAGTTACGAAAAATGATCAAGAGTAATAAAACATTCTAAATACAATTTTATATATTATAAAAAAATTGTCCATAGGCTTACCTCAGAAAAAGGTGAGGGGATAAAATAACCCCTTCCCTCCAAGTATATGTACACAATTTCAAAATGATACGCGAAAAGCTGAAGAAGTTATAGTGAAAAACTAGTTTAAAGGTTTAACATCCTATGTCTTTTAGGAGAGGAATTATTGTATATAGGTAAGTAGAATTAAATATTTTACCCCCAAAAACAAGCGATTAACGAAATGACCTGCTTGTATGTTACAATTAGTATACAGGGTCTGAAATGATGCGTTGATACTTCGGGGGGTGATTCTACACAAAAAATTAATACTGCAAACGTTTTTTCGAAAACACAAAATCGAGCTCAAAATTAGCGGAGTTAAAAAGCGTCAAAAATTGTTTATCAATTTCATCGAATAGCTTTCTTGTAGGTGCATCAATTTTTTTTCTAATTTTGTACACGTATCACTTGTGTTCATTTTTATCAACGTTCCTAATTTGACGTCTACTGAAAAAACTTGCTGGTTTTTCTTACCCACTGTTAACTTTCTTCTATATTTATTTAAACAACAGGAAACAATTTGTTGAGTATCATGGTGTACCATGATGGATGGGCGGAACGAAACAAAATAACACAAAAATAAATAAATAAAATAATTACTGGCTGAACTTGAGATAATTACACTATTCCACTCTTTGTTCCTACTGTTCTGTCAAAGTATTTGTAAGCTTATCCTGCATCTGTGGGAACAAAAACATTCTTTTTAGACTGCACTCTCAAAGCTGCACAGTAGAATTTAAGGCAAACTATAGAGTTGCCGCCATATGACTTTGTTGACCCCATTGAATTAAAAATAACTGTTGGTTGTCAACTTGACTTATTCTTATAATATAATATATATATATATATATATATATATATATATATATATTATATTATTATTATTTTGTTTTCGAGTTATAGTTTTTGAGCAGCTAAATAATTCGAAATAGCAAACTTTGTTCTAATTGTTAAAGTATTTATAACAGCGAAGTCTTGCTGAAACTCATATAATATAAAGTCAGTACACCTACTACTAACAACCATCAGATTTAATAACAGCATAAGCTGATAGACTAATAATGTGTATTTACCAGGAAGTTTTAGTGAAGTTAAGAACAGTTTTAGCTACGGCTTTTACAATAATTTTCAGCTTTAGTTATATCGAACTATTACTATAATTACTAAACTTTTACAATATGCGCGCTGCTGAGGATGCCAAATTTTATATGTTCATTACAGAACTAACCGCAGCAAGCTCTTACGCTGTATTCCGTATTTACATATGTACCCTCGTGTTTCTATTAAAATTTAATTAGAAGCAATTCACAGCAGCATACATAAGAGGACGAATAACATGTTGGTGCAGTGTGTAGTGTTCACATGCGGAAGAAAAATTCACATGGTGTGGTTTCTAATTTGACTTTTTATCACTTATGGGTTTTTAATTTTTAGTCGTTATTAACAAATATGTTATAATGGTTTTACTTTACTTAGACTTCCAGTTTTGTCAGGTGTTCCTCAGGGATCAGTCCTAAGCCCACTATTATTTAATATACAAGGTGATTATTAACCTATACGCATAAACTTGTGAAATTATAGCTGAGGACAGATAATAACTAATAGTGAAAAAAATATAGTAAAATATTTTTAGTTACGGTTTATTTACTACAGTTTACAAATATTTATTAGATGCATTTTCTATAAAAACTAAAAAGTAAACAAGTCAGAATGCTATGTTTGGTATTTGTAGGAGTATTTTATTATCAGTTGTAGTCCTATTTCAGTATATTTCCACATCAAAATTCAGTGACTGCAGCTCACCTTTATGCCCAAAAGTTTTCCCAATCCGAAACGTGAACATACAAAAAAAATACAAAGCTACTGTATTCGTGGTGTTGCATTAGAATTGATAAAATCTTATGTTTTGAATAGAAAACAATGTGTTATAGAAACAGATAATACTGGTGTTCTCATAAAGCCTGATATAATATTAATAGAGAGAGGAGTGCCTCAAGAATCCATATTGGCTCCCCTGTTGTATGTTTTATATACTAATGACTTGCCCTCGATGGTTGATGTAAAAACTGTTATGTATGCTGACGATACATGTCTAACAATTGGTAATACTAATATCTAAAATCTTATACAGACAGTGACTGCTGCATTGGATTCTCTGGAGGGCTATTTCTGTATAAAATAGTCTAAAATTAAATAAAGAAAAATACAAATAATCAACTTTACATACCAGAACGATAACAATGAGATTATACTTACTTGTGGCAATGACATCAAAAGATCAGTAAATAGTTCTTCTTTCTTGAGGGTAAAGATTGATTCGCGATTGAGCTGGAAAACCCATGTAGATCATGTCAGCCAAAAGGTCGCCAAATACTGCGATGCTCTTAAAGTGATAGCATACTATGCATATGTTCAATCCCAAATAAAACATGGAATAGTATTCTGTTGAAACTCCAGTGAAGCTGTCGGAATATTTGTGCTACAAAACATGTATTAGAAATGTACTAAACATGAAACAGACTGAAAGCTGTAAACAAATGTTTATTGAAAAAAGAATACTTACCTTAGCGAGTTTATATATATGATCGGTCAGTGGTCGCGCGGTTTAAGGCGTCAGTACTTGAATCGAGGTGACTAGATCGGTGTGGGTTCGCGCCCAGCTGCTGGTAGACCGTATATAAGCTAAATTTGTGGAGAGGATTGGCACCCTCTCTGCGGATATGGTAGGGTGGAAGAATGTTAGCTTGGATTAATGTGAGAGATTGATACCGGTTGATATTTGACTACCCCCCTAATTAATGAGGATTTCCAGGTTTTCCTCATTCCTGCACTGAATAGTGGTTAGGGCTTACCAACATAAGTCGTTCCTGAGCGCAAATGCGGCCTTCTTAATAATAATATGCCGCCCCCTCTCCCGCACACGTCTCCGGCTTCTGGACTAATTCCTGTGATTAGAATGAGGGGTAGGGATATTATTATTATTAGTTCTTATCGATAAAGATGAAATTATTTGTTGGCGAAGATCCAACTTAAGATCAATTTAGAAAATTCCGTGACAAAGGGAGGAATATTTATTATTTAGACGAAACTTGGGTCAACGAGGAATATACTATAACAAAAGTATGGCAAGATAAAAATGTAAAAAGTTTTCGACAAGCATTATTGGATGGACTTTCAACAGGGTTCAAGGCACCTTCAGGTAAAGGGCGAAGATTAATAGTGACACATATAGGTAGTGCCAGTGGTTTTGTAGATGGCGTTTTTTTTTTAATCTAAAAATACAGGTGACTATCACAAAGACATGAACGCAAATGTTTTCGAAGAGTATTTTACACAGATATTGGATCTTACTCCTCCGGGGTCTGTAATTGTCATGGATAATGCCAGTTACCATTCACGGCATACCGAACGGACGCCTACGACTGCTTGGAGGAAAGTCGATATAATTCAATGGTTATCCGGAAAAAACATTTCTTTTAAAACAAATATGGTGAAAAAGAAACTTTTGACACTTGTCAATCTTAATAAAGATAAAAAAAAATATGTTATCGATGAAATGGCAACAAATCGCCAAATAACGGTACTGCGGTTACCACCTTATCACTGTGAACTTAACCCAATCGAATTAGTCTGGGTGCAGGTAAAAGGAGATGTAGCGCGAAATAATACGACGTTTAAATTACGTGACGTGAAAATTTTGTAAAAAAATTCCTTGGAACGAGTAACTGCAGATAACTGGCAAAGATGTATACATCATGTACAAAAAGAAAAGCAGATAATGTGGGAACTCGATAATTAAATTGAGATTACTGTGGAACCTATTAATCGTTATCTATCTAGGAGATTAAGATAATTCATCAGAATATTCAGAGGATGAATTTTAGAATACCTACTTTTTATTTTCTTTATTGTACATTTATAGAACACTACATTTACTCACCATAATTTGAATTTTCAAAATACATATATTTTTGTGTGGAATAAAAGTCTATTCATTAAATTTAAATAAATATTTTGATAATAACATTGAATAATTTTATTTGAATTACTAAAAACCTTCTTAACCCGATTATAATGCTGAAAGTAGCCTCATGTTTTGAAATGCTGTTTTTATATTGTTTACTTATAAGAGAAATGGACCAAGAAATTGAAACGACATAGACAAAGACGAATTGTTGGGGATTCAATTTTAGCTACCTGCTACAATTTAGTACAACCCGGTCACACAAGTTTTTTTAAAAGTACACCTTATCTATACCGATAATACATAATATAAAAATATTGAATATAGGTAAGCACCAGTACTACATTTATTTACGATTTGCATACATAATAAGCTTGTATTACTCTCTTTCATTTCTAAACAGACTATAGGCAAATTGTGAATCTCGAGGGAGTGATGTCCTTAAAAACATAATACTCGCTCCTGTAACATACCAACACTGCAATGTTAAATGTGTTATGTTAAATTATAGACATGTATAGTTTTATAGCAAAATGCATCATCTAGAAAAAACTAAATTTAATACGCAAGTCAAATCAAAGTTTTACTTATATAATAACATTATTTGTTTTGTACAGTCTAAGTGTAGTAAACAAAATTAATTTGTGTATTGAAATGTTATCAATAAGTAAAAAAATAATTTTAGTATAATTTAAGAAATAATTAGTAAAAAAAAATTGTCAATAAAATTAAAATATAGGTTACTTTAGAGATATTAAATTGTGTTGTAATTAATGGTCATTTGGGTCGTATAATTTTAATGTATAGTTGACGTCCAAAATTGTAGAGAGTGACTCATGTTATAAACCTGGAAATATACATGCAACCCGTATATTTTACCTACAAAATCGTGTGTCGCATACCTCTGAGGGTATACCCAATTACACAGCTTCTGCTGCAGTTAGTACGCATGCACTATAGCTTTTGATTGGCTGCGACGAATTGTCGGATCCAACTGTTTTGTTTCCAGCGCTATCATGGGCGGGTATATCGTTCGGGCGGGCAAAATTTCGGGTATATTTTTTCGCTAATTTAATTATGGATGTAAATAATTTTATTAGTGATTTTGTGTTCTTAAGAATGGAGAAAAATTCAAGCTCTACAACGTATTCTCAAAATCGTCCTAATTTAACAGGTGAGGAATATCGGATGATGATATGTATGGAAATTTTAGAGCGCGAGGTCAATAATATATGAGTGTAAGTGATGTTGAAATATGTATTTCATTTATAAAATTGTACGTGAATAGCATATGTGTGCAAATAAAAAGTGTTAAAGAAGTACAACTGTGAAACGGAAAGTGATGGAAACTCGTGGAAGGAAGATTGTATTTTTAAAATGAGTTTTCGACAAAAAAAATCGATTGCTATATCTTACAAGATGAAACTAAGTCAGTATAATTGAAATAGAAAAGAGTATACTGATAGAAAGGACGAAATAGTGATATGGCGAAGAAACTTCTTTCTATAAAATTTTTCGATTTGAGCCCTCCCTGATGAGATAGGGGTTTAAAAAATATTGAAAATATTTCGATTTTCATTTAGTACTCGAAAATTGGATTCATGATTGAAATTGAAAATATTTCGATTTTAATTTTTTTCTCAAAAACAGCTATTCTTATACACGCGCTATATTACTAAAATTTATCGCATTTTTTGAATCATTTACAAACACTTGTTAACGTTGCAAAACATAAGCAACAGGTAAGAAAGGGAAGACATATATCGTATATATTTTTTGATGTTATTCGTACTTATTGGCTCTGACGTTACCTCGCGTCTATAAAAAGGCAAATAATCTCAACAGATATATTCAGAAAATGTCAGACATCCGGAGAAAACGTAATAACGAAGCCTTCCATTTTTTAAAGTAATATACCTACCTCCACATTATACCTACACAACATCTTACATTACAGACGGCAAATAGAAATTTCTGCCCTGCATCCTCCAGAACTCGAAGGGTGAACAGGCACACGCTGGATGTTTTCTACTTATTATTTATTACAGCAAACTTTGATAAATTATTTTGTATACAGAGATGATGGATGGCCAATGCGTTCTAAACTGAAAACCGTATACGTCACGCTATTTTCATCTTTATTGTATATTTTCATTAACTTGGTGAACGTTTAATTTGTACAGGATCTGGCAATTTTACAGCTACATAGTTTTATATTTATATTACATTTATTGTTTTCTTGTTGGTTTTCCAGTTCGATTCTTGATCCGTTGAAGCAAACCATAGGATATGCCACAATAGATGAGATCTGAGCTATTTCTGCATTTTTAGGTTTGCTTCTTCAGGTGGTCTCCTTTAAGTTGAGTCAAATATCTAACTATAGAAATTATTATACCAATAAATTAAAATTATTTAAAATTAAATATGTGGTTGAATTTTCGAGTTCCCACTGTTTCAAAAGTGAAGTTATATATTTATAGTTTTTTCATTAAACCATGTTAGTAAATTTAGCTAGATTAATTTCTTTAGATAATTATTGAGTAGAGCTTTGTCTGTGGAATTGTTCATTAGCATGCCTAAATGTTTGGTATCAGAGACCATACATTTGACTTCATTGACAGGATTTGTAGGAGATTTGATTTATATTAGCTTAAAATACCTTTCTAATAGGGTAAAAAATTATTATTATTTATCTACAAAATTCAAAATTATTCATTTATCCAAGGTTACGTCCTCAAGCAACACTGGTAATTTTTCCTGAAGAAGAAACTGCTAATAGCTCTCTGTAATTAAAGTATTTGTTACAAAAATAGAACCTATTAGATATGATCCTATTATACCGGTCCAAACATTTATTCTAATTTCATGTTTAAAGTGCCTTGGTCTTATACCGAGTGGATTTCCTTCAGCGTTGATTATATTCGTTACAGAAGTTAGTTGTGTCTCTTCTTTTGAAACACGCTTCGTTAGTAAAGAGGTTTTTATTTTGAAAATGATCATCAATGTTTCTTCTTTAACAAATAAAAGGACTAAATCTCAATCGGGCATCAAAATCAATTGACGATATCTGTCTGTTGACATTTGATGTCATGAGAAATTAATTATGTTATTGTTCGTTATGACAATTTACTTAAGTAAGTATAATATGATAGAAAGTTGTTTATTGTTTTGTTGTTTGTCTCTTAACATCTGGTAAATACAAAAATGGCTGGAGCATACACATTTGAAGAACAAAAAGATATGTTGCTAGTACTAGGATTCTGCGCAGGAAATTGTAGTGTTACAGTTTACCAAGAAATATTCCCAACTCGATGGATACCAATTTTTAAAACTTTTGGTAGGATTGAGAGAAGGCTTCGAGAAACGGAAGTTTAAAGTCAAGTACGGTAAACAGTAGACACATCTGCAATCCACAAGTAGAAGAATCAATTTTGGATACTATTGCGGAATATCCCGGAGAAAGTGTACGTAATCTTGGACGTCAGCTGAGGGTTTCACAAAATATACCACATAAAGTATTGAAAGAACAGTTGCTGCATCCCTTTCATGTACAACTAGTTCAAGAACTATTGCTACTTGCAAACACGGAATTCCAGGAAACAACTACTCTGCGGGCTAATGCCCCGACCAGCATTGCATTACACCTGGAAAACCTATAGCAACAGCTAGAGTCATTCGTCAGACGCCCACCAGACATATACCGGTTTCGAGCTTATTAGCTCTCATCAGTATGCCATAGGTGAGGTATCCGACGAATAATCCTAGCTGCTTTCGTCTGTCTAACCCGACAGAAGGGACCATGAGTACGCGGTGTAGAACTAACTACTTCTATCGGCCGTTCGCTACTCCATGCCGGACTGAAAATGTCACAGGCACGAAGCGTTCTACATGCAGTAGAAAGTAGAAAGAAAATATCTACGCTGAAGAAAATCCACATGCCATGACACTTCCAACATGAAATTAGAATAAATGTGTGGGCCGGTATAATAAAATCAAATCTAATATGTACTATTTTCCGACCAAATAAATTAATTAGAGAGAGCTATTTGCACTTTCTTTAAGAAAAATAAATAATAACTCATCAGGTCTAGATGTGTTTTCCTCGGAAACCGTTGCTACTAGAGACTTTAATCAGGTATACCTGTCTTAACTAAAGAAGGCAGAGGAGGAGATATTTCTAGTCCAAAATAACATTCAGGGTGGAACAAAAAAGTATCAACGGTTTAAAGGTTCGAAATCGTCGTCGGTGGCATCCTCTAGAAAATATACCGAAATGGACAATAAAATTGAATTTTCCATCCCAAGAAACCCCCGGATACAAAATTTCGTGAAATTCACGTGAAACAGTCGAAAGTTATTAAAGAAAACGCGATTTATTTTTTAACCTTTGACACCCTGTAGCTCCGTGATTATCAACTTTTGGACTAAGGCAAGTTTAATTAAATCGACTTATTTTCAGCTGTACTTTATGTGGCCAAACGTTGGCTCATCTTTCAAGGGCACCCTGTATATTGAATTTCATAATTAACCGTTGCCTTGGCAACATCAAAATTTGGGTATTGGTAGTAACTCACAGTAATACAACTTTCACTATTTAAATTGGAATTAGACATGCTTCGTTATACAAATACGATCAAAATTTACTTTTGGAATTTGTACAATTTTTAGGGTGTTGCTTAATTTGACATTTTGCATTCACAGTTCGATTCCTCTATCAATTTGTTACAAAAAAGCTATACATTATTTTATTGGATATCTGTTCCCATTTTCGAGATAAAGGGATAGTAGAATGATGAATGATGTATGTAATAATAATTTATTAATAACTAAGCTATTATTTACAGGCAAAAAACTAAAAATGACCCCAACATGTTGTTTCATGTGCAACGGAGGTGTTTAAACAATTTTATAAAATGTATAGAAACTCCAGGTGCTCATATTGAAAACGTTGCTTATTAGTATTCGTTATTTTATTGTGGGTGTGACATTTTCATCGGTATAACATTTGGATGTACAGAGTGTTCCGCATAAGAATCGACAGAGAGCAGGTGCATATAAAGCATTCCATAATATTGCAATTTATCCAAACATACATATACAGGTTTGGAAATTGCGGATCTTTACAGATAAAGTAGAAATTGCCACTTCATCTCAGGGAAGGTACGAAATATAAGAGGTGCAGCGACGTGCATTGGTCTAGCATTCCCCACTACTACGGTAATCGGTTCCGTATCGCCAACGCCAATTTGCCATTGCAAATCTAACTGTCCGATCAACTGATGCTAGTGTTGCCAGGTCTCATACTTTGGCATGAGATATCATGCATTCCGAGGAAATCTCATGCTCTCATATTTTGATTACAAAATCTCATGCTTTTTAATAGACACAAAAAGAAATAATAAAATTATTAAAATTCCTAACGAGAAATAAAGGCAAAATCGAGGGCAAAATTGAATAGATAGAGGTAGGTATCTACAATATTTGGGTACTTGAAATGTCCTTTATTGTAGACTGCTCTCTTAATAATTAGCAATGAATACATAAACGGGTATGACAGTCTACGGATATGCGGTGTGTGTGCTGTATTCACGCTGTATTGCAGTGATTCTTAACTCTATTCCGTAAGGGTACCTACATTTTCTGGAAACAACAGATTTTACGACCTGTGAGTCACCCTGCGTCACGTCAACTGCGCCTCAACGTTCGCCCGGCCTAACAATAAAATAAATTAGAAAAGTTACGTGGTTAATAACTTTTAAGTAAGTACCTGTAAGTACCTACTTACAATGTAATATTATGATAAAATAGCAGAACATAATGCTTTTTAATGAAATAAAAATGCCATTACAAAAGTATTTAAATATTAAGCTGTGTCAAGAGGTGTTTTTTTGATAAATTAAGCCATCTCATGTTTATTTCTCCAAACTTCATGCTTCTTTGAAATTATTCTCATGCACTGAATATTTCCCACCTGGCAACACTGTCTAATGCGAAGACGCTGTGGCGGAAGTATGCGTATTTGTAGCATGACACAAATACACGCAAGCGGCAAAACACAATTCACCAACAAGATCCTCACTTTCCAAATCTGTATACAAAGTTGCATACAGGCGGAGTTACAGACCTTCAAAGTGTAGTCAAATATTTTGAAAAACAAAATCTGTGAATTACTTTAACTTGGAATAAACCAAATTTGGTACATGATTTAAATTTATTATTGGTCTTCTTTAGCTATGAGTTCAAGTAAATTGAAACACTACGTGTTCATTGAGGGTGAGTCATTTCTAAAATAATTGAAGACAATTTTCCTCACAGAATTTTTGCATAAAACACTTTTTTACACTTGCTAAATTTAAGAAAAAACTATTCTAGAAAAAATGCATTGATTAAAACAAGATTTTAGTAGTGCTTATTAGAAGAAATCAAAAAACCAATAGTAGGCTTTGTCTTTAAAATTTGACAGTACCAAATAAAAGTAAAATATAAAATTTATAAATATAAAACAAACTAAAGAAATTGTTCACAATGGGCACCACATAAATTTACTCTTCGCTGAAAATTGAAATTTACTCTGCCTAATAAATGATGATCGTTTTTTATAACGTTACATCTATTCGTAATACGATTCCACAAATTTTCTCGTGAATCAATTGGCGAGAAACAAACAAAACCGTTTCAATGTTTCCCAAAGAAAATAAACACATTTTTTGACATCTGACGATCGTGGTGGTCAATTTTGAGGACAATTATTTCTTTGTCCTACGAGGAAATATTCACGTCCTATCCGTTTATTTGGAAATTTAAAATTCATAAAGTCTCTAACAAAAGCATTAAAATGAGGCAGTGCCTCATCATGCATAAACCAAAATTCTGTTCTAAGAGAGTATTTTGCAGAAATTCTAAATAACTTTCGCCATTTAATCGATTTGTCAAAATAACTCGTCCAATCAAAGAACGATCAATAATACCAACCTAAACATTTATCTTAAACTCGCGTTGAAAATGTCTACGAGTTATTGCATAGGGGTTTACAACAGAATATTCATGAAAGTTGTAAGCATTTGTAATTCCTCTGCTAATTAAACGAGCCTCATCAGTGAAATTAATTTTCTTTTCATGCAAAATAAACTCGTAAAAGGTCACTCGTTGACCCAAATCTCGATGCAATAGCTTTTGCATCTTTTGAATGTGATATGGATAACTATATCTATTCTTAAACGTAACCTGATCTTAGTAGATTACGTTTAAGAATTCGGTGTACATAAGTTCTTCATAATCCAGTTTCTCATCTGTTTGCAAAATATTTTCTTCATCTTGTATCCTTATTACACTAGGACGTTCTCGGCTATTATTGAAAAACTTTCCTGTCTTTCGAGTCCGGTTTTCAACATTAGCAAATGTTTCTCACTCGATTTGGAAATCTCCTACGATATTCTTCAACACTTCATCTACAGGTTTCTTGACAGAAACCTAGTATAAATAACATGTCAACTTGTTCGCTATATTTTCCAGCCAATTTGAATAAAAAAAAGTAGCAGAAATAAAACAGTTTTATTACTAACAGTCAAATTTTAAAGAGAAAACTTGCTACTGACTTTTTGATTTCTTCTAATAAAATCTTGTTTTAATTAATGCATTTTTCTTAAAACCATAAAGTTTGAGTAGATTAAAAAAGTGTTTTAAATTAAATTCTGCGCGGGATATTATCATTCTCTTTGAATTCGATCAATGGAAAAAGAGGATTGGTATAATTTTAGAGGATACTCACCCTCAACGATCACCTTTTACTGTTCCAATTTACTTGAACTTATAGCCAAAGAAGACCAATATTAAATCTTAATCTTCCAAATTTAGTTATTCCAAGTAAAAAAAGTCGGAGATAAGTATTTTTTTCTCGAAATATTTGCTCCCACTTTGAAGATATGTAACTTCCGCCTGTGTGCAACTTTTTATATTTTTGGTATTTACTTTGGTTAATTGCAATATTTTGGGACCATATGCGGCTGCTATGTTTCAGTTCTTATGCGGAACACCCATTTTTTGTATTCTGTTTAATATTCTTTGTAGGTAAGGTACACTGCCTATTTGAATGAAAACTGACCCTTTTCACTCTCAGATATTTTTAATATTTAAAAACTGTAGTATGCATGTAGGACTGAAGAAAATTAAAATTCCTTCAAACTTAAACGTATTTAAGATTTTGCCAAGTACTTTAGTATACCCTGTATAAAGCAACCGTCATTGTGACGAGAGTTTTATTAGTTTCTGAGCTTTGATTAATGTAGCAGTTAACTTTTATTTCTCTTAAAGACTTCATATTGGAATCTTCTCAGCAAATAATTGGTCCAGTCATCAATATAATCTGTTGTTGTCATTTTTTTCCACGTGTTAATCATATTTGTAAGGGATGCACGTAATCGGACATGAAAGATATTAATTTTGTCTCTGGGAATAGTCTCCCCCTGGCGGAATAAACTACTTGGTATTTAATCATTCGGCGAACGATGGATTTCGATCATTACCAGGCGCAAGTTCACCGAATCGCGAGAGAATAATGTAGGTAGTAGCAGTCCCTAACTCTGAGATACAGACGGAAAATTTGATAAAAACAGTAGGAGTTTATCTAAGTGAATAAAATATGTATATTCTAGTTATACATTTATAAGGGTTTTTCAATAAGAGTTACAGGATTCTGTTAGTAAATGAGAACATTTTAATTTATGTGATTTAAGGATGTCGTATTCTTGAAATAGTGTTTTCAACAAATATAAATATTTTTAATTCCGAGCTTCTAATATACTTAATGTCCTATAATTCTGTAAAATTTGTCAGTATAGGATAAACAAATAATATAGGATTTTAAAATAAAGTCGACGTTTCGTTTTTATTTAAAAACTTCTTCAGGACTAAAAAACAATAATACATATCAAATCATCGCTTAAAACAATTATATGAACAAACAATAATCCACCACATAATAATATTTAAAATACAATCACACAACATCATAACCTACATATATATATAACTACCAAAAAATAAAAATAAAACCTATATCTATTAAGTCGCTTATTTCAGAGCATCCTTACCTAATTTTATGTATCCAAAAACAAATATAAGTTCATTGTCCAACTTTCATATAAATAGGTAACATTGATATGGGAAAACCATATTTTCAAACCAGGCTATTAATAATATATAAATCTAATGGAGCAACAGTCTCGTACAAATGAATTTTCTGTTTAAAACTACACCAAAAACGAATGTCTCGAGGAAAAACAGATTTTTATCAGACTAATGTATCTATTTACTTTTTAATACCCTTTCCTACTTATTAATATAATTTCTTATAATATTACTGTAAACAATACTTAAATTATCCGTATCAGTTTTTTTATTTACCGTTATATGACTATGTGCCCGAATGCACACCATTTCGCTAATGAGCCTTTTGTTATTTGTTTCTCTGTCTAAAATACTAACATCATTAAAATTAAAAACAAGATTCTCATCAAAATGATGTACAGCCAACGCCGTCTTTTCATTTTTATTTTTATGCTTTTCTTTACATGACAATTGGTGCTCATATAACCTTGTTTTCAGATTTTGTTTTCTTTGTCCTATATATATTTTATTGCAATCACTACAAGGTATCTTATATACTACATCAGACTGATAATAATTTAAATCTAATTTATCCTTCATAGAATCATATAAGTTGCCTACTGTTTTTGAATGATAGAAAACAATCTGTGTATTATCATTACTTAATTCCTTTTTTAATTTTTCAGAGAGTCCTTTAACATATGGAATTTTATAAAACTTTTTAACCTGCTTCATATTACTTTGTCTATGTTCATTTGTGTTATTATTGTTTAGAATTATATTACATAGTTTAGGTGGATAGTCATTATTTACAAGTTTTTGTTTAAACTTTTTCAAATTTTCACTAATAAAATTCTGATGACTTAATTTAATTATCTTATTTTTTAAAGATTTCATAATACTTAATTTTTGTTTTAATGGATGTTTAGAACAATCTGCCAGAATTTATATCTTTTTCATAAAAATTCGAAATGACGTTATTTTGATTTCTAATTACTAAGATTTATTTTATTTTTGATAATATTTTTTTTAAACAAATAGAAGGTACGGCTATGGGTAATCCAGCAAGTCCGATTATGGCTAATTTGGTAATGGAAAAATTGATAGAAAATGTTGTTAAGCTTATTCCATTTCACATTCCCTTAATTAAAATTTATGTTGATGAGATGATTATGGCCATACCTAAAAATTAATGTGAAAATATTGGTAATTATTTTAACAGTTTTCATGATAATCTAAAATTCACTGTTGAAAAAGAAAACAATGGATGTATTCCGTTTTTAGATATCTTACTAATTAGAAATCAAAATAAGGTAATTTCGAATTTTTATGAAAAAGGAATACTGTCAGTGTTTTTGTATTTTATGATGACAGTTAATTGAATTGTATGAGGTAATTTAATTTCGAGTTATTTTTAACATTGTTATTAGTGTTGTGTAAGTATTAATCTGAAAAATGTTTTTCCTAACCACGAATACGCAGATATTCATTTTTGCTACGGATTTTGTGATGGAAATGCAGAAGCGGCAGTTCGTGAATATTATAGAAGCTATCGAAATAAAAGAGTTCCAGATGCTCGCGTTTTCATCAGAACACATCAGAATTTTCGTAACTTTGGCCTGCGTGTTAATAACGAACAGAACAGAAACCGTCGATATAATATTCAGAAGAATCGTATACTACCTACTTTTGATAACAATCCGAGGCTGAGCTCTCGGAAGGCAGCTCAGCACCTTCACATTCCTAAGTCTAAAATATTACGAACACTAATCGATTACCACAGACATGCATATCACCTACAGGCTGATCAGGATTTGCACCCTGCTGACGCTGAAAAAAGAATAAGATTTTGCCAGTGGCTTTTAAACTCGACGGATGAAAATCCTGACTTTTTACATAAGATTCTTTGGACCGACAAGTCCTCTTTTACCAGACGTGGGGTAACAAATTACGATAATATCCATATTTGGGTACATCAGAATCCTCGACAAATTCGGCCAAGATCATTTCAAAATGAATTTTCCGTTAATGTTTGGATGGGCGTTATTGATGGTAATGTTTGTGGTCCACATTTCCTACCCCCAAGGTTGAACTCGGACCTGCTTATGGAGTTTCCTAACAATAATCTGCAGGACTACCTAGAGGATTTACCCATTAATTTGAGGTATGAGAGTTGGATACAACTGTATGGAGCTTCCCCGCATTTTGGAACAGCTGTAAGAGAATAGCTCAATACCAATTATCCTTAACGATGGATTGGCCTGCTAGGGAGGAATGATATGAATAATGATGTGGTTCGTGGTATTGGACCAGTGATCTGGTCACCCAGATCACCGGATCTTAATCCGCTAAACTTTTACGTTTGGGAAACTATTAAAGATAAAGTCTACACTAATCCCGTATTAACAAGGGAAGATTTAATTTTAAGAATTCAGCAAGCCTGCAATGATATCCGGCGAAATCCGCATGAAGTATTTGCTGCAATAAATGCGTTAGTGAGAACATGTTGAAAATGTATTGAGGTGGGTGGACTACATTTCGAGCAGTTCTTGTGACTTTACCCTTAATTTTCTTTCTTTTTGGTATTGTTGTTGAAAGTCACTAATTAAATTTCTCATTTTCGTTTTTGCTTATTGTTTTTCAGAAATCATTAGGTAATTTAATTTTTTACTGGCAAACGGCGTGTCAAACGAAAAAAAGTAAGGAGACTTTTTCTGTTGTAAATTGAACAAGGATTCTAGAAAAAGCTTTTGTTTCTAAAAAACATTATCGTACCATTTTTTTCATTAACATTTCCCGAAAATCTGTCCGTACGCACGCCACTGGTGAAATAAAAATAATATTTTTTACGTAAAAATATGAATCAAGATTACCTATTCAAAGGTTCCAAATTTCATTTAAATATCTAAAGTAGTTTTAAAAATATTATTAAATTTGGAACTTTTGATAACAATTTTGACACCCTGTATCTTTGTAACGAAGCATTTTTCGAATATAGTTTACAATACAAATTGATATTATTTTGTGGTTCTCTGTCTGCCTCTAAAGTTTCCGCTTTCGAATGTGGACCACCCTGTATAACTCCAACGTGCTTTACAGGAGTTCATCACGGTACAGCGATTCTGTAACTGGAAATGATGTTACTAATTCTCAGAGAATAGACAGCAGCTGACAGACTACATGCCACCATCTACTCAATCATCCCCAAATTCGTACTGTGTCAATAGAAAATTAAGAGCGACTTAGACAAAGACATGATGGAAATGACATACAACAACGGAAGCACTGAATAGTCACGTCGTACAAGATACAAGCGTAGTGTTTTCTCATTTGTTATCATACAAAGGAAGGGTGACTCATATGGAATGGGTAATATTTTACCTGCAGATTCTATAGCGGAAAATAGATATATATTTTTTTGCTTAATAACTGGTGGCCAAATATTAATACTTGCTGAGGTAGGTACATCAAGGTGGTGAGCGTATAGAGGGCGGTACATAAGCTATCTTGGTTTAGTAGAATCCGTCATATTTTTTTTGGATTTCGTTCAGTTATAGTTTCATTGCAAATTTGTTATTTATTTATTATTTAATTAATTACTTGTGGTACAGATTTGTACCGCTGTGACAATAATGGGTTCAGTAGGACAATATTTATGTTTCAGTAATCAGATTTTTCAAATACAATAATAATTACAAGTAAACTAATGACTTAGTTAAAGTGAATTTTTAAATTCAATAAAAATCTTTACTGATCACAATCGCATATCAGTGGATGTGTAGAAATGTTGTTTGCTCGTGGGCAATATTTAAAACAAATACACCAGATAAAACAATATTTACGGTAATTAATTTTTTTTAGCAACATAGTTTACTTGAAGTGTTTTTCTCAGTGTATAAAGTAAAAATAGAAAACCATATTCAAGTTACATAAAATAACAGTGTTTCACATCACATTTAACAATCTAAAATAAATATTAATATAAACCGTTTTGCTTATGTTTTTCTGGGACACGCTATTTATTGAATAAACGTTGGGCAACCTACTGTTAAATCAAGATTTATGTTTTCGTAGCTACCCTTTAAAAAATATTGCGACAACCCTTAAGATTAAATAAAATTAAGAAGCTAAGAGAGGTCTCCCCTTGGATAAATGTTAATTATTAATAATTATGATGATGATTAATTGATCAAGAGACATTTGAAAAGGATATTGCTTAAGAGGAAAACAGAAAGAAAATAAAAAAATTAATGAAGCATGTTTCGTCAAAATATTCTTCACAAATAAGTCGTATTTAAATATATACAGGGTGTACCGAATAGTAAGTATCAGACTTTAATAGGCTTTATAACCTTTTAAAATAAGAAAATATGTTCATATGAATATAGATCGAGAAATGCTTAGTTTCTGAGATATATAGTATCAAAAATGTAGAAAAAAAATTAATGTCTTAATTATTATTAATCTTAATTATTATATTAGAAAATATCTTAAAGAGAAATTATTATTTAGAAACCTATTTTTGGGGGGTTAGACACTTTCTCCCCTCCAAATATTTTTCAACATATAGCTTTGAAACTACGTTCATTTGCTAACAAATTTGATGTGCAAACTTTCATGTCTCTTAACATTGATCTAAAGCTAAATTTATTTTTTTTTTTTGATATTTTACATTTTCTTAGTCCGTACCTTGTATTCTTTCCTTAAAAGGTGCTTTGTTGTGTAAATATTTGAACACTTTTGTACTAATTTGCGGCAAAAGCTATTAATATTGACTGAGAAAACGAAAAACATTAAAAAAAAATTATATATAAGAATGTCAAATTTGCTATCAAATAAACATAGTTTCAAGACCATAGGTGTACGTTAAAAATTATTTGAAGAGCAGAAAGAGGATTCTAAATAATTTTTTTTCAAGATTTTTTCCAAAAATGCAACAGAAAGTAAAAAATATTTAGCCTATTTTGAAATTTGTATGTTTAAAATTAAGATCATTAAATAAATCACTCAAAATTTTTTGTACTCTTTATCTTGGAAATTAAGCATTTCCCGATCCATAGTAACATGAACTTATCTTCTTATTTTAAAAATCTCTAGCATCTGTTAAAGTTTGGTCCTTCACATCTAGACAGCCTGTATATACAGGGTGCTTCACTTTTAAATAGCAGAACTTCAAGAGTTTTCTGCTTTCTGTTATAATAATTTGAGAAATAACAAACGAACTGGCATTTGTCCAATAGTTTATAGAGATTTGGAAAGTGAGGATCTTGATGGTGAATTGTATTTTGCCGCTTGCGTGTATTTGTGTCATGCTACACGCATGCTTCGACCACAGCGTGTTCGCACAAGCAGTGTTGCCAGGTGGGAAAAATTCAGTGCATGAGAATAATTTCAAAGAAGCATGAGATTTGGAGAAAAAAGCATGAGATGGCTTAATTTATCAAAAAACACCTCTTGACACAGCTTAATTTTTAATTACTTTTGTAATGCCATTTTTATGTCATTAAAAAGCATTATGTTCTGCTATTTTATCATAATATTACATTGTAAGTAGGTACTTACAGGTACTTCCTTAAAAGTTATTAACCACGTAACCTTTCTAATTTATATTATTGTTAGGCCGGGCGAACGTTGAGGCGCAGTTGACGTGACGCAGGGTGACTCACGGGTCGTAAAATCTGTTGTTTTCAGAAAATGTAGGTACCCTTACGGAATAGAGTTAAGAATCACTGCAATACAGCGTGAATACAGCACACACCGCATATCCGTAGACTGTCATACCCGTTTATGTATTCATTGCTAATTATTAAGAGAGCAGTCTACAATAAAGGACATTTCAAGTACCCAAATATTGTAGATACCTACCTCTATCTATTCAATTTTGCCCTCGATTTTGCCTTTATTTCTCGTTAGGTTTTGTTTTGGTAGATTTCAAAGAGTAATTTTAATAATTTTATTATTTCTTTTTGTGTCTATTAAAAAGCATGAGATTTTGTAATGAGATCTCATGCAAAAGCATGAGACCTGACAACACTGGCATCAGTTGACCGGACAGTTAGATTTGCAATGGCGAATTGGCGTTGGCGATACGGAACCGATTACCGTAGTAGTGGCGAATGCTAGACCAATGCACGTCGCCGCCCCTCTTAAAGTTCGTACCTTCCCTGGGATGAAGCGGCAATTTCTACTTTCTCTGTAAAGATCCGCAATTTCCGAATCTGTATAGATGTACGATGTGTCAATAGATCACTGACCGCAGAAGAGAAACTTTAATTTCTTACTTTTGAGAAAAATCATTACTCATGACAAAATTTCTCTTGTCATACAGTATTATAAATAAATTTAAACTCTGATCTATAGAGTGTTAGGGAAATAAGAAAGTGTGAAAAAGTTGATGACAGATGAAGTGATTTTATTTTTAATAGGTACTATAATGTCATGCGGAAAAGTTGTTTGAATTAACAAACCATAAATAAATTTGTTGTCATTATTTTTACTATATTTCTAAAGGTTTTATAAATTTATATAACATATTAAATTTAATGACGTTGCTTCAAATTTAATATTACCTAATCAATATTTTTCTGTATTTATATAAAATATGAATCCATATCTAGCTGAATTTGCACAGAAAGGTTCGATAATAAATTTCATTTCCAATACTAATTGTAATTACTAGACTTTGCTATTCACGTCTCGTAAATAGCAATTAACCTTTTCAATAACTGCTAATAAATGCTAATGAGAATTTCTTTCCATAAATCCTTTGAATTGGCCTTGGTGTAACGAATAAAAACGTGTGAACAATGTCTCAGCTATTTTAATTTGACATAGCATAATGGGTACCTACAAATACTTTCACAAGAGCAATGAGTGTAGTCTTATTACTCAGAATAGAACTTTAAGTTTAGAACAATACATTTTTATACCTTCTACATCTTAGACAAATTTTAAACTTATTTAAAATATACTACTATTAAGTTACAACAATTTAGCAATAAATAATAAAGCTAACACGGAAGTGATAAAGAGGGACCTCGACAACCCCCGAGAGAACATTTTCCAGACATCTTCGTTGAATCGTGTGTGACATTTGCCATATGTTCAACAAAAATGGGTCATTTGTTAAATAAACAATTAAAAAGTTGCAAGCGTATAGAGGTTAGATGTACCTTTTGTTATAAATAATTCCCTGAACATTTTGCAGAAAACCGCATCTCAATCGGACTTCTCCGCAAAAAGTTGTAAGTGAGATGCTAATTTGACGCGACTAACTACTAACATGGTAAGGGGTTTTTTTCTGGCGAACAGAAGAATGGTTACCTTTCATGTATTGTTATATTATAGGGTGATTCAGAACTTATCTAAGACAAAATTTTGAATGTACTCTTACAAATACAATTTTGTAAAAAAGGGCAGTTCAAAAATTATTTAAAAATACACTTTTGCACGGTACTGGAAACTGATCCACTGTAAAACCTGAAAAGGCGGCAAAGCATGCAATCGATGACGTGACAAAAAATGGAAAGCAATTCCAAAGGAAAGAAATTTTATAACGCCTATTTTATACAGCAAATTTACTGCTATTGTTATTGATTATTACTAGGATTCACTTGTGGTATTAATTAATAAAATAATTTGACATACTTGATATCACAACAAAATTTTGCGTCCATCTCCAGTTTCTACAAACTAACATAAATGTTTCCGCTTCTTGATTGTTTTAAAGTTATTGGTAGCAACTATAATACGTTTGCGTAAATCATCAATAATAGGTATCCACTTCGGCGAGATAAACTTCATTTTTGAAATATCCCCACAAAAAGAAGTCCAAATGATTTAAAGTCAGGAGATCGTGGCGGCCATGGTACCGGTCCTCTTCGTCCAATCCGTTGGTATTAATCATTGGCGTATCTGTCTGTGATACGCCACACTGCTGCAATACACCGTGCATATCCTGGACCTTCATCTCTTCCACGATTTGGTCTCAAATTTCCCTCGCGATGCACTACACTTGCACTCAATACACACCGCTGTAAAAGTAGCTGCGTTTGGCACATGTTTACAGGGAAATCGTTCTGCTAAAGCATTTTCACACCGCCATAAATTAAAGCGATATCTATCAACTCCGAGTTCTTAGAGATGTAATCCGTTTTTGACTCTTTAAAAATTAGTGTAAAGACGCGCATCACAAAAAGTTAATACCTAGAAAAAGTAATCGAATTTCAATATTCGGAATCGCCTGGCTAGAGACTACAGTAGTCCAGCAATGTAAAGGTTGAAAATACCACAGCTGTAAAGATTTTACAAAAAAAATTACGATATTAAATCAATTTTTCATGACGCATCTATTTCCAATTTTTTTAAATAAGTTCTGAATCGCCCTGTATAACAGTACTAGCATGTCAAGGGGACAGAAGGATATGACTGGTGAGTTGTTCACGAGCGTATCACCTTCTGGAGCCAGTAATAACCGTTACTTTGCGTGTATTGTTATATATTTTGTTATTCATTTGTAAATATATTAGATATTAAAATTTCAATTTCAAAAAAATCCTCAACAATTTGTCGCATGCTTTGGAAGCCGTGACTACGTAATATTATGTTGTTTATTTCAATGTTTATTTTATTTTTGTGGTGGAAGTGAATGTGCCTGAAGGAATTATTAAGGAAGTCACCAGCGTAGCTTCAAGTTTATTGCCAGAAAAACCATCCTCAAGATACGATCATGAATATACAGACTTCAATAACTTGAGGACAAAAATAATGTGAGTGGGGTAACAGAAGATATTCTGTTGGTTTACATGGTTTAGATTTAGTTCGAACACATTATAGGCAAAATGATGCTAGAAAGTTTCGGAAAACAGCGAAAATGATCCAGTTCACAGATTTTTATTTAAAATTATATGGTAACATGTGTTGTTTAGCTAGCACTTATAGATTTCTAAAGATAATTGCATTTCTCTAATGAAAGAATGCATTGTATTCCAAAAAGGTCCACATTTCAACTAAAGAACAGGTTCTATTGGACGCTCCTAAAGACCATCGGTTGCTTGCGAAATTGTAACAATATTCGGGATATATGGTTGTTGTCGATGTGATGAACTTCTCTCCTGGTCATGAGAAGATATGAGCAAAATACGTAATTCTGACATTGTGACTGACAAAAATTTAACAAGAAGAAGATTTAAGCCGGTTATGGACGGTGAGCGATAATATAATATATATTTACCTATATGTTTGTAATGAGATATACATATTCATACAAGTAAACGCCTAGATATAAATATATTATTGTGATGTGCTATTTGTGTTTGTGTGATGATAATGATGAGAATATGTTAATTTGTTATGTGTGTATTAATTTATTTTATAGATTTTAATTTTAATTGG
Source organism: Monochamus saltuarius (assembly GCA_025584915.1). Taxonomy (NCBI): domain Eukaryota; kingdom Metazoa; phylum Arthropoda; class Insecta; order Coleoptera; family Cerambycidae; genus Monochamus; species Monochamus saltuarius. The sequence continues at coordinate 73,106,786 of CM046721.1, read as the reverse complement.
GCGCCAATGTTTTATTTTATTTTGTTTTGTTATTTATTTGAATAGTGTGAAATTGTATTTATGTTATATTGTATATGTGAGTTCTAAATGAAAATAAATATAATTTTATTTATAATTTAAATGTATGATTTTCTTATTTAGATAATATTGTTTTACCTGTTTTTTTTTGCTATACCCTGGCTATGTTTTTCTCTTATCTCAGCAGTGGATTCTGGTAGAGTAGCTAACACCTTTTGGTTAAAAAATGTTCGAATATCTGTTACCACTCAGTACATATAAAACAATTAAACAATACATTCACTTTTATTCAAGCATAAAATAATGAGTTCTCTATTGAACTATGAACACATTAAACAAAAAAAATTAGTATTTAAAGAATATTTTCTTACAATATTGAACAAGATTTAATTTAATTATCATTACCCACGTGTATATTTCATTTGGTTTTATAAATTTATATGAAGCTTAGTCAACTAGAAACATACACGAGTGTAATGATTATTGCATATATGCTAGCTAGGTTCTATTTCTATTTAGTTTTCAAAATGGTCGTCTTTAGTAACTATTTATTTCATACAACAGTTAGTTATTGGAATTTTGAAAGTTTAAGCTTTTAACATATTTGAAATTTAATATAGGTAAGTTCTTGAATGTTGTATTTTATTATTTATCTTTCTAGAAGTTGAATATTGATCAATTTGCATACGATCGAGCTAGATTTGTTTTGTATACGTATACATTAAATTTCTTACTCCTTTTTTATAGACGATATTTCTATTACTGATGCCAGGAATTGATTCCCTCTCTGGAAGTTGTGGTAGTTTCTGGATGCCGTTAATACTCCGGACTGGATATACTGTTTAATTTCTGGAATAATATACCTGCTGATATCTTGTTGTCGTTTTTTGGAGGTTATTTCCCTATGGAGATCGATTCCTTGGACCTTTTGCAAACCCCAGCTCTAGTTATGGAGATGATTTCTTAAATGTTGTCTTGATAGATGTTGATTTGAGTTACTTTACTTTTATACTGATTATGTGAAACTGGTAAGCATGAATTTATACTTTTTAACTAAATTTTTACTACTTAAAAAAAAAACGAAATTTTCTGCTCTACCAAACTTGTACACCTTCTTGTTTCACAGTTTTTTTCGTAACTAGTCAATAAACTTTTGTTTCTATGTAATTTTACCCTCTTGATTCTTAATAGTTTTTCTTAAGGTCAATGCACATGTGTCGCTCTTAATTTAAATTATTCTTTTCGAAGCACTACATATTGTACAAGCCCTGCATATTGTACAGAAAATACGTAAATTTTCCGGCCTCCTAAGACAGAATGCCTACGATGTTTTTTAACATATCGAAATGGAAAATGCATTTCTCTTAATGGTAGCCAGCACACTATTGCCGCTGCCCCAAAGAAAATTGTGAAGTATTAATTATTAAAAATTATTTCCTAGTAAAGAATCTATAAATGGCCGTTGCCTTCAATTTCAACTATTTCATCAACCAAATTTGGTATCGCCGGAAATAACATTTGTACCATGAATTTTAAAATATATGATAGAAATAAAACAGAACTCTCTAATGTGAATAATGCTACTAACTTATATAATTGACAGTTAACCTGTAAAAATTTTACAAATATAAATAACTTGTATAAATTCACTTTCTCGATTAATACTGTGATTTGATAAATTGACGTTTACAAATAAGTAACAAATCAAATCCATATTTGCCACCTCATTATTATTTTAATAGGTAATATTTGGATAGTAAATCATAATTTTTTGTTGTTGTTTTTGTTTTATTTGAATCCGCCACCAGTTTAAAAAGCAATTTTGCACCTCGTCTTCCGTCCCAAAGAAACAGTTACACAGAAGAGGAATAAATTAATAGGAAACAGAGGGAGGAAGGCGATTAGTTGCTGATCCTACTGAATGACGTTTCTGGTCTAAAAGAGGCACATTAAGGAGCTCTGGCGGTAATAAAGGGAGTCTTACTGGCGGAACTGACGAGCCTCGCGAGACACCCCCAACTTACCCCCACGTTTAACAAATGACTGCCCCAAGAGCGACCCCGTCAAAGTTTTACAACAATTTCAATCAAAATGATTGCCGTATTAGTAAGTGAAGGAGGGGATAGAAGCGAGACGAGACTCGAGACATGCGGGCTTTCGTTTGGCAAAGACAATTATTTATTATACGTCGAGGATACAGCGGGGTACGTTCTTTGATTTTTTAAGAAATTAACGGGCCAATTTGTGCAGCGCTCGCTAATTATCAAGAGTAGTTTTCTCATTTTATTAATAGCAAGAGGAGGTTTAATTAGAGCCCTTGTAAAGCAGTTTACTCTAGAATCTATATTGTCTAAAACTGATTTAATTTACATTTAACGGATAATATTTTTAGTCTAGAAGGAGCTCCCTATTTTTAAAAGAAGTCATCAATTATATTTTATCCAGAACACACCCAAATTTTTTTCCTGTTAAAAATGTCTCTTTTTATAAGCAATGTCGTCCTAAAAAGTCTCAAATGAAATACCACCTAAAAATCACATTAGCGGTGGAAAGATCAAGTAGTCGTTGGAAAATAATTGAATGTGCTTAAATGTCATTAAGAATAAAAGGATTACACACCATAATTCTTTAATACAGTTAAAAACAAGCAATAACAATAACTAAACTTAAAAATGAGACAAACGCCTTCATACTACTTACATAGATCTTACAATCTCTTCTCTATATGATCTTTTCTCATTTCAAAACACATATCCAATCTTCGCCTAACTTCTTTGTAGGCTGCGTTTACTCCAATCCAACGGTACGGTAAATTTCCCTTAAGATATTCTCTTACTCGTCGGGGGTAACGTGTAGGTGCACCATCATGCTAAAACCAGAAGTTCTGCCGTAACTTTAAGGGAATATCTTCAAAAAGCAGTAGCAAGTCATTAATTAGAAAATTTAAATAATTTTTTCCGTGAAGTGGACGTGGTAGTACGAACGGCCCCACAATATTATCGGAGAGAATTCCACACCAAATATTGATAGAAAACTCTTGCTGAAAATTCACTTCTCTTGGCAGATGAGGATTTTCTACTTCCCAAGAAGGACTATTTGTCCAGTTAAAAATACCTCGTCGGGTAAATGTGGCTACGTCAGTAAATAATATTTTATTATAAAATGTTGGGTCCTCATTTTTTTGTTGGTGGGGCATTTTAAATATAAAAAATAACAATAAAAAACACTACTGCCTAATCTATGAATTGAGTGGCATTGACAGAAACAATATGGTATTGTAGTGGCAGCTGTCTACTTATTATTTCCACGCCTACAATTTTTGAAAAAACAATTTTCTAATTTAATTCCAGCCGAATCTCAAAAACTTAAATCGCCTGTTTCTCGAAAACGGTTGATCGATATGTAAGAGGTATAGTTCAATAGTTTTTCGGCGTTTAACTCATTACAATCGTTTGTGATTTTTTTTTCAAATGATTAATATCTGGCGAAGGTGTTTCGTAAACCTTATTTTTTAAAACCCATCATTAAAAAAAATCGGGGGAGTGTTAGATCTGGCGACTTTCGGTGCCACTGAATAGGTCTATTAATCCCAATCTATTTTTCTGGGAGTGCTATCTAAATATTGCTTTGTGGGGTGGAGCCCCGTCGTGCTGGAACCATAAGTCTCTAGATGCAAATGCACATTTTCCAGAAGTGCAGGAAGTACTTGTTGGAGGAAATTTAGGTAACTTACGCTGTTTAATATATGTTAAATTATTATAAAAATAAGGCCCAATTAAATGCCTAGGTACTGATTATGCCGCATCATATATTTACTCCAAAATGGCCTTGACTTTGGACTAGATTTAGAATGTGGGTATTTTCAATGGACCAGCAGTGCTCGTTGCGCCTGTTTGGAAAACCATTACTGACAAAAAGGTTCTAATCAGCAATTTATACATTTACTACAATTTGAGCTATAAAATTGTATGTTGTCAATGTGACGCTAAGACAAATACTCTAAATTGTGAATGTTGTAGTCATGATAGCCATTCGCCTTTAAAATTCGTTGAACGGTTGATTTATCCAAATTCAATTCCAGGCTAGTCTGCCGTATAGAATTTCGTGGGTTTTGTTCGAAATACTGTAACAGTTTAGCTGTATTAACATTGCCTCTTATGTGATTCACCGTAAATTAACAACATATTTCTGAATAAGAAAACATTTTGTAAGCACAGAAGTTATACGTTTGATGTTCGTATTGAGTAATGACAAGTATTTTGTGACATTTATGCACTTTAAACAACGAACATTTAATTATTTTCCAACGACTACTTCATGCTTCCACCGCTAAAGTGATTTTTAGGTGGTATTTATTTTGAGAATCTTTAGGACCATATTGCTTGTAACTTTTAAATGGGAAGTAATACAAAAAAATTTCTCTAATAAAAGTTAATTAGAAAAGAGAAATTTTTAACAGGAACAAAAATTGGATATGTTTCTGGAAAAAAATATAATTGATAACGTCATTAGTCGTTTCTGTCAATTTCTGTCAAGATAATACTTGACTCGATTGAACATGGAGTTTACCTCATCTCATTTAACACCACGTGTAACAAATTTTGTTTAAATAGCATATAATCTTTGTCATCATCAAACAACAGATGAGGGTGTATATTTCTAATGCCGGATCTCGCACTATTATAAGTTAATTAATTATTGGATTGAATGAAGTAAGTAGAATACTCCTACTGAATTTTGCTTGATTGCACTGATTGATTCGCATTTTATGGCAAGTTAAAGAAATGGACAAGCTAAATGTCCTGTATTCACTGTTAACATATTGTTACGGAAGCTCACCTACCTTTTAGTTTGTTAATTATGTTCCTGTTTACGTTAGAATTTATAGTTCAAGCTCACCTACCGCGTTAGTTTGTAAATCACGTTTCTGTTTATGTTAGAATTTAGAATTTTTGTGATGGCTTTATTTTGACGTTTTCCGGAATATTCCAGGCTATATTCTATTTGTTTCTCGACACGTTCTCGAGATCTCAGAAACTTCCAGAACTTTAAAAACCTATATAAGCAGATCAGTTTCGGCACTGGAGTCAGTTTATATTGAGCAGTCGAACGCCAATGACTAAAACGTCAAAGTAAATAAAGCATTTGACAGTTGAATTCGTTGAAGCAGATTTCTTGTATAATCAGGAGCGACAACAAAGCTGTTTGTCTACGTGACGTGTTTCAACGATAACCTAATTTCGAGGTTACAATATATAGATTTCTCAATGAAACACCTTGTACAATTATACGGTTGATCAAAAAGTGGTTGTCCGCTTTAAGTATCAGAAGATGAAAAATTGTCTGTTTGATACAGGTAGCCGAGAATTTTTGATCCTAATAGAGAAAAAATAATTTTCTAGGTAATTTTAAAGGCGGCCGTGATAAAAAATGTGTATTTCCTAAAGGAGTGAGTGAGGACCGTTTAATAAGTGAGCGGGCATCAGAACTCCGTTATCTGGGTGATAAATGTGGGGAATTTAGGCCTTTGTTATAATAATGATATTTAATAAAGGAAATTGATATTCTCCTTGTAAAAATGTGCTGAAACGCGGGGAGCATTGTCGAAGAAAGGGAGCCATAATTCAAATTTCAAGATGGATGCCACTTACATTTATATCTATTGTTTTTTTGTCTTATCTAAATTACGGCTGGTATTATTTTTATAAGTGGCTGGCTTTAGGTGAAGGCAGCTTTCAGTTTAAAATTATTTTTAGCTTTATATTAATATTATTCTCAAGGAAATAAAATCTGACCGGAATAATAATTTCAGCAAAATGCCGTTTTAGAAATAAAAGTCGCGGAATATATATTGCTAAATGAGGGAAAATAAAGAAAGGCATTAAAGCGACGTCGACGGTTTCTTAATGTTTAGTCAAGCTTGAAATATGTGGACATTAAAGTTTACGATTAAAAGAGGTTTTACTGGAACAGGAATATCATTCAAAATTTATCTAACAGCAGAATATTATTACATCATGACCGATTTTGGAAATCCGACGTATAATTTTCAAATGGAATACAAGATAGTAAGGCAGGTTTGTCGGAAGAGTTCCTTGTTAAAACCAATCTAGTCTGATATACAAGTCACTCAGAGAACACATGGAACTAAGGGAATAATTTAGAAATACATGCCCTGGTTTTTCAAAAGATTGAATCCTGAATAAATTTAGAAATATTTTTCCTATAGTTCAGGCTGTGCTATAAACCAATAACTCATACCAACTCACTTATTTGGTGAATTTATAACGCTAGTAACTCTAAATAATATGACCTCAGTTTGATTGCTAAGAATGACAAACATATGATGAGTTAGCTACAGCAGATTACAATACTTCGAACTGTTGCGATATTTTGCAGAAGTGAATGAAAGACAAGATCCAAATTCTGTACCAACCTTTAGACAGATACCATGTCAAGTTCAGTTAATAAAGAGCAGAAATGCTTAATTAAGATGCAGATCAATAAGGATAACGGTATATATAAAAGAGATTTGATTAACAATGGGCTGCTTGAAGGTTGAAATATAGGCTTTGTCAGAAAGAAGCGGAAATGTTATAGTGCGCTATTTACTATTTAGAAGAGAAAAACTGAAAGAAAGAAATTATACGAAAGAGATCATAAAGACTAAACTATGAAAAACTCTATGGAGGTTGAATAGACCTATGGTTGATTGACAATCTACAGTCTGCATGCCCCCAAAAATTCAATTGTTCTAACTATATTTAATTGAAATAATTTTTTCTCCGTAACAATGGATTTTAGTGACAAGCAACGGTACATTTTTTTACAGTAAATAAAAGTACGTTACACTGGTAAAAAATATAACAAAAAATAAAACTGTTTAAGATAATAGCTTTGTTCACGCAGTACACAAATCCAATTCCAATGGTCCGTAGCATTTTCAACTAAAACAATGGGTTTTCAACTTTATGAAGGCATTATAAATAAACTGCGGGTGCGTCGGACGATTGGAAATGGTTTCCAACTGCTGTGCGAACAGGGCTATTTTTAATGATTATTTTTCATATAAAAGACCGCATATGTTGTTACTTTAGGGTCTAGGAATATTCTGAGAAAGAAGATGTTTTTAAGTAGAACTGTCAGTTTAAGAGACACATTTTTTATTCAAATGAACTATTGCTTGTTCTCGAAGGTAACAGTTAGCAGGTCAATACTGTGCCCAAGTGTTGTGTCATCCGTGCAATCTAACGAGTACAAACCATCTGGTCAGTGTATTTTCACCAAAAATAAACTCTATTTTAATACTTTCGCAAACGACGGAAACACACGGAGGGATTGTAAAGTAACGATTTAAAATTATATAGAGATAAGTATAATGCACACCAGGAGACAGACCAGTAGGAATTAAGCAAATTAGGAAGAAAACCACTTCCTTTGCAAGAGCGTGGAATAGAATGATATCTAAAAGTGCCTCCGGATAGCTAGTTTTCCTTTGGGATCTAGACGTTTCGGTACTTATATTTGTTAATCACAGTTGTCTTTTTTATTTTGTTAACACTTTATTTATTTATATTTTGTATTACTGAAATCTTTGTTTCAAAATGTGGCATTTTATTTTTAATAAATTGACTAAGGATCCTAATTGAATAACCGTGTATTATAAAGCACAAAATAGGGAAGTAAAATAATGAGATGATATCTACAAAATTTTGATGATCCTAAGTACGAGAAAGTCTGGTTTCTTTAGCTTGATACGCATAGAAGAAAAAAAGAAAACATATTTTTTTTTGGAAATTTTTGAAGGACGTAACATTTTAGGGAAGGGTTTTTTCAAGATATTTTATACCAGAGACTCTTATTAATTTTTATCAGAGAATCGCCCCTTATATTTTTTCGGTGTTATATTCTGTATAAAATGCCTCCATTAAAGGATACATATGCTGTTGAGGTTGAATTGTGTTTTCACAATAACTTTGTCAGTTTTTCACATATAAGTTTAAAATGTATTAGATACTACTTGTGGTTAGCCATACAAATTCTCAAGGGTATTATTGTAAAGAACGTTTAAAGAACAAACAAACTGAAGGTAAGGGGGTACTTTGCCCTGCCATGTTTTTGACGTACGCCCATGGATAATTTCTCTAACGTAGCGTAATATTTTGTTAGATTTTTTGTTACTTTTGATAAAACTCTTCTTTTTCCAGACAACTTCGGTTTTTGAAAGCCTTGCAAAGTTAGAGATAGCTGCAGAAAATTGAGTTGCGCTTAACATTATTTGTAAATTTCAAATTCTAAAAAAAACCCCAAGAAACAATTTGTAGATAATTTACCGAGGTTTTAAATATCCTATAACTGATTTTATACAGAGTGTTTCAGAGCATAGGGGTAGCAAGCATTTTTGATCAAACAAATGTTTTTTAACTATGCAATTTCGTTTATTAAGACAAATTAATCCTGCATTCAAGAACAATATTAGTTAAACACACTTACGGCAATTATTACATATATCCGTCTGTTTTAGTAATGCATAAACGGCCTTTTATATGATTACAGAAAATTTTATGTTTTTGCCTAAAATTTTCAACATCATTTGAAAACTTTAATTGATTAAATACTATTCTACATTATTCAAATACTTCTTAACTAAAAAATATTTTTTTCAAATTGAAAAGAAACTATTCAGTGGCTACCACATCCGCCTAATTTTAGTCCATTGGATTTCAGTTCAGTTTGTGAGTTTCCGTAAGACCGGGTTAATTCTGGATCGAACCAACTGAAAAGAGCGTCTTATAAATCCGTCTGAATATAGTTTTGGAAAAAAAAACACAGCCTTTTTAAAATATTAGATTTTTAGTAATTAAAAAACCTGTTAATGTATTTCTCAGGCAGGCGGACATGTAGATCAATTAGTAAATTAAAATATAGGATTAGTGAATTAAACTGATAATACTATCTACTATGTTAAATTAAATGGTAGTGTGTTCATCTATTTTCATTTAGTAATATGAATTTTACTGTTCTATAAATATCTTCGCAAGAGCATGTATTGCAGTACTAGTGCTATCATAGATATCCTTACAGCACTAGTGCTATAATGAAAACCCCGTTCTTTAGAAAAATGATTTATTTATCATTAAAAAGATTAAGGTTTATTATAAACATCAATAATACACTTTTTACCATTAGAAAGTATAAATCCGTTGTATTGTATTTGTTAAATCCGTATTTGACGCCATGATTTTCTTTGCTATATGTTTCTTATTCTCTAAAGAATTCTCAATAAGGCCTTTTGCTATAGAAGATTTCCAGCCCCCATAAAGGTTTAACATATATATGAAAATGTTGTAGTTTTGCCAGTTTGTAACGACATAATGAAAAACGAATGCAAAATAGTGGAGTTAACTGGATTAACTGTTACCTACCTATCTATCAGGTATTATTACTAATAAGAATGTTAATTATTGTCGTTTCTGCATTTAGAAATGCTGCAACAAAACGATCGCATGGTAGTAGTGTAGTACACACTGTTGACAGATGTAAGTTTTTTATCCATGAATCTAAGCTATCTCAGTCGATACTTACCATAGGCGCCGTAGGAAAAGAGGGTTTTGCCCCATTTTTAAAATATCAAGCAAAAATTGTGGAATAATTGTTCTCTCTGGTATAAAATAAGTAACAAAATAATAATCGATTGCGTAAAGGCAGTGAGCCAGAAAAAATAATATTTTGCCAGACCGCGAAAAGTCTGTTTGCTTTTAATAGGTCGGTCCGGTCTCCATTTTGCGCCTTAAGTTTCCCTCCTGTCGATGTACTTCTTCCTGCCTTCCAACCCAATATAGATAGCCGACTTCGCGATAATTAATTGCGCCTGTTTAATCTCTCAATGGATGTGGAATTTTTTTTCGAGGGATTTTAGATACACCCATTTCATATTTGTTGTAGCAGCATTGCTGACTATTGGCAGTAGTGTTTAGATTGTCGAGCAACTTTCCAATACTGTATAATCTGCACGCTTAATATATAAAATCGTATGATTTTGTTATTTTATCTATTGGTATAATTTGTCCATGACTATCCTGTAAAATTTTCATTATACCTGTGTTTCCTAATAATGAAATCATTATTCACTGGTTTGAAAGAATGGGGAATGAACTATCAAAACGAAAATTATCCGGTGTCAGTAACTGAACCTGAACCTTTTGTGTGAAAGTCAAATGCTATCCACTGTACCAGTTACGGCAATATTGAGATTTTTTCGAATGATGGTAGAATTTTACTAATTAAAGTTTCATTTGCCTTTTTAAATTTATCAAGTGAACGACAAGTGTCAAACTTGAAATTAAGGTGTTTTAACAGTTTTAAATTGTATGTTCATGATGTGTCAAAATATTGTGTAATGTTTTCAGTAAAAAGTTTGATAAAATATTGTGCATAGTTCATTGTATTCTACTTGCATATAATGGCTCTAATTCACTCGGATAATTTATAGTCGTTATTAATTATATCAACAGTGCTTTTGTTACATCTGTTTTATTTGTGGAAAATTTGAATACAAGGGAAAAGTTAAAAATTTTTGTCGATAAATATTTTATACATATATTATCCAGTAAATAACAATCAAAACTTTGTGTTATAAAGTCGCGGAAGAATTCAGACGACTTACGTCACGGCAGACGTTTTGCAGCTGTTTTTATTGACAACATAATTTTCGATATTTGGCCGCGTTAAAAACAATAATTTTTTGCAATTTAGTTCAATACATAGTGCCAACTATTAGTGTGGTATATAATTTTATTATTTTCAATTGCAGGTTTTTAAATATTTTAATGCAAATATAATTAATTATTCATTTGTTTGTATGACGTAAGTCGTCTGAATTCTTCTTTACATTCAGAAAAAGTACGGGGATATGTGTTGTAAAACAGTAGAATTGTACTGTTTTCTTGTTACAAAAAACACCCAAACTTTACCCTTACGACAATTAGCGAACCTAAAAACACTCTCTACGTGATCGGCATCATCCTCTAGATTACTATTTCCACACGAAATTCCTCTATTTCATTATAGCGGATTATGCTTACGAGTTTGTTAGAGGAACTTCAAAAGAAAATGCAAACTCACCGCGGATGTGGTTCTTCCTTCGCATCAGTTATTCCCTCTGTCTAATTAAATAATAGCTAATTATATATAATAGTGAGCTGAATAACCGTAAATTTTAATGTTTGAGTAATTTGATAATACATTGTCTTAAGCTTCCCATTGTTTAACGATAACAGAAGTAACATAATAACGTTACTAGAATAATAATATGTACAGTAGGTACCATAAAAAAGTGGTCTCTCGACTAGATCTATATAATCTTATGTATTTTCACACGCTGAATCCAAATCTGGGGTTTATTTAACCCCATCTTCATAAATTTCAAGGTAAAAGCAAAATATAGATATTTTTTCCCCTTTTTTATATAGTTTTTATCTGAACAAATCATTATCATTATATATTTAGTTTTAAAACTTATATTTCTATACCTAATACTGCCTTGGTGAAGAACTCATGATCAAAGATTAATCTTTCTATGCGTTCTAACTGTTAGGCTTTAGGTAGGAGATTAAAATGACGCGATACTTAGGAATACAACTCTTGTTAGTTTTATTACTAATATATTCTTATTTTTACAATGTAATAATTTAAATTTGTTCAATAAAACTAAACTCAACTCAACTCAACTCAACAAGAGGAACAGACTACAGTATATTTATGTTTTTAGGAATCTGAAACTGGAATTCATTTAACCCCATCAGGGTAGTTTCAAGGTCAAATGAAAAGATAGATATGCAAGTGAACCAGGCCGTCGTACATTTATGTTTTTGGATTCACTTGATTTGAATCGGGGATTCATTTAACGTCATCAGGTCAGTTTCAAGGGCATTCTAGAGTCAAATCGAAAGATAGATATGCAAATGTACAAAACCATCACACGTCTATATTTGTGAGGTCGCTGGATATTAATTTGGAGTTCATGTAACACTATCGAGTCTGCTTAACCTGACAACTTGAAAACTCTAATGGCCAATAGCGCCCATAACCCTGTAATCGATGCATAGATGCGTTAAAAATTACAACTCTTGAGAATAAAGAACGAACTTTAAACATCGTCGTAAGTTTGAGGCTTTTCAATCTTGTAGGTTTATAACGTGCAATATTTTATCTCTTTATTTATGATATCTACCTTTATTACACTCAAAGGATCTATGCAATAGATGTATTTTAAGTTTTCGTCCTCTTCCTGATATATCTCTTACGAGCATCCAGCAGTAACCACTCAACATATATTTATTCCATCTGCCTTGGTAACGTCCCTCCTCATTCTACAGAAAATCTTTCACCTTGTTCTTTACTGAAAGCGCCGAGATTTTGTGGGAAGCAGTCAATAATCAAGCAACCCAGTTTCCTATAATTTTTCACTATTTGCGCTACCTTTTCTTTGTAATGTAGACTTTAATGGTTTTGATAACCCATTTGAATCTCAATCATACCGCTTAAGTAGTAGTTTTTTTCTATATCTACTCTCTCATTTACATAAGAAGCATGGATTTATTGTGAAATCTGATTGTTGCGCCAATAAAGTAGTGAGAATCCTCCTAAATTTGTCATCCATGTTCCTTGTAGTTCATTTGTTCAAGCACTGACTTCATGCTTGTATAATCTTCTTTCACAAACACTGAATGCACTACTGGAATGGTGGCGTATACATTAGTGTTATGAAGTAGTATACAGCTTTTAAGCTTCTCTTCGAAGAATCGTTGAACTATATCCTTTCATTGGGTTTGTCACATCCAACTTTGAGTTTTTTCATTAATCGGTTAATATCTATAACATAACTGTAGTATCATCATCTTCCGAAAAATACTCTAGGAATTCGTTGTTTCTGTAACGATAAACGGAAAATTCTATTTTACTCGCATTTTGTCAAGAGTTGTGATTTTTAGCGCTTCTATGCATTGGTTATAGAGTTACTGGCGTTATTCGATTTTACAGGTTTGAAGGTGTTAAGCTGACCCAATGGTGTTAAATGAACTCAAAATTCAGATCCAACGACCCCAAAAATTTTGACGTACGATCGTTTTTCCCATTTGCATATCTATTTTTCGATATGACCTTAAAATAATCTTGACGTTGACCTGATAGGGTAAAATGAATCCACGATTCAGATCCAGCGACCCCAAAAACACAGACCTACGATGGTCTAATTTACTTTCATATTTATCGTTCTATTTGAACATTGAAACTAAACTGATCGGGTTAAATGAAGGACAGATTCAAAATCAGCGATCCCAAAAACATAAATGTGCTATATAGTCTGGTCCACCTGCATGTCTATTTTTCTCTTTGATCTTGATATGACATTGAACCTGGTGCTACTGGGTTAAATGGACCCCAGATTCAGATTAAGCGTATGAAAATTCATACATAGACTTAACAATTTGATTCTTTGATAAGCGGTATTAGAATTATACGAAAGGATTTTGAATGTGTCACGTGTCTCTACATAATAATCAGAAGTAGTGTTGGCTGAGACAAGATATTTGAAAAAGTTTTTGTCTTATCTTGCAAAACTGAACAAGTATTGTTTTGAATTTTTGATTAGTTTTAGTTCAGCAGAACTGGACCTAAACTCAATAAACTTTTAATTTTAAAAATAATTTTATATGCTGGATGTCCTTTCAATATGTTATGTAATGTCGACTCCTTTAGTACAGACAAAAAAATGCGTTATATAAGAACTTGGATACCCAGTATTTAATATTTTTTCGGAACATCATTACGTACAAAATTGCGAAATAAAGATTCAGCGGTATATATGTTACACACAATACTCGAATTCGGACAATGTCCGAAAGAAGTATGCAAAACTAGTTTTGAGCCCAGAAAAATTCCAATACCCGAAATTCTACGTTTAAACGACTTTTGACTATTGTAAAATATTAGAACTAGTTCTGGGCATTATAAATTGTTCAAAATTAGTTTTGTGCATTTTTAAATGACCAAAACTAGTTTTCCTCATTATCTGAAGGTTATTATAATACACACAATACTCGAAAAAGTATGCAAAACTAGTTTTGAGTTCAGAAAATATAATGACAAAAATGGCACGACCCTACTTTTACTTAATGTAACTATCATAAAATGAATAGAACTAATTCTGGTCACTTCAAAATGCACAAAACTAGTTTTGAACAATTTATAATGCCCAGACCTAGTTCTCTGTATTTTGTAATATGCAGTAACCGTTTAAATGTATAATTTCGGGTATGGAAATCTTTTGGAGGTCAGAACCAGTTTTGCATACTCTCTTCGGACATTGTCCGAATTCTAGTATTGTGTGCAACATATATACAAAAAATTAACAAATAGTCTATGATGTACATAATTAATTTCTAAAACACACATATGTCTTTCTAATTAGAATTCAAAGTCAACTCTCACAGAATTTAAGGTATACTTGAAATAAAATAAATGACTCGAACAAACATATTCTGAATTAATTTTATGGAAACAATTTTCTGGTCAATTTAAATATAACGCAATCATTCTATATCATAAGCGATTTTCCTGAATTGCTCTCACTTTTATAGGGAAAATTGCTCGAATTTTATGGGTTAGGGAAATGTCTTTCGTGACCATTCACATACGGGAAAGCCCTTTCGTTTTCTAGATTGTCTTCAATGCGCAACTGATTTGCATAGGTTACTTGCACAGAATTTTCATTTTGTTCTGTTTTGGTAATATTTGTTGGAGCTGCCACCCTGATATATTGATTTAGGAATAATAAAGTTTAATATTACGTATTATATTTTCCATAGCTTAATATCTTGTGTTAATACATGAAAAAATCTAAATAAATTAAGGTACCTATTATCCATTTCAAAATGGGTAGGGGTAACCAGGGTTGGTTGGACTCGAGAGTAGATTAGTATAGATAACACGACACTACAAAAAAGTGTAATGTCCGACGTGTTATACCTATTATATTCTTATGTATTTTCAATAGCTTAATCTGGGGTTCCCCATCGTCTTAGGTTCAAAGTCATTCCATGTCAATGCGAAATATAGATATCCAAGTGGACCAGACTATCGTATATTTATGCTTTTGAGGTCGCTAAATGCGAATCCGGGATTCCCTTAGCCTTACACGTCAGATTAAAGATTGTATCAGGGTTAAATCGAAAGATAAATATGCAAATCAGCAAAATCATCATACTTTTAAATTTAGAATCTCGAGAGTTTTTACATCGTTGTTAAAAAATATTGCATAAAATGTGAGTAGAATTAAATCTTCCGCTTATAGTTACTAAATCAATGAACTTTTGAAATATTTTCACGCACACACATTTCTTCTAGCCTACTGATATTAAGCGATTAATAAACAAACTCAAACCTAGATGGTGCGCAAGTCTAATAAATGAAGATTGTTGATTCGTTTTCATAACTAATGTATACCCCTCCATCCCAGTAGCGCATTAAGTTGTTTGAAAGGAATGTACACATGCATGAAGTCAGTTCTTGAAAAAAGTAACTACAAACATGGATGGCAAATTTGTGGGTATTTGAAAGTTGTCACTATTTTATTGAGACGTCAATCGGTTTTCACAAAATATCTTTGCTTGAGATAATGGGATAATAGAGATAGAAGAAACCACTATGTAGTAAAGAAATGGTCGAGAATAAGTTCATTTCAACCAGGTACTAAGAACATAATAGAGAGACATTAGTTGTTCCTTCTAAAGTTCCGGTTCCGAGTTTTTACTTCAAGTTACGAGTTATGAATGAATATGAATGAAACAATGGGCAAACACTCTCAACAATAAAGGGAGATACTGTCTATACCGCTATATTTCAGATATAAAATGGCGAGAAGGAATTTTCAATGGTTCTCAGACTTACAAAACGATGAGCGACAATATTTTTGTCATCAAAATTAAATAAAACGGAAAAGCAGCATGGCGGAACTTCAAGTGGGTTATAGAGAATTTCCTGGAGAACCATAAAAATCTAGATTACAAGGGATAAGTAGCGGAAATGGTGGAAAGCTATAGCAAACTGGGTTGAGTGATTAATCTGAAATTTCATTTTCTATATTCCCATATTGACTACTTCCCGTAAAATCATGGCGGTTTCAGTAAAGAACAGGGTGATATATTTCATTAGGACCTGATAAATGCAGATAGAGGCTGAATGCTGGCAAGAGATATACCAGAAGGAGGACGAAAACGTAAAAGACATCCATTGCACAGATTTTTTTAATGTAAGAGAGGAAGATATTATAAAGAAAGAGAAATAATGGCACACGTTATAAACCTACAAGAGGGAAAACCCTTAAACTTACTGTTACTGTATAAAATGTATTATTATGAAGAGTTGTAATTCGTAGTACCTACTTCATTGCATCCGTTACAAAGTTACGGGCTGACCCGACGGGATTCAGCAATACCAAAGATATAGACGATATATATACGATGGTTTTTCACATTTGCATATCTATCTTTTCATTTGACCATAGAATGATCTTGAAGCTAACCTGATTAAATTAATTCCCGTTTTAGATCCAGTTACCAGAAACACATTTTACGATGGTCTGGTTCACTTGCATATATGTCTTTCTATTTGATCTTGAAATAACTTTGAAATTGACCTAATGTGGTTAAATGAGTTAACGATTCAAATTAAGCAACCTCAAAAACATTGGAATGACCTGGAACCTAGGGCGATGGGGTTAAATAAACCCCAGATTCGGATCCCAAAACCATAAATGTTCGATAGTCAAATTCAACATGTGAGAGATAAAACTGGCGTGGGGGCTGGTTGGTACATTTTTGCAATGATCTGTTGATACTGTACCAACCAACCCTAAGGATAGAGATACTAAATAATTTAAATTAAATATAAAATTAGGTGTACTTATTTTCAGATTTTCTTACTTCTTGCAAGGCTAGTATGCGTACTTATAAAACGAAAGACGATTTTAAATATATGTAGCTGTTTTCAAATACATATCTCGAACAAAAGCAAAATAGATGGAAGAGAAAATCCGCCAGACCAAATATGTGATGCCAAAAAGGAAATTGGTAAAATTAACAATGAAACAGCGAAAAGTACTTAAGGTAGATAAAGAAAAAACTATGTACTTGTGTTTAGTATGTGCTGATTTTTTTTCAGAGGCTAGGAGAAATGCAATTTGTGCAAACGATGTAAATTGCGGTCACGGGCTAGTCTATTTTGTAATTATTGTCATAATTGTGATTCCAATAATTCATGTTACTCGATATTTTAACTATTATTTGGCTTCGATATGTTATACGAGTATAAAAATATAAATTTTTATTTTCTTACTTGATCTGTTTTGTTTTACCTATTGTACAAAAATCGACTAACAGATTATGTCAACCAATCCTAAAGCGTGTATCAACATACTTCAGTTACAAGGCAAGGTACACATGACAACTCGAAATATATATTATATATTTTGACGGTATGGTTTCCTAGTCAAGTAATATACGTTTCACTATCAAATGTCCAATATTTAGCATGTGTATAGATGAGGTTCAAAATGTCAATTATAAAAATTATATCAACCAAAAACCGGTCACTCCTACCTACTCAGCCTAACCTATGGCATCTACTTTTTAAAGAGGAAAAATGTATAGCACCTGTGTAATAAATAAAAAACTGTTTATAAAGCTATTTAGAATTATCTTAAAAAAAATAAATGTGAGTTTGAAATTTTATATATTATGTCAGGTTAGTAAATAGAATACATTTTTTAGATAATTATTAAATAGAGTTTTGTCTGTGGGTGTTCATTAGCATACCTAGATGTTTGGTATCAGAGAGCATGCATATGACTTCATTGATAGGAATTGTAGGAGATTTGATACATATTAGCTTAAAATACCTTTCTTAAACAGTAAAAAAAAAACATAAATATATCATATGATCAATTTATTAGAATATTTTTTGAATAATTTACACCCTCTCCTACTTTGCTTTGTTTGTGAAAATGTTTTATTCATTCATGCATGATATCTCTTCTTAAAATAGCAGCACATGTTCTTACATAATAGCAACAGAAATACGAATTTTAAATACATGTGATATGAACAGCTTTGCCTTCTTTAGCTTAGACCTCATTAATGCACATGTTTGAAATTGTACCTAATTAAACCATTCCAATATAGAGAGCGGTAAATTTATATATCCTTAAGTAACTCTCAGACTGTAAATTCTCCAGTAATTACCCAAGTAACCTTTTATCTATTTCTTACAATCTGCACACGAACTTTCTGCACAACTCACAGCGTAAAAATTATATTTCGTACGTTTATAGCAAGTATGTTGTAATAAAGTGCTTGCAAGTTAGACCCAATTTTTTTATAATCGTGCATTACGTGCAAGAATAAGTACAAAATATGTGATGATGTAGATTGTTGTAGTTACGCGTTGGAACTACATTTGCATAGAACTTTAAAGACAAATACAGTTCCAGTTCTTCAGTATTTGCATCTCTTGGCAACTAAATCCAGTATATTATAGCAGCTAACCGCGACTATTCACTGGTATCAACACTATCAACAAGGCCGCAGAAAACTGCAGTATTTAATAAATTTATCTTTCTGGCAAGGGATAAATGAAGGTATCCAAAATCTTAATAGAAAGCAAAATTGCCTAGACAAAAATAAATTTAAGAGAACAGTAAAATACTCTAACGTGAATTATACAGGATGTTTCAAAAAGACATGGCGATAGGCTTTTGCCAGTTTTTTTAATAGTTTATTTTAATATTACACATGATGTAAGAAGTTGTGACATTGTGATGATGTTTTTTTTTTTAAGTTTTCTGTTCTGATGGGTGGTTCCATTGCACTTTTATTAATCTCAATCTTTTTCGTTCCCTTTAACTTATATATTTACATTTTGATAATTATTGTACGTTTTTGTAGTTTCCTGATGAAGAAGCAATAAAGACTTTGAAAGCTTGAATAGAAATAAGGAGTTTTTCTTTTTTCTTCTTGTCTAGTGACTGCTATACCTGGTTAATTAATTTTACAAGTATGTATATAAAGTGAAAAAGGGGAAACCACGATAAAATTTTGCTTCCACATGAAAAATTAAGCGAAATAGACTATAAGCCAGTCAAACATTAGTGAAAGTTATCTAAAAGTATATCAAAGTGAAAAAATATCAATATCAAGAAAGTAGTTCTGGTACTGAATAAGGTGTACATCACACAAGAATTAAAAAATCAAGAAATTTTTTACCAAAACCAATTTTTATAAAGGAAATAAAGAAAACTACGGAATAGACTTCAGTCAGGAGCCAAGCAATAAACAAACCAAGGTACGAGATAAGCGAAAAATAAAACAGATAGGAATAGCAAGAGAAGAAAATCGTGGAAAAAGGTACAGTATAACGGCAGGCAGGAAGAAGCGGGAAAATCATATAGAAAGCAATAATCAAGGAAGACTGATTCGACTTAAAAAAGAAATGTTTGTACCAAGTTAAAGAAACTACTGTATTTAGTATAAGAACTGTAAGTACATGTGTGTAGAAATAGATTGTTCATTAAAAATATAATAAATGAAAAAATCGTTACAAAATGCCATTTTTTAAATATTTCTAAGGCAAAATTTCCAATTAATAATAGAACAAAATTTTTAAAATAATAAAAATATAAGACCTGTTTATAATCTACGCTTGGAATTAGTTTCTCATGACAACAGTTTTTGGATTAATATTAAATTTAAATTTTTAAAAAATATATTGAATTCATTGAACAAAATTAATAAAAAAATATATAGCTTCAAACTACTTTCCGCTAAATATTTTTTGGAAATATACAACACATTAAAATTTTAAATTTCAATCAAAAATATTATAAGTGAACACACATGCGTCCAGAACAGAGCTATCCTGGTAAGTAAATGACATATCAAGAATTTAAGGATACTTCTCAGCATAATAATTAACAAACAAACAATAAAATAACAAAAACACAAAAATAAAACAATATACTTTTTTGTGGTGCTGTGTAATTAATTAACTTATCATTTACTTCAAACTTTACCTACTTTGAATGAGGAACGTATTCTTTACGTGCACGTTCTGAAATCAAATTAAGGATTTAATTAGAAAGTCATCCAGATACTGAATTAAATTTACTACAGATTTCATTTCGTAAAGAGAGAATAGTTTTGACTTGACGGCTAAAACGGTACCCCTGCAAACATAATAAGCTTCCACCCTTTCCACGTACTCACAATCAAAGTAACTTTTAGGCATATACTCGCCCCTTCAGTTCTTTCCGTATTAACTATTAGCAAAATTAAGGTAAAACATGATAACTCTGCAATTAGCATCCGAACCCGAATGATTTTGCTGTCGACAGCAGATTGTAATAATTAGCTTCCAACGGTCAACAGGATTTAATTGAAAATTCCGTTCATTACGATAATTTTAATTGTAAAATTATTATTGGCAACAACGGAATCTGTCTGATCATGTAATCATTTCAATAAAAGAAATATCGAGGGGATATTTGCATGTGATGCGCTAATTATTCGGAAACGTAATTAACTCGTACCTACATTTGCAAATTAAATGCAACGGATACTCGTTATACTTAATTAAAACACAAAGGCGTAGATTTATCTAAAATTGATTTTAATTGACTTAATTATTAGTAATGAGATAAAAAAATGTGTTCTGTGCAAATAATTCATAATTAATTAATTTAAATCATTGGTCCCCAACATTTTTTGTCTCGTAGACCACGTGCCAGTTTTTTCTGTTTTGGTAGACCCCGCCTTTCTAATATTGAATATTAAATTGCGTGTAGTTAATAAAATAATTGTTTACTATATAACTAATAATAATTCTAAAATAGTTTGATGCTTGTTAAGTATATTTAAAAAAATAATAACACAAGTTTCAACGACGAAAGTATAACCATAATTTTAAAAGTAAAACGAAAGAGGTTGATTGAACTCAAAATAATATTCTAACAATTAGTATTAATTAAAATTCAAAGCAATAGAGTTTTTTGTTTTACCCGTCGACGGACAATTATTATCGATTTCGATATGATTAAAGCATGGAGTCATAAAGTTCCTCAAATTTAGCTCCAGATCTTCATCACGCTTCATAAGCATTTGTGTTTCTAAAAAATTTTACTTCATAGGTAATTCGTATATGTCTATTATAAGGTAGTAGATATTTATTATTTAAGTACATAGATACTATGGGTATTATGTGTATTATACCATTTATAAAAAGCTAAAATTTCGCTCACAATCAGCTTAAATAGGTTTCGTAGACCCCTAGTTACATCTCATGTACCCCAATTTTTGTTTTCGCTGACATGGGCCCTTGCAGTTTGGAGTCGACCCCTAAGGGATCATATAGAGCACTTTGGGAATCAATGGTTTAAATGAAATAAATATTTTGCATACTTAAAACTGTCGTTAAAGGCAATAATAGTAGCAGATTTATGAAATCATAATCTTACGGTATAGAGTGGAAGCAGGTTTTCTCCTTACAGGTAACCAGCGCCGAATACGTACTTATAAGCTATGGCATTTGTAATTGTATATTTAAATTGATATAAAAACAGCAGTTTAAAGCAGGCTAAAGCGAACACAGTGGAAGCTGTTTCCTGTTTACTGATACCCAGCGCCGCGCCGATCCACGATCCATATGCTTTGAAAATTATAACATACTTTTAAATGGACACGTACACAGTGAAAGCAGGTTGAAGTAGGTCCACGCCGGAAACCTGCGTGCCCGTTTTTATCAGAATTCAAATTTAATTTACTTGTACGCGCGGGTCGCATGTAGAAAAATAGACAATGAACTATACTCGCGACAAGAATTCAATCGACTTCCGTCATATGAACAAATGAATAATTCATTATATTTTTATCAAAATATTTAAGAAACTGCAACTGATACTAATAAAACTATATACTACACTAAAAGTTTGCATTATACATTATATATTGCACTAAATTGCAAAAATGATTGTTTTTAATGCGATCAAATATCGAAAATTACGTTGACAATAAACACAAATGTGTAATGTCAGCCGTGACGAAAGACGTCTGAGTTTTTCACGCGAGTATAGTAATATCTTCAGTTTTAGATGACCTTGTTGCTGCAAATACGGGCCTGTCTGTCGACAGACTGAAATTATTATAAAATGACTGTGTGTGAAAACCGGAACAGTGTGGTTTGATTTGGTTTCTCCTCCCTACGAGAAGTGGACGGCGTCTACTAGCGCGCGACTCAGTCAAGAACATGGGTAATATGGGTATGCAAGTGGTCCAGCTAGATTCGCAGTAGCAAGGTGGGGTGATGGGGATGGAGCCTTTCCCGACTCATGAAGAAAGGCGTACAGAAAAGGAAGTAACTTTTAGTTTCTTACTAGTTTTTCGTCACTGGTATAATTTACTAAATCTGGTGTTTTTAGGTTTACTACTAATTTCGTAATTTTTCCACACTGTCGTTGTTTACTTTTAACGAATTGGCTTCTTGGTTATTTGATGATTATTTTTTCCATGAATTTTTTCCAGCTGAACACGAATCTGAAATCAAAATGGAGGGTCGCACAGCAAATTTTAGAGAAAACCCATAAAAACGATAAAAATCACATCAAAAGTTTAAACAGGTCCAAAAAAAAAGTCATGTGTGCTGGGAGTTAGACTATATTTTTCCATTGTATTTTTTCCCGCTGAACACGAATCTGAAGTTAAAATTGGGGGTTACACAGCAAATATTTGAGAAAACCTAAAAAAATCGATATAAATCACTTTCTCGTCATTTATTCCATATGATACCCTCTAAAACTGAAACAATGAGAAATGCTGTGAATTAGTGAATATTTACTATTTTACAGCTATAAGTATACCAAGATAGCACTCCCGGAGTATGAGTGCCTTAATTTTGCCATATGATAAGTTGTACTAAACAAAACATATTTAATTTAACAACATTTTTTGTATATTGAAATTAAAACAAAGACAAAAGCCTGGTAGGTACAGCAACAAAATTCATAAATAATGTCGAACACGTGTTAAAATATACTGCTTGTGAATAAAGAATACAATTAATATTATTTTTCTATCTTGAAAAAATATGTTTTCTCTCGTCTTCATAATTTATGTATACATGGTTAATGCATAAAACACGAGTAGGTGGTTTGTGATTTTTCTGTCGTGTACTGAAATATACGGCTCCTATAAAATTCAGCTTGCGCCCACATATTCCATTTACTTTGAGATTCATTTTATAAATATTGTCGTAGGGGATATGTTTAGTAATAAATTGGTATGAAATATTCAGCCCAGAACATTTTTATATCTCAAATGGCTTGATGCAACCGATAATCTTAAATATAATGCAAAGCTGCTATTCTAAAAATACGTAGGTAAGTATACTGAGGGAAATATATTTTAGCCATCAGTAGATATTAATTATTCTTAGCAACATAGCTGAATTAAATGATCAGACCAAGGTTACGTTGCTGTCATGATTAAAATAATTTTACTAAAAGGACTACTGATTCAACAATTTTTCTTAGCTTTTGATTTGTCGCTGCACTTTCATTTTATTATTACAGCTAGCTTTTGTAGTTTTTAATCATAGTAAAAATTTATATGGTGGCTGCTAGGCTTCATTCTAAGAAAACTAGTTCTACAGGGTATTCCTTAAGTAGAGGTAAAAAATCCAGAGGCGTATTCTGTGGCTGAGGTAGCTACAGCGTGGCAAAAATTACAAAAAAAAAAAATAATAATTTCTGCTTGAGAAAATTTAGCCAAATTTGGTGTGCATATCTAGTATAACAGTAGGTATGAAATAAAAAAAAATTACAGCTTTAGGAACTTACCACTGGCGGAGGTGTGGGTATCATCGATCAATATTTACTCATATAAAAATGTATTACCCTATATAATATTACTATGTTCCGGTTTGTTTGGAACAAATTGTGACGGTAGACAGAATAAGCGATTTTAAGAGGAAAACTTTATATAAACATGGTCACTTTATCGATCAGTAGCGGAGTTACGGGGGGCTAAAATTTCAAAAAAGTAAATTTATTTTTTTATTACGTACTACTACTAACAAACGAAACTCATCACTATCATTAGACTCCCCTTTCCGTTTGAGATTTTAGGGGTGGTGCCATCCCCGCCTAGGGGGCTGCACGCGTAAACGTGATTTTATGCCAATTTTGTACCCCCCTCGAAAACAAAATCGACGGGTCTGAGCGTTTTTCAAAAAGAGAACTGTGCTCCCAGAAAATGCATCTGTTTCGTTTTGGATGCGCCACCCTGTATTTATTATGCTTAGTACATTCTCTTAGCAAAACTTTTTTATTGGTCGATTTCCCTCAGTGCATGATATTTTCCTCAAATCTTTAACATTCACTTTACGTAAAGTAGAAATCCATAAAATAACTTGCATAAGGTTGTGAAACTTTATTAGGTTTGATGCATATTACATATGAAAAGTTACGATACGGTAAACACAGGTAGCTACAGAAAATACTTAATAGACCACTTTCATTCAGATAAGTCACTCCCAAGGGACATATTTTAGCAAATAAGGTCAAGTTATGCACGCCTCATTCTAGCCACAGCATTTTAAAAGCAAAAAGTAGATTATTTACGGCAATTAACACTCCTTATTGTGTGGTTTCCTAATAGGACATGCATTCAATTTATTGGTCTCTTGGTGCTGAGACACCTGTACCTTGAGTTACAATACATGTTTCCCAATAAAATACTAAGTGCTGCTTAATAAGGATGGTGATATAGCTAAGACTGGTATGCTAATCCTGAAAATAACTTACTTCTATTTGCATTTTACACTTGTTTTACATTTGCTAGACATTTATGGGCACGATGTGTTAACAACTGCTTCAAATTTATTATTTCTTAAAGAAGCAGGGGAACCTATTAATGACTGCAGGATTGCACAAAGAGAGAGTTTTAGTCTTAAGATGGATTCAAATACAAACACCAAGTGGTAGCTAGCAGAGCGAGACGATTGATTTAAGTATTAATACTAATCAACAGATCATGGTAAAACACAGACAACCCGTATAATGATATTCTGCGATATCTATGTAAAAAGTCAATTTTGCTCAAAATTAAGAATCCCCTTATAGATAGAAAACAAAAGGTACAATCCCGTGTATACGGGTGTCCACGAACAACCTCTAAAAAGTACATGGGGTGATTCGACATAAGAAAACAATCATGAAAAAAATTTCATACGAACATAGGGCCGAAAATGCTTTGTTAAGGAAATACAAGGTGTTGAAATAGAAATTTTATTTTAGATTTTTTTAAATAAGGTTTGGAAAACTCTTAAAAAGTACAGGGGGTGATTTTATATAAGGAAACATTAAACATTTTTCATATGAACATAGGTTTTGACACTCATAACATTAACATGATATAAAATACAGGGTGTTAAAAAAGAGTGTAAAATATTTCAGGAGGTAATAGTATGAACCAAAATACGCAAAAAAGTCTTAATAAACATGGGTCGCAAAGTAACGATTGCGGGGATATGGACCACTATACGTTTTTCAACAATTTTATTTTATTAGGAATAAACCGACGCAGGAAGCTTTTAACAAATAAAAAACAAAGTTGCAGAAGATGTCAAAGTGCCCTCCGTCTATTTCCAAGCAAGCACGACATCTTCGTCTCAACGATATTCGAACTATTTCGAAAACACCCTAATTGGTTTGGATTTCTTGATAATTTTGATTAATCCGTAGCTGCAGCTCTTCCAGGCTATCTACAGGAGTACCATACACACAATGTCTTCAAATATCCCCAAACAAAGAAATCTAGAGGGTTCAGATCAGGCGATCTTGGGGGCCATAAAACAGGTCCTGTTTTTATTTTGCAAAAACGTTGTGTATTTTCTTATAATAGTTGGTTGATGTTTATTGAAATAAACAGTACATATTTGACAGTTATTCTCAGTGCACAAGTTTTCTTTCGCTATGGCTGGTTACTCTAACGCAGAATTAACAGACATGAATTTCATGTATGGTCGTGCTAATGGGAACGCTACCAAATCGCCAGATTCCTTCAGAACGCATGTTTGGAAGAATTCATCAAACTTTTCCACATAGATAGGTAGAAAGGGCCTGGACCTGTTTTATGGCCTCCAAGATCGCCTGATCTAAACCCTCTAGATCTCTTCGTTTGGGGATATTTGAAGACATTAGTGTATGGTACTCCTGTAAATAGCCTGGAAGAGCTGCAGCTACGGATATATCAAAAGTGTCAAGAAATACAAACCAATTAGGGTGTTTTCGAAATAGTTCGAATATCGTTGAGACGAAGATGTCGTGCCTGCTTGGAAATGGACAGAGGGCACTTTGAACATCTTCTGTAACTAAATGAAAAATCAAAATAAAGTAGTGGTATGAAAGCGTTCCCAATAAAACTCAGTGGTCAATTGAAAGTTATCTTTGAATCTGCTTTACAATTTTTGTAATATAAATCGTTTTATACTATTTCTAATCTTTTGCAGAATAGGCGTCTATTTCTACAGTAGTATTGTTATATGGACATAAAGTGCAAGCTTGACAATAATAATAACATAGTAAATGAGATTCTAACATAATTTACTTATACTTAACTTTTTAGTATTATTGTTAATAATTTCTAATTAAACCAACCATATCATATTAACATTATTTGCTATCTTGTAGAATGATAAATTTTCGGATACAACATAAATGTGTGTGTGATATACTTAAGCTATTTTATTTTTTTGTTGAAAATCAATTATATTTAAAAACTTTGTTAGCTGCATTTATAAAAACTGACCACCGTTTATGCAATATTTTCCGCATACTTTTTTACGTAATAAGCTTACATTTCATTTGTAACTAGTACTAAAGGTTTCTTACTATATAATACATATTAATAGAAAACATTACAGTCTCGCTTTTAGACCACTGCCTGGTGCAAATTTTTGCACGTGGCTAAAAATTCACCACCATAGTAACACCGGGCCCAGACACCCTGACAGCCGGTGTGTCTAACAGAACCTAGTGCAAGAACAACAAGAGCGGGTCAAATAATCCTAGCTACGGCTAGGGATGTGTACTTCAATTCTGTTACTGGCAGCGATTTGTTATCTAGTTCACGGCATAACAACCCGGAAAACCACTATATATCAAATAAACTGAGCTATAAGTATGCTATACATTAAAAAGAGAGAACTGCATTCAGTATGTTTTCTCTGCTCTGACTAGAAAAAATATAATGATAATAACAATATTATAATATGTATTTGCTGACTGTTTTTTGTAACTAAACGTTTCCTTTAGTAACAAAACTGCTGAAAATTCTATGATCACTTACCTAACTCTAATTTCCTGTTATTGTCCTTGCCACTCGATAAATACTTTATATCTTTTTTGCAGTTTCGTCCCATCTCTTCCTTTCAGAGAGCTAATAATGTCTTCTGTCAAGTCACCCCACGATTCATTGTAACGACAAAAATCAATTTCCCCTTTCTCTAATTATATCGACAGTTTAATAAGTTGCCGTGCATCCCACTGACAACAACACTCTGCTTTTAACTCTGAGGAAATATTTGTCTTCCGAAAAGAAGGGATTGCGATCTTTTCTGTGTCTTCGCAGAATTGTAATTTCCTTTTTAAGAAGCAGCGCCACTCTTAACTATGTTGTTTATGAAAGAATTGTAAATACAGAGTACGAATAAATATCTAGCTATATTGTTATTTTAAATTTTACAACTTTAATTTAATACCTACCTAGCGTGTTACATACATACACAATAAAATTATATTATATTATACCAAAAGAATAAGCGATGTAAAATAAAATAAATAATACATATAAAGTTCTTGTTAGGTATTGGGGTAGCTAACGTGAGAAAGAGCATCACCTAAAACGCAGTTTTTTTTTTATATAACTTCGAAGTATAGTTATTTGTGTAACTAGGCAGCAAAGTATAAGATTAAAGTCCACGGCTGGTATTTTATAGCCGAGTCTATGAAAGCTGTCAAGGCATTAAATTTACTTTACTGCCAAGTTAAATTTTATCATTGTAATCGCCATATAGTTCCTATTTAAATCCATAAACTATTATTTGAGATGCAAGAATTCACATTATCTCTGCCAGAAATTATTGAATCAGCAAAGCAAATAGAGTGTAATTTGTTAATCAGAAAAATCGAAAAAAATACATTAGCAAATATTTATTGCCGGGCTGAGAATAACATTATGTCTTTGTCAGAAAGTGTACTATGTATATTTTTGTAAATTAAGCAAAAGTATGAAATTTTCGTCATTATGGTTAATATATGCCTTGCTCAAAGCTATTTTGAAAGTCTACAACATCGATATTGGAAAGTATCTTGAAATGCTTATCGGATATATTCTTTATTGTAAGCGAATATTTAGACATACATTGGAAATATAGTACTGCAAGACCTACACAAATTTATTTATTTATTTAAGATACATCCACCCAACGGAAACCAATTACAGGGTGGGAAAAATACAAATTATAAATTAGATCCAAAAAAAAGATAAATATAACGAACATAAATTTTGACATAAATGACAAAAACGAAAAACTAACAACTTAAGCTAAAAAATACATGTAGATTTAATGGAACGTACATTACAATGTAATATATCTAGTACATCTTGCTTACGGTTATAAGCTGTAGGTACACATAAAATGCAACGGCTAAAATTTAAGTTCGTCCGGACGACGGGAAGGTAAAACGTGAGATTCATTCGAGACTCTGATCTAGGTACATGAAACAAGAGGTTATCCAAAATAAGGGGACAGCTAAAAATATTGTTAATAATTTTATACAGAAATATTAAAGCGTGAAGAATTTTCTCCGATCTTCTAAACTAGTTATATGAAATCTGTTTAACATCGCATTTTGCGGAAAACCTATTTCAGGATAAACGCCATCAACCAAAAAAATATTTAACAAACCGGCGCTGTATGCGCTATATGTATTATAACCAGGTGACCATACTAAAGAACAATATTCGAGCATAGATCTAACAAATGAATTATACAGTAATAATAAAACATTTATATCTGTGAAACCTTTACTATGTCTTATTACAAAACCTAGAGATTTATAAGCTGACGCGACAATAGTATCTACATGAATATTAAAATTTAGTTGCCTGTCAAAAGTAACACCGAAATTTTTGATAGCTTCAGGTCTTTCTAGTGTGCAACCATCAAGTTGATACTCAAATAAGATGGGATTATGTTTCCTATAAAATGAAAATGCGTGGCACTTACTCACATTGAGGGGTAAATTATTTTCAGAGCACCAATTATTAATTTTATTTAAGTCTTCCTGTAAACTCAGACAATCCTCTGTTTTTACTATTGTTTGATAGATTTTTAAATCATCAGCGTATAATAAGTTGCTCGCGCTCAGTTGATCATCAATAAAAACAATAAAAACGAGAGGATCCAGGACTGAGCCCTGTGGAACACCTGATGTTACCACAAAGTCATCAGATCTGTGACCTCAATATTCAATGAATTGTGATCGGTCGTGTAAATAAGAATAACAAAACTTATATATTGATTAGAAAGTCCAAATTCACGTAACTTCGTCAACAAAATATTATGATCCAAACGATCAAAGGCCTTGCTAAAGTCTGTGTAGACGACATCGACTTGTTTATTATTATCAAGTTGATTAGATATATACTGAGTAATGCCTAGGTTCATTTCTGTAGATTTACCTGTAAGAAAACCATGCTGACTATCTGAAATCTGAGACTGAAGAGAATTTGCTGATAGGACATGCAAGCAAGTCTCAAAGACTTTGGCAAAATTACAAATAATGCTGATGGGTCTGTAACAGTTAACATTATTTGGACTTCCTTTTTTAAAGATCGGACATAATCGTGATTTTTTCCATATATCCGGGAATGTACACATGTTCAGACTCAGATTGAAAATAATAGACAGAGGATATTTAAATACATCTGCACAATCTTTAGCAATGAATGCGGGTATATTATCAGGACCTTTCGTAGGCTTCGGTTAAAGTTTTCTTAAGGAAATTTTAACATAATTCTTGGAGAAAAAAGTTGAAGATAAGCGACAATTAGATGCAGAAAAATCATAATTCGTAGTATGATTAGTTGGAGCTATATGAGCTTTGAAAAAATTAAGCAAAAGCGTTTACAATGTTCTGAGGATCCGTATGTAACACATCGTTATAGGACATTTGTTCTGGAATCAAATTTGTATACCTCTTTTTATTAATATACGACCAAAAAGTTTTCGATTCATTTTTTTTTTACTTGGAGGTTAAGTAGGAAATGCCGATAAGATTTGTCAATATTATTCTTAATTTTTGTCGTAAATTCTTAAATTGGTTAAAAATGGATACTTTCTTCCCTTGTCTAAATTTCTTTAATAGTATGGCTTTCTTTTTAAGGTCGCAGACAATAGTGTTAGTAAACCAGGGTGGGTATTTCGCTCTCATGGGAATACGCTTAGGAACAATAAGATCGATTATTTCATACAATTTTGTGTAAAACAAATCACACACAATATTTACATTATTATTATCATTTTAAAATGACCTGTCTGTGTGAAGTTAGGTATCGTACAGCGACAGGTAATTAGCATGATTAAAATCGTACATCTCAATATTATTAACTGTAATGTCACTCGAATGGGACTCTCTTACTGGAACATCAATATGCAGTGCTGGATGATATAGATCTTCCCTTAGAATAGACTCAAGAGCTCGGCTTACGTTACAAGGTCTATTAGAAATAATTAAATCTAAAAGGTTACGTTACTTTCGAAAATAAATTGCATCAAGTCAAAAAACTGAATGAAGTGCTGAAGAGCACTAGCACGACCTGTTTTCACATTGTGCATTCAGCTATATCACCCCCTATATATTTATCCGCGTCTCTCAAATAATCAAGTGATTCAAAAAGAGAATTTCGTACGACACTGATGAAATATTAGGTGGAATATATACAACAAAAACAAAAAAAAAATTATAAAAATGTACATTTAACTTAACTTCCACGATATCCATCGAAGGTAAACTTTGCCGTGGTACACTAAGATCAAGCTCGGTAAATATTATATTATTCTTTAACGTCAAAAGAATACCTCCTCCCGACTTTTTACCGCTTTCTATTGATCCCTATCCCCTCTTATGACACTGTAATCTGATGGAAAAAATTCCTAATTTTTTGTACTAGAGTCTAGCCATGTTTCAGTAAAACTATATAAATCATAATCATACATAAACACTGCTTGATATAACTCGTCCAACTTTGTATTAATACCTCGTACATTTTGATAATAAAAACTAAGTACCGGAGTAGTTGGAGACTTTACTTACTTTACTTTACTTTCAGATAATGGCTATAATTTAAAAGACATTTTAGATTTAAGCTCATCAACTTTCTTTTTGTAAACAAAACACTTTGGATCCCACGCAGCGTGCTCCAAATTTACGTTCAGTTTATTTACTTTGACGAGATCTGAACAGTTGCAACATTTAAAGTGACTAGATTTGCAATCTTATATGCGGGTCAGCATCCCCGCATTTTAGACAGCGCAAGTTTACATTGACCAGAGATATGATTAAACTCGTTACATTTAAAACGCTCTCTTATTTCCACAGCATCATGAACATTATACAATTCAAAACCAACGAACAACTTACCTTCCCCTCTGGACATTAAATTATCATAAATAGCTTTACCGACTTGCAAGATAGCCTTATATATATATATATTTTTTTGTAGACTAGAATTTTAACATGCTAAACTCAGACTTATCACTACCTAAATGTTTATTTTGAAAGGTAACATACCGACATACCGACATACCAACAATTTTCACACGTGGGCTTGGATATTTCACATCCCTAATTTCATAGTCTCGGGTCACTGTTCATAGCAATACCTTTAAGTTTAGAACCTTCATCTATTGTAGAACAACCGACTGGCACACCACCATCCTTAATGTTCTTCACCTTCGATTTGTTAATATTGTTATTCAATGGATCGACCTTACACAGCATATTATCTGCTAGAATTCTTTTGGGAAATATTCTTCTTAGGTTTGATAAAAATTGCCGCCTCTGTTTTTAAAACATCGGTGTACGATTTTACCGCATGCTGTTCCGCTGCTTGGTTAGTAGATGCCGACTTAATAGAAAAGACTAATGCATCATTTTTAAAACTTTCGAATTTCTCTTCAGTGAGATCCATGACGGCTTGAAATTTATCATCCAGAGTTTTCTGGAATTGATCTGGGTTCCAGGCAGATGTTATATTTAACACGTATCGCATTTCCAAAATATATTAGGATATTTAGATATAGATGTTAATAAGTCAGCAGGAATGTCAATACACTGTATATGGTAAGAAAGGCTGCAAAAACCACAACAAGAAACAGTCGGCCTCTTCGATGATATCACACTCGAGCAAATTCCACATTTCTCAGGCATAATTAAATAAATAAGATAAATGCTGCAGTTGGGGATATCAAATATCAAATAGATATCATCAGATTTTTTTTAATATTCAAATGGTAAAGCATATAGCCAATTAATAAGAATTCATAGATTTGGAAAAATACCAAAATAAGTTGAGGGATGCTCACGAATATACCGGACATTGTTTCCATAGAACTTCAGCTACACTATTAATAAATTCAGAAGCTGATATCACAACTTTAAAAATGCATGGTGGATGAAAATCTTTAACTACATAACTCCTAAATCAGTTATTTGCAGAAAAAGTGTCTCTAGTGCAAGTACTTCAAGTGCTGGAAGCGATTTTTTTAATAATCCAACCACTTTGGAGGAGTAATTCATAAACCATCTACTAGTACTAGTAAAAACACTTCGACCTACATAGACCAAGTAAATGCTTCAAAAGAAACAGGGCAAGAAATATCCCATACAGGATTTTCTAATTTTACTATAAAAAATGTTTACAATAAATAAAATTAATTTCGTCAAAGGACAAACTTTAATTTAGCGGCAGTAAAAATGATTTCACACCAATGTTGTCTAACCAATAATTATAGGCTTGTATTTTGCTGTTTTAATTTAAACTATTTCCGAAAATTTTTCATCCTCCTTGAGATAACCTGCACGTGATTACACTGGAAACTTTTTGACGTTTAAAAATAGATTGACATTTTGTTTAAGAGAACTAGATAGAATACTAAATAATACAACGCTTTTGAAGATGAATAATTGTAAATGGATAAGTTAATCTGCTCCTATACATATAATGCAGACATTGAATATCAGTTTAAACTTGCAAATAAACATTAGTATAATCGCGTCAAGAATTCAGACGTCTTACGTCATGGCTGACGTTACACATTTGTTTTTATTGTCAACGTAATTTTCGATATTTGGTCGCGTTAAAAACAATCATTTTTTGCAAATTAGTGCATATATAATGCAAACTTTTAGTGTATTATATAGTTTTATTACTATCAGTTGCAGTTTATTAAATATTTTAATGAAAATATAATGAATTCTTCATTTGTTCGTATGACGTAAGTCGTCTGAATTCGTGTCGCGAGTATATGAGTTACTTTATTTGCTCAAATTTCAATGTCCTCATGGTACGACTTAAGTTGATTTTGATAATAATAATAATAAACGACTTTATTGCAAATTATAATTAAATTACAATTTGTTTTCCAACTTCTTCCTTCGAAGGCGAATATGATTTTTTTATGAAGTACCTACTTCTCTACACCCTTTCATGCTTGACATGATCTTTCCGGACATCCTATATATATATTTTTCCAATTTCAGTACTTCTAAAATCAACTAATCATATGAAAGCAATTTGTTTCAGGTAATGCTGTTCCGAATTAGAACCTGGACTATCTTATCTAATTCGCTTTCCCCTGTTCAGAAAATGCCCTTTGCCACAGTAATCTTATAAGTATAACCAGCCTTTTTACGAATTTCGCTGATGTCGGCAAAAGTCGTAAAGTAACATACAACGGTTTAGCTTTTATAGTGTCTCAATAAACACTTTTTATTATTAGCAGCAAACAGTTCCATCCTTAATAAACTTTCTGCAGTGTTCTCTGTTAAATTTCTACGACATGAAAATAGTTAAATATATTTTAAAAGTAAAAGTTGTATATATTATGTGTTAAATAAAAATTAGTATTTAGTAAAAATATTTGATATTAACAGGTGGCTATAAAATGCGGGCCAATGAAAGCTTGCCAACTAAGTTTTCTTTGTTTTAATGCAAATATCAAAAAATGTCTCGATTCTGTAAACTTTTGTTGTGAGGGGTACATATTTTATAGATACTACTTATTCCTCAAATGTCTACCCTATTGAAGACCTTCACCTTTAAAGACCTAAATGTATTTTATTACTTATATATTTTTATGATTACGTTTTTTTTAACATAGAGAAGTTAACAGGTAACGTGCCGTTATTGATTCGACAATAATTCCGCCAACAGATATTTTTGGAGATTCCACTGATAATTCATTTTTTACCTGAATATTTAACTGGATATATATATTCGGATTTATTTCAAAATGCCATAAATCCCGCTTTAACTGACATACTATTAGTAATTTTTCAGCTAGATGAAGTTTGTCTTTATCGCGACATTGTGATGCCTGTGAAATAATTTTTAAACGAAGTATTTTAAGAATGGATTGATCCGATGGACTGTTTTGTTCTGTTTCAAAGGCAAAAATTTATACCACACATGGAGATGGTGGTGGGCTAGGTTATAAAATCAAATTAATAGTGATATGTGAATTTCATAATATATTACATATTATTTTTCATTTCTGAAGAACTGATTATCCAAAACTAAACAACTCTATTATATTAAACAGATAAATGTGTACCCTACATGTAAGTGTCTACATCTAGCCATTCGGCGATTAAGATATTTGTAAGCAAAATTTTAAGAAACAATTACTCTGCGAGATAATGCCTCGGCCACCATTGATTTACAAGTAAAAATCTTACAGCAAAGAGCCACGGTTAGTCGTCAGCTTACACCGGTTTTGAGTAAACCGGTATATATCTGGTGGCACCACTGACGACGGTCATAAATACTTAGAAATATCGTGATCGCCAAATGATGACATACATCAGGTTTTCATTGTCCCACTGAATACAAGGCTACTTCCCGCATTGTGCCTACGCCCAGCAATAGTAGCCAATGCCTGCTAGATGTAGACACATACATATCGCGTGTTCTTGTCTTTATGCCTGCCACGATAGAGATCTAAGGAACAGGGTTATTCGTCGGTGGCCTCACTTATGGCTTTTTGATGAGAGCGAACAATGTAGAAACCGATATATATCTGGTAATTTCATTGACAAGTAACTATGGTTGTTTTTGTAGTTATTTCAGGTATAATTTAGTGCTGGTCGGTGCATTAGCCCATTGCTTAATTGAATACCCTTAAAACGATGTAACGGATGGTTGGGTTGAGCGTTCTAGAAAGATTAACAGATCCTTACATAGTACCTACGGTTTTACCAGGCGTGGACTCAGAAATGCCGTAGAAATATTGGGGTCAGTATGCGTACAATATA
This sequence comes from Monochamus saltuarius, assembly GCA_025584915.1. Lineage (NCBI taxonomy): Eukaryota > Metazoa > Arthropoda > Insecta > Coleoptera > Cerambycidae > Monochamus > Monochamus saltuarius. The sequence goes on along the minus strand of CM046721.1, from coordinate 73,071,064 downwards.
TCGCCGAATATGAAATTTTGTCTTCTAGTCTTATCGTCCACATTGGGTGCTGCCTCACTCGTCAACATCGAGCTAACCGCTTACAATGGTGTAGAGGAATGATTCAGTGGGACCAAGACTGGATTCAGATGATCTTTAGTGACGAGCCCCGGTTCTACCTAGGGATGCACAATGATCGTAAAAGAGTGAGAAGGCAACGTGGTGCAAGACGGAAGATCCACATTTTGACAGAGAGCCTCAGTGGAAGCCGTTAGGTGTGGGGTGTTATCGTCTATGACAGCAGATCGCCACTAGTTTTCATTAGAAGCAACATGACAGTCTAACGCTACATCCAGTAACTGGTGCAGCCATATGTCATGTCACTTCTTCTCCACGCTCTGTGGTTCCTCTACGATGGCTGGTGCCTTTCACTCTATATCCACGGCTTTCTTTCCATGCATGTCTGATAACTAAGGTACATTTCTAGTACGTTTCCACTAAGGCCCACTACAGACTATGCGTGTATTCGCTATTGTTGATGCGCTACATGCAAGGAATTCGCGAATAATGTGTAGGGTATTGTTCGTTGATAATCCATTCATAAAAACTCTACAGACGATGCACGAATTCGTTACACACCATGCATCGCGCATCGCGAATCGCGAATTCACGCATAGTCTGTAGCGGGCCTAACGTACGGTCAGGCGGGGAGGCAACGCTACGTTGTCGCGCGGCTAGGAATAACATAACCGGAATAGGCAGCGCATCAGATATATGTCTTTTTATTCTTTCTTTAACGACAAGATTTTTGCTGTGTCTTAAGGAAATAAATACCTACATAGTATGTCAAAATTAAATGCTAACAAACAACTTCTTTTGCTTGTTCACCATACTAGGAGGTTCCGAAGAGTCAAATAAAATAAATTTCAAGATAGTCGAGTTGAAGCATAATTAAAATATATTCGCAATAATTACTTAACTTAAACAAACAACTTAACAACAAACTGCATTATCATTAGATAAATCACTACAAATAGTAGATTACATACAAACAGCCTTAGGTGACGAGAAAAGTGTTTGCCTCAGAGACAAATTTGACAATGTGTTAAGAAAACATCCAGATTAAGACACCTCCATAGCAATAGCCCTTCCACGGATTCATTATCTACTTTTACGTACTTCAAATATGTACGTATAACGTCATTAGATGGCGTACATTCGTTTTTGTTATATAAAAATATTGTTTCTCCATTGCGGACATTGCATAAATAATCTACTGTGAGACATATGTAATGTTCCAAATATTTGCCAGAGCTCAACCAGATTTGTAATATGGAAGCATTCCACAATATTATAAAATTATTTATTATTAACGCACTAGGTAATCTACGCGCGGACGCCCCTGTTTTCAAACTGAAATGTCGTACCTTATTGAGAACACCGTGCTAGGGTACGTAAAGATCTGCTAGTCTTTCAAGAAATTTTTCTCATTGACAAATCTGCTTCGCGCAACCCAAAAATCCGCCCCCTCTCCAAGTCACTAAGCTGAAAAATCTGCCCAACCTTACTTTAGGCATAATCAGTCGTAAAAAAATGTTTTTTGCAATAAGCTTCACGACACAAATGTGAGCGGACATTTTTAAAACAGAATATTACGTTATCAAAGTATGACCTATGCAAACTCCAAAAAAAAAAACAACAAATAAACCTAAAAATTTTGTCATCTTTTACTTTTGCCGAGAAAAGTAAACGTATGCAAACAATTATTTAAAAAAATAATATTTAATGGGTGTATGATCTTTATTTGTCACGTAGTATATTTCATGTAAATGTACCTTCAATTTTTCTCTTGATTGATGTGCCCTTTCACAATACAAATACACATATTGTGTTAGTAATATGATAAAAAAAATGTATAATCGCGGCTTTCAACGTTCAACTATACTCGTTTTCATATCACAGCCCAGAATGCTGTAAAATATTTCATATTTACAAGGACAGTAAAGGTATGTGAAGAATACAACAGTAGATCAAAAGTAAGAATACTAATAAATAACAATTCAGATACTACATTCCTTTTTTGCAGATGTTAAGAACTTATATTGCCATATAGCAAAAAATTGCCACTGTATAAAAGCAAACACGTCACATATTCATATATAACACAGGCTGTGGGTATCTAACACCCCTATAAATTTAAAGTAAATCAAATTCCGATACGAAAATGAAAATCTAATCCCAAGAAGAAGTGTGTTCTCACCTAGGCAATTTATGATCTTGGTAGCGACGAAATAGAATTTGTAGGGGACAGTGGACCATTTATCATCCTCGCTATCGTGCTCCCATCTATCAATACATTACGAAGATTTAAGTCTTCTCTGGATAGGAACAAAAGATGTGATGACACGTCTCACGTTACTTCAGTCAAATATGATTGGTTGGTGAGCATGTATGTAAGATCCTATCGGGGATAAATTCTCTGAAGTAAGCGTTCTAGATATATAATCGAAATACCTATAATCAGATTTTAACAGGGTCAGCAAATCGAACTCAAGGTCCTTACAAGATCATATTTCATAGTATATGTCCAAGGTACTTTTCTTTATATTATTCGATTAAAAACTCTTTAGAAATAAGGTACTCCTGATAGATATAATACAACCAGAGGCTTTTAAATAATATAAAATGTTTGTTTTAAGAATAATGTGGCATTTTAAAGCATTTTCAATTAAATAATTAAGTTTCAAATGATTATTATTGCCATTTATGCATGAGTGGTTTAGAAAAAGTTCCTAGTTTATTTGCAAAACTACACTGCATTCAACAGTGTCCAAGATCTACATGGTCAAGAAGTTAAGAAATCAAAATTCACTGAAGACAAGATAATTATTTAGTGAAATATATGCTTTTCAAATTCAAATTTATTCTGTGAACTGTATTTTAGTTGAATAACAATACTTATATATTTTTCAAGCTTTATGAACAAAATGTTTATACAGGGTCTAACTTTGGGATATGAGCATTGAACATACAAAAATAATAGGGCTCTTTCCTATGCCACTACTTATTCCTTATACAGGGCGTTTTTACAATATTTCATTTAGCTATTAAAAATAAATATATTTTTTTCAAATGCAATCATAATAAATAGTCAATATTTTTCAGCAGTGGCGTAAGTATGGGGTCTTATTCATTCTAAAACTTCATAAACTTCTACAGCAATGATTATGAGAACATTATTTTTTCAGTAAGTATAAATATTAAAATTTTACTATATTTTCTGAAAAAAATGCTCTTGAGGAAAGTCACTGATCAGCTTTGTTTTTGAGATTAACTTTCTCTAATCAGAGTTTGTTAATAATTTAAATGGTGCTTAAAGTGATATCCATTTTTGGACACGCATAATTCGCAAAAGCACACTTCAATATATTCTAGGCAAAGTTTTATCCCTCTGAGATAGCAACCTGAATTTGTTTTACCGTCAGAAGCTGATTCTTAAAACACCATCCATGAATTGCTCAACGAATCGCATATTTTGTGTTGTCATCAACCTTTATCTCTTTCATTCCACACGTTTCCACCATGTTCGGTTTCGCAGTAGTCTGTTCTTAAAGTGATATCCATTTGTATCAATGTAACCACCTCGACCAATCCATCTTTCCTTGTAGATCGTATTTAACCAACTTATAATTTTAACATGTTTTAATGCAACACACAAACAAACATACTAATTTGACAAACTTAGAAATAAGCTTAATCCTACAATTTTTGTAAGATCTTTGTATTCCAATAAAATAACCCTTATTAGAAAAAGTAAAAATATCTGAAAAAGCAAGAGCATTTTTTTTCTAGAAAATAGAATAAAATTTCAATATTTGCACTGAAAAGAATTCTTTGGCGTAGAAGTTTAGGGGGTTGAAGGGTGAACACAACTCCATAGCTGCGCACTGGCTTTAGTTCGAAGAAGTTATTTACAACATAATATTAAAAAATTTTATTATTACTGCATATCAAGTTTAATTGAAAAATATATATTTGTATAGCAGATAATAAAAAAATAAAATATATATTTTTTTAAAGTTGAACGCCTGTATCTAGAAAACAGTATGTCATAGGGAAAAATTTGGGAAAGATCCCTATTATTCTCTCATGCTCTATATTTTCCTAGAGTTAAGAATGAATAAACGGAAACACCCTGTATTAAGATATCTATAATGTCTATTATATTTATAGCCTTCATCAGTAGAAGTGTTGATGTATCCAAGGGCTCTTTATTTATCCATGCTTCGTTCGTACATGTTCTTCGATTTAGATTTTGACCTTCTAATATTTGTCTTAAATAGTTTTTCCGCCATATTACTAGTGGCATATTCTTTCCATTACATTTTAAAACGAATATTCATGGCATGCATAATTTGCAAAAGCATCCTTCTAATTTTAAAATACCATCTATGAATAATTGATCCTTGAATCGCATATTTTGTGTCGTCATCAACCTCTATTTCCTTTCGCGTATTTCCACTATTTTCCACTTTGTTATTGCTATTGTTCTTCTTTGCCACTCTTTACTGCAGATGTACTCGTACACTACTTACAAACATTCTTGTTAATGAACTACACATTTCACCCGCATCATTTACATTCATATTTTGATCTTGTGTCCTAATCTCATCATACACGTTTTTTATAATCCGATTTTCCTCACTTGTTAGATTAGGACGTTTACGATTTTGAAAACACACTGTAGAGCTTGAATTATTCTCAAAATGAATAATCAATTAATTATAATCACGATTTAATAAGCAGTTATACGTAGTGTCCGGTAAAATGTGGGAAATTTCTCGGAAGCAGATAGAACATGAAGTACTTAATATAATTTAATAAAAATTGAATGTGATGGACGGATATTAAATTTTTATTAAATTAAATTAAATACTTTAAAAGTTATTTATGAAAAACTGACGGAAAAAAAAATATAGGAACTCATCTTATTTTGTCATGTTCTACCTGCACCCGAGAGATTTCCTACATTTTCTGAGACACTCTGTATACACGGACTTTTCCCGCGCCTGTGTTACTGGCAGTCGTTCAGCTGGAATAGCTAGACAATAGTTAACTCACCTAACTGACGTTACAGCATCATTACCAATAGAAACCGAGCATTCTGAGATGCGTATTTGCTGTAGTGGAAGGGGTATAATCTAGTAGACTTTGCAAGGTATACGGAACACACAATTGTATACGAAGAATTTACGAACGGCTCGTATTTCTCTTTGTGTTAACTGTTATAAATTATGAACGGGTTTATAGAAAGTTACTCCTAGCTATCTAAAACGGCATACAGATGCACGTGACTACAGTTTCACGGTTCCTGGTGTTTTGATATTTGCTATTTCGGTTATTTAAATGTAAATGTTGTTAGTCGGAATGTGTACCTTCTTGTGGGAAGACGCAAAAGGACCTTTTTCCGCAACTGGTGCTGTCGCCGCCTTCACCTGTCGGCGGCAGAAAAGAGAAAGCACACACTCGTACCGGAAAAATAAATAATGCCGTACAGATTGCCATCTACTAGACTATTTCACGCTGTGAAATTGTATGATATTGAATAGGATATGAGACATATTTTATATTTTGGAATTTTATGTTGTTGATGTGAAAGGGAATGTCGGCGAAATGCGCCTAAAAGTGATTTTCATGATTATAAATAACGAATTAGAGCAAAGTCGGAATAGATCCGCGGAATACTGCCTTTTCGTCAAAATGGAATATAGTAAATATTTATTTGAGTCATTTTTATTTTCTAAAACAGTAAGTCCAACAATTGGTAATTATAAGGTACGTGGCACAGCAAAACCAGAGAGTTAGATAGTTGAATCGTTTGATAGTGGATCGGTCAGTGGTCGCGCGGTTTAAGGCGTCAGTAGGTACTTAAATCGAGGTGGCTCGATCGCAGTGGGTTCGAACCCCGTAGCCGGTAGACCGTATATAAGCTATATTCGTGGAGAGATTGGCACCCTCTCTGCGGGTATGGTAGGGTGGAAGAATGATGGCTTGGGTCAATGTAAGAGATTGATACCGGTTGACATTTGACTACCCCCCTAATTAATGAGGCTTTCCAGGTTTCCCTCATTCCTGCACTGAATGGTGGTTAGGGCCTACCAACGTAAGTCGTTCCTGGGCGCAAATGCGGCCTGCTTAATAATAATATGTCTCCCCCTCTCCCACACAAGTCTTCTACTTCTGGGCTAATCCTCGTGATTAGAATGAGAGATAGAAATATTATTAATTAAATCAAACAGAATTAAAAGCAAAATTGTAGATATATAGAATGTACATACCAGCGACAGATTGCTCTCGTCAAAACATACAAAAACAGAGCAATATCGTTTTCCTAAGACGGTTTCTAAGTAAATTCACATAACATAAGTACTTAGTACTAGAAATAAAGTTTCTTTTAAATTCAAAATTGATAAATGTGTCCATTTTAAAAACAATTCAATTCAGTTCTGTCAATTCACAATCCTTTATTTAATAGTGATGACCGCTTTCGAGGTCAAATTTTACACCTCATCTTCAGGTCATATAATTTTTTATTATAAAGGAAAACTATTAATTTTAAGAAAATTCTGTTAATTTTTAACCATAAAAAATACTAATAATTTTAAGAAACCATTGAAATTTAGAAAACTTTTATTTTTAAAGAGCAATAGAATCTTTTTAATTTTCTATTTTTGTATGAAGGCTAATAGCATATTAAACAAGTTTAAACCATTAATACTCACATATCACAATTACAAGTGTTAATGAATTCAACGCAAATTAACATCCATACCAGAATGCATTTACTACTTACCTAATTATCAGTCTAAAATCGGTGAAAACCAAATTTAGATTAATATAAACTGCAGACCAAATGCATCAATGTTACAACGTGAGAACTTTAAATCTAAAATTTTTCAGCACAAATGAGTGTAGCTCAGAACTTTTTATAAAATTTTTATAACTATTTTAAAGATGTCGTGACTGCTTGGAAATGAACGGAGGGCACTTTGAACATCTTCTGTAACTTTGGTTTTTTGTTTGTTAAAAGCTTCCTTTGTCGGTGTATTCCTAATAAAATAAAATGTTTGAAAAACGAATAGTGGTCCATATCTCCGCAAGCGTTACTTTGCGGACCCATGTTTATCAAGACTTTTCTGCTTATTTTGGTTCATACTATTACCTCCGGAAATATTTTCAACTCTTTTTTTAACACTCTGTATATCTCGGAAACGGTTGCTTTTGCCGCAAAGTACCTATTACAGAAAAGTTACATGATTTCATGTAAAATATAAATATCCATTCAAATACAGTGTTCTATTTTAAAAAAATTAACTTTGGTCTGCCCTCCGAAATTAATTCACCCTGTATAAGTCAAATTATTTGGTAAATGTCCATTTCTTGCCCCTCACCTAAACCTACTTTGAAATTTTTTGCCTTAAATTATATTTTACCGATAAATCAACTTTACCATAGCGTTGACTCATTGTCAACAACATACACACGCAGACTGCTTTATTACAAAAAGAGAGGTAGAACTAGAACATAATTAAAAATATAGAATATGCTATGTAATGTTCTCGCACTAAAAACTAAAGGAGAATTGATTAACGTTAATTTAACTTAGAATTAGTACTTTTTCTATGTATTAAGAAAACTCTTAAAATATTGTTTCCAGAGGTTCCAAATAAGTTTGAATAATTTTTATTAGTTCTACTTCTACCGCTTTCAGCTTGAGCATTAAAATATCCCTTTCGTAGACTCCCTCTATAGTACAAATAAGTAAATAATCCTACGTTGTAAAATAACATTAACGCCAAGGAAATGTAACTGTTGTATATCCATTATTCTATTGTCATGCAGACAAAGAGAACAAATTATATTTATTCCAATTTGTATGCTCATTACTTCTGGAATTTAATTAAAGAATGTTTACCTTAAACAAGTGTAAGCATTTAGAGTGAAAAACAATGAGTGACTTATAAACCTAGTTAAATACTATCATAAGTCACTACCAAATAAGTCTTATCGGATTAATTATAACCGTTTATAGCTCACTTTCCTTATAAAGAAGTTTTAATTAGATAATAAATACTTTGAATCACTGTAAAGACGTAAAACATTTATAATCTTGTTTATTTTCCCCTTGTGTTTCTAACAATGTCTGCAAAAAATATTAAGAGTCAACTAATGCAGTAACAATTAACTAACGCAAAATACCTTTGTTGTTATTCATTCTAATTGAATATTAAACAAGTTGCATAGTAAATTACTACCCACATAAGCATAAGTCGATATTACGTTATAAATGTTGTGCTTGTTTAAATATGTAAACAAGATAATGCTGCACTTAACAATAAAGTAAAATATGTACACGTACAAAATCTTGTTCGTAGTTATTATCTTCCTTTTATTTTCTGTCTTTTACGTGTCTGTTTCAACAAAAACTGGTTACGTAGTAAGTAACTTAGGTAGGTACTGTGACATTCCTTATGTTATTGATATTTAGATGATTTTTTAATTCTTTTTTATTTATTGAGGAAACTTTTTTTTCTTATTAAATGTATAGCCAACTATGAAAATTAAAAAAATGCTATTTCATATTAAATAAGTGCATAGTTCATGATTGTTGGAAGATATTCAAAATAAGAACAATTAAGAAATTTAATATAAATGTGTAGGATTTAAAATTACAGCCTCATAACAATTTTCTCAAATATAGTAAGGACCGATTAATATAATTTGCAACAACCGGATGATTTTAATTAAAGGTCGATTAACATCAACAAATGGCTGTAACTTTGCTCAGTATATCTGAAACTCAGAATAATAGATGTTAAGTTGGTGTAGTGATTCATAATTTCACTATCGGGTGAATCTTGATAAATAAGCTGTGATCTTCTGGATTAAATGATAATCTTTGCTCCACTGATAATAGTCATTTTAATACTGTCTCAAAGAATACGCAATATTAGCACTGAAACAATAAAAAAATTCAACCAAACCAGATCTTGTGCCTAGTTATTTACGCTTTGTTTTATCTACTATATCTTTTATTTAATATTGTGAAATTATCTAAATTTCCATTCTTTACGGAGTGGATTTAGTGTATGTCCGATTTTGAAATCAAGAGGCCTTTCCCATCTAGCAAATTATAGTTCTATAATTATTCCGTAAATAATTTATTTTCAATAAATCAACATTGTTTCATATCCCATAGACCCGCTAATCTGTTTTACACAAGTAGGTACTGTGGCTAATCTTGGTCAGGTGTACATACATGGTTTACATTGACTTTTCTAAGATAAAATACCATTCAGCGTTACTATACTAATCTCATTTGGTTTCCATGACGAATTATTAATTTTTATTGCTACATACATAATAGAATGCAATGTTACAACAAATGGTTTCAAATCCAAGACCTACAACAAGATTTACTCTCATTTCAAATTTGGCTCCATTACCCTTTATTTTATTTATTAATAATCTTGATAGTTCGTTCAATTCAAAAATTTTTATATGCCGATCACATTAACATTTATGTTTGCTATGTTATTTGTTCAATGAGTCCCATAAGTGAAGCTTAATAACTTGTAGCTTAATATTTTGTGTCAGAACTTTCTGACTATAATGAGTTTCATTTTTACAGTTGCTTATCATTAGATAGTTACTGATGACTATATTAAACGTTTTGAATGTACCAGAGTAACTTCTTATCAGGTCAACAGTTGCCAGTGTACCTACCTCTACATTAATGAAACAAATTTATTACATATAACGTTACCAATTTCTGAAATAATATTTCACTGATGAAAATGGGTGGAAATTTCCATGTTATGTTATGCTCTTTTTACATAACATTAACGGAAAAATTTTAATTTACATCATATATAAGGAATAATTAAGTTTATGTGTTTTTTCGTAATAAAATTAGGACGTTTCAGAAATAGTGTGGTATTACAATGAACTACAGTAAAACTATTCACCTTTACTAAATTTATTATGATATTTTACAAAGGTTTGTTACGTGTGCACTTGCAGCTTGTGCCAATTTAAATATTATACAATTCATAAATATTATAGAAACTAAAACGGTACGTTGTTCAGACTGATGCTTGCATCAAAATTACGCCATGGCATGCGTCTTACCATACAACATTCATCTCAAACAACATATTTATCTTTATCTTTAAAAATAGTAATTGCTTACAACAGATATTAACGCTAGTTGTAGTTACGTTAATTATAAATCTACTATAACTAAAATTCGAGCAAAAAATATTTATTTCCACACAGATATACGTATATCTACAAATATTTTTTGCAATAACCAAGGATAATTATGTACTATTTTTAGCGAAAATATTCAACATAATAATGCGAATGAAATACCTACATTGCAGTACATTTTTAGATTATGGGTGAACAATGAACTCCTACAAAGAAGGATGGATAATTAGCATTTACAGAATGGATGAACAAATTCTACTAAAAAATCTCCCTACACGGAAGTTATTACTGTTACTGACAAGGCCTTCTTAACTATTTATAAATAAAAATGTGACTCGCATAGTGTATTTATTATTGAATTCTAATAACAAACTCTACTTTATTTCTAATAAATTGTTGGTAAGAGATATCATGCATATTATATTGACTAGCTAAAACCTCTACTTTTGTATGTTTTAACAGACAGAGACTTTTTTCCATGACATTAGAAGTAAAAAATTGCCTCTCTTTTCTCCTTCATCTGTAAATACTCTCCATATGGCTAAAAAAATAATATAATACATTTTTAAATTGGCTTCTGTTACACTCATTCAGGTTAAATAAAATGTAAATATTTGAACTGATTGATGAACTCTTGGGAATGTACATTTTGTTAACATGTACTATTGTTCAATTTCTTACATATTGATATTCGGTCATACAGGGTTAACTATGACTAAGTACAAAAATTTTAACCACGTGCTCAGAGAGCCCTAAATGACAATAAAAAAGTTATTCCAGAATTTTAGCTCGATATTTAAAAAATGGGGCAAAACCCTTTTTTCCTACGGGAAGTCGGCGCCTATGATGAGTATCGACTGAGATGGCTTATGGCTTAGATCCATAGTTGACTTTACGTCTGTCAACAACTACCATGCGGTCGTTTGCAGTGTTTCTAAATGCAGAAACGACAAAAATTAACAATCTTATTAGTAATAATACCTGATAGGTAGATACCAGTTAATCCAGTTAGCTCCGGTATTTTATATTCGTTTTTCATTATTTGGTTACAAACTGGTAAAACTACATTTTCACTCACTACCGATAAACACACTTCCAGTAGGTACAATTCTTATGTATTATAACAAAATCGAAGAAAGGGATGAGTAGATAAGTTCTAATAGATAACAGAAAACGTTTAACACCCGCTGTAGTCTTGTCCCATAACATAGAAAAACAAACCGGTGAACTATATTGTGGGAAAATATCTGTACCCAACACATATTTCTTTATTTATTAACTATAAAACGTTTAAAATTAAAATAAGGCACTAAAAACTGAAGAAGAACACAAAACTACAACGTAAATACAGGAATTAAATTATAACATGATAGCGAACCGAGTGTGGCCGACTGTTGCATGGCGGTTGCTTGCTGGGTGCATACTCTGATTCTCGCATTGGCGGCGTTAAATAAGGATTTAATATAATATCGAAAAAAATTTTTTTTTGCTTTATAAATAAGTTTGGAAATATTTTGAAAGGAAATTCTGTTAATTTTTATTTTTTTCTATCCCCTTTCAAAATATATGTACTTAGTCATAGTTAACCCTGTATATGTGAAATAATATGTTATTGAGTTGTAAAGGTCAGTATAATATATATAAAATATAAGAAAATTTAAATTATGTACTCAGTAAAATTACATATTTATATTTTACAATTCTCATCTAAAAATTATAAATCAATACAAATTATCGTGACAGAAATTTACAACGGAATTTAGCATAATAGTTGTAAAATCACCGTACATGATATGCAATTTTATCCATGTTAATTTTAGTAATATTGCAGTGTACTTAATTCATTTTCAAAATTCTTATGTAATTTTACATAACTTTACGCTGGTCACAAATTGCCAACGTGAAGTTACGTGAAATTACAGGCAAGTATTTATCCGTGCAGATCATTAAAAACAATTCATGCGCATGTTATTTATTGGTTAAACTTTAATAAATTTTGAATAAATTTTATCCTCAAGAAAAATCACACCTTTACGGTATTTCCTTCATCAAAACAATAAAAGGAATAGCCTTTGAAAAACTGTGGATCGTATCATATATTAGAATTTATTAGAAGGAAAAATAATCCGTGTGAAGTCGAAATGGCCAACTTGTTGAGTAAAACGAATAATGTGAAATAATACGATCGACGTTTCCCCTGCTTAGCGGACAGAAATGGGTAAGTGGTCAGCTGCAAAGGATAAGGTGGGTTTAGAGTGACTTTGCGTGATTACTGCTGGCCTAGAAAAGAGGATTTTAATGTTACGTAAACCGCAGTTTGAACAATAATAAATGAATTCAATTATCCACTGAGCACAGAAAAAATGTTTAGAATTTTTTATAAGCGACTTTCTATCAACTGATCCATTTCTGTCATAGAAATACAATTAAGTAAAAAATGATAAATAAGTTAACAATTAATTAATTTTATATACAGGGTGATACGGGGTAATGAACGGGTCATAGAATCACTGTAGGTTTTAGACTTCAAAATAATAGGATTTAATCAAACAGTCTGTAGTAAAATGTTGCTGGTTTGAGATGTGCAAAGTGTTAAAATTTGATTATAAATTTCAAATTTTCTTTAGTAATAATGACGTAACTTAAGCCAGGTAATTCTTGATAGAAAGAAATCCGAATTTGAACTTAATTGTTTTATGTCTTGTAGATACATACTTGTGAAATAGTTACCTTCCATGGTAATACTTTTATGTCAAGGGCTCTCTAGATTATAAATAAATAATTTCTGATAATAAATCTTATCTACTCCTATTAATTTATATATTAATTATTCAACTGCTTTTGAGCAATTAATAGTATCAATAAACAAATAGCGTGAGTTTTTATAACTCACGCTGGGCTTTTACAATGATAATTAGGTATGTAAAGTGTATACGCAGTAAATTCTTGGAAATTTTTAAGCCGATAAATACGTTCCATTGGTGTAAAATGGAAATAATTTTTAACAAGTGGAAAAGAATGAATAATTAAAAGATTTTAATATTATTAAATTGCCAACGCCTCTCAGTAGGCGGAACTGTCAATTATGATCATTGACGGGACTAATGTAATTTGATATTTTAACAAAATAATTTTGACGTTTTCAAATCAATTTCTAATAATAGTCCTAAAAAAGACGTTATAGTCGTAGATAAAGTATAGTATTCAACTTGCGGTAATGGTCATAACTCACGCAGATGAAGTTTGTAATTCATCAAGTCATCAAGCTGCATTACCGCTCGTTAAATAATATACTACTAACTTGCTAATATTATTTAGGCACTGACCCAGGAAGGCTTTGCTTTATCAAACGGATACTAATGACAGCAAAAAAACAAAGTAGCTTGTTTTTAGTTGTCAAAATATCAATAATTTTAGGTAAATATATTTTTGACTACAGTTTGCCGAGATACAATGAATTTACATATTTTAAAATGATAGAGGTTTATCGATATTAAACAGATATAACTTTTTCCCTCAAAAATAACCGGCCTGTCAAATTATTTACTCAAAATGCGTTACATAAAAATATTACAAAGAAAGACAAATAGGTATACTACAGAGCGTAAAATTAAGAAGTAATATTTTTGTATAAGATTGTTCATAAAATTTTGGACTCTCCAAATTTGTTAAATAATGTTCAATTAAAAATACCATGATTCCACAAGAAGTAATAACGTTTTCAACTAACCTACTGCATACCAATATTTTTGTAGCGTCCTTTTTGTATCAAATTAAGGTAGATCAAGGTACCTAAAGTAAAATAGAGTTAGTGTAGATATTATTTGTTGTTCAATGCAAATTTTAAAAAATGCAATGTTTAGGTAGATCTGCTATATTAGTGATTTCGGATTTTGTTCATTTATTTGTAGTATAAAAACATTTTTTTGTTTATTTCATGTCTTTGTTTTTGTAAAGTATTTCATGTTCCACACACTGTAATTGGGCATTTGCCTGTTGGGAACGTGTTTTGAATAAATAAATAAATAAATGTAACCGATTTATTACAGAGCATTATTACGCTGCTTAAACACAAATTATAACTTTCGAACAATATGAAACATATTCACCTTAGATATTAGTCAAATTTAAGCTAGTACCTGCAAACATGTACCATAAATTAATTTAACCTTCTTATAATACAGGGTTATGCAATATATTTAGACTACCCTTTATTACCGTTGTTATTAGAGATACAAAATAAACTTTCGAATACAAATTGTAGGGCTGTAACTGAACTACTACACTAAGTTAATGGCGTGCAAAAGTTGAGAGATACAAAAAGCAAAAATATATTTTTTATTGGAATTCCCTGTGTATCGCTTTTATCTAACCTTTATTATATATCTAATATTAATCATAATAAAGGGTGGCCTAAATATAATAAATAACCCTGTACAACAGCACCCACCACTATGACATGTATATTTAATTTGATAGACGATTTAATTCGTATAACTTTAAGTGAATCATGCCACCCCTATGCTAAAGAGATTCCAGTTGATCCCTAAATCTTTCCAAGAGAAGTAAAGATTTGGAATATAACCTTAAAATTCTTAAAATCCCCCATAACACCTCCAAAGAGATTTCGTATATTCCTCATGATCGTCTTAAGTCACTGCCTACCTTCTAATCACATCGTAGAGAAACTGAAACTATAAAAAAATCTGTTCACATTAAATTGTGTCAAACATTCGCTTTGTTATCATAAAATAATTGTAATTCGTTAAAGGTTAAAATATTGCGGCAGATGTGACAAACTTTATTTAGGTAAATCTGAGTATCTGACTGACTACTGAGTGAGATTTAATTCATTTTGCGTGTGAGCGAGTAGCGTGTAAAAAACTGATAAAGTTGAAATCAAACTGCAAATTTTATTATATTACTACCTATAAGGGTATATCAGTAAATATAACAAATCAACTATAAAGGTATAACATTCGACTTACCTTGACCAGGGATGCAAGCTTTTCTTTCTTTTGGAACAATACACTCATCGAGAGTTATCGTATACAGGGTGATTCACCTGTCTGAAAAAATTTAATAATAGATATGTCAAAAAAAATGAGTTTTTGTAGATATAATCCTTATAGTTTCCGAGAAAAAAAACTATTGAAGGTTTAGTATTTTCAATAGCTGGACAACTGTAGTAGTCTGTAGTTTCATCGGCAGCCGATTCCGAATACTGAAATCTGACTGTGGCATTAACGTTTCTAAGACATTAATTTTTCAAGTGTCAAAAATGGCTTACGTATATAGCTCGGAGTTAATAGATATCGTTTTAATTTATGGCGAAGTAAGACAAAATGCTTGAACAGATTTTCGTCTGTATGCATATGTCTCCGGTAGACATGTGCTAACCCCAGCTACTGTGGTAGCAACGCAGGCGTGACACAAATAATTTGCAACCGAATTGTGAAGGAGACGGAGGTCCAGGGCGTCCGCGGCGTATTGCAGCAGCTGAGAAACATATTTTAGACATTGTTACAACAAATACAAGGAATGTTCCATTCAACAGCGTGACGTGTCATTCACAAGGTTTAATTATACCAATAACTTACGAGTTCAAAACGTATAAGAACCAAAAACATTTGCGTTAGTTCGTAGAAACTGGTTAAGACGGGTCCAAAAAGGTTTATACGTCAGGCGACAAAATTTTGAACGTGTTGTTCATTAAACAACAAATTAATTTTATTAATTCAATGTGCTAATATAAAATAGGTGTTTCGGTCCAGATCGAAAACTTTCTTGACCTTTAAAACAATCAGCTAATCGAGATTTCGTCAGGTTTTGCTGCGCATGCTTAAGAGAAAACCTTTGCAACTTAAGCGAAAACTTCTGGCCTTAAGAAAATTTAAGTTTTCTTATTTACTGCGGAAAAACAGTTTTTTTTTTAAATAAGGACAAATATATGCAGATTTTATTGATGACAAATCGATCACTGAACGAAAACAAAACTATCTACCATTTAAGTATATGCATATAAAAATATATTACAATGAAGAAAATTGAAATACCATTGCATAATTTACTGGTAGTCTCTAAGTTGTTCTTCGTTATTCACTATGGACTTATGATTCCATAAAAATCAATTTGGAGAATGTGGTTGGCAATTGACAGTTGCATCGTGATGTCTACTTACTCTAATTATTTTTAAATTTTATTGCAAATATTGAACCTTGATTGCATATGGATTTTCATTTGCACAACCGTGTTCATTGTGGATATTAGTTTGCATCTCTTCTTGTGGGATGGCGATCTTTGTTAAACAAAATATTGATGATTTACAAGCTTTACATATATTTCTCCTTAGCTGTTAATAAAACCGACACAAACTAAGACACAGTTCCAGATCATCGGGTGAGAAATCTTGACCAAAGTTATCTATATAGTATGGATTAGAAAGCCAGGCAAATTTCTTTAGCGCTACACCACGAAATCTCACACAGAGCTCTTCCTACTTTGGCATATTTGACCGTCAGATTTATCACAGACGTAATTAGTCATTTTTAAATGTAATTGTTTTGTTATAAAAACTATCCGTAATAGAACAAAACAGGTCTTAGACGACAAAAAAAAAACAACTTGAACGGCCCGAAAAAGGTGATCAGGGGCAAAATTAATTTTGACGCACTGACGTTTTAGCAGACATGAGTCGATCTTTGTCTAAACAGAGGCATACTTCGGACATCTCTCACTAAAAAAATCTTCGAGTTTCGGTGATGAGTTTTTTTTAGATACCTATATCATTTAGTTGTATATTGAAATAGCAACTGTTTCTGAAGTACTCTATTCATAACATCATTGGAAATGTTTATTTCCTTACATATTCGTATATTGCTTATCTTTTGGAGACACTTGATATAGCATATCGGTCATATCTGTATTACAAAACGGCTTGAGATTGAAAAGGTATTATTACAGTTGGTTAGTTATTCGTCTAACAAACTTAAATACAGCTCTATTCTTGTCTTACACACTACTCAGATTATAGTGAATCTTGAAACAAGCAGTAAATAGAAAATTTGTATTGGGGATGTAAAGCCCATCATTGATTTATCAAAACCTTGAAATTCGTACTATGAAATTTGTATATAATGCAAGAATCATGTCTCGCTCTCTCCCACTGAAGTAGAAAAAAGTATTGCGTTTTTTACATACGAAACAAAAAAGTAATGGCAGTGTAGCATCATTTATCTCTCTTTCTCTCTCTCTAGTATCTGGTAGGTCATGAATTGTTAAATTCCTCTGAGAGTGAAAAGTTGAGCCCTTAATTGCATAACACCTTCTCCATTTAGACGAGTTCCTTCCCCATGCCTTTCGTCTTAATGAAGGATTAGGACGTATTAATTGAAAGGAGAGGATAAGATTATATTTTCAAATTTATTCTAGTTCGGTCCATTATTTAACAACTTTACCTGAAGTAAAAATTTTGGGGCACACTTGATAATCTGCATGTTGCTTCACCTCCGATATAATAAGCGGCTGAAGTTTTAAGTGCTCAAAAATGTGTTTTCTCCTCCTAAGTAGGTACTAGATTTTGCATTTTTAATTTTAAACCGAAGGAATGTTTTTTTTAAGAAATTCCCGATGCCAATTCCAGTGTAGTACAGTTTGCGTTGAATAAGTTTATTAAAAATTACTGACTCGTTATTAAAAACTTTTTCATACAATCAACTGCTTAATTACTTCTTCTGATTCATTTTATAATACATAATTTATTTTATAATAAGATGTTTATAATATTAAACAGGGCAATCACTACGTTGTATTGAAATGGAATGGTTATTTGGAAATATACAGGGCTTCTAATATCGGAACGTACAAATCAATAATTTGCATTAAAAAAACTGAAATGATTATTAATCAAAACTGAAGGGCGCCCTTTTTATACACAAACTTCAACAAATTCATAGCTGTTTTTAGAGACAGTCAAAGAAGAATATAAGCAATTTAAAATGTTTCTTCACTATGTAAATTATACAAGTTTAGGTTTTTCTATTCATGAATGGTTGCATTCCATCCTATTTTGCCTTAGATTGCTTGCCTCCTTCTATGTTTTATATTTTTCTTCAAGATCTTCCCAATTAAGCTATGCCACGTCTATTTTGGCCCACCTCTCTTCTTTCTGCTCAGTATTTTTATTTTCACCACCTGTTATCTTTTCTGTATGAACTTTAGTATTGATTCGATTTAAAATTCTTCTCTTAATAACTCATTTATAACTCTGTTTCGTTTAGTCTTTCCTTCTAATCTGTCATAAATACTTCATTTGTATATTACTTGGTTGATTTATTTTTAATACTCATGATTTGCACCCATGTATCAATATTTGCTTATAAATTGTTCTACACAGCTTAATTTTTGTTGTTTTCGTTACTTTTCATTGTATTCTTATAGTTTCTCTTTGTGTACTCAATTTCCAAATTATGAGTTCTTGGTTAATCAATTACTGCACCTAGATGTTTGAACTGATTTACTTGTTCTACGTTCGTACCATCTATAACCCTAATTAAGTTTAGGTTTCTGCATTTTTTTTATAAAAAATAGCATGTATGGTCTTAATTATACTTGATTTGTCATTTATATGCAAATAGTTATATCCAAAAAGAGGAAGCAAATCCGTTTAAAGTATATGGGACAGGTGTAGGATGAATTTAGTCTATGTATACCTTCATTCCAAATTGATGTGGGAACAACACACTAATTATATATGTACAATAAAGTCCAAGTACTATGAAGTCTAGTAGGTAAAGTATCATGAAATACATTGAAAATCGCTTATCACAGTATTATGCAATCTAATATTGCATTATGCAATACTTGTGTAAGGGCACGCAACTTCTATTATGAATGTTTTCGCTCGCCAGAGAAGAGCTGTCAGGATTATAACTGGTTTTTGGGTCACAGGGATGAATGTAGAGATCAATTTATAAAATTTAATATACTAAAAGTGCCTTGTATTGTGTATAAATAATTAATAATAATCATTTCCATTGAGACGAGCTTTTTATGATATATTTTGTTGACGCATGTAAACACGTTTGTGGATTGACACAAACTTATAAATAAATACGTAGGCTGTGAACAAGGAAACCTCAACGTGACTTAAGAAAGACGTTCTACACCCTATTCATGAAAACCCGGGATGCAGTATCTGTGATATTATACCTGAAATAGGTTTTTCAAATACTATTGTGTTTGTAAATGATACTGCAGGAAACAACTACTCCGCGGACTAATGCCCCGACCGAATTACTCCTGCAGTATCTGTGTGAACAGCCAAGAACCCTTGTCGGATACACCACCAGACATAGACCTGTTTCGGGCTTGTTAGCCCTCATCAATATGCCATAGGTGAGATGACCGACAATTGAACTGGCTGTTCCTTCATATGTATGTTCACATATAAACTGAGTGCAAGTGAGATATAAGTGGTCTGCTTACTTCCTAAGAGGTTCGACTTACAGGAAGCGATCTATATTTCAGCAGGTACTTAACGCAGACCTCTCGGATTGGACGACGAGCCATTAAATCCGTAAATGACACTGCAGGAAACAACTACTCCGCGGACTAGTGCCCCGACCGGCATTGAATTCATTATTTACAGATTTAATGGGTGGTCGTCCAGGGCGAGAGGTCTGAGTTAAGTACCTGGTGCAATGTAGGTCGCTTCCTGTAAGTCGAGCCGCTTAGGCCGAGCAGGAAGTAAGCAGACCACATATATCTCACTATTTTGTTTACCTGTTATTAGTATTTGGTATGTAGATAGTTTATTTCTATTATCTTTTTAATTCATTTAAGTTCCAGTGATTCAATACTTCCTGATTTAAGAAAGTGTACTTTACATCAAATTTAAATATTTTCTGATTCTTTGATTTGACATTTTTTAATTCTGAACATGTAATCAATAAACAAAATCGTGGAACCCTTTGAGTAGCATTATGAATGTAATATCTTTCTTTGACGAAAATAAAACAACACGTACATTTTTTTTATGAACGTTTCGCACACGATTGAGAGTTTTATCAACCTTTGTCACTGTTAACTATTTATTAACTATTTTTCCTCGCCGTTTTTGAAAAGAAACAACCAACCATAAGAAATAATAAAGGTATTCATTAGAATGATTTACCATTTTAATAGTTGTATTGTAGTTGTGTTAACTATTTAATAACTATTATTCCTCACCATTTTTGAAACGAAACAACCAACCATAAGAAATAATAAAGGTATTCATTAGAATGATTTACCATTTTAATAGTTGTATTCCAATCAATCATAAAAAATAAAATCAGTGAAAAATATATTAACAGCGGGTCCGCCCCACACAGCTTAGCCCGAGAATAGTAAATGCAGATCGAAAAAACTTTAATTATGTTAGTAACAGCGACCAGTCATCTAGGTCAACGTAAAACAACTCGGAAAACTGCTACAGATCAAATTTTAAGAGCAGGTACCTACATTATTTTTCAAAACATAAACATTTAAATTCCATAATTGTGGTCAAACATTTTTATATTAGGTATCGTATACCTATCTAGATAAAAATGATAAAACCATCAAAATGTGCTTTTAATATAAAGCAAGTAAAAGCCACATAGATATAAAGTTTATCGCGCCGGAAAACGTAAATATCCTCATAATTTGATTGAGTATTGATCGGCTTTTATGATATTTAGATAGTATAATTAAGTAAAGTAGTGTGTCGGAAGATCGCGTTCAGAATTTATGTTATCCATTTGTCCCTCGCGCTCCTGTATCGTCGCCGTTATTCTATAAAACATTTTTACGACGCTGCGCTTCAACGAACAGAATAAATGACGCGCTCGTTATTTTACTTAAAATACACAGATTGACGTTTTCGCTTAGTATTGTTCCATCATTTCGTAAAGTACTTTCCTGATTTGAGTGTGTGATAAATCTTAATTGTTTCAACTATCTGCATTTGGAAAAAAGTATTGATTTAAAATAAATTACAAATGTTTTGCAACACAAGCATTGTTTTTAACGATACCTACATTAAAATACCAAAATTTTGTCAATATTTTCTATGATTCTATGCATGTGACATCATATTCACGTGCATCTTGCTTCCAAGCGACACCGCGTTACACCACCCCGCGCGTGATGAAAATCTAACAAGAGGGAATTTGCGCAATGTGCCCCCCGCTTTAACAATAGTTTAATCCCAGATAAAGTTTTTTTCTTTTAATGATTTGCGAGCATGAATGTCTTTATAGTAGGCGCTATAAAAACAAGTTATGAGAGGAGAAGCTTAGGAACAAATGACACAGGAAATAGTTCACACAGCACATTGTTAATGAAACAACATAAATTTTAACGACTTAAATGGATTAGGGTACTTAAATGTTTTCATCCTCAACTCACAATTTGAATTTGACCTTTTTCTGATATGAAATATTCCTTAAATTGATGGAATTGTCGAATGTAACGTAACGTGGCATCGCATGAGGTGGTAACAGTGTACACACAGAGTACTTAATAATGCTCGTATGTCACATCACGTCGGCTGGCGTGGCGTGACGTGGCATCAGAGCAATGTGCCCCCGGCTTAATACTAGCAATCAAATTGCGACTATTTCTAGAGAAATTTGCTCTCGCGTTTGCATTAGCTATGCATTTGCAGCACATTTGTTCTAGCAAGTTGCTTAGGTAAATTTTGTATAGGGATGGCAAACCCTTTACACTGTATTCTAATTAAAGCAAGTAATGCTATCCGGATGTACTAAAATATGTGTTGCCTAACAAACAAACAAAAAATCCAGTAAACAAACAAACATATAAACCAACAAAAGAATAAACAGACAAACAAACAAAGCAACAAACATACTAACAAACCAACAAGCAAATAATTAAATGTTTAATTTATTTGAGAGGCGCACCGCCAATTTTGTTTGGGTTAACGAAAGAACTGTACCTGATCTATCCACATAATATGAATGTCTACTAAACTGCCTGTTACTGTGCAACAAAATATTATCAATGAGCTCTGTCAATTATTACTACAATCAGTTCATAAAATTGATACAAGAACATATTCACCATGACAATTATTATTGAGGTTTACTACTATCCAAATAATACAATAATGTAGTCAAGATTTATATTCGATTATTGTTGTTAGCTACTATTCTGCATCTACAATATTTTAGAACTTGTTGCTTTTGGAAAATTATACTCAGAGCGTAAATAATAAAAATATTTAACATAATTTTTGAGCTACAATATTATAGCATACATCGGCTTTCTTTCTTTGTACGACTTCATTTATAGGAAATGTAGGAAAATTTATCAGAATAATAATCGCTAGAAAAATATTTAAAAATGTATTCTAAAAAGAACCAATGAAAGAATTGATTTTACATATTTATTTAAAGAATAGTAGGAACAAAATAATTTACCAGATTTTACTGTTAATATCTAGTGAAGTCCCTTTCGGCAGTATGGCGAAAATGCCTAAAAAAGGATCTAAATAATTTTAACTTGTTGAAAATAATAAGCTACAAACCTGCTATTTGAAAATGTTTTTCAATGGACTTCTTTTTTGGAAAATTAGTTGAATATTTTTACAGATAATCAATAAATAATATATACGCATTGATTCTATAGCACTAAAATCATTTTAACTATTTATGCGGACCAAAAAATATTGTATATCTATGTATGTTAAACTTACAAGAAATGCAGTGAATAGACATTTCAAAATAATGGTTTAAGGCACTCATGACCGGCCTATAGCATTTAGGCAATTGGATAATTTTCTGCAAAGTCACTACTAAACACGTCGACAGTGATGAGCGGCGAAAGGTTTGCTAACTTTAAGTGATGAGTTGCAAAGGCTACTATAGAACGTCTCAAAGCCACCGTTGTCTGAGGAAAGTTTCCACCCTAATAGTCTTAGAACCAATAGTAGCAACTGAAGCCAATATATGGGCAGAGTCAGGAGGTTACGAACGGATCTGACCCTACAAAGCTTAAACCGAGGACAACAGATCTTAGTCAAATGTTCCTAACTAAGGTAAAGTAATTATTTAGCTGACAGCGACTTATTACGAAAGTTACGGCATAAATCAAACGGTTTTCACCTCTCAATAAATGGAATTGAGCCTCACCGTGTAAAATAAATATAAAGTGACAATTTATACATAAAATTCTTTTACATAATATCACGATTTATATCCAGTATGTTTCTATAAATTGATCTTTATGATAAAAAATTGGTGTTTCACGTACTTAAAGACCAAGGGTCGCATATATTGCCATTTTATTGCAGACCTTTTATATGTGTGTTTTTTATTTGAAACCGAATTGGGATCAGCCACTGCATTTAAATGCGGGATGTTACTATTCTATTTCATACATTATTTTTGAAGTCCTCTAATACCAAGTACTTGAAAAACTAAAGGAGAAGGTAATTCAGTAACTGAATATACGAACAATTTATATATTATCATTAGATATTTTTACTTTACCATTTAAGTCACATGTAAATACGTTAGATATATTATCTTGCATATTTTTATTGTTTTACTATTTTTACTATTTAAGCAGCGAAGAAAAAAATTCAGTCGAATATACAGAGTGTCCTGTAAAGAGTGTTTCAAAATATAGCGATTTAACCCAACTTAGCTCAGGCCAAAAGTTCATGGTTGCCCAGGGTGCAAAGTTAAACAAATTTTGTTTTTTGCTAATATCTTTGAGATATTTGCTTCAATATTGGCCCTGGAGAGTTTCTTGAAATGACAAAAATTATATTGGGAGAAATTTTGTTCTATCTTCTATAAGGCGCTGTGTGCAGTCATGTGCTAATAATCGTCCAAACTTTTTGTAAATAAGACTGTGAAACGACGTGTGTAAATTTCGGACTTCTTCTAATAATGCTAGAAATATCATCATTAAAAAAGACATACATCATTCATTACTCTAAAGTCAGTTTATGAGAAAATCGCATTTTCATTTAAGAGTTGCATGTCAGAGAGGGCGTAATAATTATCAAGATGAGCTTGAATATCTGTCAAAATATGTGATTTTTAAAAGACGCCGTTCCTCTCCATTTTAATATGGAAGTGATAAATATCTTAGAAAATACATTTCCTCATAAATGGAAAAGGTAAGGCAGTGAGCATCCATGGCCTGCCGGTATCCCGGATTTAAGGCTCGCGTTTCAAATAATCATATCTAAATATGCACAAAAAAATACACACAGTAGGTAGTATTAATGTAGTACTAAAATATAATGCTGAAATTGAATCATTTTCTTTAACTTTTGAAGAAAAAATGTGCTAGAGAAAATAAAAAGCCGTGAATTTGTACCTTATCACTGTGTTCTATACACCGTGAAAAATACTTGATAATTTATATAAATTCAAGTGTTACTAGCTTTTTTAAAGAATTCTGCGGGATATGATAATGTTGTATATACAATTTTTTCAATGTGCAGTTGATATGTAAAATTAAGGTGATTTTATGAAAAATGTAACAGGTGAAAATGAGCTTTTTTTCTTATTCTAAAAGACTTGTCAACCTGAAAATTGTTTTATATTCCGGAGAAAGCTTGTATAATTGACATAGTGAAGAGATATTCGTTCTAACTTACTCAGATTTTTAGACTGTCTCAACAAACAGCTATGAAATTCGTTGAAAATTTGCCTATAAAACGGCGCCCTTAAATACAAACGAATTTTATTACTTATGAAAGATGTAATTTATTTTCCTAGCTTCATTAATACAGGAGAGCAACTCGTTCAAACAATTACAGTAGCTTCAAATTTAATCTGAAATAACAATCAGTCTTTTTTTACAGTGAGGAGACATTTTCTTGAAAGATATAGGAAATGTATTGCGATACATGGTTGACATTTCGAGCATCTACTTAAAAATTGACTTTATATTTTTTGGTGTACTGTCTTTTAATAAATGGATTAATTTAAATTGACTATGACTAATCTTAATCTTAACACTTTTTTCATAGCTTCGATTTTCTCGTTGACGGTTGACTTTAGAGTAATGAATGAGGTGTGGCTTTTTTAATGATACTTCTAGGATTACTACAACGAGGTAGAAATTTACATACTTTGTGTCACTAAATAATTTGGGACAATTATTAGCACAAGAAAAAATTAAAATTATTAGTACAGTGTCCTCTAGAACATAATGCTGCCCAAGCAAATATCTCAAAAACTGCTTGAAATCTTAGCAAAACTCAAAATTTAATACTTATTTACTTTTGACACTCTGTATGTTAGCAACCTTGAACTTTTGGACTGTGGTAAGTTGGGTTAAACCGCTTTATTTTGGACCATTCTTTACTGAACACCCTGTATAATCTCCTTCTTTGCTTTTACTAATATAGAGGTATTTTTACCTTCAAGAGAATTTGTAAAACTCTTACACACATACGATGTTCAGCAGCGCCGTTCAATCACAGTTATGCTTACTAACACATTGGCTAGCATACGTAAATGGATTTTCTTGAAGAGTCGAATCCGCGGATCAAGTCCACGGATTTTTCTCTAGATCAGATCTGCGGACTCATAGATTGTTATCGCCCAGTCCGTCTCAATAACTTTGATAACATATGGATCAGCTGTAACTGTTCTGTTTTTAAAGATATCGGAATTAAGCAAAAACCATATCGCATAGTGGACTAGCAACTTTTTTTCTTATTTGAAAAGAAAAACAAAAGTGCAATGATTTCGAGAGATCTTAACTTCACTTATATATTTTTTAAATGAAGGGCGTTTGACATGTTTGTAAAACTATTTTTCAGAAACAGTTGAAGATAGATATAAAATATGCGATTTAAAATATGCTTGGAATTTTGAGTAGAATCCAAATATCCAATAATATACAGGGCGTTCCATTTAAAAAAATATAAGTTAGGTTAGGATCTCTCAAAATTATCGCTCTTTTGTTTTTCTTTTCAAATAAGAAAAAAAGTTGCTAGTCCACTATGCAATATGGTTTTTGCTTCATTCCGATATCTTTAAAAACAGAAAAGTTACAGCTGATCAAAATGTTTTCAAAGTTATTTAAACGCACTGTACATATCGTCAAAGTTTCTTTTAGAAAACCTGCCAGCAGTCTAGATCAGTTCGTATACGATGGAAATCGGCCGCTTTTTCTAAGCTGATTTTCAGGTTTGTACATGTTCATAGAGACGGGCCACGGTTTTCAGTGTTGTAGAGAAGTGCCAGTCCTGTATGTACGTGGTGATGTGCCTCACTCTATTTGCTATCTGTCACAGATGTTCGCTTCAAACTATTACGTCAATAACGCACGGGTTTTTCATTTTTCCTCGAAATATCCGTAGGGACCATGAGTAACGCGGAGTAGCAAAGCCACATCTAGTGGCCATTCTCTACTTTATGCCGGACTGACAAGCCACACAAAGCGTTTTACATTGCAGTAGAAACCATTGAATGACTTTAGCTGTTTGCTATAGGATTTCCAGGTGTATAGTCCAGGGCATTTAGATCAAAATCGACCGGAATAGCGGATATTTTTAGGCACAGCAGATATTGAGATGCGGTTTTCTGCATTGTGTTCAGGAAGATGCCAAGAAAAAAGTCTATATCGTCTGGTTTAGCCATTTTTCAAGAAATGCCTTCTGGGCCGGAAAATGCATCATTACTTACACCATTATAGGAACGACTGTAAACTCGGAAAAATCGCTCGGAAATCGTTACTCGGGGGTTTTCGGAGCTGCCAAACTCAATTCTGCTATTAGAATTACCCGGGGGTGGCTCTGTGGTGGTGCGCGGGGGTGAATTGGGGGAGAAACGGCAGCGTGCATGAAAATTGCTCCAAACTAGTTCCTCGGGGGTTTTCGGGGATGCCGAATTCAATTCTGCCATTGGAATTACCCGGGGGCGCTCGGGGGTCCTTCTGTGGGGTTGTCTGGGGGTGATTGGGGGGGGGGGAATAGCAGAGTCCATGAAAATCACTCCAAAATCGATACTCGAGGGTGTTCGGGGATGCCGAACTCAATTCTGGCATTAGAATTACCCAACATTCAACAAAATTTCTTTCCATCGAAAAAGTTAACCCCAATAAAAATGTAATGACTAATATATAGAGGGGTACTTTATTTCAACGCCTTATGATAGGACGAGGAGAATAAAAGGAGAATGAAAACACTCGTCCAGAAGAAGTTTCATAAATACCTTGCCAAATTTCACTTCTTAATTCTAAAGAGTTTGGAAGCAACTAAATAAAACTTTAAATTTGTCACCTTCCTGTTAAGGGGAACTCAGATAAAAAGATTTTATATGAAGGACCCCTATTAAAATCGGTCGTACTCAACCTCAATTTTTTTGCACATTAGGATCAACATGTATTAATTTTTAAATAGAACATATTGTATATTCTTTCCTATTTAACTATAATGCTCTTATTGGATTACCGAATGCTATATTTGAAAAATTGGTTTGCTAGACCTTATACGAATACCCTCTACAAATAGTTCTAGTTGAAAGCTACGATTTTCATATTTAACATTTCTCTTGAGACTTAAACAAGTAACAAAGTTAATGTGAATACCATTTATAATATATCTTGTACGTATATCTACACATAAATTAATTTAAGACTACCAATCACCTGCTGAGCTGCTGCGAAGGTTCCCGAAGTGTAGTATGACGTCACTTTATGTGTTATACTACTTGTCACCTTGAAGGTTAACCTAGTTGAACTCACGCATTTTCGTTTTCTCTATATTCTGATATATGTTTCAAGTGTTATTTATAAGTTATGAGATAACTTAATTAATTGTTAAGCTTTGTTAATTATTAAGTGTGCGAGAATGAGAAACAGGAGTTTTGTAAAAGCATCCACTGGTAATTTGCCAAACGTGGCCGTAGGCCCAGGAATTACCTTAAGCAACACGCTCAACGACAAAATTTTGAATAATTATCAAGGATCGAGGTGTATTCGGTAAGATATTGTTTTACACACAAAATAAATTAATTGTCAATCTGACATTTGTTGATATTCAACTCAATAATTTAATAAATCATGTCATCTTTTCCCTAAATACCCCATCGCTGTAATCATTTCATGGTTGGATGGATGTTTTCACATGACCTGAAGTACAGCAATTTGATTGCTATATTTTTAAAATTTGACTCATTGCGTGGCTTACTACAGTGATGTTGCTTATAAACAACGTGTAACAATAACTATAATAGTGTGTATCTTATAAACCGTAAAAAAGAGTAGTATAATGAATAATGCATATTTGAATAGTTCCTTTGACGGTCTGTTTGTCAAATGGCATAAACAGATACAATGTATTTTTAACATATGCTTTAAAAAATATTTAAAAATGCCTATAAATTTCACTCTAGAATCTGTTTTTATATCTCGAACAGTAACGGAGGAAAGGACAGGGTAATATTTGCATGTACACGCTGTACATATTACATACAAACTTTAAGTATAAAATCATTATGCGTGAAACCGTCTTGATAAAGATAACATATATTTTATATCTGCCGCCTCTAAATCGATTATTTCCATCACTCAGTCCATGAATTTTGCGGGCAATCTTCCCTTGAGTAAATATCTTGGTCTGATTTTGACACAATACCCTTTTTTGTTCACAGAACACAATGAAACCGAGAGTTAATAAAAAATAAAACTCCCCTTGCAAACAAGCGGAAGATGCGCTGCAGGACCTCGATTTCGATTCATCATGAATATATAGCGCCAAAGGCAGTAGAGCAGCGATAGGAGTGTCTATTCTCAAACACAAGTAGCGTCTTCCATTTCCGTTTGAAATTTATCGCGAATGGTCGAATATAGCTTTAAATGGAAACAACTAATGGCAAGAAATAAATCATGAAACAATATTGCGCGCTCTGCTGTACTCCTTGCTAGCTTAACCAGGGCCATCCTGATAAAACAGTATATGAACTCACTCAACTGAAAGGTTATTTGAAAGTTTGCGATTGGAAAAGTACAATCGACAGGAATATCTTGCGTTATCTATATATAACCTGTCTTAGAGGAGATATATTTTATATACCAAAAACAACCAATTATATTTTCTATTTAACGGTTGGATGGCTCTTTGGCAACCTGCAAATAAATAGTCGGGTACTGTTAATTCCTCTGTTTATATTTTATATACAGTAAATATTAACAGTGACAATTTTAGCTACACGTATTCTACGCCTTCTACGCCCGGTTTCACACAGGACGTTATTATCGGTGTCGGAGTCGGTAATAGTGTCGGATTTAATTAAAAATATATGGCAAATAGAGTCTACAATCCAATACAAATATCGGTGGACGTCACCGGTATCTTTGTGCATGTCGGATGATTTTGTCAGATCGGACGATTAATTTATCATTGCGTTTTAAACGACAATTACGAAATGTCGGTTCAGCCGGTATTTTCTTTCCCTGCACCTTTGCCGTTTTTTCCTCTGTATGTACAGCAGATACAATAAGTTTTTGTGAAAGCATTTCGAAATTGACAAATTTTGTAATTGATTAGAATTTCAAAATTTGTAAAAATGAAAAATTAAAAACAATGAAAAAATTTATTACACACTTTAAAGGTACAAGTATGTAAATTATTAAAGTGAATACTAGAGGCATCCAGCTTCTCTTCTCAAATAGCAATGCTAGTAGGAATGAGTAAATTGTTAGTAGTGGCAATACTGCTAGCTTCTGCGTGAACTTCTTTTACTTTCTTACTTGGTGTATCTTTCTGGCCTATGATTCAGTGTGCTATTTCGCTTTTCTGTTCAATGGAATTTTCGATATAACCTTCGGCAACTGAACTTGATCGCCAATCCCACGTCGCTTTAAAAGTGCGCTCCAGAATCTGCCAAAATTGTTGCAGATCTACGCCAGAAACAATGGCCAGTGTATTCATTGGCGAGTTCAAGGAATAATAATAATATTTCTACCCCTCATTCTAATCACAGGGATCAGCCCAGAAGTCGGAGACTTGTGCGGGAGAGGGGGCGGCATTTTATTATTAAGCAGGCCGCATTTACGCCCAGGAACGTTGGTAGGCCCTAACCACTATTCATTGCAGGATTGAGGAAAACCTGGAAAACCTCATTAATTAGGGGGAGTAGTCAAAATAATATCATCCGGTATCAATTTCTCACATTGATCCAAGCTAATATTCTTCCACCCTACCATACCCGCAGAGAGGGTGCCAATCTTCTCTACGAATATAGCTTATACACAGTCTACCGGCAGCGGGACGCGAACCCACACCGATCTAGTCACCTCGATTCAAGTTCTGACGTCTTAAACCGCGCGACCACTGACCGATCCAAATTCCGCTATCATTTCTGGCCTACCTCTAATAATTATATTGATTCCAACTGGCAGGGTACAACATTTATTATTTTGACATGTCAAGAAAAATCGCTAATGTGTTGTATTGAGTGGACGAAGTATTAAGTACTTACGAAATATATCTAAAAATTTGATATCATCTTTTGATCCCTCAGTAATGAAAACATTCTTGGAATATGAGTTTTTGTGTTTCGAATTTTGACACTAGTAAACGACTGACAATCTTTATTGGCATCAAAAATGTGATTTATTCCTCCTACATGATCCAAATAGTCCATCAATTTAAACAAGATTAACATCTTTATCCTTGACTTGTTTCATATAGCGTTATATTTCCAGCTTCGTAAATATTTTTTATTCCTTTCGCTGATATCCGAAAGCTTTCCTTTTTAAAAATGCAATTAGGTTTGTAAATTTGCTATTATCTACGTTTTTGCTCAGGTTAAGCATAGTGCGGAGCATCGAATATTTACTCCGCAAAGGTGACGTCTTAACATACCGGATAGCTTCAGGAAATAGGCTAGTAATACCTTTTCTGTAAAATTCTCAAAATCTTTTTCTTCGGCCCTGGTTTCAAATATGTTGTAGGAGTGTTCGTATAATTTTTTCGATTTGTCCGGCACTAGCGTGGATAGCGCAGCTTCAGCATCTTGTCGGCAATATTAACATTTTTACGAATGGTGGTAGATGGCTAATTATTAAAGTTTTAATTGCTTTTTTTAAATTTTTCATGTGAACGACGAATATTAAACCTGAAAATAAGGTAGTCATAGTTAAATAAGCTGGCAGTGTGTAAAATGTCATTTTAAGCCTTTTTTTAACATTGGTGTGAAGATAGAGAACAATTAAGAAATTTTAAATCAAAGAAATATTTATTTACTTAATTAAATCTACAGTTAGAGAAACTACAATTTAAATAAGTAATTCCATGATCAATCTCATTAGTAATTATAGTAGAGAGTAATGTTATCCGTTGTCAGCCGAAGTGTTTTGGCTCACAATGCTCTTCTTGTGTTGTAACGAGTCTCCTGTATAACCCGCCGCTACTGTATTGCACCAGAACCTGCCAACAGACTAGCCGAAGATCGTCAAAAACATTGTCCAGGTGAGAATAAGGCAATTTTTCAAATTCAGCAGAATTGGCAGGTATCTTATGAAATATGTTGATTCCAACTGGAGTCGTAACATATTTATTTATAATATATTTTATGAAAGTTCTTGAATTATTACTGTTTGCCAGCTATGTACTTTTTAAAATATTTCAAATATAATGTACCAGTAATAACGAAAATTCGTTGCCGATTAGTTTTGGATCTGATATATGCAAACCTAGTGATGTTCCCAAATCTCCGATATTATTGAATGCCAAGTTGCTTAGTTCTTCGCTAAGACAGGCCCCAAATACACCAAAAATTACGGCAACCATCTGCTTCGTCATGTGTTTCTGCGAGAAATTTGTCGATTTGTTCTCTGGTCGATACTTTTTCGGTAGATATCCCTCGTCTTTTCACTTAAAAAAAGCAACAAGTTTGTAACTTGCTTATATCCTGAATATTTATGTTCATCATCTTTAATACATACATATTTAGATAATAAAAAGTTGACAATTGAATTTCAAAGTAATATTTTACAAATTTAATAACGCAACAAATGCATTGATTTATAATTTTAATGGTGTTTGTAGAAAAAATAGTATATGATATAGGTCTTAAAAGTGATTATAATTTCATCGAAGGGATGAAACTACCTTTCTCATAAAATATAATTTCAATTTAAGCACTTATATCACTATATATTTGTAGTGTTATGCAGATGTGGATAGCACGGAAAGTTGTTATCTGCTTTGTATCGGGCGGTTCAGTATTGTCCTCGCCAATGCAATAGCTTGGCCCTTCCTACTGACTGTATTACATGAACATAGTTTTTTATTGACAAATCTACAATTTCAATGTTTAAACCAGTTAATTTAAGTTCATTTCAGAACACATACTACACATAACATGTTTTATTAACCTTTAAGAAACATTACTGGGACTTCTGGGCTAATCCCTGTGATTAGAATGAGGGGTAGAGATATTTATTATATTATTATTAATAGGCAGTACTATTTTTATACCCGTTATTTTCAGATATCTAATATTAAATCAACGTCAAAATCATTGATCCAATAATGCACCAAATATGAAATACTATTTATTCACAAAAAGCAATATTTTAGAATACTTTTTCAAATGGCAATATAGGAGTGAGAAGCAATTCCATAGCTTTTTCATTTATATATCTCCTCTATATACAAGAAACAGTCGAAACATGATAGAACCTAGAACGCAATTTATTTCAATCTAATAATACGAAAGGGAATTGACGATGGCTTGGAGGAAAAACTGCCCTAACAAAGAACGCTGTTTACATTGGGGATTATGACACTATTTCTTTGTCAATATTGTCGTAGCAGAGTATCCTAAATACAATTTGGAAATATTTCTGTTTTACTAAAGCGTTACTGAATTACAGACAATGCAACACTTTATTAAAAAGGAGAAATTTTAAGAGTATTTTCGTTTTAATATAAAATCATTCCTACACTTTTCCAACCAGGAACTTGGAAAAAACATATTCTAGTACTAACTGTAATTGAAATTTGTAATTAAAAACGGGTTAGTATCAAAATCTACGAATTATATTTTAACAATGTATTTCATGACAAATTATCTATTAATCAAAGAACATCGCTGAGAACGAAAGAGAAATGAAAAGGAATGTAAGGTTGAACACTTTTAATGATCTCTGCATTGTTATTAAAGATGTATTTAATTCAATCATTTCATTCAAATTTTTGATCTCAGGATGTTATTTTCTTATTTTATATAGGTAAACTAAGAAATGTAACAAGGAGTGAAATATGTATGATTTATAAGAATTTAGTGAATGCTAGCAACACAGAAGGAAGATGTTGAAGAAACTTCCAATGTCTACCTCTATTCTAAAAAGATAGTGAAGTAATCATTATACAAGGGAATCCTAGAAATGTGTAAAACAAACGTAATTTTAGAACATTTAAAAACTATTATTCTACAATTGTTTAGAACCAAAAGTTATAGAAAAAGCAAAAATTTAAATAGTCAACTTAACTAATCAACATCAATAACCTATGGTGAGGACAAGGATGAATATATATTCTAAGATACTTATTACTTCCAGTTAAACTTGGAAAACTTTTAATATTTTTAAATTAGTCAAAGTTACGTTAGTAAAAATGGTATCAAGAAAACTTTTGTTTCTAGTAGTTTTTTTGGAAGTCATAAGAAAACCATATGAAATAAATAATAATATAATAATAATAAAATGTCTTTCTTGAGATGAAGAAATACATTACAAAATATTCACAACAGATTAGGATTAGCTTAACCTCATAGCAATTCCTAGTTAAACTATGAATTTTGAAAGTATGGATGCATGACAGCAAACAATGGTAACTTAACAAACAATAATAAAATAGAAATATAGTAACTAAATTACGAAAAATATATGGTATATTTATAAATCACTAGAAAAAATATATATAATAAGGTTTACATGAAACTAAACAAATCCTATTAGTAAGATTATCAGATAATAATTTCGTTCCCCAGCAGCATTGTGAATAATTAATTTATTTCTAATCTTTCTAAATGACATATTACTGATATCGATATTCAACGAATTTATTAAACAAGCGATGGTGTAAGAAAAT
The DNA here is from genome assembly GCA_025584915.1 of Monochamus saltuarius. Classification (NCBI taxonomy): domain Eukaryota; kingdom Metazoa; phylum Arthropoda; class Insecta; order Coleoptera; family Cerambycidae; genus Monochamus; species Monochamus saltuarius. The sequence goes on along the minus strand of CM046721.1, from coordinate 73,036,695 downwards.
GCCTTTTTAAAAATGGGTGTTCGTGCTTGTAGGTAACTTGAATCTGCCTCTAGTGTTGTGAGTGAATGTCATATAAGTGAATTATTTTGTCATGCAAATGGTGGGTGTTTTGTTATAAATGATTTTGTAGCACAAACATGCTCTGTGAAAATTTCTGCGTTAGATTTCCAATTTAATACTTTGTGACAATCATAAACAAGTTTAAGATTATTGAAATATTTTTTAACCATAAAATTGACATGTTCTTTAAATTTTACTTTATAATCCATTTGATGTCCTAAGTTCCGAGAAGAATAATATTTAATTCAGAATCGCCGATTTTAATCTTAATTTGATTCGATACTTTCTCTGTCTTTCTCAGGCCCAAAAAATAGAATATTGGATTTACTTGAATTAATTTTTAAACAGAATTTCTTTGACATATTGATTAATTTTTTAATATCCAGATTTCTGGTTTAAAAGAATAGTATATCTGAGTATCATCCGTATAAAAGTGTGTCATAAATGTTGTATGCATGTTTCTGATAACGAAGAGTAGAGAGAAAAATATATCGGACCAAAAATTGATCCTAGTGGCACTCCACACGTGATTAAAGACAAAGAATTTCGACTAAATCCAAAGAAATGTAATACGGCTGACATCATATTATGGTTAATAGTGTCAAAGGCTTTAGAGGTTATTGGATAAATATTGCTCTAACTTTTTCATGTCTCGAGGTTTTTTCTGTCAGACCAAAAAATGTTGAACAATTTTGCAAAAAAGGTACTCTTGTTTTACTTCGAAAAATTATTACGTTTACGAGTAATATCAATTTAAAAATTTTGTACACAAAATATTAGATATGATATGTAAGCGATCAAATTGTCTCTAGTACGCTTTGAAAAGTTATTTGTCAGATTATTTGACACATATTACATATGTTTTTAAAAATGTTTGTATTGATAAGTGTAAGTATTAATAGGCTATATTAAAATTAAAAAAGTTACTAATGATTACACTACTGATATGGATTTTAAAAGTATTTTAATATGTTAAAACGCTTATAACACCTTTAACATGTGTTAAATAAGTCGACAGTTTTTTCTCAGAGCCTACTAGGGATATTTTTCTATTTATAGTTTCCATCTTGAACTTTTGTAGTACTCGTATGTCACAAAATTTTTAAATTAAGATTAAGTACTCGAAAACAGAGCAGTTTATCGGAATAAAATATGAGTATCTTTTTCATGTAGAATACACCAAAATTTTTAATTTTTTAATCTAACGACAAAAATCTTGACATACAAGAAAGTTACAGCAATATGAGGAATTATTTTGATAACAATAGATTTGCAATCTAAATGTGGTTCTCGGCTTCAAATTTTATTACTTTATCTTGGTCCCTTTTGGAAATATTTGGGAAAAATCAAATTTTGAGATCCCCATTTAAGGGGCCATATCTTCGTTAGGGGGCGTCTACGGATTATGAAACTTTTTTTCTTATTATTTCTTATGGACAGAATCCACAGTTAATTTTTGGCCGGCTAATTTTGGGACACCCTGTATTTACATGTGTTTCTGAGTGTAAATTACTTTTTCAAATATTTTTGACATAGTGCTCAATATATTGATGGGACGGAGATCCTCTGGTTCGTCATGATTATCTTTCTTAGATATTGGAATTATATGCGATATTTTCCACTGATCAGGGAATATGTTACTGAGAATATAATAATAATAATAATAATGTTTATTCAGTTTTTAAAATCCAGAACAAATACAGAACAAAAATACATGAATAAAATTGAATAAACAGAGAAAACACAGAAGCAACTAGTAAAGTTACTTGTTTGTGTTGTAGGCACAAATTATTTTAAAAGTCTAAGATTCTACAAATAAAAACATTCAGTAATATTAATTTATACATAATAGGGTAATTTGTCAAAGCCAGTAAAATTTTAAGTTACATTCAGGTAGGTATAAGGTAGGTATAACTATATATGCATTCATTTTATAAGCAACACTTTATGAACACAAAATAAAACATAATTTGATAATGCACACATAAATATCACAATCAGGTAAGTATACATTCACAAAGACATCAATACATTTTTTTTTCAGTTTAGGTTCAGAAAGATGTAGAAAAGTGTCTATCAAAACTTATTTAAATACTAGGTATTTGTTATAGCAAGAGTTGACTATGTCACTGAAAAACTGTCTATCGGTCTCAAATATCCATTATTTCAATTTAATTTTAAAACTAGAAAACGTAATATCGGTTCCTATGTGAAAGTGAAAAGGGGACAATGCATACAATCTTGGTGCTATATAGTCTACATCTCTTTGACCTACTGGTTTTTCAGTATGAGGTAGAAATATTCCATCATTTTGTCTGGTATTATATATATGTTGATAGTATAATTTTTTTATTTTTTATCCATTCTAATATTTTTTGACAAAACAGTTGCCTCACATCACAAATTTTTGCTATATTATATAAGCTATCACTAGAAAAAGTGTACGGTTTTTCGAATATAATTTTAAAATCCATTTTTGTAGGACATGTAGAGTATCTAAGTGACTGTCATTTACACCACCCCAACTCATAATTCCATATGTCAATTGAGACTGAACTAGAGAAAAATATAGCGTCTTTAAATGTTTTACATTTAGAAATTCTTTTAAATATTTAAATTTAGGTAATATCCCTCTAATTTTTTTGATAAGGTACTTAATTTGCAGGTCCCAGCGCATATGTCGATCTATTTGTACACCAAAATATTTAACAGATATAGTCTAAGGAATTTCATAATGATTGCCAATTTTTAATGGTCCGATATTAGGTAATCCAGTTTGGTAAGAGCTGAAAGGCAGGTAACTAGTTTTACTGAGATTTAATGTAAGCTTGTTGTATTGGAACCACTGAGATATCAACGGAAAATCGTCAAATATAACTTGTTGTAATTCCTGCCATGTACTGCCTGTATAGATAACAGCAGTATCATCGGCAAAACTAATAATTTTGCCAACAGTATCTACTCTAAATAAACTATCCATATATAAAATAAATAACAGTGGCCCCAATACAGAACCCTGAGGAACGCCGAATGATATATTTTTTGAATTACTATAAACTCCATTTATTGCGTTCTGTTGTTTAAATAGCTTTGTATAATTTCACCAGCTCTCCCCCTAATCCCAAACAAACTCAATTTATTTATTAATTTCTTGACACACCGTGTCAAAAGCTTTCGAGAGGTCCAAAAAGATACTTATAGTTGGTATTTTTTGTCTAGTGTTTTGTAGATAATAAGATGTTAATTTGTAGATGGCGTCCTCTGTAGATTTGGCCTCTCGAAATCCAAATTGACAGTCAGACAATATTTGAAATTTTTTAAAAAAATTTGTTAAACGCGTTTTTAAAAGATGTTCAAAAATTTTGGCCACCTTCGAAATCAAAGAAATAGGTCTATAATTTTCTAATTTTGATGTATTCCCACTCTTATACAAAGGTTTAACTATCGCTGCCTTTAAAACATCCGGAAAAACCCCCAAGCTGAAACATTTGTTTACTAAAAAAACAATGGGTGAAGCAATCTCAGCTGAAATTTTCTTCAAAGTTTCAGACCGAATCTTATCTTGACCGGGTGATTTCTTTAGTTTCAATTTATTTATAACTGAGATTACTTCACTTTCATCCGTCTCGTACAAAATACTTGAATTAATTATGCAATTTTTACAATCTGTTTTATTATATAAGGACAGCAGTATAACAATAGTTTTATAATCAAACCAACAGGTCCAGTGATATTAGTTTTAATATTGTTGATAATTCATGTAACGTGTTCACAACTAGTTAAAGTAAACTCAAAAGTATCAACACCTAGCTTTCTGTTAGAACTATAATACTCCACTAAGTCAGTGTCAGGCAGATCCGTGACGTTGGCCGAGGCGTAGTAGTGATTCAAGAGATCAACATTGCTCAGATGCTCAGGTATAACTTTCATTTGTTTTTTAGAATATAAGTTTAAATCAGCTAAGGATCTCCAAAAAGTTAAGTAATTAGAATATTCTATTTTGTATTGCAAAAATGCTCTCTTCTCAGAAGTAACTTTAAAATTAATATAATTCCTAAGTTGTTTGTAATACCTCCAATGGTTAGAATTATTTTCTTTTGAATTTTTTTAGGGCTTTATCCCGAAGCGGCGTACAAAATTTAAATTATCATTAAGCTACGGTGCTTTTTTTCAGATATTCTAGACATAGTAATTGGTGCATGAACATCAAACATTTTCTTTGTATTTTGTATTTATTACCTAAAGAGTACGTCTATCATTGCGTTCGAGAGACTGAACATTGAAATTACCAGATAGGAATGTTATCTTATTTTAGTAATATACATTAAGGCTGTGTTTAATTTCTCTTAAAAATATAATATAAAAAATGTTGGCAAAGGAAATGATTTAGTTAACATAAAATATGGAAAATATTGATGATTTAATTTTATTTAGTTTTTGAGTTTTCGAACAAAATATTTTTCATGTTAGATATAGACATTAGTGCCGATTCATTTATGCCATCTGAACAGTTTTAGATTCCTTAAACAAATCAAAAACTAAATGTGGTTTGTTCTACAGCTATGTCTTGTAAGCCTTTTCATTTTCAAAAGAGAGCCCATGGATTATAAATTAAATAAACAAATTTAAATGTTTGAATTTTCTATTTAATCTATTAAATTTATAAATTTAAGTTTGCTATAAAATTGTAGTTACTTTGGACTAGCTTTACATCCACTTATTTTGTTTTGGATAAGTTCTCAATTACTCTGATTATGTTTATATATTTTATAGCCATTTGATACTACAAAAATAATTTTAATTTATAACACTGAAATTTGTTTACGCAATAGTGATATTTAACTTATAACATTGTATTTTGTGAGTTACTATAAACATATAGGTTTCATCGATATTTATTCCATTGAACATCAATTTACATCAAATATTTATAAATATTTTAAATTTTTGTTAGTATCTGAAATGAATCAAACCAATAAATACGTAAATATGTAGAAAATTCAGTAACATAAATCATTTTATATTTACACATTTTGTAATGGCTAGCCTATTTTATTACAAATACTAGAAGCAATACACACTTTATATTTGTCTTTTAAATAAGTTGCAAAATGTAATTTCTCTAAATTCGAACATTAAAATAACTAAATCTAACGTATATGAATACATCCCCTCCACCAACTTCTTGACAATGCGCAGGTCTGTGAAGGAATTGTTCTTGCACATTATGAATGATATCTGGGGCAACTCTGCGTATTTCGTCCCGAATGCGATTTTGAAGTTCTTTTAAATTACGTGGTTTATTAATGTACACAATGTTTTGGTGTATGGCAATTCGAACATTTAATTTAAGTATAAAATTTAATCAATTGTATTTTATTTTACATACCTCAGAATTGTTACTTTGTTATGGATAAAATTTACGTTTTCTAAAATTCAATCGTCATTTACTCGAAAACTTTCCTATGTAAGAGGGCAAAATTTTAGTACTGTCTGATAGAGAATTAAACGATCTTTCAGAATCAAGGAAAAAAATATGGTGTTGTCATTTAAAAAAAAATCGATGACGTCATTACTCGAAAACAAATGACATTTGAAAATCGCATTTTACGCTAAAATATGTATTTTTTAAATTAAAAATCGACCTGTTCGAGGATTTTTTCCAAAAAATAGTTGTTTCGTTTTTATTGAATTTATTCCATACTTTTGGCGCATACTGTATAAAATTCTCGTGTCACAGTTTTAGACACCATACTGCTCGGAAACGGCTTTACCGATTTTTATGAAATTTTATATGTATATTCGGTAGGTCTGAAAATCGGTCGTAATATTTTTTTCATACCCCTAAGAGATAAGGGTGGTCCACCCCAAACATTTTTCTTTTATTTTTTCGGTAAAATTTTTTATTTTTATTTTTTTATGATGTGGCATTAAAAATACATACAACCCTAAATTTTCACCCTTCTATCATAAACCTCCATAGCCATTTTAGTAATTTAATCATTTTTAACCCTGGTCGATAACTGATCGATTATCACTAGATCAGTTATCCCCACCAGACGTCTACCGGTGTCACTTCTCACCCAGTAAACAGCACGGAGTAGGGATGAGAACGAAGCCGGTCTCCTGTCTCTCTCACACAGTAAGCCTTCTCTCACTCCCTACACAGTTTTTGGCCATTATTATTGTATATGCATCGAGCGTAGTAATGACGTTTATAATTATCATTTTACCCTCTGTGTGTAATTATCAAGTAAATTTATTATTAATTTGCTGGGGCATAATTATTTATTTCCTATTTTATCAATAATTAATAAAATTATTAATTTAAGTGTAGTTTTCACTATTAATTATACTCGCGTCAAAAATTCAGACGTCTTACGTCATGGCTGACGTTACACATTTGTTTTTATTGTCAACGTAATTTTCGAAGTTTGGTCGCGTTAAAAACAATCATTTTTTTCAATTTAGTGCAATATACATTGCAAACTTTTAGTGTAGTATATAGTTTTATTACTATCAGTTGCAGTTTCTTAAATATTTTGATGAAAATATACTGAATTATTCATTTGTTCGTATGACGTAAGTCGTCTGAATTCTTGTCGCGAGTATAATTAAGTGATCTACATAACCCCAAAAGTGCGCAACACGTGTCGCGATCTCCGAGTCACGAGTTTTGTACAGTGAACAATGCCAACAAGACGTAAAGGGGCTAATTTGGGCCGTCAAACAAGTAAAATTGCAGTCTCGCGAAATAATTCAAAAAATGAATGTTTCGTGTTTTGTTATTCTTATAAGCCGTCATCGTTCACAGTGCTCCATTCCTCCTTTAGTCATATACCACATCTCAACACACTTACAATAAGTTAATTATTTTTTATTTAACTACCAAAATATTCACTAGAAATAATTCATATGGCAAAAATACGTTTGCCAGGTTACCTAGTTTAAATTATATATTTTTGGTTAGGTAAACTTAGTTTCAAAAATAACCCTTGGCCGATCCGATTGGCGCAAGGGCTTATTTAATTAATCTTTATTTTTTCAGAAGTGTGGCAAAAACCCAATAAAACTAAAGAAAAACTAAAATTATGCCACAAATAAATAGCTTCTTAAATTATACACTTGTAAATGATCAAAATTAAAAACTTGTATTTCCCATTTTTCTTCAAAATAGAAAAAATCTAGTATGTAATACGTCGTGCGATATTGCGGAATCCCGCTTCGCTCGCCCCACAAAAAATGCTCTCGTTACATAAAATCATACTTTTACAAATCACTGATTAAAGTTGCACACGAAGTATTTTATGATGCGGCTCTCATAACCGCCATTTTATTTACAGCTACCCTTGGGACAATTGAAGTTGGACAGCTCTATTCTAAAGGGTAAGGACGTCATATATATTTTTACAAATTTGTTCTCCCCACATGTTTCACACCAACGTTGAGTTCATTGTATCTACGTGTTGCATTAAATATATACAATATTTGCGTAAAAAGAGTTATATACTTTTTAGTATAGAAAAAACAACACTAATGTACATTATTATTTATGGCTGTCATATATTTCATTTTCCTGCTACATACAAACATAAAATACGTATGTGAGGAATAATAAGTGTTCCATTTATCATTCTCAGATAGATAATTTTTCGGGTCGAGTCAGAAACATATTTATTTTATTAGGAGCGTATACATAATAAAAAGGCACAATTACAATTAAACTAGAGATAAAAGTATGGTTTTCAAAGTAAGTGGCAATAAATATTTATTGTTTCAACAGTCATTATCTCCAGTTCTTATTTCTAACAGCTATAATATAATGATAAATAAGAAATGCAATTATAACGAAATATATCATGATTGTTATCCAATGGTTCTCTTTTAAAAATGGATGTATCTAGGAGGTATTTCAATATTAATTAAAATAGATATAACATTATCTCAATGATTGCTGCAATGAATAACAATGACCACAAATTTATAATTCACAACAGATTCTTTTATGAAATATCTACTATATGCAGACCTGAGCAAAATACTTAAAAAATGTAATTAAAATACAAATTACTTATACAAAAGTATTTTAAAATACTTAAACGCAAAATACTTCTTTAAATAAACATATTGAATATAAATTACTTAGTATTTAAAACAATATTTTAAGTATTTTGATATTAATTGTATTGAAAATACTCATCAAGAGTATTTACTTGTGTTAGTTCCTACATATGTTAATGAAATAAAACATTTTTTAATATAAGGATGAAAACATAAAAAAATCACCTGGGATGGACAATATTCAGGCTGAGACTTTAGAGTTAAAAACCAGTACTTTAATTTTAGTTCTCATTTTTATGGAAATTGTCTGACATGATTGATGATTTTCATGTATTAATAATGATACATTATAAATATGTTGTTGATTGACATCATCATAATAATATTTATAATGTATCATCATTAATGCAAGAAAATTGAAGCACCTTAAACTGTACTAAAGAAATTTCAAAAGAGTTTAACATATTCTCAAATATGGACAAAATATTAGCTGGCAAAGTTTCTAAAAATTCAATCTATTTTAGCTTTAAAAGAAACAATACATCATGAAGACTGAGACTTTAAAGTTAATAAGCCAGTCAGCACTTTAACCTTAGTTTTCATTTTTGAACGATATATGGACATTGGCGAATTAGTCATCATTCTCATCCTCATAATTATCATCATCATCATCATCCTCATCATCATCATCATCATCATCATCATCATCATCATCATCAACCTTATCATGCGAATCCCCATCCTAAGCATCATCAAAAGCATTCCCGTCATCACCATCATCATCATCCTGCTCCTCCTCCTCATCTTCCTCCTTCTCCTCCTTAATATGGAGTCTTGTGTTTGTGTTCATTCAAACTAATTGGAAAGAGAGTAGTTTGTATACACTTCGCATTTTGTGTCAAAGAATGAAATAACAACATTATTTTTTCATTAAAATTTATAGTTGCAAGTTATTCGTACCACCAAGGTGGTCACTATATTTAAATTACAATAATAAATTTACCTCTTTATCTCATCACCATCATCTTCATCATCCTCAACATTCTCATCCTTATCCTCATCATTCTCATTTCCATCATGAACATCATCATCATTCCCATTCTTAATTCCTACAGGAATAGGAAAATAATGTCCCTCCTTAAATTGGAGTTTTGTATTTACGTTCGTTCAAAATAATTGGGAGCAGAGTAGCTTGTATACACTTCGTTTCAAAAAATTAAACGACGATATTATTTTTCATCGTAATTTATGAGCGACTTAATTAGAAAATCTACCTTAAGACCTCTTGCAAGTGTTAATCGTCATCCCCATCATCATCCTCATCCTCATCGTCATCAAAGCTTATGAGCGACTTAATTAGAAAATCTACCTTAAGTCCTCATACAAATGTTAATTAAACTCTAACATTTTATGCAACTGCAAATTTAACAATTTACGTACGTGTTAAAAAGGAATGCCATCATGTCCTCACTATAATGAGACAAATATGAATATTTGTCAGAAAATTCTGTGTCTGAAATTAAGTAAGTTTCAAACAACATACTGAAATATATATATAATAAATATTTCACTAATTAACGCGCTTAAATACTCTTTAGCTGTTCCACTGCTACTATAAAACAATGTATCTTAAATTAAGTTAACATTGTATTGTCATTATGTTTTCTTTGTTTTTTTTTCTTAACTTAATTTTCTTTGTTTGTTGCTGTTTTTTTAATTTGTATTCAAATTTAAGTACTTATTTATTGTTATTTTTATACTAATTTTTGTTTTATTTTATGTTATTTTAATTGCTTGTCTTGTCTTTTTCTCTTAAATGTTATGTTTTTCCTGCCGTGTAATTGGATTTCTGTCTGGGCAGCAATATTTCTAAATAAATAAATATATTAATTAATTACAATGAAATTATTATCGTTATACTGAGAAATGTGTACTCGTATAGTTGGAATTTTAATCAGTATATGAACTAATAAAACGTTATACAATAACATTCCAGACGGCTGCAGCTGTAGATTGCCACACATTATTTTACATGCACTAAATTTACACGTAAAACAGTAAAACGCATACCGCAAGGTTATCGTAGAACCCTGACCCATGTAAGTTATTTGGGTGAGCTGAAACAGCCCAGTGAGCTCAGGGACATTTTCAGGAGAATGTCTAAGAGATCCAGCAGCTCATCGGTCTGCTGGGGATCGTTAAATATAAAGGAGGATATATTCTGTACATACAAGGCCATTAAGCCACCTTAACATTAGGTTATCTTTACAGTTTATACGCTTTTTTGTTTCTCCCAGTGCTAATGGCTCTAGCTTTAGATAAGTCGGGAGCAAAGTGAAATACCAATTTCTCCTTCTGGAACATTAATAACGTTATTGAGCAATTTCACAAAAAACGTGCTGTTGAAGAGGTTGTTTTGTTCGTTCACACATTTTTGTAGTTACAATTGACTTTTAGGAGGTGTTAATGAAGAGAAATGATCGTCCTGAGAATTCTAGAACGACCCGAGGTAAAATAGCATCTAAAAAATTACTTATTGTTTTCAGATTTGTTGTTGGGTAGGTCTTTTCGTATTCCAATATAATGTTGTACATATCAGTGGCGGCTCCTGACTGTTTTGTGTAGAGAGATAGGTTCAATTTTTTATAATAACTACCACCGTCATCTTTTTCTTTTTCCTTGTCGTACATATAAAAATATGTATATGTTTCCTTGGATAATATTGAAGAAAAATTGTGTAATTTATATATTTTTGCATTGAACTTTCAGTTACCTAACTCAACATATTATATTCGTATTTGTGAATAACAGAGGCCATACTCCAATAACAAAAATCAAACGCGTTGTCGGTTTAGAGCCGATATTCTCAGAAAGAGGTAAGGCAATGAGTAAATATTGAATTGAATACAGTTCTAAGGTAACATGGTTCCATGAGTAAGAGGGAATAGCTATTCCAATGAGGAATTTATTGATTTTTCTCGAACATAAGTCAGCAGAGCAATAGCATTACTAAATTGTGGTAATTCGTAAAAGTATCTTAAAAGCCTATATGATCATATTCTGGTTAGCCTCTTTGGCATCACCAAAGAAAGAGAATATTATTATTAACGATGGAAACCATAAAAAGAAACCACACACATTTTTTCGAGATAATTAACAGCTGGTTAATTTCTCAAATGTAATTCAACATTTTATCCACGGCCAAAAGCAGTCAATTAGGAGAGTGAAAGTCTTGTGAGAGCAGATGAAAAATTATGGTTTCGAAAAACGTCATATTTGACAAATTTATTTTAATCAAGAATATTGATTGTTAGCTGAATAGTAGAAAGTCTTGGAATTGTTTCTATGACATGCGTTTGTTTATTTGTCAACAATAGTTTACAAATTTGCAAAATCGACACAAAAAATTAGTGAGAATGCTGAGAATTTCTTCATTCCGGCTAAAATGCACCAAGAAGCCCAAGAAGCAATATTACGTCTGTTACCAGCGAACAGCAAAAGTGTGTACGAGAAGGAATTAGTGGAATTGGATAACTGGCGAAAAAAGGGGCAAATGAAAAGAAGCAGTTACAGAACAGGTACTACTATCCTACTTTTTCAATGTAGAGAAACGGTTTGCTGCCTCTTCAATGTGGACAAAATATTCCATGCTAAAATCAATGGATAGTAAACTTATTTCATATTTGAAAGTAGAATCAAGAAATTATAAACCAAAGAAGGCAAAGGTACCGGAGAGAAACCAAATCGAAGAATTTTTGAATGTAGCATCGGACGAAGAATATTTACAAGTTAAGGCAGAAAATACAAATTTCAATTTATACATTGGTCGTTTTATTTTGAACTCTTTAAAGGCTGCAATAATCCTGGGAGTCGCAGGTCCTTGTCGATGTAATGAATTAACCATACCTATATATACGTATTCATCTCGGAAACAAATATTTCAAGAAGTTTCACTTTAGCTTTTTCAGTCAATACTGTAGAAATGTGTTGAAAATATATCAATCTGCTACCTAAAAATGCCGGTGGGACATTTTCCTTGCGAAATGTGGCTGGAAAATGTACGTAACATGTAGCCATCAACAGAATTTCGAAAACGTTTTCAAAAGTGGCTGCATTTCTTGCGCTCCCTGATCCAGAAAGTTGCCGGACATGGAATGAGGCGTCCTTCGGCAACAATATTGGCCTATGCTGGGGTGATATTACTACTGTGAAGCGTCATGGTGTTTGGAAATCGACTAGGATAGAGGAAAGTGATATTGAAGATTCACTGCTCAGCAAGATGATAATTGATGAAACAATTCAGGCCCTTCCTGACGAAGTTGTGTTCTGCTACAGTCCTTCAGAAACTCCTTATCGAGTGAATTTAAATAATCCTAGTCAAAATGAAAAAATCGTTCTTAAGATAAATATTTATGTTAATAATAATAATTCCAAATAAATTGCTATATAATCGATGGTATTATAAATCCTAATTTACTAGTGTGTTAAAAGGCTTTTAATACACGGACGTATTAAACCTTCTTAATATAGTGGTTAAATAAAATAATAATAATAATAATAATAAAATATTTAATGTCCTCGTTTGCATTTTGTTTTTTCTATTATCAATTCTAAACGTTTGGTTCCATTGCAATGAGTTTTTTTTCTTATATTCATATATAGCACATATATCCTATCCTAACATGAATAAAAAGTTATTTCTGAAATTTGCCACAGGTTATAGGGCGTATAATATCCCTTTGTGTTTATACGATATTGGCACAATGGATTTAAACAGTATTACACCAATAACTGTCATTCATCGAAATAACATATTGGTCTAATATTTTTATTCAATAATAAGATAACGCTATTGTTGTGCCAACCATTTATAATGACAATGACATAACTCTGAACATCTCTAGCAATGCGTTGCTGTATGCTGATGACTAAAAATTGTTCAGATGTATTGACGGTATTGAGGATTGTCCGGAATTACAATCTGATCTAACTACAATTAACCAATGGTGTAAGCTTAATCTTTTACCACTGAATATCAATAAATGTATTACAATGTCATATACTAAAAGGACTGATCATAACTCCATAAATTATCTATACCAAATTGATGCTGTATCTCTGGCAAAATGTGACAATTTCAGAGACCTTGGGGTAGTATTTGATTCCAAGTTAACTTTTGTTAACCATATTAACACTATTACTAAAAGTGCTTACAAATCTCTGGGTTTCATTATTCGTAATTCAAGGCAGTTTTCGGTTCATACTATCAAATTGCTTTATTTCTCTCTCGTTCGCTCTAAACTAGAATATGCTAGTACAAAGGCAATTACTTAAATATCTTTCGTTTGACAACGTTTATCGACCTCGAGATCACCCACAATGTGAACTCTTAGCCAGGTTACATCTCAACTCGTTAGCCCAGAGGAGGCTATATTTTTCTGTTTTATTTCTGTTTAAACTTGTTAATGGTATAATAGTTTGTGAACAGTTATTGCGCTATTTAAAGTTCAATATTTTGGAGAGAAGAACTCGATATAATTATTTATTTTATCTAAAAACACCCAGGACAAATGTTCTTCGATTTGCACCGATTAATGTAATGTGTTCAAATTATCATCTTTATCAGAACTCTTTCGACATTTTTTGTTCCAATGCACGGAATATTAAGCGATGCATTCTCGACGTGGATTGGATCATTTGTGACTGGGTTGATTGGTGTGTATAAGTGTATCATATGTATTAGTTATTTCTCCTTTGTTTGTTTGCACCTATTATTTTTCTATTACCCTGTACTGACTATACATGTTATTTTATTATTCGTCTGTATATTGTTCGTTTGTACTGTACCTACCATGTAATTGAGCGTTTGCCCGTCTTGGTAGTTGTATCAAATAAATAAATAAATAACATAATATGTAATAATAAAAAAATAATATTTAAGAGGCCTACATTGACCTCTTGTGTATTAAATGATATTGCCAAAATTACTTTAAAAATTTTATACCAATAATTATTTTTAATATAATGGTGGCATATTGAAATTAAAATTAAGAACCAATATTGGTTCAATCCCATTAAAATGTATTATTCACAAAGCGTTATACCAATAGTTCTAATCAATGAAACAAACAGTTATTTTTATCAACATAATGGTAAAATTGGTTTCATATTTCACTTAAAAAAATTGATTTGTTTTTTCTTCTAACAACTGTTAAAATAAAGGTTAAACCTAATAACTATTAAAAGAGTTTCCTAGCTGTTTATTTACCATATAATAGAATGACTCTTATAGAGAAAGTCAAAACCCATTTGAAAATATATCCCTTGCAAAAATATTTCCATAAAATAAGTTTCCGTACAAGATGCAGGGGAGAGAATATATAAGACGGGGAAAATTCTAGTGTACAACTTCTTGTTAAGGTCAAACCACAAAGTTATTTACCTTCCACGGAAATTTTGCTACAATCTCCATGGGCCTGTTGATAAAGCTGGTGTGATTTGCCAGGGGAATATGAAACTGGCTGGTCGTTGTGTAAGAAATCCGCCGCCTACCGTGTTATATCTGCCCATTTAGCTCGCAACATATGAAAACAAAGCAAAATGCAATTTTGTCCAAACACCAACTCGTTTACCTTAAGCGCGCACAATTTTCTTAACCAAAAAGCGAATAAATTTATGGGTCATAATATTTTGTTTTCACCCGCATTTCGTTATATGGTAATTCATTGGAAACAAATGAAACAAGGGCATAATAGAGGAAGGAGTATGTGCGGCATTTAATTCTTCTTTCAACAGATATCTAAAATGCTTTTTTCAAATTGGATTGGAGATCTATACAGACTGAGTTTTGTTACGATAAATTAATTAAGAAGTTTGTTTATTAAGTTTTAGTATTAAAAAATGTACATGTAATATTTATGAAACTACTTCGATTTTAATTTTGAATGTCATTCTTGCGAAACTTCAGGCTACTCCAGAAGTCGCTATATATTTGCTTATTTTAAGTGGAACACCCTGTATATTTTTACGAATTTTGATTCTACGCGAAATTTTAGGGATACTTTTATCAAAGTTTCTTATATATCTTCCTAATGGATTTCGAGACATTTGAATTCTACAAAAAAAGTTGCTTTTCGACACCTATTATAAAATTGCATATTTTTTACATCGTGCAAGCTGAAGTACCTATTGATATTTAAAAGAGACATAGGGAGATAGCTATCATTTGTTACAGATATTATAAAAACTTTTTAATTTTACACAAGGTAGTGAAAATTTATTGTCGAATTTGTTTAACTTCAGCCCGCCAAAATTTTATTTTCTAAATGGAACACTCTATATAAATAACCAAAAACTGTTGTAGAATTGTATCCCCTAACTTAAAATCAAAACAACCGAGGAAATAATGACTTATTTGGTTTGTTTTTAAGTTTGCTAGCATTTTCATAGCTATCGTCGCAAGAAATTAGATCATTTTAATTACTTATTACAAAAACCATCAATAACAAATAAATTAAAAGAGATTGGTACAGGGAAGTTGATATGGATAGGTAGAGGGTAAAATTATGCAATAGCTTCTGATTGAATATACAGGGTGTTACGTATAGAAAAAACAAGTTTTTGCGGTTCGAAGTTCATCAAATTCGACAATAAATTTTCACTACCCTGTGTAAAATGACACATTTTTTAAAACATCTGCAACAAATGATAAACATACCCTTATATCTCTTTTAAATATCAATACTTCAGCTGGTTTGATGTAAAAAATAGGCAACTTTGAATTAGGCTATCGAAAACCAACTTTTTTTCATAAAATTGAAATATCTCGAATACCATTAGCGGTAGATACATGAAGCTTGTTAAGAGACCGACTAAAATTACACGTAGAATCCAAATATGCAAAAGTATACAGAGTGTTCCATTTAAAATAAGTATGTAGATGGAGACTTCCGGTACCGGTAATAGAGCCAAAAACCCAAAGTTGTCTCTAAAATATTCTAATGGGTCATCATCGTAAGACAGCCTGTATACAAGGTGCGCAACTTAAAGTTTCCCAAGCCTATAATAACTCCGTTATTTTTTAAAATATCTTAACAATAAGGTAGGTATCATTTTTTAAGTTTGTCCAAATTCTTCTAAGCTAACCACTTTAATTAAAAAAAACAAAGAATATTTTTTTCTTTACCATATTGCATAAATAGTTATTATTCCATCGAATAGACCATGTAGAGAGCTCTCTAATTTAATTTATAGGATGACAGCTTTTGTTACTGTAGTTTTGTTAAAAATTATGTTATGGCTTTCAAAGTGCAATGGCATGAAAACAAAACACTAACGGGATATATTTATCTATAGCTTCTGGGTCTTCTAATTAAAGTTAAAAAATACATTGTTATATGGGCACTATCAGTTTTATTTAAAAAATGGATATGAACAGCATGAAACATAACCTATTTTTTCATTAAATCATAAGTTCTCTTCGAAGTATTCCCAATTTTAATCAATGCATAGTTTAGAACGTTTTATAAATAATTCTGTGTTTACCACAATTTCTAGAGTACTTACACAAATAGTAGCGCACCCAGCTTTTATTCTAGTCAAAGCCAACAGATGCTGAAGATAAAATAAGAGCAAGATGTGCTGTGCTTAAAAAATACCCATACTTTTTTTATGTATATTTTTTTTGATAATTTCATAGCAAAAAAGGCACTCAATATCGGCTACAGTTTTCGAGAAAAAATGATTTTAGTATCTCTCTCTCTCTCTTAATTTATCAATTTTGACATCAGTTAATACTTACATGTGTGAACATGTTCTTATAAACAAAAAACTCACTTCATAAATTTTTGTAAACTAAAAATATTTTACTAACTAGGTACATTTTTTTTCGTTAGTCGTCATTATCTGTCAATTATAGTTTAGCTTATACGCAGAGGTTAAGAATTACCCTGTATATTATTTTTTTGTCGATTTTTAAATGTGTAAAAAAATAAACCTGAAAAAAAATCAACTTTCACTTTTTTAGAGGTTCAATTAAATATGTTCTCGAGCTAGGCTCTGTGAGGGCGCTATCAGTACCCCAAATCCTCCCCCCATATACTGATTGTGTATACTGTGTGTGTATACTGACTGTGTTCCATTTCATGAAGATCATAACAAAAGTTCTTTGTTAGGATTTCTTGACACGAAGAAAACGAAATGTTGCTCTATTCAACGATTTCTTGAATAGCACTCTTCAATCGATGTAAATGATGGTCAGATTATTGTCGCCTACAGATTCCCAATATTTCTTCAACCTTTTAAATCATTCATGATCCCTTGATTCTCTAAAAAATGTGTGCCCATTGCATTAGCCGAAAAGCTTCTGTGAACGATTTCCCCAACATTACACAGAAATTAATGCTACCACAATCAACAAACAACTGGTAGCTTGTGACGTTATGTTAATAGTGATTTGTAGGAATAGCTTATAAAACCAATTGTTATGTTATTGGTTATATAAGCTTCGCTGCCATAAACTCAATGGTTATGCTCAAAACAGTGCTGCCAACCACACAACTCTAGATGGCTGGTTGCCGCGTGTTTCAAATAGTCCTGAAAATTTCTGTATAGACCTAGTTTTACCCTACATAAAACTGTGCCAAATGTACAGTAAATTTTAAAATAAGATACTTTTCTCCTAAATATTTATTGATTCTAATTTAAACTATTTGTTAAAAGTCGATAGTCAATTTACTGCTTACTTAAATAACGCAATAAAAAATAATAAATTAAAACGAGTTCATAATATATGTATTGGATAAAATCCGTTTATTTGGAAAACCTCAGAACTCTAGCCTCAGGGAGAAATATGGCGCGCAGATTCTACCTATTAATTATAAAAGCAAAGCAGTCATTTATTTTGCAGAACAAGTGATTTTCATAAATATTTTCACGAGTACTTCTAAATTATTTTTGGCCATAAATCAGCACCTACTAATTAATTACGCAGCTCGTATATTATTTGAAGCACAAGTAGTGTGTGATGTGCTTGTTGGTTAGGGATTTGTTTGTTGCCAGGTCTGTGTAATTTATTTATTTATGAAATTTCTATTACCACTGGTTGTCAGTAAAGTTATTGGAGACATTCGTTAAATTTGTTTAGTTTGCTTTTACTACCAGTATCGTATGATATTATTCGATGTTGAAAAACATATTTATTTTCATTATAGAGAGGTAAGAGATTTTAACATTCAATCAACTATTACGGCTAATCGGATATTTATGACGTAGAGCTTAAACTTAAACTAAAATGTTTAACAGTTTGCACATTACCACATTAATTTCATTGTTAACCACTTTTTGCAGATAATAATAATAATAATAATAATAATAATAATAATAATAATAATCATAATAATAATAATAATAATAACTGCAGGGCCTGCCATGGGGCGCCGGAGACGCTGATGCATTTGTTGTCAGCGTGTCGCGCATATGCAGTCTCGGCCTATATCCATAGACACGACTCAGCACTACGGGTGCTGTATTACCATCTACGGCACTCGTACGGAATAGACGAGACACCAGTGCTGCCTTACTCTTCGGGGGATATTGAGTCCGTAGTGGGAAACGAGAAGTGCCTAATTTACTGGAATTATTCGTTTCCCACCGCCAGGCAAATCCATGCTAATAAGCCTGACGTAGTCCTCCTCGACTACAATCTCAGGATGATGTTTGTGATCGAGTTTTCAGCTCCAGCTGAGAACAACATTATCTTGAAAGAGGAGGAGAAGCGGACGAAATATAGAGATTTGCTCTTCGAGCTTCGCAGGCAGTACCCGGGCTATTCTGTTAAACTTGTGGTACTAATAATAGGAGTCTTAGGTGGAACAAAAGATTCGCTGCTGTCTGAACTTAAGAGTATTCCGGCCTGCCGTCAATCAGCAGAAATCCTGGCCGGCAGAATGCAGAAGGCTATCATCCTAGGTTCATTACGTCTGCTTAGGGCGCACGATTCTCGGACCCAGTAGTCACTCACTCCACGGAGTGGAGAGTGGCAATTGGTAAACACCAGCTCTTCTCTGGGATGTGTCGGAGCCCCAGAAGTGTGACTGGATTCTAGTTAAAAAAAAAAATAATAATAATAATAATAATAATAATAATAATAATAATAATAATAATAATAATAATAATAATAATAATGTAGTCCTCCTCGACCACCAGCTTAGGACGATGTTTGTGATTGAGTTCTCGGCTCCCGCAGAGAACAACATCGTCCTAAAGAGGAGGAAAAACGGAGGAAATATCGAGATCTTCTCTCCGAGCTCCGCAGGCTGTATCCAGACCACTCTGTTAAGATTGTGGTGCTAATTATAGGCGTCCTGGGTGGAATGAGACATACGTTGCTTTCTGACTTAAAGATCATACCGGCTTGTCGAAATTCGGCAGAGATCTTAGCCGGCAGAATGCAGAAGGCAATCGTCCTTGGTTCGCTACGTCTGCTCAGAACACACGATTTACGGGCGCAATGATTACTGACTCCACGGAGTGGAGAGTGGTCATTGCTTGACTCTCCAGAACATCTCCGAATGTGTCGGAGCTTCGGAAGGTGTTTACTGGAAAAAAAAAATAATAATAATAATAATATCTCTACCCCTCATTCTAATCCCGAGGATTAGCCCAGAAGTCGAAGAGCTGTGCGGGAGAGGAGGCGGCATATTATTATTAAGCCGGCCGCATTTGCGCCCAGGAACGACTTACGTTGGTAGGCCCTAACCACCATTCAGTGCAGGAATGAGGGAAACCTGGAAAACCTCATTAATTAGGGGGGTAGTCAAATGTCAACCGGTATCAATCTCTCACATTGACCCAAGCCAACATTCTTCCACCCTACCATACCCGCAGAGAGGGTGCCAGTCTCTCCACGAATATAGCTTATATACGGTCTACCGGCTGCGGGGGTCAAACCCACAGCAATCTAGTCACCTCGATTCAAGTACTGACGCCTTAAACCGCGCGACCACTGACCGATCCAATTATTACTATAACTAAGACAATTTGAATGTCTTTTTATTGGTATAATTTCAAGTATACATCTTTTCTAACAGTTATTTTGCAAGTGCAGAAGACCTAAAATTGTTTGTATTAATATATTTATGAGTAGGTATTTAATCTTTTGTGTAGAGACTGTTTTGTTTCGTAATATTTAAATTTTATGAACAGAAAAGTATATAAGTTAAATCAAATACAGGTTATATTCACATATACAAATAGCCGTTACATGTATATTTTGTATCAATTTTAACGAAGTTGTAGACATGTTATAAATGTTTAAAGTTACACAAAATTATATTTTATCATTTGATTGATTGCAGATTTTCTTTATATTTCTTTTAAAGAATAATTCAAAATTGAATTTGCCTTATTTAAATTTCATGTTTTAATAGCCAATATGTGCCTAATACAAATTTATAAGAAAAGTTATATTTAATCCCAACAGCATTCCCCAGGAAATTTTAAAAGAGCTTCTAATTACTGACTTGCAGATACAAATAAAACAAAGGGTGAAGTTAAACCGTGGGTAGAGAAAAAGACGACTGAGTTCCTAATTTGCTATGCTAATTCCGTACAGAGGAGAGCATTCAACTTCGACTGATGAAGTTCCAGCGGAATTGTTATAGTAATTACGAATGACCCTGAAGGGCTCAACGACTTAACGGTTACAATTCAAAATTTCAGTATAGATGCTTTTACATAAATAATCCATTAGGTATGTTAAACATAATACAAGGAAGCGTATCTCATTACAAAATTTTAGTAAATTCAGATATAAATCGATACTAATCATAAGTATTATTAGCAACAAAAATAAATTTGTAATTTATTATACAAAAACAAAAATTATTTTTTAATTTATTTTTGTATTTAAAAGGTAAGTTTTTTTGCACTTGAATTTAAAATTCAACTTCCTAATTTTGGGAAGAAAATGATAAATTATACAAAAAAGTTCGCTCAGTTGTGGCAAAGCTTTTATGGGGTCACCCCTGAAGATGCTGAAAGAACGGCAAAACGTTTGGAAGCATGGGATGCGACGGGACGTCTCGGAGGACCACTATTATCCGAAGCAGCCGAAATCAATATATGGACGGGCCCAGAGATACCGAAGATAGCGGGTATGTCCCCACACAGCCTAGCCCAAGAACAACCAGGGCAGGCTATTGTTAGAGATGTGCACTTTAATTCTATTACTGACAGCGATCAGTTACCGAGGTCACGGCATAGCAACCCGGAAAATCACTATGTATCAAATAATAGCACCGGCCATGGAAGCCTAAACATCACTATTTCTACGCATAAGTTATTTATGCTCTCTCTGACAAAGGCTCTTTAGCTACTCGTATTTAGAAAAATGTAACTGTTTATGCATTTCATAACTTGCATAGTGTGTTATTGAATTCTAAGGATACTAGTGTATTTCTAACAATTTGTTAATAAACGACATTCTGCATATGGCAGTGGCGGCTTGTAAATTTTTAAACTAGGGAGGCAAGCAGGCTGGGACTGTTCCAAATACGAACTACAGAATTAACATTTTCATTAATCTTTTTTATTAATTATATTATTTATAGGTAAATTAGAAAATACAAATACAGGGTTTTTTGAAATTCATTTAAGTCCGATTCTTTTAATTATTTGATGATTTTCCAGAACTTTCAAATTAAATAATTTTTTATTTCCATTTTAGGCGCTCGTTCAATGGTGTAATATTTTATTTACTTGTATTTATCAATGTTAATTTGCTGATTGAAAAAATTCAACGAGTAATTTTATTATGAAATATTCATAAATGCCGCGACAACTTCTTAAATCGGAATACTCATTTTTGCCAATATTGAAAAAGCGCGCTCATGAATTGAATAATTAATAATATCGTTCATATTCCTGTACTTGAGGCCCTGGGCTTTGCCATTTCACATTACTCATCTGAAACTTAACTAAAATGAAACAGAGACGACAACAGAATTTTAATTACAGTGCACTGAAATTTTAAATATAATATATAAATAGCGGAAAAGGAACCACGAAACTACCCGACCGTACAATATGGCAAACTATATTAGACTGTGTTTGTTGCACTTTCATAGAGACGAGGTATGCCTCTGATGCTGGGTCCAGACCAAGCAGACAAAACAACGACAAGACAAAGACATTCATGTTTCGCGACAAAGTGGCGACAAATCCGATACATTTCTGCAACATTTTTGTCATATTTTTGTTTTGTTTCCAAATTCGGAGACAGTTGCAAGTCCCGTCTCGAGCCGGTAAAGATCAAAGGGACTCTGTTTTGTCTGCATATTTTACGACAAGTGGTCGGCGCAGTGTGGACGGTGTGCGCTGACAAATGTAAGAGACCAATAAATCAGTGGAATATCACATATATTTAGTTCTGTTATGTTGTTGTAGTGGAATACTTAGTATGTCTTTTGGCAACTGCAGGGCCAACAAGGTATATCAGATTCTCGAAATCTTTGGTGGACATTCTTAAAAAATTCTTAAAGCTTGAACGAATCTCACCACTTAGTCCAATATTATTCTCACGTAATTGAACTAACAATTTATTTATGGAGTAACGTTCTCGCTTATTTAAGCATGGTCTCATTCAAAATCGTTTGCGTTTCATTTTTCCAACATTGGATGAAGAAGAGAGAAAGATATAACAACTGGCGGCTAGCAATAAATCTTCATTTTTTAAATTATCTTCCTGGTGGAAACGCCACATGGTTACAACTGATTCGCAGCAACTGAATTTTGTTGCACATTTGTCCTTGTGATGTGGACAGTTTGTCTCAATTTATGTCGCAATTTTGTCGTGTTTTTGTCTCAAAATCGTGTTCACTTTTTGTCTGCTTGGTCTGGACCCGGCATGAAGGACCTTTCTCCTGCAATTGCCTACCAACGGATTCCATGCTCTCCATCTCTTTACATGTTTATTGGTATGGGCATGCCTCAGATGTGTCCTTATTTATATTATTGCGCTTATGAACGTATCGAAGATTGCCTATACCTACATTATTATTTAACGTCGCTGTATACAAATCGCGCCGCCCTGCTGTTGCAAAAGTAACATCATTTATAGATACACAGAAGTATTACATAGCCAATATATTCTAATGTTATAATAATATCTCTATCCATCATTCTAATCATGGGGATTATCCTAGAAGCCAAACACTTGTACGGGAAAAGGGGCAGCATATTATAATTATTATGCAGGCAGCATGTGCGCCCAAGAACGACTGAATAGGTAGGCTCTAATCACCATTCAGTGCAGGAATGTGAGAAACATGGAAAACCCCATTAATTAGGGAGTATTCAAACGTCACACACATCTCACAATGACCCAAACTAACATTTGTCCACCCTACCATAGCCGCAGAGAGGGTGCCAATCCTCTCCATGAATATAGCTGATAAAAGGTTTACCGGCCGCGGGATTCGATCCCACAGCGGTCTGGCCACATCGATTCAAGTACTAACGCCTCAAACACAGGTTATAATAAATTGATAAGATGATTAAAGTAGGCAATTAGTGATTATTATTATTTTAAAATTCTTACTGAGGCACTACCTCACCTGCCTCATCCTAGTGACCGCCACTTATATATTTAAATCTGTATATTTGTACATTTTAATCCGAGCAACTTTTTTTCATGACGTTAAAAGCAAACTCTCTCTTTTTTCAACTTCACTGTGCGCAAACTGTCTATATGGCTACAAAAATAATATTAATTCATTTTTAATTTGGTTTCATTTACACTGTTAAAGTAAACATAATGAATATTTGTGATTGATGAACTCTTCGGTAGATTATACATTTTTTAACATGTGCATATTATTCATTATTTGTATGTTGCACACCGATATTCAGTCATACATGTAAAATAATGTTAGTTTAAAAGTGTTCTCTGTGTATATTCAAACTCTAGTCAAGTCTCAGTCTCAGTCGCGGCGAAGCTTTTGCGGAGTCACCACTGAAGATGCCGACAGTGAAGAGCGGTGAAACGTTCGGAAGCATGGGATGCAACCAGTTACAACGGCGGCTACGGAACGCCTCGGAGGACCACCATTATCCGAGGAACGGTTCCGACCGTATCAGTCGTAATACCAACAATAGGAACCGAAATCAATATATGGACTGGCCCAGAGACACCGATAGCGGGTCTGTCCCCACAGAGCCTAGCCCAAGAACAACCAGGGCAGGGAAAAGAACCCCGGCTAATGCTAGGGATGTGCACTTTAACTCTGTTTTTGGCAGCTACCAGTTACAGAGGTCACGGCACAACAACCCGGAAAATCAGTATGTATCAAATGAGAGCACCGGCCGTGAAAACCTATAAGAACAATTAGCAGTCACTGCATTACTAGATTTCTAAAAAGTTTTTACGAATAAAGTGGAATACTTCATTATATCACCTCCAGATCAGTAATTATTATTATTCGAATGGTTGAATTATTCGTATATTTGAATTATACAAGTACCTGAATTATTCGAATAGTCATGTTATTCGAATATTTACATACAGTTATTCGATTTTATAGATAGTATTTATTCGAATATTCGAATAATTCGGATATGAATCCCAACACTATTATATTTAACTATTTGTTGTTTGAATATTAAGAAATTATTCGGTATGCGAGTATATTTATCTTTATTTTTTGATTTTCTTAATTATAAACAAATATTTTCGCAAATTTAATTTCCAAAAAGTATTACATTATTGAAAAAAACATCTACAAATTTAAATTTTCTTTTCTTATACATGTATAAAACTCAATTACTTTTTCAACTAACAGTAATTATAGTTTTTAATTCAAATTTAATGATTTTATTTTGAAATTCTTAGGGTGCCATCATTTACTAAAACACGTAGAAGATAAATGTGTCTGTGGTAATGATACCTCCGGTTTGCCACTATGATAGATTTATATATCATCCACGTTCGTTACCGAAATTGTTTTATTTTCCACTGAAAATCGCCTACGAATTTACGGTTCTTTAATTTTATTGCCCTCCATGAATAAACCGTTACTTTGTTATGGGAGGCCATGATGCGTGTAGTGCTACGTGTTATATGAACGGTGGCATTTCTCCTGGTTGTTATACCGATTGTATATTGTGAGTTGCAGCCCATTTAACATCCACAAAAATCGCATGATCCCGTCGGAGTTGCTCGTTTGTGGGGCTTTGAAAAAGACGAATGGTCAAACAGGGCGGCTATGTGACCTCAGGGTGTTTACTGCGTTGGCTACGATAGTTGTGTCAATTCTGCTGCTGATGTCTGGAAAAGTTATTTCCCGGATCGAATATAGACAGCTAAAATTATTCATTGTTTTATTTGGTATTTATTAAATAATTAATTTATTTATTTGCAGCAGTTGCGTATTTACGATTTTTCTCCGGATGAGGTGTGGAATTTTTTTCACAACGAAATACTTTTGAATTGTTATGCGTTATGCCTGGATGATAAAAGATGATCAACCAGCATAATAATTTTATAATTTTCAGATTATACGGCAATTATATTTTATTGCGGTATTATTATTGCTATCGAAATACAAATTTGTTTTATAGTCGACTGTCATAATAATGCTGTCATTATGAACGTCAAAATCGTTAAATAATCTGCCACTTACTAGCACCCATGCTGTAATGTGACAGAATCGAGCCATAAAGTCCACTTTATGGCACGATAGTAATAGTAGGTACCTTTTAAAGAGAATTACCTGGGTATTGAAATTCTCTATTGATATTAAATTATTAGACTTTGTCTACTATCGGAGTAAAAAGTCCAGACCAGAAATTTGGACCATAGGTAGCTTCAGTATTATTGTTATGCACAATCGAATCGGAATTTGTGTTTGAATATTCGTTTTTTAGTTATTAGAAATAATGTACCAAAAAACACGATTTTTGGGCGGCGAAACGTAATCCTGTCACTTCAACTCGTCATAACTTTTTTATTTAGGCTTTAAAATGTGCAATTTTAACTGGAAATATATTAAACTCTGCTCTTTGGAACTGTGGAGTATCTCTTCTTAGAATTCCTTATTTTTTTATCTTCGTAAATACAGCATCTTTTTTTAAAATACAAAAACAGTCATAGAACATATAAAATCCTGTAACAGTTTTGTGAACCAATGCGGGGTAAAGTGCGGCGAAGCGGGGCTCGCGCTGTGACCAGTGTCGGGTACTTCTTTATTTCAGCTTTGTTAAGATCTTAGTTAAGATCTCATTTATTTGATACATACTTATGTATAGCATAAATATTGTCATTGTTATTTTCTTAGCTTTCTTGACAATAATAATAATATTATTCTTGTGGAACTCTGCCTATTTGTGATTTCATTAACTATTAACATATAAAGTTTCATTTTATTATTTATTATTTATTTATATCTCATATACATTGTCAAAGTTGATTATTGATCTTTCGCATTAGCTTGAATATAAAAACGGGAATGGTATATTTTACATGCATATGTCTAAGTCGTCGTCATCATCATCAGGTATTTCCACGCCACCATCATTAGTTTATCGTCGTTTTCTTCGTTCAAATTTATCACTAATGGCTCTACAGCAATATCAAGTAAATGTTTTTCCCCTTTATTTCTGTTCCACTTTTTTGGCATGTTCAACACAGTTGGGCCAGACAGAATTTGGTATATTTTCCATGGCCGATTGGCAAAGGTTCAAAACATCTTTTATTTTAAATGTAGAATTTCGTCATTTTTAACAAAAGCCCATATTAGTTCAATAGGGTTGAATTCACAATGAGCCACGGGAAGCCATAAGATCACCATGTCTTGTCGCAAATCTTTTGTAATTTTCTCAAGTAAATACTTCCTCTCGAAACGATATTGCTGAGCTGCTGATAAAAGAACAGATCGAGTTAATGTGTTAATATCGCTAATTCCTTGCACTCTAGAATTTCAGTTTTCCTCCATGAAGCTTGATCAAGGACAATCACTGATTTATCAGGAATTAGTGAAAGAACCAACCTGAACCATTCCTCGAAATGTTGCATATTCATTTCGTAATGGTAATCAGCTGATTCTTTCTTACCAATAAAAGACTTCATGCACCCATTTAAGAATCCATCTTTATTGCCAATATGTAAAATCATCACTCGCTGTCCCGCGCCAGAGGGTCCTTTTATTCCTCCATGAAATCCATTAAAGGTTTGAATAGTTCCCCCTGTACTGATCAAAGCATTTCTCGGTAATGTTTGATCGAGTATAAATATTCTGATCGCAAAGCCGCTATATTATTTTGCTCCATCAGGATCGATTTAGTTTCTAGTTTCCGGAAGAAAAAATTTATTTGTTTAACCCATCGTTTTAAAGTGGAATCAGTCAGGAAAGTCCGGAAGATCATCCTTTAACCTATGATGGAGTTGTGCTACAGTTGGAAATGTTTGTAAATGTGGAATAACTATATGAAGAAGCTTCAAATTGATATTATCCGAGCCTTTAGATTGAGTTGTGATAGTACTTATTACCATATTTTATTCCTCAATTGTTACTTCAGAAAATAAAAATCCATCTTCAAGACTAGGTATTGTATTTATTTATAACTGTATCACTAAATTAAATTCGTTTGGGGGAGTATTATTTATAATAAGAAATTCATTAAATGATTCTGAGTCAAAGGGGAAAATTATATCATTGTGAAAATTAAATTGTAAAATCTTCAAACATTATTTTCTTGAAATTTTTGTTATGTATCACCATCATTTTTCATGATGTAGGTATGTATGTAGAATGACACGCGCTTTCAAATGGCATGGTCAAAGTTGGGGGTTGATATTTAAAAAAATTGTCGATGACGTCATATCTCGAACAACGATGACGTCAGAAATGTGGGTCGTATGTCAAAAAGTGCCTTTCTTAAAAACAAAATCGACGTGCCAGGGTATTTTTTCGGAAACTTCTCAATTTCAAAAATAATGAATTTATTCGTTACTTTTCGAAAGCACTGTATATGGTCCATACAAATCACAATAAATTCTTCTTTGCAACAAAAATTGCTTTCTCAAATTGAAGTAAAATGTGAATAATAATATTGAGTACCTAATACACCATACCAGTCCAGTTGCACACACTGCGATTAAATAGAGATGCTCGATGGTATATACCTACCTTGTGATGTATTATTGCTACTAAAGGTAATAAAATACAACTTATAAAATTGTTGTTTAATTGATTTGTTGCTATTATATAACTATAATGTAATTTTTTAAAATAGGCGTTACAAAATTGCAACAATTGTAGAGTTGCTGTATAACTATTCTTAATGTTTTTATGATTTGCTGTTTTCTAAAATTTATTTCGAAATTGTAGCTGTAATAAATAAAATACTTAATCCACTTATAGGATAGGAAAAGAAAGAAAATAGGAAATAACAAAGTCAAAATGTAATAGTAACTAACAGCCACTTACTGACGTAGTAAAATAATTGAAATATGCAACAACAGAAAATATTTACTTAATTTTGGACTGCACATGACAAACATTAGTTTTGTTCGCACAATACACAAATCAGTTTCCAATCGTCAGGTGCATCCGCATTTCAACTAAAAGAATGCATTATCAACATTATGCAGGCATTAAAATAAATTGCGCTTGCGTCGGACGATTGAAAACGGTTTTCAACTGTTATGTGAACAGGGCTACCAGTGTTACACATGACAAATATTGTAGATGGCGGCCATCAAAGAAACGCAATTTGCACACTTACATTTTTCTAGATTTTTAGTATGTGAAAAAGATATCTACTTCAACGAACTAAAATAATAAATCTCCGTCTTTATGGGAATTAGTATTTTTTGCATGTAGTACTATTACCTTGCTTACTGTTTACAATTTCTGAAGAGATTAGAATAGCAAAATGGAACAACAAAAATGTATGTTTCCTAAGCAAGCAAAATTCAAGTTTTCAAATGAACTAAGAAGGAAACTTTTATATGTATCACCCTGTACGAATAGAAGTAGTAGAAGTTTATTTAAAATATCTAGGTACAGTCAACACATTTTTTGCGTAATATTGACATAATTATATAGTTAGACATTCTGTTGCTGTGAGAATTGTATGCAAATTTTACTTCTTTATGTACTAGTTCCAAGGTAATTTGCATTTTATGTCTAAGCAGCAGCAGTCTTAATTAAGTTTTATGCTATGTCGATGACAAAGTTTTTTATTTGATTTTGATTATAAATAAGGTAATCAAATCAGTTACAATACCAATAATATCGATAAATGTATTTATCATGGTAAATAGTGTCAGATGGATTGAACACCTGTATACAGGGTGATTCTTAACCCATACGCAATTTAACTGAAGTCTATATAAACATGTATCTTAAAACGTTTCGTTTTCGATATACAGGGTGTGAAATGTTAGTTCTTCATAATGGTTTTTAATTAGAACTTCCCAAATGCGTAGAGATAAATTAAAGAAGTTTAACACAATCGCACAACTTTTGAAAATCTGAAAATAAATAAATACAGTTTGTCCAGATGCGGGTGAAACAAGGTACTTCTGGCTATTTTTTTTAATTTCATAGCGAACATAAAAAATGTAAGAATGTTTACATAAATAGGTACTCTAGTTGAAATTCGATGTCGGCAACAGTTCGAGAAAAATGGAATTTAATACCTGGGCGTATGATATATCTCATTAAAAATGTATGGAACTGGAAACATAGTTGGCTTTTAAATAGAAAATTTTGACATCATTCAATACTTATCCTAAGTAACACAAGATATTTTATAGCAGTGGTTAAGAATGTTTAGTATCATAAAAATTTTATTGCCATCAACACAGCAGCTAATAGTCTAAAAAGTAAAAAAGGGTGTCCTAAGGGCACAGGGACGCATTGAAGACGGAGGAATGGAAATCATTTTTTTGCAATATCTCTCATTCGCCTTGTGATAAATGAATGAAATTTGGTATATACAGCTAAATTTTGATGAGCAATTTGATGGACTAATCCTTGGTATTTTGCTTGTGTAACTTTTTTTGCAGCTTAGTGTATCCATCTGACTATCGCAACAATCGATGATCCTGCCTGTTTTATTTGAAGTCGGTAGGAGTAACCATTTTTGAAATAATCCTATTTGAAATGCTCAGTGCACCGAGTAAAAACTGTTTTGGTTTTAGGTAAAGTGCCTTCTCTCCTGAAAATATAGCAAAATGTTACTTGAAATGTTGTTATGGTAAATTATGGAGACGTGCAAAATTTCAAAAAAATCGGCCTGCTTTGATAAAATCTTTGTACCTACTTTGTTGAAAAAATCTGCAGAAATAGGAGCTTATTCTGCAAAAAATAATATAAAACAATTTACATTAAAAATTGTAAAATATTATATTGAAAGAAAACTTTTAAGTGACCTCAGTTTTATTGTGAACGCTTCTATATCACTAGTATATTTAGATTTTTTATTTTAATTAAAAATAGTGAACAAACGTATTTGTGATTTGAATGATAAAATGTAGATTGTACTCCTCGGTATTTTCTTGTTACTTCTGTCAATACCACTATATAAGTTTTTATATTTTAAAAATATCGCCATTATGTTTAAATAGAAGTTATAATAATTATACATTATTAACAATGAAATATTTCCCAAAATTGAGTGCTAAATGCGAAATATTTTTAAATATATTTTTTGCAAAACGTATCTTGAATACAGTTTGTGAAATCCACTTATATAAAATTCATTTTCAGTTCAAAGGATTCAATTGGATTGTTTGCGTTATGGATAATTCAAAATTAATTCTGTAATTATTCTGCGTTGGTCATCTGGTCAAAATTGAAATTTTGCTTTTATTTCCATACTTGACACTTAAAATTCAAATAAAATGGTAATGTAAAAATTATTTTCTCTTTCAGGGGATTTCACATTGCCATTACTTCGCATAAACTAATCTGAGCGTGCCTATAAAATAGAAATTAAAATATACTTATTTATTTTTATGTTAAATTTTATATTGTTATATTGTAGGTATATGGAAAATAAAAGTCAATATAATCCATTATATGCTAAATAGTAACTGTGTGTTCTGCAGGGGTATTTACATTATATCTATAAATCAATCGTATTTCTGTAGCATAACTGTATATTATTTACTTTTCATTAGTATGGCAAAAAAGGTAGAGCATAATATACCGAAGGTTTTAGTTATATATGAAAGAAAAACAAAACTCATTAAATTATTGTTTTTAATATATCAGTAACATATTATTAAACAATAATATACAAAACTAATATACTTTTTTTGTACAAATTTTAAATATATAATCAGTCAATATTCCTCACTGATTTAGAAAACCACAATAACAATTTTATTATAGCGGCATCTCATATTTCTTATAATTCTTCATATGTTTTTTAACTAGATACCTTATTACCTATTGTCACAGCAAAAGAAAATATTAATATAATTTATTTTTCTATTTAATTTTCACTTTTAATACTTTTTCCCTCAGGGATTGGAAGTTTCTTAGTTTCTTTATCCACACCTTGATCCTTGGCAAAACGGCGTCCTTCCAGTACTTTCTTTATGTGAATCAATGTCTATAAAACAGAAACGATCATATTTACTTTAAGAGAAATAAAACAAAGTAAAAATCCAAATTCTGTCGTTTATGGGAGTCTACTTAGACCCTAAATTGTCATGAGATCAGTATACCATTTCTGTCTGCAACAAGGTCTCCAAAAATTTATTCCGGTTGCGCAGTCTAGCTCAGAAGGTATCAACACCTATTTTAATTACAGTCTACCATAGCCTTATCCACTTGATAATATCTTGCGCTATTCTGATCTGGGGGCATTCAAGCACTGTTGTTAACGTATTCTCTCTACAAAGAAAGAATAATCTCCGGTCTCGGTTTCAGAGATGAGTGTAAAATTAAATTTATTGAATTAAAAATATATATAGCACAGTGTTTACTGAATGTGAGGAGTGATGTAGATGCTTATACCACAAGTCTTATCAGATAAGGGGTAGAAATATTTTATAAGCTACTTACCTTCGATTGAATAACACGAGAAATGACACTAATTATTGGGTCTTAAATATTATAATGACTTACATACGCATATCAAAGCTTTGAATATTAATTCGTTTAAACATAAACTTAAGCAGTTTATTTTGAGTAAAGCCTTTTATAGCAATGATGAATATTAGCAGTAATATGTCAACAATATAAACTGTATAAATTCCTTTTATATATGTGTTTAATATTCATTTGTAATTTATATTCCGTTTGATAATTTTTTTAGTACCATTTTTATTTACTTGGCTATTCATATTGTTTTCGTTACCTTATCTGTATACGTATTTTAGTTATCATATTTTAACATATCTATGACTATACTCCTATTAAGCAATTTTTATTTTGCTATTTGACTTGTGTAAATACATTGTCTATGTGACACCAATAAATTACTACTATACTCGAGTCAAGAATTCAGACGTCTTACGTCACGGCCACGGTGTAAGATAAATTTATCTTACACCGTGGTCACGGCTGACGTTACACATTTGTTTTTATTGTCAACGTAATTTTCGATATTTGGTCGCGTAAAAAACAATCATATTTTGCAATTTAGTGCAATATATAATGCAAACTTTTAGTGTAGTATATAGTTTTATTACTATCAGTTGCAGTTTCTTAAATATTTTGATAAAAATGTAATGAATTATTCATTTGTTCGTATGACGTAAGTCGTCTGAATTCTTGTCGCAAGTATACTACTACTGCTACTACAGTAGTTGAACGGTCATTATACCAATACAAGTTAATATTAAATGATGAAAGTCAATCCAGAAAAGCACGTAATAATATGTTTTACTTCCAATATGCTACATAACCCTTGTCTCAACACTAAGGTTTGTCGGGTAAGTATTGTCAATTTTATTTGGTACCATATTAGTATGTTCATTCGTAAACTGACTACGGCTCTGTTAAACTCCGCGCTCCACTATCTCTAGATATAATTTGCTTTAGGCTGTAAAACATGAACAGTGTGCTCACATCCGTGAACGGTTATCCACTTGCAGAATGTATTACATTAAATGCATACCACAAAATATACTATACATTTTTTCTTCTAAAAAGAGATCCTGGTAACAAAGCATTTTACGGTAAACAATAGGTAGGTAACTATTATGCCATTGGGATCAATGCAAATTGGATAAGGTAATTGATTTAATAAGTCAAGCATATCGAGTACATGCTTATTATAAGTATGGAAAATGGAACACGGATACTCGTTAAAAAATTATCTTATTGGTATAAGAGTCTAGCTTTAAGTTATTGAATGAATTTTAAATAAAATCATAAATGACTGATTTTGTCAACAGAAACATGAATTTGGATAATGAATTTGCAGTGTTTCAGGCACTGCATTTCAAAACAAATTTATAATAAATAATTTTATAAAATATAATATAAAAATTCACTGTCAAAAGTGAAGATAGATATTTATAGAGTGCTTTCATTAAACCAGGTCAGTAAATTTAGACAGATTAATTTGTTTAGATGATTGGTATCAGAGAGCATACATATGACTTCATTGATAGGAATGCATTTTCCCTATCCGGCTTTTGTAGGGATATACAGGACCAAGTAAGTAGATACATATTGATTTCAGTCATAACTTCTAAAGTTTCGAGATAATCCCGTTATATTTACCATAGGTATTTGTTAATCCATTAAGAATTAGTTAATTGTTAATCAAATTAATGCATAATGGTTCTTCCCACATATTATTAGGACAGTCAGGATTACCTAAATAACATTTCCAGTTCGATGGATGGGTTGACGTAGTCTTTTTTCCATCCTGTATACATGCGAGTATTATTTTATGTATTTCTGATATAGTTGAAATCCCAGAACCTCTAAAAGGATCCTCCAGAACAAAGTTACATAAATTGCAATCACTATACAGAGATAACTATGACTTAGTACAAATATTTTAAGAGGGGATAGGGAAAAGTAAGAATTAACGGAATCACCCTTCAAAAAAGTTCCAAACTTATTTATAAAGCCAAACAAATTTTTTTATATATAATTTTAAATCCTTATTTAACGCCGCCAATGCTTGTTGGTTGCATACTCTACAAGCATGCAACAGTCGCTCATTAGTCAGTATCGCTGTCATGTCATAATTGAAATCCTGTGTTTACGTTGTAATTTTGTGTTCTTTTTCAGTTTTTAGTGCCTTATTTTAATTTTTAAACGTTTTATAGTTATTAAATAAAGACATTTGTGTTGGGTGCAGATACTTCCCACAATATAGTTCGCCGGTTTAGTTTTCCAGGTTATGGGACAAAACTGTCGCGGTTACATTAAAACTTGTCTATTATTATCTATCCAATCGTTTGATTTTGTTATAATAAATAGGCATCTAATCTATCTAATTGTACCTACGGGAAGTGTGTTTTATCGGTAGTGAGTGGCTGTAATGAGCTAATATGTAGTTCTACCAGTTTATAACGAAATAATGGAAATCGAATGCAAAATACTGGAGCTAAGTGGATTAACTGTTACCTATCTATCAGGTATTATTACTAATAAGAATGTTAATTTTCGTTTCTACATTTAGAAATGCTGCAAAAAACGACGATGGTAGTAGATATTGTTGGCAGATGTAAGTTTTATCTATGGATCTAAGCCATATCAGTCGGTTGTTATCATAGGCGCCGACTGTCCGTAGGAAAAAAGGGTTTTGCCCCATTTTTTAAATATCGAGCTAAAATTCTGGAATAATTTTTTTATTGTCTTTTAGGCTTCAAAATAAATAAATAAATGAAATGATCTCGTCCCTTTTTGTATCGTAGCCTCTACTTCTAAAAATTTGTTTTTGATTTCCACACGTTACTTAATTATTGTTGATGATGTAGTTTAGACAGTTTTTGTTATTGTGAGTTTCTTCTATTATTCATAGCATCCTGATGATGACAATAAATGTCGAAACCTTAAGGCAAGAAAACTCTTAAAATGATTTATTAAATTTGTGGATCTATGCTTAGGAATTAAGTACCAGTAATTGAGCTTCCTGATGAATTACAAATTATGTGTACTTTCTCCATTCGCATATAAATTTTATTTTATAAAAGTTTAGGTATTACAGGGAGGAGATGGAAGAATGTTTTTATTAAGATATCAATGAAATGGAAGATGTTACCAGCTAGCAATCAGTTATTGGATGTTGAAAACGGAACGTGTTGTGAAAGAAAATAAATTGAACTGAAACCTGCTCGACAAATCGCATGAAAACAAGAATGTGCAAAAACTGAGGCAGTCATAGTCATAGATTATCATAGTCTCATTCATGGTAAAGACAACTTATATTGTGAAAGTCTGTGTTATGTGTTATAAATGCTATATTTTCAGAAAAATAAAGCTATAAGTTTACCACGGATGACAAATGGTTTACTAAAATCTATTAAACATAGGGATTTTTTGCGAAGACAGCTTATTAAAGAACACTCACAATATCGAAGAGATGAATACAAAAATTAT
The DNA here is from genome assembly GCA_025584915.1 of Monochamus saltuarius. Taxonomy (NCBI): domain Eukaryota; kingdom Metazoa; phylum Arthropoda; class Insecta; order Coleoptera; family Cerambycidae; genus Monochamus; species Monochamus saltuarius. The sequence goes on along the minus strand of CM046721.1, from coordinate 73,000,996 downwards.
AGAAATTATCTTCCTACTTTAATTAGAATAACAAAAAATTATTATTACACAACAAAACTAGAGAAAATAAAAATAATTATAAATAGATATGGCAGCAACTAAATGAATTAACTAATAGTATAAAAACAGAAAAAGGAAATGTTTGCATTATAGACGATGCGGGTCAAGATATAAAGTCAGATTTAGATAAAGCAAATTATTTTAATAATTTTTTTATAAATATTGTCTGAAGCTATTTATTTGTGGCATAGTTTTAGTTTTTCTTTAGTTTTTTTGGGTTTTTGCCACACTTCTGAAAAAATAATAGAGATTAATTAAATAAGCCCATGCGCCAAACGGAACAGTCAAGGGTTATTTTTGAAACTACGTTTGCCTAACCAAAAAATCTCACACTGAAAAAACAGATAAGTAAAAATAACAAAAATCACATCACTATCGCGCACTTCCGTATTATTGACGTTTCGAAAACCTCTCTGTTTTCGTTCTCAAAATCGTATTAAAAATGTTAAACGTATGTCAAGTTTGACAGTTTAAAATTCTGCAGTTATTCCATTGTGTAGCTTAACTCATACCCAAAGATTTGTCTCGTACCTTGCTCCAAGAATATTTAATTTATTGCCTACAGATACTAAGATCATTCGAAATAAAAATAAGTTAAAAAAGAGTTAATATTTAATTTATTGCCTACAGATATTAAGATCATTCGAAATAAAATAAGTTTAAAAAAGAGTTAAAGTCGTACGTAGATAATAATTATAATAAATTTAAAAAATAATCTTCAATAATAAGTACATGTAGAATAATAAGTAAGCAATATCTTACCGACTTACTCGTCCGCTGACTGCTGTTTCTCATCTCATCAAATCGTATTTTCCTTCCTTGTTTTCATTTAGCTTTAAAACTTGTTTTTTAGTATAAAATCTTGTATTGTTTATTTGGCTTTGAATCTTATATTGTTTCTTAATTGGATGATCCACAACACAAGCCTCGCTTATAGTTATAGTGGAGTCTATCTTAATCTTGTCACATAAGCATGTTGTAGGAAAAGTTCAATTGTATACCTGCGTATGTGAAATAAAACTTACTTACTTGCTAGTTCCAATTTTTCCAATAAAATATTCATAAATATTTAAGCTCGTGGAACATTCAGTAAGAAAATTTCACACCAAACTATCTATTAATTTGGAGGAACAGAGTGATCAGTGAGTATGTAATCAGAACAATAGATAACAACTAGATCAGCATGGGAATGCCATCATTTACTGGTAGTGACCTCAACAGACAACAGCATAACTGTATAATGGATAAAGGAACACGATAGGTGCAATAACAATAAAGTAGCTGACAAACTGACCAGGAGTGCATTGGGTTTCAATATTTTAGAACCCAGTCCCTCCAACATGCTTCCGTTGTCAGCTTTTGTTGGTATTATTAACACCCACAAACAGTTTATAAAACGATGAGATGAAGAAAATAGCTGTCAATTTGCTAAGGAGTTCCTAAAGTACCCCTGCAAGGATATATCCAAAAAGTACCTGGTCGTGTCTAGGACAAATCTTCGCCTGGGGCCAGGTATTTAAACTGGACACTGTTGGTTAAGTAGGCAACTTTATTATATAAGGAAGTGTGAAACATCTTTTTGTAGGGCTTGCGAACAGAACGACGAGATAGTATTTCATCCACTTTGTCAGTGCACTGCCATCTCAAGAACAAGAGAATTCGTGTTGGGAGGGCCAACGTTCTATGGCCTACAGTAGACAGAGCCCCCTCATCAACGTCATCACCTTTTTCTATTTATTAGGCTGGTTGGCGGTCAGGTGGACTGATTTTCTAATGGAAGGAAGTACATGTGGCCCAATGAGGCCTAAGTGCTATAGTCTCTTAAGCTACCCTCCCCACAATTTTAGATTCCAGATGGGATGAGCCGGTGGATTTATACGAATTTTTGGGAGGCATCAGTTATTAGATAGTGTTAATACATGTCAACAACTGTTTTTGCCTAGACACATGTGTGATGGACAAGCGGTTATGGCGTCATAATTTAAACAAAATATTATTATTAATATACAATAAAGGCAGAGACAAAGTATATTCAGCACGTGTGATTTGATGTGATACTAAATAATTTGGTGATATATTTTTCCTCATTTGATATATTAAAATCAAATTAGACTATTCAATCTGCTTCGAAATAGGAATCCACTGCAATGTCTTTAACATTAAATCAATAGAAGTATATCGATTACAACTTAGTATAATTCTCATACACTTATTTTGCAACTTTTGAAGCCTATCTACTCGTATATCTGTCTTTGTACATGATAGTAAGAGTGATGCGTAATAAATAAAGTGGGTATTGATTAGTGTATTATAAATTAAATGTTTAGTCTCCGTAGTTAATGTGCTAGAAATCCTATTGACAAAAACAATTTTTTTCCCAATTTTTTTACATAGATAATCAACATGACAACCAAATGTCAACTGAGGATCTAGAATCACTCCCAAATATTTAAATTGTGTTACTTTTTCAATTTTAGTGTCATTAATGTAAATATCTAAGTTCTTATCTAAATAATTTTTACAGTTTTGTTTTGTACCAAGTACCATACGAGTACATTTAGATTTACTAGAATTTAATTTTAATTTATTAGTACATAACCAATTGTATAAAATATTCAGCTCATTATTCAGCAGATGGGTGATGTCATCATAATCGTTACCCGATATCGCTATTAGCGTATCATCTGTAAACAGACTCACAAATGATTCATTTAATGCCTGGTTCAAATCATTTATATAAATAACAAATAACAAGGGACCCAAAACACTACCTTGCGGAACCAATATAATTAAAAATAGGGATTTTGCTAACAACGGTATCTGATAAATTATTTTTAATCCTCGTTTTCTGGAACCTATTACTTAAGTACTGCAACGCCCTGTGTTTTATTCCGTATAGCTGCAACTTTTGCAATAACCTTGACCTATCAATGGTTTCAAACGCACGTTGAAGGTCGGAGGACAGTACATTTTGATTTATTGAAAGAAACGGGCCAGTGTGAATACCATCTGTTCATGTTTAAATCCTGTTGAAGCGATTGGAAATTTGTCAAGAGATTTGACAATACTTTAGAGTCATCTGCGAAGAACGCATGATCCTTGGTTAAGTGGTAAGGCAGATCGCCCGTAAAAGTTATATAAAATAAAAATAAAACATGATACTTATTCGGACTGGAAACCTTTATCTTGCGGCGAGTATACATCTACGGATTACGAGCAACATTTAGAATTGGCAATAATTTCATGTAGAATATAATAAATAATAATTTTCTTTGTTTGTTTTAATTTATATAAGACCATTAAATACTCAGGAATAAAAGACAATTAAAATATCAAGTTGTGTCAATTTATATTGTATAAATGTAAATGTGTATAAATCATTATGATGCAATAAAATGCAAGCTTCTAATTAGTTAAAAAATGGTGGCGTGAAATTTCCTTTATATTTTCTTGAGTTTACTGTTTAATAGCCGCATTTGTAAGAATTTAACTAGGTGTCAGTTTGCCGCGAAGTACAAGCGTGATGTGTGCAAGACTTTATTTTTCTCAGCAACAATTTCCCCGCTGTCTTTATCTTAAACGACCGCGATGGAGGTTCCACACAGCGGTTGCAACTTGACAAATAAGTAAGACCTGTCCAGACTGCACAAGAAGTAATAATCCTGTGAGGTTAAGCAGTCTAGCCACTAGAGGAACTGTCATCGTACATTCTCGCAGTTGATCGGTCAAGTCTGTCAGGCAGGCAATCACAACTTCCGCTGGAATACTGTGGCGTGCCGACGGACTGTTTCCGGACTCCGATTTGTAATAATTTGTCGTCGCGGGAACGAAGTTATTGTTTCTACGAGTTCAAGAATTTATTAGCTAGGGCTTAGCGTTCTTCAGACGACAGCTCCTTAACGAGAGTATTATTATTCATTTGAAGCAATGTCTCTGTCAGCACTGAAAGAATATCATGGTGCTGAAACTTGCACAAAGTAGATTACCCATCAGTTGGTGCTATGTTTACACGATTTAAAAATATTTTAGTAGGTACAGCTACTCAGAGCAACCAGCGTACAGGGTGTTACAATATTCCATCATCAAAATTGTACCATCTATCTGACTATAAATAGGAAACACTTACGAGTAATAACTGTACAGATAATATGTGATCATTTCTTGGCAACATTAAAATCATTATGTATGTCCTTCCATTTTCATTATTGTGGCAACAGTGACACCCTTTTTTGAGAAGGAATAACTTCTATTAGGGTTTTCCACTGGCAGTTTTATTTAAACAAAGAATTGCAATATTTTTACGTTATTCTAATCTTCTTCGTTAGTATCATAAGTATGTAAGTATTTTATCTTACCGTCTTACAACAATAACAAGAATTAGTTTTGGAAAAATAATGGCAATAGTTGAAAGTAGATTTCATTACCAATACGACAGTAGTTCAAAAGAAATGGCAAAATTAATTTTTTCTACAAACATGTTAAAAATACAATTTTAATACTCCGTTGTAGCATTAAAAATATTGTTTTAATGCACCAGTGCCTTAAAATGATCACTTTAAAGCACTAGTGCCTTAAAGTAAATGTCAAATTGTGACAGTAAATTTGCAATAGGTACATTTAATTTGTATTTTCTTTATTAACATGAATACTTATACTACAATTCACACAATATGAAAAATTAAATCCACAATTCTACCACTATCAACTGAAACGACCGCACGACTGTTGAAGATTTCCATCCCCTATGCTGCTTAAGCTCCTCTCTACGGCAGGCCCAAATATTCCCAAAATAGTAGATACTTTCATTATAAGATATTCGTCATCCAGTGCGCACTTCAAAAACCTGCTCTATTTGGTCTCTGATCAAGATCTGAGATCTGAGAAGATATGATTTTTTGGGTTGATAACCTTCTCCTTGGCGCTTTAGAAACGCAATGAGCATAAAATACTTGCTGATGTCTACGTCGCTATTTATTCGTAACATAGCTTTAATCATAGAATAATTAGACCATAGTGATGAAGATTTCTAAGCCTTAAATTTTTCCTTAAAATAGACCAAGAATACATTTTCAGTATATTTTCCATGAACGCCTTTTTCTTCACACCACTTCACAAACTTATTGTATGCAATTTCATATTGGATCCGAGATTTTCTTGGTAATAAGTCCAAAGTAGCTCGGTTGGCCGCTTCATCGATTTCTTTAAATGGATTTTTCTTTTCCATATTTTCTTTATACTTTTTAAGGGCAAAAAGACACAACGTTTAAAAGTCCAAAGCTTTCAAACTTTTCGTAAATGGCGAATACAACAATGGTTGGCACCATGGTTACTTTATATCATTGGCAAGTGTCCACTTTGAAAATTTGATATAGTGCCTACGATGCCATTTAAAACATATTTCTACCTGGGTTAGTTCTTTTCAATGCTGTTTGTAGAAAAAATATTATATGATGTTTGTGTTGAAAGTGTTTTTAAGGCACTGATGTAAACTTTTACATGCGTGCCTTAAAAATGCACTTTTAACACTCACCACATAAATAACTATTAAATCATGTCATTTTTGCTAGTAGAAAATTATATTTGTTCCTTCATTTAACTTGAACGAAGTAGATTACCCATCACTTTGTGCTAAATATACACGACTTAAAAATATTTTTATCTGACCTAAAATTGGAAAAACTTTCTAGTATTTATGACTTGTAAATGCTTTGCTTCTACAAATAAAAAGTGGTTACGTTTTACTACTTTATATTATCATACTAACAAATTGCAGTTTGAAATCATATCAGTGATCGTTTTTTAGGAACATGACGCATCGTCTTTCTATTTTCTTTGTTGTGGCAACAGTGACACTATTTTTTTTTGAGAACGATTAACCTCAATTAGTTTCCCACTGGCAGTTTTACTTACATACACTACATTCTGGTGTTGAAAGAGTGCAACTTCCTGAACTTGATTTTGCATTGTTTTGTTATTTAGTATCGTAAGTATGTAGGTATTTTATTTTACAATCTTACAAAAAAAACAAGAATTATTTTTGGAAAAACAATGAAAATTGTGGAAGTTACATATTATATTTTAGCAGGATCTTGAATTTCTTATGTATATATTATAGTTGCAGCAAGAATTGAGACGACTTACGTCATAAGAGCAAATGCATCATACCTATTTCCATCAAAATGTTTAAGAAACTACAACTGAGAATAATAAAACTATATATTACATAAAATTTAAAAATTGCAACAAATTATGGAAAATAAATCGTTTGCTACAAATTAAATGAGAGCAAATTTATTGGTGCCTCAGTTGTTAAATATTTGTGGTCCATGGTGAACAGGTTAGCTTTTAATGTAATTTACATGAAAAAGTGTTTCTCATAAGTGGCATGTACCTTTCTGTCTTGTCATTTGTGTGTTTTGTTTGTGATAATTTTTTAAAAATATATCCTTGATTGTAACTATCAATTCTAATACAAATTTTGAAAATAATGTTAGAGAACAAATCTAAGGTGAGTTCTTTAAAATTCATAAATGCATAAGGAAATTGTAGATATAAATAGCATTAATAACGTTTCCACTAACAACATCTCATATTATTTTCGAATTAATTATGAATTTTGCCAGTTGCAAATATTGTGACATTTTAAATGCCTAACTAGATAATTACCTGCAACGGTCCGAGCACCATATAATAGTACTAAGTAAGAGCCAAGTAAATAAGTGGAAATTTTTTAGTCACCATTGAATAATGAAACAAAATGAATCCTACTTTTAAAGGTGTGAGTGGATGGGCTATTAGTAGGAAGTTTGGGAGACATCAGTTATTAGGTTGTATCAACACATTGCCTATTATTGTTATTGTCTAGGCGCATGAGTAATGGGCAAGCGGTTAAGCCGTCAATAATTTAAATAAAATTTAATACTGAAGTCACAGCTTAAATAACAATTGTTGTGTATTCCACGATTTATCCCCCTCTTTTCTCAGTAAATTGGTAAGACCTATTTTTGACCAAATTTCCTGTGTATTCTCGAGAAGAATAAAAAAACATGACACTTGTAAACGGCAGCCACTGAAGAAAAGAAAATAATTTAATACTTTAACGGTAGTTTTAGAGAGTTATGACCTAATATGGGGATGAAAAACTTCCATTATCTTCAAACTTCGTGCATTTTCATAAAAGGAAACAATTCAGTACTTAATTAATAAAATATGTGATCACTAAAGCCCGCACTTCGTTTGCAGATGAAGTCATTATCAGGGGCGTACTTAGAACGCTAAGTTAATGTTTGTAGAAACCGAGATACAAACATATACCTACAGAATCTTAAAATTACCGTCTTACTTTGAACTAGTAATTTATAGTAATCGACATTATTCATATTAAGTTTATTAGTTTACAAAACACTATAAAAGTATGCACTTGTAGTACTGGAATAAAATTGAAGAATCAGTAACTGCTGTACATGTTAAGGTCTTAGGCTGTGGAGCTTGTCGCTATTAATCCATTTCAATTTCGAAAGCGTTTAATATCCACAAAGGTCACTGGGCCATATTTAAAGTATATATAATTTACCATGGATGGCACATTTAGAGTGGGTTCAGACAAATCTACTTTTTGCCATCAAAAAGATTTACAATACGGCATAAAGTCAAGAAATCCTGGATTGTTCTGCAAAACGGTATCCATTTTTTTCTTCACACGTTCAGCACTAACTAGGTCCTTATAACTGGGAAATAAACTGTCGCACATGACAAACATTATTTACTACGTTATTTATTGAATATTCGGATGCTGCCACAGTTGCTTCAAGACTGCGAATAACTAAACGTATGTATGTATGCTAGATCCCGATATCTAGGATCGTTAAATATCCGTTGAGTATATAAAATAGAAGTAGCATCACTTGAGTTTAACTGCTGTAGAATACTTTTTATGCCGTCAAAATGAACTAAGTAATATGATGTTGCTTCTAACTACGTATCCCAACGTATAGTTCCATTGCAACTGGAGGTCGTCACCAAGGCTTTAGTGATCAACAAAACCAGTCAAATGAATTTCAATAAAATATATCCGATATTACTGAGTCTATTATATTCCAAAAATGAAAATAACATTATCCAGTATTTAAACATTTCACCAATATTTATCATTTTATTTACAAAATTTTTATATGCCAAGTTTAACAGTAAACATCTAATAAAGTTTAAGTTGGTAAATGATGGAAAGGATAATTCTTAAAATAGCCCTCGTGCTGTTCTCTCTTGTTCATTTGTGAGTTCTCGGATGACTGATTTTATCCTTGTAAACACAGCTCCTGTAAACTGATCCTAATGTTTAAGAATCGTTCAAGAATACGACGCTGTTATTTTTCCACAGTTTACTGACTGTCTAGTTCTGTTTGCAGTTCGTTTCTTATTTGCTCGATATATACTATTTGTAAATTTGTGTATGGACAGGAAAGCCTTTTAACATAAAAGATTACTAAAATAACAGAAGAAAAAACGATTTAAATAATCTGAAATCAAATATGTTTTGCTGAAATAAAAGCCGTAAACATTTCTTAACTAGTTTTGCTTTAGAACGGTTTTATATCCCAAGTTATAAACTTGTTGAATATGTCATCACGACCGATTTTAAATGCTGTCCATTTGTAAATAAGACGTGAAGTATGGTGAATATTGAGTATGCAACAAAAACTACTGTTTGTAAATAATTGCAAGAAAATCGATTTTAATGTTTTGATATCTCTGTAACATTTAAGTAGCTTTTGATAATGCCATGATTTTTTTTTGTTTCAATCACATTTTCAATACAGGGTCATTTACAACGACCTTAAACTAATGGTAAGAATACAGGATGACTCAGTCATAATATCTTTAATTTTAACCACGTATTTGGAAGGGCTAATAAAGACAGAACATCGAAAAAAAATGTTTGCTCGACCTATAGACCAATAGATAAACAAATCACCATGTAACAATCGGTAACATGACGCTCCTGGTACGGTAGAAATTTTCTGATGACTCGTACGAGTATTGAAGCTATATAGAAATCCAGCAGCGGTGCCAGGATCACATGCATATAATAACAGCATGATCGGTGTATCACTCTACTGATACATTTTTTTTTTCTAATTACAAACTTCTTCATTAGTCAAGTTCTGATGCAAAATACATTCAGCATGCCCTCGTAATGCAAGTTTAAAAGCTCCACAAAAGTTTATCCAGTAAATAATTTTGGATAAAACATACCTAATTTGTGTCACCTCTTCGTTATGTTCTTGAAAGCAAAATTGCAAGTTGAGAATAATGCAAAGCGCATGCGATCATGAATATGAATCAGAATCAAATCCATTACTCATGATCAGTAGATATCGAATAACACAGACGTACAGACACAGATAAATTTTTTCACGCCTCTGTTCAGCAGAGGACAGTCGCTGTCTTTTAACTACTTTACGTTACCCCATTTGAATTGCATTTTATTTGGGCAAATAGCAAATTTTATTAATAATTATATACTACACTGGTCACATAAACACACGAAATTCACCAACCTCTAGCACGCAAAAATAATTATTAATGAATGAAGAAGGGAGAGAAGTCGGAACACGTGCATCTGTTCCAGATGCAGACGACGCGCGACGACGGGCTCGCCTGAATTGGAAAACAGACCTGAACGATGTTAGACTTATTCTTCCGGTAACGTATTAAACGGGAATTTGAACTGCCAACTTTTTTGCTGTGCAGAATATGCCGCTTACAGCCTATTTGATGTCGGAGCTGATTACTGCGGATGGCATTTATTATAAAATCCTCATGATTTCCTATTGACTACACCGGGTATTTATAAAAATGCAAATTTAATAATTGTTTGTTTATTGGCCTAAATACGGTAGGCCAAGACTCGGATTGCGGGATTGTGTGTCACTGAAATAGGTATGTATTGCAATGTTTTTTGTTGTAAATACAAAAAATGTTTCAGCCCCTCTTAATAATTTAATCTAGTGAGTATTGGATTTGTGTAATAAAATTGAATGGTTTATTTTGATCCGTTGAAGGTTTTTTAATTTGAATATTAAATATGTTTTATGTTGAAACTTAATATGTTAATTGCATACTTTTAAAAAATAATTTATAGCATTAATTACATGTTACAAAAAGTAGGTAATATAGGAAAATATTTAAATTGCAGATGCAGATGTAAATAGTACACATATTGAACATGACATTTCTAGAGACATAAAATTAAAACTTATCATAATATTTATGACTATCCAAACAGAGAAAAGACTCCAATTACAAGGTAGGAGTAGCCAATAATTGGTGACATTACACATTAACTAAAAAGATAAAATTGTAAAAAATTGACTAAGACTAAGCAGATACATTGATACGTCTTAAGTAACATTAGTTATTAAATAATGATAAAATAGTTCTCTTTTATTTTAGTTTAATTAAATTCGTAATTTTAATACCGATGGAGACATCTATTAGTTTAGGTACAAATTATAAGCGGGCGAATCTTTTTGCGGGATTAAAAAGGAGGAACAAAAAGTAAGGTGGAACGGTTGATAGCGAAAATCTTTAGCGTGCGTTGAGACATGAATATGGTGGCTAGTGAAATTTTGAAATAATTTCGTATATCGGATATATCACTAGTTCGACATACTAAAGGCTAATTTTATGGTAGATGAATACGTTTATGTTTAAATGGTCTTGTATCCATCAATGGGATAGAAATTCTGTTAGTCTCCGCAAGAAACCAGTAGAAAAGACGCCTTCGGGTATTGCATAGGGTGTTTCGCAACCGAGGTGAGCTTATCTTTTGATTTGATTTCAATTATTATTGCTAAAACCGTATATCTAAGTAACGATGTCTTTCTATTATTTTTTTAGGCGTTTTGAGGTTTACTATTATCATTTGTTTAAGTGGAATTATCCCTACCTTGACAATATTGAATTTATATACCGGGTGAAGCCCTGAACGACACGCCACCGGCAGTGGTGGCCATTGTACAGATATCCTGGAAAATCCACAACCCTGGATAATTACTGGATGAGTACCACATAGTGGATATTTTAATTGTTGTTCTAATTTCGAGTGCGGAAGCACTTCAATATTTTTATATCCAACCGAAATACCAGTGCTGTTCTAGAGACCAATATTTTATGCCCAAACTGCCAAATTTAAAGACTTTATTGAGTATTCATATGGATAAATATTTCTACATTTCACTCCCCAAAAAGATTAATCGCATTCCTGTAATTTAGGTATAAGTGGTAGATATTAGTTAAGGACTAGGTTTTAAATTTTGTGTTGCGACTGCAGTCAGTAAATGTTGAATTTTTTTTGTTTAGAGATAAGCCCCAAAACTAAGATAAAAATAAAATCTGCCCTGTAAATGCTGATTCAAATTGGTGTAGTAAATGTTCTTATAAAACTTATGTGACGTTATTTTCTTTCGTGTTTATATGTTTTAGTGGTTAATATAATTGTTGGGTATGTGAAATTTTAAACCACTTGGCGCCCTGTATTGATATGAAAAAAAAAAACAATAACATGATGCTATATATATATATGTTAAATATATATCCCTATAATCATTAAAGAACCCATCCCGACTCCACTGAAAAATCTAGTCGGCGCATACCTAACTGTTCCCACCGCAAATAAAGTCAAAAATTAGGTAACAGTAGATTGACGCCTTAAACGTGGGGCCTTATATAATTATTGCATGAATTTTATATTGGTTTGAAATGTATTACAAGGTAAACTTTCAAACATATTGAATAATTAAAATATTAACATTAATAAATTGCCATAGAATGTAAACAAAACCACGTGATCGAAAACACTGTTATTATTGGTGTGACGTCAACGGCCGGAGTAATGCGGCCATGTTGCTTATGTTTCCGTAGATACTCACGGTGATAGTGACGTAAATAGGCATTGGATTTCTGAGTTTTTTGTGACATTACTGACATTTCTTTTGAACAAGTCATAGAAATGTCAATACTGTGTAAGGTAGTGACATGACTGAGGCTCTGAAAAAAAAAACTATAAAATAAATAAGGCGAACAGCCCTATAATTTGTTTTGTAAGGAGGATGTAAACATGTAAAGCAAAAGTAATAGATATCAAAAATAAAATTCTTTATGTTAGATCTGTTTATTCATTGTTACTATTCAAATGTTTGTAACATAAAACAATAAATTTTAAAAAGCCTTTGTAAGACACATTATTTTGCTGTTAACAATTATTTTCACATATTTGTAAATAAACGGAAACAATTTTGTATGTAGTATTAGGTTTTAACAATATTTACAAATACAGTTAAATTTAAGAAAATACATATTTCTAAAGATTTCTGTACCTAAACAATTTTTTGATCGACCGCTTCCATTATTTATTCGTACTTATTTTCAATTAACCTCACATTAAAATGGTCTTCAGAAACATACAACGTTGAAATGATAGAGTTTTACGCTTTTTCCTTCGTCGTGATTCATTGCCATACACCACATTTTTCTAGTTTTTTTCAATTTTTGGCACGGAGAAATATTTTTTATTAGCCGCTGTACGGAAAGTATTTGTAATTGCACAATGCAATATTTCTTCCATTTTCCCGGTGATAATACACTTTCTGTGCTCATTCTACGAGTCTATTTTGCAAATTTTTCAACACCAGTGTCTGTTTAACACAATAACACTTAATAAATATCACATGTTATGTGATAAATATTACAAACGTCAAACTAACTTTTCTACCTAACCTAAACGTATGTACTGTACTGCGACTGCGTTGTTTTGGGCTTTACAGGTGACGTCACTGCGGCTGGTGACGTCACAGATATTTAATATGGTGGCCTCCGTTTTCTGGAGGCGTGGTCAGACCAAAACTTTAAAAGCCGTTTTTGAGTTTATTTTTTCATCAAATTGTCTAGGACAAACGGCATTTCGATTAAAATAATACATTCTTTCATTTCCATGTATTTGAAAAAATCATGCAATTTCCCCATTACTGCATTTTTATTTTCTGTTGAATATTTGTAAAATAAATATGGTATGAGTATATATATATTATATGTAATATGTGCTATATTATTGTAGGTGGAAGGTGATGGATATTTTTTTGGAGTGAAATATTTTTTTTTTATGTAACTTTAATACATACACTTATTTAGATAATTTCTTTATTTATATACAGCATTTATATTCTCAAGTCATTTTAATAGTTACTTATAACAATATTTTGTTGAAATTAAATAAAAAGAACAGCACTTTCATATCTAGGTACTGCAGTTATGGTTATTATAGTTAAATTAATTACCACTTGAATTGGGATTAGGAGATAATATTTTCATAAATGTGCATTGATATTGCGTTATCTACCATTTGGTACTTTTGCTTTGAATCCAAAATAAAACTTAAATTAAATTTTTATTCAATCACTACAAATTGTAGGGATAATTCTGCTTAGTTTTTTTGTTGTCGAGTCCAACAAGTAAGGATTATGACTGTATTACTTAGAAGTAAATATTAAAATTTAACAAAATAGCGACATTTCATATACCGGTGTCGAAAGATAAAATTTTCTTTTTTAGTTTTTTTGTCCATTACTTTTATCGCGTCGTAAAGTATTTCCATACGCCATAGTAGTTATAAGATTTAAATTTCGTTTGTTATTGGGTTAGGCTAAATTACCATTAACTGGTGCAAAGATGCAATTCGTAATAGTACGGGCGCACGTGGTAAAAAAAATTCAGCTTTGAATATTTAATAGAGCGACTTAGTTGAAAATTCTAAAGTATATGTAATGTTAATAAGGTATTTTTATTTATAATTTGATTATACAGTAGGGAACTCTTAGTACTTATCATTTTCGTATTTGGTCATATTTAGGATTACAGTTCAAGATGGATATTAATAGATTAAATCGAGAAGAACTGCAATTCGAACTAACTGTAAGAGGTTACAATATTACGTCTATTCTAACGGTTGATCAGATGAGAAAAAAAATTAGAGAACTTATCCGAAATGAAGAATTTGGTGATTTAGTTACGGTTGATGATTATGACCCGGATGTAGCCTCGGAAATAACTATTTGTAATGACAAAGTTGTTCACTTAGATGAGTATTTAAATTCAAAAGATATCGTCCGTGATAGTAATGAACATAAATATTTAAATTGCAAGTTACAACATATTTATGGTAGACTGTCACGATTGAAACCAAATGACGAGGAGATAGGTTTTAAAATTCTATAAAAAATCTTTTAAGTCAATTAGGAGAAATTGAAGACCTTTTAGATAACAAATTATTAGTAACCGAGGGCACTCCTCAGGTTAATAACGTCACGTTACCAGTTGGTAATAATAATAATAATTTCAAGAGAGGTTATGTACCGGTTCATAAATGGGATATATATTTTAGCGGTGATCCAGGTGATAAAAATGGACTGGGTGTCAATGCATTTATTGAACGAGTTGAAGAACTTCGGTTATCTCGCGGGGTATCGGAAGAAGAATTAAAGAATTCTATAACAGATTTATTAAAAGGAGGTGCACTAATTTGGCATCGTTTAATTAGGGCCAACATTCGGTCATGGTCGCACTTTATCGAATTGTTGAAAGAAGAATATCTTCCATTCACTTTTGAAAAAGATTTAAAAGACGAAATTCGCAACAGCATTCAGGGACCTAATGAAACGGTTGGATCATATTTCGCGCGAATGTTAAATTTATTTGGGCGATTACCTCGTGCAGTTTCCGAAGCCGATAAATTGGATATTGTGCGCCAAAACATTGATCCTTATTACATCCATAGTCTTGGTTCGAAATTATATGATATTGGTTCCGTAAATGACTTGTTAATTGAATGCAAAAAGTTAGAAAAAACTCGAAATCTAGCGGCGAGCCGACCAACTGCTAAAAGAGTACATTTTTTAGAACAGGATTTAGCTGGTCCTAGTTCAAGTAACTTCTTACCAAGAAATCGGGTAGAACGAATAAGTGAAATTGTTTGTTGGAATTGTAACGAAAAAGGTAACAATTTTAGTAAATGTAAAAACGTCGGGATAAGAAATTTTGCTTTCGTTGTGGAAAACAGAATGTAACTAAGTATACCTGTTCCTGTAAACAGGAAACGGTTCAAGAGATCATTAAGGTACCGGTCAATGATCTCTTCTGCAAAACTCAGTAGATGAGTCTTGGCAGTCCTGGTTAAATTTTGTGAAATGGCAGTATAAAAAGTTCGCATAGATACTCTATTTTCTTCTGTGGGAAACGATCCACGTCCTTACTTAAAAATTAATATATATGGTTTGCAATTTCTTGGGCTTTTAGATTCGGGGCGACTCAAACGATAATAGGTAAATCCGGGTGGAACAAATTAAAGCAAGCGGGTAATATAGATTTAGAAAATAATAATTCTCTAGTGAAAGTAGCAAACGGTGATAGGTGTAACGTTTTAGGTTTAGTACAGGTTCCTATTCAGTTAGAAAATAAGGTTAGAATTATTAAAGCTTTAGTTGTCCTTGATATTGATGCAGATATAATACTAGGCATAGACTTTTGGAAGGAGATGGACATAGTTCCAAGATTGAAAGAAACATTTTCGTGGGAGTTTGGGGACATTCAAACTAATTCGGGATTGTGTACTATTACTGTTGAAGATAAAAGTAAATTAGAGGAGATCGTTTCTGATTTTTTTAGTAAAATGGGGTCGGAATTAGGGTGTGCTAAAGGCGTAGTTCACATCATAGATACGGGCAATGCGAGTCCCATTAAACAAAGATATTATCCGGTGTCACCTTACATTCAAAATTTGATAAATACCGAAGTAGATAGAATGCTCGAATTAGGGATCATAGAACCATCTAAATCTGCTTGGTCTAGTCCCGTGGTTATGGTTAAGAAGCCTAATAATGAATATCGCTTTTGTATCGATTTTAGAAAAGTTAATCAAGTAACAAAAAAGACGCCTATCCGTTACCTTATATAAGTAGTATTTTAGATAAATTACGCGGTGCAAAAGTATTAAGTTCCATAGATTTAAAGAGCGCATATCATCAAATTCCTCTAGAATCCAGTAGTAAAGAGAAAACAGCTTTCACTGTTCCTGGAAAAGGATTATTTCAATTTAAACGCATGCCATTCGGCCTGCATAACGCCCCTGCAACAATGCAACGGTTTGTAGATACAGTTATCGGGTGTGAACTGGAAGATTCAGTATTTATATATTTGGACGACATAATTATTGCCACTAAAGATTTTGAATCTCACTTAAATGTCGTACAAAAAGTATTCGATCGATTGCTAGATGCAGGGTTAACAGTTAATAAAAATAAATAATAATAATAATAATAATAATAATAATAATAGTTTATTATCCGTTCGACCAGTACAGGTATAGGAGTCGTCAAGAATTACAAACTAGTAGTAGATAATACAAACATACGTGAAAACAAAAATTACAATCACTCACACGTAAAGTGAATAAACACTTAACACAATACAGACAAACAACTACAAATATAAAAAATATAAAAACATGCACTAAACACCATCGGTAAAAAAATACATTTAAAATTGACATTCCAAAAATTCATCAATAGTATAAAAGCAATACATTAACAACATTTCTTTTAATTTGGCTTTAAAGGCTCTTACGCTAACAATATCTTTGAACCTACCTGGCAACTTATTGTACAATTTAATACCCATATATGTGTGTCTTTATTCATATAGTTCTAGTTTATGTTTAGGTAAAAGTAAATCGTTCTGTCTCCGAGTATCATAATTATGATGAAAATTATTTTTCAAAAACAATCATGATGTACCTTTACATATATAAGTATTTCGGCAATATATATACAAGCTAATGGCAACACTTGCAGACTTTTAAAATATGGTCTACATGAAACGAAAGTATTTATTCCCACAATGTTGCATATAGCTTTTTTTTAATTTGAAGACCCTCTCGGAATAGGAGGATGAACCCCAAAATATAATGCCATAAGATAACTTAGCGTAAAACTGACCATAGTAATAAGATAGTAACACCCATTTGTTTGCAACACCTCTCAGTCTATAAAGTGCGTAGCACACAGGAGTTAATTTTTTACATAACTCTAAAATATGCTTATTCCAACCCAGAACACTGTCCACATAAATACCAAGAAATTTAGTCGATTCCACTTGCTCTAATGATTTACCATTGATTTTTAGCAAGTAGTCTTTATCATTTTCTCTCAACACCGACTGAAAATTAATAAATACAGTTTTCTCGCGATTTAATAAAAGTTTATTACCCTCAAACCAAGATGAAAATAAGTTAATGTTATTCTGAGTGTCGGCAATTAAGTCAGGTATGTTATCCTTAACATTTAAAAGAGTATTATCATCTGCAAACATTACCAGGAAACATGATGACACAGCTGGTAGATCGTTAATAAAAGTAAAAATAACAAAGGTCCCAATATGGAGCCTTGTGGTATTCCTCGTGAAATAGATAATTCATTCGATTGTGTTGAGTTTATCTGTACTAATTGCAAGCGGTCCGTCAAATATGAAGTAAGCCACTGACCTAATTTTCCCCTAAATCCGTATCTACTTAATTTCATAAGAAGAATGGTATGATCCACCAAATCAAACGCCTTGCTCAGATCCATAAATATACCAAAGCATTTTTTATCACAATCTAAATTATAATATAATTGATCCAGAAAGGAAAGAATGGCGGATTTAGTGGATTTACCTACTCGAAAACCATGTTGCTCATTACACAGTATATCATAGTCATTGCAAAATTTTATCATTCTATTATAGACAACTTTCTCAAACAATTTCGATACAGTCGATATCAGAGAAATAGGCCTATAATTGTTTAGTGATAAACTGTCACCCTTCTTAAATAGTGGAATAACCTTAGCCGTCTTAAAAATGTCCGGAAATATGCCCTCAGAAATTGATAAATTAATCAGATATGTTAATGGGCGCATAATGAAACGTACTATATACTTTAACATATTAGCTGTAATATCGTCAACACCACAAGAATTGGATTTCTTTAGCCCCATTATTAAATTATATATTTCATTTTCTGTTACAGGTTCTATAAATATTGTAGGATAATGATTTGTGATATTGAAAACAAGATTATCTTGAGGTCTGAAATTTTCACTAATTCATTTGACATGTTAACAAAATAGGAGTTGACAACATTACTAATTATTTGCGGATCTGTCAGTATTTCATCATCCACTTTTATTTCTTTAATTCCGGGTGAAGCATGTTTTTTGTTAAGATTGTTGTTTATAATTGACCACGCAGTTTTGGTTTTATTAGACGAATTGGCATACGCATAATCAAAATGTAGTTTCTTCGCAGCAAGTAGAGTTCTATTATATATTTTTTTGTATGATTTATAAAAAGCTATGTCATCATCCCTCCCGGTAGCCAACATAACATTATGCAGAAATTTAAGCCTTTCACGGGAGATATATAAGCCAGGCGTCATCCAGTTCCTAACAAGATATTTATTTTCTTTTACATCTGAGAAAGGGAAACTGATGTCAATGTAATAATGTAAATTAGTAATAAATGCATTAGTACTCTCATTAACATCATTAATCTCGTAGACATTGCTCCAGGTCTCTTTACTTACATAAAAATCAAATGCTTGATAATTATTACATGAATAGATTCGAGTCCTCCTGTTTGCCACTTTTTCTGTCACGGGTAAGCTAAACGATAAATGCGAATTTGTAAAATCGGAATTAAGATTTTTAGGTTACTTAGTGGACAAAAATGGTCTGCGTACTGATCCTCTGAAGGTTGAAAGTATGGTTCAATACCCTCCTCCCAAATGTGTAAAAGATGTGCGGAGATTTGTCGGATTAATTTCCTGGTATCGCAGGTTTATCCCTAATTTCGCCAGTTTAGTATCTCCGTTGACAAAACTAACTAGGAAACATCAAAAGTTTGTATGGTCATCAGAAGCAGATTCAGCTTTTTGTAGGGTAAAAGAATTATTAATATCGGCTCCTATTCTCGCATGTCCAGATTTTTCTAGGGAATTTATTTTACAATGTGATGCATCTCAGATTGGTTTAGGGTGTGTATTGACTCAAAATTTTGATGATGGAGAACACGTGATAGCATATGCTAGTAGAGCTTTAACCACTCAGGAAACAAAATACTCTACCACTGAACTTGAATGTCTAGCTGTTCTTTGGGGAATTCAAAAATACCGTTGTTATGTAGAAGGAGTAAAATTCAAAGTGATCACAGACCACTATTCATTGTTATGGATTCATAAACCCATCTGGTCGCTTAGCCCGTTGGGCACTTCAATTGCAAAATTTCGATTTTGAAATAGTACATATGAAAGGCAAAAGTCACGTTGTTCCGGATGCCATTTCTCGGTCCATATCCTACGTGGAGGTAACCGAAACTGATGAGGATAATTGGTATCGGAATCTTTTTAAAAAAATTCAAAGTCATCCCGAAAATTATCCTAAGTGGTGCATTAAAAATAGGAAAATTTATAAACTTGTTCGCTCTTCTATTTCGTTAAATGCAGATCATGACTGGAAGCAAGTTGTCCCTAGATCATTGCGTAAAGACATTTTACGTGAAAATCACGATTTACCTACTTCTGGACACTTAGGATATTTCAAAACTAGAAGTCGCGTGGCTAATTGGTATTATTGGCCAAAAATGAATTCCGATATCGCTAGATATGTACGTCAATGTGAAATCTGTAAGGCACAAAAGCCTGAACAAAAGTTGCCACAGGGGGTTATGCATCCCAGAACAATATCGTATCCCTGGGAAGTTATTTGTACAGATTTTATAGGTCCTCTTCCACTTAGTAAAAAGAGAAATAGATACATTTTTGTAGTGGCTGATCTTTTCACTAAATATGTCTTACTCTTCCCTGTTAAATCTGCTACCAGTCAGGCAGTGGTGAATCATATCGAAAAAGATGTTTTTATGGTTTATGGAGTTCCAGAGCGAATAATCTGTGATAATGGTCGACAGTACGTTAGTAACCAATTTAAAAAAATGGCGTCCTCATATGAATCAAAAATTGTCTTCAATGCAAATTACCATCCCCAAGCCAACCCCACAGAGCGAGTTAATCGTGTAATAAAAACAATGATTAGGTCCTATATTAAAGACAACCATCAGTCGTGGGATGAGAATCTTCATAAATTTGGTTTTGCTCTCCGTACGGCCGTTCATGAAGTGACTGGATTCAGTCCCGCCTATTTAAATTTTGGTAGAGAGTTAGTGTTGTCCGGTAAAATGCATCGTAAATTTTCGGATACCTCGGAAGATAGGCAAGAAATGGATTTTCAAGAAAGACGAAATTTAGCAGATCATATGCGTGATCTTCATGACATATATCGTACAGTAAAGGTAAAGTTATCAGAAGCATACCGGCAAAGTGCTCAAAGATACAATTTAAGAAGACGACCCTTATCGTTAGCTATAGGTCAAATCGTGTGGAAGAAAAATTATACGTTATCCGATGGTCCGCGTTACTATGCTGCGAAGTTAGCACCCATATTCATAAAGTGTAAGGTAGCTAAGAAAATTTCCACGAATGTTTACCAGCTTGAAGATATAGAAACTGGCAGATCCTTAGGTAATTGGCATATAAAGGACATTAAAGTAGATTAGGAACGGAAAAAAACTTTTTTTTTCTGTGGTGAGAGGAGAGTTTGATACGTCTTAAGTAACATTAGTTATTAAATAATGATAAAATAGTTCTCTTTTATTTTAGTTTAATTAAATTCGTAATTTTAATACCGATGGAGACATCTATTAGTTTAGGTACAAATTATAAGCGGGCGAATCTTTTTGCGGGATTAAAAAGGAGGAACAAAAAGTAAGGTGGAACGGTTGATAGCGAAAATCTTTAGCGTGCGTTGAGACATGAATATGGTGGCTAGTGAAATTTTGAAATAATTTCGTATATCGGATATATCACTAGTTCGACATACTAAAGGCTAATTTTATGGTAGATGAATACGTTTATGTTTAAATGGTCTTGTATCCATCAATGGGATAGAAATTCTGTTAGTCTCCGCAAGAAACCAGTAGAAAAGACGCCTTCGGGTATTGCATAGGGTGTTTCGCAACCGAGGTGAGCTTATCTTTTGATTTGATTTCAATTATTATTGCTAAAACCGTATATCTAAGTAACGATGTCTTTCTATTATTTTTTAGGCGTTTTGAGGTTTACTATTATCATTTGTTTAAGTGGAATTATCCCTACCTTGACAATATTGAATTTATATACCGGGTGAAGCCCTGAACGACACGCCACCGGCAGTGGTGGCCATTGTACAGATATCCTGGAAAATCCACAACCCTGGATAATTACTGGATGAGTACCACATAGTGGATATTTTAATTGTTGTTCTAATTTCGAGTGCGGAAGCACTTCAATATTTTTATATTCAACCGAAATACCAGTGCTGTTCTAGAGACCAATATTTTATGCCCAAACTGCCAAATTTAAAGACTTTATTGAGTATTCATATGGATAAATATTTCTACATTTCACTCCCCAAAAAGATTAATCGCATTCCTGTAATTTAGGTATAAGTGGTAGATATTAGTTAAGGACTAGGTTTTAAATTTTGTGTTGCGACTGCAGTCAGTAAATGTTGATTTTTTTTTTGTTTAGAGATAAGCCCCAAAACTAAGATAAAAATAAAATCTGCCCTGTAAATGCTGATTCAAATTGGTGTAGTAAATGTTCTTATAAAACTTATGTGACGTTATTTTCTTTCGTGTTTGCTATATGTTTTAGTGGTTAATATAATTGTTGGGTATGTGAAATTTTAAACCACTTGGCGCCCTGTATTGATATGAAAAAAAAAAACAATAACATGATGCTATATATATATGTTAAATATATATCCCTATAATCATTAAAGAACCCATCCCGACTCCACTGAAAAATCTAGTCCGCGCATACCTAACTGTTCCCACCGCAAATAAAGTCAAAAATTAGGTAACAACACTGAATGATGAACAAAACAAACAAATAAAATAGGTTTCTCAATAATTAGTGTTAATAATTACGTAATGTTTAACAATACATATTTAGATCAGACAGTAATTGTCAGATACAGAACACAACAGGAAGAACTTGAGAATATTGGTTATTGGAGTAGGCAAATGTAACAAGGATTCACTGTGACGAGTAGCTAAGTTACTAATTAAAAAACGAAGAGCAGCAAGAAGTGAGAGACAATCAATAATACTGTGAATAAGTTTATATAAAAACGTAGCCGAATGAAAATTTCTTCAGCAGCTGAATTGGGTAAAATTAATCTAGAGGGTAATACATTATGTTCAGGGTAAATACCATCGCTTTTGAACCACAAAATCTTGACGAAACGTCTCTTACCAGATTCAATTGTAGTCCTGTGTAGCCTATATCTAGGATTCCATGCTACTGATGCACACTCAAGTTTAAATCTTACATAAGCATTATACAAGAGAATTAGTGTTTCAGTACATTAAATTGTTTCCTAAACTCCTTGTGGCACCGGCCACCATATTATTTACATGCGGTATGGCAGTCAGTTTTAAGTCAAAGATAATTCCTAAATCTTTGAAGTTGCTACATCAAGTTAATCTTATGCTATCAACATTAGAGATTGGAGTAACTGATCTTTCTTACGGGAAAATGTGACAACGTTGCATTTTTGGATATTAAGAAAAATCTTATTTTGAACACAACATAATTATGTTAAAAAGTATTAATTCATCTTGAAGTAAATGACAATACTGCATGTAATTTATGAAAATAAATAATTTTAGATCATAGGCATATAAGAGTTTTGCATATTAGTAAGTATAATTTAGTGACACATAATAATAACTTACAGTATATAGTAATAAGTCAGATATAAAAAAGAAGTATAACAACAAATAACAATAAAAATTATATAGAACATATACAAATAAAAACATAATTTAAAAAGAACTGTGGGAGCATCCATATATTCACGAACAGTTAGGTTTAGATTTAGGTTTAATGAATTACGTTGCGATTTTTGCAACCTAAATTTAGGAGTTCGGAATAGATTAGCGTTCCTTGTTACATAATTGTGAAGACACAATTTTCAACTGTTTAAACAGAGGTTTACAATGATTAAAAGGTCCGACTACATATTATGCTTATAACTTTCTTCTAACTACAAGATTAGTCATTGGTGCATAACGCCACGGAACTACTCCATAACTTAAAAATGAGTGCATAACACTATAATAGACGTTCACCAAAGCTCACATTATCCAGACATTCTGAGTTTCCTTATTAAATATACCTGGCTTGAAAATTTTTTACAAACACCTTCAATGTGATGTGACAACTTAAGAGAACTATCGATAGTGATCTTCAATAGTTTCACATACATATCAAAGGATGAAACCATTTCTTAAGATAAAAATGAAGCAGCGAGCTTTGTTTGTATACTATCTTACTTACAGCCATACCTAAATGCCAGTGACGGGTTTTGTAATAAAAATAATTGCATGAAAAACCAACAAAGTAAAATCCCTGTATAATCAGTTTACAGATAAAAAAAGTATGGTATGGTACTAAAAAGAGAAACATGCAAAGTTAAATTAGTTGCATTTTGGAATCTATTCTCATCAAAAAAGTGTTTTCGAAGACAATGAGCGATTCAGAAGAAATTATTTGTACTCCTCCTCAACTGAAAGAAGCCGCTGAATGTTTGGAAAAAGATTTGTTACCTAAGAAGAGTCGTGCAAGGTCCGATAAAGTTTATGATGTTTTTGATGCTTCCAATAAGGTGTTCAGAAAGCTTTTTTGAATCTATCGTGCTGGCATATTTTAGCGATATTGCCAAAATCAAAAGGCCGTCAATCCATTGATCCATTTATTCAATGTTGCGTAATAAGATATTTTTTTAAGCAAATATTTTATTATGTTGACATTTACCTGGCTTAAAGTGACATTTGTCTGGATGGAAAATGATTACTTTGGTAAATGTCAGTTTCCATCTGGATATAATATGTCAAAGTCAGAAATATGTTTCTTTCAAACTTACTGTGAGTTTGAAATATCAACATTACATATATGGTTGTAAATAAATATAATGGTTTGTGTTTTTTTTTTCGTGTAATTCCGGTAAATTTCAAGTAGTTTCCAAAGATATCGCATTTGACAAAAACTACTATACTATACAAATATACTCGCGATAAGAATTTAGACGTCTTACGTCACGGCTGACGTTACACATTCGTTTTTATTGTCAACGTAATTTTCGATATTTGGTCGCGTTAAAAACAATCATTTTTGCAATTCAGCGCAATAAATAATGCAAAATTTTAGTGTAGTATATAGTTTTATTACTATCAGTTGCAGTTTCTTAAATATTTTGATGAAAATATAATGAATTATTCATTTGTTCGTATGACGTAAGTCGTCTGAATTCTTGTCGCGAGTATATACTTATGAGCATAAATATTGCGCGATTTCGCAATATTTATGACAATATTTCCATGAGAAGTAAACCATGGTTCGACTTTAACTAAAGCATTTTCGACCAGCCTTAAGACTTATCTTATCTCTATATATGTTTATGAGAACATATCAATGTCCTGTCATCTGCGAATAAGATACACCCATCTGGATATTTTAACGGTAGGTTCTAATACGACATAATAAAATATTATGTAAAGACGAGTAATCCAGTCAACTATTTATGAGTGAATTTCAGTGGGGACATATCGTGGGTTTATCCATCAGGAGTCGGAAATGCATTTCAAAATGTATTCCATTTCCTCCAGCGTGGAATATGACATTTTTTCGTGTGTCGAATATCCGAAGAACCGGTCTACATTATAACGCAATGCATTATGCATTAGAATACGCCTTGTAGCTTGTACTCTGTCCCGCTAAAGGAAGGCATTGCGACACTCGTATATCACATTTATGATTAAATGCATGAAACGACATAGTTGTGGGGTACTTTTGTATTTGCAATGACACATATTTAAACACTGCATTCTTTATAATACATTAGAGAGCTTTATGAATCGACAGTTCCTCCACTGTGTTGGTAAAAATATAATAAGTTAGTTCCCTATTTTTTAATTAAAATAAAAAGTGCTAGTTCTAAGGTCACATAAATACATACTAACTATTTAACTAACCAAAAATTTTGTTGTTCAAAATAAACTAATAATAAATACACTAAATCTAACGAGGCTAATAAACGATAACTGCTGCGAGATTAGCACTTGTGTGACGTGATATGGCGGAATAGACCGCTTGGCGTGTACTGTACATTTAGGTATTTTCTACTCGCTTAACTTGAACATAACCAATGGCTGAGTCATTTTAACATTCTCTGGCTGAACTAAAATATAAATATGCGATGCAAATGATAACAAATAAAATAAATCAATAATAATAAAAAAATATATAAAAATTAGTTTCAAACGAATTTCTAAATGAAAATTCAAAATCTACTAGTAATGTGTAAGCATCCAAAATAAAACTGTCTGGTAACATAAACGTTTTATTTGAATCTGTTTTACAATTTTTAATGTAAATCATAAAATGCAAACCACAACTGTACAGTCAAGTGAAATTCGATAGGGGTATTCTAGAAGCTCCTTAGCAAATTGACAGCTATTTGTTGCATCCCACCGTTTCCTAAATTCTTTATGAGAATGCTTCTTGATAATTCTAACAAAAGCTAACAACGGACAGATTTCTTCAAGTCAAAACTACTAAACCTACTCTTATCATCAAATTCACAATTAATTCTTGTTTTATACGTAAAACTGCCTTTCCATTTTGGGAGAAAACATTTCGATCGACAATTTTCCAAACATGGGGGTGTAGGCCTGTAAGTGGTCTTTAAAGTCAGCAGACATTACACCTGTTAATGGGGCCATTTATAACCCAAAGTATATGAAATCAAGCTTTGAATATTAATTGAACCCTGCAGTAAATGCTAGAAAATACAACCTTTTTTGTCAAATTTGAAATAGTCATCAATTTTTAATTTGAAGTAATAAGTGTTATATGTGCAGAGAGTATAATTTTAATAAATATATATTTTAATTTTTTGTAAATTTGATTAGTTTTTTATAAATTGTCTAATTCAGTCAACAATCATCGAATAAATTTATTTAAAGGGAAAAATGAAACAGTATGCCATAAGACAGATAGTAATAAAAAGATACAAGAAAATAAAATGAAAACAATTTTAGGAAACACTACACTAAATGTTTAACATAACGGTGGACTCTGGACATACTTCAAGATTATTTCTTAGTTAATTGTAGGTAGGTATTTACAATTCGCTCCACCAGTTACTCAAGACTGTTAGTTAATTTCAATTCCATATACGTTCGTTTTTGAATGGCCCCATACGTAATAATCAACACGAGTGATGCCTGGTAACCTTGGAGGCCACTCAAGAGACCCACCCGGACATATTATATGCACATGTTCTCTCAATCATAATTTTGTTACCCCCACAAATGCAAAGGTATACGTTTAAAATAAGAATGAATTGTGAATTTGATAATAAAAGTAGGTTTATTAGTGTTACCTAGAAACTATACTATTTTTGCTCTACTCAAAAGCATGAACAGATTGATTAAAATCCTACTTACAGGGATTACTGCGAATAAACAAAATAAAAAAAGATACTATTAGACCTATATTTCTGTTTCGCTTATGGCGTGAATTGAGAGAAGCAAGACTCTTACCAAAATTCATTTGATTATACACAGTGGTTCGTCTTTTATAACAAGTTAAAGAAATAGCCAAAATCTGTAAAACGCACTACATCTTCTGGAATTCAGGGGAGGATAGCAGATAGGCTACAGCACTTGGGCCCCTTGGGTCCCTTGTACATCTTCCCATTAGAAGATCTACCTGAGCCCCAACCAATCTACTTAAGACAAGAAAATAGTGATGTTGCTCAGGGGGACTACATCTTGGTAACGACAATTGTTTTAAACCTGGCAACAACAGGTCATCCCTTATTTACATTTTCCTAAACTCTTTTTGAGCTTACCTAGATGACCAGTATTCAATGTGAACTTCTGTACATTTCCTAATGAAACACACTTATTCACAGTCTATACTTCCAATTGTTATTAAAATTCAAATTACGAAAAAACATTAAGTAATCCTGTATTAATAACAATACAACCTTTCTTATAATAAACAAGTTAACTAATTACACTGTTTTTTGTTTATTTACATAGACATTTGAAATATTCAGTTACAAAATTACTTCCGCTCTACGTATACGGATTTGTGTTTATCATAGTTTGGATATTGAATTTTTAGTACTATTATAGAGCTATGTTTTTATTAGGTTAGGATAAGTTACTATTCTTCCTCGTTGCTGCAAAAGAGAGCCCGGATGCCACTAAGGTGGATGACCCAAGAATATCATCGAACTCGGTTCAACGTAGTGAAATTACAAATCAAGTGTCAGGCAGTCCCCAAAGTGACATGGGTTAATAATAATAACAACGTTAATAATGTTGTTTCCTGTATACTAGAAATAGCAAAACTACGTGCCTGTCGCAGCGCGACCCTTATTGCAAACCCTTCACTATAGAGTAGTAGTGATATTGGCGGTTAATGAAGGATAAGTGCGACATGGAGCCATGATTTGAGTGACGGGGGTCAAACGTTTCTCTAATGAATCCGTGGTCAAGTGACCTATGGACTTAATAACCTGACCCGCCCCGCCCTTTGGCTCCCCCCGACGGCGAGTCCCATGTCCCCGTCACATGAGGCTGCCAGTGGACCATTGAGAAAGGACATTCTCGGCAGAGTTTATATAAGTTCGTGTTTAATTGCGGCGCATAAATTCCCGCATCCTTTAGGAGCAGCTATTTCATTGTGTGAACTAGACTGCGGAGATTGAAATTGTGAAATTCCCAAACCTTAAATAAATGATTTTAAGGACTTTGGTTTAAAAGCATTTAACAGATATAGAGTCAGATGTTAATGTCACAATTCTACACCTCGATGCGCAAAGAAATCTAATTGATTTAAGCCAAAGGAATTTTGATTCTGTTAACCAAATTATTGGGTCATATATGCGTAACAAAATATATGTTTCAGTCAATTGATTATTTCTGTTGATTTCTAAATACATTTTTGGTCAAGACGATTATACAGAGCCTATCGACACAGAGCCGGCACGTGTGTAGAGGATGCCATTTTGTCATGTAACATTTTTCTCTGGGATGTACCGTTGAAGAGATATTGGTCTCTGAAAATGAATGTTAAGTTTTGAAAAACAATAATATTTCAGCAATACCTCAACATAGAGCAACGAAAATTTGTACATGATTTGCGTTTATTGTTATAATTAATTATTAAATAGTTTTACCACTATTACAGCTAATTTAATTTTAAAACTTTTCTTATTCTTACAAATTTTTCGGAAAAATAACGGTTTTTGAGAAAATCGGGTTGTTGTTTTACGCCTAGTAGGCTATAATGCCATGTTTAGTTTTTAACGTTTTCATTACCACGTACTACTCCTTCGTCTTGGAAAATACCTGCAAAATGTTCATTTCCTGAAAAAGTTGACATGTTGTTAATATTGGAATTTTGTGAGGGTAGTTGTCCACGAAGGAGCACCAAAAAAGAGTTTGTGAGCGTTTGATTCCACATCGGGAGACCTTTACTAATGTTGAGAGGATGACTCGAAAGGCTGAATCGCTTCTAGTCAGCAACGAAAGAGGACGTGTCAATCATGCAATGAGGTACGACTTTTAAGAGGTATTGAATGTCCCTCATATCAGCACTAGGCAATTTAATATACTACATGCCACGGTCCAAGAATTGTTACCTCAAGATTTAAATCAAAGACTAACTCTTTATAATTTCATGTTGTATCTAGTGACCTTTCATAAATTATTGATGTTATTTCTGGGTCTGGTGATAGGTCAATTTCAGGTAGAAAAACTAATTTTTTTACATATTGCCTACGTTTCGGCTTATATTTAAGCCATCTTCAGGGCTCTAGAAATGTAAATGCGTTACAAAAATAAAATAACATTACAATAAATTAAACCAAAGCACATTGAAAATTACACATTAAAATACAATTTTTAACTTAATATTAAAGTAAGCTAAGCACTTAGTAATATTTATTTTATTCTATTTATTTTAAAAAAGAAAGGGGACAATATAGGCAAACATAAATTAAGTTAAAAACAAATTAAAATTAAAAGTTTTATAAATTACCTGTAGATTTAGTTTTTCTTTGTCCAATTTAATATAAAAATTAATTGTTTCTTACAAGTGTCTCTTACAAGTGAAAAGTAATGACAATATATACCCATATATAGAAATATAATTATTATCATCAATGGGAAACAAACTATAGGAATAGAGAACTTCAATTAAAATGATGTATCGACTAGATACTGTGCAGAGGCGTTGTAATTTTTTCCTCTTTAAGTAAAAATGGAGAAAGAAAACACAAAGAATTGCTATGTTTTATAGCATACACCACTCGGTATATATAAAACATAGCAATTCTTTGTGTTTTCTTTCTCCATTTTTACTTAAAGAGGAAAAAATTACAACGCCTCTGCACAGTATCTAGTCGATACATCATTTTAATTGAAGTTCTCGATTCCTATAGTTTGTTTCCCATTGATGATAATAATTATATTTCTATATATGGGTATATATTGTCATTACTTTTCACTTGTAAGAGACACTTGTAAGAAACAATTAATTTTTATATTAAATTGGACAAAGAAAAACTAAATCTACAGGTAATTTATAAAACTTTTAATTTTAATTTGTTTTTAACTTAATTTATGTTTGCCTATATTGTCCCCTTTCTTTTTTAAAATAAATAGAATAAAATAAATATTACTAAGTGCTTAGCTTACTTTAATATTAAGTTAAAAATTGTATTTTAATGTGTAATTTTCAATGTGCTTTGGTTTAATTTATTGTAATGTTATTTTATTTTTGTAACGCATTTACATTTCTAGAGCCCTGAAGATGGCTTAAATATAAGCCGAAACGTAGGCAATATGTAAAAAATTGGTTTTTCTACCTGAAATTGACCTATCACCAGACCAGAAATAACATCAATAACTCTTTATAATTTCATTTTGCGTCGGAATATTAGGTTTCATGAGAAGATTCTTCATACGGACGAGGCCTGTTTCACTCCAAGATGAATCACAAATGTGCATAATTTCTATGAATATTCGGATGAAAATCCACACAATAATTCCTCGTCATTTTCAAAAGTTAGAATAAACGTGTGGGCTGATATTGTCGGAGGTTATTTGGTTGGGTCAGTTATTCTAAACCGGCTGAGTGGCAAAAATTATTTACTTTTTTTACAAAAACTAGGCTATTTTGCACTTAAGACGTCAAATCTGGTTAATGCACGATTGTGATCCACAGCATTTTACTGCTAATGTACGAGACTTGAACTTGCAGTTGCCGATCACCAGATCTGAAGAAATGTGATTTCATTCTCAGGGTGGCTTTAAAAGAATTTGCCTACTAGTCGCAAAACTGCATAAGTCCTTTACTTTTTGTCCGATTCAATTAGTAATGACGCTGTTCCACAAAATTCGGATTTTCTGAAAATTCTCCTGTAATACTGATAAAACTATATGCTGCTAAAATCGATATCATTTTAAGAGCGCCCTACCATTAACTCGGCTCTTATTTGGGCTTCCAATAAATTCATATTTTTGCCAATTTAAGATAACAATAAACGCAAACCATGTACCAAATAATATTTCTTTAACGGTACATATCAGAAAAATATTTTACATAACAAAGCGGCATATTCTAAGATCCTCAAACGTGTTTCCTCTGTGCTAGTTATAAAATACCCTGTATATTATGGTTCCTTTCGATTTCAGTATTGATTCAAAATAACAAAATATTGGGTTCTATTTCAGAATCAGTAAGTCAAGCTGTCCATTTTGTTTAGCTAAGATAATATAAATGCTGTAATGCTATATAATATATAGGTACTTTGTTCAAATCAAGACTCAAAACAATTACTCACAGAAAGACTATATTTTGTTGGACTAATCAATTTTAGCATTAACTCGTATAAATTAAATTAGTAATTTCTTAGTTTTAATTTGAAGAAGAGGAAATCTTGAAATGACAATTAGATCATATATTTTGCATGTGCTTATAGGGTGTTATAAGATATAGGAACAGCGTAGTATTTACTTATGGCATAAATTACTTTTTGCTGAGATAGTGATCTCACTGAATTGGAAAAAATCCTGATTGATCGAAGATAGAAATATGTATCGTTCAGATTTTGATATGCTATAGCTAAGTAACACAGAAAACAGACAAATAACAATAGCTAGTAGACTCTGATCGAAATATTTGTTAGACCTACTTTGAAATATATATATATATAAAAATTAATGTTATAATATTGCAGCTCAAGTATTAAATATGAATGAAGTGGAAAACAGAGTTATTTTTGAAGAATATTTAGCTCTTGAAGTATTGAGAATCGCAGAAGGAACAGTATTGCAACATATATGAATTAATAACTTATTAACTAACAAAAAATTGTATAATTCGTGTCGGTTTTGATTAGTCTTGTCTCTGAGACGTTTACTCAGGTGTGATCAAGGATATATCTTTGGACCAGTACTGTTAATTTTTTACTCATGATCTTGATAATATACCTTTTTTTATTCTTTTTACGCTGGAGATACTGTGTATTACCTAATTCACAATTAATGATGGATTTTTAACGAACAAGACCATACACACTATTCGTGAATTCCTCGCATATTACGAATCGCAAATTCACGCATAGTCTGCAGCGGGCATTAGACATCACAAAGCGTCAGTATTTCACATGGGAAATCCCCGCTAAAAGCTTGACGAACACATAAAATCAGTTGATAAGCAAGTCGGCTTAAGCTTAACTAATATTTCCTAGTTTTCCCATATTTCCAAAGTTGCTAAGAATGACAATTTAAAATCATCTGTAATATTATATCATTTTAGATAGGCCAGCATTTTTAGTTTTATAAATTCAATTTTATCGGGACCAGCACAAAATTCAAGACCAAAGCGATGGAATATATGCCTGATTTTTACATATACATTTTTCTTGTGCTCGAAATAATCTACACAGTTACACAATAGTCAGTTTGGATATGTGAAAGTTTGTTCAAAAAATACTATGACTATATTTAGAGCAACGGAATGTTTAAGTGTGCCTATGTATTATTTAACCAAACTCATACCGTTACTGCACTATGTATACCAACTTAATTTTCTCTCATTTTTCTGTCAACTTGTATAATATAAGTATTACTTGTATTATTCATGCATACTATGACATAAGTATATGTTCATAAAGAATACCTAATAGATTTCAACTACTGGTCATTTCATCAACTTCCTAATATTCCCATAAAAAGAATCCTTCTCAAAGTATTGGTGGCAAAGGCCAGTATTTTGTTTAGTTCTTATTCTACATTTAAGTTTTATTGAAATATTCAATTTTCTTGGTATTCCAAAGAAACTGTATACAACCTTTTCAGATATGAACAAGCGCAGTATCAGTCAAGCTATCTTAATAATGTGAAAGGAATTCGCTGCCAACGGCGGAAGAACGTAAATAAATGAATGTTGAAGCTGTTTCTATAATTCAAATGCGAAGTTATTTCACATTATTTGTCTGAGCATAACTAGTTGTGAGGTCATACAATATAAAATAACTGTAAAAATAACAGTTATTGTATTTCATAAAATATACAGAGTGACCGGAATATGAGTGCCGTAATTTTAAGGGCTTATATATGGGTGCCCGGAAATTCCGCTCAGGTTAGGGGGTGACACTACTCGCAAAAATAATGTGTCAAGTTCATTTAACAGTTTCTCGGAAAAGCAATATTGAACCTCAAAGTTATTATTTTTTTTAATTTGTTTTTTTGGCTATGACAGTTTTAATTCTGGATCGACTTTTTTCAAATTTGGCACACTTGTTACTTTCATAGAGATGCAGTTTCAGGTAAAATATTTCTAAAATTGGAGTGCCCCAAAGGGCAGAAAGGACAGATGCTGAGTGAAGAAATGACCATAACTTTTTGTGCTTAATTTTATTGAAATTTTGATGGCACTTCCTTAAAAGCTGACAAAAAACCAACCGTTTGTGAAGAAATCAACATTTAAATTATTTGGACATCTGACGAATCTCATTCCTTTTACTAAGTAAGCATAGTGCACTTTGAAAACAATTGAATTATAGCTATTATAGTATTGCTTTGACGGTAATTGCAATCCTTATGCTTCATTCATACAAGGCAAAAGCAGAAATGCAAACTTTTATAAGAAAAATGGTTTTGTTCTACTTCAAACGAAAGTATTAAATAGTTAGATAAATATTATTCGCCTACTATTAGCCTTTAACTCCTTTTGAAAATACTATAAGCAGGAAAATATCAAGCGGAATATACGCTATGAGTTACTGAAAAACATAACAGTATATTCTAATTCTGATGTAGTATTCGCTACTCCAACTACTGAGCCGAACTAACAAGCCACAGACACAAATCATTCTACATCCCAGTAGAAAACTGTTGAATGGTCATATGGGTTTAAATAGACTTAAAACAGCTTATTCGTAGGTTACCTCACCTATGCCATACTGATGAGAGATAATAAGCTCGAAACAGCTATATGTATGGTGAGTTTTCCAGGTGTAGTTGTTTTCGTATTTGCAATCGTTATCTAGCTTTTAACGGTTCTCTACTGCGATGAAGAACGCTTCGTGTTTGTGACTTGTTAATCTGGCATAGAGTAGCGAATGGCCGCTAGAGGTAGCTGTGCTACTCCGCGTTAACAAAATATTGTCTGTACAAAGTTATTAACACTCCATTCACAAATAAAATTATTTAAACTGATAAATTCGCGTTTAAGAAGCGATATGTCTGTTCCATTTGTCACAAAAGGGAAGAATAAAAAAGGAGTGGATATACATACAGAAATTAGGTTAGGTTAAGCTACAGGAATCTTTACTTTTGTGAAGTCTGCAGAATGGAGATAACTTCAAATTATTTTCTAGACGATGCCGAAATATAATCATATATAAGTAAATTAAATTAAAATGCTAAACAAAATGTATTCAATTACCTATTCATTAAGATATGCTGATCTTATTGTAATAAAATAACAAAGGGTCCAATAGATAGCCGCTAATTAAATATTGAAGATTAAAGTTAAACCTGCCACTACCAAAGCAATCAAGTTTTAGAGAAAAGTTTCAAACAAACGATCAAAGCTTGCTCAGGTCTATTAACGTAATTGCTCTATATTCACATCACTCAAAGCATTCAACAACATGCCTCGCTTTTGGTGCCGCGTGAAACATTATTTTCTATAGCCGAATCGGCATTCGCGAGCATTTTCCGAATTATTTAAAATTAGATTGCAACCACAATACATGAAATATTTAATCAAGCTGGACATACCATATTGTACCCAATTAGATTATGGCAATCAAATTCGTTAGTAATTGGCTAGACAAATATAAATGTGCTACAGTTTCACTGTTCACTGGGCAGTACGGGAAGGGTGGAAAATACAAGGTGTTTCTAAAACACAACAACTTATTTTCTATGCAAAATTGCATGTAGAACAAGTCAGTTAAACGATGACGAAAACTTCTTTCTGTCCCTTTTGAAAAATCTGAATAACGTCGTAGGACAAAAGCAAAACGTCAAAGAGACATGAGGTTCAAATGTAAGCTATATATATTGTTACTGAAGCTCAACTACCTTTTTAGTCTATTAATTATGTTTCTGTTTACGTTAAAATTTATAATTTTTGTGATGTCTTTATTTTAACTTTTTCTGGAACATTCTCGGCCACATTCTATTTGTTTCTCGACACCGCCGGAAACTTCTAGAACCCTAAAAACCTATATAAGCGAATCGGTTTTGCTGACACAGTCAGTTTATATCGAGAACCCGAGCGCGATTGACAAACGTCAAAATAAAGTTGACAGTTGTGAAATTTGTTTGAAGGATATTTCTTTTATAATCAAGTGTGACAAAAAAATTGTTTCTCTACGTGACGTGTTTCCACGCTAACCCAACATAGAGGTTACAATATATAGATCAACGAGTCGTAATTGGGATCGAGGGTCGATCTAAGGTTTGGTCTCTGAAGCACACCTGATAATGGTACAAACGGAGATGACTTAGAGGTAAAACCTCCCAAAAAAAACAACTTGGTCAATGAAATATCAGCGGAAAATAGAAAGTAATTGAACTGCTGCACCGAATTGTTCAAGTTTATGTAATAAAATGAAATGGTCGATTTGGTCGAAGGCTTGTTTAAAGTAAAATATTGTGTTGTGTCAAAAAAAGCGAGATTAGTTATACAGCATCTTCCAGAAATAAAACTATGTTGTTTCGTGGCTAATTTGTTAGTATAATTAATAGTATATCGAAAATTATAATTTCAATTTTTTTTTTAAATTGCATAATGTGAACACCCGTATGTAGTTATTAACCAACGTAGGATCTCTCTTTTTCAAAATCAAGCAAAGCAAAGCAAAATTTTCAAATAACAGGAAACGTTTTTTTGTAAAATCCTTATAGTTTCCCAGAAATAAATTATTGAACTTGCAATATTTTCAATCTTTACATCGCTGGGCTACTGTAGTCTCTACCCAGATCATTCCGAATATGGAAATCCAATTACTTACTTGCCGTTTTGAGAAGCGTGTGTTTATATTAGTGTTAAACATAGCTTTAATTTACGGTAACATGAAATAATACAAACAACAAGACAGGCTAAAAATTTGGTTGTTGTAACATCAGGTATGTCAAATCATTTTATTAATCAAAATCACAAATTCTGCTGATTTTTTATTTATAAAGCACCCCAAAAGAGACAAATACCTACCACGTCCACGTCGTTGTTTCTGGGTAACGCTAAGAGTAGTTTCAATAAAATCAGCTGTGGAGGGAGGGTACTGCTTGGGGGGCAGGGTATGAATGAATTAAAATGTAAAAGGGCTCAAGGGTAGTAGTCTGGCAAATAGTTAGTCACTTACAAGGCGTTTATGCTACCCTATTATTTTATCATAGGGACTGTGGAGGTAATAAGACTGTGGAGTAAATAAGAGGGGGGGGGGTGTATTTGAGGTTCCGTTTAGGGTCAAATCGACTGTTTATGACTTATACTTACTGGCAAAAACAAAATTTTTTTTAAAAAAAAGGGGCCGAAAACCGGCCTTAGAGGCATTGATATCTGCATCCGCTCTCAAGAACCTCAAAAATCCGAAAATTCAAACGTAAAATCGCCGTTCCACCCATTTCTCAATATATTAAAATACTGTGTTGTGCTGACTTGTGCTAATTATTGTGCCAAATATTCTGTCGTTTAAAGAAATTTGATATCTGCCTCGGTTCTTAAAGTTGGGTTGTGCTTATCTGCACTAGTTGTTCTGAACATTGTCTGTGTTGAGAGAATTTGAAAGGTTTGGGTTTGAAAACCGGTTTTAACCAATACAACAATTAAGGATAAATGTTATTTTTTAATTATAGCAGATGGATCTATTCACGTTTTTCATATAAAATTTCAATATTGCTGCTATTAAATTTTTCTCCCTTATGCCACACCCTGTACAAATTTTCTATTTTGCTCATCCCTTTCACGTCTCCTCTAATTAGCAGCACCGTGGCAATGTTCAAGCGATCCCCCGAACACGTTTTGGAACTTTATCTCCCAAAAATACAAAGGTGTTATAGGCTGTATGAAACATAATTCCGTGCAGTCACTACATAAGCCATTATTCCAGGAGATTAAATCCTACGCGTCAAATATATTATAGCTTTTCAATATACGGGAACGTAATTTACGGGCGACGTACACAAATCGCGTGTAATTTACGAGCAAATTTATATATTTCTCGTGCGTTTTTTAATACTTCCTGATAGGAAACGTCAATTTATTATTTAGAAAATCAACTAACCGTCCGGAAAAGTGAACAGAATAGTCTTTTTGTTTTGGGGCAAAGTTTTGACTGCTGACAAATTTATATTTTTTCAGCGTCTCGAACTTTCTCCGATATAAATAAGCGTTGCTTTTACATGGCTCTTCCGATTTTTTATCGAATTAATTTAATGTGCATTTAATTGCTTTAATATTTGTTTGAAATAAAGTACAAAAGAAAGTGACAGAAACTAGAAAATAGTGATCTACGTACAGGGATATTCAGATAACATTTTATTCAATTATCAGTTGTATCTTTTGTCCATAGGCAAATTGATAGAACCCAATCTTTTACGACATTTACATCAGGGCTGTGTATTACTCGAATACATTACATTCATGAGTACACCGATTAAAATTTGTCTGTAGTTTTATATAACTTTACATTGGCAATTTGTGATCCGCGTAAAATTACAAAATAATTTTGTAAATGAAATTAGTACAGTGTAATATTAGAGAAATAAGTATTGATAAAATTTCGTATTGTGTTACGTGATATACAATTATTATGCTAAATTCGATCGTAAATTTCTGACCCTATAATTTGTATTGCTTCATACATTGTAATTTTTAAATTGGAATTGTAAAATCTAGTTATGTAATTTTACTGAGTAGGTAATATAAATTTTCTTAAATTTTATTTAAACGTACCGTTATAATTACAATTGAAAAATATGCATAAATAATACTTTTTCAATAACTAACATTATGTCGCGTATATGACTGAATATCAGTGTGCAAAAAAAATGAACAATATGCAAGTTTATAATAAAGAGTTCATCAATCAGTTTTAATATTGCCATTTTATTTAACCTGAATAGTGTAACAGAAGTTAATTAAAAAATGTATTAATATTTTTTATAGCCATATAAAAAGTGTGTCGACAGATGAATTTGGAAATAGGGAAATCTTTTTACTTGTAATGTTGTGGAAAAATGTTTAACTAAGTTAATCTGATATGCGGGATATATCTTACTAACAAATATAGAAATATAGTAGATTTTTTAATTAGAAATCATACACTGTACGAGTCACATTTTCAAAATAGTTCAGAACGCCTTGTCAGGAGCTGAAATAACTTTTGCGTAAGAAGATTTTTTAGTGAAATTTGTCCATGTATAGTCGCGGCAAGAATTCAGACGTCTTACGTCATGGCCGACGTTATGCAATTGTTTTCATTGTCAACGTCATGTTCGATATTTGGTCGCGTTAAAAACAATAATTTTTTGCAATTTAGTGCAATATATTATCGGTCAGTGGTCGCGCGGTTTAAGGCGTCAGTACTTGAATCGAGGCGACTGGATTGCTGTGGGTTCGACCCCTGCAGCCGGTAGACCGTATATAAGCTATATTCGTAGAGAGATTGGCACCCTCTCTGCGGGTATAGTAGGGTGGAAGAATGTTGACTTGGGTCAATGTGAGAGATTGATAACGGTTGGCCCCCCCTAATTAATGAGGTTTTCCAGGTTTCCCTCATTCCTGCACTGAATGGTGGTTAGGGTCTACCAACGTAAGTCGTTCCTGGGCGCAAATGCGGCCTGCTTAATAATAATATGCCGGCCCCTCTCCCGCACAAGTCTTCGACTTCTGGGCTAATCCTCTTGATTAGAATGAGGGGTAGAGATATTATTATTATTATTATTTATTATTATTATATAATGTAAACTTTTATTGGAGTTTTATTATTTTCAGTTGCAGTTTCTTTAATATTTTGATGAAAATGTGATGAATTATTCATTTGTTCGTATGACGTAAGTCGGCTGAAATCTTGTCGCGAG
Organism: Monochamus saltuarius; assembly: GCA_025584915.1. Taxonomy (NCBI): domain Eukaryota; kingdom Metazoa; phylum Arthropoda; class Insecta; order Coleoptera; family Cerambycidae; genus Monochamus; species Monochamus saltuarius. The sequence goes on along the minus strand of CM046721.1, from coordinate 72,962,071 downwards.
TGTATTTTATAAATGTGTAAATTATCCATACCTTTTTTATAAAAGTGTATTGTTCATCCATCATCTAAAATGTATTGCAATGTATTTCATCCGTATTAGAAAATCTGTTGAAATATTTTCGCAGAAATATTCTTCACCCATTAATATATATTCTTTGACATTTGTAAATACATTTATAGATATACGTATGTCAGTGTAAAAATAAATATTTTTAACTTGTATTCGGTACATAGTGAATTTATGAAAACCTAAAATTTGGAATCATCGTTTATAATTATACGATTCTATTATTCTCAGATCTTAACTAATATGCGTAATCACGCTACTACCACTTTAAACTACCACTAATTAAACATCAAATTACGATAATATTCGTGTTTACAAGGGTATCTTATTTAGTGCATTCCAATGTTTTCTCGCTTCAATATCAATTGTGATACACGATTCGTATTGGGAGTCAAAAGTTTCTTAATTGGTGATGTACAAATGTATAAAACTTAATTTTTATTCATTTACCATGGGCAAACAATGCGGCAATATATAATTTACTAATTATTTTTTTCGCTGTTGTCGAATGTGTCAGGATACCTATATCCATTGCATGGTTTCAAATCACCTTCCAACGTTGCTGCTGTTGGAAGACGTCTTCAGGAGAGCGCACTTTTTACTCCTAAAACCGCTGATAATGGAATTCAGCGTTTTGTAAAACCTTCTCTAATTAAAGAAAGATTTGCAACGCGTAACAGAAGATCCGAAACTAAGCACCACACCAAAAATAGGAAAATATGAGTTTACAAAAAAGCTATCAATGAAGTAATGATAGAACAATATCTACTGTATTTATATCAAAAGGTGACAGTTTGAGATTTCTCGCTACATGATCCAAATTGCACCAGTTTTTTTTTATTGGTGTGTCATCAGGCAAAGATAGATCGATGTAAACTTTTATGCCAATATATTGTTTATCTATGAACTATTTCATTTGCTGAAAAATAAATAAATTGTATATTTCAAGAACATTATACTAATTTCATCCTTATGTCATCTCAATTATTTATTGCAAATGCAAAAATTGAAACGGGTCGAACGAACTTCTTGGATTTATAGAAAAAATTTACACTAGCATATGAGTTTTTCCGTTATTAGTATTGGAGTTTTGATTTAAAACTCAAAAATAAAACTCTCAAAAGTTATGGCTCAAATAGTTTTAGTGAAAAATTATAGATTTCATAAAATATTGTCTCAGGAGTTCTCTCATTTGATGTCAACTTTAGAACAAGAACAAAAAATGGGAAAATAAAAAATTTCATCATTTCTATACCAAACCAAAATAGTCAAAAGTGAATTAGTTATTATTCAATATGCATTTTTAAATTAATAATGGTATTAACTAAATATCACGTATTATATTGTATTTATTACACTGCCTATATTTATTTTATCTGTTTTATTTTCTGGCTTAATAATATTTACTAATGTAAAAATAGTACGCAATACTTCATGTACAAAATTCACAACGTATCGATTGCGTCATTTAATATCAATCATAATTTCAATTGAAAAACAATTATAATTTTGGTTATAAATTCCATTTCCATTTGTAAATTAATTATGGATTCACCATGGGCATGAGGAACTTAGTTCTAGAAAGAAAATAATCTGAACATCAAGTACTACACTGCCCTACATAAACAAAAGGTCCTATCTGCAATTTTACTGTTTTGAGATAATTGAGCATTTATTACTTTATCCTGTCAAATTTTGGCATTTATTTTATTATTTTATTTATTTTATTTTTAGTGTGTTAATTAATGGTCGTATTTTCTAATATAGGCTTAAACTGCTAAAAATAGACACTTTGGTGCAATTTGATTTTAGTGTATATAGGACAATATAACTATGTAAATTAATGAATAAACCAATATAAAAACATTCAACCAATTGAAAAGTAAACATCAATAATAATTATCTATGACATTTATTTAAACACAAACAAAGTATTGTAATGAACACAACTATTATCTGCAACACAAATGAACAATATTCTAACCCAGTAACTTAATATTCATCTAAATCACCATCATCATTATTTGTGTCGCTAACTGGTAGCTCCTCCCAGAATTTCATTCTGTTAATGGGAATATGTGATTTTAACTTAGCAATTAATGACGTATTTTGCAATTTTGTCTTGGTCTGTTTTTCGAACGTTTTTAAGATGCGGTCATTTTCCTTCTCAAATCCTAGTGTTGAAAGTAAAAATACTTTACAGACCTGAACAGAATCAGCAGTTTCTGTTTTTAAAAATATGAGTAGGAGTATATCTTCTTTGGGGGTCCAAGATTTGTTTTTAGTTGTATGTCGTTTTTGGATATTTTTGAAGCAATTCAAAATGAAGAGTCTTTGTTCTTTCTTCGTTAGCTGCCAGAATTGTAAATTAATTTGTTGTTGTCTTTCAAAACTCATTTTTTGTACACATTTTAATTTACAGTTACAAGGAGCTGTAACATTGTGGTTTTTAACATAATTGTCAAGTTTTATTTTTTTCCTTTCAACGGGTGTAGTTTCATATTTTTTTCTTTTACGGCATTCTCCTGTCTTTGTGTAGAGTTTTAAATCTGCGGTCTGCATAGCCGAGTCAATAATATTTCGCAAAATATATTTTTGAATAAAATTTTCTATTTCATAGAAGTCCGTCGCTATTATGTCCTTTCTTAATTCAACATTTTGTTCGGCTATCATTTCGTCAATGGTGCAAAACTCCACACGTTTCATAGCCTCGTTAATAATGTTTTCCAAAATATCTTTTTACAAACGATTCTATTTCGTGTTGAGATTTTTTGAAGGGCGTCATTGTATCTCCCATTTTAACAGTTAATTGAACAGAAGATAGCGAAGTTAAACTTCCTGACAAAAATGAGTCCCCAGGTTTGTTAATTTGTACATTTGAAATAATACGAATATTTCGTTTGGTGTCACTTTTAAGTTTATCTCCCACACTGAAATCACACAATCGCATATTCGAATCTGGAACATAATCTTCATCTTTTTCCACAAACTTCCTCCGTTTTCCACTTGTTGTAGCCTTAAACCTGCTATGCAATTCTTTGTTTTTTATAGCTAAAGCCACTAATTTTCTCGCTCTACTATTGCTTTCATTCATCTTAAATACGTAGATTTGATAATAACAAATTATTTTCTTATTTTTAAGCCAATATTTACACTAAAAACTGCAACACTGCTCAACCAACATCTAACTGTTACACGTGGTTTTTAAGGTTATGTTAAAGGCGGGAAGCAATGCCTACTTATTAAAATTGTCCTAACTGCTGCAGATATGACAAATACTAAGTACAAATGTCCTATCTACAATGAAATAATCAAATAGGACAATTTTTTCTAAGCATTCATCACATAGGACTTTTCGGTTTAGTAACCTTTGCCAAATTTACACTTAGGACAAAAGGTTTAAATACATTTAAATATGTTTAGAATGGAGATAAGACATTCAAACTTTGTAAAAAGCTGAAAAAAATGTGTGACAATCCATACATATCATAAACTTAAAATGTGAAATTTTGTAGATAGGACCTTTTGTTTATGTAGGGCAGTACATACTTTGACTGTTTTGAGAATGGGTTCATTCAGCATTTTTTTTATTGCATTTTCTAAATAATTTTGTAATTTAATGTGATCTGAAAAACATTATAAAATAATTTGAGGACTCGCGTAAACCACTGCGTGACGTCACTTCCTCCTATAGCATCCTTAATCTGCGTACAAACCAAAGATATTGTTCGCGAGTAGTTCGGGAGCTATTCGCGAACAGCTCGTGAGCAGTTCACGAGCTCAACGTCCACACTACATGTTCCGGTATGAAGTTAGGGTTCGCCAGTAGTTCGAAGCAGGTTGTTCGGTATTGACGAAATAAGATCAAAATATCGAGTGATATAGATAGATATTTTAATTGCCTGTGCCAGTTTCATTATTATCATGTCGATTGTAGAAAACAGAAAAAAGAAAAAACGTATTGTCAGAAGATGGGGGAGAAGAAGTTTATTTCGCAATCGTGAAAGGTACAGTGGAACTGACTTGCTTAACGACTTGCAAATGGGGAATGGTAGCTTCTTTAATAATTTCAGTCGTATGAGCGGTATGGATTTCGAAAAACTTATTTGCATGATTGCACCTGTAATCGCAAAAAAAGATAGAAATTATCGGAAAGCCATTCCTGTAAAAGAAAGGCTGCATTACGTTTTTTAGTGATTCGTACACCAGTTTGATGTATACTTTCAAAGCTTCAAAACAAGCTATTTCTGCTTTAATTCCAGAGGTGTGTGAAGCTCTAATTGCAGCTCTGCAGGATCTTGTAAAAGTAAGTATGATACTCTCTATAACTTATTTGTTTCGGTTTTCTAAATTCCATGTAATTATTTTGGCTTTTTTGTATGATACAGTTTTTAATAGTCCGCGGAGTAATTTTTTTCAGGCGATCTAAATTTAATGAATATCAGTGTTTAAAAATATATGTTGGTTAAAATCTTAAAAGAATTTCTACAAGAAACTATTTCGAATAATGAATTATGAAACAAATAAACCAGTAAGTAAAATATATTGTGTTATAAGGTATGACTTAACAATATTATAAAAAAATCATACAAAGTTTTGTTTGGTATTGCTTTATTAGTAAATCATTGCTACATTTTTTGTTACAATATGGTGTAGTCTACATTTTTATCAAAAATTCATTTGATGAATCGTCATGTTCCGTCACAGGTGAATATACTGAGGTTTGTGTGTCAGAAATTGACGGGAAACTCATTGACAGTGAAACAGGAGATGGTACTATATTACCATGAGAAATGTGTTCATTACTGCTTTCTTGACGGGAGTAAAGTATTCGCATTTCGATGTCGCTTATTATTTTGTAAATTTGTTGCTCAGCACGCGCTCTGGAAATTGGATCAAATTTTCTCATTTTTGCAGCAATATGCTCAGCAAACAGTGAACATTCGTCTTTAGGCTCTGACCGGTTTTCTGCTACTTGATGTAATAGCTTGTATGCATGACCTATCTGACTATCATCATCATTGCACCTCCTATGTTTCTTGGTAATGTATTTTTCAGAAGTAACTTTTTTGGAGATTAAAATTTTTGGTAGTGGGCGTTTTGAGTAAACTGTCTGATTCACCATCAAATACCAGATTTTAGTTTGTTGAGGGGAATTCTCAACAATACCTACTTGCTCGGTAAAACGTCCACACTGCAAGTGCTATTCAACACGTGATTGCTAACAATTTTTTTGATCTTACCGCTCATGTACCGAACTTCAGCCGAACTCGCAAAGTGAACAAGAGCTGTTCGCGACCTCTGGTACACATTCAGTTCGTCAGGTGTTAGCTAACAGCTCTCGAACTTGGTTTGTACGTGGCTTTAGTTGCGCTTGGTACCGTTTACTTTCTTTTAGAATACGAAGCTTAGGGGGGGGGGGGCGTCGGTGTCGTTAAGATTACAGTTTTTATTTCAATTATGAAAAATTGAAATACTGAAGGTGTTATTAGAGGCACTAAAAGAAAATAATCAAAATTTAGATATTGTATTGCACCCAAATGTTCCAGTACAGCGATAAAATGTCCAGAAAAGCTATTTATTAGTTACCTCGGAATTCCAATACGTGTGGCAAAAATCAATGAAGCGCAACATATTCTTTGGACTCAAAACAAATAAATATACGTTGTATAATTTATATAAAATAGATTTAATAATGACTTATAATACTCGTAATCTTATGTAGAATTTATTCTTGATTTAAGCTGTAAATTCTTATGTACATATTATACCAACGTATCTTTAAAATTAATCAACACACCTACACTTGACAAATAAGTACTCCTAAATATACTTACTGTAACTGGTTTCCTAACAATACAGAATAAAATTTTAAATACCTAGTTACAAGTTACTTGCGAAAAGCAATACAAACATCTCACAGCTAGAGAGTTTTGCTCGGATTTGCCATAAATTAACATGTCATGCAGCTGGTCATGATTACTATAAATTGTTCCATTTTATGTACAATTTATGTACACTCACAAATATCAAGCAAGCACTAGGTACATAAAAACCAAACGCATTAGCCACAATGCTACTATGACTAATAATACTTTTAGGTTAACAACAGCAGCTGATGGATGCAATGTTATCATGCTTCATAGTATGTTGCAATTTTAAGGATTTTCTGGGAAACTTCTATTGTTTGCTTCATCATACTTTAGTTTGTAACTTTGTAATAGTTTAGCATTTTATTATTGTTGTATTTTTATTCTTGAAATGTATCTGTAGAAGTACTGTTAATTTGAGAAATTTTTTTATAAGAGTTTTTTTGTTGTTGTTTTTGGTCAGATATACAGGGCGACCAAATGAAAACGAAACAGAGCCATTTTCAGGAACTGCGTAAAGATTGTAGAAAAACGTTCAGACCCGTCGATTTTAGATTAAAGGGGGACATTCTTGGACATGAACTGTGACTTTGTAGGGAGGCGGGAGGGGTGTGGCAAGTCATATTTGGCGGGTGGGCCGAAAATCTGAAACTACGCCACTGTTACACTCAGTTAGTTATTTGCAGAAATTGTCCTTCACGCTTGCATATAGACAAATCCAGTCGTTTTGGTTAAATCTTTTCTATTAAAATAGAGTGAAATTTACTGCTAGGTATTTAATACCTATTTTGTTTCAAATTGTAAAGTCACCTAGAATTGTACGAATTTCTACATTTCTTCTTGAAGGAGGCCTCACTCTACGACAATAAACCAACCATTCTAATAAAATAAATTGCCTTCTTTCATTGGAGCAAATAACTATAAAAGCAATAGAATAATCATGTTATAAAGAATTCCCTGCAACATCGCAGCTATTGTTAAAATTTTAACTGAAATAGCTTTCGCATATATTGCGCGGCATTCTGGGTGCCTCCGTACTGCTCTAGATGTTTTTCATGTTTTCTTATTTCGTACATATATATTTCCCAAGTGCCCACAAAATATTTTGTATAAATTTGCAAATACTGAAGCGAGTATGAGATCATTTATAACATTTCTTGTCAAGTTGAATTACATGGAGAATATATGATGCTACATTACCGCAAAACTTTTTAATTTCTTTGTCTGAAGGGAGTAGTAAATTGCTCTGTAGAACTGTACTACACATTCACTACTCTACTAAAGCATTAGGGTATTTACAAACTTTAGAGCGAACATTTTCATAGAAGCGACTGCCTATGTACTTTAAAAATTGGCAATTCATATTTTAAACACCTAAGCTGCACTATCTATCTTTGAAATAAGTGCGTTCCATTGAAGGTTTTCAAAATAAAATAGCATATTAAAGTAAGTGGATATTAAGTTGTGTTGGAAAAAACCGAGTTATTTCAAAAACCGAATACTGAGTATTTAAGTGATATTAAAAACCGATTGATAACTCGAGTGATGATCACTTGAAGTCTCAGCAGCTGTATATATTACTATTTTTGAAGTTTATATGTAAATGTTTTATTTTAAATACATAAATATATACTTTTTGTATGGGTAAATTTATATATTTAAAATAAAAGTACAAATCTTAGATATATAAAAATATATGTTGCATTTACACAAAAAATTAGTTACTTCTATTTTTTTTTTTAATTTGTCCTGTATTCCGTCAACACAAAATTTAATTTTAATGTATAGCTAGGACAAGACATTATATGCATTACGAATATGAACGATGATCATTTCTATGGTTCCGAGATTTGTCATTCAAACAAATGAATAATTATATTTTCATGAAAATATTAAAAAAAAACTGCAACTGAGAATAAAATATAACTATATACTGCACTAAAATTGCAAAAAATGATTGTTTTTAACACGACCAAGTATCGAAAATTATGTTGACAATTGCGAAACATCAGGCGTGACATATGTAAGTCGTTTGAATTCTTGCCGCAATTATAGCGCTTCTTGAGATGTAACTGGTCTGCTACTTTCCTGCACCTGCACTCGATTTATATGTGAAACTACATATGAAGGAACAGCCAGTTCAATTGTCGGTCATCTCACATATGGCATACTGATGAGGGCTAACAAGCCCGAAACCGGTCTATGTCTGGTGGAGTGGCCGACAAGGGTTCTTGGCTGTTTCACACAGATACTGCAGGTATAATTCAATGCCGGTCGGGGCATTAGCCCGCGGAGTAGTTGTTTCCTGCAGTATCATTTATAGATATAGCGCTTATTGTTACGCTTATGTATTATACGAGTATGTATGTCAAATCTTGAACTCAAACACACAAGTTGTAAGTGAACAATAGGGTTGCAATCTGTCCTTATTTCGGAAGGACAGTCCTTACTGCAGTCTCTGTCCTTTCGTCCTTATTTGTACTAGAAATGTCCTTACTCGGAGGACATGATTAAATTCGTATTAAAATTGTGCCCCGATAATTCTAAGACAACATATGTAAAAAATAGTTCATATACAAAGTAAAAAGATTTTACTTACTTAAGAAATTAAAAGATAAGAACATCCTACTTGCGCATATGAAAAGGTGGCAACCCTAGTAAACAATGGAAAAAAATCAAATAAACAATTTGTTACTCATATAACTGATAACAGAGTGATATCAGTTATTACAATAACCGAATAATCAGTTATTTTTCATTCGAGTGATCCCAACACTAAATTAAGGTCTTTAAAACGCGTGCGATTTTTCGAGCTCGAAGTAGAGCAAGTGTTTTAAAGACCACGAATGCTTTACACTATTTTTTTTATTGGTACACTTTGAAATCATAAATACTCGTATTAATACTACAAAAAATAGGAATAAGAACTAATAATGTAAAATGGTTGAGAAAAACAAAAATTAATTTATAATCTGTCACTTAAGATTAATTCTTGTCACGGCAATTGTTACTAGTTGTATATTCTTTAAAAATGAGTTCTAACATTGATTACTTCGCAGAATCGCGATTAATACCTCAAGTCGGAAAACGCTTATGAGAAAAGAATACAAGTTTATCAAATGAATGGAAGAGCAAAAGGTAACAGATACAGATGAACGAGTTGTGCTTGCTTACCTTCAGAACATGTCGGAGCAGCACAAGGCGTCGACTATGTGGACTATCCATTCGAAATTGTAAAGTATGTTGAGAATAAACAAAGGGATTGATTTAAAATCATTTGTGAAAGTGCATACATTCGTGAAGGCAATTAGCAAGAATTATGTAGCCAAGGAGGCATATGTATTCAAGGAAGACGATTTGCGGAAGTTTTTCACAGATGCACGGGACATTACATATTTATTGCTGAATTACGTCGCTCAGTGTGAAGTTGAGCAACTTACTCTTTTATGATATCAAGGAAGAAGGAACCGTATTGCTTATTACTATGCGACCATCTAAGACAGTGAAGGTTCGACGTTTTACTGTTGCCGACAGTGATAAAATTAGTAATGTGTGTTTGGTGAAGCAGTAATTATCATTGCGTCCCCAAAATGTACAGTACACAGTCCAATTTTTCTTACAGTATGATAAGCCGAAGTGCAACAATCAAGTGATTGATATTAATACATTTTGGATCATGTCCCTCGCAAATTGCACATTATCCTAAATTGGACAATTCTGAGAAATACACTGGACATGCGTTTCGACGTACGTCCGCTACCATTATAGCGAATAGAGACATGACAATAGAACAAATCCAACGACAAATAGAATGGAAATCGACAGCTGTTGACGTTGAATAGAGTATTAGCAATAATAAGAATGTTTCAAACATTATTGGGAGTGTCATTAATGGATGTGCATCCTCATTGACTTCTGAGACTATTAATAGTATTAATTTGAACAGCATTTCCTCCGATTTAAAAAACCGAAGTATTATTATTTCAAACAGTACCAGCTGTACTTTTCACATTAATTTAAAAACATAAGATTGTTGAATATTTGAATAAACCTTTTGAACCATTTGTTAGTAATATTTCATTTGACATTTGACGCTACAAGGTACACCTGTCAGATCAATAATTTAGATTTCACGTTTCTCGGGTAGGTAGTTGATTCTGCATTACCTAATATTTTGGATACAGGTATTTAAGATCCACAATCACACATCTCTTATGTTATTCAAAGAAAGATATAATAAACTTACATATCTAAAATATGTTGATTATTGAAACCTATTTAAGGACAAATATCTTTAGTTCTATTTGGTCTGCATAAATTAAAACTCTGACTATCTAAATCATTCACTTCATGATTAATAAACGTAATAAACAATATATGGGCCAATGACGGAGAGCTGTGGTACTCCCGATGTGGCGGTATATTTCATAAAGTTGATTTCTCTATACAGGGTGTTCCATATCGATGTGCGCTCCTTTGGAGGGTGTGTTCCTTGGGTCATATTGGGGGGGGTACTTACTTTCTATAAAAATTTTCGATTTGAGTCCGCCCTTACGAGATAAGGGCTTCTAAAAAATTTAAAAAATTTCGGTTTTCATTTTTTTTCCTCAAAAACGGTTAAACTTATAAATCTGAAAATCGGTCAATATATTTAGTTAATTAAGTGACATTGTTGAATACGATTTTTATTTTTACCAAATGTCTACAATGGTGGCAACCACCAACTTCTCTTGTTTTTTTTTTTAATTAGAACTTTGTATTCTAAACGTTTCTCGATATAAAAAAAATACAATAGAACAATCAATTTACAAAATTTGTCTCCTCTTAGTACGCGTTTTCTTTAGAAAAAATCAAATCCACATACGTACATAATATCTTCGGGTGTGGAATATGCAAGCAAGATAATTCATATGAAATGTAGAAAGCTGCTGTCACTTTTATTGTTTGGATTGTCATTAACAATGAATGTCAGATACCTATCACCAAATAAGTTATTCTTTTCTGTTAATTTCTATTACAATTATGAATTTTCAATATTTCCAACGAAATCAAAAATTCCCGTCAGGTACTGCGTAGTGTAAATTTAAATTTTTTACGAAGACTTCAGCTATGTGACCGACATCTGGGAAGGCATTTTGAACACCACATGTAAACATTTATCAAAATTAAATTTAGTAGTTTCATTCCTATGTATTTACAACAACAAGTATTAGTCAGTGTTCTTTACCGACTGCCACATTAGCCACCATATTTAAACATTTTCATTTCGCACTTTCCAGTTTCTGAGTTTACTGCTTGATACAAATGATTCAAATTTGGCACATATTATGTCTAAAATTATAACCACCAACCTCCTACTAAGTTTCATTTGAATTATTTTACTTGCATATTCCACATCCGAGGATATGTTTATTTTTTTTAAAAGAAAACGCGTGTCTGTATAAAAATACTAAAAGGGGGATTATTTTGTAAATTGACTATTTACTGTAATGTTTTCATATTGAGAAACGTTTAGATTAAAAAGTTCTAATTAAGAAAACAACAACAGAGGTTGGTTGTTGGTGGCCACCCTTTTAGACATTTGATAAAAATGAAAATTGTATTCAACAGTGTCACTTAATTAACTAAATGTATTCACCGATTTTCAAATTTATAAGTTTAACCGTTTTTGAAAAAAAAAATAGAAACCGAAATTTTTAAAATTTTTTAGAAGCCCTTATCTCGTAAGGGAGTGCTCAAATCGAAAAATTTTATAGAGAGAACCCCCCTTAAAATGACCCAAGGAACACACTCCAAAGGAGCGCACATCATTATGGGACACTCTGTATACTTTATACTAAACACTATTAATTTGTAAGATAAGATTGGAACTTAGCGATTATTTCATGAACAAATATAGAGCTGAAGAAAATCAGAACAAAACGTTTCAATATTCCTCATATAGATTCTTAGAGTTAAAAATTGCACTAATTTCAAAATTTGTTATTCAACTTTTGAATTTCCCCAATAAAAATAGTGATATAATAATAATTAAATAATGGAAGAAACATAATATGAAAATGTAAATAATAAATATGATAAAACAACCACTTAACTAACTCTGGAGAGCCTTTCCCATAATTTTGTATTTTCAGGATTTCAGGTAAATTTCTGAAGAAGATAATAATAATAATAATAATAATAAAATGGACGGTTGCAATTTAAAAACGTACAATTACATTTACATTTATACATTTACATTTTTAGAAAAGGCAAAAGTTTATCCTACTGCTTCTTGATTTGACGTATTATTAAATATAAAATATCATAATATTCAACGAAAGATACAGTTTAACATTTTTATAAAGAAGATAAGTATAGTAAAATAAATTCTCAACTAATAACCAGAAAGCAGTAACAGATCTGCTCTGACAAAAATAAGGGGCTGGTTTGAACTGTTCGACTAACTACTTCTTGCGTTACATGCACGAAAAGCACATGCACGACTTAATTGATCGAATATTTCTAACAATTTGAAACCAATCCCTAACTCTGGTGATAACAACAGACCTAATGTGTCTCTTGAACTATCAAGAAAGTGAAACCGACAACGTGGCAATGTACAGTAAATAAAATTCTTATATACATAATAACAGATAAACGTTGTTGTAGCATCAGAAACAAACCATTTTTAAAATGAAAAAGTCACTAACAATTTGAAAGGAATAAACGCATATTTTACAGTTTAATAGAATTAGTTTGTCGGCCTTTACGTTACATTCCTAAAACAACAAAAATATTTCGTGTTGGTTGGCAATCAATAAAAATCTAATAATGAAACAACAGTTTAGCGCCAAATATGGAAATTTGTGAAACACAAAAGAGGCGCAACCGAATAAACTAATTATTACAACTTTACACGAAGAGTTTGAATGCTGAATTGGTTAATTTGTGTGAATTAAAACAGCGGCTAATGAAAATGTTGCAGAAATTTAATGAATAGAGCGACGGCTGTTCGTTGGCTTTATGCTCTGCTGCTTTCATCAAGGCTCGGTTTCGAATTTCAGTTAGGTATACTCGTTTATATTTATGTTTCAGGATTAGTACAAGCCTGAGCAGCCAAAATTTCAAGTGTTAAGCTAACAAGTAAAAACATACTTAGAATGGAAAAATATGTTTACGATATACAGAGTGTAGGATTTTCTTATTTGGGAGAAAATAGATTAAGAAAATATAAACCTGCCAGTGACGACCAGTACGACGATGGATGTGAGCCAGTATCTCAGGAAAAATTTGAAAGTAATAAATAAGAAATAAGAATCAGTGAGGAAAAGCTAGACGTATTATAGAATGGAAAGGGCGATGAGAATGTTGGAAAGTTTAAAGAAATAGATGAAATATAACGTCATTATAAGAGGAAAGAAATACGTAACTTCTACAAAAAGATAAAAAAAAGGAAAAAAGAGAAAGGAGGAAGTAATATATGTGAGGGGCAGAATGGTAATTTAATTGGAGAGGAAACAGAAGTGAGAGAAAAATGGAGGCGATATTTTGCAGATATGTCGAATGAAGAGAGCGAAAGTGAAGGAGAGGATCAGGAGATGATACTGGTAAGGGAAGAGAAGGTGTGAGTAGAAGAACCTACAGAAAAGGAAATATACATAATTATAGAAGCTTTAAAAAATAACAAAAGTCCAGGGAAAAACGGAATAACAGCAGAGAACATTAAGGACGCTGGAGATGATTTAAGACAAAGAATATACGAAATGATCCGAAATATTTGGAAAAAAGAATGTATGCGTAAAGATTGGAGAGAAGCTATGATTATACAAATTTTAAAAAAGGGAAATGCAACAGACTGGAGAAACTATAGGGATATATCATTGGCAAACATAGGGTATAAATAATGGCAACATTAATAAAGCAGAGCAGAGAACCTATCGAAAAGCTACAGATAGGGGACTGACAAGCAGGTTTTAGAAAGGAGAGGTCAACAACGCACCAAATCTTCATGGTGAAGGAAATCCTGGCTACATGCTATGAATATGGGATTAAAACAATGGTCTTATTTGTGGACTTCAAGAAAACATATGATTTGGTCAAAAGGAATAAATTAAGTAAAATATTAAAACAATTTGGGATACCAACCAAACTGATTAGGCTATTGAAAATGACCTTAGAAAATACTAAAAGCAAAGTACGAATAAAAAGTGAATGTTTGGAAGGTTCATTGACACAGGGCTGAGACAAGGAAACCCTCTTTCAACGTTTCTTCAACGGATTGAAATAGAAAGGCGAAGCACAGAATCAAGTGGAGGATAATAACACAGCTCTGGGCCTAAAAAGCCTGTAAACAGCTTTATATATAAATTACTGTAAACAGTAAACACACAAATGATACACCTACAACAGCATTAATGGTGGTGGGATTTGTTAAAAGCGACGTTGGGGTACTCTTGCCTTTGTGTATTGATTGTAATAACGGTAATAACTAATTTGCAATAATGTGTATAGACAATGTTCAATGCGTTCGTAAGCGCTATAAGGACGCATCTGAGGCCTGCCTCATACCAGTAAACAAATAGATAAGAAAGAGATGGAATCTGTCGCTAGCCAATTGCGAGAGAGAGACCTTTCAGAGGCATGCCTTGTCTTTATGAGAGTGCAACAAAGACTAGTCTAATATAGTTTGCCATATTGAACGGTCGTTTCATGATTTACTTTTCTCTATTAATACATTAAATTTAAAATTTCAGTGCACTACTAATTAAAAGTTTATTGCCATTTCTTATTCATTTTAGTTAAGTTTTAGATGTGCAATGTGAAATGGCGCCCAGGACCTCAAGTATCGTCGACAATGGCGCCCTTGCCGAAAAACAGGAAAACGTGAGGAAGATCCTAACAATATTATTAATTATTCTATTGAGTAAGCACACTTTTTCAATAATTAAAAAGTTGTCATAATATTTATGAATAAAAAATTAATGAATTTGAAAATTCGGGAAAGTCGTCATATTCTTACTTAAATGAATTTATTCGCCTAACAAACTTGAACAATTTCAAATAATCCTGAATTTGTATTTTCAGATTTACCCATAAATGATGATTAAGGAAAAAGTTTCAAAAAAATGTTAATAAATGTAGTGTGTATTTGAAACAGTCCCAAACTGCTTGTCTCATTAGTTTAAAAAGTCACGAGCCGCCACTAAAACTTGTTTTGTTCTTCTACAGGGTAAAAAGTGAGCATTACACCAAAAAATATTTGTCTTCTGAGAATAAATTATGTTTTTATAAATTTAATTGTTTATTGAAAAAAAAACTCGGTCCACCCTGAATGCATTTGTTTGTGTCAATTATAATTTTAGCAATACAAATTTTGTAATAATAAATAAAAAAATATATGTTAACAGTTTGTAGCTATTTCATGTAACACATTCTTTTTAATGGCTGTATTAAATTGTTGAATCTTATGTCCTTACAGAAAATATGTAGATTTGACGGTCTCAAATTCTAGTGGCCGTAACTCCAAATGCATGAAAGAAATCGGTCTGTCCTTCGTAAATAGAAACAGAGATTCGGTGAACGGGTTCGGTAAATCTTCGGCCAGGATGTCGCTTTTTACTAAAGTGGGTGATTATGAAGTGCAATTAGTTACAGAGAAAAATCTCTTTTGATGCTATTCGGGTCGAAGCCACTTTATAAAGCTCAGGAGATAATGCCGTACTAGTCAAGCAGATTATACTACACGAGATGTTTAAAGTTTGCTTTAACTACGGTTTTAAACATCAACTTGCCAACTTCGGGTACCAACTTTCCGCAGGAAAAATTATAAACTAAACTTGCTCTATGCAAAATCTACATTACGGAATGATAAAATTAAAAAAAAAAACAAGATGCTGCTTGAACTTTCCTCACGGCATCAAGGATACGGCTTAATTATAGTGATTGTTTTTTTTTATTATCGAAGGAAAATGATATACTTAAAAGTTATGTTGGTAGCATTTAAATAAATTTAATCAGTAATACGTCCTTGACTAGTACACGTTAAATACTTATAATATTAATGAATGACTGAATTTGTAAAGTGCTACAAAGGGACATTTCTTAAAATAAAAATCAACAAGGGATGAATTAAATCTGAAGGCTGAAATAAAAACCACACTGTAAAAAAAGTGTTGTTAAAATTATTGATGTTAGAATATTAGAAAATATACTGAATTTGTTTAACATTTACCAGTGATGTGTTAAAAGTACACCATGTTGTGTAAACTTAACACACCTCTGTATTCTATATCCCTACTCCTCAACAGCTGAACAGAACTACGCAGCTGCAGTATATCAGCTGTTCCAACATACGTCACTACTCTTTGTTGGTCGTGTAGCATTGTTGTATTCAGTTATCTCTCGTTCGCTGTGTTCAAAAGGAGAACATTTAAATTGACGTTTGATGAAAGGAAATGGTAAATACACTATAACACCTATTGCTGATAATTGTGATAAAGCTAAAACTAATTAGGACTATAACTTAAAAATTTTAAGAGTTCACTCTGACGTTTTAAATTACTCCGTATTATGATTTTCTTGTAACTTTAGAGAAATAAAATTATATTTTCATATCATTACCACTTGATTTGCATAAATTTCAATTATGTAGTGCCTAACTACATCTTTATTTAATGTTGTTTATGATTTACTAGAACGTTATTAGAATATGTACTACTACTGCTATTGCTACTGCTCCTGCTCCTCTTCCTGTTCCTTCTACCCCCCCCCCTCCCCCCCTTCGACTACGACTACAACTAGCTGCGACTCTTGCTCCTGCCCCTGCTTCTCCTCCTTCTCCTGCCCCTGCTTCTCATCCTCCTCCTGCCCCTGCTTCTCCTCCTCCTTCTCCCCGTCGTCGTCCTTCTACTCCTACAACTACGACTAGCTCCGGCTATGGCTGTGGCTACGGCTACAGCTACTTCTTCTCATCTTCTTCCTCCTCCTGGCCCTCCTACTTCTCCTCCTCCTTCTCATCCACCTCTCCTTCACCTCCTTCTGCTCCTTCTCCTATTCCCCCCATCCTCCTCCTACGACTACGACTAGCTGCGGTTACTGCCCCTACTCCTACTCCTGCTCCTGCTTCTTCTCCTTCTCCTTCTCCTGTTCTTCCTCCGTCTCCTTCTCCTCCTTCTTCTCCTTCTCCTCTTCTTCCTCCTCCTGCTCCTCTTGCTATTTATCTTCCTCTTCCTCCTTCTGCTCCTCCTTCTCCTGCTCCTCATTCTCCTTCCTCTCCTCCTTCTCCTGCCTCTCCTTCTCATCCTCCTTCCCCTCCTACGACTACGACTACCACTACCTGCGGCTGCGTCTACGGTTACGGCTACGGCTACGGCTACTGCTACTGCTACTGCTACTGCTCCTGCTCCTGCTCCTGCTCCTGCTCCTCCTCCTCCTCCTCCTCCTCCTCTTCGTCTTCCTCCTCCTCTTCCTGCTCCTCCTCTTTTAATAACGTCACACTTCAAAATTGGTTTGGTGAATTTTTACTTACAACCTGATTTCTTCCAGTGATAAAAAAGCTACCAGATCGTTGAGTGGCAATATCCTTCATTATTCAAACATTTTATGTATTAGTTCATGTATTCCGTTTATTAAAAATATAAATTTAAATTCAATAACAAATGTTACACTCTTATACTATTAACTTAGTTAATTAGTAAATACATTCTATCTACTTCTTGGCACCGTTATAAAACCGTAGCAAAAGTATAATGACATAACTTTGTCTCAGACTGTTATGATGAAAGATCTGTTAAAAATCATAATTAAAAATATTTTGGCTTGGGGGTATATTCAGTAACAAAAAGATGTACAAATAATATTCCTTTATATTATTCCATTGTCGTATTATTGCACCCAGGATACATTCATTTTTCCTTTTGAAGTATATTTTCATAAAGGTGAATTCTCTTCAAATACCGATTCAATTAAATATTTTACGTTGCTAGGATAGAGTATCCTTTTAATGATTGCTGTTTTCAAATTCATATTCTGCCTTATGAATTTTTCAGGAACTCCATTACCGTTGGACTACGAGGAACTCTTAGGAAACTTCTGTTCGCAGGGTATTTTTTATGCATTATTTTCCACCGTCGTAACTTCTGGAAGAGTATTAGAACACTAAGGGCGCTTGTAAAACTTAAACTAGAAAATTAATGTTACGGCCAGACCCGATGTGTAGCAAAACTACATTAAAGGCGGTTATAAAAGTTTAATACCTTTTAATAAATTTGCCCATGCAATGTTCTATAAATTACTTTTTTAAGTCTTAGCATGCAAATACCCACAAGTTAACAGTTAACATATTTAACTAAAATCAGTAATTAAAGTATGGTTTTTTGCTTGACAGTGACAACGAAAAGTTGACGTTTATTGAGGAGTAACACATATGTCACTTGCCGAGTAATAATAGTTATTTATGCAATAAGCACTTTTTGTACGAGTTGCATACAATATTTTTTCTACGTTCATACAAAAACCAAAAAATGTTATTTAGATGATACTAAGTCTCGGAAAATGTGACGTCGATTTGAACGTTTATGTTTGTCATGAATTGAATTACAAGCTTTATAATCTTTAACATCATTTGTAAACAAGTTATTGATGAACTTTGCGAATTAACAATACCTTAAAATGTAATATGAAGCAGGACAGTGTAATTATAAATTGAAGTTGTTTATTAAAATTGTGAACAATGAAAGACCAAACCGTCAATTCAATAAACGGAAGTCTAAAAGTTATACCTATTTAATACTTTCATGATGAATTATGGGAAGCTAAATGTCTCCCATTTGTGGGTCTACACGTATTAAAATTTGATTTTAATCTTTATGTATTTTGTAACACAAATCCGGCCATGGAAATACAAAATTAATTTTATCTTCTGCAAATGTAGTAATTAATTAAACAGCGCTTGAGTTGCCGTTAAATCTGAAACCAGCGAGAGACACGAAAAACATTTAATTCAAAATCATGGCATATGTATGTGACCCTACATCTGCACAAAAGTTAAACAGGTAGCGAACGTCCCAGTAAAATGAACGAATTAACTCTGTTAGAGCTAAGCGTTTTTCAATTTCCTTTCCCTTCTTCTGAAACACAACAGACTTCGTAGAGCCGCAGGGGATACTGACTGTCCTTTGCCTTTCCAGCGACGCCAGAAACACAGGCTACACAGCCCAACGGTCGAGTTCTTGCAATGCTTTTTGCCTTGTAGGGCGAGGTAATAAATAAATAGAGCCGTTTCCGAGGTAGGGTAATTTAGGTTTTGTAAGACGGTTTTTTGAATGTCTGAACCGGTGGTCCGGTGGCCATTTGGCGGCCGATTCCCTTCAACAATGCTTTGCTTGTGACTTTTGTTGAGATCTCTATGCGGTCGCGGTTTTGTGTCCGCTTGTCGTGAACCGTGGCTATTAAGGGAATAAATTGCATATAACAAAAGCTGATTGTTTATGGAATTGCTTTAGGTACTTAGCTTGAGGTAAGTAAGATGGACAATCCGCTAGTCTAATGGTAATATCATAGTAGATATATGTTAGTAATCATAGGACTGTGTATTCGCATTGTGCTTCTAATGACTGTAAGCAGTTCCATCCAAATAGAAGCAGATATAAATGATTAATAATACATTTATACAACATATTATAAACAGTGATATTATCAGAAATATCTAGTGAAATTATAAATATGTACCTAAATTTAATTTACTTGTTTCATCAATTAGATAATTTTTGAATTCTGAGGGGTTATTATTTAGTGGTCGTTACGAATATCGTAACGTCCTTGTTTATTGAAGCATTTATCTCTGATTTAAACTTATCATATATGGGATCTTGCTCACTCAACTGAGAGACATGAACTTATTAAAAAGGAAATTTTTAATATAGTTGCGGCAAGAATTCAGATGACTTACGTCATACGAACAAATGAATAATTCATTATATTTTCATCAAAATATTTAATTTATTTAAGTTATCAACAAAGTTGAAAATAGGTTTATATTGTAATAAAAATAGAAGTTATTAAATTGAAAGATTTAATAAGGCAAAAATAACTAGTTATTATCTTATTTTTAACTAGTATAGTTGATTAGAGTCAATTAAATTATCGAGTTCCCACATTTTCTCCTCTTCTTTTTGTGCATGATGTATACATCTTTGCCAGTTATCTGCAGTTACTCATCGTATTTTGCCTGCGCCCAGACTAATTCCATTGGGTTAAGTTCACAGTGATAAGGTGGTAACCGTAGTACCGTTATTTGGCGATTTGTTGCCATTTCATCGATAACATATTTTTTCTGATCTTTATTAAGATTGACAAGTGTCAAAAGTTCCTTTTTCGCCATATTTGTTTCAAAAGAAATGTTTTTCCGGATAACCATTGAATTATATCGGCTTTCCTCCAAGCAGTCGTAGGCGTCCGCTCGGTCTGCCGTGAATGGTAACTGGCATTATCCATTACAATTACAGACCCCAGAGGAATAAGATCCAACATCTGTGTAAAATACTCTTCGAAAACATCTGCGTTCATGTCTTCGTGATAGTCACCTGTATTTTTATATTCAAATAAAAGTAATCCGCCATCTACAAAACCACTGGCACCATCTATATTTGTCACTATTAATCTTCGCCCTTTACCTCATGGTGCCTTGAACCCTGTTGAAAGTCCATCCAAAAATGCTTGTCGAAAACTTTTTACATTTTTATCTTGCCATACTTTTGTTACAGTATATCCCTCGTTGACCCAAGTTTCGCCTAGATAATAAATATTCTTCCCTTCGTCACGGAATTTTCTAATTGATCTTTAGTAGGATCTTCGCCAACAAATAATTTTATATTTATCGATAAGAACTGACTTCCAGTTCTGCTTTTCCCAGCAAATATTCAACTGTCGTAAGACGGTCCATAATTTGCTTCTACTGATTTTTGGCAAATCGTTGTCCTCTGAAAGTTCACTTAAAATTTTGTTTAGCGTTGGTATTTCTTTTTTTAAAATAAAATAAGTGTTCTTTTCTGCGAATGACATTTTTGAAGAAATCATCTATAACGACTTTTGACCTCCCTGTAGATGATTTTGGAGGATTTACAGTATCTTGTTAATTTTTTGTTTCCTTTAAAAGTCTGTAGATAGTCGATTTTCCAATCCCTGTTATTTTGAAACACTTTTCCACGATGTCGTCAACACTGTTGGTAGGATTTTGGTGTTTTAATGCATTAAATACATTTAATATAATAATCTTTTCATTCTGAGACAGCGCACATCTTTTCACGCGTTTAGCAGGTACGTAAGCTGATAAGCTCGACATTTTACCTAAACAGTATTATATCCACTGGCACAATAGTCACTAAACACAAGTCGAATTTTACTCTACTGCACTAGCACGTCTTCGTATATTCAGCTCTAAGACTGGATTGATCTGTCACAATACACTGGCTCCTGCCCTATGATGTATCCAGTAAAATATACTAATGTACACCCATTACCTGTTAGCATTAGTGTTACCCGATAATTACCTGAAACTAAATATTACCACGCCCATGGCCGGTTCTTATCTCGGGGTTTTATTACTCTCTTTCATTTCCAAACAGACTATAAACTAAAGAAATACAAGAATTATGCCACAAATAAATAGCTTCAGAGAATAAATTGACGGAATACTGAAATAAAAGTAATTTAATTACATGGGCTTGTTACTAGTTCGCACGTATCTCGATAAAAATGGCTTTCCGGCTATTTTTGACACCGAACAGATTATGTCGATGCATAAATTCGTTTGACACAATTCCAGAAGTCTCCAAATAATTACCTTGTAGAGTGGCGTCATGTAGGCCGCAATGTATTCAGCTCTTGTAAACGATTGTAAAACAAAATCACTGGGGGATAAACCAAACCGACGGGCGTTATCTCACACTCTCATTCCAAAATTGACCCAACGTCAGTTCGGTGGGATACAGCTTGACGCGCAGCGATAATTTTGATGAAGGGTCAGGCAAGTTTTAGCGTCACATTCGTTTTCACAGGAAATTTGAGGAAGAATAATTTTGCTTGTAATATGTGTAATGGAATTAGAGCCGCCTTCGATATTTGGTAAGAAGATAACATGTAAACGATAGTGAAAAGTAAATATTACCTACACAAAATAAAAAATTGCATTATTTGTCAGTGGGTGAGGCAGTTTATACTAGCAGCACTCTAGTATTATTTTATGTTAAGTATGTCATATGAACATATGTCGGAAAACGCTTTGCTTTTGAGGTACAGGGTGTTAAAGTTTCATAGTTTTTTAAGCTTTTTCCACGCAGCTCCTATAGTTTTTGAGATAATTTATTCAAATTTTATCATAGATTACTTATGACAGTCTACAAGTTATGCCATTCTTAAAAGATTTGCAAACATACAGAATGATATCTATTATTTCGGGGGTCAGGCCCCATTTTATCGTCCAGAATCTTTTCGTGGTACGCAATTGACCACTATTTGTAAAAATTTTGAGTTCCACATTAAATGTAGAAACTTTTTTGTGTTTTGCATTTTTATAAAAATTGGAACCGTTGTCGAGTAATATGAAAAAGTATCTGAACGGAAGTTTTATAAAAAAATTGTATTGATAAAAATTTTTAGGAAAAAAATTATTTTTTACAGAAATTTCATCAATCTAAATAATTAAATGTTACAAAATACTTTCAACAGAACTTTTGCCACGTTTTATTTGTTTTTGTAAGTTTCAAACCGATTTAATAATTAAATAAAAAAATTAGGAACAAATAATAAGCCAAGGCAACTTTACAAATAACCCTGAATAATTTTAATTTCAAATTAAATTTTCAAAATGAGAACCATTTTGTTGAATACATAATCGCCTTTCAATATACCTTCGAGGTGCAACTAAGTGATGAACTCCTGTCTTTACAGATATGCCTTATACGTCTTCTAAGATCTTCAATGTCTTGAACAGGAGCTGCATATACTTTTTCTTTAAGAAAGCCCCACACAAAAAAATCCATTGGTGTTATATCTGGGATACGTGGGGGCCATGCGATTGGAGCTCCACGTCCAATCCAATTTGGGCAGAGCACAATCCACGTGCTATTAGGTCAAGAACATTCCAAAATGAGATTAGTGTGGGTGGGAATTTTTGAAAATCCTTTATTTAGACCTTATTTTTTGATAGAATGGATCAATTCGCAAAACTACTTAGAATTTCAAGAAACCGAATATGTGGGAATATGATCCTCTAAATTTAAAGCAGCATGCTTGGTCCCAATTAGATGGCTGCCCGGCTCATTTTGGAAGGAATTTAAGGGTTTGGTTAGACGCAAATTATCCAAAAAGGTGGCTTGGACGTGGAGGTCCAATCATATGGCCCCCACGGGCCCCAGATATAAAGCCAATGGATCTTTTTGTGTGAGGCTTTCTTAAAGAAAAAGTATATGCAACTCCTGTTCAAGATATTCTACGTCTTATAAGATCTTATAAGACTTATAAAGCATGCCGGTGAAGTCATAAACTATTTAGGGTTATTTATAAGGTCACTTACATTACAGCAGGAACTTCATCGCAGACCTCTCGCACTGGGCGATGAACCATTAAATCTATAAATGATGCTGCAGGTAACAACTACTCCGCTGACTATTGCCCCGGCCGTCATTAAATTACACATGCAGTATCTGTGTGAACAACCAAGAACCGTTGTCGGCCACATCACCAAACATAGACCGGTTTACCTAAAAGACGAAGTTCAGTTTTTCACCAGTAAGAATAATACCGGTGAGGTCCTGCTAATCCGCGGAGTAGTTGTTACCTAGAGTATCATTAATTAGTATTATTCTTGCTATATTATATTCTTTTCTAGAGTAATTACTACTTTACCCACCCCACCCTATGCAAATAATTAAATACTACTCATTCAATAATATTTAGTTATTTATATAAGGAGAACAAAGACAGCAATTCTGTCAGTCATTCATAACGGCACACTAAACATATACCGCTTTTAAGCTTGTTAGGTCGCCTCAGTATGCCAAGGGAGGCAAGGCAACCGATGAATTATCCAACAGAACCTGAGTAGCAAATAATACTACAATTATTGTGTCTCTATACATTTTTGGTAATGATAACTGCTCTACAAATAGCTACTATTATTTTACAGTATGACATTATTACAAAATATTAATAATTTTAATTCGTGCTAATCTATAAATATAATTTAAAGAATGATAACCTATTCTATAATTAATAATATTTTATTCATATTTTAACAAAATATTATTCTTTAAGTAAATCTTAAATTATAAGAATCTTGGACGTCAAGAATATGTAAATATTTATATAAAATATACTTTATTACTGAATTAATACATATACAATTGAATGAAGTTTAAGATTTTCAGTAGGTACAAAGGTGGCCGTATTTCTCGCCGTAAAATGATCAAATTTGTGGTGTTTTTGGGTACAGAAATCTCGAAAAATAAAACACGTAGAACAAAAGTAAATCAAAAATAAAATTTTTGATGTTTTATTTATACACTTTTACTGTTTAAATTCTCTTCAAATAAAATATAATTTTTAAAAAACCTTTGTAAGACACAAATTATTTGGTTATTCTAACCTCACATTTTGACATTTATTTTCACATACTTATAAACAAAAGCGAACAATCCTATATGTAGAACTATGCA
This sequence comes from Monochamus saltuarius, assembly GCA_025584915.1. Classification (NCBI taxonomy): domain Eukaryota; kingdom Metazoa; phylum Arthropoda; class Insecta; order Coleoptera; family Cerambycidae; genus Monochamus; species Monochamus saltuarius. The sequence continues at coordinate 72,937,440 of CM046721.1, read as the reverse complement.
ACTATGTTATAACAGTATTTTCATCTACAGTTGAATTTAAAAAAAATCTTATTTTGAAAGAATTCTGTACCTAAAAATTTGGTGGTTAGACCGCTGTCTGCCGTTTATATGCGTTTTATTTCGGCGCCTTTAAATATTCGCAGATGACATGCTATTACATACCTGTTATTTGCTAAACTCTATATTATTCAGTTTTTAAAAGTCTAAAATTATTTGTATTTGTAGAAAACACTATTTCATTAATACGATGCTTTTAAAAAGATTAGATATTTTCCGTGTACCTTCTCAGGTCTATAACTGCTTAAGGAAACAAAATCGTACTAAGGTAAGTTGATATAATTTACGTTAATTTTGTCCAAGGAAGCTAGCCTTTCCTAATTTGTAAATGTAATTTGATAGTGGTTGAATTTGGAGTATAGAACTTGTAAATTATAGCTCAAAATGTAAATATTATTATGAAGTGAATAGAGTGACTTGGACATTACGCAACAACTTATCTTTTGAAATTATATTTTACCGATGTCGCAGATTAAACTATTTCAGTGAGCTCCCTAAATATTAATTAAATTTTTTGCTAGATGTAACCGCGTATTTAAGGGTAAGATGATAAAATTACGCAGGCAAAGCCGAAATGATTAAAACATAAGATTTATTATCGTAGAAAGCAAAAACAGTTAAATAAGGTTATAAAACAACCCGAAATTGAATGAGTTATTAGTTTTTAATTACGAGGCATTATGTAATTAATTTTCATAACCGGTAAATAATTCTGGGAGCCCTTTTCCGCGGCAATAGGTTTCGTTTCGAAATCCCCGATGCAAAAACTTCATTCTTCCACTAAATAAGGTAAATAGTGTACATCCCCTACAAGGTTTCCGCATTACCCTTTACTTGTGTCGGTGTTTTGTTTTAGTAGGCTTGCTTCGCCCCATCATTAATATTAAGTTTGCCCGCCATTCGCTGCAGACGTGGTTGTTCCATTAAATACACAAAGGTATGGAAATGGACCTAGTACCGAACAAAATGAATGCTAAATTTAGTGGGTTCCGCTGTGTACAGAGATGCACCTAACCCTCATTTTCTTTGAGACGGTTCAACACTAAATTTATAGCCATTTATCAAAGTCTCTGTTTATTCTGTGTATGGGCTATCAGTGTAAATCAAGAATTCTTGTTAGAAGACAGAAATGAAGTAGCAAGATTCATGGATTTATAAAACAACAGAAAACATAAGATTTGTTATTTTATAATTTTCGTTGAATTACAGTGGCTTTACTCGAAGTTAGTGTTCTTCGAAAAATTTAAATGAACTTACCTTAAAACAAATTTGCTTCTTTAGGAAATTATAGACCTGAGCAAGCATATTTCAAGATAAATTGTGTGAATTTAGATTATTTTTTTATTATATATATACAGGGTGTTTTCTAACTGGACAGCCAAAATGAAATGTCATATGTAAAATCGAATTTTAAACATAAAATAAAGAGAACTTTTTTTCATATCGGGCTTCGTTTAGGAGATATTCTGTTATAAAAATAATTGAGTAATTGATAAATGTGGATTCATTGCTAGAATTTGTTAAAGACAAGTCTTAATTTTCCACAATCCTTTATTTAAATATGATTATTTTTGACTAGGTACTATTTATAAAAATATTTTATTAAAGTAAATAATAAAACAAACAACAAATATTGTTACAAAGTTAAGAACTACAATAGACGTTCAAAAATGCCACCATTTACATTGACACATGCCTGACAACGCAAAACAAGTGAATTATAAACTGCTTCAAAATTTACAGTATGTTGTATATTATGCACCGCATTTAAAATTCCACCTTGTAATTGTTCAATAGTGTTGATAGGTTCTGCATACACTAATTGTTTTAGGTGACTCCATAGGTAAAAGTCAAGGGGATTAAGGTCCGGTGACCTTGCAGGCCAATGAACGGGATCGCGCCTTCCGATCCATCTCCCATTGAAATTATTATTGAACCACTCCACCACATTTCTTCCAGCATGTGGTGGTGCCCCGTCATGCTGATACCACATTCTGTTTTGCAGACCAATAGGAATATCATCTAATAAATCTTGCAACTCATGTTCTAAAAGTGCCATGTATGCGTCACCAGTTAACCGATTAGGCAAAATTTGAATAGGTAGTAATTGTCCATTGAAAATACCACACCAGGTGTTTATAGAAAATCTTTGTTGGAAACCTCTAATTCTAACTGCGTGTGGATTTTGTAAAGACCAGGTATGCTCGTTATGAGTATTGTTACTTCCATTCCTCGTAATTGATTCATCTGTCCAAAGTGTTTCTCTAATAAAGTTAGGATTTTGTTCATTCTGTTCAAGTAGCCAATGACAAAATGCTAAGCGCTGTACCTAGTCGCCTGGATGCAAGTGATGGACTTTTTGATAGTGATATGGATATAACATTTCTCGATTAAGAGTTTTCCAAACAAAATTGTGCGGCAATTGTAACTGTGTGGAAATGCTTCTAGTACTGGTCGTTGGATCATCAAGTACCACATCAATAATGCCCAGGCAACACAGTTCCATCTAATTAACGTTAATAATTCGACTAGACGATCAGTCTAGAGACGGTCTTTTGTAAACTGTTTATCAACGACTAAATGTGCCCGAGATAAACGTATATATTTCATATACCATAGAGTATAAGTAGATGTTCTTATTCAACATCTTTCTGATAGCTGATGTGTACGTCTAATTTCAGTCTATGTATTAAAACTAAATAGATGTTTTAAGTTGACATTATATTGATGTCTACATATTATGTATATATTTGATATAACATCGAGTATAAATATATGTCCTTATTAAACATCTTTCTGATAGCTATTGTATATGTCTAATTTCAATCTAAGTATTACAACTAAGTAGATGTTTTGAGTTGACATTATATTGATGTCTATATATTATGTATATATTTGATATAACATAGAGTATAAATATATGTAATTATTCAACATCTTTTTGATAGCTATTATACACGTCTAATTTCATCTAAATATTAAAACTAAATATATGTTTTCAGTTGACATTATATTTATGTCTATATATTACGTATATATTTAATTCATGTTAAATTAATTATAGTTGTCTTACCTTTATTGCTTCTTCACCAGGAAATTACAAAACGTACAATAATTATCAAAATGTACAAGGAAAAGTTAAAGGGACTTACGAAAAAGATTGAGATTAATAAAAATGTAATGAAACCATCCATCAGAAACAAAAAAATTCAAATTGGTTTAGGTTTCTTATGCTGCTGAGGGAAAAACCGATGCGTCTCTCATAACGTTATAAAACTTAAACTAACAACATAGCAACCAACAGACCACAGAAGCCTTCAATTAACATCTTAACAGTAGTTACATACAACTAATAATTTAATTCTTATTTTTTTATATAAATTTTGATTCTATTTTTAATGTATATGCAAGATGTGTGTCAATGTAAAATATTGAGAATATAAGGATGAAATATTTAAACCGGTTAATAAAATTGTCACTCTGCATGCATCTACAAATGTTATAGTAATTTCAACATATGATCAACTAAGAATGACCTAAAAAATATTTTAAGTTGGGTATAATTATTGAATACTACATTTATAGATTTTATATTTTTATTGAATCTTATTGTATGGTACCTACATTTTCAGTATTATTTTTTACATGCTTATTATTGTATCGCTGATTGGCCAACCTCAACCAGTCCTTAATGGCGCTTGAAATTGTCAAATTGTTTAAATCTGAGGGTTTACTTTGCTGATCTGAATACATCGAATATATTGAGTCTGAAACAAGACAATACATATTAATGTTTTGTAATTTATAGGCGATTCAGGTTTACCTCTCATAACCTCCAAAAGTTTTGAAAATTTAAAACCTCTTTTTCCGTTACTTCCGGTCCAATTAAATTTTCGGTCCAGCTTGTCTGAAAATATAATTTTGACCATATTTGTAGTTGCCACCCTAATGGAACTTCCTCCTAGGCAAGCTAAACGATTTTTCTGAAATGTATGTAAATATGAATTTGCTTCATGTAGAAACAAGGTACCTATATAAGTATAATAAATTGTTAATGAAATTATTACTACAAATATTGATAGTTTCTTAGTTAAGTCAGTTATTTATTGTTCAATGTTGCATTTTATTGATGACAATAATAGAAATAGGTAATATCTAACAATATATCACTGTCTTAACCAGAAAATCAACTCACTGCAGCGAAACGTTTTCTGAAGCATTGTTGATTAACTGCAGAATTCAACCAAGGGCTACTACTGCTACTATAAATACCTAATACCTAGTATTACAACATTATTTTGATAAAATGTAATAGATAGGTACATAAGCAGGTACCAACTCTGCAGTATTTATGTATTTACTATACCTACTAAATGCCGCTAATATTTTTGTGTTCATGCATTATATTTGAACTTGACGAATTTAATTCCACGCCGAAAAAATGTTTCACTAGATTATTAAAATAATAAAGGGGTTTGGTCATGTTATTTATTAACGTTAAATCTTAAATACGTAAGTAGGTACCTACTTCAATAAATAATAGGTACATTAGGAATTTTTAACCATCGAATGCATGTATTCTGTATTGATGTAACAGTGTATTATTAATTAATGTATATATTTATCTAATGAAGGCATTAAAGTGTACTCAGGTATTTAGAAATATTATATTACTATGCATACCTATATAAATTTACCTACTTGCACTAAATTAGGTATTCGTGTTTTACCGACTGTAAGTAATAATAAGCCTACACACAAACAACAAGGAAAAAGGAAATAAAAACGAACAATGCAACTTACATACATACCTACTATTAATGTATTGTTATTTATTTCTAACCACAAGCACAAGAAAACCGCGGGTAACAAAAATCACAACACAATAATATGGCGAATACGATCCGAATGCAAATGACAATTGACAACAATTGGGGTTGTGGGGGTTGGGAAGACACCAAACAGGTAGTTGCGATGGCGTAGGAACTATTTAAGCTCCCGACATACGTTGTCGTCTATCCGTAGGTACAAATAGATCCGAATATTAATGTCTAGATGTTATGACTTTCTTCTTCTTTCAACATATTAAATTAAGTAGCTTAATCATATTATAAAAACATCTAATAATAATTTCTAATATATTAAGATTATGTAAATCATTTTTCAATCAAAATATACCGCTTGCCTATTCAATAGTCTAGAGTTCTATGTAGAGTCTATCTACTATCTAGTATATACTATAGCAGGTATCTCTAGTTACCATGCAAGGGTACTTTGACTTAGAGTCTATATGACACTAATTTATTAGTAATACTTGTAGATATTAGACGAAATTAATAGACGAAAATTTGCCATGGACCTAGGTATCGTATTGAATCGAATAAAGAATGAATTAATTCTATAATCTTTATTCTGAATGTAAATAAGAGTCACACTGTCAAAATCACTTGATTTGTGATAACTGAAGTAAACAGAAAATAGGTGTATAACTGATTTATTTACCCCACAGGGGTAAAATATTATTATATATAGGTAGGTATATATACAGGGAGTCCTATAATTAATGGGTCATTTATCAACAGGGTATAGTAGACGCCAATATAGTATATAGACGTCAATAGGCAGCTTCGGCTTAATTTCTTATAATAAAATATTTACTGGGTGATTCAGTTATACCAAATTTACTGAAAACCTGCAATAACTCAAAAACGGTTGTGCAGATATGTGTCAAATTCGGTAGAGTTATATTTTAGCTGGTAAAAATTTCGATTTTACGCAATATGGATTGCTTAAATTCTTGCAGTTTTTTTATCATTAACTTAAAATCGAACTGTCTAAGCTATCTAAAACTTTCCCTTAAGTATTTTCCTATCTGTTACAGTTTCCAAGATACCAATACATGCGTCACTGAAATGATCCACATTGTATGTATAATAGATGTCTCCCAGTAGATGAGAATTAGAAAGATGAATTAATAGACATCTATTAAACGTTTAGTTTTATTAGTAGTAGAAAAAGTGTCTATAATGTGTTATCTATATTAAATACTGTATTAGATGTTACCAACATTTGACCGTTACATAATTTATTCTATATGTGCAGATTGGCGTAAAATTAAGTTATTATCTTTAAAAAACAACAGTTGCTGTTGTTTAGTATCGTGTGTATCTATAAGATCAATACTATATTTATAATAGACGTCTCTCAGTAGATGAAAATTAGAAAGGTTTAATTAATCGAATCTATTAAGCGTTTATTTTATTAGTGGTACAAAAGTGACTATAACGTGCCGTTATATCACATTTTCTATTAGATCTTACCAACATTTGATCGATACGTAATTCATTCTACTTGTGCAGATTATCGTAAAATTAAGTTATTATCTTTAAAAACAACGGTTGCTGTTCTTTAGTATTGTGTGTCATTAAGGTCATTATTATATTTATTTTATAATAGACGTCTCTCAATAGATGAAAATTAAAAAGGATTAATTAATCCACGTTTATTAAACGTTTATTTTATTAGTGGTACAAAAAGTGTCTATACAGTTGCTGTTGTTTAGTATCGTATCTTTATAAGATCAATATTATATAATATAATAGACGTCTTTCAGTAGATAAAAATTAGAAAATATGAAATCAGATATCTATTAAACGTTTAATTTATTGGTGGTACAGAAAGTGTCTATAACGTGCGGTCTATATCAAATAATCTATTAGATCTTACCAACATTTGACCGTTACGTAATTCATTCTACTTGTACAGATTGTCGTAAAATTAAGTTCTTATCTTTAAAAAAACAGTTGCTGTTCTTTAGTATTGTGTGTCATTAAGATCAATATTATATTTATAATAGACGTCTCTCAGTAGATGAAAATTAGAAATGACTATTCACATCTATTAAACGTTTATTTTATTAGTGGTACAAAAAGTGTCTACAACGTGCCGTCTATATAAAATTTTCTATTAGATCTTACTAACATTTAACCGCTATGTAATTCAAACTACTTATGCAGATTGTTGTCAAATAAAGATATCATATTTAGAAATCAACAGTTGTTGTTGTTTAGTATCGTATCTTTATAAGATCAATATTATATATATAATAGACGTCTCTCAGTAGATAAAAATTAGAAAAGATGAAATCAGATATCTATTAAACGTTTAATTTATTAGTGGTACAGAAAGTGTCTACAACGTGCCGTCTATATAAAATTTTCTATTAGATCTTACTAACATTTAACCGCTATGTAATTCAAACTACTTATGCAGATTGTTGTCAAATAAAGATATCATATTTAGAAATCAACAGTTGTTGTTGTTTAGTATCGTATCTTTATAAGATCAATATTATATATATAATAGACGTCTCTCAGTAGATAAAAATTAGAAAAGATGAAATCAGATATCTATTAAACGTTTAATTTATTAGTGGTACAGAAAGTGTCTACAACGTGCCGTCTATATAAAATTTTCTATTAGATCTTACTAACATTTAACCGCTATGTAATTCAAACTACTTATGCAGATTGTTGTCAAATAAAGAAATCATATTTAGAAATCAACAGTTGTTGTTGTTTAGTATCGTATCTTTATAAGATCAATATTATATATATAATAGACGTCTCTCAGTAGATAAAAATTAGAAAAGATGAAATCAGATATCTATTAAACGTTTAATTTATTAGTGGTACAGAAAGTGTCTATAAAATGCCGTCTATCTTAAATATAATTTTAGACCTGGATGGTAAATAGACGAAATATACGTAAATACAACGTCTATTAGACTATGTTGTGTTGCCTGGGAGGCAATTTCTTGTACAGCAGTGTGCTGTTGATGTGAACCTCCACTACGCCGTTCATTAATTCCAAACTCACGAAGTCTTCGAAAAGCATTCGAAAAAACTGTACGGTAAGGTTGCCGTCTATTTGGATACCTTATAGTATATTTCCGACACGCAGCTCTGGTGTTACCATCACAGTACCCATAAACGTAACTAATCTCCGCAAGTTCTTCGTTACTAAACTGCATTTTAAAAGAAACATTAACATAAAAGTCATAAAAGCCACTCGACGTTATACAAAAATAATTACTTGAAGACAAGCTGTCAAATAATAAACAAGCTTTTATTTTCATAGCTGCCTTGTTTTACATTTTTTTAAATATCTCCTAAACGAAGCCCAATTTGAAAAAAAGTTACTCTTTAGTTTATGTTTAAAATTTACATATGATAATTTATTTTGGATGTCGAGTTAGGAAACACTCTGTATATATATATATCCCCTTTACTCTTTACTCTAAGGTGTCGGGATTATAACTTTAAAAACATTTCCTAACTATATACAATTTTACACCACTGCTTTGTGTCTCTTGTTATTAGCCTTGCTTCTTGCCATGATTTTCCTTTATTTTCTAATATCTTTCCTACTGAACTATTCTACGTTTCCCTTGGCCGTCCTCGTCTTCTTTTAACTTGCGTTTTAGCTTCCCATATTGTTTTCACTTGTCTGTTTCATTCATACGTTGTAAGTGCCCCCATCAACTCAACTGTCGTTGTTTTATAAATTCTAGTATCGATTGCGTGCTACATCTTTTTTTATTTGCTCATTTCTTATTCTTATTTATTATTACTCCTCTCACTCCTCTCAGATGTCTCACATCAATATGTCAAAATAGGCTTATACACTGCTTGAAAAGCATTCATTTTTGTTTTCGTAATGTCTCTCTTACTAATGAAGGTTTTATTTATGCTATGGTATACTCTCAGTCTCTTCTTATTTATAATTTGTTGGAGAGTAAATATATTATCCTGCACACTTCTGCCTTTTCTAACACCACTTTGAGATTCTGACATTGTCATTTCTATTATTATATTCTTCAATCTTTTATTCAGAATTTGCTCATATAATTTCTTTCCTACACTCAACAACATTATTCCTCAATAATTATTGCAATTTTTCTGGTCCCTTTTTTTGAATATAGGTACTATCATTCCCATTTCCCAATTTATTGGTATAGCTTCTTCGTTCCAGGTTTTATTAACTATTTCGAGTAATATTCTCATCCCATTTCTTCCCATATTTTTGAGCATTTCTGACGTTATTTTATCTTGTCCGGGTGTACTCTTTTTATTTGTTTCCGACACTGCTAAAATATCAAGTCCTGCATTCTCAAACTATTGGGTCAATTCATTCATATTCATTGATGCTCCATATGTTCCAAGTTCCTATTTGCTACACTTCCTATTTTTTTTTTAAATGCTGCCTTTTTTTCCTATTTCCTGCGTGCAGAATATGGGGTGGGCGTAATGAAGTCGATAGCAGCGCTTGCAGTGAAGGCAAATTGTATTAAAGTAGGCTGTCAGATCAGATCGTATGTTTCACAAAGTATAATCTAGATTATACCTCCAAAACTTTGGTGAGATACACTTTTTTTAAATATTCCCACAAAGAAAAGTCCAAATGATTTAAAGTCGGGAGATCGTAGCGGCCATGGTATCGGTCCTCCTCGCCCAATCCATTCTTTAGCTTAAAGCTTGAGTCATTTCTTCCATATTTATTGCTTCATTTTTTCTTTCTTTTATTTCGTTATAGTTTACTTATTGTATTCCATTTCTCTCTTCTCCTTGTAGCAATTTTTGAAAATATTCTTTCCATCTTTTCATTATATCCACTTCGTCTGTCAAAATATGTCCATGTGCGTTTTTTATTGAGTTTATTTGATTCGTGTTTCCTTTTCTAATATTTTTTATTACTTTATAAAATAATTTTTGATTACTCTTGCAATTCTCTTCCATTTTTGTTTCAAATTACGATCACGCTTTCTCTTTAGCTGCAGGCACCATTTTTTTAACAATAATTCTTTGTTATTTGTATTCTTCATAACTTTCTTTGTTTTTTTTCTTAAATAATCTTTCCATTTTTTCTTTTTAATTTGAACTTGTTGTTTTATTTCTTCATTCCACCACACTGTTTGTTTCCTGTTGTTTATTATTTTACTTGTTCCACATGTTTTCTTGGGACAATCAATTATTATTTCTTTAAACTTATTCCATAATTGGTTAGCTGTAAGGCTCTCATTGGCTACTAATATCTTTTATATCTCTACATTTATCAATTCATGATATTTGTCTTTCACTTTTGGGTTTGCTAGTTTGTATGATCTATCGTGTCATGTTGTCTCACCTTATCTAATTTCTTGTTTATTTCCTATTTCGAATTTTTTTCACTCTCAATATTGTTACGCAAGCTCACCTACTTTTTAGTTTGTTAATTATGTTCCTGTCTCATTAGAATTTATAATTTTTGTAATACCTTTATTTTGGCGTTTCCGGAATATTCCAGGCTATATTCTATTTATTTCTCGACACGTTCTCGAGATCGCAGAAACTTCCAGAACTCTTAAAATCTATATAAGCGGATCAATTCCGCCGTCACAGTCAGTTTATATTCAGAAGTCGGACGCGAGTGACAAACGTCAAAGTAAAGCGTTGACAGTTGGGATATTGGTTCGAAGGATATTTCTTGTATAATCAAGAGTGACAATAAAGTTGTTTGTCTACGTTGATGTGTTTCTACGATAACCCAATTTCGAGGTTACAATATTAGTTACTACTAAATAGTGGTCTGATCCTCTCTTAATTATCGTGTCCATAATCTGTTTTCTGTTTCTCTCTCTGTTAGCACATAATCAATTATTGATTTTTCTCCTCTGTTTGGTTCTACATGTGTGTATTTATGTATATCTTTGTGTTCGTAGAAAGTATTTATTATAAACAAATTATTTGATTGGTAATAATCCAACATTTTCCTTCCACTACAATTTCTTTTCTTTTCTCCATATTGACATATTACTGTATTATACTTATCATCTTTCTTACCCCCTCTACTGTTAAAATCTCCTAATATATATAATGTTCCTTTGCTCTCTTCAGTGACTATTGTTAACTTCTCCCAACATTCTCTTTCGTTTCTAATTTTCTTTTCATCATTTTTCTTTACCTCTACTGTTAAAATTCTTTCCGTATGTGCTTCCCATTTACTAACACTTTGCACTAATTTTTGATGAATGATACATCCAACACCTGCTGCTGCTCTTTTATTGTTTTCCACTCCACTATATAACAACAAATGACCATTCTCTAATTCTATTACCTCTTTACTCTTTTTATTTGTTTCCGACACTGCTAAAATATCAAGTCCTGCATTCTCAAACTATTGGGTCAATTCACTTTCTTTTTCATTGATGCTCCATATGTTCCAAGTTCCTATTTTCTACACTTCCTATTTTTTTTTTAAATGCTGCCTTTTTTTCCTATTTCCTGCGTGCAGAATATGGGGTGGGCGTAATGAAGTCGATAGCAGCGCTTGCAGTGAAGGCAAATTGTATTAAAGTAGGCTGTCAGATCAGATCGTATGTTTCACAAAGTATAATCTAGATTATACCTCCAAAACTTTGGTGAGATACACTTTTTTTAAATATTCCCACAAAGAAAAGTCCAAATGATTTAAAGTCGGGAGATCGTAGCGGCCATGGTATCGGTCCTCCTCGCCCAATCCTTTGGTAGTATTACTCGGACACGCTGTATATGGTACGGATATAATTGAGCCTCGTGTATGATACCACACTGTTACTGTATACCGTGGACGTCCTCCATATCTTCGATTTCAAATTTCTCTCGCATTGCACTACACTTGCATTCGCTACACACCGTGGTAAAAGTAGCTGCATTTGGTACATGTTTTCCGGGGAAATCGTTCTGCTAAAGTATTTTCACATCGCCATGAATTAAAGCGGTATCCATTGACTCCGAAAAACTATTGTAAATACTTGCGTCACAAAAACGGTAATACCTGTCAAAAATAAAAGGATTCCAATATTCGGAATTGCTTGGCTAGAAACTACATTAGCCCAGCGATGTAAAGGTTGAAAATACTTCAACTTCAATAATTTATTACTCCGAACGTACAGAGCCTTCAGAAATGATTACAAGCCACGTGACCTACGCGCATATGCAACAGACATTGCTCTCTTGGCAGCACTTTCTAGAAAATCCCTAAGCATCAGTTTTTAAAATTGAGTACATAACCTAATAAATTGCTTGACTACTGAAATTTAATACATAAATTTTAATATTTCATAGTTACTGACGAAAAGAACGTTTTTAACTTTACTAGAAAGAGAAAACTACCAATTTTCTCTTGTTAATGAACAAATTGAGATTTTTATGAAAACAAAGAGTATATAATGTGAACACAACTAATTTTTTTATTGTATTGCAAGGTAAAGAAAAATATTTTACTATATTAAGATTTATTTACAATATTATTTGGGATAAAAACATTACACAGGTATATTGTAATAATGTGTTTAAAAGAGTTTATTTCTGGCACATCTTAGTTATTTATTTCTCCTTGTGTCATTTGTCACTTGAATAAAAATTAACAAATTAAAATAATTACATGTTGTGTTCAAAATGGTGCCCTTCACTTGCTATGCATAAATTTACCCTCCTGTGCATATTTTCTGATACATGTTGTAGCTGTTCTTCTGTGATGTTGTTGATTTCTCGAATAATTGCCGCTTCTAATTCTTCGATAGTGTGTATCGCTATCTTAAATATAGTGTTTTTCAAATGTCCAAACAAAAAATAATCCAACGGAGTTAAATCCGGAGACTTGGCTGGCCACAAACATGCACTAATCAGTTGATTGCCAAAAAATTGCTCTAAAAATTGAATTGTTGCTCTTGCAGTGTGTGCAGTTGCTCCATCTTGCTGAGAGTAATCTACTTGCAGCTCGTCATCATGTAACTGTTCTAAAATTGGCTCTAAAATAAAGGTTTGATATATTTCAGCATTTATAGTTTCGTAGAAGAATATAGGTTCTACTATACGTTTTCTTGATATTGCTGTCCAAACACCAACTTATACGGGATGTAAACTAGTTTCTGCAAATGTATGAGGATTCTGCAGCCCAGGTTCTATAATTTTGGTTATTTGCATGCATTCTTTGTCGCAATAGTGTAATCGTCTTCTATAGTCAATGGGAAGTAATTCTTGTAAAAAAATTACCTTGTATGTGTGTAAATGCAACCGTTTTTTTAAAACCTTGTGACATGTTCCAACTGAAAGTTCAAAAAATAAATTTTTTTGGTTATTAACTGTAAATCGACACCGGTTTCAAATAAAATGTTCAAAATTGATATATTTTAGAGATAAAATCTAAATGAGTTTGTGAATATTTACATCAACTTAATAAAAAAAATACCTCTCTGAGCAGACAATTTTGATATAGATTTTGTAGAACTGAGTTATTCGTTGCTGTCGTTGATAATATATCAACGACATCTTCTGTCAGTACAGTTGGTCTGCCTGTAGAATTTCCTTTGCAAATGCATTATTTTCAAATCGTTTGACGATAGTACACTTCTGTATGAGAATGTGTCATAGTCAATGTTTGCGATTGGGAACTCGGTCATAAATTGCTCTATGCAAGATAGTAAGGAATATGTCCACAACCCGTCTTCATTTCTAGTCCCACTCCGAAAATGAGCCATTAATATAAAGGCATCTTGCTCAACAGTAAAAGGCATACTGTTCTGAAACGAAATAAGAATATTATTAACCTCAAAATTTTGTTTTTGTTAGAACTTACAAGTAATATTATTAGTTTGAAATATGTATGATTATTTATTAATGAGACAAAGGAAAACAATAAGACACTAGAAAATCGCAAGAACAAAATAAATCAACAACGGCGCAGGAAATAGCGGGAAGACGAACGCTACTGAAAGATACAGAAATGCCAATTTTGGGTCTGATGTCCTAATGACTCGTTTGCAATGAACAATGCGAAACAGTAGTGTCACGCGCGAGATGGTGCGATCGCCGATTAGTTAAGTAAAATGTCAAGAATAAATTACACTAATCACAGCCGTGTAATACTGTGTTTTAATGTAACCTTGGTCTTATTCTTTTAGTAACTTATAAAATTACCAGAATTTAATTGCCAATACCAAGGAAATAAAATAACCGTTTCAACAACAAGGCTTTGTATATAAATTTTACAAAAAAAATTTTTTACGGCATTCACTTCATTTTTCATGACGCACCTATTTTCAATTTTTTTTTATATAAGTTGTAAATCACCCTGTAGACATAAGTGATATTACAATGATAGTGGAAGGTAGTGGCCCCCTGTAGTGTTCATCCGGCTATGGATTCTATCAGGTCACACTTTTCATGGTAGCCACGCGTAGCAATATGGCACTGTTTACTATTTTACAGAAATTATAATAAAACTTTAGAAAGCATTTATCGCAATAATACAGTTAAGAACCAAAACACATGTGTATTACTTTTTTTTGTCATGTACTTTGCTCCTCCAAAGCATTTAATATAAAATCATTTAATTAAGCGAACAAAAAAAATGTATGTTACACCAGCTCACTTGACAGCAATATGTGCCTTAACACACAACAGGTATTAAATACACCTACCTAATACTTTTACCAAATTAAACTAATTGAAATAATAGATTAATACGTATTCCTGGTTCATTTCAATAATTATATGGGTATTAATATGCTAATTTTAATTAAATGTTATTCTGAACTAGCAACTGATCTATATTAAATTCCAATTAGTAGGTAATTTAAAATTTTCATTTTAACAAATCAAATAATTACCTAGACAAATCTAAAAATATTTTAACAAATTGTGTTCGCTAGAATTACTATTATACAAAAACTGTTAAATATTAGCCTTAATTTTTGTAGTTCTTGATAGGTAGTGGGAAACCAAAGTCCAAAACTTTTAATGAAAACACAAATTGTTTAGCTTTAAGGGCGCCGTATTCGTGAAATAGTGTTTTCCACAAATACAAATAATTTTATAGATTTAAGAACTAAATAATATAGAGTTTAGCAAATAACATGAATGTCATTTCATGCCACCTGCGGATATATAAATGTACTGAAGTAAAACGAATATAACTAACAAATTTTTAAGTGCAGAAATCTTTCAAAATACATATTATTTCAACTGTAGATGTAAATATTGTTATAATATAAACACATCGTTCTACATATAAGATCGTTCACTTTTGTTTATAAGTATGGGAAAATAATTGTTAAAATGTGGGGTTAGAATAGCACAATAATGTTTGTTTTACATATGCTTATAAAAGCATATTTTTTTTAGATTAATTTAAATAGTCTTAAAGAATGGATAAATAAAACCAAGAATTTTATATTTGATATTACTTTTGTTCTACTTCAACTAACTCAAAATACCTCAAAAGCGAAATGTTGCATTGTATAATGAATAATAATGCCATTCTGCTTGTGTACTATGTACGTTGCCGTCAGTAAATCATCTTGTATCTTAAAAACATACAGCTCTCATATCTCTGTCGTCCCCCGTATAGTACAGTACGTTGCCAGATCACGCTGACAAGTGACAAGTGCAGTATACCCCTAGCTGCCTATGACAGCACGTCGAAGTTGCAACGAGAAGAGCTCATCTGTCGCCCCGGCAATTCTACACAATTCTAATACTAGCAAGCGTTCTCTGGGTTCCCATCAAACATCAAACGCTACAGATTCCTGCAAAGAATAACCGCCAAGCTGTCTACCTAAACCCAACAGCTAACAGGTAGGGCCGAATGAAACTACAAACATCTGTTCTTGCAGCATAATATCGAACGTCAAAGTACTGTAAGTTATTCCCGTATATTCCTATCAAGCTTTATATTATTCTTTCCTGTAGCTCCACCCCTAGGACAACAGAAGCTGCCAGATCATTATTTAGTTAATATCATACAACAGCATTTCAAAACACTTGGCAAAATTGTTAATTATAATGATCGACCATAATTACCTATGCCGGGTCTTTCACCTTTATTGAATACTGGAGTGACATTTTCCAATGCGATGGAAAGGCTCGTGTATTTAAGCACAGGTTTATTAGTTTACACAATGGTGGCGCAAATACTGCAGTAGGTACTGTTAATGTTAACCTATGCAGCTGTTGTTTGGTGGCCGAAAGTCCAACAGGCAACAGCTAAACAAAGGTTCAGTCAGGTAGAAAGGATTGCCTGCTTAAGCATAACTGGAGTTATGTGATCTACGCCGACCATAGCAATGGAGGTAATGCTATGTCTGCCACCTTTGGATATTTATCTGAAGGAAGTGAAGGCTGTGACAACTATGCTTCTCTTCAAGTATACTGGTATTATAGCAGATGTGGAGGTTAGAAGTCGTCTGTGGAATGAAGTCGTCCGAAGAACTACCTGCCTCCTGCAGACAGACGCTGATAGTATTTCTCCAAAGTTTGCTTTTGACACATCCTACACGGTAATTATGAAAAATGAAGAGACCGCCCGCGAGGGCGTATGTAATCAACATCATCATAGACGGATTCTAAAAGAAAGCAAGCTGCAGGATGTCGAATCTACTCCAGATCACTGCACATACGATATGAGTGGGTAATGGATATGCATGCTCCCGTAGTACAAACGGAACTGGCGGGTATAACCATACCCGCCAAGGAAATTGTACGTAAGCATATAACGGGCAAAACCATCAGAACCTACACAGATAGTAGATAATCACTACTGATCTTATGTAATCATAAGGTAACAACTAGATCAGCATGGGAGTTTCATAAAGCACTGGAAGTGGCCCCAACCGATAACAGTATATCTGTATAGTGGATAAAGGGACACGAGCGGTGCTATGGCAATACAACAGTTGACAATCTGACCAGGAGTGCATCGGGTCTCAGTATCTTTGGACCTGGTCCCTCCAGTATGCTTCCGCTATCAGCTTTCGTTAAAATTATCAAGGAGAACATCCTTAACGAATTTAAAATACAGTAGGATGAAACGAATAGCTGTCAATTGGCTAAGGAGTTCCTAGAGTACTCCAGCCAAAAAATACCTGGCTATGACCAGAATTAATGCTCGTCTAGTGACAGATATTCAAACTGGACACTGTTGGCTAAGGAAGCACCTGTATTATACGAGGAAGTGTGAAAAGGAGGACGAGACCGTGCTTCATGCGCTCTGTGAGTGCACAACAGTCTCATCAACAACAGAATCCGTGTTGGGAGGGCAATGGCCCTCTCTTTATTAGGTTGGTTAGCGTTTCAGGCGGATTGATCTCTTAATGGGAGAAAGCACAAGGGGCCCAATGGGGTCTAAGTGCTGTGATTTTTTAAGGCTGCCTTCTCACAATTCCAGAATCCAGAATCTAGACTGCAACACAGCTCTGCAAAAAGAAAGTATTCCATCTAAACCGCTAGTTAACTTAGAAATCAGTTTCATTAAACATCGCCACTTAGGTCTCCAAAAAGGAACGAATTTCAGGCAGGCTGAAGTTATGAATATCAGCGACAAAAGACACATTTATAGAGTGGAATACGACTTTTGCAAAACGGCAGTAAAAACATTACAAACCTTCTCTAGATCAAAAAAGGAATCATGGTCCAAGTTAAAACTAATTGGTAAGTCTGAGTATGAATTTTTTTTGAGATATAAACATCCAAATATCTTGAGGTGGATATAAAACTTAAAGCAAATTCATTAAGATCATTTGATTTTTGCACTGTGAGGCGATGGAGCAGTTCAAGTAGTACGTTGGAAAGTCTCCGTGTATTACCATTTGCTCTAATGAGACATGTGATTTTACTTGCAAGCACCTTGTAAATGTATCATCGTTGTGTTATCCACTGGCATACGCCATTTCCTAGCATATAATGCTACTTATCTATTTTACTGGCATGTGTATTCCCGTCGTATATAATACTGAGTATTACTGAATTATGACCATAATTTGAAAAATAATTGTATCACTTGTTCAAAGAAGTAACAATAAATAAATTATGTATTAGTAACAATATTACTATGATACAAAAATATAAAAACACACTTGTATAATAGAATCGTTTTCGGAAGGCGAAGTAGGCAATAACATGTTTAAGAAACTCGACATATACCTCTGAGACCTTTGCAATTGTTTGTAATATACCTGAGTCATGCTCAGGTACACCCCTTAATAAGGTACGAATAACGTTACGGAGAAATTACCTGCACTAGAGAACAATATGACCAATAAGATGTACATCTCGTCAAAAACAGACCACTGAACAGAACCAAACTTGGAACAGTTGAAATGTGTTGATCATTCTTTTGCGTTGTGTTGATTCTTCTGTTGTGGTGTATTTCTGATACAGTTTTAACGAAATTTGAAAGTGGCTCGTCGTGAACAAGCAAAATAGTAAACTTGTGTTAAACGTATTGGAGCATTTGCAAAATAAAAAAGAGACTAGCAATTTACATCTAGAGATAATTGAGAACCAACATACATGCACTACTCTATTCTTTCTACCGCACATGCATTCCTAAAGACGTCTTTCCTAGCATAATTTGGGCTGGCCCGCCAGCTACCACCCAGTTACCTGTCATAAGCAGGTTTAAGTTAAAATTAAATAAATGTATACATTTCATGTCACCAATGTTTTATTGCCCACTTCGCATGCCAAAAACAATTGTAATATATAATTATTATGAACTAACAAACTTTATATTATAACGATAAAAAACCATCTTGCAGTCCCATATAGTATACAAAAATGTAATTGAGGTTATAATAATTCTTATATTCGCTATAACATTTTTTCCTCAGTGCCGTTACACGTTCTACTAATCGTAGGTAGCTCCTTAAAGCTTCTGTCTGAAATCCTGTTATTTTTATAATCATCCGGCCCAGAGCAACATATTTTATGTAGAATTTTCAAGGGACGAAAGATGGGGAAGAAATGAGAAATGTGAAAAATGATGCTAGCGACATATTGTCCTTATGGAATGGTGAACCCATTTAATATTCTTTTACCAACTGAGAGGCGGAGTTTGAATTGTTCTTACAGTTAGTTAAGATATACATTAATACATCTGAAGAATCTCAAAACTGTTTTCATATTGCAAAAGAAATGTTTAAAAGGAAAAATAAACATTTACACAATTTAGTAAATTTGGCGAATAAAGGCAACATGCCATTTCATAACAAATATTTTACATTACTATTCTGCATCATTCGCTCTATGGATGCATTTGCACAGTGAGTGTATAACAGTAAATTTTAAACATCTGCATAACCCTAATAGTGTGGCAATTCTCTATCACCTTTAGTGGCCAGTAAAATTTAAAATATATTATGCTGTCGTACGGCCATTACTGTGTATATAGATTATCCCTGTTTCATTAAAACCGTCCGAAGCGTATTGAGTAAAGCATTTATATTAAAATCTATGTACCTAATTCTTACATTAATGAAAATGAAAAAGCTGCCAATGGATATTATAATAAAGATGATATATTGCTAAGGAAATGATTTTAGTTGCAACATTTAAGTGCAACTGTCTACAATAATAATAATCAATTTTATTATTTAGGAATTAAATTGTATAGAAATCGTCCCCACTGAAAAACTAGGTAATAAAAAATTAATTCAATGTCAAAAAAGATTTATCTAACAAATATAGCTTTGCAAACACGGAATTCTAGGAAATAATTACTCTGCGGACTACTGCCCCGCGCAGTAATGAATTACAGCTGGAAAACCTAGAGCAAACCGTTAGAGTCACTTGTCAGTAGCCCACCAGACATATATCGGTTTCGAGCACGAGAAACAAAAAAAATCGTCTTTCGTCGAACGCGATTAAGGTCGACAACTTTCAATGGTCTTTACTGCCTGTAGAACGCTTCGTGTCTGTGGCATTTTCAGTCCGGAATGGAGTAGCAAATGACCGATAGATGTAACTTGTTCTACACCGCGTACTCAGGGTCCCTCCTGTCGGGTCTGACAGACTAAACTAGCTAAGATTTTTCGGCAGATACTTCACCTATGGCATATTGATGAGAGCTAATAAGCTCGGAACCGGTATATGTCTGGTGGGCTACTGACGAGTGACTTTACCAGTTTGCTAGTTCTCTAGGTGTAGAAGATAAATATAGCTTGTTCTACACAGTGCACTCATGGTCCCTTCTGTCGGGTCAGACAGACTAAAATAGCTAGAATTATTCAGCAGATAATTCATGAGTGACTTTACCTATTTGCTATAGGTTTTCCAGGTGTAATTCAATGCTGGTCGGGGCATTGGTCGTTGGATTTACTCTGCAACCTACTCCAAGCAAATATTGGTTATTCGCATAATATATAACCAAATGCGTGCTCAACCCCAATAGTCCCAATTCTCATTTGTATATATTAAAAATAGTATAGGCTCCAAAATGAACCCCTGCGGTACCCCAACATCAATTACATATTGCTCAGATTTGGCCTGCCCTGTTCCACCTTCATGCAAATATTTCAAATTTACGTACTGCGATCTATTTTCTAAAAATCATGCCAATTTAATGGGACTCCATTAATTCCATAGGCGTGTAATTTCTTTAAAAATGTATTTTGATCCACGCAATCGAATGCCCTGCTGATATCACAAAAAGTACCAACAGCGCACTCTCCTTCCTTGATATACTATATAAGTTTCGCATTAAAATAATGAATTGCGGTACTAGTTGAATGATTAGTACGAAACCCGTGTTTATCTATGTATATGTGTATTAACTAAGCGCTCTGAACTAGCATATTTGCAAATCCGGATGGCACTATAACAGGCCTATAGTTTTCCAAATTCTCATCATTTTTCTTGTAAATTAGTACCAATTTATTAACTTTTAAAAAGTCTGGGAACTTGTCTGTTTTGAAGGATAATTTTTTTATACAAGTTGTAGGTATTATAATTGAATCTATTATCTTTTTAATAACATTGTTACTATTGTTCAGTAGTTTAAAAATCTACTAGACATTAACAGATTTTTTGTTAAGTTAGCTGAAACTATAATCAACTCAATTGGCCCCCACCTAATAATATTTAGCCTTCTATATTAATAAAGTTGTCAAGGCAACCTCTTCACTTTTTATAAGGTATATTCATAGTGGATATAATTGCAGCTTTCAAACTTTTAAAGAATTTAATGATACGAATAGCAAAACTTTGTATTGCCAATTCTCTTTTTACGGCACTATTTAATACATGTAATTAAAAAGGTTGTTGACCCGACAATTTTAAAATTATTCCGCTGTTTGAGAGGTGAAATTGAAGCTGATCAAAACTAACAACTTAAGCATAATGCCATTTACTTTACTTATTTCTTATTTGGAATCGAAAATATTTCTATTTAGAATTTAGTACGGTTTTAAAAACAGCGTGCGTTAAGTTAGCTGATCTTATTGATAGAATTATTCTTGATAGCTTGATGATGTGCGTCCTAATTAAATATACGTTCAGCTATGTACAGTTTATATGATTGGTATAAAAAAAACGACATAAGAAACTGCCATAAAAACATCAAAGGCTTTCGTGTCCAGCTGGTGATACCAGTATTTTCTCGATTTCACCAATAATAACTTGAATAAAAGTATATGATGTGACTATTTTGCATAAAACACAAATGCTAAATATTATTATATATT
Source organism: Monochamus saltuarius (assembly GCA_025584915.1). Lineage (NCBI taxonomy): Eukaryota > Metazoa > Arthropoda > Insecta > Coleoptera > Cerambycidae > Monochamus > Monochamus saltuarius. Next base: position 72,915,845 of record CM046721.1, on the reverse strand, counting down.
TAGCTTAGCTGGATTTCCTTTGATCACTGGCGGAATAAGATGGCGACAGCTTGGCGTGCCTTAACAAGGGGATGATGTAAATCCAAGTAACGTAGTTTGGTATACCAGAGTTCAATTGTTTACCAAAAAAATCAGATCTCTGGTGGCTATTATTCGAATAGAAGTAAGTTAAGTTAAAAATAATTCGGCAACTGGCAATGATGGAATATCTACTCTATTTGTAAAAAAATTACAAGTTAATGTAGGTACCTAAGAATTTACCCAAAGTAAAGGACTTCAAAAAATTGTTGACGAGCAGTTTGACAACTTTTGCTATATTTTTAGATTTTATGGATAGATAACTGTCCTTGCTCCCACTCGATTTTGTTTTGAATATTAATTTGCATCTTATCATTCTTTACTCATTATTACTGAACTTTACTCTTATTACTGAATAAGTTGGGTATTATGTTAAATTGTAGAATTTAAACAGGTATACGTGTTATGGTACTCTCGATGTACCTTATGTATCTGAATATATCTTATTGTTTTAATTTTTGACATAGGTTTGGTATTTATGAGCCGCACGCGAGCAATTCATTGTTTAGGCGTCTCATAAATAGAATAACCAATATTTGGATTGTTTGTTAAATCGTTACCGATGTCTGTAAATTTATTTCGATATTTGTATGTCTATGTACTGAAATTGTATACTTGTAAATTATTGTAAACTCTTTTCACAATAAATTTAAAATTCAAATTCATTCAAATCAGTGAATTACATTCTCTTATAAATAGCCTGATAACTTCTATAATACCTAAATTCTTTTTAATTGTTACATATACTTGTAGAATATCAAATACTCAGCAAATTCAAAACTGTTCCATAAACAGAAAAATTGCCATATAGTTGCTAATTATAAAGCTGTATTACATGTCCACTTTGTATATTGTCGACATGTAACTCATAACAGTTTTGCTGTTAAGGGATCTAATTTACAGAATTTTTATAATAGTTTTGTAGCAGTATGTTTTGGTTTATTTTATTCATTTCACTAGTCTTAAATGTAAAATATTATAAAACATATTTATTGAAGTTCTTTATAATAGTTTTATAAGCGGTTATACAATATACAATACATATATTTATTAGAGATTCACAAATTTTATAAAAAAAATTCTTAAATGTAAAAAATTATAAAATATATTTATTGAAGTGCTTTATAATAGTTTTATAAGCGGTTATACAATATACAATATATATATTTATTAGAGATTCACAAAATAGCTTACTAATCACAGAATAACAATTATACAAACTTTAATGCTTGACCACACAGCCTTATTATTTTGACAAAAAATGTTAAGCTTTACTTTATTGTCAGTTTTTACTGCATTCAATAATAATTACGAATGTAATCGCTTCGTAAATTGGAAATTATAACTATACCGCTTAACAAAAAATTTAAACTTTCAACTTTACCCCCGCTTTAGATTTGCGACACGAATTTTTTAACACCTTGTAAAATACAATTAACTATCTTTATGTATACTATAACTTTTAGTGCTGCTTGATTTATATAGGAGGAAAATTGTTTACCCAACTATACAATATGTGCCTAAATCCCCCGTGTAATTCCATATATCCGTTTTATAAATATATATTTTTAGAACACAAGAATTGCATTCTTCCACAATAACTTTAGTAAAGTCAGTGAAACAGGCTTCAGTAAGAATGCTGTCGTGAAAATAAAAACCCGGGATTAAACGTCAGTGGTTTTTTATAATCATGACATTCCCTGCATAAAAAGATCTAACAATATGAATGCGAATAAAAATGAAAGCTGCTCCTAAAATTGTGCTGGAGGGTCCCTTGATAGAGTTGATAAATGGTATATTCACGATTCTCGTTTGTTTTCAATCTACAATTTATGATGGTCCTTCTAGGCGGACTTTTTTATCATTTAGCAATAAATGTATTTATTTTTCAGTTCTTGGGGCCCGTTGAAAAATGCACATAATAAATAACTTCATAAAGGTGGTCATGAATTGTAGATATTGAAAAATATTAAATTGATATAAATTGTTCCTCCACTGCACATTTTTCCTTGTCTAAAGAATATAATTTTAAAATCTGGTGAAAGTCTGTGTTCAAGTTTAATGAATAAGTCTACATTATTCATTTGTTGTTCAATAACAGGACAGAATTAGAATATTATTACGTATTTATTACATATATTATGTAGAATCATACAAAACAATGTGCAGAAATATAATGACATATCCAAATTATAATATTCGTTTTTCATAATTCTGTCTAAAGCTGGTCATTTAGTAACATAACATAGTATGTCACATTATGTACAGAAATGCGTTGCAAAAACTACAATTCATAGTACCACGCTATAAAAGACGAATAAATAATAAAAAGATGTACTTATACGCTAATGTTCGATCGTCTTTAATTTTCAAGATAGGGTGAAAAATATTTGTGTAACATTTGGATTTTTAAAAATTTCTCCCGATTGTATGGAAATATTTGAACCAAAATTGGTGCACACTGTGACCTTGCATGTGGATATTATGTGTCATAATACTCAGTTCATTGAGCATCCAGTGGCGGAGTTATAGGAATTTTCTATTTTTAAACACAATAAATAATATTGTTTCATCCTGTAAAACAAATTGTTTTCCTATTTTCCAAAAGGCAATTTAATTTACCACAAAAAATTACTTATGAGTTGTATTCCCTACGGATTTTCTGCAAAAAAGTATTTTCTGACTGCTTAACTTAAGAAAGTAGTTTGAAATACTTGGATTTTTTAGAATATTATCATAATTTTAATGTGATGGAAAAGCTTCTTCAAAATGTCTTTATTAGAAAATGTATCTCTTCAGTATCTCAACACAAACAATTGCATCTTGGTAACATGACCTTAAAAAATAATAACGAAAAATATTTAGGCATTAAATTTTAGAAGTTATACAGTATTTAGAAGGTGTTCAAATTGGTGATCTTGTTGTTGAACACACTTTTCTAATCTTCTGTTCTATAATTGGTCATTATTTATTTCTATAACATACACTTCATTTTTCATATCCTAAAATGAAAAATCGAGGGTGTCAAGTGTCATAGATTTCATTTGTTTCATAATTTCATAGACTACTAGTGGCAAACGTTATTCAGCACTTCAAGTACTTGAAGCTACCTTCTTATGCAGAAAAAAAATATTTTTTTTTGCAAAAAATCCGTAAGAAATACGACTAAAACTCAAATGTAATTTTTTGTACAAAATAAAATTAAATTGCCTTTCGGAAAATAGGAAAACAATTTGTTTTACAGGATGAAACTATGTTATTTATTCTGTTTAAAAATAGAAAACTCCCATAACTCCGCTTCTAGATGCTAAATGAACTGAATATTGTGACTCATAATAGTCGCATGCAAGATCACAGTGTGCACCAATTTTGATTCAAATATTTTCCTACAAACAGGAGAAATTAAAAAATAATCTAAATTTGAGAACAAAAGGCGATAGGACATTAGTGTATATAACTTTATTATTTTTTGGTCCTCTATCGCGTGGTACTATGCATTGTAGTTTTTTCAATGTCAACCTGTATAACATTCGTGTTGATGTTCACCGGTTTGTAGACAAAAAGTCACGCACATCTGCGTTGCACAAGTTTTTTGTTTTAAAGATCGCCCATAGCACAGACCTGCAAAGCTTGGTCAAGAAGGTTTCAATGTTATTTAGTGGAGCATCGCACACCAGAGCAGCATCTGCATGGACCATCACTTGCAACGACCGTCACTGGAGGTCATGACGGTGGCCAAACGTAAGTTCTGTTCCCACAAAAGTTAGAAATAGGTTTCAAACTGTTAAAAATATTCGATCAGCTAAGTTGTGAATGTGTCGCTCTGCCAAAATATCTTAAAAATAAAGTATTTTAGTTAATTTACTCAAAACCAATTTTTCAGAAGATAGACTAAAATTTTAATATTTGTGCCAAAAAACTGCTTTTCACCATTGGCATAGAAGTTTAGAGAGTTCAAGTGTGAATAAGAACCATACTACACCACTGGCTTTAGTTCATAAAAAATGTTCACGTTAAAATATTAACCTTTTATTATGATTACTGTATACCAAATTTGAAGGAAAAATATTTATTTGTTTAGCAGATTAAAAATTAAATTAAATAATTTTTAAAAAGTTGAACCCCCTGTATCAGGAAAACGGAGTGCCATAGAGACTATCCTATTCACATAAGAAGTATGGATATTTTGTGAAACATGATTGACGTCTCAATAAAATAGTGACAACTTTCAAAAAATGGAGGTGCATACATTGGTGTTGAGAAAAGAATATCTTTTAGGGTTCCCACAAAAAAATCAATGAAACAATCTGCACGTATTAAGCTTGTACCATTCAGGTTTGAGTTTGTTCATTGATCGCTTAATACCAGTAGTTACGGGCGTTGATGAGTGTCAGAGTTTTGAGGTTCTCAAGTTAAGTTGACCCGATGGTGCTAAATCAATTCCATATTCCAATCCAACCACCTCAAAAATATATACGTAGGAGGGTTTGCCCATTTTATATCAATTCTTTAGATTTGGCCTTAAAATGACCTTGAAGTTGACCTGATAGATCAGTTAGGTCGGCATCCCTGATTCAGATCTAGCAATCCTAAAAACATAAATCTCCAATGGTCTGATTCACTCGCGAATTTATTTTTCGATTTCACCTTGATTTAACTTTGAAAATGAGCTGATGGGGTTAAATGCATTTCGGTTTTGGATTATGCGACCCCAAAAACATACAGATAGTCTGGTTCCCTTGCATATTTTTCTTTTGCTTTGACCTTGGAATAGCCTTTGAACTTAGAACGATGGGTTTAGATGAACCCGAATTCAACGTGTGAAAATACATAAGAAAATACAGTTCCAGTCCGTCGGACAGACCACTTTTTACCCTTACTCTTTGACCTTGAAATAACCTTGAAGCTGATCTGATAGAATTAAATGAGTCTCCGATTCAAATTAGGTGACCTCAAAAACAAAAATGTATGATCTAGTTAACTTGCATCTCTATCTCTTCATTTGACCTTGAAATAACTTTGAAACTGACCTGAAGGGGTCAAATGAATCCCGGATTCATATTCAGCGACCCCAAAAACACAAAGAAGAGAAGTCTTGGTCCCTTGCATATCTTTATTTTGCTTTGACCTTGGAATGACCTTGAACCTAGAGCAATGGGGTCAACAGAATCCCAAATTCGGAGTCAGCTTTTGAAAATTCTTAAGAATATATAGGTCTCATCCGTCACACAGACCACTTTTTTGTGGTGTGTACTTATTAATAAAAGTAACAATGGATTGCGATTAGGTCTTCGAGAGATTGCAGATGTTGTTAAACCCTAAAAAATCAATGTAACTTAAGTACGCATTAAGTACGTAGGAATATTGAACATTTTATTAATCAGCAGATATGGAAAATTTGTTTTATATATTATTTTTTGTGCAAACATACTATTCTGAGGTTAAATTAATTCTGGCATACAGAAAATTTACTACTGAATTGAGAAGTAGTAGATGAAATAATACTTAATTGTAAGTAATGATATATACAATTGAGACATGTGTGAGTTGAAAGGTTTTCAACTCACACATTTGTCTTATTTACCAATGTTTTGTTTTGTTGAGTAAATAAAGTGCTTGATGTAGAAAGTATGCGTAGGCTTAAATTGACACCTGACAAGGGTTGACTTGAACATAAGGTAGAAAAGGATTTCGTGTCTTAAAAAGTAAGATACTTTGTTTTGTTAGATGTTCAGTACAACTGAAATATAGGCATTACTAACTTTGAAACCATAAAAATAGTATAGTCGTAGGCGTAGCCCACTAATTTTCAGGTTATACGACGATTATGTTTTATTGCCGTATTATTATTGCTTTTAAAACACATACTTTTATTATTATAGCAACAAGTACTATTATTTTATTGTCAGCAAATATTTTATAAATTTATCACAGAAAGGCATTTTTCAGTTTGGCAGCGAAATAATAAAACATCTTATACGACAAAATATATAATTATTTTATATATTTCTGTGGCAAGCCTATACAACATTATAGCTAATAAAACTAAAGTGTTTTATGATAATTTATGAGTAATCTTTCGTAGTACTTCTAACCGCGCTATAAAATAATAATATAATTGTTTCTTAAGTGTGAGTAAACATATAAAACTGTTATACTAAAATATACTTCTAGGCAGTCTTACTTTTAAGAGCAAATAGATGGGCAGTGCAAACCTTTTCACCCTTCAAATCACCAGGCATTGACGGCATTTATCCAGCCCTTTTATAATGGGGCTTGGATGCTTTAATGCCGTACCTGGAACGGAAGTTTAGGCTGGGCTTTGCATACCTTTACATTCCGAATATTTGGAGGGAAGTAAGGGTTGTAATTATCCCCTAAACAGGTAGGGTGGACTACACCATCCCAAAGGCGTATCGACCTATCAGCCTGTCCTCGTTTCTGTTGAAAACGATGGAGAAGCTGTGTGAACGATACATAAGGGACAGTGCACTGACGGGTAGTCAGGCACACCCTAATCAACATGCATACACTCCAGGGCGATCCACCGACACTGCCCTTCACCAAGTAGTGGACAGGATCGAAAAATCACTGGACAATAAAGAGTCCACCCTGGGAGTATTCATAGATATAGAGGGAGCGTTTTATAAACAACCTTCCCCAAAATTAATTTAGCCTTTGTGGAAAGAGGAGTTTCTCCTACTATCTGTGGTTGGATATCAAATATGCTCATTAAATCAGCCATACAAATCAGCGCGGATGCCTCCGTAAGGGGCATTGTTGCAAGGGGCTGTCTGCAGGGAGGTGTTTTATCACCACTGCTATGGAACTTGGTTCCAGACAGTCTCCTGCATCACCTCAACTCGGAAATTGGCATCGATACCATCGCTTATGCCGATGATCTTACCATGCTGATTAGTGGAAGGTTTGAAGGGATTTTTGCTAAATAATGCAAACAGCCCTAAGAGTCGTTGAAGAGTTGTGTGAGGACCATGCTCTTTCTGTCAACCCCAGGAAGACAGAAATGGTTCTCTTCACGAGGAAGAGAAAAATGGTGCCCATAAGAGCACCAACTCTTCTAAACACTACGTTCGAAGCTTCGAATAGGATGTAAGGAAAAAAAGCGTATATATTCTATGAGCAGTGCCGCAGAACCGTTGGTAAAACCTGGGGAATGACACCAAGGGTGGTCATGTGGATATACACTGCCATTGTGAGACCAATGTTAGCCTATGGAGCTGTTGTCTGGTGGTCGAAAGTCCAACAGACGACAGCTAAACAAAAGCTCAGCGAGGTACAAAGGATTGCCTGCCTAAGTATAACTGGAGCTATGCGTACGACACCTACCATAGCAATGGAGGTGATGCTATGTCTACCATCTCTGGATATTTATCTAAGAGAAGTGGCTGCGCCAACTATGCTTCGCCTCAAAAATACTGGTATCACACCTGATGTAGAATGTGGAGAAGCTAGAAGTCGCCTGTGGACTGGGATCATCAGAAAGATGTCCCTTTTGCAGGCAGACACTGATGGCATTTCTCCCAATTTTGTGTTTGACAGACCCTACACGGTACTTATCAGGAATGAATAGACCGCCAGTGAAGATGTTATCAACATCTACACAGACGGATCAAAAGAGAAGGAAGGTGCAGGATGTGAGATTTATTCCAGATCCTTGCATATTTGTTATCAGTGGGGTGTACTACGGTAGCATGCCTATCCATTGATAGGCATGCTATCGTAGTACAAACGGAATTAGCAGGTATAACCATCGCCGCCAAAGAAATTGCCCGTAGACATACAACGGGCAAAATCATTAGCATCTACACAGATAGTAGACAATTACTACTGATCTTACGTAATCATAATATAACAACTAGATCAGCATGGGAATGCCATCAAGCACTAGTAGTGGCCTCAGCTAACAACAGCGTATCTGTATGGTGGGTAAAGGGATCCGACCGGTGCAATGGCAATAAAGTAGCTGACAAGTTGGCTAGGAATGCATCGGATCTGAATATTCTTGGACCTGGTCCCTCCAGTATGCTTCCATTGTCAGCATTTGTTGAAATTATCAAAGGAGACACTCACAAAGAGTTTATGAAACGTTGGGATGAAACAAATGGCTGTCATTTTGCTAAGGAGTTTCTAGAGTACCTGGCTATGTCTAGGACAAACCTTCGTCTGGTGACAGGTATTCAAACTGCACATTGCTGGAAGAAGTCTGATACACCTCTTTGTAGGCGAACAGGAAGACCAGACAATACTCCATGCACTCTGTGAGTGCACTTCCATCTTGTCAATAAGAGAGTCCGTGTTGGGAGAGCGATGGCCTTCTATGGCCTACATTAGAGAGATCCCCCTGAGCAACGTCACCACTTTTTCTCCTTATTAGGCTGGCTGGCGGCTCAGGTGGACTGATCTAATAGGAGGAGGTACAAGGGGCCCAATGGGACCTAAGTGCTGTAGCCTTTTTGCTACCCTCCCTTAATGCCAGAATTACAGAAGAGCAAATAGCTCACATTATTAACAAAAATAGTAATATAACAATGGGAAAATTGCATGATTTTTTCAAATACGTGGAGATGAAAGACTGTATTATTTTAAACGAAATGCCGTTTGTCCTTGACAATTTCATGGAAAAATAAGCTGAAAACGGCATTTAAAGTTTTAGTTTCACCACGCCGCCATGTTGAATACCTGTGACGTCAACCGCCACTCGCGGTATGAGTACATATCTTTAGATTAGGTAGAAGAGTTAGTTTGCCATTTGTGATATTTATTAAGTGTTATTGTGTTAAACAGACACTGGTGGCGTAATATGAACACAGAAAGTGCATTATCACCGGGAAAATGGAAGAAATATATAACATTGTGCAATTACAAATAATTACAAATACTTTTCGTACAGCGCCTAATAAAAAATATTCCTCCGTGCCAAAAATTGGAAAAACCAAGCAAAATGTTGCAATGAATTGCGACAAAGGAAAAAGCGTAAAGCTCTCCATCATTTCAACGATGTATGTTAGTGAAAACCATTTTAATATAAGGTTGATTGAAAATAAGTACATAAGTACGAACAAATAATGGAGAAAGCGGTCTATTTAACTGTAAATATTGTTATAATATAAACTTAATACTACATAAAAAATTGTTTCCGTTTATTTAGAAATATGTGAAAATAATTGTTAAAATATAGGGTTAGAAGAGCAAAATGATGTGTCTTACAAATGCTTTTTAAAAGTTATTGTTTTATGTTACGAAAATTTTAATAGTAACAACGAATAAACATACCTAACATCAAGAGTTTTATTTTTGATATCTATTACTTTTGCTTTACATGTTTACACCCACCTAACAAAACAAATTATATACAGGGTGTCTCGTGACTAAACCAACATACTAACTAGAAACAATAGACTTCAAAATGTATGATAAAAGCCAAATGTGGCTGTTTTAGGAGATAGAGTGCTAAAAGTAAGTTATTATTTTTTTCTTTGAAAATAAAGAATAATTTCAATATAACTGGAGAAATTAGTTCTGAAATGGGCGCACTAATGCATCAAATCCATTAGTAAGGAAAATTAATATTTTATGTTTCGAGTTTTCGTCCTGCTAGTTACCAATAGGCGAATCAATAAATCCACCTTGTATATTTTTATCCAACATTTCCAAAATAAATTATGGAAGAGGGATCTTTTTAAGTAAAAAAACATCATATAATTCTTGATATTTTCACCCCTTCTCAAGACATTTGAATTTTAATATCATTATCCAAAGTGTATGTAAAAGGCGAGGTAAAAGATATTTACATTAGAACCCAAACTAACATTCTTCCACCCTACCATACCTGCAGAGAGGGTGCCAATCTCTCCACGAATATAGCTTATATACGGTCTACCAGCTGCGGGGATCGAACCCACAGCGATCTAGTCACCTCGATTCAAGTACTGACGCCTTAAACCGCGCTACCACTGACCGATCCAATTGAATACATTATTTCATATTTTATATATTAAACTGCAAATATCTTGAAAACAGGAGAAAATAGTAAGAGTAATAAAGTATACCTTTTTTACTTAATAATGTATATTAGGATTGGTAGAAATGTTAGAGATAAAAAATACAGGATGAATTTATTGATTCACTTTTCTGTACGTAGCCACCCTCTGTAATATTATTATTTTTACTAATTTTCTGATTCTAAGGTCTTTCACTAGTTTAAATTTAATCGAATTAAATAACCAACTACATTCGAATATTTCTTTATTAAATTAATTACAATATAAAATGTATGGCATACATGAAGTTCAGGTTCAGCATCTTCCCCAGCCTGAAAATAAAACAAATATCTTTGCAACCTCGATAATAATTTAGATACTATTAAAACCTAACGAAAAGCCCTAGAAAATTTCCCTGCGAACACCTATATTCTCCATATCACAGTCCTATTGTCCACCCTAGTATAAGTACCTTCAACGAATACAGAAAAAACATTAGAATGTATCGGTATAAGAATGCAGCATAAACATATCTAGTTTCAATAATAACTTTTTACTCAAAACTCAATAAAAGTGTTCTTAAAATGGATTACGCTGTACAGCTTTCGCTGGATTAAAAAGTTTTGTGACAACAAAAGAATCTGTGTTGTCGTTGGTATCGGAGGAATTTACCACTTCAATGGCCACCCAACACCTTTCAGTAAGATAATTCTACACTTTTAATATATATTTTTACTTTATTTAAATATCAGATCCTAATATATGCCTACAATATTTAAAATTATAAATGATGCATTCTAACGAGCTCCCTTTTAATGATGCACTCCGTCTTCTCCAATTAACCACTGGTTTCAAAACTAATACGGACTAAAATCGGTACACCTAAGTACTTGCTGGAATATGATAATCTCCTGAATCACACCACAAGTAACCACAACAAATTTCAGAATATGAAGAAATACACAATTCAATTTGACAAACTAACTCGTAAATTTGCCAAATATGTATAGGTGAAAATTGATATCCGTAGTGTGTATAAAGTTTATAATTTGTTAATACAACAAAATGTTTAACTATCCAGGTTTTTTAGGTTCTAAATTTAATTGTTTTCGAGAAACCACAGTTTTTAAGGAATTTAGTTCAAAATCAAGGCTGACGAACAAGTAAAACACATTACACTAGCTCAAACTGTTACATTTATTCGTTTTATTTTAATATACCGAGATGTAAAGCTCTTAAAAAAAAAACAGTACAAAAACATATGCGCAATAAGGACAAAATATGAGTGAATAAATATTTGATGCGAGAGAGACGACTTCAAAATGCTAATTTGCGAATAGCATAGATTATTACACTTAAAACTCTATAACTTATAGTGAAAAATTGCTGTCGGGGCGGGAAATAATATCACACTAGTTTATCTAACTTACTTTATTTAAATTAGACTTAACTAACTGTATAACTAATTTGGCAGTTAACAATTGTTATGATACTTCTAGTATTTACTTGAGATTGGAGTTTTGAATCTCAATATAAACAGGACTAAGGACGGTATTGATAAAGGTAGGTAGTGAGATTACCGGAAGTTCCTACTAGGAGTTTACAATATAACAATATTTACATAGGAACTGAAAATAATTAAGTAAAGTAGGGCAGGTAAAGCCCTACAATAGCATTACACAGTCCATAATTTTAATTTTAATAAATAAAGAGTAATTAGTCAGTATTTTGTTTGCACTATGTTAAACCAGATGGATCTCTTATGAAACACTACAACTTTATGGTAAAGTTTTATTCATTTCCTGAAGTAAGCACCGCAACAAATTCTTGTGCAGATGGTAAATAATAATGCCCATACCCATGGCATTGTGGTAAATTAAAAAAATTCATTTGAATAAAATCCCTTACTTCTATTGCTAAAGTTTAAATTTAAAATTTCATTTCTACTCAAATATGTGAACATAAATTAAGCTACAATTAAGTAAAATGGCACTCAATATTGCTTAATGATTTTTTTCTTATTTATAACATTACGTACCGTATTATAACTTTTGGAGACAAATTCCCTTCACTTGAATTATATCCTAAATTTATATCATTCTTACATTCATAATACAGGGTGTCCGGAAATTATGCGTCACGACTTCAGGATGTGATTCCTCACAAGAAATTAGGGTCACAAAGTCATATAACAATTTTTCGAAAACTCAATATTAACGGAGATACAGGGTGTTAAAGTTAAAATTTTATTTTCGATATTTGTAAATAACTTGTTAAGAAATCCAAATATTTACATAATATTTGTAAATCGGGTTTTTTTGCGGACAAGAAATTCAATTATGTTTCTAATTTTGACGTCACTAGTAGAGGGCACCACTTATGACACATCATGTTTCTTTCAAATGACTGAACTTTTTTGCTGCTTAGTGTATCCATCTGACTATTGAAACAATCGATTCTCCTACCTGTTATATCTGAAAAAGGTATACCTTATTGAAGTCGTTAGGAGTAACAGTTTTCGAAATAATCTTATTTGAAATATTAAGTGCACCGAGTAAAAACTGTTTTGGTTTCAGTTAAAGTGCCTTTTCTACTGAAAATACAGCAAAATGTTACTTGAGAAAGTTGTTCAGAAGAGTAAATTATGGAGATGTGCAAAATTTCTAAAAAATCGGCCTGCTTTGATAAAATCTTTGTGCTTTGTTGAAAAATGGCTTCGTCAAACCTCCCCGGTCTTCTTGAAATTTTGCACGTCTCCATAATTTACGAATCTGAACAACTTTTTCAAGTAATATTTTGCTGTATTTTCAGCAGAAAAGGCACTTTACCTGAAACCAAAACAGTTTTTACTCGGTGCACTGAGCATTTCAAATAGGATTATTTCAAAAATGGTTACGCCTACCGACTTCAGCACCTTTTTCAAATAAAACAGATAGGAAAATCGATTGTTTCGATAGTCAGATGGATACATTAAGATGCAAAAAAGTTCTGCCATTTAAGAGAAACGTAGTGTGCCACAAGTGGCACCCTCTACTAGTAACGTCAAAATTAGAAACATATTTGAATTTCTTGTCCGCAAAAACCCCCGATTTACAAATTTTATGTAAATATTTGGATTTCTTAAGAAGTTATTTACAAATATCGAAAATAAAATTTTAATTTAAACACCTTATATGTCCGTTAATATTGAGTTTTCAAAAAATTGTTATAGGACTTTGTGACCCTGATTTTTTGAAGAATCACCGCCTGATGTCTTGACGTATAATTTGCGGACATCCTGTATATAGTAAGTTATTTCTTTTTTGAATTGTATCTTGCTTGATTTGTTTCTTTATAAAATTTAATATTATGTTCTCAATTTCTCTTTGTTTGTGTTACTGTTTCTCTTGCATACATTTTGTTAGAAACTATGTGTGGGTCTTCGACCTGTTGACCTAAACTGTAAAACAAATAAATATAAAATCTATACTATATCATGTCAGCATCAAATTGAGAGTTATTGTAATAATATACATGGATCGATATTTCCATATTAGAGCAACATGCTCTATTACTCGCCATTGTTCAAATTTGTAATAGCCCGGCAAAAGTAAATACTACCTACGAGTGTGTATTATTTGTAGGCCGGAAACAGCCTGGGAGTAAACCGCAATGGTATTGCCGGTGGTTGCGAAGCCGACCCCTATTATGATAACTCAATAAACTTTATGTTGCCAAAAAGGGCAACTTTGCCCACTTCCTTCACCTCGACTACTTTCACAGCTTTCGTTTTGGTAGAAAAGTTTTGTACATCCCATAAAAAATATTGTGTAGGGTAAAATTAGGTTTTGTTCTATATATTTCGCTATATTCATTTCATGTCAATATCATATAGCGAGTTAAAGTAATCTAAACAGTGAGCGAATTTTTGAAGTCCCTTACTTTTTTTAACTTTACAGCAATAATTGTTAAATGGCTAATTTAACTTTTTTCATTTATTTCACTGTATACTATCAAAAAACAGGTTCAATAAAAATAATTATTACTGCTTAATGCTAAGTAGCGAAAGGAGAATAGGTATATCAGAATGTTCGTTTCCCTCGGTTAAGAAGGAAATATCCCCGCTACTTTGGCAGCTATACAAAGAAAAACCATATTTTTATAAAGCTTCAGAACCTTGTATCAAAGTTTACTGAATAAATATAAGTTATACCACTCTTTGTCGGTACTTTGATTTTTTGAGATCAAAGCCGTACCTCCGCACGTAAATACTGTCCCAAAAAATGACCAATTACGAGGGAAGAAGTAGTTTATTTCCAATTGGAAAATATTTATATACGAGGGATATTCTAAGAGTGTAATGTAAGGCTGCTTATTGTATAAATAAGATATTTTAACGTAAAAAATATTATAAAACGATTATAAAGTATTACTTTATTTACTACTACTTTAACTTTATATGTATAAAGTTTTGTTAGTTAGATAATCTTTGAAGTCGTATATATTGACTTGTAAATTTTTAAATAAAATATATAGGTACTCTACTATATAAAAACTAATGTAGTCATGAGGAAAATTTGCAATAAAATGTTTATTTAAATAATTAAAAAATTATATAATTATTTTAAAACTAAAATAGGAAATAATATAATCTATACAAGTTACAAATGCTGTATTATCGGTTTTTAAATGCTTTTTTAATGCAGCTTTTCTTGAACTCCTACACGAAAGTGTTTGTGACATTTGGCATTCTTGATCTGATATATAATAAAAATGCAATATATTCTTATTTTGTAATTTAATAAACTATATATTCTTTTCAGTAAAAAATTACTCAAATGAAAACCCAATGTATAAGTATGTCCACGTCATTTTTTAGTACTTAATATTATTTAAGTGATTTGGGTATTATATACGTATAATAATTAATTGGAGACACAATATTTTAATTTATTTAAAGATGTTACTGTACATATCATTTTTAGTTAATATACCTACTGTTTGTGCACTGGTATCAGTTAGAATCGGTGTATCAGTTTCAACTTCAGCATCTTGTAATTTTGGCGCCAACATAGTTTTATTGGTATTATCAGATACTCTGCTTGAACAAGAAATGCTTGAGTGTAAAATTTACATGACATAATTAAGTACCTACTTTCATAATTATTGCACATTCCACTTTTTTTGACTTGTTGGTTCATACAAAAACAATTTGTGATGTTTCAATTGGAAAATGTTTGCTTCAAATTTTTTTTTTATTGCATTGATCAGAAGAATTTTTCAAATGAATATTATAATTTTTATCGGCGTACCGCGTAAAATTTTATATCTTCACCTATTTCTTTATATTAGATGATGAAATAAGAAATACATATCTTGGGCAATGGAAGAAGGAAAAACCACATCTCGAGGGACAATCGTTCACAGTACAATATATCACGGGCATTTTTAGAAGAAAAATAAAATAAAAACTAACAGATATTAAAAAACATTTTTTGTCTCATACTATAACAATCGCACACAAGACGTTACAGTTCAAGCGTCGGCCACCGTGTAGGATCCTGGGTGCCGAACGGTCCCCGAGACGGGTGAGGTGAGAGGAATTGGTAGGGCGGGGCGTGTTCGAGAATGATACAACTTATATATTTATTTTATAAACTTTGCTTGTATGTACAGTTTATATCGTTCATATAAGAAAATAAAAAACAACATAAGAAACTGCCATAAAAACATCAAAGACTTCCATGCCCAGCTGGTGAGAAGTAGACAGGACCGTATTTACTTATGATACGCTCAATTTCGCCAATAATAATTTTAAATAAAATGAAGTATATAATGAATGTAAATGTGACTATTTGAAAAAAAAAACAAATGCTAAATACATATTTCGATTAAATATTGGATGTTATTATATAATTTAATTCTTTTTATTATATAATTTAAATTATTATTACTCAGCAAGAAACACGAAAAGATAGTAGCGTTCTCTGCCAGGAGGGTGGGATTAGGATTGAGTAAGGTAATGGTACATAAAGGGAACAAAAAAACAGATAGAAAACAATAACTAATAAGTGAAATTATACCTCTTTAAAATAAAATTAAAATAATAATAATAGAACACAGCTATACAAAAATATTTTTTGGATGTATTTATATTGGTATCTATATAGGCACAATATATAACAAAAATAATATATTTCCAATATACTTCATATACAGTGCCTTCATAAATGATTATAAGCCAAATGACTAGGATTGTGATTCTCGAAGAACAACTCTTATGCAAATAGATGTCTTGTCTCTCTTAACTGCCGTAGTGAGGAAAAGGATATTCGCATATGAATTGCTCTGCGATTGATTTGAGAATCTCTACCCTTATCACGTGGCTTGTAATCATTTATGAAGGCACTGTACTACATAATAACGACACCATAAAAATCACAGCAAAAAAATATACTTATACATAATAACGAAAAAACACACTAGCAAGCACTAACATTCGTCAGTCACTACTAACGTCACTTGTATCAGATTCTTTATCAACAGTTATAATAAAACTAATTTCATTTTGCCCAATCAATTGAAGTAGCTTTATACTTCCCTCAATTAGCTTATGTAATATTTTTCATCTGCTTCTTATAACATTTTTAACTGTTTTGTCAAATTTTAGAAAGATCAGATCAGATTCTTTATCAACAGTTATGATTAAACCACTTTTATTTTGCCCAATCAATTGATGTAGCTTTATAATCTCCCTCAATTAGTTGATGTAATTTTTTTCATCTGCCTCTTATAACATTTTTAACTGTTTTGTCAAATTTTGGAAAGATATTATTTCTTTGAAGGTTTCTATTTAATTGGCTACATATTAATTCAAAGAGATTAAAAACACACCAGCTATGGATGCAACCGTAAAACGATATGTCTCTGAGCCGTAGTCGTCTCATCAATAACGTATCCTTTTTTCAAAATTGTTGGTCTTGACTATATGCAGTCTCTTATCTTTCTTCAAACTAGCATCGTAACCAATTTTATGGATTTTGAGATATTGAAAATTCTTGTCTTTGTGCAAGTATCGCAATCCTTTCTGAAAATATTGAATGGTATGAAACGTTGTCTAATGTCAAAACGTATTTAATCAGGATATTCACAATGTAATGCTAATAATGCAATATATTCGTATATTAACTAATAATAATTTGGTGGCTTCTGTTGTCCTAGGTTTGGAGCTACAGGAGAGAATAAGGTAAAGTTTGATAGGAGATAAGTGCAACACTGAGTACTCACTACACTAATGTATAGTATTCACAATAGTATTTAAACAATTATGTATTTATAGCACTAATTTATAATCATCCAACGATAACAGTGATTAAAAAACACCTGGTATATCACGAATGCACAAATTATAATACGTACGAACCTGAGAAATCACCTAGCACTGAAAAGTACTGTCCTATACTGCCAGCAAAGTAATAATCTAAGTTGCATCGTTGACTGCCCTCTTTGCCTTTCCTACAGTGTTCAGGAACGACCTTTCAAACATTTTATTTTATTAGAAATAAACCGACAAAGGAAGCTTTTAACAAACAAGAAACAAGGTTAAAGAAGATGTTCAAAGTGCCCTCCGTCCATTTCCAAGCAGGCACGACATCTTCGTCTCAACGATATTCGAACTCTTTCGAAAACACCCTCCTTGGTTTGAATTTCTTGTTTTTGGAAGACATTCCTTTGAATCAGAGGCAACAAATGTGGTTCCAGCATGATGATGCTCCAGCTCATTTTTCCATGGCCGCTAGAGAGCATTTACACCAAAGTTTTCCACATAGATGGGTAGGACCTGTTTTATGGCCTCCAAGATCACCTGATCTGAACCCTCTAGATTTCTTTGTTTGGGGATATTTGAAGACATTAGTGTATGGTACTCCTGTAAATAGCCTGGAAGAGCTGCAGCTACGGATTAATCAAAAGTGTCAAGAAATCCAAACCAAGGAGGGTGTTTTGGAAAGAGTTCGAATATCGTTGAGACGAAGATGTCGTGCCTGCTAGGAAATGGACGGAGGACACTTTGAACATCTTCTGTAACTTTGTTTTTTGTTCTTTAAAAGGTTCCTTTGTCGGTTTATTCCTAATAAAATAAAATGTTTGAAAAACGAATAGTGGTCCATATCTCCGCAACCGTTAATTTGCGGACCCTTTGCGGTATAAGTTTTTATATTCGTACAGTGTACAACACTGTTTGATGACGATTTGTAAAATATTTCCTTAATAACCACCCCGCTTTGAATAATATCGAGTTAGATCACTTAAATAGACATGACATATAGAATTATGTTAATATACTATGCATATATCCACATATTCTAATGATATCCCACTATTTACAGTCGGCGTCTTTTGAAATTGTTATATTCCCTAATATCGATGATATAGACTATTAATCCTTAATATAATATTAAAAAATTAATTGGGAACTTAATGACCATGTATATAAGATATATTAATTTAAATCTAGAAAGTATAGAAGTTCACTTCTCTGAGTTTACAAATAATTGATTTTTTCGTTCTATCTATTGCACCCAATAATCGAAGAATCAATTTAGCGAAACGTTAAGTGCTTAGGATAAAACCTATAACAAAATTTTGAAGCTTGACCAGTTTGGGCCAGTTGGTTTCAAGATGAAATATAATTATGTACTAAATACAAAGGTCTGTAGTTCCATTCGCCCGTATTATTCCAATCCGCTTTATTATTGTTTACGGGCTCTGCAACCTTTAGCTCACAATTTTCGCTGGGTATTATATGGATCGTTGTTATTTCAGCTAGGACTTATTTCGGTATTATACGATTATATATTGTGCTTCTTCTCTGGTGTTAAAAATACATAAATAATTTTATATTATTAATAAACGTTGTTTTTAGTCTTATTACCAGTTCAATTTATTTTACTTTATGTGTTTATGATTTTATGCATACAGAATATAAATTGCTTTGCGAATGTAATATTTGAAATAGTATAGGTTGGAGTCAAATACAGGCAACTTAAAGAGGTCAGTACATTTTTGTTTCGTTCTGTTCTTCTAGTTCTAGTTTAGTTTTTTGTATTTGCAAAATCTTAAATTAATAATAAATTAAAAATTTATGCATGAAACATTTCCATATACCAGATACAAATCTTGAGAACATTAAAAAAAATAATAAAAAAAGTTAACTATAAAAAGAAAAATAAATAAAAAGAATCATAAACATGAAACCTAAAATATAAAAATGTTGCGTACATAAGAAAAATGAAAAGAAAGTTAACTGCATTGCTCATTAACTAAATTAACAAGAGAATTCAATGAACAAGCAAAAATATCACAAGGGTTTTCTAACCGATTAAAGTTATCACAAATAATATTGTATCAGAGACCTTAATAAAATATTAGTTTTAGCGGTATCACATTTAAAACATAACTCTCTCAACTAGTGACATCAAAAGGCTAATTAAAGTATTGTAATCAATACCTTTCTCAGGATAAACTCCATCATTCTTAAATACCAAATATTTTAAAAACTTTCGTTAAACACGTTCCACAATTTTCTTTTGTATATTATAAAAAGGATACCAGATAAACACTGCATACTCTATCCTGTAAGCATAATATAAAGTTTTAATAGCTTGTATGTCCCTAAGAATAAATCCATAAATTGTAAACGCTTCATTTGTCTTAATACTTACATGATCATGAAATAAATTTTTTTTGTCAAACATTACACCCAAATTCTTACAAGTCATAACGAGGTATACTCGAATCAAGAATTCAGACGTCTTACGTCACGGCTGACGTTACACATTTGTTTTTATTGTCAACGTAATTTTCGATATTTGGTCGCGTTAAAAACAATGTTTTATTGCAATTTAGTGCAATATATGATGCAAACTTTTAGTGTAGTACATAGTTTTATTACTATCAGTTGCAGTTTCTTAAATATTTTGATGAAAATATAATGAATTGTTCATTTGTTCGTATGACGTAAGTCGTCTGAATTCTTGTCACGAGTATAGTACAGTATTATCAATTACGTAATTAAATTCATAAGTAGATAGTTTTCTAGAATAACTTACAGTTAACTTATTTCTAGCACACCAAGACTGTACCGCATCATGCTGTCTCTGTAGATTATAACAATCATCCAAGTTAGCAATAGACGATTTTTTTTTTAAAGCATCTGCATATAATAAGGTTTTACTACTAATTACTTTACTAAGGTCATTAATAAACAAATTGAATAGTAATGGTCCAAGGGTAGAACCCTGGGGTACTCCAGAAGTTGCAACGTAATTAACCGAATCAAATCCATTATAACTAACAGACTGTACTCTGTTATATAAATAAGACTTAATAAGCTCGACCAAGTCATCAGAGAAACCAAAAGTCATAGCCAATTAATAAAGTAGAACTTTGTGATTGACCTTATCAAATGCCTTTGAGGAGACTGTGTATATCACATCTACCTGACCTTTATTATCTAAAACATGCGTGACATATTCAGCTAAAACAGCTAAGTTAGTAACAGTTGACCTGCCGCCAACAAATCCATGTTGGTATGGAGAAATTGGGTTACGAACGGAAAGGTAGATACGATTATAAAGAGCTATCTCAAAAATTTTAGCGAAATCGATCTATATTTCTCGCCACTCGTAAATATAGGACAAACACTGGTGTCTTTCCAACGACTGTAAATTCATTTAAAATGATATTATTGTAACAAAAATCCGAAGATTATTTGTAAACGCCCATACAATAGGATCATTTTGCGTTTTTGTGTTATTACATTTTCTGAATAATTTTGTAATATTAATGATATCGGAAAAAATTATAATTTTCTGACGCCTCTAAACCCTTCAAAATAATTTGAAACTTGCGTAAAACGCTATGTGAGGCCCCTACCTTCTAGGAGGGCAGTGTGTGTCGTTAGGATTCGGTTTATATTTCTATTGTGGAAAATTCAAATATTAAAAGTGTTATTAGAGCCGCTAAAACAAAACAATCAAACTACAGTATACAGAACAGTACTGCAGCCCAGTTAAATTATTTATTACTTTCTCTAAAATAAAATTGACTAATCTGAAATACAATTATTACCGCAACACTCTAAAATACATCTGTAGAATATTCGGATGTCTAAAAATTGCTACTGAAAATGGTAGCAGTACGTAGTTTAGGTATTTGCATAAAAGAAAAGTAATTTATAAAATGCACATATGATCTAAGTAACTAACTTTCCACTTGCATGGTATGTACTTTACGACCACTGTTACGCGTTCTCCGCAAAAAGGAAATCACATAAAGAGCACAGTTGAATTCAGGAATAAAGATGTATTTTGTAAAGTATGAGTAGCAACAGAGGGGTTGGTATCCCTGCATGATCAGAGAGTGGCCATAAAGTGAAGTGTATGTTTGCCGGCGATAAAATAAAGCCTTCTGAATTGTGGAGTAGAATTTCACTGGGTATTGTTTAACGCTTTATGGTGTCCTGCACTCTTCTACAATGAATAAAATTGCAGACACGTGTAATCTTTAAAAATTTTATTACGGCGGTGTAAATTGTAACAGTATATAATTTGTGTGAGGTGTGCAACACATAAAAACAAAACACTGGAGAAAATGAATGTACGGCGTTATATTTCATAAACACGTATTTTTCAACAAGAAACGTATCTTTCCTTAAATACAAATCATTGTTTCGCAGTAATATTACTTGCAATGTTAATATATCTCAGTTTAAGTCATTGTCTTTGCCAAGCTTCTTGTTTTGGTTGTAATTATTAAAATTTCGCTTTCAACAAAAATAGAAAAATATTAGATTTGCTCTGTTATTTGTATACTAGGGATTAAACATATTTGATTCAGTATTTTATATTGACCAGTTTCCCAGAATTTATTATACAGGGTCTTTCTTTAGTAGAGCTCAAAAATCCAAGTTTTTTTGTTATATCAATGTGGGGATCTTTAGGCAGCAATTGTACAGCTGCAGCGTGCATCATTATTTTGAATTCGAAATTCTTAAAGTTCCTCGAAATAATTCTTTTGCAAATTTGGATTAGGGGTTTTCTGGGACGAGAAAAACTAATCCGTACTTAATTTTGCTGTAGACGCTAGAGGGCGCTACGAAATGTACTCTTGGTAGAAAGAAACTGGTTAAAGATTTTTTATCAGTATGTGTATGAAAGTTTTAATAGAAAAATATTGTCCTCCTATCTATTTCTCATAAATAAAGTATACTTGTTTTATGTCGATAAATTTAACCGTTTTCGATTTATTTCTTGTATTTCTATTGGATGCAATAAAATAAAATAAAAGTTTGTAGTTACTTACGTAAAACTGTCATAGTAAGTTTTGATTATTTGAAAACAAATTGTACTATTGACAGTTAGCTGATTGACAAGTAACTTATGTTAAATAGTGTATCCCTTTAAGTTTTTGTTTGCAATTAATTATATCGCGTGAAATATGCCTCGCCATTATTTATTTTCTAATGAAGAAATGCGAGATATGGTATGTATGTATTCAAAAGAAAATTTTAATGGACGTTGTGCGTGTCGGAGGTATTTATAAAGTTACTCAAATAGATTACAACCAAATCACAAATTATTTAAAAATCTGTATGACCAGTTAGGAGATACTTGATCGTCCCGTCCTAAACGACAAGATGCTGGCTGTCCAACAACTGTTACTCCAGAACAAGAGGAGGATATTTTGCTTCGTGTAACAGAAATTCCTGAAATAAGTTTACGACGAATGTCTGCGGCTGTGGTGGTACCTAAATCATCTATTCATAGATTACCTCATAATGAAAAACTGTATCCGTATCACTTTAGCCCAGTGCAGAATTTACTATCTGCAGACTTTCTAGATAGGGAACAATTTTGTCTTCGATTCTTAGACCGGTACAATGATGATCCACACTTTTTAAGCAAGGTGCTGTTTACAGACGAAGCCACATTTACTCGTCAGGGCGTTTTCAACTTCACAAGTAAACATGTTTGGGATAATGAAAACCCGCATGTGTTAAGAGAACGTCATTTCCAACATGAATTTAAGATAAACATTTGGTGTGGTATTGTTCGAAATCATATGCTGGGCCCTGTTGAATTGTCATATAATCTGAATTACTGTTTTTACTTACATTTCTAAGGACATGACTTTGAGGAACTTATTGATGATTTACCATTATATGTGAGAAATAATATGTTTTTTTATGTAAGACGGTGCTCTTGCCCTTTTTTCTGTACAGGTGAGAAACTATTTAAACGCACAAGTTCCCGAAACGGTGGATAGGTCGCGGCAGCATGTTTTCATGGCCCGTGCGAAGCCCAGATTTAAACCCCATGGCCTTCAGTATTTAGGGTACTTTGAAATCAAAAGTTTACAGTAGCCGTATTAATACACGGAATGAGCTGTGGCAAGCAATTTTAAATGCTAGGAATATATTAAGAAATGAAGAAACACTATTTAATATTAGACAATCGTTTATCAAACGAATAAGATTGTGTATTAATGTAAATGGGGGTCATATTGAGAATTTAATGTAGCCACCTGAATGTAATTAAAATTATTATTAAAAATAATCTTTAGCTTTATACGTAAGTAACTAAAAACATTTATTTTATTTTATTGCATCCAATAGAAAAACTAGAAATAAATCGAAAACGGTTAAATTTATCGACATAAAACAAGTATACCTTATTTGTGAAAAATAGATAGGAGAACAATATTTTTCTATTAAAACTTTCGTACACACACTGATAAAAAAGTTATAACCAGTTTTTATCAACCAAGAGTACATTTCGTAGCGCCCTCTAGCGTCTACAGCAAAATTAAGTACGGATTCGTTTTTCTCGTCCCAGAAAACCCCTAGCCAAATTTGCAAAATAATTCTTTGAAAACTTTCTAAGAATTTTAAGAATTTCGAATTGAAAATTTGAACTTTAACGCCCTGTAACTTTTTTATTAACCACAATGGACCAAGGTAAGTTTGGCTTAATCGCATTGTTTTGATGTAAGGAATCTCCTTTTGATTTGTGTTTCATTAATATCGGGGAACCCTGTATACAGTGTGTCCCGTTTTTCATGTTAACACCTCTGGAAATATAAGATGGCTGTGTAATTTTGGCAAGCCATTTTTTATAATTAGTACTCTGAAGGGAGGCTATATTCCACTAACCATTTTACTGATGTGACAGAAGCCTGGCCTACTATGATTTTTTAATTGGGTCGTTTTTCCAGAAAGTTTTATTAGGCATTTTTTATCAAAAATATAGTATTACCAGATTATTCAGCACGAATCAGAGTATCCTTAAACCAAATTTGATCGACTAAGAATTAAGAAAGTCAAATATTGCCATGAAAGTGAAAACAAATACCAATCGGACAAAGAACACATACACTACAATAATAACTCTTTAAATTGCGGCCACAGTAAAAATTATTAACATACAAAAAATGTAGTGAACTATGAATACCTACTAAATTATAAAAAAAAATTGGAAAAGGTTAGCTTAAGTTCAATTTTAGTTTTTTCCACCATACCTCCTTCCAGGCGAACGCGTCTTTCCAATCGTCTTCTAAAATTTAAATTTACTTTATATAACTGAATTTTATAGCTCAAAACATTATTTGTACATTAATCATTTTTACTGTAGCCACATACTGAAATCTAATTTAGATTAACGTTTTGTAACAATTTTTTGTTTTACAATTAAGTTTTCATAACTCATTACATTTTCTGTACGTTTATTATTTTTACTGTGGTCGCTTTTAAAAGTGTTACACTTGTGGTGTATATGTATTTTCTTTGTCCGATTTCACTTTCATGGCAATCTTTGACTTTTTTATAATTGTTAGTTCTCTGATTTTCGAAATTTAGCACCCCATAAAAAATATACAACAAATATTTTTCGATCAAATTTGGTAGGATGTGTATTTTGATGGGTGCTGAATAGCCTGCTAATATTATCTTTTTGACAAATCGTCACCCCAGAATTATAAATGTTCTATACGCCAAACTGCTACTTTTGGGAAATCGTGTCTAAATATTGTACGGCGATCATACATTCACATATATTATAAAGCGATGTGGAATTAAGACCAGTGTCTCAAAATATGAAGTAACGTTACAATTTAGTTATTTTAGTCTACAAGAGAGCTACAAGAAATCATAAAAACGAGTTTTTATAAATGGATATAGAACAAAATGCCTTATTTTCAGATTTGGTAAAAAAATATGGGGATATGGGACAAGATATTTTGATTTTTTACTGTAGGTAGTATTTTAAAATAAATCAAATCTCCTACAATTCATAAGTCATATGTATGCTCACTGATACCAAATATCTAGGTATGCTTTAGTCCGCAGAGTAGTTTCACACAATATTGTTAATACCTAAAAATATATAAAAAAAGATATTTTGATGTCGAACAAAAATAAGCCTTTTATGCGGCCCATAATAAAACCCTGTAGAACTGTCTTTCCTCTTCTGACATTTGAGGAAGCATCTCAACCAAATACTTTTTTTCTGTTCGGGTATATTAACATTCTTCTTAGGTATTTGGGAGACGTTATCCGGAACTGATACCTCCACCTTAAGATTTATTCTTCTTGTATATTTTAGCTTAGCAGTCTTTATTTCTCCGTAATGTGCCCTTTTCACATATTAAATGTTTTGTTTTTGTGTAAGGAATTAAATTATACGAATATCGGGCTGAAAATGATTGATAATCAAAATAATCTCTAGAAGTCATCTGGATTATTCTAAATTTAAGTTTCCAAGATTTTGGCATTGACAGGGGGAGACGAAAAGGGGAGCAAACTTCTAAATTGCGTATATACGTTTCTATGCAACTGTGAGCATTATCTATTTTTCTTGGACGCTGCCATGGCCTGGCTCCCCGAACTTTTGATCTATCACTTTATGTTCTTTGCTTGCCTGAATTAAATATATTTCTGTAGCAAAGGACATTTTCGAATTTTTATTTTGTGGTACACAACTATTTGACCATGAAACAAGTGTATTAAGTTGAGGATTGTCTACAACTATTTCCTTTAGTATTTCTAAGGGCACTAGCAATGTGGACACCGGTTCGTCCACAGGGAAGTTCGTGTCACACCGCGTTGTAATTATTGTAAACAGTATTATTCACATTGAGGTGAGCTGTAAAATTATAACAGGACAGTTTCATTTTATAAAAGTTCTTTGATGCATTGGACTTTGGTAATGAAAATGTATTTTGCAAATCAAAAGTTATAACTCCTACGGTGTTATCGCATTGGAAATGCGGCACCTGTCACTATTTATTTCAGGATTTCCCAAATTCTTACGTGCGATATAATTATTAAAGTTTCGGATTTCTTCAGGTGTCGGATTATTATTCATACGTACTTACAATGATCGTCGATCGAGCTTTCCTATATTATGTCAATCGGATATAGCACAAAATAGTTCTGGGTGATGGGTGTGACATTGAGAGGAAATATAGCACAGTATAATTTTCTTAGAGGTTATGGAACAATATAATTCCATAGATTTCGAGGGACAAGATAATAATATGTTTGAGAAAAAATGTGGATATAGTACATTAATTTACTAAAAACTTTCTTGTAGAGCTTTGTTAATAAGTAATTTTTATGGATATAGTTCAAGCTAATTATCTAGTTTTCAGGGATTACATTATGTTATTTTGACCAAAAATGGATATAGAACAATATAATTCTGGGGTGACGAAATAATGCCTAATACCATTTTCGGGAAAATTTATCCTTTTAAAAAATTATAGTAGGCCAGGCTTTTGTCACATCAATAAAATAGTTAGTAAAATATAACCTCCCTTCAGGGTGCTAATTGTAAAAATTGGCTTACGGAAATTCCACAGCCTTCTCACACAGGTGTTACCCTGAAAAACGAGACACACTATATACACATATTATCTTGTATAATATTTCCAAGTAAATAAAAAATATAATAAGTATATTGAAACTCTGTATCTGGAGAACGATGAAGTTTTAGATACAGGTATATTTGGGTAACTCTCATTTTATTGATTTTGTTTGCGATAAATGACATTTAATTGACGCTATGCCTGACTAAACTCTAATCGATAACGTAAAAAAGAAAATACTAGAAGACAAGTCTTGATAAAAATCAATATGCAGCTGAAATGTAGACGTGTGATAAATGATGGTTGCACAGTTTTCGGTTCAATGAATTTTTCACATTCCGGGTTTAGCAAAGAAATTTAAGGTCAAACACTGTCAAACTGAACGGAATTCATTTAGACGATAATTTGTCAAACTGAAAGAAGTTCTGTTAGCTGATAATGATAACACAGAACTTACATTCACTACAGACATATTCCAATCCATATTTCAATGTACATCAACTGAAACATGAAAGAGAAACATCTAATTTAGTTCTATATTTTCGCTGTAGTAAATAAACTGCTGGCCACTTGAAACTACACATAGAGATTGTTAGGCCAAATTTAAAGTTCAATATTTTCAATAGGAATCAAAATTTTTTAACGCGGATTGCAAATTTTAAGAGCTAGTTTTTTTCGGATTAAGCTGCATGACGTATATTTATCGTAGGACCATAGGTTTATTATATACAGGGTTATCAATGAAGTCATGCAAAAAATCAAAAAGTTTGTATGAGCAAAATTTCCGCAAAAAATTTTTTTGGTCGTTGCAATATGGTTCGTTACTAAAATAACATCAATATCTCTAGACGATTTTGTCAGTTTAAGTAAAGACCTTTTTAAGAGAGAGGTTCTTCTACTCTCTCTCTCGGAGCATTTGTAAATGTTGCTGTTTTAGTTTAGATTTTGTTTCGTGTATTTGTTTTGTTTTATTATTTTGTTCACTCATCTCTTGTTTAGAATATTTAGTGTGAGTGTTCTTTTCTCTGACTACTCCTATACAATTTATGTCAAAAAAGGAAAAATAAATATTATTACTATTATTATTATTATTACGACATCTAGTAATTTTATATTAAAGCCTTGTTTTTTTAGGAAACATGGCGGAGAAAGATTCCACGGTGGTGTACACATACAAAATATAAGAAATACTTAATTAACGCCGCGTTAGGAAATCACTTCTTATATTTTCTATCTGTGCACCACCCGCGAAATCCGTCCCATCTCCGTCACGCTTCCTAGGAAAACAAGGGCTAAATAAAATGTATTTATTGACCGCCTGCTATCTGCTGCCTTGTTTGATTCACTGGAAATATAGAAACTATTGCCACAGCTGCATTTCCGCTTTAAGTTTAATATATAGTGCAAACATTTAGTGTAGTATATTGTTTTATTATTCTCAGTTGCAGTTTCTTAAATAATTTGATGAAAATATAATGAATTATTTATGTTCGTAAGACGTAAGTAACTATATTAAAATTGTTATATATATGGCAATTTGTTATGGACACCAAAAGCTATTGAAAAGTTGAAAAAAAAAACACAGACAGATAAATTTCCACTAGTGCATGCTTTCATTTTCGACAGTATATTTTTCAGGGGATGCTGCGGAGACTGTAAAGAAAAAACTCACTGCAGTTTTAGAAAATAACCTGGGCCTTTTTACTTATAATAGAAGTAAGTTCATGCTGCTAATCCTCAAGTTAATATGAAGGCTCTACAACATTTTCAATATTTCCGATATCCCTTCTGTTGATGTGGAACGGTCATTTACACATTATAAATGGAGCATTTACAGCAGCTACTAATATACTGACAATCTAGTGTGCATAAATAGTGTTAAATCGTGTAATGATGTTACCCAGAAGACCTACGGTTTTTTCCATATCGTTTTGACCATACTGTGATGTGATGACTCCGGACCTGACCAATGACCATGCAATAAATTTAAGAATACAGATAACAGTTTCTAATTTGTTCCTGACAATACACAATTAAAGTCAAACTAATATTTGAATAATTTTTATAGGTAATCTGCCCTTCATTGAAAGTCCACCTCTGTTATCTACGTCATGTCGGCAATCAAATCCGGGGTTTAGTTATAACAATATTTAACATCTATAGTTAAATTTAATAAAAAAATACATATTTTGAATGATTTCAGTACCTAAAAATTTGTTGGTTAGATCGCTTTATGTCGTTATATATTCGTTTTACTTTAGTACGTTTAAATATTTGCTGTCATGAGATAGCATTCCGGTTATTTGCTAAGCCCTATATTATTCAGTTCCTAAATGAACAAAATTATTTGTATTTGTAGAAAAGGTTATATAAAGAATACGGAGTCTTTAAAAATTTTCGATGCAAGATGCAGTTTCTCTGGTTTTATAATAATAAACAGTTGAATATAAAAAGCAAAATAATGTGTTTAAAATAATTTTAAAATATATTAACTTTGTTTTTTTCATCTGAAAATTTATAGAGATATTTTTAGGGCTTTTTATAGCTATTTAATGGGAAAAGCACATATTCGAATTAACTTTATCTAAAAGTAGACACATTTTATTGATTAAAGGGTAGGTGTAAGGAAATTGGACGCACGAAAGCAAAAAGTCAATCAGGAAGGGTCGTTAATGAAGACGGGCTCTTAAGGATACTAATATGGATGCCAGAAAATCTTCATTGTCCAAGGTAAATGAAATTAGTAACCAGCGTTAGTGAAGCACTGGTAGGTAAATCATTTTGAAATTAATAATTATTTATAATTTGTTTTATATGTATATTCTTTTAACTAATTTCAAATCTCAAATCTATATAGTAAATCTAATATTAATTATACCTAGGAATTATCTATAACAGAATATCTGCTACAGAAATGTAATTGAATAAAGTTTTCAATTGTTTCAGATTTCTTGTAACAGTTTTTCTTTGTTCAGCATAAAGAATAGGGCAAAAATTAAAAAAAATAAAAGTTGTCACACCTCGGGATTCTGGTAAAAAAATGGAATGTGAATAGATATGGTTAAAATGAGGTCGGTATTCTATACAAATTCTTCGGCTACTGATTTTCTTTATTAAGTTACTAAAGTTCTTAAGTTAAACATTAACGTTAAATTTTTGTTTGCAGTATTTATGTATTTGAACACAATGCAAATTTAGTCGTGCATGAAAGATGTGCATATCTTACTTCAAAGCCGGTTGCACATTGCTCTGATGCCACGCCACCCAACGTGATGTGACATATGTACTTTGTATGTACATTGCTACCACGCCATGCTATGCCTAGTTACGTTACATTTTATCACTGGCACTGGTTAATGCATAATACAATTTCTGTGTTTCAAAAAGACAGTGGCCAAAAATTTAGGTCACCTTCGTTCCCTGCTACTTATAGTAGCAGTACAGTGCGTACAGTTTATCACCCAATGCAGAGCTGAAAAGAAATTCATGGAACAAGTGGAATGGGTTTGGAAACACACTATCAACGG
Source organism: Monochamus saltuarius (assembly GCA_025584915.1). Classification (NCBI taxonomy): domain Eukaryota; kingdom Metazoa; phylum Arthropoda; class Insecta; order Coleoptera; family Cerambycidae; genus Monochamus; species Monochamus saltuarius. The sequence goes on along the minus strand of CM046721.1, from coordinate 72,885,337 downwards.
CTTACTGCTAGTAAGCACTGAAAAAGAAGCAGCGGCACCAGCATTACTCAGATAATCTCTTAAAATTGTCCAAGTGTGTGCAAGAACAATTGTAGCTGTCGTAAGCTTGGGTTGAGCTGTTCGATCACTTTTACCATTTGCGAAGGTCGAACTTAAAACGTTGATGAACCTATTGACATTGATTTAGAGAATTTTCTGACAGTTGAACTATCGAATGAAGAGAAGCAGAAGAAATTGGAGACACTGAGGAAACTGAAGATAATAGATAAAGTAGAGACTGCGAACCACCAACGCCACATTATCTTGATGAGCACTCCAATTGTAACAAACGGGGGATTTATTGAATAAAGTAGATAGTTCATGTAATATAAATTTGAATAAACAATGATTTAAATATTCCACTTGATTTCGTACAGTTATAATTTAATTATTTAACTCTGATATATCAACTTTATATATTCAAATGGCACAATCTATTCCCTATTTTATCGTGTAACAAGTCATTCGTTCAGTGTTGAGACACGAAGAATAAAGATTTCTCCATCTAACATTAACAAAATTTCATCAATTTTTTCTGTCATTTTATGTGTTTGACATGAAATTCGGGTGCATACTGTTACCACGCGACACCACGTTACGCCATGCGACATGATGAAAATCTAACAAGTCGGATTCGCAACACGTCGGGTGGCGTCGCATGGCGTGGCCCCCGATTTTAATGTTACAAATAATAATGGTATGAGTAGAACGTCAGAGGCGGACTAGACCGAATGGTCAATGAATTAAAATGTTCAATGATAATAAAATCTCAAATGATTTGCAATCCATTTAATTTGCTTTTACTGTGCGAAAACATTTTATGATTTTTGAAGTGATAAATTGTTTTAAATGGTTAAAATCATTTGCAAGTTACTACATGGTCTTGGGATTAAATCAAACAATATTTATTTTAATATGTTTTGTAATTACCATTAAATAAGAAAATAAAAGCTAAAAAATATTAGTATCTTTGTCACACCACCAAATATTAAAAAATTGATAAAATTCTTTACGACAATCATAAAATTAAAAATAATTTATTTAATGAATAAATGTTACAACTAGATGTAAAAATTAAAAATATTAATAAAATTAAAATTCTTCAGTAATCATAACTAATTAATAAATATATAAATTTTTCCTCTCATCATTTTAAAGATCAGTTTCACAAGTACCTATTAGATATAACGTTCGTCTAGCTTTGCTGTTTCTCCATTTCCTGATGTAAAGTAATTAATTTGACTATTGCCCCAGCAGTTCCTTTGTAGTTGATTTGATATTCTGTAGAGAAAATTATATCAAAATTATAGTAATTAAGGAATTATTTTAAATTTCGATTTAAAGAACATACTTATGATAATTTATTAAATACTATAATAATAACTTAATAACTTTGTAGCGGAAAAAATTTTGATTCTGTAAAATCCAATTGATACTATTTCATTATGAGATCAATAAAGATCTCAATTATAATCTTTTCATGGCGAATATGTATAAGTCAAAAGAATTTTTTTGATCACGGAATTGCAATTTTTCAGTTTCATTCTTCAAATATTAAGTGAATTATGTCATATGTTAAATTTAGTTTTTTTTTTCATGTTGAGGGTATTAAGTCAGGTTATTTTTATAATAGACATATACTACACGTTACCCAAAATTTCTGGCCAACTCGGTTACTAGATCTGACACAAATGGATTACTTTTTGTATTTTTAAAAGAAATGATATACAATTCAATAGAATATATAGCGAACTTAATTAGTAAAATGCCAATTGTGCCGCTTTTAACCGACATCACTTAGAAAAAAGATGTGAATTGTTAAAAATAAAGATGTTTTCGAACATAATTTGTAATAAGTAATTGGCCTGTTTAAAATCCCACAAAATTAAAAAATAATAATGTGTCTTAACAATGTATAGCATAAACAGTTCATTTTCAATAATCGCAGAATGCACATTTTAAATGATATATCTAACAATTAATTTTTGAAAAAGTTAAACATGGCTTATAATTTTAGAATGATTATTCTTATAAAAGATAAATACACAAACAGAGTTAATTCCAGTTAAAGTTGAAACGTCTGATAACCTTTATGTCAAGTTAAAACATGTTGCGGAATATCGATTGGAATTTATAATGTTCTGACGTCACAAACCTCTCTATTAATTTTCTACGTAAAATTATCCTGATAGATTCATATATTAGCAGTAGGACTCTATTAATAAAACAATTTGCTTCAATTTTACTTAGGTTTCGGATTTTTATTTTTATATAATTTACTTCCGACATTGATAACTGCCAAAAAAATTACAGTTCATCTAAATCGAATCTTGCCGAGTCAAATTTTTTTGAAAGTTTGTGGTTAGAGTCTGATAAATCCGGCTTAAAGTACTTCTGATAACTCATTTTAAAACTTTTCTAACAATTTAAGTTTTATTGTTTGAAATTGTTACTCAATTAATTTTTGAAAACATTACTGACAGATTTTGAGTATCTTTAACTTGATGCCGCAAAATCTCAAAAACCGCTCTCGTGATTTAAAAATATATTAACTGAACAGAAAAACTATTTTCCACTTGTCTGATATGCTCTCACAGATGCGTATTATACAAAATCAAAAAACTTATATCCCTTTTCATCTATGACTGTTTTCAAACAATGACACATTAAAACACTTACTTTTGATCTTTGTTGTCCTATAGAACAAGTTGAATCTGGCGTTTACCTTCATCAAATATTTAATATAGCTCGATAGCTTAAGGAAGGTCAGTTTATGCAGTAGTAAGTCATCCCTTATGCCAAATTTTCTTAATTGCTCTCTCGCCTCCAATAGCCACTTCACGGCAAGATTTACTTGACACATTTCAATCCTGTCAACTTCTTTTTTACTCTTTCTGAATTTGTTATTCACCGATTCCATGCATTCTGTTACTCTTTCAATAAACGAGGCACCTTCTGATTTTATCCCAACGATATTATCTAGTTGTAATTCATTTTCTTCTTTCAAATTAACAGGAGGAAACTGTGTGGTTTTATATAAATTGCAAATACAACGTGAATTCATCATTTAAACTTCACTTGAAGCAAAATAGTACTATATAGAACTGTATTTAAGGATATTTATATATCTGTACCTCCCCTCTTGCTCAAGAGAGGGTGAATATTATTAATCTACGGATTAACAGGTAGAAACTTAAAACTAATTAGTATAATAAAGGTTGTGATAAACAAATTAGTTTATTTTATAGGCATCAAGACATGATTTATATGACAATCCCAATAAAATCATTAAGTAATTAATACATGAGGTGTTGAAAAATATATAGTAGGCCATTAACTTAAGACTCTTTGAAAATAATAATTGTTATCAAGAACATTCCATTTGTTCGTATGACGTTAATCGTCTGAATTTTTGTCGCGAATATATCTATCGCTCATTACGGGGGTAAGCCAAAAAGTTTTGAGGTAGTTGAACAAGTTTTAATTAAAGACTATAGTAATCCAAGACTAGTAATCAAAGACATCCGAGTTTGAGACACGGGGATATAACTGAAGGTTCAGTTATTTTCGTTGTTAATACACATGGAAAAGAATGTAGGCGACATTCTGATCAAATACACCCTTTGAGGAAGTCAGCAAAATTTATTCATAGCAAAACTACCTGAAACGCAGAAAATAAAGACATTATTATACCGGACAATGAGGTAATGCATTTAGTAGACTCTAACCAAATACCAGGGGCTACAGAAAATACTGATAAGATTTCGAGTTCAAGGTATAATTTGAGAAGTAGACCTTAATGAATTTAGGTTATTTTTTTTGTGATTAAATTATGTTTTCAATTTGGGTGAAGAAAAATGTTGTATATTTAATAAGGTGTATGTATATAATTTAATGTGCCACTAGTTCAGCATTATGTATGTGAAACTAATTTTCTATGTGCCGCTTGTTAGTGTAGAGAATCCATTTTACTTCGTACCGATATTTTTCATAGAATAAACATATACCATACCATAAAATACCAGCATTGAGTTTCATTACAAATTATTAAATTATTACCCAAGATTTTTAAATTTAAAATTACAAAGGAACAATTTGTAACGTTCTAACTTTTTATACAGAGTGTATGGGAACATAGAACTCCAGATATGCCATTTTTACACAAATAAATGTTTTTTTTATCATTTCGTTTATTAAGGAAAAAACAGAATTTAAGAAACAGATTAGTTATTAACAAATATACACTGGTTGATGTACATATCCTACACATATTATCTATCGCAACATTCCGAAACTTTCTGCAAAATGATTTTTCACTTTACTCAACAATTTGCCATTTACTTTTTGTTAAAATATGTGGATGGAACTTGGTGGTGCTCCACCTTATCTTCGATTAAATGTTGGACAATATTTAAGTTTAATTTTTCCAAATCGAAAAATTGGATATAGAAGAGACGCAACTATTCAGTGGCCATTACACTCCCCCGTCTTAAGTCCAGTGTTAGTGAATTTATGAAAGACGACGTTTATTCTGAACCAGTTGAGAATATCGATCAAGTGAAAACACGTATTACAAATGTGGCTGAACCTACATGTTTTTCATAATATCTGATATACTTTAGTTAAAAGAGCTCGTTTATGCATTTTTGCATCTGGCTAACTCTAAGTTCAGGCACCCTCTGTATAAAATAAGTTAGAATATTTTAGAGCATATTAGGAGATTACAAATTGTTCCTTTGTAATTTAAAAATGTTATTAAGTGCAACTCATTTTACTGGAATGGCCACCACAGTGTCTGGATGTGACACTTATGAGCTTTTACTATTGAGGCAGAATTACAAATAGTGTGTGAAAATAGGTCTCAAAATAGAGAAAACCTACGAAACAGAATAAGACAAGCATGTGTTGAGGTCTCACGTGGCGAACTCCGCATCTAAGAAGACGGAGGGAAAAATGTATAACTCTAGGTAGTATTGTTGAAGCTACAGAAATTTAATTGAATTATTGCTCTCAATTGTGTCTCATTTTGTAAAAAAAATAAATTTTATAATTTATTAAATTAATTTATTAGTTACTGTAAAACTTTTAATCCATTTGTTGTGAAAGATCAACAATATGCAATTATCAAGGGGCAATAATTTTATTGCAGAATATAACTTGAAATAATTTGAAAACATAATATCTTTACCTGGAACAACATCAGAGAATTAATGAAAAACAAAATCAAGAGCGGTCCTAGATTAGAACCTTGGAGCACTGATAAGTGGTTTTATTGATTGGGCGATCTGAAGGTATTAGTTGTTATTGAATTATTTATTTTCGAAAACGGTTAACGATAAGTACAGGGTATGTTACATAAAACATACTTAGAACTTCATAGCAAATTGAAGAAAATACAAAAAAGTTGCCAATGATTTTGGTGTGTTTTGGTTTAATTTTTATATACTTTTTAACAGCAAATAATATATTGTTAAACTATTGATTTTTTAACACAGTTTTTGTACCAACATATGTTTTAACAAAAGTTTCTAATTAATTAGGACATCATTTACGATTCTTTCATATTCATATTAACAAAATTATATTTAACGTAACTGCTGTTTCGTATTTTAATATTTCTCTACTGTCAGTTTTATTTCTCCCTGCATGCTATATTGCTTATACATTAGTATTCATAAAAAAGATATATTTTTAAGTATTACCAGTTTTTGTTTAAATAAAAGTAATAGTAATATTTTATAACTTTTCTTGTCATTCTCGGTGTTATTTTTCCAAATTTCAAATAGAACTTTGCTTGTAACTTTGTACTCTTCTAACATTCCCCTGCGCTTACATAAAGTATTTTGCGGTAATAACTTTTCTGTTTTAAGTTAAACAACATAATATTTAGAGCACAACAAAAGCTGCAGGCATTTTGTTAATGGACTTTGTAATTATAAATGTCAAGAGTAGGAAAGTTGTAAAGGAGATATAACCTTATGAAGCAGAAATTTATAAGTTTTTTTATACACAAAAGTATAGAAAGTTACCAAGAACAGATGTAATCTGTTATATAGAATATAGTCTAAGAGCCAGTGGCCGGCAACCTATAAGTAAATGATTATACCTGAAATTTTGCACAGTGAGTCTCTTATACCTATCACTCATGATGTGGGGACTCGCTAAGCCCGGCGAGGTCGACTCAAGAGTTATTTAGGTGCGAGAAGTATGAAAATGTAACCAACTTCGTTATTAAATTAACAAAGCTGCCGTTTGAAAATTTTAAAATATATAATTATTATTATATAAAAATAACAAAGGCAGACGATTACCGTGCTTCAAAAGTCATGGCAGACACTTGTGAAATTGGCAAAAATTATAAACTTGAAAAGTATTTGATTATATCTGATTTTTGACGTTAAAAAACTGTCAGAAATGTCAAGCATTGTAATCGACATCACCAAATCTCAGAACCTGTGCCAGAAATAGAGGTTATTTGTTACTTACACTGAGAAAATTAATATCTGATATTAAACTAACCTGTAAGTTCAGGCATGATTCATTTAAATTTAAATTATCTAATTAGATATGATCTGTGTAGAATAATACCTAACGTATTATAATGTTATATTTAAATTATTATAAGTTTGAAGGTAATCAGTTTAAATTAAACAAACAAAAGTAAATCTTACACATTTTCAGATCATTTAATATTTAGCTTTATAAATGGTAAATATTAAATAATATGTTATTATTACAAACGCGCTGAATTAAATAATAACATTTTAATTTTAATATTAATATACATCATCAGTTTCCAGTAAATTTATTTAATAAAATAATAGGAAACAAACTAATTTAACTATAATATTACTTAGTTTAATCTCAACAAAATTTATTTAATATTATCCGTTCCATCAAATCTGCTGTTTTCCCGCGCAAAGCTAAAAAAGTTACCAGCAGAGAGTGTGGGAGGGGGGCTAGATCTTCTTTGTTTCTAGTATGATCTAGTTTAGTCAACCACCAACAATAGAGCATTGACTGCGTGAGCGTGCAAGCTCAAAGCTCAACTCATACTCAAACGCATAACCATAATTACAAGTTAGGTATAGTCGCAGGTTTATTGTCATTGTTAAAATAAGGTAAGTCTACTATTTATTATTTTTATTAGGTATATTTAGCAGTAGCAAGTGCCATCGGCTTACTGCTTATTTTGTTTGACAGCAGGTACCAGGTAGGTGAAGGTAAAGATGATGGAGAACGAGGCAGAAAAAATGTCCAATTTATTAGAACTGTGGGGCTTTCGTCAATAATCAGTGTATTTATAGGTTAGTAATACACGTTATTATACCATCTGAATTTTATACCTTTAAATAGATAAGTTTTTTTTGGTAATTTATTTACTAAACACAAGCGTAAAACCAAAGTTTGGTAGAACTCAATTCTTATACAAAATGTTTCTGCTCTTCTATTTTCGAGGGTGCAGAACACGAACCTGAAGTTAGTTTTGTGCAGTCTTGTCTAGTTTTCAAAAAATACGAGACCTAGTTATGCCGACTTATACAGTATATTTCCAGCATTTATACACAAATTAAGTACTGGAGAAAAAATAATATCTGCTAGGAATCATGATGATTAGTTTACTATTCTTAGGTTTGTTTATTTTTCTATTTTCTGAGAAGTAATAAAAATATTATATTTTAAACATATTGTTTTCTTTTTACCTTTACGTTCATATTTTTATACATGCATACAATGTGTAAGATGCAATGTGTTGCCTATATATGACAAAACAAAATATATTTTTGTTTAAAATTGTTTTATTAGAAAAACATTTAAAAAGATAAAGTCATTGTTCCATATAATGTGACCCATTTCAAATAGAAACACTCTTGTAAAAAAGGTCTTTATTGAATGATTTAATTGTTTTTATTTTAAAATAGAGCTCTCTTTAACTTTTTTGTGTAAAATCTATTTTCATAGGTTGATTCCTGTTTAGGAAAAATCGAAATAATAAAACTGAATAATAATTTTATAATTAAGCAAATAAGCTCTATCTTAAAAGGTCGAATTAATTTGGTCAATAAATACCTTTTTATAAGGATGTTTCCATTTGAAATGAGTCACATTATATAATGAACACCCTGTATATATATCGTACGTATCGCATATATTTAATAAATTAATAGAACATAAATTAAGTATGAACAATTATAATTTGGAAGTAAATACATAATATACATTTACTTCCAAAATTAATATTATTAATTATTTATCAAATTACATAGATCAGTTATAAACCTACTCGGTGTAAATAGTAAGATATGTATATTATAGACAAATTATCAATAACTGAATATAATCTACACAAATTCCATATAAGACTTTATTTAGTACTATTAAAAGAATGTAATTTAACTATTAAATTACTATGTTAAATACAATAGCAAGCGTTCTTAAAATAAATAAAGATATATTTGCAAGAAATTATTGCAGTGGTATATCTAACATATTTAATTATTATCTAATATACATAATATAATATTAAAATATATGATATTTATATAAAAACTAGACTTTTCAATACTTTAAACTTATCAAAAGTTATCACTAAAACTAGGTATGCTACTCCGTATTCAAACCTAAGATTAGTTCAGAACAAACGGAAATGATTTAATGCAAACTAATGTTTCTCTCAGTGTACATTATTTTAATATAAAAAAGTGCTAAATATAATAAATAATAAAAATAAATGTCTAATTTGTGAGAATTGAAATTTTAAATTTTTCAAACGGCAGCTTTGTTAATTTAATAACGAAGTTGGTTAAATTTTCATACCTCTCGCACCTGAGTAACAGTTGGGTCGGCCTCGCCGGGCTTAGCGAGTCATCACCTCATGATTGATAGGTACACTGAGAGAAACATTAGTTTGCATTAAATCATTTCCGTTTGTTCTGAACTAATCTTAGGTTTGAATACGGAGTAGCATACCTAGTTTTAGTGATAACTTTTGATAAGTTTAAAGTATTGAAAAGTCTAGTTTTTATATAAATATCATATATTTTAATATTATAATAATATGTATATTTGATAATAATCACATATGTTAGATATACCACTGCAATAATTTCTTGCAAATATGTCTTTATTTATTTTAAGAAATGCTTGCTATTGTATTTAAGAGAGTAATTTAATAGTTAAGTTACATTCTTTTAATAGTACTAAATAAAGTTTTATATGGAACTTGTGAAGATTATATTCAGTTATTGGTAATTTGTCTACAATATGCGTATCTTACTATTTACACCAGTAGGTTTATAACTGATCTATGTAATTTGATAAATAATTAATATGTATTTACTTCCAAATTATAACTGTTCATACTTAATTTATGTTCTATTAATATAAAATACTGTAAGTTTATATTTAACTTAAATATACGCCATACGTACGATATATATACAGGGTGTTCAGTATATAATGTGACTCATTTCAAATAGAAACACCCTTATAAAAGGTATTTTTGACCAAATTATTTCGACCTTTTTTAAGATAGAGCTTAAAATATTATTTGCTTAATTATAAAATTATTATTCAGTTTTATTATTTCGATTTTTCTTAAACAGGAATCAATCTATGAAAATAAATTTTACACAAAAATCAAAGACATAATTGAAAATAAATTCAAATGTTATGTAATGTAATAATTTTATAGCTCTATTTTAAAATAAAAACAATTAAATCATTCAATAAAACCTTTTTACAAATGTTTCTATTTGAAATGGGTCACATTATATGGAACAATGCCTTTATCTTTTAAATGTTTTTCTAATAAAAACAATTTTAAACAAAAAAATATTTTTGTCATATTTCAACAACACATTGCATATTACACATTGTATGCATGTATAAAAATATGAAGGTAAAGGTAAAAGGAAACAATATGTTTAAAATATAATATTTTTATTACTTAGTTCTCAGAAAATAGAAAATAAACAAACCTAAGTATAGTAAACTAATCATCTTGATTCCTAGCAGATATTATTTTTCTCCAGTACTTAATTTGTGTATAAATGCTGGAAATATACTGTATAAGTCGAGAACATTTACAGACATATAAAGCAAGTTTTTGTTTCAATGTTTGTATCAACTAAATATCCATATACATGTTTGTTTATGCCAATTAACTTTAGACCACTACATATAAAAAAATATTTTCATCAGGGTTAAAATAATATATATTATTAATCCAAAAATGGGTTCTCCATAATTGTCCCTGTCAATTTGTATTGCCACATTTTCTGATATCTAATTCCATTTCTATTTAGCCAAGATAAAGAAATACTATTATTGTCAAATTTGTTTAAAATGGTGGTTAGTGTTACACAGCAATCAGAAATAATATTATTAACAGAAATTGCTTCAGAACTAATGTCAATAGTATCCTGAAAACCTTTTCGAGATAAAAACCGATACAAAGTTTTGAACTGATGACGAAGAGACAGAGTATATATGATATTCCTTCTTGATGTTACCACATGTGCATTTGTCTTGGCTATTTTGTGGAATGCTTCGAACCTTATACACGAAAGATAGCATAATGGTCCTACATTTTCAATACAACTAGGATAATGCAATATGAAATGGTGCTTTGGTTTTAATTTTCATTAAATAACATTATGTATCTTTCATGATGCTCTTTAATCAGATGTTTTAAATATATTAATTCGTTTCTATTTGTGTGGCGATTAGTAACAATATCAATAATCTCTAATAATAATAAATACAATAGCCAACATTCGTTATCCTCCTCGATTAAATCACCTATTAATATTCCTAAATATGTAACTAAACTTGACATTTCAGCACAGGAAATTATTATATGACCTTTTGAATATGGTTCTCTGTTATAATAGGTATACGATTTCCAACTTCAATGTTATTGCAATAATCGAAATATTTAATTCTTTGGTTTAATGTTGCTAAGCTGAAATAACATTTTGTTTTTATACAATACTGCAATATCTGTCCCACCTCATATCGACATATGCCTTCAAATAAATCATGCATTATATCAAATGCAACATTTTCAACATTATTAAAAGATGTTAAAATATTCCAAACACAAACATCCTTCACTCCATATGCAGTATTATTTAAATCATTTATATAATTAACGGAAGTTCGTATTAAAGACTGATCTTCGATACACATAGTAGTGAAGTAGTCTGTGAAATTTCTTTCGTACACCTGCACCTTCGACAAAAATATTTTGAAGAAAAACTCTCAGTCATACCTATTACTGAATTTACGCCCAAATTATCACCAAGGAGAAACATTAAAACAAAATGAACATTTAATAGACTTCCGTCAACTTCTATGATAATACCATGTTCCTCCAAAAATTTAAGTTCAGAAATGAATGGTTTAAATATTTTTATTACCATGAAATACTTTATCTGATGAGTAAAATAGACCCCACAAAAAAATTTTCCAGCAATGAAGAATATTTGGGAGGAACCGCACCTACAGTGAAATATATTGCCCCTAATTTATGTATTCCGGCTTGAGTGCCCAATGGATTACCAGTTTCATACTCGTCATAATATACAATTAAAGGCAATATTATCTTTTCTCCAAATTTTAATTTTATAGTATTCCATAAATTTGTATTAAATATTGAAGTTATATTTTTGTATTTAATGTCTCCTCTGTTATATAATGCATAAGAGTCTGAAAAACATTTGGCAACTGTAAGAAGTGAATTAAAGTCTCTCTCATCGATATAATCTGACCTTCGCATTTTCTAAAATTTAAAGATACTTCATTGTCTCTCCTTTTATCATCCAATATCTCACCTATGTAATAAGATTGTGGTTTGATAAAGTACCGAGAATGTTCAAAATAACGAAATCTTTTATATTCAGTCATAAAGTTGTTGAAAGGATTATACATGAGGATTGGTAAATCCGACTCAATGTCTTTGTTAACAATTTTGTTCGTAGCTAATATGTCACTTTTAATTTGCTTAATAAAATCAGAAAATAATTCACAAGTTGATTTTACAACATCTTGAACAACTTTTCTTGTAATCGTTGGATTATCATATAACTTGGCAATAAACAACTGAATATTATCCTCCAGGTTAACACTAGGTGCTTTAGTAGTAAATTCATTTATTACAGATTCAGAAGAATTTTCAGGTAATTCATAATGGTCAGAAGACAACTTTGGTGAAAAAAATTCTATTTGCGTAGCGTCATCTAAAATATGTTTATGATATTTTGACATATGTTTCTCTAACGAATACATACTAGAATATTTATTATTACAACCAACACTACCACAACAAAATTCAGTTTCATATTTGTGAAAAATTTTTGTATGGTTTAGAAACCGTTCGGAATTAGACATGTATTTTCTGCAGATGTTACATTTAAAATGAGTCATTGTTCTTATTTGAAAAACCCTAATGAAAATATTTTTACATTGTACTCTTAAACAATATTATACATAAACATATCAATACAACTAACTATTGATGCTCTATCTTATTAATAATGTCTCTAATAAATGGAGATTTTATATCAAATTTGGTGTCAAATTTATAAATTAATTTTGTACAAAATACCACATGTGTTCAGCCTCCACTGGGTATTTAAGGTTAAATACATGATATGATTTAAAACAAATGTCTATGGCCTTTAAAATAGACTGAACTTTATAGATGGTTTCATGCACAATAACATAAACATTTTTACAGCACTTTCCCCAATTTCTGCAATAACAAAAGGTTGGACAGGTAAACCAAGCTTAGAAAATTTTGTTTTTCTGTTGAATGCGTTCCTCTATTTGAGCTGGCAACTATAACACAATTATATGTATTTGGTAGATGAGGGATAAAAATTAGATTCATTATAAGTTTACAATTAAACGAAATTGATACTAGCCTATCTTCTACAATCTATTGCAGTTTATAGTTTGATAATTCATCAACCAAATTCACTATTACTTAAATTATCTAAGTATGAACTGATCAACTGTACCTAATTATTATGTATTTTTATCATAGTGTCAGAAATTAGTAGGTCACCACATATTCCTTGCGTCAAAATAATAGGACTTTTATTATCCCACTTTTCATTTTGGTGCTCCATTTTTAAAATACAGGGTGTCAAAATAAAAAATTAAAAATTATTTTTATTGATAGCTTCAGTGGTTGATTCATATTTTTATGTTAAGTCAGCACACTTTCTGTGTAATATTGGTCTAAAATATCAATACCAATACCAATTTTTTTAGTATGCCTATGGTTTTAGCATATTTTTAGATAGAGCATGTTTTGTTCAATTTTATTTACTCTTATAAGATTTTGATTTGAGACTCGGTTCACAAGATCTTGCAACCTTTTTGCAAATGCTAGGTGTGGCACAAAATTAATATCGCTAAATATTAAACGGTCACTTCCATGTTATTCAGTAAATTAAAATAAATAAACGGCACAAGTAACAGCAAACACCTTTACCTGGGGCTCTTTTAGAGATTAAATGAATATTCTGGAAAATATGTGGTTTCAGCCTAAAGTGCTCACCATATTCTACAATTCATTCCCTTAGCTTGTTTACCTAGCATTGAAACCAAATAATATTAATAATAAATATTATACCAGGTGGAAAGCACTTTAGGCTGAAACCACATATATTTAACAGAATATTCGTTAATTTCCAATTGAAATAGCTCCAGGTGAAGGTGGACCCATATTGAACATTTAGTTTAACCGAGTTAAATTTTTGTTTTGTACTGTTTGCTGTTAGTCCATTTAATACATAGTGATATTTACTTTGCACCTAGCACATACAAAAATTACAATATCTCGTAAACCGAGCCTCAAATAAAAACATTATAAAATGTAAAAATAGAACAAAGACGCATTATCTAAAAATAAATATTTAGAAACCAGACATACAAAAAAATTTGGAGATCCATGGATACTACAGCCCATTTCTCCGTGTATGTTTTGATATTTTAGACCAAAATTACACAGACAGTGTGCCAACTTAAATCACCGGAGCTATCAAGAAAAATCAGTTTTAAAATTTTATTTTAGACACCCTGTATTTTCAAAATAAAGCTCGAAAATTAAAAGTGGCATAAGAAAAGTCCAATTATGTTGGTCCAATGTGTGGTTGGCTTGACCTACTAATTTGCAATACCCTGTATATCAACTTTATTCTCCCATAAATCCATATACAATTAAATAAAGAATACATTTTTTTACCTCAACTCGAATAATCATTCCCTCACGACTCTCTGTAACTGTTGGTTTCCATTGAGTTTTTCCTTTAGTATACCTCGCTTTGGAAGGGATAAGTGCTGGCAAAGAGTTAATTGAATAAAGTGCTTGTATTCTGAAATAAAATAAATCATGCACGTCAGATACCTCCAAGAAGACAATAGGGAAGTATAAGCAAATTCCGAAATAATTAAAATTGAATGAATAAGTAATTGTAGCCTTTTACAATTTATTGATGTTGTTATATGTACAGTAAGTGTGGTTTTAAAGAAAAATACGTTTTTAAATTTACAAAAACCACTTGAGAAAAAAATTGTTTGTACAATGGGATTGGATAATTAATTGTAATTTCCATATACAAGGGTATTCAGAAAATTAAGAAATCTGAAAATAATGTTAAAGTAAACTATTCATATCTAATAATATCTATAAACATATATTTTGTTACTGAGGTATTCACAAACTGAATTTCTGATAAAACTTTTAATTCTAATTAATTTTATTCAATGTATTTTTCATGGCTTTAAAACTTAAAGTAGTTTACTTTTGAACCATTATCAGAAATTTTGCATTTCCTGAACATTGAAGGGTGCAAAATTTTATTTTTACTTTTCTTACATAAAATAATAAATAAAAATGCTATCTCTCTTGTCCCCTCTAACTGTAGACATATTTTTATGTGACAAAATAGTATACTATCTAAACAGTCTGGAAAGGATCATTTATCTTTTTAAACAATTTTGGTAAAAATATGTAGATACCTACTAGCTGGCAAAAGAGTAGATATTTAAAATTTTTCGACATTTACCTACAATACTAGGTGCATTGTTTTAAAAATTTAAATTCAGTAATTTAAATCATATTAATTTGCAAAATAAATACCTATGTCCAGTTTATTTGTTTTCAATATATCCAATAAAAGTTTGTCACATTCATTTAAATTAGTTTTCTTATTTGCAGTAGCTTTTCAAAGCATAAATCCCAATGTCTGAAGAGGCTAGAACTTGTTACATTTTCAAAATTTGTCTCGAAGTCTTTGTCAATCTGTAAAAAAAAGTATATACTTACATGTAACAATCACATATTTGCAACTGCCAAATAAAAATGTTCATGTTACCTGTACAAAAGACTATATTTTCCAATAGATTTCTATCTAAGGATGCAAGGAAGACTATAATCAATGACCAAAGTATGGCCAAGGGTATTGCAATTTCAACCTAATGTACTGTGTACATAGAGGTTACAACTTTAATTTTTTTCGAAAACTACATGTGAGCGCCAAAATCTGGCTTCAAATTCTTGATCAGCACCCTCAAAAATAGGGGGATAGGAGAGTTTTACGCTGTTGTAAATAATTACCATGTTTTCCCAGTATTACTAACTAGGACTTATATTTTTCGAAATCTATAGAAGACCGCACAAAACTAACCTCAGGTTCGTGTTCTGCACCCTCGAAAATAGAGGAGCAGAAACATTTTGTATAAGAATTGAGTTCTACCAAACTTTGGTTTTACGCTTGTGTCTTTCGTAAATAAATTACCAAAAATCTCATTTATTTTATAGGTATAAAATTCAGATTGTATATTAACGTGTATTACTAACCTATAAATACACTGATTATTGACGAGAGCCCCACAGTTCTAATAAATTTCGCAGTTTTTCTGCCTCGTTCTCCATCATCTTTACTTCACCTACCTGCTACCTGGTACCTGCTGTCAAACAAAATAAGCAGTAAGCACTTGCTACTGCTAAATATACCTAATAAAAATAATAAATAGTAGACTTACCTTATTTTAACAATAACAATAACAATAAACCTGCGACTATACCTAACTTGTAGTTATGAATATGAGTATGAGCTGAGAGCTGAGTGCTTTGAGCTTGTACGCGCCCGCAGTCAATGCTCTATTGTATGTGGTTGACTAAACTAGATCATACTAGAAACAAACAAGATCTAGCCCCCCTTCCACACTCTCTGCTGGTAACTTTTTTAGCTTTGCGCGGGAAAACAGCAGATTTGATGGAACGGATAATATTAAATAAATTTTGTTGAGATTAAACTAAATAATATTATAGTTAAATTAGTTCGTTTTTATTATTTTATTAAATAAATTTACTGAAACTGATGATGTATATTAATATTAAAATTAAAATGTTATTATTTAATTCAGCGCGTTTGTAATAATAACATATTATTTAATATTTACCATTTATAAAGCCAAATATTAAATGATCTGAAAATGTGTAAGATTTACTTTTTGTTTGTTTAATTTAAACTGATTACCTTTAAACTTATAATAATTTAAATATAAAATTATAATACGTTAGGTATTATTCTACACAGATCATATCTAATTAGATAATTTAAATTGAAATGAATCATGCCTGAACTTACAGGTTAGTTTAATATCAGATATTAATTTTCTCAGTGTATAGGAGACTCACTATGCAAAATTTCAAGTATAATCATTTACTTATAGGTTGCTGGCCACTGGCTCTTAGACTAATATAAATTACTACTGTTAATAAAATTTGCTAGAGATTGAAAATCAGTATCGAAGAATAGTAGAATATTTTTAAATCAGCCAAAATTGAAAAAAATAAAAGGAAACTGTAAATTGTCATCCTATTGCGGTTATCTGTAATAATTTTGTAGCAGTTTTTGAATCAATTTTTTGTTATTATCTAAGCATCTGACCACCTGACATCTGAGCAACATATATTTGTGAAGGACTAATCTGTAAGCATAAATTCTTGTAAGTTTAAACAACTTGTAGTAGATACCTTCAATGAAAGGTAGATCTACAATGATATTTCTAAGAAATTTGAACACATTAATCAAAACATTTTAAATAGCAAACAAAGGTAAGTATTTTTAAGTACCGCATGCAGATGATTAAATAAACTTCAATGCCATATGAAACAAAAACGATTAGGTACATTATGCATTGTTTACACGACCTTAGTGTTAATACTTAGTACTAATCAGTTACACTAAGCACTTTTACAGTGAGAGTAGACTAGACGGAAGTGTGAACCCTGTTCCGTTGCTTTTCACTAATCACTTACTAATCCTTTGTCAGGCTGACCGTTCATATAATGTAAGCAAAGTTTAATTATAAATAATTAACCACTTCTTTTATGTGATCAGAGCCGATGCAGCTTTATGCCTAAAGTCGTAAATCAACTTGATAAGTACGTTACGAGGGTTATCAACAAGTTTTATATCACATTAGCTACCACAGAGTATATACGAGGGTTATATTATATGTTTCTGTGCTGAAATATGTAAGTTACGTATATTAATTT
This sequence comes from Monochamus saltuarius, assembly GCA_025584915.1. NCBI lineage: Eukaryota > Metazoa > Arthropoda > Insecta > Coleoptera > Cerambycidae > Monochamus > Monochamus saltuarius. Next base: position 72,867,717 of record CM046721.1, on the reverse strand, counting down.
ATAGAGGTTTGTATACTTTAAATATTATTATCGTTAGGTATATATTATTATATAAATTTACAAATGTATTATAGTTGAAATATAACGTTAGGCGAATGAGGATTGTGTAACAACAGGTAACTTTAAGAAAAACAGAAGCAATTAAATTTTAACATTTTTTTATTTTAAATTCTGTACAATTTTTAATTCAGGAGTTCCTTCTTTACAATTCTTATATATTTTCTCCTATTTGCAAATTTAAGCGTAAAATAAATCCTAATTATTGTATGTAGAAATAGTATATATTTATTTAGTTCAGAAAAGAATGTAACATCATCACTATCACTATCATCTACCTCTGCACGATTATTATTATTATTACCATTGTTGTTATAGTTGTTCCAAAAACTATTATTTGAATTTTCGGTTATTACATTTTCATCGTCATTTCTCGGCCAAGTGTTAATAAAATGCCGATTTCTGGATAAAACATTACCAGAGTTTAATTTTACTTGATATGTTCTAGGCCTAAATTTTGATTTTGATTCAATTACTCCTTCTCTCCATTTTTATTTCTGACAAATTAGTTTTTACAACTTTTTCATTATTTTCATATTCATAATTATTTTTTCTAGCTTCTCTATTATAATAATTTTGTTGGTACTTTTGCTTATCTTTAAAACTATTCTTTATTATTTGATAATTATTATTTTTAGGCTTTAAAAGAGAATTTTCTATAGGCAAAGTATCTCGTAAATATCGAGACATCAAAAGTTTTGCAGGAGATCTATTTCATCGATATGTGTATTTCGATAATGCTATAATGTTACAAGTCTTTCTTATCATTTTCTGCTTTAATCAACATTTTTTTTAATTTGTACATTTCTTTCAACTAAGCCATTACTCTGTGCATATAAAGGGCTGGACATTATGTGCGCAAATTGACATTCTTTGGCAAATTTTTTAAAACACTATTGAATTGAGTCCCTCCGTCACTAATGAAAATTTCCGGAATCCCATATCTTGCAAAAATTTCCTTCAAATGTGTTATAACTTGTAAAGAGAAAGAACCGTCCGTTAATTTGGCTGTTTGTTATTTTGGTATACTTTGCAAACCGAGCAATTAGAGATAAAATCGTCAATAAGTTTTCGACATACCTGGCCAGAAAAAATCATTCTCTTGCGCGATTTTTGCATTTAATTATGTCTAAGTGACTATAATGAATTTTTGTCAACATTTCCTTACGAAGGTTTTTAGGTATAAGCTTTTTATTGTTATATAACATCCCCGCCACCCTCTGTTATTTCATCATTAAATGTATAGTATATTTTAACTAATGCATTACATTTCTTTATGTTTGAAGGCTATCCGTTCTTAATATAGTCAAACAAAATTTGCATTTTCAGGGTGATTTAAAAACGCAAGTTTTAATTCACTATTCTTTTCTTCAATACCATTTAAATTTAGCCTCAATAAATATACTTGCGATTCAATTTCATTCTCAAATTTATGATCATTTTCAGAATCTTTAATAAACGTGCAAGACAATGCATCAGCTATAAAAAGCTCTTCTCCAGGTTTATATGTAAGTGTGATACCATATGACTAACATAGAGTTTAGCAAATAACAGGAATGTTATTTCATGCCACCTACGAATATTCAAAGGTATCGCCGTAAAACGAATTTATAACGCTGAAAACGGTCTAACCAACAAATTTTTAAGTACAGAAATCTTTCAAAATACGTATTTTTTTAAATTTAACTGTAGATGTAAATATTGTTATAACATAAACTTACATAATTCTGCATATAAGATTCTTTACTTTAGTTTATAAGTATGTGAAAATAATTGTCAACATGTGAGGCTAGATAAACAATACATCAATAATTTTATTTTTTATATTACTTTTGCTCTACGTGTTTTATGTTTCGAGATTTCTGAAAAAACACCACATATTTGATCATTTTTCAGCGAGAAATACGGCGACCTTAAGAATTCGTTTTTGGCACAGGTACGTTTCTAATTTTATTTTATAAAGTAAATGCAGCATCAGAACTTTTAAATATGTTAAATTCCGTTTTTTCCTGTTTTTACCATTGCCTATACTTTTAGCTATTGAAATTGAATATTAGTAATTTTTCAACTGAACGTAGTCAGCAAAATTGCGATTTTGTTCTCGTTTATTGTTATATTAGCTTTCAGGATACTAATTAAAGTTAATAAATCACTTCGACTATTGTAATATTTTATTGAACATGTCTGCAACAACATATTTTTCAATCTGAAATGTTTTTGACAACCTTCTCCAATCCCTGTAAATGGGCATGTTATTTATTTACAAATTTTGATTATCCAATATGCTTTAACACGGGAACATATCGCTGCAGCAGAGTTCAGTCTATCGTAAAACTGAAGCGATACCAATTCAGGCAAACAGCCATAAACAAGAAAATCCCAATTTGTAACGTGATTTTCATTACACAATTTTATCTTGTGAGTGATCAGCTTGAAATCAGAGTTGAATGTTCACGACGGTTATCGATTTGATACATTTTATTGACATTATATTTAAAATATACTTCCGCCACCTTTCTCGTCAGTCTAGTAAGTTCAATACATTTGAAAAATTAAAAAGCTAAACAAGGTGTAGCGAACTGAATAGAGAAACTTTTCTTAGCGATAGAGTTTATTAAAAAGATATTCTCAATATTGGTCAGGATTCTATTTTACGAGTGGAGGTTGGAGATTTTAAAAATATAATATCAGGTGGTACAATTATATAATAATCAGTTAGGACCCGACGCTAGCGTATGGCAGCTTTTCGTCGGAGAACAATTGGGTTGTAGATTATTATTTAAGTTTATGTTATCAAGGTATCAACCAGAAAAGATGTACTGAATGCCACGTAACTTAATATTAAATTTGCTTCTGATTCTGCTAAGTTACGGAAATCAAAATCATAAGAAATATACAGGATGATTCAGTAATAATGTCATTCATTTTAAAAGAGGATTAGATAAAATCAGTATAATACGAGCGATTTAAAAAAACTTGAAATGCATATTTACCATTATTTAAATCTCCTATTCAAACTAGCTCTGACCACTGGTAGCAATTCAACTCGGTCTCGGTCTGACGCCACGTTGCCAAATTTAAATATATTCCTATAGTACCTAATTATTATAATGTCTAATTAATGCTATAAATTATTTTTTAAAGTATGCATAAACATAGTGTCAAATAAACCATTCACATTTCATTACATAAATAGTGAAATAAAATCCAATTCTAACGAAGTTAAATCATTAAGAGAGATTTAAACGTTTCTTGTATTTAAATACAGACAGTAATAAAAAACCCTCGTTCGAAACATACCTATTCAGTGATCAACAATACGGCAATCCGAGTCTTGACCTATCGTATTTAGATCAATAACCTTGTTTTTAATATCTACTCACGCACTGCATAGCTGCAGAACCGCTAAATAATAACATAAAAAAACAATAATTAATTAAACTTGCATTTTTATAAACACCCGGTGTAATAAATAGGAACTCATGAGAATTTTATAATAAATGCCTACCGCAGCAATGAAATAGGTGTAATCGACACAATCGGTACAGCTAAAAAGCTGGCAGTTCAAATTCCCATTTAATACGTTACCGGTGGAATAAGTCGAACATCGTCCAGGTTCGTTTTCCTATGCAGGAGAGCCCGCCGTCGACTGCCTCTGGAACCGATGCACGCGGCCCGACTTCTCTCTCTTCTTCATCCATCACTCATTATATTCGTGTCGTAGAGGTTGGTGAATTTTGTGTGTTTGTGTCGCCACTGTAGTTTATAATTATTGATAAAATTTGCTATTTGCCTAAATAAAAATGCAATTCAAGTTAGTGAAGTAGTAGACATTTGCGTCTGTGTTTTCCCTGTGCGTTTGCGTTATTCGGTACTTGTCGATCATGAGTAATGCGTTTGATTCTGATTCATATGCGATTTGCATTGTTTGGGAATATCAACGTACGAGCTCAACTTGATTCTACTTTCAAGAACATAACGAAAGGTTGACAAAAAATAAATGTTTTTTCTTCTTATCTTTTATCTTTCATTTTATCTTTTATCCAAAATTATTTACTGTATATAGTTTTGCGAAGCTTTTGAACTTGCATTACGAAGGCATGATGAATGAATTTTACCTCAGAATTTGACAAAACGCTTAATGCAACAATTATTTTGAAAGGCGCATACATTTTAAATTGCAAACAATAAGTTTGTGGCCACACAAAATATACTCCGATTTTGGAAATCTTTTTAAGCATTTGTAAATTTATTTGTGCAAGACATTTACAAAAATTTTCAACTGAAATTAATATGTTTAGAAACAGTTTACCAAAGAACCTGTAGTGGTTTTACAACTCGTTTCATAAAATTTCGATGTAAACCGAAGTTCAAACCTCAATGAATTTTCACTTTGAATATGTCGCAGAGAATTTGCAGTTTCAAAATTTTTTGTATAAGTACCGAAGTCTGAACAAAAAGAAAATATTCAATAGCAATAGAATCGATAATCGTTTCATGAACTGATAATTTTCAAATACCACTTAATGTATTAGGTATGATTTAAAAATGGGCAAATGTAGCTGTGCCTCTTTAACATCCGATTATAGTTACTCCTAAAAAATTGGTAACGCATGGCGGAAAATTCAATAGAAGATTTTTTTAAAGGTCAAGAAATTCAGCTTTTAGAAATTAGTTCCTACTCGATCTGTAAATAGATGTTGACGACCATGACCCATTGTGCAAAATTTTATCGAATTGCGGCTTTTCAACATCGCCTTTTTTCAAGTGACACTTTTACTGACGGTAAATTATGCGAGTCGGTTTTGTGATATCCTTTCTGCAATGTACAATGAAATTTGAATAACCAGAAGCTAAATTAACAGTTAGTTAATTATATTTAATCCAGCTTGCTTTTCGCTTTGACAGATAAGCGCAGTTACCGAATCCGGGCGGAGATTGTAGTAGACTTGTGACCTCAGACCAATTGGAAACCATTTTGTGGATCTCCCTGCAGGAAGATCTTTAGTTTGGTAATTACCTACAACCGTTAAGTACATATTTTTGTTTTGAAAAAATCGTTTACGAATATGTTGTATGTATCCATAAGTTATAATTTTACAATAAAAAATAATTTTTGCTCGTATGTCCGAACCCACCTACTCCAAGGAGCCTCCGGACCTCCAAAAATTTTAATTAAGGAAATCGAAAATATACATATCAGATAATTTATCATGCAGATTATTCAGCTCTTTTTCTAATATTTCTGAATCACCCTGTATATAATAAAATACACATATTATTAATAAAATGTTAAACCGAAGATTAGAAGATGATGAAGCTATCAAAATAAAAAATAATTTCTTGTACTTGAACTCACTTGTAAAAATCGTCACTCTACATATTATGCAATATTGGAAATTCGTACGTGACAGCTAACTACTTACTAAGCTTTAGAGTTTTTGCTGTATCTAGCCATAGAGACAGCTTATGACAAAGGCTGAAAAAAATCATTAAAATTTTATTAGACGTTAACAAGGTATCAGTATAGCAGTTTGCGTCAGTTCTCGTAAGCTACGTCAAACATGAAAAGTTTAATGACCTACCCGTGCCCTGGAATATTTTTGCCTCCTTCAGTTTCTTCACTTCTGCTGGATATTAAAATTCAGACGCACTCTTAATAAAAAATTCTAATAACCTTATAAACTTTCTGGTCAATTAATTTTTAGGGAATTATAAATACATGCTTATTCTTTTGAAAAATTATCCGTTATGGAAGCAACTCATTTTGTGTTGCGATATTTGATATTATCAGGAGAAAATAAATTGTTAGCTATCATATTAGATAACAATAGTTAATCACCTAATAATTATTTAATCCAATGAACATACCTAAGTGGTGTTCGATCCTAATTATATGGATTCGTCTCGAAAATATTTTTTAGTTCCCTCCAAACTGCACTGGACATAATTTTCAAAGATTCCTGTAAGTATATGCGGCGCTTCCTTTTCATTATTTGTAAAGTTAGATTGTTGAAACTTCAACTTGGGATAAGAAATAGTTATTTCATACAATGCTTACTAATTAGAACTGAAAATTCCTTGGGCAAGTTCATCTGATAATAATATTTCGGCGGACTCCGCGGACTAATACTCCGATCGGCATTGAATTACACCTGCAGTATCTGTGTGAACAGCCAAGCACTCTCGTCAGACACACCACCAGACATATACCGGTTTCGGGCTTGTTAGCCCTCATCAGTATGCCATAGGTGAGATGACCGACAATTGAACTGGCTGTTCTTTCATATGTATCTTCACATATAAACCAAGTGAAGGTGATATATAAGTGGTCTGCTGATCGGCCTAAGCGACTCGACAAAGGTTCTTGGCTGTTCACACAGATACTGCAGGAGTAATTCAATGCCGGTCGGGGCATTAGTCGGAGTAGCTGTTTCCTGCAGTATCATTTACAGATTTAATGGCTCGTCGCCCAAGGCGAGAGGTCTGCGTTAAGTACCTGCTGCAATGTAGGTCACTTTCTGTAAGTCGAGCCGCTTAGGCCGATCAGGAAGTAAGCAAACTACTTATATCTCACCTGCACTCAGTTTATATGTGAATATACATATGAAGGAACAGCCAGTTCAATTGTCGGTCATCTCACCTATGGCATACTGATGAGGGCTAACAAGCCGAAACCGGTCTATGTCTGGCGGTGTGGCCGACAAGAATTCTTGGCTGTTCACACAGATACTGCAAAAGGAATTCAATGCCGGTCGGGGCATTAATTCGCGGAGTAATTGTTGCCTGCAGTATCATTAACAGCTGACATTTTTTATTGAAATGCTAATGACGTCATAAGAATAAGAATGTACAAAGTATAAACTATAGCTCTGTGAAAAAAATAAAGGGAAGTGGATATACGTTTAGAAAGTAGGTATACTCGCGTCAAGAATTCAGACGTCTTACGTCACGGCTGACGTTACACATTTGTTTTTATTGTCAACGTAATTTTCGATATTTGGTCGCGTTAAAAGCAATCAGTTTTTGCAATTTAGTGCAATATATAATGCAAACTTTCAGTGTAGTATATATATAGTTTTATTACTATCAGTTGAAGTTTCTTAAATATTTTGATGAAAATATAATGAATTATTCGTTTGTTCGTATGACGTAAGTCGTCTGAATTCTTGTCGCGAGTATATTCCAGAAATCTTTAAAAATGTTGAAGTACAGTAAAGAGTGAAGGAACCTTATGAAATTGATAGATAAAAAGCCTTTTAATTACCTCCTACATTTTCACCATTGCATATTGCTTTATCAGATTAATGTGATTCACACTATAAAGACTTGCGCGTGCAGAGTTTCATTTAAATCATACAATTTTGGAATTAAAAATTTTTTTTTATGTGTATTACACTTCCGTATTTTTGTTCCTTCTTAGCAAGCGCTTTTGGATCAATGGTCATCAGAAATTTTTTGATAATATGACATATTCTATTTCCAATTTAAATTTTGAGCAATACTCTTAAAACGCCCTGTTTATTCGTGTTACTGTTCTATACAATGTACGAATGGGTTATCAAAAATTACAATTTTGAACACACTGGCATTCGCGTTTGGTATGTATCGAATTTTTATTATGGATTCTGTTTTGATACATTTCCAGTGCACATAATGTAATTTTATGGAAAAGGTTTTATTAAAAATTCTTTTCAGTTGTAAGCCATCCAGTATCGTGTATCTCAAAGATAGAAATGAATGCGGTGCAGATACTCAATTTATATAGTTGTAACAGAAGATATTCGGCGCGACTAGTAAAATAATGCGAAACAACCATTTTGTCGCTAAAATTAAAAAGACGAAAAAACAGCTATCACTGAGTTTCAATTGGATTATCGAGAATTTTCTCGGAAACCATAAATTTCAATTCAATCAATTACAATCTGAATCCAGAGTTTAAAGTATTAATTTAAATAATAAAGTCGGAATTCAGAGATTGAAGTCTAAATTCAGACATTAAAGTCTAAATATAAAAAAATTGTGGAAGGGCCATTCCACAGCTTTCTAAGATAATGCTTGAATCGATGTAAATTATTAGGTAAGTACCTATATACTCGTACATTATATTGCATGTAGAAATAAGTTACACACATAAATTTTTCAAACATCAGTTTTTCCTCTACATATAAGTTGTTGTTATGCAAGCTCATTGCGCTTACATAATGAGATTTCATGACTTTCACCAAGGCCATATAATTATTACACGTATCAAAAACAGATATTGATTAAAGAGTACATCAGTTTTTGTTTGTTGGAGCCTGGACGGAGATGTAGTTAGCCTACCCAAAAGTCAGGGGTGATTTATTAGTTCGCCGCTTGACTCTGACATCATGCAGCCGTTATGGACATTAAACTTCTCAAAAACTATTTATGATTCGCGTCTTGCAAATGACCTCCACCCTCGCTGGTCCATCTGACAAGGCCCGACCTCTGTCACCTCGTTTTAAGGATCGATAAACTTTAAAGGAGAACTTTGGAGAAATATATAATACTTCGCCCATACTGAGGGTCACAAATAAAATTTCGTATTTTTCTTACTTGAGTTAAACCTGATTCAGAATGATTGTACAGTGTACACATATTGTTATATTAGAGAATATTTTGATAGATAACTAATCTAACACGCTTCTTAAATCTGGTGTTCAATCATGTGATTGTAATAAAAATTAACTAGAAGTATATAGTTTATAGTCAATTTCGTATAGCCAATCTGCAAAAATCAACTTAAAAATATACCAAGAAGTTTTGATAGTGAATTCACAGGGTATTATTAAATCTCGCATAAATCCAGCTGCTCTGAACTCCAATGTGATTAACACTAAACTAATAAAGGATGGCCTTCTTATTGGTTGTAGCGACAAGGATTCTCTTAACGTACTTAAATTTGGTATTAATGGTAGGCTAGGTCCAAATTTTAACGTCTGTGAACCTAAATAGTATAATCCTCGAAATATAATTTTTGGCGTTGAAAGTAAAACGGTTGCTAGACATTACATTGCTGAATCACTTTTGATTGACAATCATCTCACCAGATCTGACTGTGATATTAAATTGGTAACTAAGATCAAGAATAAGAATTTGAATAATGTGATTTTTGAACTTGTTATTTTAAGAAGCTTCAACTTAAAAATTTGTTACAAATGTTATAAGTATGGACTTAAAAAAAAATTGTGAGAATAGTAGCCCAATTTGTCAAATTGTATCTAAATTTGTCAATATTATGGCAGATCTAATCAATTAAAGCATATGTTGAAACAATTGGATTAATTGACCCTCAAACAAAGAAGATAATGGTGAAAATTCGCTCCATCCTCATTCAGTGTGGCGGGCGATGTGACGTCACATGTTCTAATGTTTTAATTTGTGTATATTGATAATGATTTCTTTAGACTATAGTTTTGTTAAAGGGGACTCTGGAAATTTGTTATATGTAGATGTGTTGATATATTTTTGAATACTTAGTCCTAAAACAACGCTTTTCATGTTGTTTTACTCATGTTTGACTTTGCGTTCACACAGGGCGATATAATTATAAGTATTGGATAAATGATTTAAATACTCAAAGTATAGAAACTTTGAAAATACCTATTTTTAAAATTTAACTATAAATGTAAATATTGTTACAACAAACTTAGTACTATATATAAAATTGTTCACGTTTATTTATAAGTATGTGAAAATAATTGTCAAAATGTGATGTTAGAGTAGTATAATAATGTCCTACAAACGATTTTTAAAAGTTATTATTTTATTTGAGAAAAGTTTAAATCGTATCAATGAATAAACAAAACATCAAGAATTTTATTATTGATATTACTTTTGTTCAAAATATTTTTTTTCCGATATTTCTATAAAAATTTGTTTCGAAAACTAGACTCAAACGCACAAAACCAATTTTAGATTCTTGTTCGACGCCCATGAAAATAAAAGGGTATGATTTTTTTTAATTAAGAGCAGATAGTATTAAGGTATAGTAAAAAATCATTTTCCCGCGAGAAATACAGCGACCTTTAATTATTTTACATTATCTGTGTTACATGTTAAATATGTTTTAATATAATACGTACATTAAAATGATCTTCAAAGAAAAATTTCACACTCTTAACCGAAAATAAATGTATTTATTTCTGACCGGGATATTATAAGCTTATATCGTCATAGTTACGCTATCAATAAAGAGAGTCATAACTCCCTTGGGACATTATAGATTCTATAATTCCCTCTACCCTAATATACATATACGTAACATAGCAACAACCTAGCAACAACAGAACTCTTATAATCAATGGTAACTGATTCAAATATACTGGGAATTTTTCCGTTTTAAAAATAAACAATATTTTATTGAAATCGGTCAGAAATAAAATTATCTATGTACCACAAGAATTAATGAGCCTTAATAACCTCAGGCAATTGCTGTCCCTCGGGCCGGAGGCCCTCGGGACGCAAACTTTGCCATCGGTAATTAAGGCCCTTATAATTCCCTTGATACATAAATAACTATTGTCGCATAGTTCTGCTACAATACAATCTCTTGATATTTTAATGAAACTTTTATTAGGTGTTTTCACATTTGTATTTCCACATTTTGGGACTACCTATACAATATTTATTTTCGTTTATAATTGGAAAAATTTTATGAATTATACTGTATTTATAACCGTTGGGCGTGCGCACTGAGTAGTAGCTTAGCGATTGCGACGCGTGCCCGTTGAAATTTCGGCGCGCGACCGTAAGCTACCTGCTTACGGTCGCGTAACGCTTGGCGTTACACTTGGCCAACCTTGACTACAAAGTGAACGAATAGACATTAGGGTTATTATTAAATGAAGCAGATGTTGTAGTATAATGAACGATTACAAAAAAATCACGTTGAAATTTTACAAGGAAGGAGGAGGTACGGGAGGAGCCGGGGGGGGGGGGGCATATAGAGAAGAACGAGGAAAACTACAAGTGATATTGTAGTACAAAAAAATCACGCCAAAGTTTTACAAGGAAGCAGGAGAGGTAGGTAAGGAGCGGGGAGGAGTAGGGAGGAGCATATAGAGAAGGAAGAGGATTACTACAAAGTGAAGGAATATACGATAGAGTTATTATTAATGAAGGCAGATATTGTAGACGTACAAAAAAATAACGCCGAGAGGAAGGGGCAGGTATGAGAGTGTACAGAAGGGCGACGATGACTACAAAGTGAAAGAATAGACTTTAGATTTTTCATTAAATAAAGCAGATATTGTTGAAGTACAAAACAGTCACGCCGAAAACTTACAAAGAGGATGAGGTACGGGAGCAGGATGGAGGCGTCGGAGAAGTAGGGAAAACTATGTACAGAAGCACGGGGATGACTACAAAGTGAAAGAATAAACGTTTGAGTTATTATTAATTAAGCAGATATTGTAAAAATAAAAAAAAATTACGCCAAAACTTTACAAAGAAGGAGGAGGTACCGGACGAGCAAGGAGGAGGCGTGGGAGGAGTAGGGTGGACTATGTACAAAAGGACGAGGATGACTACAAAGTGAACGAGTAGACGTTGGAGTTATTATTAAATAAAACAGGTATTGTAGAAGTACAAAAAAATCAGGCCAAAATTTGATAAGGATGGAGGAGGTCCGGGAGTAGCAAGGAGGAGGTGTAGAAGAAGCATGTACAAAAGGAGAAGGATGACTACAAAGTGAACGAATAGACGATAGTTATTATTAGATGAAGCAGATATTGTAGAAGTAAAAAAATCACTTAAAATGTACAAAGAAGAAGGAGGTACGAGAGGTGCAGAGAGAAGGTACGGGTGGAGGTACGGGAGGAGTAAGGAAGAGTATGTAGAGAAGGATGAAGATAACTATAAAGCGAACGAATAGACGTTAAATGAAGTAGCTACTGTAGTACAAAAAATTACGCCGACAATTTTGAGGGAAGGAGGAGGTATGGGAGGAGTAGGAAGGACTATGCAGATAGAGAATGACTACACAGTTAGCTAATGGACTTTGGACTTATTATTATATAAAGCAAATATGGTAAAAATACAAATAATGACGCTGAAAATTTACAAAGAAGGAGGAGTTATGAGAGGAGCATGGAGGAGATATGGGAGGAATATGTAGATAGAGAAAAACGGGAACGACTACACAGTTAATGAATAGACGTTAGAGTTATTATTAAATAAAGCAGATATTGTAGAAGTAAGAAGAAACCACGCCGAAAATTTACAAGGACGGAGGAAGTAAGGGTGGAGCAGGGAAGAGTAGGGAAGAATGAGGATGACTACAAAGTGAACCAATAGACGTTAACGTTATCATTATATGAAGCAGATATTGCAGAAGTACAAAAAAATTACGCCAAAAATGTACGAAGGAGGAAGAGGTACACAAAAGCATATAATGTTAGATTTTAACGTGCAAGAGGACTAAAGATAGATCTTCTAATTATGTCGCTCATAAGCTTTGATTAAAAATTATCCATAAATGTTTCGAAAAAATTGCGAAATTTTGAAAAGCTACTTTGTTTCCAATTAGTTTCAACGAACACAAGCACAAGAGTCCAAACTAAGGAGGAGCAGGGTGGAGGAGGAGCAGGAAGAGCAGGGTGGAGGAGGGGCAAGAGGAGCAGGAGATGGAGAAGAAGCAGAAGGAGGAGCAGGAATGGGAGGTTGGAAAGGATGATGTGGATATTAATGGTGATGATGATGATGATACTAAAGGTGGAAATGAGTATGATGATGATCATTATAAGGATGATCCCGCCAAGGTAGTCAATCTATTTAAATTATAAAAGTAAATTAACCTAGATCAAATTTATTTGTGTTAGTTGCTCCAGATATTAATGATATAAAATGTATTTTAATATCGGGATTAAAATATAACAAATCACCTGGGATAGATAATATTAAAGCTGAAACTTTAAAATTAATCCGTATTTTACTTTAAGTTAGAATGTTTAAGCGATGTATGGAGACTGGTCATTGACAGATAGTATTCAAGAATGCATTGAAGTGTCAGTTTATATTATGGAGGATAGAATCATTCTCATAATCCTCATCATCTTCTTCATCCTTATCATGATCATCATTATCATTCTACCCCTCCGTCTCCTCCTTCTCTACCTCTTCATCTTCCTCCTCCTCCTTAACTTGTAGTCTTGTGCTTGTGTTCGTTCAGACTAATTCGACTCAGAGTAGCTTGTATATACCTCGCATTTTGTTTCAAAAATGGAAAGATATTATTTTTTTATCGAAGTTTATGAACGAATTAATTAGCAAATCTATACTCGCGACAAGAATTCAGACGACTTTCGTCATACGAACAATTCCTTATATTTTCATCAAAATATTTAAGAAACTGCAACTGATAGTAATAAAACTATATACTACACTAAAAGTTTGCATCATATATTGCACTAAATTGCAGTAAAACATTGTTTTTAACGCGACCAAATATCGAAAATTACGTTGACAATAAAAACAAATGTGTAACGTCAGCTGTGACGTAAGACGTCTGAGTTCTTGATTCGAGTATACCTTGAGTCTCATGCAAACGTTAATTAAATTCTAACATTTTATGCGATTGTAGACGTAACAATGTACGCAGGTTTTAAAAACAATAAACATAATGCTGTCTCTGCAATAAAGTAAATTTCAAGAGACATACTTCAATAGCTTGTTGCAGGTAATTTGTACCAACAAGACAATCAACCTATTTAAATTAAAATAAATTAACTTTTCTCGTCATCCTTCTTGTCCTCGTCATCCTACTCATTATCCTTATCATCATCGTCATCCTCACCATTCTTATCATCATCCTCAATCATCTTCATCATCAATATAACAATCAAATTTTTCATCATCCTCATAATCTTTATCATCCTCATAATCATACTCATCCTCATCATTCTTATTATGCCCATCATCATCATCATCATCTTCCTCTTCATCCTCCTCCTCTTCTTCCACATCATCATATTCATCTTCACCTTCATCTCCATCAACTTCATCATTATCCTCATTATCATCCTCATTCTCATCATCATCGACCTCATCATAATCATCACCATCAGCATTCTCCTCCTCCTCTTCGTCTTCCTCCTTCTCCTTAACTTGGAGACTTGTGCTTTTGTCCGTTCAAACTAATTGCAAACAGAGTAGCTTGCAGGGCGATATTATATTTCCATCAAAGTTTATGAACTACTTAATTAGAAATTCTACCTTAAGCCTTATGCAAATGTTAATTAAAGTTATTTAAATATTTTATGTAATTGGTATTAATAAAGTTATACTGAAGAATAAGATAGAACATTGTAGTATAAGTTTTAAATTTTTAGGAATTAATAAAGCATAATATCAAAATCTCAACGATTGTGATAACTGATTTGTATTAAATTATTTGTTGAACATCATTTATTTTTTACTTAAGACTAACTGTTTTGTCATAATGAGAATTGTGAAGTATATACATATTTTCACATGTACAATATATTTTAACTTCATAAAATTATAACTAAGAAAATAATACGTACTAATTAAATATTTGTATTATATATTTGAAACATAAAACATGAAAGTTAATGGCACTTAAATAAAAGTAAGTTGTAGTGGTTTTTTGGCTTGGGCAATCATATGATACAGAGTAATTTTCCGGGTTGTTATGCTGTGAACTCGTAAACTGATGGTCGCTTCCAGAAACAGAATTAAAATGCACATCTCTAGCATTAGTTAGGATTTTTTTACCTGCCCTGGTTGTTCACGGGCTAGGCTCTGTGGGGACAGTCTCGCAATCGGTATCTCTGGGCTCGCCCATATATTGATTTTGGCTCTTGTTGTTGGCCGCAGTTGAGGAGAAGGTTCGCCTGTTTGGGGAGTCACCACTGAAGATGCCGACAGTGAAGGTCGGCGAAACATTTGGAAGCATGGGATGTGACCAGTTACAGCGGGGGCTATGGGATGCCTCTGGGGACCACCATTATCCGAGGAACACTTCCAACCGTAGCAGTCGTAATGCCAACAATGGAGCCGATATCAATATATGGACGGGCCAGAGGTACAGATAGCGGGTACAGAACCTAGCCTGAGAACAACTAAGGCAGGTTAAAGAATCCCAGCTAATGCTGGGGCTTTAATACTGTTTCTGGCAGCGACCAGTTACCGGGGTCACGGCATAACAACCCGGAAAATCACTATGTATCAAAAGTAAGTTAGTTTATTACCTTATATACTTACTGTTCTTAAGCTTCTAGTATTATCAGTTAACATTTTTACTGTAATGTACTGATCTCTGATAGTTATATAACATATAGATGAAATTCGCTTAAATAGATTTGAATAGTAACAAGTAAATACATTGTGTTCTTTTAAATGATTATTTAAATTTTGATAAAGGACTGTCCCTAATCTTTTGATGTTTATTTCGTCTATATAGTGGCACACATTATTAAAAAATATCGCATTTTCTTAAATTTAGTGCAGTTATCCAAAAGTCCTTTCTTTTTTCATCTTTAGGAAATCCAAAATTATAATTCTAAATAAAACCTCATCAAGCAAACAGCAAGTTCTCATAAATAATATCACACATCATGTTATTACATTATTTTGTTACCCAGAAATTAATAATTGTTAGTTCTATACTTGGTATATCTATTATTTGTTCAAAGCTATGTAATTTACTATTATTATAAAAATAAAATATTTAATCAAGAAGTACACTTTTCGTTTCTCTCGCGAGTCTACGGTTTATCCATGTACAGTCTCGAAATATAAATTTTCAGGAATGTAATAGAACAGTAAACAGCAGTCACAAAAGGATGTAAGAAGCAATAATACGAAATAAACCAAGGAAACAAAATCGGAGGCGGTTTAGTATTGTCTACCCCACTCATATACCCTAAATAGCATTGCATCCCTTTTATAACAGATTTTATGTTGGCGGCACATAGTTCGCCGAGGATCCGGAAATAGGACTAGGCTATAGAATTTTCTTAAAATATGCGCAACTTTTTTTTTTACTTCCGGCTGTGTTTACAATTCGCGTCGGCCAATGTTGTTTTATGTTATTTTACGATAAACAAGTTCTCTTGTCTAACAAATCAGCGATGCCTGGATGTGTGTTTGATGTGTCTGGGAGGATAAAATCGATACTGAATCTTTTGTTGTACCTGAACACTAAAATATAATCGGGATATAACACGTTAAATCGGGTGCCTCCAGTTTAATCTAATTTCTAATTAAGTGCTTTCGTCTATAATCCCAAATCTTGCGTGCAAACAATAACTTATAAATTGGTTTTAAAGATCAGCGTAATTGGTTTAGTTAATTGAAAACAGAAAGTGACTGAGTTCTAGATTAATTTTTAATGTAAGAGAGACGTAAAATATGTATTAAGAAGCGTTTAATTAGTTTTGTAAAAGTATTAAACAATTATCGGGCGCTTCTTTATTGATGATAATATAGAGATATATAGAATAAAATCATAAAATGATCTTGCCTACAAATTAATTATAATTTGTTACTGTATTGTACCTACCTATATATTATTAAAGAAGCTCACCTACCTTATCAGTTTGTTAATTATGTATCGCTAACTTGTTGACAAGCGCGACGGGCGAACCGTGCGGGGAGCAACATTTCATAGACGTACCAAATTTGAAGGCGAGCAGATCAAAAAGTATACAAATTTTTTACTGTATTAGAAAGGTATTTTAAACTAATATAAATCAAATCTCCTACAATTCCTATCAATGAAGTCATATGTATGCTCTCTGATACCAAACACCTAGTTATGCTAATGAACAATTCCACAGACAAAGCTCTATTCAATCTATATATACAAAATTCTCGTGTCACAGTGTTAGTCGCCATACTCCTCGGAAACGGCTTGACCGATTTTTATGAAATTTTATATGTATATTCGGTAGGTCTGACAATCGGTCGTAACCTACTTTTCATACTCCTAAGTGATCCATCCAAACATTTTTTTATTTTTTGGAAGAAAAAAATATTTTTATGTTTTTATGATGTGGCATTAAGAAATACATACAATCCTTAATTTTCACACAACAAAATTCTATTTTTTAATAGCCATTTTAGTAATTTAATCATTTTTAACCCTGGTAGATAACTGATCGATTATCACTGGATCAGTTATCACCGCCAGGCGTTTACCGGTGTCACTTCTCACCACAAACCTAGAAAGAATATAGACAGCGTCGGTTCATGATATAGGTCACGTGACAGGTTCCGCGTTTTCTAGGGACCTACGGTCTAGAAAATTGATATTTGATTTGCTTTATGTTGGCGGTTGTGCAAATATGATGGCTGCATTGCAATATGAAATTAACTAACTTGCTGGTTTTAAATGTCATTAAAGAATGTGCCATGAATGTGACCAATCACAGTAAACAAATGAGATTAACGCTACAATGCAATAAAAGTAAATTGGCATAAAAACCAAGTTTTAGTGATTCTGGACCTTTTAGGGCAGTCATGCATTAGCGGTCGCCGGCAATATGACACTGGCACAGTCTATATTTTTTCTAGGTTTGTGCTTCTCACCCAGTAAAAAGCACGGAGTAGGGATGAGAACAAAGCAGACTACCAAAATATTCACTAGAAATAATTCATATGGCAAAACAACGTTTGCCGGGTAACCTAGTAATTATCTAAAGAAATTGATCTATCTAAATTTACTAACCTGGTTTAATAAAAACACTCTATAAATATCTAACTTAACTATTGGCAGTGGGAACTCGAAAATTCAACCACAATAGATGAGATCTGACCTATTTCTGCATTTTTAGGATTGCTTTTTCAGGTGGTGTCCTTTAAGTTGAGTCAAATATCTAACTATAAAAATTATTATATAAATTAAAATTATTTGAAATTAAATATCGACAATGACAAAAGTGACATTAGCCTGTCAATGAATTTTAAATTAAATATGACAATACCTCCTTAAATATTGTTTACCCTTTATGTAAAAGTTTTTATATATTTTTAGGTATTAATAATATTATGTGAAACTAACTACCTACTATGTGGACCCAACGAGCGCTGAATTACGAATTACCCAAAATATCTACCCATATATTCTTTATTATTAGCTTTTGTAACATTTTTTACTGTATTAGAAAGGCATTTTAAGCTAATATATATCAGAGAGCATACATATGACTTCATTGATAGGAATTGTAGGAGATTTGATATATTATTAACTTAAAATACCTTTCTTAAACAGTAAAAAATGTTACAAAAACTAATAATAAAGAATACATGGGTAGATATTGTGGGTGTCATTCAACGCTGGTTGGGGTTTTAGTCCTCAGCGTAGTTATTTTCACACAATATTGTTAATACCTAAAAATCTGTAAAGAAATATATTAAGTAAGTAAGTTTTTATTTCACATCGCAGGTATACAACTTTTCTTACAAAATGCTTATTTATATGTTATAAGTTTAAGATGGTCCACTATAAGCGAGGCTTGTGTTGTGGATCATCCAATTAAGAAACAATATAATATTTAAAACCAAGTAAACAATACAAGACTTTATACTTAACAAACTAGTTTTAAAGCTAAATGAAAAAAGGAAGGAAAATACTATTTGATGAGATGGGAAACAGCAGTCAGCGGACGAGCAAGTCGGTAAAAAAATGCATACTTATTATTCTACATGTACTTATTATTGAAGAATATTTTTAAATTTATTATAATTATTATCTACATACTGCTTTAACTCTTTCTTTAACTTATTTTTATTCTGAATTCTCTTAATGTCTGTAGGCAATAAATTAAATATTCTTGGAGCAAAGTACGAGACAAATCTTTGGGTATGAGTTAACCTACACAATGGAATAACTGCAGAAGAATTTCCCACAGCCCTGGTGCTATATGAATGTTCTGTATATAATATTTCTGATGACATATACCATAAAAGACTTTGGTAAATATATAATTTTCTAACACCAAACACTCCACTTTCTTTAAATAAATGCTCAGTAGAATACTGTCTGTCTTTTTTAAACATTATCTTTAGTAATGTGTTTTGTGTTACTTGTAGCATTTGCAAATTTGCCTCATATAAACCCCATACAATAATACAATATCGAATAACAGACTCAGCTAGAGCATCGTACACCACAACCATAAGTTTCTTGTTTATTACATTCCTTAGCTGATAAAATTTATAAATTAACTTTCTTAGTCTATGGACTGTTATTCTACATGTTCTTTCCACCGCAGAAATTGGTCCACAATGACTCCCAAATATTTTATTATCTTCACCCTATATATATACAAACATTCACATTTTGCTTTATTTCTACATGATATTTTATGTAGCCTGATTGTATCTTTATTTGGTATCTCTTTTACTGTCGGGCTGAAGGTAACAAATTTAGTTTTAGTAGTGTTTAAACTCAAAAAGCTCTCATTCAACCAGCTATAAGTGAGTTGAAGACCTCTTTCAGCGGTTTCATATACATTATCCCATGTATCACCGGTAAAAATAATAGCTGTATCATCAGCGTAAGAAACAAAATGTCCATTCTCAATGTTTATGGTGTAGACGCTATTTATATAGATAAGAAAGAGCAATGGCCCTATTACCGTACCTTGAGGTACGCCTACAGACAAAATCAAGGGATCACTTACAGTATTATTGATTTTAACAATTTGTTTCCTATTTTTGCAATAAAAGTGCATGGTTAACGGTATCAAATGCTTTAGCCAAGTCTAAAAATACTGCTAGACACTTTTTATTTTTGTTAATACTGTTTATGATACTATTTACAAGTGTAAAAGCAGCATTTTCTGTCGACAAATGTTCGCGAAAACCAAACTGACAGTTCGATAGAATATTGTTCTTAGTAAGAAAATTAACTAGTCTATTTTTTATACATTTTTCAAATATTTTAGAAAAATTATTTATAATAGATATGGGACGATAATTTGTAGCCAACTTTTTTCTCCAGACTTGTAACAAGGAATAGTAACTGATTCCTTGAATAACTAATGTTGAAAACATGGCACAGAGGATTTAGAATATTTATTTGATATTTTTTTATCAAATAAGTTGAATTACCGTCAGGTCACTGTGAAGCATCATTTTTTAATGTTGATATTATATTAATTATTTCATTTTTTGTTACAGGATGAAGATACAGTGTGTTTGTGATTTCAGGGTCTCTGTTGAAATGTATAGATTCAGAATTATTAATTTTTTCTGCCATATGTCTTCCGATATTAATAAAGAAGTTATTAAAATAATTAGCTTTTTCTTTATCTGACTTGCTGCCATATCTTTTATAGTTATTTTTATTTTCCTCTATTTTTTTGGTATAATAATTATTTTTTGTTATTCTAATTAAAGTAGTAAGATATCTTCTATAATTTTTGTATTCATCTCTTAGATATTGTGACTGTTCTTTAATAAGCTGCCTTCGCAAAAAATCCCTATGTTTAATAGATTTTAGCAAACCATTTGTCATCCACGGTTTTATTTTTGTCAATATTTTGTAAATGATTATTTATCCTCGAACTCTTATCAATATGTTTTTAGAATAACTTTATAAATATATTGTAAGCTTTATCAGGGTCATTTGATTCAAACACCTCGTTCCATTGCTCTATCATCAACAGCCGTTCTAATTTCTTGTGTATAATATACTTATGTATCTTATTACTATTGATGCTGTTTATTGTGACAGTTTGCGACATTGCTATTATCCTTAAAATTTATAATTAATAATAAAGTATAGTGGTCAGTAAGATTCGTTTTAATCACATATGACTTCAACTGTATTTTATTAAACACCGAATTATCATTGACGCTAACAAATATATGATCAATTGCACTTGTAGAATTTTCTGTTACTCTAGTTGGTTTATTAATGTATGGAAAAAAGCCATACTGAGCTAACATATTCATATAATGGTTAGTTGTAACATCTACTTCATCCAAAATATTAATGTTTATATCTCCTACAAATATTTTAATATTTGCGCTATTTTGAACTGAAAAATAGTATTCTAGTTCTTTTAAAAAATTATCCAGATCAATTGAAGGCAGTTAAAATAAAATATGTATCTTCTATAGTGTAAGAAATTTCAAGGAGTTTAATTTCAGATAAACATTTAATAGATCTTATAAAATCAATCTTCTTACATATACAATTACTCCATCGTTTTGGTTGTAACGTGATTCCTTATACACAACATCAAAATTTGGCAGAGAAAAATTTGTTATGTCATTCAGTACCCAAGTCTCAGAAAGAACAATAATATTAATATTTTTGTCATTAAAAGAGTCAATATACAATTCATCATAGTTTTTGTTTAAACTTCTTATATTAAAATGCACGATATTAAAAAAATGTCTACCTGTAAACAGCCTATTTGGACTTATCTCATCAATGACTACTGCATCCCTCTCATCACTAGCTTCCAGAGTAGCTAAAAAATCAAGCATTCGTGTTTTTTAATTATATATAACCTTACACAATTACAATTTAATCCTAAAATATTAATAAAAAGAAGAGAAAAAAGTAGTGTTGCCATTCCCCGATTACATCAAAAACTTAACAAATCAACAGATTATAACGTACTAACATACATAGCGTAAGAGAAAAAAAAAAAAAATTAAAAAATAATAGTAAATAACTAAAGTAATGAGAAAATATATTTTGCAATAATTAAATATCGATAGCTTTCATTATTAAGCCATTCTCTGTGTTGTTACCATTGCTCATATTTCACCTGATGCTGTTGCTAGTGGTGTAACTGGTGCTGAGAGTCTGGTTGAGCCCCCTTGCTGCAGTTGATGCCGCTCCATGTATTGCCATTACTTGTTTGCATATCCACCTCTGAATATATTTTAATGTTATTACCATTTACTTTGACATATACCTGTCCATTAAACGTCCAGGCATTATTTTGTCCTACTTTATTTTTACTTGAGTGAGTAAATTTCTCCTGTATTTTGTGAGATCTTCCGTGAAAAATATGTTACTTCCTTTAAAAATTTTGCATTCTTTAATATAGTAACTTTAGTTTCATGATATGATAATTTCATAATAATAGGGCGGGGTTTATTATTGGATAGTTTGCCCACTCGGTACAGATCCTGTATATGAACTTGATCTATTTGTAAATTTGCACTTTTGTTTATGAGATCAACTATTCTTTTTTCAAGTCGTCTACGCTTCCTTCTTGTACTCCATATATACATATATTGTTAATTTTATTATCCTGTTCCAGCTTATCTAATTTCAACTCCAGTCTGTTTATATTATTATTATTTTGGCGAGTAATTTTTCCTCAAATAACTTTAGTTTTTCTTCCACTTTATCTGTAATGGTTTTTGTCAGCTTATTTATAAATTCCTCGTTTGCCAATAACTCATTTATGGAGTCTTTTATTACACTATGTAGTTCTATTTTACTTCTGGTAGACGTTATATATTACAATTATAATTATATCACCACTGAGCTTGCACTTTCGCTTATGCACTGTCGAAGTTTCTACAATTTCTGTTGACTTTTTACTAGTTATTTATAAAATTTATGCGGAGGAACTAAACACTCGTCTAGGCTTTGTACACCATACCCAGTGAAATGTGAATTATTCAGCATGTTTAAATATTCCTATCATCACCAGTGGCATAGAAACCCCGTGGCACTCTTCTTTTATTTAAAATAAAAATGGTACGCCACTGTCTTAATTATAAAAAAACCGAAGATACTTTAAATTTTGATTATTTTGAACAACTAATTATTCTTTAAAATGCATCTCACTTGGGTAATTGTTCCTAATATTGGATAGTTGAAACGAATTTTAAAGTCATGGAATTTAAAAAAAAAATTATTTTAATTATGATAATATTGTAAATAATCATATAATACGCGGCACATGTGCACATAAATGTTTATCGTGCTCACACAAAAGGAGAGAATTCGGCAAAGCCGTTCTTCCATTCTCCCATACATATCCTTACAGTCACTATATTCTAAAGTAAATACAATTTTAACGCTACTAAGGCAACAAGGCCTACAAAAAAAAAGAGATATAAAGAAAAAAAACAATTGAAACAAAATAACAAAAACATCAGCAGTATAATTACAAACATCAATTCTGCCCACAATCTAAAGCCCTAATATGCCTAATGAACTGACCATGAGGCAAATCCAATGGCAAATAATTTATAGAAATTATAGAACATTTTATTTATATTGTCTTAACAATACAGTAAAAAAATTACAAAAGCTAATAATAAAGAGTATATGGGTAGATATTGTGGGTGTAATTCAAGGCTTTAGTCAGCAGAGTAGTTAGTTCTTCAAAATATGGTTAATACCTAAAAATATATATAAAAAAAACATCCTCCTGTGTGGATCATCTATTTTTACTTATTTAATGCAGATATTTTTGTGGAGATAATCGATTTATACTGATGCTAAAATATATTTTCCTCAATATATGAAGCAATGACTTTCTCCTTGTTTAATCTCATTAAGAGGCAATACAGATGTAGAATGTATTACTTGCTGTAATATTATACCGTAATATGGAACCTAGATAAATATTCTTCAACGTTGCTCTAAAACATTATATATTGGTTCTAAATATTATGTGTACCTATATTTACATTTCAAAGTAATTTTGGTGTCTTATGCCGTGCCCATATTTTTTGTATACCGGTGTTTTTTACAGGGCATTATTTTTTGTGGCTAAAGAGAAAGCGACAGTGACATATGACGAGTTGATATTTAGGCCGTGACGTATCTGGCCTACGCACCCATTCCTGTGACCCAATCGATTTTTAGCTACGGGAGAGACCAAGAGTGTATAAACTCAAAAAATACATTCTATTTCAATCATAAATACGGGAGAGACTAAATGCATACACTTAAGAAATACATTACATTTAAATCATAAATTTAAATAAATATTGTCTGCTGATTATTTTAACCCTAATTTTCAATAAACGTAAAATAAGTTCCAATGTATATGGAAGAATTCAGACTTATTTGTCACAGTTGACGTTACGCAATTGGTTCATCGATAAAAAAATGTATGCGACTCCACTTTGTCATTCTATAGAACAATCAGATTTAAACTTAATTCAAGAACGATGTAATGACTGGTTAATGCCTATTAACCCTAGTAAATGTCGTGTCTTTTATTTGATCCTTAGGCTACACTTCAGAATGATCTTGGTATTACCATATGTAACGACCTATCCTGGTCAAAACATATATCTAACAACTGTAAGAAACCATCAAATTCACTGCAAAAATATCACAAATTTAGTAGGTTTCTTAATACGGAATAGACAAGACGAAGACAATTATGAACAGTTATAAAGATTTTAATACAATAACATACCTTTATGATACAGTTACTACGTATATTTACTTTCGTTGATGGACTTTATTCTACAAAAATATCGTATTATTGCTACTAAATATACTGCTACTGCTAAAATAGTTTAATTGATTTGTTGCTATTATACAACTATTTTTTAATTGTTTCAAATAAAATCTCAACGGCGACAAAAGTGTTTTATAATATGGTGCAAATTTTGGTTGTGTAGTTGCTATAGGTACAATGTTTCTTGTTCTTCTCTTATTAAATTCATCACATTGTAAAAAAAATAGGAGTCGTAAACAAAAACGGTTTGTGTGTAGGCGTAATATCTCGTAGCAGAACAACAGACAGCCAACGAAGACGACAACGAGGTTAACTTCATACCTTTGCAGGGACTGCAAGGCAAGGTACAAGTGAAGAAAAACATGTAATATTTGTGGTAAAGCAATGTTTAACGTATTTGTTTACGAATTGTGGCACTAAGGTATAAAACATATTTAAATTATTTTTTTATTTTTACGGGCGCATATTTTTGGTCAAACACAGTGTAATTAAGTAAAATATGGCGCATTATTATCGGTCAGTGGTCGCGCGGTTTAACGCGTCAGTACTTGAAACGAGGTCACTAGATCGCTGTGGGATCGACCCCCGCACCTGGTAGATCGTATGTAAACTATATTCGTGGAGAGATTAGCATCCTTTCTGCGGGTATGGTAGGGCGGAAGAATGTTGGCATGGGTCAATGTGAGAGATTGATACCGGTTGACATTTGACTACCCCCCTAATTAATGAGGATTTCCAGGTTTCTCTCATTCCTGCACTGAATGGTGGTTAGGGCCTACCAACGTAAGTCGTTCCTGGGCGCAAATGCGGTCTGCTTAATAATAATATGCCGCCCCCTCTCCCGCACAAGTCTTCGACTTCTGGGCTAATCCTCGTGATTAGAATGAGGGGTAGAGATATTATATTATTATTATTATTATTATTATTATTATTATTATTATTATTATTATTATTATTATTATTATTATTATTATTATTATTATTATTATTATTATTATTATTATTTTTTTTTTCCAGTAAACACCTTCCGAGGCTCCGACACATTCGGAGATGTTCTGGAGAGTCAAGCAATGACTACTCTCCACTCCGTGGAGTCAGTAATCATTGCGCCCGTAAATCGTGTGTTCTGAGCAGACGTAGCGAACCAAGGACGATTGCCTTCTGCATTCTGCCGGCTAAGATCTCTGCCGAATTTCGACAAGCCGGTATGATCTTTAAGTCAGAAAGCAACGTATGTCTCATTCCACCCAGGACGCCTGTAATTAGCACCACAATCTTAACAGAGTGGTCTGGATACAGCCTGCGGAGCTCGGAGAGAAGATCTCGATATTTCCTCCGTTTTTCCTCCTCTTTAGGACGATGTTGTTCTCTGCGGGAGCCGAGAACTCAATCACAAACATCGTCCTAAGCTGGTGGTCGAGGAGGACTACATCAGGCTTATTGGCTTGGATTTGCCTGAGGGTGGGGAATGAATAGTTCCAATAAATTCGGCACTTCTCATTTCCCACAACGGATTCTATATCCCCCGGAGCATAAGGCAGCACTGGCGTCTCGTCTATCTCATACGAGTGTCGTATTATTATTATTATTATTATTATTATTATTATTATTATTATTATTATTATTATTATTATTATTATTATTATTATTATTATTATTATTATTATTATTATTATTATTATTATTATTATTATTATTATTATTATTATTATTATTATTATTATTATTATTTTTTTTTTTTTTTTTTTTTATTATTATTATTATTATTATTATTATTATTATTATTATTATTATTCAAACAGTGAAAAGATTGATATAAAGTGCAGTGATAGTGATAACAATAGTTTTGTATTGAAGTGTAGTAAAATTGTGGTAGATAATCTGCTTTATTTTTAGTGAGTGTAACATTGACAACGTTGTGGAATACGATACAATTTACAATAATAACTCATAAAAGCCTTCATTGTTAGCGGTCCGCAACAAGTTTTCTATTGAAAAATTACAAAATTTATGTGTTCTACCCAGTGAACTGTACTGCTGATTAAAATATTTGCACTTATTTAGGGTTCACCCTGAATATCTTCGACTGTGTCTTCATACTATCCCAATCCAATGATGCTCCTTAAAACATAGAAAATAACGCCCTTTAGATTATTTTATGCTTACTGAATGTCATTACATGCATTTAATTGCTACTGATATAGAAAATAGAGTAAAAATAATTGTTTTGGAAATAAGTTGTCTAAAATTGTTTCCTAAACATGCAATATGGATGAAATAATAAAGTTTTAAATCCATATCCACTTTGAAATACATCTTTTGAGCCCTGTCGACCTATCTAACATACAAATACGTAGTTAAAGATTCATGAAGGATATGTATAAAAAGAGTCAGAGGAAGATATCATACAATTTCTTATTTATTCAGAAAGGGATGTTATGTTGCGTAAACGTGGACATATACAGTGATGCAAAACTGATGTGTTCTTGCATGCGAACAAATGTGAAGTAAGCTTCATAGTATGACAGACTCGTATGCAATTTACCTGGCAAGTTCACTTGTTTCCGATAGCAAGTGATTTAATCAACATTCAACAACCAATTTATAAATTTAATGCAGAAATAACAACAAAAGCTTTATTTGTGAAATTAAGATTAATAAGTCTTGGCTGTCAATGGCGCATTTTGGAAAACTTACTTTGAAGTAATTTGCTCTAAGAAACGCAACATGAAAGACAGTGATACCTTAGCACTAGTAACGTAACTTTCAAGTTATATTCACTACAAGGAATCAAATTAGACTGTAGCATTATTTTAAAGTAGTAGTAAAATTCCCACTGCAATTTCTTAGTTACATTTTTTCTATAGCGAAGTAGCAAAGCTACATCTATCGGCCATTCGCTACTCCATGCCGGACTGAGTAGCCACATACGCGAAGCGTTCATACAATGCAGTAGAAACCATTGAAAGCTAGTGACCTCTATAGCGAGTCGACGATAACGGTATGTTGCAAATATGGAATTGCAGGAAACAACTACTCTACTGGCTAATACCCCGACCAGGATTGAATTACACCTGTAAAACTTATAGCAAACAGCTAAAATCACTCGTCAGTATGCCTTAGGAGAGGTAACAGACGAATAACTTTAGTTGTTTTGAGTCTGTATAATCCGACAATAGGAACCACGACTATCGCTCGACACCTGTCTGGTGGGCTTCTGACGAGTGACTCAATCGATCAATTTTAATTAAAGTTCTGTGCTTGGTTTTCCAAATAGATTTAAATTATTTGATCTGATTTAAATGCAATTGTGCATAGAGTGTAAAAAGACTAATCATACGATGCACACATGCATGTAGAACGCTTCGTGCCTGTGACATTTTCAGTCCGGCATGGAGTAGCGAACGGCCGATAGATGTAGTTAGTTCTACACCGCGTACTCATGGTCCCTTCTGTCGGGTTAGACAGACGAAAGCAGCTAGGATTATTCGTCGGATACCTCACCCATGGCATACTGATGAGAGCTAATAAGCTCGAAACCGGTATATGTCTGGTGGGCGTCTGACGAATGACTCTAGCTGTTGCTACAGGTTTTTCAGGTGTAATTCAATGCTGGTCGGGGCATTAGCCCGCAGAGTAGGTGTTTCCTGGAATTCCGTGTTTGCACAATTGAAAGCCTTTGTTAGATCACAGAGAGCTCCAGATCAATGTTTATCCTCTTCAAGGATATGGACAATATTTTCCACCATCATACATACAACTTTAGTAGTATAGTATAATCGTTTTCGGAAGATAAAGTGGGAAATAAAACGTTGGTGAGAAGAGATATATATATTAATTTAATTTCAACTTATACGTGCTTCTGACTGTATAGTATAATCGTTTTCGGAAGATAAAGTGGGAAATAAAACGTTGGTGAGAAGAGATATATATATTAATTTAATTTCAACTTATACGTGCTTCTGACAGGTATAACTGGATGGTAGATGGCGGGCCAGCCCTAATTATGCTTGGAAGGACATCTTTAGGAGTGTATGTGCGGTGGAAAGATTAGAGTAGTGCAGGTATGTCGGTACTCAATTACCTCTCGATGCAAATTACGAGGGTCGACTTGGAAATTTTCCCATAATCAATAATAGTAAAAGCTCCAAAACATTTAACACACGTTTCCTGCTTTGCTCGTCCAAAAGTTCACGATTTCAAATTTCATTAAAACTATCACAAACGCACCACAATAGAAGAATCAACAGAACGCAATAGAATGATCAACACATTCCAACTATTCCATGTTTGGCTCTGTTCAACCGTCTGTTTTTGACAAGAAGTAAGTTTTATTGGCCATCCTTCTCTAGTGCAGGTAATTTCTCTGTAACGTTAATCATACCTTATTAAGGGGTGTACCTGATCATGACTTCGGTATATTACGAGTGGAAAAGTATCAGAGATATATGTCGGTTTTTGCCAACGTTTTACAGCCTTCCGAAAACGATTCTATTGTCGTTAACTGATACTGATGTATTGAAAAACAATGTTTTCACTGTCTAATTATACAAATATCTCTAATAAAAGTTATAGAGGTAAAAGTTTTAAAGAAGACCCGTGATATTGAGAAGTTTAGATTTCTTATTTACGCGACGAGGGAAATCTCCAAATTTGTCAAAGGGTAAGAGATACCATTAAAAAACTAAAATGTAATTTGGTTCAGTTTCCAGTTATCGCTAGAGACTTTTCAACTTTCCTTAAGAAGTTCGTCCTCGTAGGAATATATAAGGAATCTCTTCCTTATAGAATGTTTAAAACTAAATGAAACTACAAACTTTCTCCGGGAGAAATGGACTCCTTTGGCTGTAAACAAAGAGACACGATGCGCATATAAATAAGAAGGCGAATGGTAGGTATTAATAAAATACTACTCCGCTCTGTTGCCCCTGTGAACATTACTTTTATTTAGACTGTAAGCTTATTTTGCATGGCTAAGATGCGTAGTGACATAACATTTCCTTATCAGGGCCGAGCTTAAGATTCAATTTATTCAAGCAGTCCGCATAAGCCCTCTAGGTTTGCTCGAATACTTTGGCGTTGTAGTCCGGAGCTATTGTTTTCCCTTTCACCCCGCTCTCGATTTAATCTGATCGTTGGCCATGAAATTTGATTTTATTTGAAAGGTGGACCCGGCAGGGATATTGGCTTTTATAGCTCCTACGGAGCGGTCATTTGTAATGAGTGGATCTATATTGTAGAGAAAACGAGATCTTTTAGGAGTGTATGCATTTAAAGCGTAAAGGGAATTAGGCTCGATGGGATTTTAATTACTTTTTTATGACCTTCAGCCAATCTGAGAAAAGAAAAGTGAAGTCAAGTGATAAATTTTATAAATTTATTTACTTTCCCAAGGAGCGCGTTATGTTAACATTACGCAATGTCGATTTTTAGGTGTTTAGTCTAATTTATAGGTTTAGTCTAAAAGTTTCGTAAATGGAGATTGAGACAACGTCAGTAAAACAGCTTAACTAAGACGAACAAGTTATAATGACCTATTAGTCATAGCACATATTTTCTTAAACAGGGACTCTACACATTAGTATACCGCCTATTATATTTCGCAATTTCGTCTCGAATTATAAATTTAACTACTTGTAGTTTGCACTTTTCAAACTCACCCGGTACGTACTTTAAAGACAAAAACCCTTATCTCTGTTACCACACATTCCCAACACGCTCTTACTATCATTGTATTTTTCGTACCGGCCCGGCTACGACGTGAAATAAGAGAGACAGAGTGAAAAAGTGTTTATTGGTGTCGGAAATAGTGCGAAATAGGAAATCTCGCAGGAAAACATGGTTGAAGTTGCAATATAACGCTTCTGCCACCGTTATTATATGACACACTGTTGTAAAAATGAATGGGCATAAAAGTGAAAATCTGAAGATGAAATTTAGAAAAATGCTCAAGTTCTTCAAGTATGTAGATTTTCCGTTTTTCTTTTTTCAGAAATCAGTCAATGGAAGGATGTATTATTTTCTGGTGTTTGAGGTTCACATGAATTCTCACATAACACGAAAGAACGTTCCACAGAACTTTAATTTGCAGTCACATGACTTGCATATACTTCCTAACTACCTCTACATACTCATCGGGGCAGTTTATAGAAGGATATATATATATTCCTCTCTGGTGTTCGAGGTTCACATGAACTCTCATATAACACGAAAGTACGTTCCACATATGTGTGAACTTTAATTCGCAGTCACATGACTTGCATATACTTTCTAACTCCCTGTACATATGTATCCGGACATGCAAGTAAGTAAATAATTAAAGGGTTAATCTACTGAGTAAATGTAAAATTATATATGAGTTATAATATCCCCAAATGTTAAATAGAAGGAATCAATAATGCAATAAGTAAATAGAACTGACAGTTTTTGTCAAGTTCGCAAGTTTTTTGCTCCAACAGTTTTTAATAATTACTGTACCGATAAAAATATAAAATAGGAGTATTCTCATAAAAGTTTTTAAAACTATTAATAAACATATAATATAGGGTGAATCAAGAAAAGTAGATATGACTCATATAGCTAATAATAAAAGCTAATATTACACACAACACACATAATTTTAATTAACCTTCAATATCTTTATAATGAAATGTATAGAGTTATACATACATTTAGATACAACGTCTAATGGACTGTTGTTACTGTTGTTTATAGATGAATACATATTCATATTTTCTATACACATATCGATTAGATTCAACCTCATAGGACGACTTCCACATGGAGGAGTTCCAAAGCAAAATCTGAGGTGTAGGGACACACCTGGATTAAGTGCTGATGTAATGGTAATAATAAAGTGAGGACCCAAGTAAATCTGAAGCAGGTAAACAATAGTGAAACTGCTAGATAGAAGTTATTAACCAACTTTTGGAGACAGGAGGTGAATTTATTTCTTCATATTTGCTATCAAAAAGAGTGTGGGACTTTTAGGTTTATAATCGTTAAATCCCCACCCCAGATTAGAGGGTTATCACTCTATATTGAATTTTACTTATACAGAGGTCTTAAAAATAAAATAAATACAATATTAAAAATAAATCCTAAAGCAATGATCTCAAGAACGCATAGTGTTATATAACATCTATAAAACAGAAACATTAATGTAACTGTTTGGCTAGCAGTGACATCTTGGTCTTGATTTTGTCTTGGTCCCGCAAGACAAGACTAGACTTGGCAAGAAATATTGCTAGAAGGTCTGGGGTGAAATTTAAATGAACGTTAGTTGAAATAAATAAATAAATAAGTGACTAAATAAACACACATTGCATTTCTAATGTAGGCATATTCTTTATTTAAAAGAATTAAGCATATAAAATTAAAATTCAAGGTGCTTAGGTGTAGTTCTGCTGAATACAACTAATTATAGTGCCAGTTGACTGAAAGAGCTCCGATTTGGCACGCCTATCTCGTCCATTGCTTATTATTATTATTTATTATGTAAAACTAGCCGTTTCTATATTTTATAACGTTTACCAATCGACCAATATCTGAGCTAAGTAAGTTCCGAGCGGCACCATGTTCGACCGAAAGTAACTACCACTGTTATTAGATTGGTAATAAAGTTTCATGTTTCTGATTTCTATGCAAAAGTCTCACAAGAATCATGCAAATTTGCGAGACCTTTCGCAAGACAATATAAAAGACATAATGTTGAAAAATCAAGCAAGCACAAGGCTTTATAGAAACTTTTGTTTTCTTCTGCAAGACAAGACAAGGTTTTTCAAATTTTTGCAACAATTTTTGTCTCCCATCCAACACTACTTTTCGCCTCTGTACGGCACCTTATGTGTTTACGGACATGCTTAATACCTTTATTATAACCTTTAAGGTCTTAGGTACAATTACTTGCACATAATATTTAAATGATATTTTAATAAATGGAAAATATCAAACAGAATGTTTATTTTATAACGATAAAAATATTAATAAAAATAGTCAAGCTTTGCTTGTACCTAACCGGACTGTAAGGTCTAAGCTTTATTTATAATACAAATAACTTTACACTCCCTTGACAGAAAGTGAGGACATTTCAAAGAATATATAAACAAAATGAATAAATAAAATAAAAATTTGAAATCACACCTGCTGTAAAATTAGAGAGTGGTTAGGTTTTGGAGGAACGTTAGTTGCAGCTCGTTCTGCAGTAATGTTCTGGATGGAAGGTATACAAAGACCTTCGAAAGAGAAAATATTTTGCTCTTAAATATATAATAGAGGATATTTCGATAAAAAAAAAAAAAAAAAAAGATAAAATCCTATATTCATCTCTAGAAATCTATTTAGATGCCTCCCTTGTAGGGGAGAGCAGGAGGTGAAGACAACAGGGGATTTACATTTTGTCCTAAGAATTATTAACAGTTTTCAATGCTCAAAAATCATTTTCAAAAATGTTAGTTATTGCAAATCGATAACACAATTGCTATTTCTTGTAATAACCTGATGGGGACTGTGTACTGTGTGTAGACAGATAAAGCTTAATAATAACGTAGGGAAAGAGATATGGGAATGGTGTGAAATAAGAAAAATAGGGATATATGCATTCTACATCAATATACTGAGAGATATCGAACAATAAAAAAGTTTGCTAATATAATCTTTATCATCGTTGGAATATTCTGTTAGTACTGCAATGCATGTACCAAGAATAATTTATTTATTTGCCCGATTTTATTACATTCAGTCGGAGTTTTGCTAAAACAATAGACTCTCAGGTTGAATAGACGTATTTTCTATCACTACTTTTACTAAAGGTAACTAGATAACTTAATGAGTAGGTAAATGACTACTTATTAACGGTTAAAGTAGGTGCGTAGTAGGATATAGATATATATGTATATGCATATATATAAATAATAATAATAATTTACCTGTAGCTGAAAGGCTTCAAACTGTGAAACAAAGCTATATTTGGTTAGCGCGTCGTGGGTAATCTTTACATATGCACGAATGCATAGCCATTTTATGCTTAACATTACAACAGGAAGAACGGACTGGACAAGACCTTAATAAATATATTATTACCAATATAGGTAATATCTATCTCGTGGCTAATCTTTACAAATGCGCGAATGCATAGCCATTTTATGCTCAACATTACAACAGGAAGAACGGACTGGACAAGACCTTAATAAATATATTATTACCAATATAGATAATATCTATCTCGTGGCTAATCTTTACAAATGCGCGAATGCATAGCCATTTTATGCTCAACATTACAACAGGAAGAACGGATGGACAAGACCTTAAAAAATATATTATTACCAATATAGGTAATATAACCAACAATATTTATTTTGTGATATGTATACATTATGCGAAGTAAGTTATATAAAAAGCAATAATATATACATGATACATGAGAGAGTGTGAATAGGGCATGTGACAGTGTTCATTAGCCATCAACGTTAACGAATTTTTGTTTGCTATTAAAAAGCTAAAATTGAAGGGCGAGTGGTAGTCGAGTTTGTTCAAACTGTAGGTATCTTCCATATACCATGCCATTGAGTTATATATAACTTATATAATCAATGATGGTAACTTCTTTACAGTAAAATGAAAATTTGGAGACAAAGGATAAATGAACTAGAATTCATAATAGTAGCTATACAGTTACTGATTAAAGTTACCTAGGATGAAAGACTGTCAGCTGCAATATACATTTTTGCTAGTGTCAAAAGTTGCAAAACTACTGTAATAAAATAATGGGTCCCAGTTGAGTCTATTTAATGCAGATATTTTGCTGGGATTAAACAATGTCTATTAAAGGCTAAAACATATTTCCTTTAGTGTACCCGGAAAAACAAATAAATATAAAATAATAAAATACATAACAGTATTTCGGTGTTTAAGAATAGAAACCGAACGTTCAAACGGGTTTTTGGAAATATTATGTAACATGTTCAAACAGCCTGAAATAGACGTGTTTGCAATGCACAAAAAAATAAATAAATAAATAAATAAATAAAATAAATAATAATAAATAAAAAAGATATCGTAGAAATGAAATCCCCTCATTCCATTATTGTGGATGCATTTACTGTCACACGGAATCAATATATATTTTATGCATTAATATATAACTAAAAATGCAGGTAGACGCTAAATATAAATATATTTTTGATATATAATATATAGGTATGTATATTTGTGTATATACATATATAAAGCAGTATAAAAATGTTTTAATTATCAAAAGAACGATAACTGGTCAATATGTAAGATGTAAGATGTAAAGTTTCTGTCTGCACACTAGATCGCCTATAATTCTTTCAACATCTACAAGTAGATAAATTTATAATTCGAGACGAAATTGCGAAATATAATTAGTAGATCAATCGACTTACCTGTAAGGAAGTTTGATCATAATTATATGAGCAATTTCGTCGAAGAATTATAAATTCGCCCAAAATTCCCACCCTAGGCGATCTAGATAGGAAAATACAATGATAGTAAGAGCGTGTTGGGAATGTGTGGTAACAGAGATAAGGGTTTTTGTCTTTAAAGTACGTACCGGGTGAGTTTGAAAAGTGCAAACTACAAGTAGTTAAATTTATAATTCTTCGACGAAATTGCTCATATAATTATGATCAAACTTCCTTACAGGTAAGTCGATTGATCTACTAATTATAACATGAGGGGTGTTATTTAATTGACATTGTAGGTAGTACTGTAACTACCTTGATTCGATTGAATGGGAGCAAAACTTACTCATGTTTGGCTTTATTAATCCAGGATCTCGTAATCACTGATTTAAGACAGTTTTCAGACTCATTAAAAGAAAACGGCACATTTCCACATAAAGGTTTTTAATAAAAAAAATATATATAAATAAAGTGTAAACAAAAATTAAGAAAACAACTGTAACAATAAATATTAAACGTGACACTTTATATACAATTGGCACGCGACACTCTAAAATACGGGGACTAACCTTAAGTACCGGATTTATTCTAATTCTCAGCAATTACAATTTATTTACCGCGATAGATCTGTACTGTCTAGATATGGAAACGGAACTGCCCACCCCGGAGTGACTTTTGGCTAATGCCTGTATTTTAGACTGACTCTATACAAATCTAAGACATTATTTGACACTATCTAATCTTGTTTTCTAGAATTCCTACGCCTCTTATCAAATATTCTCTTTTTCAGATGGTGCCAAAAGAGCATCACATGGCCGGATAGTCCTATTTTTCTGCAAATGAAATTGTTTGAGCGGGTCTAATAAATTATTTGTTTGAGTTACCCTTTGGTGACAAACTGGCCTCTTAAATTGACAGCTTTTACTTACATCTTTGAACTCATTATAAGGTAGAATGTCTGGTCCTCTTGTTAAACCGACAACCCGCTTTGGCTGTGTTACACAATTTGTGGCGATTAAAACGTAGTATCGACCATTTCATATATCCTGTTCCAGTATGCAGTCCATCTTTTTTGAAACACAAACGTAACACGTACAAATTAACGCACTCTGCGTCGGTGATGAACCTATAAGATTATAACAGCAAAATGCCCCTGACACCGCTACTTGTCTAGGTATATATGGTAGTGAGGACCAGGTACCAATTACACTTCTCTACATGTTATTTACCGCAATTGTGAATACGACAATTCTACCCCTAGAATTTTGAAGCACCTCTACAGTTTTGCATTTTTAAATAAAATATATTTTTGCATAAAATATATAATTTTGTAAAATACTTAACTAAGTTGCATAGTATTACTTTCCTTCAGTAAAAAGAATAACAATGCTGTACGTACATAACGAATAAATATTAGTAAATTCATGTTTTTGTTTAATACCTATATATTTCAATATTTGGTGATATACTTTTGTTGCAAAATGGTTATTATTTCCAATATTATAGACTTAATTGACGT
Source organism: Monochamus saltuarius (assembly GCA_025584915.1). Classification (NCBI taxonomy): domain Eukaryota; kingdom Metazoa; phylum Arthropoda; class Insecta; order Coleoptera; family Cerambycidae; genus Monochamus; species Monochamus saltuarius. The sequence continues at coordinate 72,831,268 of CM046721.1, read as the reverse complement.
TTTGCCTTCAGTTATTACAACTTTTATTTTTAAACTCAAGGTTATGAAGAATCTATTTAGGTTAAAAATATTCTGTTAGTCGGAAAACCTGTAAAGTTTATTCTGATTTTGAAGTTATTTCGACCTAAATTAACAATTTTTCCCCATTCAAGTTTATGTGACCAGATAGGTATGGTATTAGGCACTTAGGTACATAACCTAATTGTTTTCTCTATGCTGGGCGACTTGACGACTTGAATTTATAGACATCGTCTGTTAAATCGTGTTCCCTTCAAATACAACGGCTGCTGCGATTTATTATAAGTAAATAAATATAGTTTATACATAAATCTAATTCATTTCAATAAGGCTAATTCTGAGTTCTTTGTATCAAGTAGTAAAAGAATGACCTTTTTCTGACAAAATCTGTAAACGAATGGTGCCTATTTGCCATATTATTCCAACAAAAATAATTGTTAATTGGTTTAGAGGGAATAAATCTAATTAATTTTTAAGTAAAAATAACTATACTGGCATTGAAAGAAGTAATATTTCCTTTAGGTAAACTAAAAGTAATTCACAGATATTAAAACTAAGCATATTATACTCTAATTCACTAGAAATGGATGATCATGTAATAGCATATTAGGAAGATGTGTCCTATCCGGGTAAAATACTAATGGAGTCAAAACAAATATAGAATAAGTGTGATTCATTATTTGAAGAAACATAATAAATGGAAATGGCTCGCTATCCCAAATGAATATTGAGATTAATTGAAAAATATCGATTCGAAAATCAAAACTCCTTTCTGCGAAGAAAGAAAGAAGAAAATTAATTCAGAAGTGCTTGTTTTTCACTGGATAAACACTGTTTAATAATATCTTAAGAGAGAATAGAGAAAATTAAGAATTAATGGAATCGCCTTTCAAAAAAATGTCAAACTTATTTATAAAGCAAACCACTATTTTTTTTTTTCGATATTATATTAAATCCTTATTTAACGCCGCCAATGCGAGAATCAGAGTAGGCAACCAGCAAGCAACGGTCGCTGTCGCTGTCATGCCATAATTTAATTCCTGTGTTTACGTTGTAGTTTTGTGTTCTTCAGTTTTTAGTGCCTTATTTTAATTTTAAACGTTTTATAGTTATTAAATTAAGGAATATGTTATGTCTGGTACAGATATTTTTCCACAATATAGTTCGCCGGTTTGTTTTTCTAGGTTATAGGGCTAGACTGCCGCGGGTGCATTAAAGTTTTTCTATCATCACGTTCATTTCGTCTGATTCTCTTATAATAAATACCTAGGCATTTTATCTAACTGTGCCTACGAAAAATGTGTCTTATCGGTAGTGAGTGGTTGTAATGAGTAAAAATGTAGTTTTGCCAGTTTGTAACGAAATAATGAAAAACGAATGCAAAATACTGGAGCTAACTGGATTAACTGTTACCTCTCTATCAGGTATTGTTACTAATCAGAATGTTAATTTTTGTCGTTTCTGCATTTAGAAACGCTGCAAAAAGACAACCGCATGGTAGTTGACATTGTTGACAGATGTAAGCTTTAGCTATGGATCCGTAGGAAAAAAGGGTTTTGCCCCATTTTTTAAATATAGGGCTGAAATTCTGGAATACTTTTGTTATTGTCTTTTATGTCTTCCTGAGCACGTGGTTAAAATTTTTGTACTTAGACATAGTTAACCCTGTATATTTATTTTTTCTAAATAATGGAGCCTTATTCAATAGGACCATTTAGTAATTTTAAATCAGAAAACTTCAATAATTTCATTATATAAAACACATCATATGCAGCGCCTATAACAGTTTGAGCATCGCATTTAAAATATGTTATTTCAATTTTAAAACCAGAACTGTGTCCATTCATTAGTTTATTTACCCTAGTATATTGACTATACTTTATCATCCATAAGTACTCTAATGTTTTAATATTATTCTTAATAACCATATCATCCTGTATATTGTCAATTTAGCTTTTAGCTTGTACTATGATAGATGAATTCTAACATTTTCAAATACTTGGTTGATAATAAATTCTCAGTTCCAAAGTGGAGCATCCCAGTTCGCAGGAAATTATATTAACCTTATGTAACGCTTCACCATACACATAGTTCACGAATTTTGTCGGCAACTATTACCAACAAATCTTATAATATTACACACATATACGGCTCGTACACAAGATGCAAGGGAGCCTCCTTTGTAGACTACTAAGTAATCCGCCTTAATGTAACATAATAAACTATATTAGGCATATTATCAAAGATCATCTTTCAGAAGTATACTTGTACGTATGTATCAAAGCAGCGAGAAATATGTGGTGTACCATACCATAGTGTTACCTGCCATCTATTTGCCTTCTGCGAAAGACGTAGCTAATTTTGCCTGTGAGAGTTACACATGTTCAATCTTGAGTATGCAGCAACTAGGTTAATTATCATCCTGCTCGTACAAGTAAAATCATCCCTTTGAGAACAATCAAAGTTGTCCATTAAATGCTGAAGTGGATAATGAGTGCTTATAATATGTTCCCGTCATTATATATGTATTTAGAACGTTACCTTCTGTCGTAGGAACTACTTCAAATTGGGTTTCGATAGTTTTAATGAATAAATGTATCGTTTTTGAAATAATATCAAAGTAATATAACTCCCTTCAAAAATTTAGTTTAAAATAATTATCTCTAGTACAATTACCACGAATTGCGTCTATCATTATTCGTCGGAAGTTGACACTAACTTGATTTTATTTATTTTTTTGCTACACAAACCCAACAGAATGTTTATTCTATTTAGAGTGTCAGAAAAATGTAACATATTAAGAAAATATTACATACGATACACTACTAATATTACAATATACAATTCACAAAACAACATAAAAAAAACACAAATAACAAATGGTTAGACCAAATTTACAGTTAAAAATACCAACATTATTTTCAATACATGGATAATTCTGCAAGTGTGAGTAGAATAATACATTAGTCCGGGCATTGCTGAGATAGAACAATGATGCGAAACGAGTTGGTCTGGTAGATGTTTTAAAGTTAATCATCTAGAGAAATTGCGAGCAATTAATTAGGCTAATTAAGTATTTGTATAAAATTACTACTATACTTTGAATGTTCCTGCGTTATTGTATTAATCTTTATTCGAACGAATTAATAAGGTCATAGCCGAAGCCAATTGGGAGATAGATGTAATCTATTTTAATGCTTAAAAATTAAAAAAATCTTCTCTAGATAGCTTCGTTACTTTTATATCAAGTAAAGGCTCCAATTGATGTACATCCGAGGTACTGAACAAAGTAACTTTTGTCATTGGCATGATTAGAGAAAATCAGTTAACTGAATATGAAATCCATAGAAACACAATTTAGTCAGAATGACAGCATGATCGAGGCGACAGTCAAAAGCTTGGAAAAAATCAGTATAAATAACGTCCACCTGACTACCTTCTTCTAAATTTTCAGCTAAATAATATGTAATGTGCATTAAACTGGAAGCTGTTGAACGTTTTGGTACTTTGTTGACGTTGTGACAACATGACAACAAATAAAATCTTTGCATATATTTTTCTGCATAAATTAATGCAGTCGGTACTTTGAACTCAATTTACTTGAAAATGGTTGATTTTAGAGCTAGAGCTTTTAGTAACAAGAGCACCTTTTTTGTTCAGAATTGGTCACTGATTAAGGAGAACTTAGTCAATTCACGTAAGGATATGCAAGAGTTACGAAGACAAAGTCATAAGGAATACTATATAGGCCATTGGTGTCAGATTAAAACAAACACCATGTATTTTAATGACCTTTAGTTGGACGGTGTTTTGCAACAACCGGTTAACTCACATTGTTTAAATTGGATTTTGTTATTTTAAAACATTTATCAGGGTCTTCTACAGTTTTTCTAACAGTTCTACCTAGATTTATATGTAACTGAAAAAGAAATAAATAAAGCTATTCAATACATTTTATTAATTTGTGCTAATCAACAAGGATGTGGATTAACCGCTTATTGCAGAACACCGTCCAGTTGATGTACACGTCACCCAAAAATTACCTAAATCTACGAATCGGTTTTTAAGTTGTTTCTGAAATTTTTTCAAAATAACATCCTGTAACTCGCTAGTAGGGGTGGGCAATAACGGTTTGGAACTATCGATTATCGATAAATAAAATATACCGATATTATCGATAATATCGGTATTATCGATAATATCGATACATCGATAATATCGATATTATCGATAATATCGATATTATCGATAATATCGCTATTATCGATATAATATCGGTATTATCGATAATATTCATACTATCGATAATATCGATATAAGCGATAATAACAATATTATCGATTAATATATAGTAGGGGTGGGCGATAACGGTTTGGAACTATCGATTATCGATAAATAAAATATACCGATATTATCGATATATCGATATTATCGATTAATATATAGATATTATCAATATTATTTAAATTATCAATACAATAATACTGCATTTTCGATAATTTCGATGTTACCGATTTAATAATATTATTTTTGCTTTGTATTAATTTTCTGTACATTCAAGTTAGGCATATTGTTGTTCCATTGACTACGGAAATTAATAAAACAACATGAGAAAAGAAAATCAATGTATTTCTTGTCGAAAATAGATACACAGAACAAATAACATTAAAAATACATTTAATTCACTGAATAAGGTGTTTATTTAGTGACAGAAATATTAACTGTTCTGCATGTTGTCGGAAATCCTAATGGTACGTAACAGTACATGATGTATAATACTTGTTTACGGTTTTTGAGATATTACGTGTTTATTGTTCAAAATTTATTCTGAAAAATCAGTCATTTGTTAAAAATCGCATTTCTAATTCAAAATGCTTATGTATTTCGATTAATATATATTATGGATATTTTGCATATTCATTGAAAAAAAGTTATATTTCTTAAAACGACACGTGCTTGTAGATATTGGCTATTCGCGAGTACCTACATACTTCCTAAATGTACTCGTATTTGTAGCCGAATTAATAACGCACATTGTCTATGATTACTTCTTTTATATTTGAAAAAGTTAAACTTGTATTAGGTATATGAGTTTATTCTATCGTGGCTAAGAAATATTTTACAAATTTTAGTTCCATTCATCTTCATGTTAACCACGTAACAAGTAAACACTAGTATGTAATGTAGCAAGATCACTAAAAGATAAAGATCTAGGGTATGTAACTGAGTAACTGTATATACGTTTACGTATAAGTCGCATAAATCATTATTGGCTTCAAGCTACGGCTAAACGTGATTCTTCGTGAGTCAAATTATTGATATTAACAAAACTAGGGTTGGAAATATTTATCGATATATCGATAATTATCGAATTATCGATAATATCGAAATTATCGATAATATCGATATTATTGAAATTATCGATATTATCGAAATTATCGATAATATCGATATTATTGAAATTATCGATATTATCGAAATTATCCATAATATCGATAATTCGATAATTTTTTATCTGTATTATTATCGATATTATCGATAATTATCGATAATTATCGATATATCGATAAATATTCCCAACCCTACTCGCTAGGCGTGCATCAGAGATTTTTTTTAGAGTTACTTATCATTTTGTGATATTAACTTAATAAGAAAAAATTGGATATAGATATGAAGTCGATTTTTGGTATTCATAAAGAATGAACTTAGATGATGGTAAATTATAGTATATCCGTAAATTTAAAAATATTATACCAAGTGTTTCATTCATGTCCCTACATTTTGACAGCTTTAAATAGCTACAACTTGTTTATTAACTTTTTTATTTCAAATGGAGCATTGCATTTTTTCGCTTTGCCTTATTGTGCACATTCAAATTGTTTTTCAACAATACAAAACTTCAATATAAGAATTGTGATTACTACTTTTGTAGGTGTAAATTTATAATATTTTGGCAGTTTTTGTCATATCTGGAATATTATGAAATTTACCACGAATATAAATATATCAAAAACAACAAAATTGGCTTAGAACATGTCTTTATCTCCATATTATATATCCATAATTTTACATATGAGTTTTATGACAAATTTAAACACTGTATAGGCATTGTTAGCAGTAATAACATTGATAACAACGATAATCGTAAGATTAGATTATAATAATAATGATAGTGATAATGGTAATGGTAGTAGTATGGTAATGGTAATGAAAATCAAAAACGAAATGTAAAAGGAAATAGTAATAGAATCGGTAATGGTAATAGTAACCATAAGTTAATAATAACTTTCATAAGAAACCAGAGGACATACAAAATAACTAAACATTTAAATATTGAGGAACAACCAAAGTATAACATTTTCAATAAAAATAAAATGTTGTAGTAAGTCCGATAAAAACAGTTATAACAACTATAATAGCAACCGTTACATTTTAGAACAATTTTAGGATGTGTCATGAAAAGATGCACTAGTCAATTATTCCTATTCTTTCTTCATCTTCTGCCTTGGCAGAAGTACAAAGCCTTTCTAAGCGTGCTTTATATTTACCTATTGGCCAAGTGATAAATAAGCAAGCATATCGTATTTGTGAGTTATGTAATGAAACAGCTGTAAATAATGGTTGGTATCCTTATTCAAATTGAAAATTCAAATTGTATTCTGAAATACAAATTACACAACATATTAATGTGCCATTATTCTATAAGCAACTTGGGAATACGGCAACAATTTCCATCTAATACCAAACTTGTCTGTATATTGCAGTAGCCGTGTTTATATCGTGTGCTTCTAATATATTCAGAGGTTAATGTTACTTAAAATTCCTCGTAGTTGAGAAGCTTGTCAAGAATTAAATTAAAGTGTGCAAAGTTTAGTAAATTATGGCGGTAGACTGTAATAAAAGCGTCGGGATAGTGATCCCGCCAACCCACGGGCATGTCGTGCCACCAGCAACGGGCATAATTTGCTGTACTGTTAAAATATAACACTCCTGTATAATGGTTGCAGCGTACCGTATTGTGATGTATTAATTTTAAAATAGAACGGGAGCGTTAAACAATGGCAACGCTTTCGTCATAAGTTTTATGTCCGTTAAATTCAATTTTTATTGGATGTCTTGCTTCAGAAGCAACAGATTTATCAGTGGTGTAGCTTCAGATTTTGGGCCCACCCACTAAATACGGCTAGGTCCTCCCCCCTCTCCCTCCCACCAGAATTACAGTTCGTGTTAATAACTTGCAGAATGTCAATTCATTCGGACAAGGATAGAAGATAACAAAGTAGGAGAATAATTTAAAAATATTTATTTCTGAAGTTAAAATAGGTATCTAATAAGTAGCTACATGACATACTCGTGAATAGGTAAGGGACATCTTCTTATAAATAATACAACAAATCAAAAAACAGCACTAAATAAATATGTACTGTAAAACAAAAATATATATGTGATAATATTAATAATAACAATACTGAAAAGAAACTCTTATATTGTACTATAAACTATAATAATTCATTATTGATGTTGCTTGCAAAAACTTTGATAAGTTAGTTTTGTTGATTGCTACAGCTTCCTCGGTCTCTATACTAAGCAATGCCAAATTACTTAGTCTATTTTGGGAGCAACAATTTTTCAAATAGTTATCGATTTATCTTTGATTTAGAAAATGAGCGTTCTGATGACGCAACGGTTACAGGAAGCGTCAAAAATAATATTAAAGAGGTATACCTGTGCAAAATTTGATGCTAGGGTATCATTTTCTATAATTAAAAAATGTGTGAACTCTTTATATATCTTTAAGAGAGTCATTTTTGTCTTTCAGTGGCTGAGATAAAGCAACAATTTGCAGACGAAATGCTGAGGAAATATCACGAGGAGAAGATTGCTGCAAAGCTTCAGCCGATTTAAATAATATAAAAATAATCTTCTTCCGTCATTGATATAAGAATGGGTGGAAACTAAATTTATTAAGTCTTCTCTATCCCTTCAAAATGGTTGTTTAATTGACTAATAACGATGTCAAAAACTTTGTAATAAATATTTACTTAAAATGATGCTGCTGATTATAAAATAGAAAATTTGTATCACATTCATCATATTGTTTTTTGGGTTTATGCTTCCTTTTTTATGTAAATGATGGATTAATATTCCATCTTTTAAAAATACTAATTATATAATATAAATTTATGCTTTACATATGTAAGATTTATTTAAGGTTTTGTATGCTTGTTAGGTGCACAGTGTTATTGTTATGTTTTTTTACTATATTTATACTTTCTACCGTAGCCTGTAATTGGGCATGTGCCTGGTTGGATATGTATTAAATAAATAAATTAAAGAAGTAAGAAGACTTTTACCTATAACACAAGTTTACATAATTTTATCGCACAAGCACTAAATCATGCTTCTAAAGGATTTAAAATTTTATTTCCTTTTCGGTTTTTAACTATATCCTACATACACAAATTAGAAACCATTATTCTCATTTTCATCTAAAATGATTGCAAATATAAAACAACAGAAAGAAAAATAATCGGAGAAATATTGCTGCGTTAACAATATTGAAAAAAATTAAATGGCATATTTAAAATATGATTACTCAACTTTTGAAATTGCACCTGTGTATCTGGATATTTTAAACTGGGTCAGAAATATATATTTGGAAGCTAAGTAAATCGCCCACAAATCACTGTAATACTAGTATAAGTCATTTGGTAACTTGTCACGCTATTGTTTGTGTACCTATTCGGACAACATCTAAATTTACGTCTTCTAAATGGAAGCCACCTAACAGAATCCTTGGTTGCCTTGGAGTTACGTTCCTTGAACAACATGAATAACATTCATCTTATTGACTTCACTAGTCCCTACGTATTAGGTATTTCCTTCCTGCAAATAGATATGTCATAATTCTAGCTGATAGGTATTTGTTAATAATGTTCTATATACCTAACTACACAATTGATGGAGGAAGTTGAAACAGGGAAGACTGTCACGGTATTACAGGTAGGTATTACATATTATCTACTGTACAGTGTATTGTATAATACAAAGCCCTTTAAGATTTAATGATATACAGGGTGTGCGAGAATATGTGGACAATCTCCCGGATTCGGGTGGAACACAAAAAGTAACGTGACAAGTTCCTATAGATTTTGTTCCTACGAACCTTTCCTACGAAGATACCTTAAAGGACACTCCTTAAAATCTTTTTTTTTTAACTTATGAAATAATTGATGCAATTTAATAATCTTTCAATGTGGATGACAGTGGTCTCCGTTTTCGAGAAAAACTAGTTTTGTTTACATTGTTTTTTTGTATTGATATTTAAAACTATGGTTCTTTTTTGAAGTGTACTGATTTAATTAAGAATTTGTATGGCAGTGTCTGTCAGTTAGCGGTAGAGTGAGTTGAAATTTGTGATATTTTTTCTTATTCCTCGTATTTATTTTAACTATTTTCCATAATGGAATTTACCTTTGTTATGTTAAAATACATTTAATATATGGACTTTCGTCATATGTTTAAAAGCCAGAAGGCTTTATGTTAGAACGATTTCCAAATCCTGAAGAATTCCTGATAGGAAAACGTTTTTACAGAGTGGTAACGTATTTTTTTGGGAAGGAACGTTTACCAAAACCAATCACAATTGTGGAAATCATATCGATCGCACTGGGAGTACTGAAGAAGATATCATAAACGCCGTACAAGCAGATCCTTCAGCAAGTGTCCGGAAATTGGTTGCCCAATTTAATTTCTCAAAATCCCCGATTTTTCGAACAGAAAAGCAACAACTGCGTATCACCTGCAGAAAGTCCATGCACTTTTCCCTTTCCCTTTCCGCGAAGGATAGGTTTTTCGAACTGAGTTTTAGATAGGCACAGAGACAATGCAAATGTCATTGGTTCAGTTCTCTATACGGACGAAGCTGGATTTAAAAAAAAACGCAATCGTAAATTCCCATAATTTACATTTATAGCAGAAGAAAATCCACATGCTTCTATTATGACAGATCATCAACACCAGTTTGAACTCATTAATGTGTGAGGAGGAATCATCGGGCAACATTTAATTGGGTTTTTGTATTACCAGGAAGGTTAACTGGATAACTTTATTTGGAATTTCTCTAACACAACTTGCCAAAACGTTTAGAAGATCTACCTAATGATGGAGGGAGCACTACCCCACTGTAGTATAGCAGTCTGAGGATATTTAAAGAGGCACATCGAAAATCGTTGGGTAGGAAGACGGGGATCAGTGGCTTGGCTTCCTCGATCACCAGATTTAAACTAATAAGATTTTTTTTGTGTGGAAATTTAAAAACTTTAGCTAATCCAATTGAATTTAATAAAAACCACTTTGAATGAAAATAGCTTTTTCTCGACAAAGATTCATTTTATCGATATCGAAAGTATTCTAGAAATAGTCGCCAGGCAACCATTCATATACAGCTTGTCTTAAGTTTTCTAAGTGTTTAAATATTCAAAGAGTAATTTAGGGTTAAAACAGAGTTGGTTGCTTATTTGACAGATTTCGACAAATATAAACTTCAATAAATTAGAAGCAGGCACTCGTGATCCCATGGTGTCTGACCATTTGGGAGTATTGTTACGTGTTTTTGATGTGTTGCCTTTTGATCGTAGTGATTCAAATCAGATAGAATTGTAAATAAGTACAACATTGAAGCCTACATTAGAGATCCCCTGAGCAGCGTCACCACCTTTTTCTCCTTATTAGGTTGGCTGACGGCTTAGGTGGACTGATCTCCTAATGGGAGGAGGTACAATAGGCTCAATGGGGCCTAAGTGCTGTAGCCGTTTCGCTACCCTCCCCTTAATTCCAGATTCCAGATTCCAGAACATTGAAGAATTTACTGTTGGGTTGAGTAATGTGCAGTGGGATCATGATTTTATTAACAATTTATACTGCGATGACTTAGCTTTAATGATTCTAAAAACAGTACATTCTTTAGCTGTTGCTACTTTTTCGGTTGAGCGTGTTCGTAATAGATCTGGTAATATTAAATTGTTCAATAGAAGCTTACAAGAGTTGAGAAAGAAAATCTTTAAAAATTAGTAAAAAATGTTTAATACTAATCCTAATCAGCAAAATAGGACTGCATTTGAAACTAATCGAACAATTTATAAAATAGCTTTAAAAACAAAAAAAACGAAAGTACTCTTCTAATAAAATTACTATTAATATTGATCCAAATGATTTTAATATTTTTTCATTTTTGTATGTGCTGCAGTCCAACATACCGTGGACATTGCTGATTCATTAGTGCTCCTAAACCTGCAACTTAATTTTTTATGTCACCAATCTCAGGTTATGACGTTCAGCAAGCTATATTTCTTCTTAAAAAATACTTCGAGCTTAGATTATTACTGTTTAAATAGCTACGTGGTCAAAGCTTGCAGTGGCGTGCAGAGGGGGCCCGCAGGGCCCGCAATGCGGGGGGGCCCCTGCTCAGCCTCGACCTCGACTACCTCCAGCAAGCTTTTTACATAGTAATAAAATAACTATTAATTTTGTAGCGGCGGAATATGTCTATACCTCATAATTTTCCAAAATCAAATTAAATATATTTTGCCTTATCAGTACCTATTTTATGGTAAAATTCGACAACACGACAACGTAGTCGAACGTAGAATCCAAAACGACAAAAATAAGTGGCAACGTTACAGTGACGCGACGCGTAATAGTCGCGTATCTATGAAGATCAAATTATTTCAAGATTGCAAGATCGACAATGGGTGAATCGCGCCTAAGTTCGTTGGCATTAATTTCTATAGAAAATGAACGGGCAGAAAGCATAGACTTAGACCAAATAGTTAATAAATATGTTGCTTTACACACAAGAAAATAGTTTTTTTCTATATTTAAAAAAGTCTGAAATGCGATTCAAATCATAATAATATTTTTAGAGTTAATGTGTTTTATTTGTTTATTTTTGTTATATTAAAAGGATTATTTTTGTGTTAGTTATAAATGTTTTATTTTTGTTACAATTTTGTGTTAGTAATGTTTATTAAATAAAGTTATAATGTTATGTTCTGTAATTTTCCAAACTTAAACCAGAACTTATATTGGCCATCTACTCTCGCTGGAATTTGGTACGTTTATGGCGCTATGAAATATGAATTTTATTAATTAGAATTCTTGTTCTTCAAAAAGTCAAAAGAAAAAAATCAAAATATAAAGGTGAGGTCACACCAAATTTTTCTATCTATAAACCGATTTGAGATATCACCGCAGACAGTAGTTTCGTTGTCACCCAGTATAGGCAGTACATTAATTTTTGATGTAGAGGGGGCCCTTGAAAAAATTGCGGGGGCTCGAAGACCTTGGCACGCCACTGAAAGCTTCTATTGATTATTTAATTTGACCATTGTCGTGTTTATATAATAAATGTGTGACCTGACTCACTGAGGATAACTAGAATTTTGCCTGTACATGAGAAGGGTTATCATGATGTTCTTGATATTTATCGGCCAATACCTACTGTTCCTATAATTGGTAAAATTTTTGACTAAGACTAATTAAATATTGTGAGAATGGGTCTATTTATACTGATGTTCAATATGGTTTTAGAAAAAACAAATCTACAATAAAAACACTATTGAATATAGTGGAGAACGTAGTGGAGGGGTTTGATGAAGCCACAAACAAAAGTTACTGCTTGTGATCTCACTAAGGCCTTGCATGCGTCAATGTGGAATTATATTTATTTAAAATGGAGTACTACGGTATTAGAGGAAGTATGTTAAATCTTGTATCATCCTATCTATCGGGCAGGCCATCTGCCTATTGTAAATGGTGTTCCGCAGGGCTCAGTCCTGGGCCCAATTTTATTTTTATTATATATTAACGATCTTTTTTTGTTCCAATAAGTTGAAATTAAATAATACGAAATCTCAAAATATAATTTTTACATCAGATAAATGGGCGTCAAGACTATTGTCAAATTGCGCGGTGTAATAATGGACTTCAGACTTAACTGGTCCTGACTGATCGACTCTTTGCTCCAAACTCCAAAATATCGTCTCAAGTATTTTGTTTACGTCAAATTAGACGATGGCTATATCCTAATGCTGTCCGAATGGTTTATTATTCGTTAATTCACAGTCCTTTAACTTATGGTGTTACAATGTGGGATAATTCTGCTAGTGCTAGCATAGTTTTTATACTCCAAAAAAACGGCTGTTGGTGTTGGGGATGGATCGAAGTATGCCAGTCATTGTAGGGAATTGTTTATTAGACATTAGATCATGCATCTACCCTGCATTTACATATTTGAAACTTTGTTGAATATCTACAGAACAGGGGATAAATTCGATATGCTGATAATCTAGTAACACAGTATTTAAGGATTCAAACCACTAGGTCCAATAAGTTGAACATATGTATAACGATTTTAAGAATTATTTCGAAAATAGTGTGGAAATGTTAAATTCTAGACAGTTTTATACATTAACAAAGAAGTTCTTGTTAGAACATTGTTTTTATAGTATTGAAGCATTTTTAAATTATATTAAGTGTTCCTGACTATATTATTATTAATATTTTCCAAGGAATATGAACTTCTGATTGATCCTACATTATATTCAAACTTGTCCAATATTTGGAAGCAAATAAATGTATTTAATTACTATATACATACATCAAATTGCCCGAATAGTCATAATGCACAATACGAAAAAGTTACACGTTCGAATATTTTCCACTACTTAGTTTTTATTTGTATTTGAATACGTTAAATTGCCGGAATACTGCCTGTTTGTATACGTATATTGTGTATCAAGGAATTTCATAGCTGTTTGTTGAGACAGTATAAAAAAATCTGAGTAATAAAGAATATTCTCCAGGTTGTATAACAGTTTCCAGGCTGACAAGTCATTTAGAATAAGAAAAAAAGATAACTTTCACATACTCTCTTTTATCAAAAAATTGTACATGTCAACTACACATTGAAAGAACTGTATCCGACATTATCACATCTTGAAGAATTCTTTTAAAAAACTAGAAGCATTTGGATTGATGTAAATTATTAAGTTATCTTCACGGTAGATGGAACACAGTGACAAGATACAATTCACGGGTTTTCATGTTCTCTAGCGCATTTTCTCTCAAAAGGTTAAAGAAAATGACTCAATTTTACCATTATACTTTAGTACTGCGCTAATAAGAACCTTCGTCCACTGGGTGGAATTTTTTCTGCATTTTTAGATACGATTTTTTTCCTTGAAACGCCAGCCTTAAGGTTTCCGGACAAAAAGACATTCTACTGTCAAAGGGATAAGTCCGTTAACTGAGACATCAATGATTAGGGCATGTCATGTCTGTAGGTACTTGTGTGACAATGTATACAGCGCATTAGAAAAATAACGCATATATTCAATACTTCTTAAGAGTGACGTGTCTGTCCTCGGACAGGTCGATTTTTATTTTTAATTCCTCTTATTTTGATGTAACTAACAAGATGGCACTCCAGGCGTTCCGGATATAACGTTATAGTTTATATTATATATAGTTTATAATTTTTTAAATAACAACAATATATTTTTCCATAAAATCTTATAGATGAGCTCTTTCTGAGTTTGGCTATGAACTACATCTATCGGCCGTTCGCTACTCCATGCCGGCCTGAAAATGTCACAGACACGAAGCGTTCTACATGCAGTAGACACCATTGAAAGCTGTCTACCTTTATCGCGTTCGGCGAGAAACGATATTTTGCAAACACGGAACTCCAGGAAACAACTACTCTGCGGGCTAATACCCCGACCAGCATTGAATTCCGGCATGGAGTAACGAACGGCCGATAGATGTAGTTAGTTCTACACCGCGTACTCATGGTCCCTTCTGTCGGGTTAGACAGACTAAACAGCTAGGATTATTCGTTGGGTACCTTACCTATGGCATACTGATGAGAGCTAATAAGCTCGAAACCGGTATATGTCTGGTGGGCCTCTGACGAATGACTCTAGCTGTTGCTATAGGTTTTCCAGGTGTAATTCAATGCTGGTCGGGGTATTAGCCCGCAGAGTAGTTGTTTCCTGGAATTCCGTGTTTGCATAATAAATAACAAGTTTAATGATCAATCCTCTACGGATACACAAAAATACCATACTGCTGCATTAAAAATAACAATTGGAAGTGTGCCATACCTAGCTCGAAACAAAATACTAGTGACAGTAAATAATTTTGTTACTGTCAAAAGTGTTGTTAATCATTAGAAGTAAAGATGTTTCCTAAAAATGAAAGAATTGATATACTAATTATGACTTACTGTATTCTTATTAACATTTTGCTTATATTATATTAAATGTGTTTAAAGATAATATTGCGCCTCCCAATTGTTATTTTTAATGCAGCAGTATGGTATTTGTGCGCATCCGTAGAGTTGTCATTATTAAACTTCTATTGATTTATTTCTCAAAATTATAAAGTGTGCTATATTGCCGAACTCAGAAAGAACTCACCTAAAAGAGTCTACCAGAAAAATATATTATTGCTATTTAAAAAAATGATTGATGACGTCATATCCGCCACTCCGACACTCTTGTTACTGAACTACTTATACTACAAATACCTCATTACTAAGATCCAGATGAAGTATGCGGAACATACAATTTTATACACAAATTTACGGACAACATGTATTTCTCCTTGTGTTGTCTGTTGTGAATTATGAGCAGGTTTATAACATGAAACTAATATTTTAAAACTCGAAGTTTAATTGAATTTATTACAATTGAGTTTTATTTATCAGCTTTATACAATTTTACATACCTATTGAAAAGTATTTCAGTAAGCACTATATAATTCATAAATTCAATAATCACTATTTACAACATACAAAGCAAATTATAGTTTTTGTAGTGCTCACTGTATTTAAGAAGGGGTGTATATGTGTGTGTATCTCCCCATCTATGTAAAAACATTTTCTTTCTGCAAAGTTGCGGATGATGTAAATTGGATGTAAAGTTTAAAACAAGATTTAAAACGTAGAACTGTTGTGGCTTTATTTCGTAATTTAAAAAGTGAAATAGAGTTTTAACAAACATCCAAATTTAATAAAAAGTCCGGAATTGTTGACATACTGCGTGAAAT
Source organism: Monochamus saltuarius (assembly GCA_025584915.1). Lineage (NCBI taxonomy): Eukaryota > Metazoa > Arthropoda > Insecta > Coleoptera > Cerambycidae > Monochamus > Monochamus saltuarius. Next base: position 72,815,137 of record CM046721.1, on the reverse strand, counting down.
TTCATCTCAATGGTACACCCTCGTCAAAGAGAATGATTGATTAAGTTTACCTTAACATATTTCAATTTTTCTGTACTTACATATATTATGAAAATAAAGGGATTTGTTTGATAGGGATTAATGAAATATAAACGTGAGTTATGAAATGGGTAAAGAATTGAATAATTAAACTTTTATAGAAATAAATGTACGTTACTATGTTTTTAAACTTAAAGTAATATACTGCTAACTCATTACATCTATTCAAATTTAAATATTATTATTAAATAAATTTCAAAGGAAATATTAACTTAACTAACTAATGCGAAAAAAGGTGACATATTGCATAGTATTGATTAATATCCCTTTATTTATTTTAATGCTAACAAGTTTAACCGTAGTAATACATATAATAAATTGATTTTGGTTATTTTACACACAAACTTTGCTCTACCTTAGAAAAGGTAACCCAAATGAAGCCATAACAATTGGTAATTCGGCGTTCCTGATACGCTGATGTTTTCTGATGAGTGATGTAGCGAAACGTTCGAGTGTTGGAGTAAAACAGCGTTACCACATCAGGACCACATTCATAATAGCAGCATGTTTATTAAATTTCGATGTTGAAGTGATATATTTCATTAATGACGTAATGTCATATTGTATATTTTTTGAGGTGTCTTTAAAAATTGTTGCCGTTTTAAGATATTCATAAAACGTTTTATCCAGTTCTGAAGTAAAAATACTAGGATTTTCAGAATTTTCGGATTAATCGTAAAATTCGGTTTGTAGGTCAAAAGCTCCGCAAAATTGTATACAGTAACATACGGATTCATCAACAAGGCGTAACGTTAGTCAGACTAGCGGAGGTTACGCGAAAAATTTACGCATCTGTTGCACTAATTTAAATAAAAAGCATACTCCTATTCACTACTATGTATAATACTTACTTTATGATATGTTAACTAATCCGTAGTACTGAAAAGTACAGTTTTTGAATATAAATACTTAATATACAATGGGAAACGCAAGGAACTAGAGGCCGAAGTTACGCGATTTTTAGACAGGTACAATACTGGGTCTAACTTTTGGCGCAAATATGGACGTAAATAAACAGCCTACCTAGCAACGCATGCTTCGCTACCTAGCAACGCATGTTTCGTGAATGAGCGCAATGCTGGTTAGGCCAACTAACGCGCTTTACACGGGCGTAAACTCGTTAGTCGGACTAGCGCTACGCTCCTTTCATGAATCCGGCTGTAAATGATTTCGGGTAAAACATCATACTGATTTTTTGTCACTTCTTTGTTGTTTCTAAAAACGGAATCAAGTTGAGCTTGCACGTTGATATTCCCAAATAATGCAAATGGCATTTAAGTATGAATATGAGATTTACCATTTTTGTATTTTTTGTATTTTCTCATCTAAGTGCATCAGAATCAAATCCCTTACTTCCGTTTCCAGGCTTTCTCGTCATTTCACACACACAAATGCAATTGTCTCTTAAATAATATAAGAAATGCACTTTACTCAACAACGTGAAAATGGTAACTGATGGGAGAAATTGGAGCGCGTGGCTCGTGCAGGCGGCTTTTTTCCGCATAGGAAAACAGACCCGAACGAGCTTCGGCTTTTTCCGCCGTTAACGTATTAAACGGGAATTTGATCTGCCAACTTCTTAGCTGTGAAAATTACCGGAAAACTTTTCAACCTCTCTTAATAATTTATGTAGTAAGCTTTAGTTTTTATCTTACCAATTATTTAATTAAATGTAAATGATTTATTATTCGATCCGTTGGAGTTTTGCCCAGTATTTATTACATATTTTAACAATACAATAAGTAGGTACTAGGAAAATACCTAGCCGTTTTTAGGCTTTCACGGCCGGTGATATTATTTGATACATAGTGATTTTCTGGGTTATTATGACGTGACCTAGGTAACTGGTCGCTGCCAGAAACAGAGTTAAAATTCACATCCCTAGCATTAGCCGAGATTCTTTTACCTGCCCTGGTTGTTCTCGGGCTAGGCTCTGTCAATCAAAGGGAAATTCCTATTTAAATTTGGCAACGTCACGTCAGGTCGACACCGAGTTGGTCTGGAAATCCACCATTTCAAATATTATTTTTTTTATATATTTCAAAATTGCTTAACAAAACTTTTTTTTTTCATAATAGTTTCTCTCCGAACACCCTGTAGAGTATGATCTGTCAATTCACTCTAATTTTCTTGTTTAATGGCATAAACAAATATCAAAAGAAAACAAATGTTTAGAATTAAGTCGTCTGTCTACTGATACTGCACAAGCTGTCATAAGTATAAAAATACAAAGGGCTTCTACCCTACCATTAATTAAACTTGATGATATTCACATTGAAACATAACAATTTACTAGCATTGATCGTGAAAAATATATTCAGGTGTTATCGACATATATTTACTTTTTATTTCAACTATAGGGGTATGTAACTTGTTAAAGGTGTATTTTGGTATCTATGTAACTAGAAGAATTAAATCAAAACACTTTCTTTTCACCTCCTGGTTTTTACTATATAAGATACATAGCCAAAAGTTACAGCAAGGGCGCTGCGTGACTTTGGCTGACCTTCTTATTGTGGGGAAAGTCCAGCACTCAATAATTTTCAAGAGAGACTGGCTTCCCATTTAAAAAAAAATTGAAATTCCGTCAATTTCGAGTTTTTTTCCAACTTTTTTTGAAGTTGTTGACAGTTTCATAAAAAAATAATTTATTTTGAGATTTTAGAGATTATTCGGTTGTTTTAAACACACTGTATTTTTTTCGTTAATTAAATAATTTTAAAGAAAAAGGTCAAGGCGTCCGTTTGTGATTTAGCATCTAAAGCAGCTGATGATGCAAAATCGTTAAGAGTATATACGAATGTATAAGATTGTAGTGTGTTGGTACGTATTCTTTAAAATTAGATAAAAACATTCTCCTTTGATCTACTGTTTTTCATCATATAAGTTATATATTTTAGAATCACCCTGTGTGCTGCATTGATATGTCTTTTATTTTATCTTAATGTTAAATCCTGGAAGGAATTAAAGTTTTAGGAGGCACTAAGTCAAGAATTTTAAAGAAAAAGGGCAAGACGTCCGTTTACGATTTAGCATCTAAAGCAGGTGAAGATGAAAAACTTGTTATTCCTAACAAATGTAGAAACGATTTCTCTGTAGCATGTCAAGTATTAAATTCATCCTGTTACAGAAGTAAGCACTTCAGTGTTAATAAAAACCAATTAATTTTACCCTCGCTGAAGTACAAGACAATGGGCAACAGGATAAGATGAACTAGGGCACTAATCGCAAATTAACTTTTTCTCAAGATTCGCTTAGTACAGGGGAAACACAATTTCACGTTTCTTTTTTGTGGAGATATTGGAGAGTAATTAGGCGTCATGTTTTCTTAAAGAAAATGAGATTATATATTTTGAAACAACATTATTAATTTCCGCATAATTCAAAGGGACTAATAAATTTAATTTTGAGTAAATATTAGCATAAAGACTTCTTTACAAACAATGGACAATAGCTGTTAGAAGTAATACGCTATGTATTACGTAAATAAGAACTGTTGAGATACTAATAGTAGTAGTATTTATAATAATATATTCCATAAGGAGTATGACGTTATGCGTGATGTAGTAGATGTCTGTCTAAATCTAGTCGTCAATAGCTAGTGCTAGACCTATATCGGAAATAGAATGCCTTGGAGACATTGCTATAAGCCATTCCACTAATTAGAATGTTTTGAAAGTTTTCGATGTAGTAGCTTTGCCCACCACATGCACTGTGGATTGGCCTGTCTATTGGCTTGTTGTGAACGTGTGTTCTTAGCTAGCAAGCCAAGTCACTAGCTATAGAGAAGGGAGTGAACCACTAGCTTGGAGCAGGTGTTTGTGTTTTTTTCTTACTTTTATATTTTTACGTACAATATAGTGTTACTGACAACACTGGTCTATGGTGTACTATGTATAACCGCGTTCTATTCATCATTCGAATATATTCAGTTTTGGCTTAGTGGAATGTTCTATGGATTTAGTCGATTTACAAGAGGCCAATCCTTAAGACAATCCAAGAAGGCAAGACATTACTGGGACAATGTGAATAGGTATTCTGAGACAATAAAATGTCTGGAGCCATTGGTATAAGCCACTCCACTAATTAGAATGTTTTGATGCCAATGGCTTCTCTCACCATACGCACTGTGGATTCGCTTGCCCATTGGCTTGTTGTGAACGTGGCTTACTAGAATATTCTACGAATTTGGTATATTTACAAGAGGCCAGTCCATAGGACATTCCATGAACCAAGAAATTTTGGGGCAATATAAATTGATATCAAGGCAAGAGAATGTCTGGAGCCATTGGTATAAGCCATGTCACTAATGAGAATGTTTTCAAACTTTTCTATGCCAATGGCTTCGCCCACCACACTTACTTTGGATTGGCCTGTGTATTGGCTTGTTCATGCGTTCAAAGCTGGAAAGCCATGCCACTAGCTATAGAGAAGGCAGACAACCACTAGCGGTTTGCCTTGAGCATGTGTTTGTGTTTTGGCTTACTTTTCAATTTTTACGTAAAATATAGTGTTACTGACAATACTGATCTATGTGTAAACGCATTCTATATTTGTCATTCGAATATCTTCAATCTTGGCTTAGTGGAATGTTTTATGGATTTGGTCAATTTACAAGAGACCAATCCATAGGGCAATCCAATAAGGCAAGACATTACTGCGGCAATGTAAATAGGTATTCTGAGACAATAGAATGTCTGGAGCTACTCCACTAATTAGAATATTTTGAAACGTTTTGATACCAATAGCTTCTCTCACCATACGCACTGTGGATTAGCTTGCACATTGGCTTGTTGTGAACATGCGTTCCTAGCCAGCAAACCAAGCCACTAGCTATAAAAAAGAGAAGAAACCACTAGCAGTTTGTCTGACGCACGTTTTTGATATTTTTTTGCTTACTTTTCGATTTTGATGTGCAATATAGTGCTACGGACAACCATGGTCTATGTATAAACGCGTTCTATATTTGTCATTGGAATATTTTCAATTTTGGTTTACTAGAATATTCTATAAATTTGGTCCATTTACAAGAGGCCGGTCCATAGGACATTCCATAAGACTTCCAAGACTTTATTAAGGTAATGTAAATTGGTATTCCAAGGCAAGAGAATGTCTGGAGCCATTGATATAAGCCATTCCACTAATTAGAATGTTTTCAAACTTTTCGATGCCAATAGCTTCGCCTACTACACGTACTGTGGATTGGCCTGTCTACTTGATTGTTATGAAAATGCGTTCCTAGCCAGCAAGCTAAACCATTAGCCACAGAGAAGGGAACCACTAGCGGTTTGTATGCTTTTTGCTTACTTTTCAGTTTTTACGTGCAATATAGTGTCACTGACAATACTGGTCTATTGTTTATGTGTAAACGCGTTCTATATTTGTCATTAGAATATCATCAATCTTGGCTTACTGGAATGGCCAATGAATTTGGTTCATTCGCAAAATGCTGATCCATAGGACCTTCCAATAAGCCAAGACATTATTGGTGCAATGTAAATAAATATTCCGAGACGATAGAATGTCTGGAGCTTTTGGTATATGTTATTCCACTAATCAGAATGTTTTCAAATTTGTTGATGTCAATGGTTTCTCTCACCACACACACTATGGATTGGCCTGTCTATTGGCTTGGTTGTATATTTTTTTGCTCACCTTTCCATTTTTACGTGCAATATAGTGTTACAATATTTGTCAGTGAAATGTCATCAATCTTGGCTTATTGGAATGTCCCATGGATTACCCTCGAGTAAATGAACCCTTAAACGAATTGCACGCATCGGTGGCGAAATCAGGACAGTATGCCAAGACAATTTAACGTTTATATTAAAGTCAATATCATGTACCAGCCAAGCACTTCAGATGTTTTAAATTTCTTTATTTTTTAATATGTATATAAATTTTTGTTGGAAGATGAAGTGAGATATGGAGATGAATAAAGTACTCCTTTTTTATTTATAAATGTTATCTCTTTCATAATTTAAGATCAAGCGGTCAAAAGCGTAAGAGGTAAAATAAATCTGCAAGAATTTTCACAATCCATATTGTGTAACTGGTGCCTGCTAACACATTTCTTAAAGATCGAAATTTTTACCCTCGAAGAGATAACTCTACCGAATTTAATTCATATCTGCAGAATCGTTTCGGAGTTATTGCCGATTTTTGGTAAATTTGGTTTAATTCAATCATCTCATATCTCTCTAACCATAAATATTTTATAAGAAATTAAACAGAAGTGGTTTATTTTGACGTCTACTGCTGTCCCTGTTGCTTTATGACCCATTAGTTATAGAACATCCTGTATATATGTATAACCCAGAACGGCATCCGAGGCTTTAATACGGTAGAGTGTCGCCTAATAAAGTACCTATTCCGTATTTACTGTTGTACGCGTGTCCCTATAAAAAGAAAATAAAATCAAATACAACCGATAAGCCCAATACGCTGCTACTTTTTCAGTGCGGAAAAGCAGTCAACTTCGACTTTCAAAACAGCTTGTATCTCTTACAAAAAACAATGTGCAGTTTTCATAATTACGGTAATCTTGTTCGTATTCGTTCGTTCGTATAATTGGCATGAAGTAAAGTGATCAATTACTCATTAGTTTACCTGCATAGCTTTACTCTAAGAGCACTATCAATTTATTTGATTTATTATTACATACATAAAGTTGAGTACTTAAACCTGTTTTTCTGCTTATAGGAAGTTTATTATAGAAATAGAGGCATCAATGTCAATTATAAGAAAATCAATCATATTCTCCGTAATTAAGACTAGTGGACTGATGGGATGCCAACTTGTTTTTTTGAATGGAATGAAACATTGTTTAGTTTTTAATGCCAAGTCGTGATATGCAATTATACACGGTGATTGTTTGAAATCATCATACAAGCAAATATTATCAACTTGACACAAACTTCATTGTAACTGCATATTTAGACACTGTCCTTTCCATAACAGCGACATTAGCATAAACAAATTTTTTTTTTTTTAAATATGTACTATAGGTACTCAAATATTTCTATACAATATTACATGTTATTTAAAAAATAAGGGCATCTTAGAAGAAGTGTATAATACGAAACATAAATTAATACACACATTAACATTTGAGGATTGTGTTAGGTGTGAATATTAGGTTAGTAAGTAGAACACTTTTAACTCTACCTTAACTCTAACTCTAAGGTGTAGGTTTGTCACAATTGTCACATTGAAAAATTAAATTTAATAAAAAAATTCCAATGAAAAAAAAACAGATTATTTGACGAAAATTCATACCAAATACATACATAACAATATAACAAACATACTTATATGTTACGGCTACGGTATAAACTTGGTTAATATGTAAACTAGTTGGCTATTTTAGATTTTGAGATATATGTATAGAAAAATATGTTTTTGTTATTTTTTCTTTATAACTTTGTCACTTTCTTTTAGTTTTGAAACATCTCTTTTAAAAAATTCATTAACTTTATCTTTTCTTATGGGCGCCACATTTGATTTTTATTTCAGAAAAAAAGAGATTTTTTTTCTGATTTCAATGATATAGCATAATTATGGTAATTTTACATCTTGATATAAAAAATTGAAATTTTGACTTAATTTGTAAAAATCATGTATAAAACAGTAACGCAGTATGCTTTGGATTGCCAAACAAGTGGATTTGTTTACAAATATCATTATTAACTTATTGTTTTAGCAGAAAAAAAACTCAATTCTCCTCATTTAACAACTCTATACCTTGTAAGATAACCGAGAATGCTGAAAAAGTTAAGTGTAGACGTGTATATAGGGTTAACAAAGTATGAAAATTTTAACTACGTTCTCAGAGAGGCCTAAAAGACAATAAAAAAAAATTATTTCGAAATTTTAACTAGGTATTTAAAAATGGAGTTTTTTTCTTGTTTTCCTCGGAAAATCGGCTCCTATGACAATTATCATAGCTTAGATATGTCAACTACCATGCGGTTGTTTTTACAGCGTTATCAAATGTAGAAACAACGAAAATAAACATTTTTATTTAGAATAATATCTAAGTACCTGAAAGATAACAGTTAGTACGGTTAGCTGCAGTATTTTGCATTCGTTCTTTGTTTCTTCGTTGCTCACTGCCAAAATTACATTTTCACTCATTATGCATCTGTCAGAATTATCCTTTAACAGAAAACACACATCGTGTTCAGTTAAATAAAATACGCATTCATTCATTTACACTAATAAAAACCTCGGAATGCAATCTTTAATTATAAAATTTTGTACGATTACCGTAATATCTGTACGCGATATAAATTCTTTTATTTACTTCCTGTAAAACGCATAAAACTAAAAATTAGCCATTAAAACTGAACCATAACTTAGAATTTTGCATTGCTAATTGCATGCTCTCCAAATATCACAGAACACTGGTCAAAGCTTAGAATATTATATCTAAGGATCAACGAATTTTGCAGAACAGTGTAATCATCTCGGGATGTTATAGAATGAAATGTTACCAGCTATTGTATGCAAATATCGTCGATTGTTGTCACTATTATTAGTATTAACAGAATTTAATTCCCCAACAATACAAGATGTTTAATAATTTATCGGTTTGAAGTACATCTTGCACTAGTGACCTACAGATGGCCCCTGCATCAAATTCTGTCAAAATCAAAATATGACGTAGACTGATTAGCTTGAAATAATTTTGTGTGTGCATTTTTTTGTGTATTTACAAATACGTTGTATTCAAATGCCGAGATGACGGATAAGGTGCTGATTTATTGGAAGTGTGACGCGTGCATTTATCGTGTGCAACAATACTAAAGACATTTTCAGGGTTAACAAAATATCATGCGGAATCCTCGTTGAACCACATTGAACAACTGCTGTAATGTCTTGGCGGTAAACATGTGGCAGTGTTTTTATGCATTTGTGTACAATTGCATGTATCTTTTGTTACCCTTTGTAGTTTTTCCCGACGGAAAGTATCTACCTGATCGTGGTCGTCGGGCCGAGTACCTCGCTTTAAATAGAAAGTACGGTTGAGGGAAGAAAATTCCCCTAGCAAGCACTATGCGAGTACAAAAATATTAGTAATGACAAATGCAAACAAGTAAAAAAACAGAAAGTGATTTAACATTTTTGAAATATTTAACATTAACCATACTTCAACCACACGATGATCCAGTAAGAGAAAGATCCGCTACTGCTAAATTTTGAACAAAATTTGTACTGCAATCTTTTAAAAGATAATTGTTGATAACTTGATAATTTCTGGGAGAGTATTGGATTCCATTTTGCAGAATTCATACATGTTTACTACTAATGAATGCAGAATCTGACTCTACATTTGTCTGTATGTGACTTTTTCCGTTTTCTCCTAAAAGTTAAAAGGATGCATTTTTATTTATTATTGTACACTCGATTACATCACTCAAATTTTTAGTTAAGTATTAAATTATACTTAACAAGTTCAAAATTGTTTTTGCAGAAATTTGCTTCTGTTGTAATAAAATATTTCCAGTATCCTCTTTTAAAACGGAAGGTCAACTATGTACCCTTTCTTACAAAGAAACAAATAAGCTTTGAAGTGGTAAAAGGGTCAAATAGCCCTATAGACCACATTAACTAACTCGAGAAAATTATATTGCTGGGGTACTGTTATATTCCAATCCTTATATCTACCTTCTGATAATTTATTATGTAGACTTGATACACTTCGACAGTCATACTCATGTATACCTATATGAACTAATTTAAAACGAAAAGTGGGTCGTAGCTATCTACCGACGATAGCATTTCTAAACTCAGTCAAATGTAATATTATGATAATTAAAACAATAATATATAATATCTGTACCCCGCATTCTAATCGCGAAAATTATCCTAGAAGTCGAAAACTTGTGCGGGAGTGGGAGCAGCATATTATTATCAAGTAGGCTGTATTTACGTCCAGAAACGACTAGGGAGATGGTCAAACGCCGACCGGTACCAATATCTCACATTGACCCAAGCCAACATTTTTCCGCTATACCATACCTGCACAGAAGATGTCAATCCTTTCTAGAATTATGGACTTCCGGTTGCGAGAATCGAATTTGAGCGGAATGGCACACAAGTATACTGATACATAATTTGTTAGATATATTTTCATTACTATAAGGCACCGGTAGAAATTTGAATGTCTCTGGTAAGAACAAATCAACATACAATAATTTGGTTTCATTGTACATGGTAGTCGTGATTTTATTAAAAAGTACTTTTCTCTTTACTAAGCCTTTGTTAGAAGTAAATTTGAAGATTCATATAAATATGATATAGAATATTTAATGGAGATTTTTGAAACTGATAGTATTTATCCACCTGTGCGATATCCACTTATAATTTACTTAATGCCATTTTTATTTCTTCTACCACTGCTAGACTTGAATATTTTTCACAGACTTTTTTGTCTGATTGTCCACCCATACTATCTAAACTGGACGTATCTGTTTCACTGAAGAAAAGCAAAAAAGGTAGAAATAAAAACGTTACCTAGAAGTAACGCGAACCAAGTTGATGAAACATCTCCTACACATTTACTTACAAATTTGGCAAATGAGAAAGGCCTGTTAAATAAACGTTTGCAACTATTTTATGATATCATAAGTTTTCAGTTTCCAAAAATCGAAGAATAGATCAAAAGTAAATGGAAATGTTCTTTAAAACCTTCTCATATGGTACGCCTATGGTGACTTGTTTACTGCAACCCCCACCTTTCTTATCACTCATCCCTCTGCATTTTGTAAATTTAATAGAAAACTAAATATTTTACATAAAACACATGCACTAGAAAATTCTATGGCATTTCTATTTTTTTAACAAGAAATAGGATGAATGGTGATGAAAAAATACCTTTGCGTCCTGTCGATTTGTGTAAACTTAACACACCTTTGTGTTATATATATCTACTCGTGACTAAGCACAGCAGCCTCAGTATATCAGCTGTTCCAGCACACATCATGCATTGTTGATCATGTTGCGTTGTTGTGTTCAGTTAAATTTCGTTCGGATGGAGAACATTTAAATTTAAGTTGAGGTTTGAGGTAACTACCTAACTGTAATAAATAATATTGCTTATAATTGTGATAAAGCTACTACTACTAACATGTTAGTGTCTAACATCTACACGTTTAATGATACAAATAACACACACAATATGTTTGTAACATACTTTACGGGACACTGTATTATCAAGATTTGTTAAATTTCGAAGTAGTTTTAATAAATCCAATTTTGCAACAAAGATTAATAAATTAATAATTTAATAAAGGTTAATAATTTCACATATTTATGTCCAAAATAAGAATTTTAATTATTAATATCTGCAGCAGTTTATTAATAAACTCACATAACAATGTTACTTTCAAATTTCTAAATGAAGCGCTTATGTCTATGAGCCTATCTTCAATTCGTCAAAGATTTAAAGGCAAATGAAGGATTTCTAATTACGTCAGGCACCGCCTTAGATATACAAACACCTTCTATCATTACAGTGAAGCCTAAGTAAATCCTTTCAAATTTATATGTTTGAAACCGCCTACAGATTATAGAGTAAAGAGACAAAGTGATGTGTCAATTTGTCACAATAAACTTATTAGACAGATTCCGTACTAAATCCATTTAAATTGCAAATCAGTCCAACACATTTGTCTTCAATCCAGTGCATCCCATCAAAGTTAAGTAGTTAATATTGCAGCCTGATAGGGATTTATATCGATTTTATAATATAAACTAATTTTATTTCAGAAATTTAGTTGATAATGGATAATTTGCTGAATCTAGTATAATTGTTTTGTATTTTTTTTGTTCTATGAAAAATTACCTATAAAATAAAACATATTTTTAAATTATGTGGAAATAAATATTTTATATAGATAGAACAGTTGCTGCGTATGACATTTTAGCAAAACAAAAACTTATGTAGGTAATAGCTTTAAAAAAAATGGTTATTTTTATTTTTGGTACTTAACTTTAGTAAGAGACAAATAATGTTAGCATCGAAAAAATACCGCCTGAAAGTCCTATTTGTTGTGAAACTAAATCTGTCATAATGATTTATTCGTAGAATACAATAAGCCTTGGATATTTGAATAAATTAAGTGTCTTTTTTTAGTGGTTAGTGGGCTCAGTCGCGGCGAAGCTTTTGCAGAGTCACCACTGAAGATGCCGACAGTGAAGAGCGGCGAAACGTTTGGAAGCATGGGATGCGACCAGTTACAGCGGCGGCTACGGAACGCCTCGGAGAACCACCATTATCCGAGGAACGGTTCCGACCGTAGCAGTCGTAATACCAACAGTAGGAACCGAAATCAATAGATGTAAAGGCCCAGAGACACCGATAGCGGGTCTGTCCCCACAGAGCCTAGCCCGAGAACAACCAGGGCAGGTAAAAGAATCCCAGCTAATGCTAGGGATGTGCATTTTAACTCTGTTTCTGGCAGCTACCAGTTACCGAGGTCACGGCATAACAACCCGGAAAATCACCATGTATCAAATTGTCTTTTTTTTGTTGAGATACGATAAAATATTATTAAAAGTTTTTCAAAATTATAAACTAAATTTACGTATAAAATTTCAGTGTCTCTGACCTACTTTGACAGTTTGCTTTAGTTTAGATGTTTCTCAGTACAGAATTGTTTTTATTTTAAGAAATTTTTCTTAAATAACGATCTGTGATATCTCATACATAAAGTCTTGAATCAGAAACTGTTTTTAATAACATTAAAAAATACCGATTACTAGTGAATACAATCAGGTTTTTGTTTTGTTTTCAAAATGTACTGAATTTTAAATCGTGGCAGATATTGTTTCATAAATATGCAAAGCTAATTCTCAGAAAGTAATTTTTCAGAATCACTTTTACAAGAGTCGTTTCATTAAGAAAATTTTGCACTAACTATTCCCATCCCTTAAAGAACTATCACCTAAAAATGTCCCACTTTAAAGTTACACTGTACACAGTATGGAGGGTGTGCCAGAAATAAGTGAGCACTATTCAAAGAGGTTATATAGGACGTATCTTCTGCTGATGGTTATATCAAACTGTCTTATTCTAATCAGTCCCAGCACAACAAAAAGCGTTGTTCAAAGATAGCAAAATACCTGTATATGAAGGACCCGAACAAGAAAGACTGCAACTTAAGTAAGAATACAGGCATTTTACAACTTGATGAGAAAAACGTGAGTACGATATTACATGCAAAAAGGTTGTTTGAAATATTGTTGTATGGTTTTTTACTGTATACTGTATCAATGAAGTCATATGTATACTCTCTGATACCAAACATCTAGGTATGCTAATGAACAATTCCACAGACAATGTTCTATTCAATAATTATCTAAAAAAATGTAGCTAAATTAACTAACCTGGTTTAATGAAAACACCCTATAAAAATCTAAGTTCATTTTTGAAACTGTGGGAACTCGAATATTCAACCACAATAGATGAGATATGACCTACTTAATCAAAAAATAAACATATCACTTTATAACAGTCGGTAACACGACCGGTACTGATGTGATAGATTTTTTTTTAATGTCAAACTTTTTGTCTGCAATTAAAAATGTATGCATTTTGTATATTCTTTGAGGCAGGTAAATTAAAAAATTATTCCATTTTTAAGGTATTCATTAAGCATTCTGTCAAGTTCTGACGTAAAATGAATTGATCGTCGTAATGCAAGTTCAAAAGCTCTTAAAATTTTATATAGTAATAATTTTGGATAAAACATACTTATTTTTTGTCACCTTTTCGTTATATTTTTGAAAGTAGAATGAGGCTGAGCTCGTACGTTGATATTCCTAAATAATGTAAAACGCATTTGATTATGAATATGATTCAGAATCAAATTCATTACTCATGATCAGTATATATTGAATAACACATATGCACACGGAAAACAAAAGCAAATGTCTATTAAATTGTTTTTTATAAATTTTTCCATGGCTCTGTTCAGTAGAACATAACCACGGTATTTCACTACTTCACTTTACCCAGCTTGAATTGCATTTTTATTTAGGCAAATAGAAAATTTTATTAATAATTATAAACTACACTGACGACAAAAACACATGAAATTCACCAATCTATACCATGCGAAAATGATGACTAATGGATGGACAATGGAGAGAAGTCGAGCCGCATGCATGTTTCAGATACAGTTCTACGGCGGGCTCGCCTGCATAGGAAAACATACCCGAACGATGTTCGATTTGCTTCGGCGATAATTTATTAAACGGGAAATTGAACTACCAAGCCAACTTTTTAGCAATGTCGTGGTCCGATTATAGCGCATCCGATGTCGGCGCTGATTATTGCGGTCGGCATTTATTATAAAATTCTCCTAATTTCCTATTGCTTACACCGGGTGTTTATAAAAATGGAAATTTAATTATTGTTTGTTACTGTTATTCTTTAACAGTTCTACAGCACTTGCCATTAAGGAGACATTAAAAATAAGGATATTGGCCTAAATACGGTAGGTCAAGACTCGTATTACTGGATTGTTTACCACTGAATAGGTATGTCTTGGACTGTTTTTTTTTTGTTGATAGCACAAATGTTTTTTTATTACACTCTGTATGTAAATAGAAAAACCGTTTCAACCTCTTAATAACTTAACCTAGTCATTTTATTTCACTATTTATGTAATGAAATGTGAATGGTTTATTTTCATCCGTTAAGGTATAATAATTTTTAAATCTTGTATTAGTATTATACTTACTCATTTTTTCCCTATATTCTTTTAAAATTAATGACTGTATATATGACATTTTATACCATATGTTCCTTTATGACATAAAGAGGTTTTTAGAGGTAGTAGAGTAAAAAATCTAACATATCTGACCACATTCAATTCATCAATTATACAAGTCTTCAAAATGTGTAATTTACAGTCTGAAAAGTCTAAGAAAAAAAACGTATTCTTACTTGTTATGTTTCGTTATAACGTTTTATAAATTTTATATGCCAACTGCACACTGAGAAAATTGTATACAATGTAATAAACATTAACACATCCCTTCAGACTAATAAGTCTTACGTTCACGCTGAAAGTACAAAGTAAAAGACACAGGAAAGTAAAACAAAATGATTCAACGGCCTTATAGTTTGACTTTAGTACGCTGCTGGATTTTCATTGTACATAATTTTTTATCCATAAAATGTCAGCCTTACCCTTGATTTTGTTATTCAGTAATAATTTTCTAACGACATTGTCTGCGAGGAATGTAATAAAAATGTTAATTAAACAGGTAGCTACTTCGTTATTTAATAAATCTTTTAAGATTCTCTTCTAAAACACTTCAGTTTAAAGAGTGTATCTAAACTATGATAAATAAATAATTTCAAACAACATTGTGATAAAACCTCATAGCTCACTACAACCATATTACAAAACTTTCATCAGTCTGCAGTTTAATTAAGCAAGGGAAAGTATTACAAAATATATTAAATCCTCACAACATGTGTAAGAGGGTTAACAAGCTCACATAAATTCAATTAAGGCCATTTAAGTCACTTTAATACAAGATTGATTTTACGAATTTAACAACTAACAAGCAAATTTAATAGCACTACTATAATCCGTAATTTATGTGAGAAACAAAATAAAATTTCGGTATTATATAAAGAAAAATTACATCTTCCGTATTTTATAAAAGCAGAAACTTCAAATATTTTCTGCAATAAATCACTGGTAACACCTACTTGAGGATAACGTTCGTCCGTTTGAAGGCTATAAATTTAAGTCCTTAAACAATATTAAAATGTATCGCTAACATATTTCATAATAAAAGTAAGGAAAAGTAATGTATCCCACCTAGTAATTTTCTTCTCCAATTATATTTAAGAAGTTTTGTCACTCATTCATGAAGTTTTATTAGTCACTCATGAAGTATTATCTTTTTACTCTACTTATTCTGCGATACATTTCTGCTGCATTATGTCCTTTTACCTGAAGAAGAATAATGACACTTTGCAACAGTTTGTTTTTCTATGTAACGTGATTCAAGGCTAAGTCAACGTTGACGTTACAATATACAAGATGCTTTATAAAATTTGTTACACTGCTGGAAAACAGACTCTTCGCATCAAACTACAAGATTTAGACCTACTCGACATGCAATTAGCTAAATATAGTACCTACTCTCGCCGCAACATAAAGGTTTTTAACCTAAATCACATTTTCTTTAAATTATAACGATTTGACTCTTTGTCTATATGAATTGTCCGACATGTGCCCAATATGACACGCCTTAATAATAATAATATATCTACCCCTCATTCTAATCATGAACATTAGTCCAGAAGTCGGAGAATGTACGGGAGTGGGGGCGGCATATTATTATTATTATTATTATGCAGACCACATTTGCGACTTAATCATTAATACCTTCCATTTCATATTCATAGTCCACCGCCTCACCCCTTCAATAGTAGAATGACTTTTAGATTGGAAACCTTAGTTCTGTAGCGACTGTATATATCAGAGAACAATATATTTTAGCAGTTCAAGTAACATACAGAGTGTTATATTTTTTGAGAATCCACTTTCCCTTGAACAATTAATGTATTTTGGTATGTTTACACTAGCGGCTGTTTAAACCAAATATTTTTGTCTTCCTGAAAATATTCTGAATTCTTGAATAAGACGAGGGCTATTTTTTTCATCCTCCGATTCCACCGTTAAGTAGCCTGTGGTGCAGTAGAAGGCAGAGGTACACACTGCACGATAGCACATCTCGACCACCATAACTTACTTCATCTCACATGAATCTGAGATGTAGGCAAGTAAACATGGCTGGATCCGTTGATTCTTCGTCCAAATGCTAAGTGCGAGTTGCGAAGCGTCATTCGTTTTCTTTGCGCAGAAAGGAAAAATGCTGCACATGTTTATCAAAGAATGTGTCGAATATACGGAGAAACGAGTATGAGTACGGCTGTCAAAGAGAACCGCAATTGAATGGCGTGCCAAACGGGTGAACCAAGACATGCGCAAGCCGCTGCTTCAGAATGATTTTTACGATTTTTTCGTACAATCATGTCACGTTAGCATACTGTTGCCTTTGTTATCATGTGGATGTTAATTCTTATGCGTTGGTCTTATGGTGATGTATTGTAGATAATTTAATTTGTTGCTTTTTTATGAATAATAATAAAGTATGTCGCAAGTAGGGAAGGGTAAAAAGAGGCTATTCGCTGACACATGAATACATTTGTCGGTGAATAATGTTGATTGTTTGTAATATTCCGTTGCATACACTGACTTGATAAATAACCGTTCCGGGACTTTTGAAACAAATACAATCCTCAGCTGCCGTTACCAAGTTGTGCCGCGTTATGCAATTATCTACCAACTGGACACGAAGACATTGCAGGTAAGATCAAATGTGTATTAAAAAATACATGGTTGTGGTTATGTGTAGACGAGGCAACATATTGTAAAAAAAATCGATTGTGAATATAATAGTACGTGTACTGGATTCTCTGAAACCGACATTTTCACTGTTACTAGTTACTATCAAAAAATTAACTGGGTATACTGACCACATAATTACGCGGGTGGTATTAGAGGCGTTAGAAAAATTTTAACTATCAACAGGTATTAATCTTTTTCACCGACGGCGCCGTGACAATGGATATTGTAGCGTTACAATTTACGTCTATCCATACAAAAATTAAATAAATATCATATATAATTTATTCTTTATTATTACTGTATTACATTACATTTTGTCATTGTATTGCTTCATTTTGAATGTTTACTGTTCCCCAGTAATTGATGTTAGTCTGCCACCTTAATTACCATGACGTGTATTGTGTGTTGCCCTAAAATATAATAATAATGCCTTTATTTCATACCAACAGAATATGATAACTACAAAATATAATTAAAAACAGAAAATATAATAAGTGGATATGAAAATCACGGAGTGAAATTCAGATTACAGCCAGAAGCTGCATCTGTTCTTCCATTTAACTCCGGTATTCTAATACAAAACAACAGTGCAAGAAAGCTGACACAATATCTCAAACTCAATAAACATGGTTTAATTTTGCTGATTTTGCATGTCTTGAAGAAAGTTCCGATAACAAGCTTTAAATTTATGTAAACTGTATGACTTAAAATTTTCTGGGACTGTTATATACTGTAGAAGAAACGTAGGTAAAAGACCTCTCATAGCGGGCGGAGACATGAAGGGATAACAAAATTTGCTTTATGCCGTGTATTTATTTTGTGGATATTTTCGTGAGCGACCAAATTATCATACAAATAATCAGGTTACAACACGCAACATAGCTAAAAAGTGTGACGGATGGACCTAATGTGGAGCCTTGTGGGACTCCTTTACCTAATGATTTGAACTCAGATCTGTTATTATCAACTTTCACACACTGTGTACGATTAGATAAATAACTGCATAACATACCTACTGACGTTTTATCAAATCCTAAATATTTTACGACAGCAAGCAGCACATTGTGATCTATGGAATCAAAAGCTTTGCTGAAGTCCAGCAAGATTAAATATGTTAGCTTAGAATCGTCAATAGCTTTGAGTATGTCATTAGTCACATTAAGTAATGCCGTAGTACAGCTATAATGAGGGCGAAAACCCGATTGATGCCTGGGTATACCTAAGTATTCACGAATTTGTATGTTCATTATAGATTCTAAAATCTTTGATAAGGTAGGAAGTAAACTTATTGGTCTCAAGTCTTTATATTCTTCAACTACAAGTTTTTTCGGTATTGGTATTACAATAGCACTTTTCCATTGAGAGGGAAAATAGTTGTCCAAGATGCAGCTGTCCATGATGTTTAATAAATGTAGTTTTATTTTAGGATAACACAATTGCAACATTGTTAAATTTATACTATCAGTCCCAAATGCATTTGATTTAATTTTATTTAAAGCTATATATATGGATTCGCAATCTACCAATTGAAATTTAAATACTTCTGGTTCTACACCATCTTTTACAGAGTTATTGTAAAATTTAACAAATCTAAATTTACATTAATATTAGGAACACAATTTAAAAATAGTTGTTAATTTCATTTGCATTACTTAAAGATGACGGAATTGTGTTGATATTTTTTGTAACACATAAGTTTTTTAGACTTTTCCATATTAGTGAAAAATCTTTGCTCTCAGCTACCTGCCTGAAATATGTTTTTTTTGCAACTCTAATAGAAGAAGTAACCTGATTCCTTAATCTTCTATAGACATTACCATCTGTCAAGGATTTTGATTTTTTAAATTTAAGTTTGGCTTTGTTACGCCGCGACATTAAGGCTTTAATTTCCATATTCAGCCAAGGAGCCGGAGGCTTTGTAAATCTCAAAGTCTTTTCAGGTGCATGCTTATTGAAAATGCAAAGGATAGTGTCATTTAAAATTTTAACCTTATCGTCAATATTTCTGCATAGATATATGGAGTCCAAGTTTGACCATTTTTCATCACTATAAAATGTAACAGGATTAATTTTTTTAAAGGATCTACATATTCTATAAACATGCCCATACCTATGCGCTTCAACAGAAACAACACAGAAAACCGCATCATGATCAGAAAATTCATAAGGTTTAACACACGCATCAAGGACAACACCATTATTAGTGGTTAGAATTAAATCAACGCAACTTGAAGTATTTGTGATACATATTAAAGGTCTAAAAATTTAACCAACCATAACAATTACCATAGTTACCTTAATGAATCCGTATTCAGGCCTATTAAATAATGTTACGTCTTCTGACTGACGCGATCCGTTAGATCCTTGAGGAAAATCGTGGTATAACTTCTTAAGCGCATGCCTAGGTCCTTGAACAAAAATAAACATGTCAATTACACTTATAACCTGAATGTAAACAACTAATATTTCCCGGTTTATCGGTACACTGTACTTTTTTACTGTTTAAGAAAGGTATTTTAAGCTAATATGTATCAAATCTCCAACAATTCCTATCAATGAAGTCATATGTATGTTCTCTGATACCAAACATCTAGGTATGCTAATGAACATCCACAGACAAAACTCTATTCAATAATTAATTGAGATCTCACTTATTTCTGCGTTTTATTTTGGATCGCTTCATCAGATATTGTGGGTGTAATTCAACGCAGGTTGGGGCTTTTGTCCACTGAGTAGTTAGTTTCACACAATATTGTTAATACCTGAAAATATATGAGAAAAAACACTGTACCTGCTGCCGAACTGAATTTCTCCTTTCTCAAAAAATTCAATGTCCAGGAATTATAATAATATTGAAGTATTTAGTAGGTGCACATTTCGCTGCATTTAATTTATTTGTTTTCAAAGAAGTTATATAGCGGATAGTTATTTTATTTAGGGTTCTTATGTTGAGCAATCCGTGAAGTTAACGAGTTTTAGGTGTTCCATGGAGCTGTAGCTTACCACCTTTCGTGCTGAGCCATTGCTTGCTATCTTTTGTTGCTGTTGGAGTTTCTGCTAGCCACGCTGCAGTTGTTATTGCC
This sequence comes from Monochamus saltuarius, assembly GCA_025584915.1. Lineage (NCBI taxonomy): Eukaryota > Metazoa > Arthropoda > Insecta > Coleoptera > Cerambycidae > Monochamus > Monochamus saltuarius. The sequence continues at coordinate 72,794,532 of CM046721.1, read as the reverse complement.
ACTCAGATTCACTTGGACGCACTCAAGTTTATGATATTGCTTTTATTTATTTTAGGCACTACCTTTTGTCCGTATTTACTACGCGTATACCTAGTTCTTGTTCTGCTATACGCTCAAAACTAAATATTTTTAGTATAGATTTACTATAAGTAAAAATTAGGAGTAATTAGTATAATTTTAGTATTGCTAGTAATTTTAATGCATCCACATAAATCCTATCAAGTTTATAGTAATGCTTGATTCTATTGTTCCACTATATATTATTAAGTTTATTTCTGAAGTGGGTGTTGTATTATTAAAACTTTGATTGATTTAAGTTGTTAAGTTGTTTGCGCTTGTACACTCATATTTTTTTATTTATGTAAATTGTTAACTACCTACGCCATCTAACCGCCATACTGGTAAATGTTCTATTGCATCTAAGCTATTCTAGTGACTTATAGCCTTCCATATATCTGCACGTTTGGAATTGAAAAATTATTAAGGAGTTGTGCCTGATTAATTTAACTGCCTAGTTTCATAAAAGTTTATTTACCTAATTTAGATTTATATGAAGTCGATTCGCCTGAGCTCACGCGACGCTTGACAACGCATTCTTCTGAATTCGCCTAATCGTATTTTACCTTACGCCCTTAATTTTTTTCTTTCCGTTTCTTTTACAAATTACTACTATTAACTGTACTTCGGTCTGCTGTGACCAGTGATAGCGTGGGATTTCTAGTGTGAGCGACAGATATAAGTTGCAATTCTTAACAAGTATAAATCTTTTTCATCTTATAGTCTAAGTTTAATAGAGTACAGAATAATAAATGATGTTTATTATTGGTAAGCGTGTTGTTTGATCTTGTTTGACAAGTTTTCTTGATCAAGTAGATACTGATATTGGTAGTGGGTGATATGGAGATGGAAAAATTTGTCTCGCGCCTTTAACAATCTCAATTACTTAAGTAAGTACTTCTACTAATAAATTCATCCCACCCCGTCTCCATTGAGCTGGCCAAACACCCCATTTTCTACAGTCAGCTGAGGTAGACAATCTTTACTCTACTGTTTTTTACTACCAGTAAGAGAACGACGTTGGGTAAGTCGTGGCAATCTGATCGACTGCTCTTGTCGATAACACGGATGTCGTTTTGTACATATTACGTGTAAAGTTCATGCTTTACATCTTGTAACAGAAACTATTCGTGAGGGTTTTGCAGAGGTAGATAAATTAATAGTAGATATAAAAAAGTCCTAAATAGTCCTAAACGTCTCCACGTATATCACAGTGTCCAGGTATTCCTGAACTACCACGGCCTTTACTTACAGGATGGGAAACGTGGCTGCAGGCCATTATGCAAAATATTTTCAACAAATAAAAACTTTAATTGTACAGTTCAATCCTCGGGAGGCTGCAGCTATTAAGGAATGTCAGACAGCATTCGCAAATAGTGACGTCGAAAGCGATTTGCAAACTATTTACACTAACCATGGTACGTGTCATCGCGGGCTCAGTGCAAATAGCGGAGGAAGTAAATCGCCTGCTGAGCACTGCACTAGATGATGCTAAAAATGAACGAGTTAGGGAAAAGTTTGCGAATGTGTTAAAGAAAGACGCCAGTTTTACTCGATTAAGGAAAATTTGTGATTGTGAATATTCAGATCCATTATGTGAGTTCAAAGACTATTTTAAGTACGCCCGTATTACTTCAATAGATGGAACGGTCGATCTCAGAATATAAGACTACACGGAGACATAAGACGGAAACAACAATAGAAACTTACCTGATGCCGCAAAGCTATTACACAGCTTCGTCAGTTTGTGATAACATTAACAACCAACCTAGTACATTGACAGGATAACAGGATGAGTTTTTTTTAACATGATGCGTATGTTTATGTCCCGCGGCTTAATTCTGACAGCTATTTTTATAGTGATAATGTTGTGCGATGGTGGTGAAAGAAATTTAAAGAAAGTCGATTTGACGTTAACGCGGTTAGCGACAGACATGCATTCTTGTCCATCTTCATCATGAACGTCAGTCACTCATGAAGTTTTGTTAGTTACCCATGAAATTTTGTCTTTATACTCGATTTATTCTGCGATAAATTTCTACTGCATTATCCCTTCTACCTGAAGAAGAATAATGACACTTTACAACAGGCACTTCATATGACAAGTTGAAATTGACAGTGACATAAGTTATTATGGGGAGATGTACAATCGTGCAGTACAATGGCTTTATAAGGACAGTATTGACAATAGAGCTATTTTCAATTCTGACATTTGATGAAAAATAGCAAACCCATCAAAAAGTTGTCACACCATTGTTGTATAGAGCCACTGTATCGTGCAGAGCTTAGCTCTGTCATCTACTGCCCGACAGGCTACTTCACAGTGGAATCGGAGGTTAATAAAATAGCCCCGGTCTTCGTTTCCTTAGGGGGTGATTCCTCAAGTAATGGCATAAAAAAAAGTTGATATCAAGTTTTCTCTAAGTATCTCAGTCCTTGAGTTACAGGATGTTAAAACTTTTATTTTTTTAGGTTCTTTTTGAAAATCTCTGTAGACTAATTTTTTGTCTTTAAACTGCTGTCACTAACATACATGATAGACGGCATATTTTGGCCAGAAGGTCAGTGGCGTACATATAATTTTTTTAAATATTATAGTAACCACCCACATGATCACATGATCATCCCTGATATTGCAAAAAAAATGATGTTATTATTATAATCTATAGGAGGATAGACTTGTTTTTTGAGAAATTTCAGAAACTTTTTGTGAACTCTTCTGCAATCTGCAATCTGAACAGTAAAGAATTTTAGTGCGCTGAATTAATAATAAATCCTAACATTTTGCGTACTGACATTGATAATATTTTGTATGTGATTCGAAAATGTGAACTGTTCATCAAAGGATTCTAAAAACCTAGTGACGTCAAAGCGTTGCAATACATGGGAATATATGTATAATGATACAAAATAAGAAAACGTTTCCGAGTGAAAGTCATAACCTTACACTTCCATAAACGTCCATATTTAGATTGTTTTCCAGACACCACTGATGAATTTTTATTAACTGATCTTAATATTACCACAGGCGGAACTAGTACTTACTGTCTTTAAAGAACAACAAATAATTACAATTAATAACATACCATCTATAAATATTAAAAATAAAAGTGGGCTCAAATTCGATGTTTGAGGTATACTAGAGGTAGCTAAAAAGCTATCTGGTTTGAAGCCATTATAATGCACAAATGTACACTATTAGAAAAGAAAGAGATTAATAAGTGGTCGAAACCAAATATTTCTTATTTTTTATAATCCAATGAAAGCTTTCGCGAAGTCTGTGTTTGTCACATCGACCTAACCTTGCTCATCTAGAACTTCTGATATATCCTGATAAGAAGAAAATAAATATATAGGAATAAAATAAACCTCAGCCATACATAAAATGTTAATCTGTAGAGATCCATTCCCTTCAATTACTGAAAACGAATATATTGTCGCTTGCACAAATTGCATTCGCTATTGCTTCCTTTTGTTTCCACATTATTGTTTGTTTTCAGTTGGTCCACAAATACTTCATCTAAATGTAAGCGTATTCTGTATGATGCTCCCAATAAGGTACAAAAATAGTATAGGAATTGGTCGGATTTTCCACCAAATGCAAGGGTTCAGGGCCGGGAAAAGATCAGATGCTGCGAAATAATGATATCCCCACCTACGGCCCTTATTCGCCCCACCACGCGCTTCGTCGCAGAATCGAAGGGATTCTGTGAAATTTCCCAGTCCGGACTTTCCTCTAGTGGAACGGTATCGCACGAACTCTGCCACCCGCGCATATGCCTGGCATGTCGGCATGAAAACCTATTAATTCAGCACTTTTTCCTTCCATCACCAATGCAATGTCTTCTCAATGTCACAGATATTGATGAACATATATGACAATCCCACTCTTGATGTTCTCTGTAATCCTGTGGTAGTTATAGTGCTAACTCCTCTAATTCATAGTTGTTGTAGTGCTCTAATTAGACAAATATCAAACTTGTGAAAATACTGACACACTTTCTGTGATTGTGTAATATAGGATTAAGTGTCGTCGGGATAATTTAGGTATGCTTGGCTTACGTTAAGTTTTTATTTGATCATTTTAAGTAAGTAGATATAATCAGATGACAATTCAATCAGTTTAATATGAATATTGCTATAATAATAGCGAACGTACTTGGAAATAGAACTTTTAAGTAATTTTTGTAGTTATCATTGTTATAATGAGATAATAGCATTATATTTTGGCGATTGCTAAGTAATAAAACTAGTAGACAAATTAAAACATTATATTTATATTATATATCTTTGACAAGACATTATTACATGATATCTATGCCTTTACGTCATCCAGATTCTATTATTAAGTATATATAATCAAGTAGATGATAAAGTGCCATACTTGAATTTTACTATTACAACCTAAGGTTATATTTTCCTTATTACAATCAACGGATTTAAGCTACAATAGCTTTTTATAATTCGTAAGTCACGCGGTACAGATTAAGTAATAGAAGGATGAACATTTTTGTTGATAAAAGTGAGTTGGGCCATCTATATCCCACTGCATTCCACATATGTTCAAATTGCAACAAATCTCAATGAACTGAAGATGAAAGTTCTCAATACAACCGTGGTTATTGGAATTATTATGCAATTAACTTGTTTTCAATATTTCTTGTGACAAATTCAAATGAATCTTCTGTTAATGATTCTTTTCCTCAGTTTGTAAATATAACTGAAATTTAAATGTTAATTTATATCACGTCTCTTTATCTTTTACCCTTTATAAAGCACACACAAAGATAGAGTTCTAAGTAACATTTACAAATTCACAATTCTTTTCAATATTCATTAATTTGTTCACAAATTTAAATGACTTAAAGATGAAAAATTCTTTATAAAACTGTGCCCATTGAAACTAATGTATCGAAAGTAGAAGTTCTTATGCAATTACTTTGTTTTGAATGTTTCCTGTGACGAATTTAAATGAAGATTTCATTATTATTTTGTTCTCTGCTTATTTCACATAGCACTAAGATTATTGATGTTGATGAGAGATAAAGTAAAATACTTCTATGTTTCATTCTCGTTATATCTAACTTTGTTGTTCTCGTAATTCTTCTATAAATATTTCATTAACCAGTTAACACGTTCGTACTTGCTGTGTTTGTGTGTTGAAGTTATCAAAGGATACATCAATTGAAATAAAGTACTTCTTTTTATTACAATCCATTTTTCAATATTTGCTAAATGTAGTGCAAGTGACGAGACAGACACGATATCTGTTTTTCTTGTTAAAAGAAATATTAATTAAATTGACTAATAATTCTTTCCACTCTGACAGAAGTGTTTAGGCATTTTCATACACTGGCAAAGTTGGAAATTAAAACACTATACTTAAGAGCGCCGTCACCGTGTACTAGCAGAGTACCTAGTCCAAATGACAGTAAAATTTTAAACCCTTACAGATACTGCTACCTAGCAATAGCTAAACTATTTATTGTTCAAGAAATACTGATAACTGTATATTACGTGATCTTACTATGGTTAAATATGGCGATAATGAGAACAATGTGTGTATAAACATAGATAATTTTAAGTTTACCTTTTTGTTCTACAAAAAAGTTAACATAATTTTTTACTGCAGCAAAATACACATAAAGGGTGAAATTAGGAAATAAGGTTTGTGTTAATTTTTCTACTTTGGCTTTTAAATGGGAAAAATTAATTGTTGAAGTTTATGTAAATATTCCACAAAAGAGCCATCTTTACATTATGGCGTACTAACACTACCTAAGTTGCACTTTCTAGTATCCAATAATGTATAATTCTTTTTGATAACTTTAACGGGATTTAAAATTCCTAACTTTAAAATTACATCGATATTCCACTATTTTGAGCCATAGATATGCCCACCTTAAGGTCGCCGTATTTTCGCCGTAAAATGATCAAGTTTGTGGTACTTTTAAGTACTAAAATCTCGAACAATAAAATACGTAGAACAAAAATAACATCAAAAATATAATTCTTGATGTTTTATCTATCCACTTTTACTATTTAAATTCTCTTCAAATAAAATAATAACTTTTAAGAAGCGTTTGTAAGATTATTTTGTTATTCTAACCCAACATTTTAACAATTATTTTAACATACTTATAAACAAAAATGAATAATATGCAGGACTATCTAAACTTATGTTATAACAATATTTGCATCTATAGGTATTTAGAAAGATTTCTGTTGATTAGACCGTTTTCTTTCGTTTATATTCGATTTACTTAGGTGTATTTGAATATTCACAGGAGACATGAGATAACATTCCTGTTATTTACCAAGCTCTATATTATTCAGTTATTAAGTACCTAAAATTATTTATATTTGTAAAAATCACTATTTCAAGAATACCTTGTTTTTGAAATAACTACTATTTTGTTTTCACATCTACTAAAAATTGAAATTATTGGACGCATTTCTATGTACAGTAAGTTTTGAATCAAATTTATTGCCTATAGGCAGGTTAGATACTGGACTGCTTTTTGGAATGCACAACTACTTTTGAAGTTTTCATAAAATAATAAAGTTATATTTTTTATATATTTTTTGTATGTCAGTAGAGCAATATTCTTTATGATAAATATGCACCTACCTCTTTCTGACTCTTAAGTTTCATTATTGTACGTGTGTGTGGTTTAATTAATTTTATAACACTTCATTATTCTCAGGTGAAAGGCTTTTATAAATCGACCCTTCTTATATTTACTCTTAAATTTAATTTTACTTGTCTAACAAATTGAAAGTATAAGTATAATAACTCTTGTTAATACTTTTAGAAACAAATGTGTTACCAACTGAAATGTTTTAGTTATTTTATATTAGTGAGACGACCACCATTGGAAAAGATTGAGAAAAAAGATTGTGTACGTATAAAATTACACTACCCAGAAGTTTAGGCCGTAAACATAGAAATAAACATTGCCCTTGGGTTTAATTAAGTAAATTTGACTCGATAACAGTGAAATTATTTTTTATGATTTTTTGGTAAACAATGTCAGTGGGGCACACTAATAAAAATGTTAATGAAAATTTGTGATGAAAATCTGGAAGTCTCCCGCAGCGATTTATTAGGCGTCAGAAAGTGGTTAATCGATACTGTTTGGAAACTTTTGTCAAGGAAGAATTTAGTAGTTTACTATGTCTACCATTCTATTACATCCTACTTCTACTTTTCCACCACTTGTTTGTTATACCCATAAGTTCCAAATATTTCTCATTCGAATATACCTAACACAGTACATAACACTACAGATTTTGATTATGGAACCAAATTCCACTTATCAATTAGTTATGCAAAGTTGTTCGCGATAAAAAATTGTTTGCGGTGGAAAATTTTGTAGGTACAGTGTTTAGGAAAGGAAAAAATCTGAAAATCGACAAGAGCAAACTGATTACTTGAAACAAGACTGCTAATGGAATTTGTTCGATCGAATCGATTTACTTCAATCTGAAATTAAAAAATATATATATTTTACGAAGTTGATCAATTTGAAATTAAAAATATGGTCTTGTTAATAAAATAATGTAGCCATAACCTTAAGTTCCTTTATTTCAGAAAATTAACAAATTTCAAATTCAGGTAGCGCAAATTACAATTACAATACGAAAAAGTTCTATCGGGAAAGTTTGAAATTATACACCATAATTTTAATTTATAGATCATAAATTTATGCAAAGTAAAAAATCATTTTAAACAAAAAAATGTCTTATTAAAAAGTTTATTTTATAATACATAATCATATAGAATATAATCATAATTTACCTAGTAGGTAAATATGAATTAGTACGTACTTTATCAATCGTACAAGATGGGTAAAAAGTATTTGAATTGTTTCAAACGTGATTTTCGAAACTAACTGAATGGTGAAAATCGCGTCTTCATTTATTTCAGGAAATATAAAATCTGGTCAACTTACTACTTGACTTTGCTTATGTCTTCAATTCTTAAACAAAAATCGGAAGTATGGTCTAAGTTAGTTTATAGATAAACAGTTTCTCTTTCAATCCGGCAATGGTCAAGGTCAGAAAAAAGCTCACGGTTTCAAAAAATATCCAATTGTAAGTTAACGCTAGAAGCCTGATGATTTAAATTGTTGACCCGTCTCCCATAAATGTTTCTGCTTCTTGTCCGTTTTGAACTTGTAAGTTATTCGCGCAGCTATGATGCGTTTGTGTAAATTATCAGTAGTGTGCAATATACTTCATTTTTTAAATATCCGCACAAAAATAAGTCCAAATGATTTAAAGTCAGGAGATCGTAGCGGCCATGTTACCGCTCGTACTCGTCCAATCCCTTGTTATTAATGATTGGACACGCTGTACATAGTCTCCACACTGCTGCAATACGTCGTGGACACCCTGGACCTCCATCTCTTCCACGATTCTTTTGCCAATTTCCCGCATCACGCCTGTGTTTGCACTACATTTGCACTCACTGTATACTGTAGCAAAAGTAACTGCATTTGGCACATGTTTACAGACAGACGTTTCTGAAATGTGTGCTGTGCTTTCATTGTTTCAAAATAAAAAAGAGGAAGACATATGCATTAAATCTAGCAGATACATGTGTACTGAACATACCAAATAATAATGCACATATACTTCTTCCTATATAGACGTATTTGTATATTTAAATAAATAAGTAAATACTAGCTTAAAGGTTTATTAACATTTGTACACAACAGTGTTATTTTTTATTGTGAGCAAAACGCTTACGTTGCGGTCAATGGCGTTAAACATCTAAATCTAGCTCCCATTCGCTACCCTATGCTGGACTAACATGCCACAGACATGAAGTATTCTATATCGCAGTAGTAACCATTGAAAGCTAGCGGCCTCTATGGCGATAACGATATGTTGAGATCGCGGAATTCAGAAACAGTTTCTCTTTTAATCCGGCAATGGTCAAGGTCAGAAAAATGATCACGGTTTAAAAAAATATCCAATTGTAAGTTAACGCTAGAAGCCTGATGATTTACCCCCCCATCTAACTGAGTTTTTAAGCTTTATAGATGTTACACAAGTATACAGGATGATTCAGAACTCATCTAAAAAAAAATTTTGAATATAATAAAATAATTTGGCATACCTGATGTTACAACAAAATTGTTGACACGTCTGACACAAATGTTTCTGCTTCTTATCCGCTTTGAATTTGTAAGTTAGTCACAGCAGCTATGATACGTTTGCGTAAATTATCAGTAGTGTGCAATATACTTAATTTTTTAAATATCCGCACAATAATAAGTCCAAATGATTTAAAGTCAGGAGATCGTAGCGGCCATGGTACCGCTCCTACTCGTCCAATCCCTTGTTATTAATGCTTGGACACGCTGTACATGGTCGCCACACTGCTGTAATACGTCGTGGACGCCCTGGACCTCCATCTCTTCCACGATTCGTTTGCCAATTTCCCGCATCACGCCTGTGTTTGTACTACATTTGCACTCACTGTATACTGTAGTAAAAGCAACGGCATTTGCCGCATGTTTACAGACAAACGTTTTTGAAATGTGTGCTGTGCTTTTATTGTTTCAAAATAAAAAAGAGGAAGACATAAATATATGCATTAAATCTGACAGATGCATGTGTACTGAACATACCATATAATTATGCACATATACTTCTTCTTAGATAGATGTATTTGTATATTTAAATAAATAAGTAAATACAATTTTTTTTGTTAATTTGTTATTTATTTCATGCATATAATACTAGCTTAAAGGTTTATTGGCATTTGTACACATAAAAAAAATTATTGTTAGCAAAACGCTTACGTTGCGGCCAATGGCGTTAGAAATATCTAGAGACCAGTGCGAAGTTTAAAATTATTTGAATTTAAGATATATCAAAATCAAATTTTATTTTATCAAACAATTTTTTTATTTAATAGAAAACGAAATAGGCTGTTTTGTACACAAACTGAAAATCTCATAGAAATGTTCTGTTTTTTTTCAGTTCTTGCATAATCTAATAAAATAAATGCAACGTGAAGAGCTACATCTAGCGCTCATTCACTACCCCATGCTGGACTAACAAGCCACAGACATGAAGTATTCTGCATCGCAGTAGTAACCGTTGACAGCTAGCGGCCTCTATGGCGATAACAATATGTTGAAATCACGGAATTCACGGAACAGCTAAAGTAGTTGTGTCCTGGAATTCCCTGTTGTAAAATAAGTGCAGTTAATTTTTGCTGATATTCAGATTTATACTCGCGACAAGAATTCAGACGACTTACGTCATACGAGCAAACGAATAATTAATTATATTTTCATCAAAATATTTAAGAAACTGCAACTGATAGTAATAAAACTATATACTACATTAAAAGTTTGCATTATATAACGCACTAATTTGCAAAAAATTATTGTTTTTAACGCGACCAAATATCGAAAATTACGTTGACAATAAAAACAAATGTGTAACGTCAGCCGTGACGCAAGACGTTTGAATTCTTGACACGAGTATATTAGTTTTCTGACCACATTTTCATTAAAACCCAAAATTGTACATATCATGACTAGGCATCCTAAAACCAAGATTTTTATTAAAAATTACTTTTCATAATTTTCCGTTTTCTTTAGAAAGGCGTTCAACCTTGAAAATTCGTGTTTCTCAACTTGTAAAATATACTCGCTGCTATTATAAATTGAATAAAGCCAGTTGTATTATAAAATCCGTTATTGTTTCAAATAGAATATTGCATAGTAGGAATAATAATAGGTAAAATATTTTTTGTAGTACATTTCTTATAAACCGTAGAGTGATTCACTAGCATTGTTCAAACTTTGCCAACAGAAAGTAAATGCAATTAATAAAACACAATATTACAAACACACCTATATATGGTTCTTCTATTTCGAAGTTATGTATGTAGATTTTAAAATTTTAATAACCATATTATATCATTTTTACTGAGCGTACTCAAAATATTTTATATTGTGTTAAGGTAATGAAGGATACAAAATGCATATTGAACAGTTTTAATAAATGCTTAAAAATTAGTCTCTACTCCAAATTAGCTGTGATGAAAAATCTAATAACCCATTTATCAATACAGCTAAACAAAAGTTGTTGCTGCTTCTCTAAAAACAATCAAAAATATTGTTTTTAAAAATCGGTCTACTACCATGTAGGGATAGGACACCCGCTTGTAAAATATTAAACTATTATTTTATACTTGAGCAGTCTGCATTGCAATTCTAGTGATACTAAAATCCTAAGTGAGCACCTTAGCTACTAAGTAGTGTTACTTTCAGACAAAGTTCTAAGCTCATAATCTTCTTAAGACTAATTTTAATGTTTCAAACTTATGCGAAATATTGTTTTTACAGATTTCTAACTATAGTTATTATAATTTTATTTTTTTAAATAATAAAATTGTTATAACTTCGAAGGCATACAAATTCCTCTCTCCCAAACATTTATTTAAAACTATCTATAAAATATTCCATAACCCAATTTTATCCTTTTGTAGACGCTATAAGTACAAATTATATTTATTTGAGGTTTTACTCCCACATTTGTCTTAATCTAGTTTTGTAACCTTGAAAGCTAGAAGTCATAAGGCACTTGAGTTCAGAATTACTACACCATTATTTTTTAGTATGTCATCCTAATAATGATAAATCATTAAATAAGTGTGTACAAAATTTACATTTGAAATGAACGAAGTTATTATGGACATATAAATATATTTATACAAAAACTGAAACAGCTTACCTGACAACTGAGTACAAAAAATTAATACAAAGCAGAAATGTAAACGTTTTAAGAACGTAAAATATTCTCAGCAATATTGCCAATCGTCGCCATTGGTACAAACTCCATCGCTGCAGCCGTACAATCAATAAAGGATTGTGATCGTCTGAAGAATATCTTTCCACATCTTACAACAATTTACACATCTGTGGCATCGCCACTGTAAAATATTGACTGAAGGGAAATCGTTAGAATTCTGTCGGTAAATATGCCGTCGATTTCACCAATATATTAAGATAAATGCAATTACGGGTAATTTTGGTACTGCATATTTGCACGAGTTTGCCTTTAGATTATTTAAACTATTTTACTACATATACATAGTATAAAAACAAAGATAATGAGTTGTTAATTTCATCAAAAATAAAGAATCGGCTTGTAACTAAAAAGATAAAATATCCTGTATATATTTCCAACAGCTTGGACTTAATATCTACTTTCTAAATCACCAAACAACTTTGAAGTTACAACCTTCCCATCTATACACACCTACCAACAACAACACTGCGCTAAGTTTGCTTATAACGCACCTGAACATCGACAAGAGCTTTATAAAAATAGTCACAATGTACAGACCCACCATTATCCTCTTCATCTCCATAATTGTGAAGTGCCCGGACTACATCAACAAAATCACTCCAATTCAACCAACTCTGCACTCAGCGGTTGTAACCGCACATTTGTTACATTTAACATGTATTTGTAGAGAGGATTAGCACGTTCTATGCAGATGTTGAAAATTGGAAAAACGTTGGTTTGGGTCAATGCGAAAAATCACCGGTCGGCTTTTGACCATCCATCTAATTAATGACGTTTTTCAGGATTCTCACATTCCTGCACTAAATGGTTAGGGCCTACTTAAGTCGTTCCTGAGCCTAAATATCGACTGCTTAATAATAATATGTCGCCCCTCTACCGCACAAGTCTTCGACTTGTGGACTAATTCTTGAAATTAAAATGAGGGGTAGAGATTTTTATTGTTAAAAAATTTAGGTATTTTTATATTATATTTACACTTCATAGAAAGTTCTTATAGGAAATGCTATGCGAGAGTTTCCAAAGATATTTGATATTGTTATACAGGGTGATTATAATAATATATATCATAAATTATAGAAAAAATAAATGGGTATATAATCTGTATGACAAATATTTGACCCACACTTTTGTGTTTTTCCGAATTGTAATTTTTGGGGCCCCTGGAGATCTTTAAAATTGGGCCTAAATTGTTGTTTTTTGTAAATATTTTCGTAACCCCTAAGTAGATTTTAATGAAATTTAGTATGGGGTTGTAGATTGTCTATCTAAATATTATTAAGAAAGTAGTTCTGTCAAGTACAACAGAGAGCGCTAGTTATGCGTAATACCACTTAGTTTTTTTAAGAGATTAAAAAATATGGGTAAAATAATTTCTCACGTAGATTCTGTACTAAATTTTGTCCTAGTATTTCAGAATCGTCATGTATAATAAATATGTTGTTTTTGTACAATTATAGAATTAAAAGTAAAGTCGAGGCACATTTATTAAAACTTTCACGTCTCAAAATATGACTAAACATTTTGTATACCCTTTTTTATGTATTTATCTGACCACAGCCATTTTATGTAATTAGGTAATATTAAAGTCGGTTGGCCGTTATCAAATCCATCAACTTCCAGACATCTTTCAAATTTAAAACATATTTTATAATGCTTTAAGTATTCAGTCGTAGTCACAAAAAACGAAGTGATAAATATATTATATTTTTCCATTGTATTAGAACCAATAAATTGCATAAATATATCCTATTATAACCGAACAGGATGACATGATAATCTAGATAATGCGTAGAATAGCCATTATAATTTAGAAGAACTACAGTACTGTTTCTGTATTTTTTTACACTTTGTATCAAACAAGTGCGGAACAGTAAGAAAAAGGAATGGTAAAATCCTAGAAAGAAAGAATTGGCCGTTTTATACCTACACACGCTTTCTGCTACACCTAATAGCTTCGTTATTCCACAGAGATTTACCGAAAATAAAAAAGATAGCTCATTGTTCATTCTTCAAGGTACAAAAAATGATTTATTGAAATAAATTTTAAAATTTTTACTATATTTTAAAGGTAAATTTATTTAATCCTTATCCGTATCAATACACTTTATTGTAATTTATCATAGTTTAGGTCATCCTTTAATTTAAATTTAATTTATTTTTTTATTAATTTCATATTTATTCCTTAAAAGTTCATAATATGCAATATCTATCAATCCCTTAAATTCGACACCCACTATCAATACATTGTGACACAGCTCGACACGATGCAGCTTGGCATGTCACAGTACGTCTGTCAGTGTTCAATAACTAAACAGCCACAAGAAAAAAACATTCTCAGAACTGTAGGTCAGACCATGTTTACTGCCTATATGTTTTTGAGATCGCTTAATCCGAATCCGGGGTTCATTTAACCCCATCACGTCAGGGTTTGCTATAACCTCAAAAACTCAATAATTTAGGCTTTTTAGCACTATCAAACCCATAAATAAATAATTCCATAACCCCACAACCTCATAACTAATAAACTTAATAACCCAGATATGTATTAAATAAATGTTTGCAATTACTACCTATATATTATAAGAAATATGTATATTTTCCAAAAGTCAACGGCGTAATAAAATAGATGTTTTGTAAATTCAGCATCATTTATACGTAATCCTGCTTGCATCCCACTTTGACATATAAGCGCGGTTACCGAGTCGTGGCGAAGATTGTAGTAGGCTTGTGACGTTAGACCAATTAGAAACCGTTAGTTCGGTAATTACAGCCTTACATAATTTTGTTTTAAAATATTGTTATAAATATATTGTATGAATTCATGGTTATAGTTTTACAATAAAAATTAATTCTTGCGCGTATGTCCGAACCCACTTATTGACGACCAGACCTGGCTGTTTACGTTCTGTCACAATTGACAGAACAGAACATAAGTATGACAGACGTAGCACGTGTCTACATCTAGTGGAAAATGTCATTCAACCCTATTTTGCAAGGTTATTAAAAACTTTTTGTAAATAGTATTTGTGTTGTTGCTGGCAGAATCATTGATCTAGAATGTATCTCTCAGTTCAACTGGGCACAGCTCAAAATTAAAATACAAACTAAAGAATGACCACAAATTTATTAAGTTAAAAGGAATCTAATATCAACCCAATAATCAAATAATATATAAATGTATCTATATAAATACTAAATATCAAAAATCAGTAGTAGGAAAGATAATATCAGTTGAATTATGGGGTGATTCGGGATATATTATGAATAGCTTTATAAAGTTTTCACTGCCTGAAATATCAAAGTTATATATAATTTTATGTTATCTTGATGATTTATTATAGTTTATATCTCTTTCGGACGTATTAAAAAAATATTCGTGAAAGCAGAAGATTTCTGAAATTTAAGATAGAAACAAGTTTTAAAGAAACCGTAACGAAATTTGCCAGACTCGTTCCCATAATATTTCAGTATTTCCCAGAGGTGTCCTTAAATGGCCTTTCATATCGTTAACATTTTTTCTTAACGACTCCCTTGATATTTCATCCAAATAAAGTAATTTTGGTTAAAATTATAACTTAATTTTTTTCTCTGAATCTTTTATTTAACCGAACAGGAGATATAATATAATAATTAAAAGATTTGTGTTTGTACTTAGTATTAATTCATAAATTACTTCAAAAACGGGATAATACAAATATATAATAACAATATACGAATTACTTATATAAAGTCGATATGTGATAGAATAGTTAAATAATTAATATATAACTATACGAAATCAAGTGGAATATTTAAATCATCATTGTTTATTGAAATTTATATTACATGAAGTATTTACTATATTCAATTAATCTCCGTTTTTTACATTTGTGCTCATCAAGATAATATGGCGTTGGTGGCTCGCAGTCTCTGCTTTCTCTATTTTTTTCAGTTTCCTCAATGTCTTCAATTTCTTCTGCTTCTTAATTCTCTTCATCCGATAGTTCAACTTTCAGGAAATTCTCTAAATCAATGTCAATAGGTTCATCAACGTTTCAAGTTCGACCTTCGCAAGTGGTAAATGTGCACAAACAGCTTAGCCTGTTTAGCAGATTATCTGAGTAGTGCTGGTGGCGCTGCTTCTATTTCAGTAGTTACTAGCAGTAAACCGTTGATAGTGCGTTTTCAACCCCATTCCGTTGGTTCCATGAATTTCTTTCCAGCTCGAGCTATTTCCAGCTATTGTAAACTGTACGCACGCTGTCGTGCGGCTGCAGGAATAGGTAGCAGAGAACGAAGGAGAACCAAATTTTCGGCCACTGCCTATTTGAAGCACAGAAATTGTATTATGCATTAACTAGTGCCAGTGATAAAATGTAACGTAACGAGATATCGCATGGCATGGTAACAGTGTACACACCGAGTACATATTATGTCACATTACGTCTGGTGGCATGGCTTCAATACATTTACAATACAGCGAAAAAACTGCAAAAGCTAATAATAAAGAATAGGTATATAGGTGTAGATATTGGGAGTATCAACGCTGGTGGGGGCTTTAGTCCGTACAGTAGTTAGTTTCACACAATATTGTTAATACATAATAAAAAATATATATGAAAAAGAAACGATAAAATAAAGGGTACATTTTTTGATGAAGTATGTCAATGTCTTTAATTTAGATTTTTTGACAGGTTAGCATCACATTTTTACATTGCCGAAATTTAATTTCAAATACCTGATTTAAATTTATATAATAATATTTATAGTTAGATATCTGATTCAATTTAAAGAAGGCCACCTGAAGAAGCAATCCTAGAAATGCGGAAATAGGTCAGATTTCATCTATTGTCTCAAATATCTTTATTCTGCAATACAAATTTCATACAAAAGCTTTGAAGAAAATATTCCTCCATAGTAGCAAATGTGTATTATGTCCTTACATGGAGTGGAAAAGGTGCAACATTTTGAAAATACTGTTTCAAGGTAGAAAGAAAAGGTACAAATCTATGAAAATTAAATTTTGATATCTTATTCTGAATTTTAAATAAGTACACATATGCACGGTAATTCACTTCTATGTCGACAAATAACGACGATGTGAAATTCAGAACACAATATTAGTCTTTACTATAACATTTTTTTTTTTTGGAACTCTCATTTTCCAGATAGAAGGTAGCAAAGTGTATATATACTTTTAAAGGATCAAATATATTTCAAGTCAATTTGGTATACATTGTATTAGGATAGAAACGCAACAGATAAGCGAAGAAAAATGAAGATAAATTTTCATTTTAAATTAACAACTGCATAAAATACTATTTTTTTTTTAGATCAATGTCATATTATACTACTCGTATCTTCTCCACTGGTGCCTTGAAAATTTTTATTGTCTCTATATTAAGTTTTTCAGATACTTATCCTGTCATAACGCATTACAAATTTGATTGAAATATCTTTTACAATTTTAGGAAATATTAAAAAAATATTACATCATGTGTCGTCATTATGAAAGCCACAATAGAATAAATTTTTATAAAAAGTTAGAACTACTTCCTGAATCGCTTCGGCGATCCTAAGTTTACGGAAATAAAAATGAGTCAACCTATATTTTCCTAGTCCCTACATAATCTTTTTTAAACAACGAAATTTATAAATCGCTTATTAAATCCTTGTCTTTTAAAGGATAGTAAATGTATGTTAGTCATATATTCTTATTCTTAATGCAAACCAGTTCAACGCACTCCGAATCACGTAAGGCATTTTTCAAAAACGTGCTCCCTCATAGATTTATGCCATAATAGGCTTCATATTGAATGGAACGGCATGATCTAGTCAAGTCCAAGAAAATTATTATAATGCTTGCTTGCTTAATAATTAAAAATGAAGATTATAACAACGCGAAAAAGTTTTACTAAATAATAATGCTAATGGTACTGTGATAAACGTTTCTATTATGTATACAGAGGGTCCGGAATATGAATGCCTTTATTTTGCACACACAAAACATATTTTATTTATCCAATTTTTTTCTCTGACCAACTGTAACAAAATTATGACAGCAAACACCTCTAAACGTAGTTACTGTGAATGGTTTTCTTAGAGCTCGTTTCACAACAAAGAATAAAACGAAAAATTACAAGTGTCCAAAACGACTTATATTGCTTGATACAAGGGTTTACCGTACAAATGTCTTGTAAACAGAGTTTTACCCAGATTCGCCATAAATTAAGATGCCATGCAGCTGGTCATTGTTACTATAAATTGTTTCATTTCTTTATGTACACTCGCCAATATGAAGCAAGCACTAGAGAAATGGGAAACGCACTAGCCACAATACTATTATGCCCAAAGCCCGCACTTCGCTCTCGGATGTCATTATCAGGTGCACAGGACGTTGCGTTAATGTTTGTAGAAACCGAGGTGCAAACATATACCTACAAAAAGTTAAAGTCAATCCTATATTGTACTGGTAATTTATAATATCCAACATTATTCATATTAAGTTTACTCATTTATAAAACACTCTACATAATCATTCACTTGTAATACTAGAATAAAATTGAATAACCAGTAATTGCTGTACATGCTCAGGTGTTAGGCTGTTGCGTTTGTCGCTAATAATCCATTTCGGTTTCGGTTTAACGTTCACAAAAGTGGGGCATATTTAAAGTATATATTAGTTTTCATGGATGGCACATAGTGGATTCAGAAAAATCTACTTCTTTGTCATCAAGATATACTATACGGCATACAGTCAAGAAATCCCGGATTATTCTGCAAAACGGTATCAATTATCTTCTTCAGGCGTTCAGCACTAGGTCCTTATAACTGTTTTGTTTTACGAGTAGTAACCTGCTGTAAGTCTAAACATGTCTAAATAAAAATAACATACCTGGGCCTTGATTCTCTGAGTGAAATAAATTCGAATGGGAATTCATTCTATTTTAAAAATATTTGACGTAATAAATCTTCATTAAATTTTGGTCTTTCAACAATTCTTTTATATTTCCACATTGTAATTAAATACAAATTTAAAAATTACTATTTAGCTGCGTACTCTTACCGAACTAAACCGCAAAATGAAAATCACGCAATAGTAGATTTATGCTGCAGCCGTTACATAACTTCTAATACATGATTTGATATGTTAAATATAGGTATCTTAGTTATACACCACAAAAACAACGTCAGCAACTGTTGGTGTCATAACCTAAGTACTGCATCAACTTCCATTTGCAATATTTGCCAATGACTGAAAGAAAAACAAATGTGCACTTTTAAGGGATGCGTACTATTAGGCTAACCTAACCTACCATAACTTTACATTTCACAGAGTTTACTCCTATTACTATGAAAAATAATTAATGACAATGACTAGACACAATATCAATTTTGTCAGAAAAATATACAAAATTAAATATAAATGTTATTTATCTTGTGGGATCCATTTAACCCTATTGCCTTAGGACAGATCAGCTATAAGGTTATTTCAAGGTCAAATAGGAAGACAGAAGTGCATGTGAAGCAGACCATTGTGGATTTATATTTTTGAGATCGCTAGATCTCGATTGGGGAATCATTTAACTACCAGGTTAACTTCAAGATGTGCAAAACCATCGTGTCTATATTTTTGGGGTTGTTGGATCTGAATTTGAAATTCAATACCATCGGGTCAGCTTAATCTGACAAAACCTCAAAATTTTACGTTTTTGTCCTCTTTCTGGTACATATCTTGCGAGGATCCAGCGATAATCACCCAGCACATATTTATCCCATCTGCCTTGGTAACGTTGCTCTGCATTCATCAGATCCTGATGGAATATTTCTTTGTTCTTTACTCTTTTTTAATTTTGATGACAAATATATTGAATCTGATTTTCCGAATCTGAGATATATTGAAAATAGCTTTTCGCTGTTTTGCGTCTGAAACATAGAGAAAAACTTTTCGTAATATAGATAGCTTCTACATTTCGCATTGACCTTTTAATGTCCTTGAAGCTAGGGCATTGAGGCTAAATTGACACGAGATTCGAATTTAGCCATTTGGTCCACATGCATATCTATATTTCGCTTTGACCCTTCGAATGACCTTTTTTTTGTTGTGCTGTATTATTCTTTTAATCCTAGGCTTACCCTACATCGCCCCGCTATTCTTATTTGACTTACTTATTATTTGACTTACGTACCCTTCACATTACTGGAGATAGTAGAAAACTGTTTTAAATTAATTCGTTTAGATCCTATGTAAACTTGTTAAAATATTATTTTGTCTAGAAAAAAGTACCTCTACTATTATATGTTGTCATATTTAAACAATATTTAAAAAATATTTATATCTTTCTGAAGTTCAGCCATCATATACATTATATTTTCTGGTTGGTCGGCAAAAATGTTGACCTCTAGGGTCTATAATATTATTTTACATTTCTTGGAGTTTAATTACAATATGTTTCACTCAAATATTTAAGCAAGTGTTTATGTTATTATTGTTTCCTTTATGTTCAAATAAGATTGTGCTTGGCCTTATTAGTCATTGTTTGTTGTATTCCCATCAACCATATATACAGAGTGTCCGGGAAAATGTGGGAAATCTCTTGGATGCAGATAGAACATGAAAATATAACATGAAAAGGTCCTATAAATGATTTTCCTACAAGCTCTCTCTACGGAAATATGTCCTTGAAGAACGCCGCTGGAAATCGGTTTGTCTTGAATAACTTAAAGTAGGTACTTAACATAATTTAATAAATATTTAAAGTGACGGACACTAGTAAGGACCTCTTAAAATAGTGTCCTTGAAACATATTTAGCTTTTTTAGTTTACCAGGGGCCGGCTAAGCTTTACAATTTAATGCCTAAGTTTTTAACATCCTGTATGATATGCTTTAAAATAATAAATCTGGGTAGCTTCAAACTAACACTAAAAAAATGTACTCTTGTATATTGTCGATGAAATGAACCTGCATTTTTCCGGACACCCTGTATATTTATATATTCTGCGCCTGCATAAAACAACATTACAGTTTGAGTTGGAAACTATTTAAAGGAATTTAAATAATTGGTTTTATTTGTTTATGTCTGTCAAATAGAGAAACACTAATATTTTACCATAAATGAGGAATAAAATTTCATTAAAAAAATTTTCGCATAGCATTCCTGTTTTGTATCTATTAAAAAATAATTCTAAAAGCACGCGATACTAAAATTATAACGGTGTGGAAGCTGTGCTTTAGGAAATTTATGGGGTTACTGATGTTAAATTCTGGATAAACACAAAATACCAGAAAATTAAATTAAATTTGGGGTTTTCGTTAATTAAAAGTAAACACGGAATAAAAACGTTTATTAGCTTTTATTTGTCTAAAATGTAGATGTTTAAAATCGTAACCGATTCATTATCAAAGAGATAACGGAGAGCAAATATATTGCGAATTTTGGAACAAAAAATTACTCTTGCTGCTTTGAAGGAAAGCTTTTGTAAATTTCGGATAAACGTTTTTGCTTCAGCGAGACACTGGTACAAATATTAATTCTAGAATCATAAATTCGATGTAGAATAAGGACAATTTGTAATGAATTATCATTATACCTAACTGAAGTAAGAAAATACACAATATAACATTTAATGAAATAAAAAGAGGTGTGAGCAAAATCTTTTTAATAACCATGAGATTGTCTTCTTTACTGTATTAGAAAGGTATTTTAAGCTAATATAAATCAAATCTCCTACAATTCCTATCAATGAAGTCATATGTATGTTCTCTGATACCAAACATCTAGGTAATATGCTAATGAACAATTCCACAGACAAAGCTCTATGCAATAATTATCTATAGAAATTAATCTAAATTTACTAACCTGCTTTAATGAAAACACAACATAAATATCTAACTTAACTTTTGGCAGTAGGAACACGACAGTTCAACCACAATAAATGCATGTGACCTATTTCTGCATTTTTAGGATTGCTTCTTCAGGTAGCCTCCTTTAAGTTGATTCAAATATCTAACTATAAAAATTATTATAAAAATTGAAATTATTTGAAGTTAAATATAGACAATTACAAAAGTGACAGCCTGTCAATGACTTAAATATGACAATATCTACCTTGAATAATGTTTAGATACCCTTTATGTAAAAATTTGGTATCAGAGAACATACATCATTGATAGGAATTGTAGGAGATTTGATTTATATTAGCTTAAAATACCTTTCTAATACAGTAAAAAATGTTACAAAAGCTAATAATAAGCAATATATGGGTAGATATTGTGGGGGTAATTCAACGCTGGTTGGGGCTTTTGTCCACAGAGTAGTTAGTTTCACACAATATTATTAATACCTAAATATATATAAAAACATGAGCTTGATCTTGAAAACGAAAGTTTATTTTTATGGATGTTCCTGCTGTATTTTTAACAGTGTCTGGTTTGCGGACTGTAGTGCGATCTGTCTAGTGGCGCCTGCGCCTTTGAGAACCCAAACTTTTTAGTTCGATAGAAAGTTACAAAAATGATAAGTGTTTTACGGTTTACGTGCGTGTTCCGCATAAGAACCGACGCCGATTGGCCACCACGATCGCCAGACCTCAACAAATGTGATTACTTTCCTTGAGGAACATTGAAGGATGTTGTTTATTCCTTGCCAGTTGAATACCGAGAAGACTTGTGGAATCGTATTACTAATAAATGTAACGTTACAAGAAATGATCGTCATGCCATTATTAAGAGTAAATTTCAATGTTCGGTGAAGAGTTTCAGAGAAAATGGTACCAATTTTGAAGAATTTCTTTAGTTTTAATTTTATTTTTATTTTGTAGTTTTACGGCTACTGACTTTTTTTATTCATTCTAATAAATACTGTGTAATGTAATATTTTTTTGTCCAATAAATTATCATTTTTAGTTCTGATATCTATTTGCTTTTACAATACTGTTAATGGGTTATTATACAAGAACTCATCTAAAAGAAAAAAAAATGGGTTTTCACGGAGGTCTTACAAATACAATCAAAGAGGGCAGTTCGAAAATGATTTAAAAATACACTTCAGCACGACACTGGAAACTGGTCCACTGTAAGACCTGAAAAGGTGGCAAAGCATGCAATCGGCAACCAGACAAAAAATGAAAGGAAATTCCCAAGGAAAGATATAAATAACATTTTATGTACCATTTTATTTACCTATTTTATACAGCAAATTCAACTGCTTTTGCCGCTATTGTTACTAATTATTAAATAATTATTTTCTGGTGTTAATTAATAAAATAGTTTGACATACCTGTTGTTACAACAAAATTTTGCGCTCGTCTTACCCAGTTTCTATAAACTAACACAAATGTTTCTGCTTCTTGTTCGTTTAGAGCTCATGGATATTGGCAGCAACTCTGATACATTTGTGTAATTCAGCAATAGTATGTATCACTTTTTCCCAACAAAAATAAGTCCAGATGATTTAAAGTCAGGAGATCGTGGCGGCCATGGTACCGGTTTTCCTCGTTCAATCCCTTGGTATTAATGCTTGGACACGCTGTACATGGAACGGATATAATTGAGCCTCGTGTATGATACGCCACACTGCTGCAATACGTCGTAGACGCCCTGTACCTTCATCTCTTCACCGATTCGGTTTCAAATTTCCCTCGCGCTGCACTACACTTGCACTCACTGCACACCGAAGTAAAAATAGCTGCATTTGCCACATGTTTACCGGAAAATGGTTCTGCTAAAGGATTTTCACATCGCCATAAATTACAACGATGTTCATCAAGTCCGAGTTGCTATTATACACGTAAACCAATTTTGGCACGTGAAAAACTAATGTGAAGACTGGCATCACAAAAACTTTAGTGGGTGTACAAAAAGTAATCGGATTTCAATATTCGGAACAGCCTGTCTAGAAAATACTTACAGTAGTCTAGTAATAATAAAGGTTGAAAATATTACAACTTCAATAATTTTTTACTCGGAAACTATGAGGATTTTACAAAAATTTTAGGATATTGACTCCATCTTACATGTCACATTAATTCCCAAATTTTTTTGGAAAAGTTCTGAATCACGCTCGTACAATAAATTGAAAGATATTGTGCTGCATCAGTTTTGAGTAGATAGGGTTTTGTAAATCTGACCCTGACCGAATAACAACAAAGTATTTTAATTTTGAATACATTTTTTAAAATTTAAATTTAAATAACCAATCAGAATTTTCGTTTTCTTTCAAAATAAATAAAACAAGCCAAACAATGTCACCTGATATATATTTTTTAATACGCAAACAAAGGATCATGAAAGGTTCAGACAAGGCTTCGATAATGTAACACAAAGAACAGGGCTAGTAATGGGAAATATCAAAAATGTGGAGGTAGTTCACCTGTATGTCCCCTCAAGCTTATTTCAGCGTCCATTGGAATGCGGAAGGAGAGGTCATTTCCCTATGAAAATAAGCGAAATTTATACAAAACCACAGAATATTGATGACAATTTCCGAATTTGAAAAAATTGATAAACTGATTAATTTGGAAAGCTGTATTTCGGAAACTATTATTATAATCGAAAACTAGTGCTTTACAGTTCGCCAAAAACAGAAGAAAAGTAGAAAGTTTTGTGGTTTTTTGAATTTTTGACAATGTTGCGTTCGGTACTCGAGGTCAAAAACTTGGATTATTCATAGGGCCAGATCATAAACATCTTAACAGAAAACTTGTTCCGGCAGTTACTATAAATTGATCCGAAGATGGTTTTATGTAGAAAAAGAAACCGAAACGTAATCATTATGTGAATAAATACGTTTATTTATTTATTTTATTCTTTGACTGATGTTTCCCATTAAACAAATTTAAATATAAAACCATGGCCTTTTTGGTATATAACACTCATTCTTTCGTTTAGAGAAGAAATCTACAAATGTCAACTGAAGGTGACATATAATTCTAAATAAAAAACAGACTTGCGAACTTGATCATTTTCCTTGATTTCTAACCGACTTTATGGGGTAGACTATTTTGTCCATAATGTAACAGATTGTTGATTCATATAAACCAACAGAACATCTTCAAGTTGGTACC
Organism: Monochamus saltuarius; assembly: GCA_025584915.1. NCBI lineage: Eukaryota > Metazoa > Arthropoda > Insecta > Coleoptera > Cerambycidae > Monochamus > Monochamus saltuarius. The sequence goes on along the minus strand of CM046721.1, from coordinate 72,769,589 downwards.
CTGAAGCTAATTTTTCTGGAAATAAACTTGAAGCTACGCTGGTGGCATCCTTAATAATAGCTTACCGCATATTCATTTTTATCAAAATAAATAAACAGTGAAATAAACAGCATACGTAGTCACGGAAGCTGTTCCAAAGCTTGTCACAAACTATTGAGGATTTTTTTGTAATCGCAATTTGAATATCTATCTATTCTGATACATTTCAATGTGACAGGCTCGTATACCACCAATCATATCCTGTCAGCCAGGAAAAAACCCCTTACCATGCTAGTAGTATTATATGCTTTATAATTGTATGTTTTATAATTGTTACAACCAAAATCATTTGCTAGTATAGTTTTGGATATTCTTCAAAACAGGAAATGAAAAAGATGATTATTAATTTGGCCATAGCTCAACTTAAATTATTCACTGTATGTCTATAAATGATACTGCAGGAAACAACTGCTCCCCGGGCTGATGCCCCGACCGGCATTGAATAACACCTGCAGTATCTGTGTCAACAGCCAAGAACCCTTGTCGAGCCGCTTAGGCCGAGCAGGAAGTAGCAAACCACTTATACCTCACCTGCACTCAGTTTATATCCATACATATGAAGAAACAGCCAGTTCAATTGTCGGTCATCTCACCTATGGCATATTGATGAGGGCTAACACCCCCAAAACAGGTCTATGTCTGGTGGTGTGGCCGACAAGAGTTCTTGGCTGTTCACACAGATGGTCTGCAATTAAGTACCTGCTGTAATGTAGGTCGCTTCCTGTAAGTAGAGCCGCTTAGGCCGAGCAGGAAGTAGCAGACCACTTATATCTCACCTATTCACTATATGCTATGGCTTCCTTAGATTTTTCGGAAAATCAGTGTCAAATAATAGTACCGGTGAAATTCTAAAGACCACCATACTTAAAATGTGTTTGGTATGTTGTAAAAGTCGTCCCTCTGTTGTCATACTCTCAAACAATAATATATGAAGAAACAGCGTCACTAAATTTGAAGAATTATACCCTACTAAATAATAATAACAATTGCCAAATAAAATTGTGTTTCAAGTCAAGGGTGCCTTTAAATTTGAATAAAGAAAGTATTACTTAATTTTCAACAAGTGGTTTAATTATATCCTATGATAGATATGCACAGCAAATATGTACTTTTTGAATTTAAATGTTCGAATTTGCAGTCGCCCACATATCTAGCTACGTCAATTTCAGAATCTACCCCTTAACTGCAGTATATTGTTACGTGAAACTAACATTATAAGTGGTTGTTCTGCCTTTAATTAACAGGGAATATCTTAAATACAATCTCTGGAATAGTAGGTACAAGGAGCCACGTCATCTATCCAGTTTCTCGATTGCTACTTCAAATGCACATTGATTAAGTGCATATCTGGAGGACGTACCTACGAGTATATAATTATGTGAAGTGAACCAAATTCTATAAGATTTTGGAACAACAAAGCGAAACAGAAAAGGCAATAATATTATAGTGCAAAGTTGCTTTAGAAATTAAACAATATTTTTATTATACTTACATAAGTAGGGCATTCATATAGTAGTCGTTTTCTTTTGGAATATTCTTTTTATTATTCTTATTAAAAGTATATTCATGTTACATATTTACTTTGCTACTAATTTACACAATATTTTGGTGTATTTACTGCTTCTTCACAATTTATCAAGTTAAGATGAATGAACAATAATTGCAAATTTATGCTCTAATAGTAGACTGACACTCAGTCGCGGCTAAGCTTTTGCAGAGGCACCACTGAAGATGCCGACAGTGGAGAGAACCAAAACGTTTGGAAGTGTTAGGATGCGACCATATAAAATTTTAACTTTTACATCCTGTATCTTTTTCACCATCAACTTTTGAACTAAGGTAAGTTTAGCCACATCTCATTGTTTTGTCGATAGAAATTTACTCTTTCTTTATATTCCATTAATTTTAAAACACCCGGTATATTGAAAAAACCATAATTTGATGGGTTACTCTAATAATTAAGTTAAGATAATTTGATTATTTCAGTTGCTGGATCCACATAGACCATTCTTCCTCATACTCTGAACAATTCAACACGTCCAGTTTCGATGAGCTTGCATTTGCTGACCATCATTACTACATTTTCTATATTAGTTCGGCATTTATTATATTTATTTAATGTCAAGGGCATCAATCTAAAAAGTTCTATAATATACAACAATTAATTGACAAACAAACTCCAAATAAAGTCGGGGACTTGGTTAATAAAGAATTAGAATTAGAATTGTGGCATTTTTAAGACCCTACACCCACTTGTTATATCATAGCTCTGAAGAGGATTACAATATTACGATCCATTGACATAAAAGCACGTAGGTGTGCTGGTGCATATTTTGCGGGTGTAAATTGTAGACTTTGCATTAAGTCGGGTCTTATTGCGTCTCCGTATCGCATCGTCAATATACGCCTTTATACCTCTGTATCTCAAAATTTTGAGCAGCAACGTAATTAAAATTCTAAGTAAAGTGAAAGTGAACGTGATCAGCAATTTAAATTAACTTATAGTTGCATTATTTTCTGGAGGAAGTATAATGTTTTCCAAGATATCTAGTAATCTATGTCAATAAGTTTTCATGTAGCAGCCGACAAATTTGTGGTAGATATAAATTAGATTCATGACGACTGTTGTATTCAAGTGTTCCATGTGTTTGTTTTCCTGCAAAGGTTAGTTTATTTCAATAGTCTTATTTTGATCCAAATAACACGTTGTAGAATTTTGTAAAGACTCTTTAAAGACACCCTATAGATAAGGAAAGTAGATACATAATTCTCTTCTCATTGCTTTTGCAAGAAGAACAAAGTAAATCAGTACACATTTGCGACAGATAATGATGGTTATATTGGTAAGGCATCGCGATCTAAATAATACTGTCCATTCATAGTGGGAGGATCTTAAATGTTTGCTGCATAAAAACTAAATTTTCACTCCTAATGCGGAACACTCATTCTGATGCAACAAATCGTAGGCACATCGGCCATCCATATTGGGATAGTAGGCAGAATAAAGGAAACTTCAGTTGGAAAGTAGATAATGGACCAATTTGTTACAAATCCATTAGACTGTCTTGTCTACTACCATATAAGGAGGGAAATTGACTGCATTTTCTTTGACATTGTAAAATAATATCTTTTTTTATCTTAGGTGACATATTCAATTAATAATATAGACTAAAGAATCTAATGTGACAAAAATTGTTATGTGACATGAGATGTTTTTATAAAATTAAATCCCAATGCATTTCAAAACTATATATATATATATATATACGATTTTGTTTGATTTCTATTTATGTGAATACAGGAGATGAAAATAATATCAATGGATGTGCCTTTTTTTGTCTTCAAACAATAAATACTTTGTAAGTAAATAGATTTGAAAAAAATATATGTCTGATGCAGTCTGTCGAAACTTCGACTAGAGATTAGTCTAATTAAAAATAAAAATTCATTCATTCAAATTCATATGTGTTAATGGACATATTGAGGGACATCTAATTCCTAGCTGAATTACCAAGAAATAATTATTATTACCTTTGGATACAATAAAATAATTGTAGTTATATCTCCTGGTATCGCCTAGAAAGTTCCTGGTTTCCTAAGTCCATACTAATTCCTTAATTATTGTCATTGAAGTCAAACGATATTTATACAGAAATTGGTACTTACACCTCATGATTCTCTCGTTGGAAGGTATAATATTAATAATACAAACGTTCGTAGAAATACCAGTTTTGATATTTCTTATATAAGGTAATGAATAGTCATTGACGGTTCACCTGTTACAAAAAATTAATATGTGTTCCATAATTGACTGTATCCCTCTTTATTTTTCAATTACCCATTTCAAGCACAAATAATGTTCTCCTCCTTATTAGTATTGTAAAATCTTTAATTCAGAAAGTGGTCGAAATATTTAACATATGTGAGTGTAATTTACCAAAAAAATATTTTTCTTTACGTTAAATTAAACTTATAAATATTGTAGAACACCATTTCTCGCATCATAATTACTGACTATACTCATATTATTAGATACTGTAACTCAAATTAAATAAAACCATTCTAATAATGATTTTATAAAAGTGGCAACGTTAATGTAGAATAAAAAATTGTTTTTACTATTTTTTATCTTTCTCCAACTAACACGCTAAAATATATATATTGTTGATACATAAAATATGTTACGTCTCATCTATATAAAACAGCAATAAGTATAATAATGACTAATATTAAATCAGATTAGAAAAAATAGTCACTTTATTGCGGGTTTATAACTATAATTACTATATTTATTTTAATATTAAACAGAATGAAATTAAGAATTTGCCGAAAATATAGAATTAATTTCTAAGTTGCTTAAATGCACACTTTTCTTACTAAATTAATTATATTAATTAATGTCCACCATTTTATAACTTTCTTTAGCGTGCTGAATTTTTCATCTTATTTAACACCTTTCTTAGAGGTTTACTAGAATCTCGAGCAATAAAATTTTATTTTATTGTCATTAACTTCACTACAAAGTAAATTTTACTAAAACAGGTATAAAAATGTTCTATACATTAAACTAAATAGGTTCTAAAACACTACTAGTTCTGGAAACGTAACAAACTAGATAGCTCTTAAAATATATTACCGGAAAGAGGAGTTTACTTTTTATAGTTTGTCCGATTAATGTATCCAATTTAATATAGCTTAAACAGGTTGTTATTTACTGATATCCGGAACAAATCTTTATTTTTATACACAACATTTTCAAAACTTTACACACAAACACATAGTCAAAAATTATACATTCAATTTTTAACTAACCTGAAAAAGTTTGAAACGTCACGGATAAAACCGATCAAACCGTGGTCGCCCACTAACTCACACATCTGTAAATCTACGGGTCAATTTGCACAATTCATCTGTCATAGACCGTGCGTTAGTGGATGAAAACCGCAGATATATCTGCGGATCGATAGAAACCGTGGACCGTTGCTTTCTCTAACAGTCCACAGCTTTAAGTGTATATTTTTAAAGATTTTATGGTTCATACACCACTTAATGGATAAAAAATTTTGAAAATTAAAAGAAAGCGAGCCATTGTTTTCGTTAACTTGCTATTCAAATACTTCAGCTTAATAAGATAAAAGACTGACAAAACTGTGCGTTAGTGGTTGTGTGAGTCCAACCCACCATCCGAATTGCTAGACGCGTCTGTACAGGTGCAATTTGGCATGCGGATGCCCACTTACGCAGAGACCGATCTGCCGGTTTGAACGGCCGCGTCTCAAACCGCCGGATCGATCTCTTCGTGTATGCCCAGCTATTGTTCGTATAAGACTGCAAATGTGGAGCCACGAGTTACTCCAGTCATCCTGGAATATTAAGGGTGGGATGATATTCAGTAAAATCTAGAATTACTTCTTCTTACTCAACAGTACTGCTAACTGAACGACTTTGAGCATTTTTTGACACGAAGGCTATCAGTTCTCCTTAATATTGTAAGTAGTCTAGAAAATAATCGCCTATCTGATTGTCTATGATTTGGGCAGGAAACCGTATGTTCTAACTACTGCCTCTGCAATAAAATTCTCTTGTGAGTAAATCGCAATCATATCGGTCATTTCGCTATTAGAAAATAAGTTATGTTTCAGCATTATTTTTTATCAACAGAAATCGATAAGGAAGACTATTTGACATTTGTTACTGTCTATTGAGACGGTTGATATAGTTGCGGCAAGAATTCAGACGACTTAGGTCATGCGAACAAATGAATTCATTATATATTCATCTAAATATTTAAGAAACTGCAACTAAGAACATGAAACTATGTATTACACCTAATGTTCTCATATATTTCACTAAATTACAAAAAAATATTGTTTTTAAAGCTCCAAACTATCGAAAATTAAGTTGACAATAAAAACAATTGCCCCAACTATATCTCCAAAATGACAATTCATAGCGACAATACGAAAGCATATCTTTTTGATATAAAAGTGATGGAAAAAGATGTTGCTAGCAGAAAATAAGATACAGGATCTAAAAAAAAATTGTGAAATAGAAAAGTTCAAAGTGCCGCCCTCTGCAATTTATGCCAAATTTATGAAGGAATTTGAAATTCTTATGTTACCAAATTTAAATACATCGGTTACTTCTGCAGTTTTAAAAAAAAAATTAAAACAAAATTTTAATTTTAACACAGTTACAGGGTTTCTAGGAACTTTTGAAGTAAGGTAAGTTTGGCTAGACCTTATTATTTTAACATCACAAATCAGCGTTACAAAATGTACAATTCAATAGGACACCTTGTATTATAAAAATAAATATTATATAGAAAATAGCAATACACCCAAGATAGATGCCTGGAACTTTAAGTGCACCGTTTGAGTTCAAAAATGGAGAAAATTTTCTATGGGAGCGGTAGAACGTAAACCAAAACTAAAATAATTTGATGTAACACAAATTGTAGAAATTGTTTTAGTGGATTTTGTGTATCATTCAATAAATTATAAAAAATATATATTTATGTGCATTAATACAATTTTGTTCATAATTCATAATTTAGCTAATATTTAACATAATACAATATAACACTAGAAAATGTAATGTAATAGCTTTGTTGCACTATAAACAAATTAGTTTCCAGTCGTCATCAGGCGCATGCGCACTTCAACTAAAACAATGATTTTTAACCTTATGCAGGCATTATATACCTACATCGGTCAGTGGTCGCGCGGTTTACGGCGTCAGTACTTGAATCGAGGTGACTAGATCGCTGTGGGTTTGACCCCCGCAGCCGATAGACCGTATATAAGCTATATTCGTGGAGAGATTGGCACCCTTTCTGCGGGTATGGTAGGGTGGAAGAATGTTGGCTTGGGTCAATGTGAGAGATTGATACCGATTGACATTTGACTACCCCCCTAATTAATGAGGTTTTACAGGTTTCCCTCATTCCTGCACTGAATGGTGGTTAGGGCCTACCAACGTAAGTCGTTCCTGGGCGCAAATGTGGCCTGCTTAATAATAATATGCCGCCCCCTCTCCCGCACAAGTCTTCGACTTCTGGGCTAATCCTCGTGATTATAATGAGGGGTAGAGATATTATTATTATTATATTGTTATTATTTATTATAAAAAAACTGCGCGTGCGTCGGACGATTGGAAATGGTTTCCAACTGTTGTGTGAACAGCTCTATTACTGAGTCCTCCAAATAAGTACCTACCTAATAATTCAGAACCAATTTGAAGTGCTACTGTGCACAAATGGAGTCAAATTTTACATGCAAATGTATATCTTCGAAATGAAAGTGATGTGATAGCCTACTAAAAATTATTTTCACGATACATAGAGATGGCAATTTAAATGTAAAAGATTCAATTTGTCTTCAACCTAATTCAGGTCATTAAAAAAATCTTAAATGGTAACTCCTTAACTATAGGAAATTGTTGTGTAAATCTTGAAAAATATATTTATTTTGCAATTCTACAAATGGCCGCATTTTATAATATCTAATTCGAAAATAAAAAAAATTTTCCTACACAAAGAATAAATTTAAATAATGCCAAAGTTTATGTTACTCCCTATGTAATAAAAGTTGGTACACCTCGGTTAGTACGTAGTCGTTTAGATAACTTCTTTTGGTTAAATTGAAATTTTTATAGTATCAAGTAGAGTACCTTGTTCATACCAACAACAGCATACATTAAAAGTTATCTAAAGTTGTAAGATAATAAAAACATACATTCAAATATTATATTTTAGTAGAAACTGTTTTAATTTCCATACACATTTTATGTAACTTGCAAAATCATAGTCTCTGTATCTCTATGGTTTATAATATCGCTTGTATTTCCTTCGTGTAACTGGGATTCCTTTATCGGCAAACTACACAAGTTAAACAAGGTCTGTAAGAGCTATATCAATATTTCGGTTTAGTTTTGAATCTTCTTCAGGACTAAAAAACAGTACACAAAGGCAGGATAATTGAACTTCACATAATTATAAACTTTATACATTATAACCGTTCAAAATGGTAAAAACTTTAATAGAAAATATATGTTTCAATGTAGACACACATTAAAACACACTGGAAACTGGTCCACTTTAAAACCTGATAAAGCGGCAATTTGCGACCGGACAAAACATGGAAAGAAATGCTCAAGGAAAGAAATAAATACTTAACATTTTATAACGCCGATTTTATACAGCAAATTTAACTGCTTTTGCCGCTAGTCTAACTAATAAAATAGTTTGACATACCTGATGTTACAACAACATTTTGGGCCCGTCTTATCCAGTTTCTACAAACCAACACAAATGTTTCTGCTTCTTGTCCGTTTTGAACTCGTAAGTTATTGGCCGTAACTATGATACGTTTCCGTAAATCATCAATGGTATGTATCTACTTCGGTGCGATACACTTCATTTTTTAAATATCTCCACAAAAAGAAGTCCAAATGATTTAAAGTCAAGCGATCATGGCGACCATAGTACCGGTCCTCCTCCTCCAATCTCTTGGTGTTAATTCTTGGACATGTTGTACATGGTACGGATATAATTATTGAGCCTCGTGTATGATGCGTCACCCTGCTGCAATAGGCCGTAGAAGTCCTGGACCTCCATCTCTTCCACAATTCGGTTTCAAATTTCCCTCGCGTTGCACTACACTTGCACTCATTGCACGTCGCTGTAAAAGTAGCTGCATTTGGTACATGTTTACCATGAAATTGTTCTGCTAAAGTATTTTCACAGCGCAATAAATTAAAACGATATCCACCAACTCCGAGTTGCTACTATATACATACGCCACTTTTGACACTTGTAAAACTAATGTAAACACTGACGTCACAAAAATTATAGTGCCTACAAAGAGTAATCGGATTTTAATATTCGGAATCGCCTGTCCAGATACTACAGTGGCCCAGCGATGTAAAGGTTGAAAATACTAGAACTTTTATAATATTTTACTCGGAAACTATCAGGATTTTATAACAATAGTTTACGATATCGACTCCATTTTTCATGACGCATCTATTCCCAAATTCTTTTATGTAAGTCCTTAATTATCTTGTATAGAAGACAGATTGTGGACAAAATATAACTCATTTTAGGTATGTAAAAGTTTGTTCTCAATTTAACGACTTCAATCATCTAAATCTAAATCGCAGCAGCCGTGCTTTTTGTAGTCTGTTCCATTGTTCGTTTGCCGTGACTCGCCGCACGTGGCAGCACACTACAGTACAAATCACGTAACTGGACATAGTCAATTGTTTCATAGAAATGATGACAAACATCAAATATCTGGTAAGGTGTACGTTTCTGTTTACGTGTTATTTATAAAGTAACCTCTAAATTAGGTTATCGTTGAAACACGTCACGTAGACAAACAATCTATATTGTCACTCTTGATAATACAAGAAATATCCTTCAACAACTTTCGCAACTGTCAACGCTTTACTTTGACGTTTGTCACTCGCGTTTGGCTGCTCAATATAAACTGACTGCAGCGGCCGAAAATGGTCTGCTTTATATAGGTTTTTAGAGTTCTAGAAGTATCTGGGATCTCGAGAACGTGTCGAGAAACAAATAGAATATAGCCTGGAATATTCCGGAAAACGTCTAAATAACATCACAAAAATTATAAATTTTAACATAAACAGAAACGTAATTTACAAACTAATGAGGTAGGTGAGCTTCAATTATAAATTCTAACGAAAATAGGAACATAATTAACCAACAAAAAAGGTAGGTGAGCTTTCGTAACAATAAATTGATACAACCTAAAATAACAAGTATTCTTATGGTGAAATTGCAAGAGTACAGTCCATTATTAATACGTATATAGGTACTCAGTTTTACAAAAAATGTCAAATATTTAGACACAAAAAGTTTGTGTGAAGTTGGAACGGTATCAGTGCCACGTATTTTAATGTTTTAATAGATAGTACCAAACCAAATTAAATAAGTATATTCTACTAATTGATAAGATATTATAGTGTCAATATCAAATGTAAAATTCTGACATTTATATCATGTTACAGAATTCTATATTGTAATTCAGGTGATTCGACAAATAAGTATTACAAAAGTAACGCGATTTAACAGACGATGATCACATTGACAACAGTTTTCTACTTATTTATTTGTATTCAACGTTCTCAGTTAGTTCTTTGCCTCTCTGCAAACTTTCAACTACACACCTCTAGGTATTTGTTAGTATTATTTCCCAAAATGAGTTTTATTTTGCCCACAATCTTTCTCCCTGAAGAAGATTCAATACTAAATCGAAACATTGGTATAACCGGATATAAACCTTGTTTAACTTTTGTTATTTGTCTTTATTTCCAATAAACACCTCAATTAATATTAATAAAATATATAGAAAAAGATTTGGTTATGATTGAATATTACTCTATTTAAAAAAATTTGTAGGTACTTTAGTTAATATTATTTAAAAATAAAATAATAAAAATATGACACGATCATATTATAAAGCTGAAATATTCATATACTCGTTTAATTTTATTATTGAATACCAACATCTCATTTACTATATACTTGAATAATGTATTTGATTTAAATGAAGTGTTTCTATTATTTTTCTTATATTTTATGGATTTGTAGATTTGTAGAATCTCATTTCTTAATTCCGTCTTTTAATTTTTGCTACATTTAATAGTTTTGTGATTCTTAATGTAAATGCACTGGAAATTGTTTTTCTTTTGTATTTTGTTAAAAATTCTTGTTATATTATGTATTTGTCCTGTAACTGGATCTTGTATCTGTTGGGCAATAAATGATTATTATTATTATTATTATTATTATTATATGATTCTATAAAAGCATCTTGAAATAATTGTTTTAATTCTAAAATACACTGTATTCTGCAGATATTAAGGCCTATTCTGTAACTTTTAACAAATCGAATAGAAATGCACAGATCGAATCGTAATATTTACAAATCGGAATGGTCAATATCTACCGCGTTGATCCCTGGCACAAATTGGTATTCTGTAACTCATGTAGAAGTGCCAACAAATCGTAAAGTAGAACGTCTATCTGACGCACCTCCGGTACAACGGCAACCCCGCATTTATCATGCGAATTTGACCTTTAACGACCAACTGACGTTTAGTGAACCTAACCTGATCCAATAATAGTAAAAGTAAATGGGTCGTTTATGGCTTTTACTTGAAACCTCGGCAGATCAGGTACTCTAGAGCCGCTGGAATTAGGGGTATAAAATAAGTGTCTTGTATTTTTTACCCATCTGTAAATATCTTGTACAGCTCAAATAAATTAGTATAAAAGGAATCGCCTTTTATTCAGCTACCATAAGTGTAAGGTTAACGTGGTAGCGACATTCTTTCAAGAGGAACAGAACTATCTGAAGACGTGTCTTGTGCTACACCTTCTAAGAAAAAAAAAACCATCAATAATTATTATTTTGCAATATAAAAATATGGAAGAAAAGTTAATTTGTATAGATTTAGTTTTTTAGGTTAAATAATACTAATGTCAAAGAAATAATCGACACTGCGCATGCGCTACATCACATTCCGATATCGTAATTGCACTTCGACAACGTTTGCCCGGTCGAAATCGATTTCTATTAGACATGTCGATAGTAGAAGTTAAACACAGTTACAGAATACCGATTTCGAAGAATTCCGATTCGACAGGTTAACCTCTACTCGATGGAACACATTTCTATTCGATTTGGAGTTATAGAATAAGGCTGATTATTTGTTAAGAATATTTTTCAAATTTAATTATTGCCCAGAAAGCTCTTACCAAAGAAAAAATGCCTAAGTATTTATAATACTCAAAATAATGACTGAAAACAACAGCCAAGCAAAAAGCAATAAGCTGATTATTATTTTGAATGAAATATTTACTTGTATTAATATTTTGCAAATTAATGCTTAACATTATACGAGAATAAAAAAATGTCAGAAGCTTATACACAAATAATTGTCTGATAAACAACAACGAAGTTTCTGCCAACAAAGTTTGAGAAATAGATATTGGAATATTTCCTTTTCTTTGCTTGTATTGAAACAATTATATCATACTTATTGAGACAATAAAACTTTTGTTTGTCAGCGGAGCAGTTATTTCCTAAGGCGGGCGCCTAAATCTTATTAAAATAAAAATACAGAAAGTAACAAAGAAAACAGTTAAAATATATTATATAATACGTAGCTGACCGGATACAGTTCTCTGGGCTTACTAATATTATTGGAAAAAGTTGTGTGTTCTCATTCTATTACACATTTCATATATTAGTACCTATTGATGTCTTGTTTACTATATAATAATAAGTATAATCACATAAGCGCGGTAAGAATATAGTATGTCTACAACTGTCGGGGATATTAATAATAATAAATAATATTATTATACAAAATTCTAGTCTATCAAGAAAAAGTTACCGTGGCAACGGGCATAAACATAGCTGTCATTTAATTATCTATCGATGATTTACTATCAGATATCAAGAATGAAGCTTCCAGTGTCGATTTCAATCTCATGCCAGAGAAATCACAATGTACCAAAACCGATTGTACGATTTCTTTTCTTCTCATGATCAGGGTCGAGTTTACGTAATATTTAGTGATTTTTCTAAAGCTTTTAACCGAATTAATCATGACTAGCTCTATTAATTAAATTAGAAAAATATATGGATTCAGTGAATCTGTTAACAATTTTTACATCATATTTCTATAAGCGATCGCAGCTCGTGTTAAACAATGGTGAAGTGTTTCTATATCTTGTCTGGAGTCCCACAGGGATCATATTTGGGGCCACTGCTATTCTTACTATTTATTTTCATATTAAAAAGTCTGCCAATCAAATTTGATTATAAAATACGGTGAAGAATTTGGGTATAATTTCTGTCACTTGGCCGAAAATATTCTCTCAAGATAGAAAGTTATTACATCAACTTCTAAATATTATGTTCACACTCAAAATATTTCCACTTATTCAAGTAAATCGTTAGACATGCCAGCACCTGGTATTAATTTATCTAGTTGTTTGCTCAAAATTTTTACTCAATGTATTTAATAAATGAGAGTTCATAGATCTTACATACTCATCTTGTTTATTCAATAAATGTCTAACTTGGATGTGTTTTAATTTTCAGTATCCGTAACTCACTGAGTGCGTTAATAAATTTAAAAAAGCATATGTGGGATAATGGTATTATGACATTCGAAACAGTGTCAGTGTAAAAGAAACACCCACAACTATTGAATAAATGGATGGGTTTTACGGTTATTATAAACACATTTAACTTGATTTTGGTACACAGGTTCAGGATCACTTATTGAATAATTATATTTGTCCCAGATGTGTTCAATGGGTGACAGATCAGGCGATCTTGGTGGTCAAAGCCGGTTGATCTGAAATTGACCCATAAAATTTATTGTTTGTCTGGCAACGTAAGTCCTATTATGAACACGGATGGTGTGAAGATATGCAATGCCATGACACTTTCTGTCAAATTGTGTATTGCGTCTTTTGACCACGTCGTCGTCTCACTCTTGCACGACGATCTTGGATCCCCAGGCAGAAATGGGAATTGTCACTAAAGATCGCTTGATTCTATTCTCGGTCCCACTGAATCCTCTCTCTACATATTGCAAGCGGTGAGCTGGACGTTGGCGAGTGAGAGGCCACCATGTTCTTCAAATCACTGCTTTGCAATAGTCCGGCTGCTAAATCAGCCTCCGAGAAGTAAAAGTCGTAATCGACAATCTTCACGTTTTGTGGTTCCTTTACGATGGTCCACGGCCTTCCTCAGTTCACGCTTGGTAACACAGTAGTAGTATGATAGGTAAGGATCTGTTTTCACTGACAAATCTGCATCGCGTAACCCAACAATTCGGGCCCTCTCTAAGTCAGTCAGCTGGGAAATTGCCAAAAGCTACGTACTCTAGGCATAATCAGCTGAAAGAAATGTTTGCAACTAGCTTCACAAGACTTGCAGCACAAAGGTGGGTAGAAATTATTAAAACAGAATGCTATATTAATAAAGTACGACCTATGCAAACCTTCTTTGTGACGTAGTATATTTGAATAATTTGTATTGATTTATTAATGCTTCATACTACTTACTTTCTATCTGTCTTTGATATTGTAGCTTGCAATATTTCTTTAAAATGGTTTATTTTCTGACACTGTTGAGACATATCATAAGCAGTTCATATCCATATTGTGTTCTAAGAACCAACATTTTAAACAAATTAAGATAAATTATTTTCATTATCATTCTTTTCTTGTGAAAAATATAGCTATTATTGTTAAATTCAAAATTACGAAGTAATTTAAACGCTTTTTTAAATTGCTTACGTAATACAATATTAGATCGAATTTTTTCTCGTTTAACCGAAGTTATTAATAATGGTTGATGAAATTATCTCCCCCATATTTTTCCTTTCAATAACAATCTTTCAGGATACAAATTGAAAATACAATTAGGGCTTATTAAAATTACAAACTACAGTGAATCTCCCCTTATACCGTCATTAAATTTCTGATAAGTGCGGGAAGAATAATGACGAATGATCAATAATGGCTCACATTGTAGAACTACCATTTATAATGCCGAAATCAATTATCCAATCAGCGCCCTGTCATTTTCATCTCTTCGAACAAAGAGAACATATATGTGATAAAAAGCAGGAGTTTTTCCAGGCGCGGCTAGTGAGAATGTGGCGTAGCCAAAAAACATTTTTCATTCCTGCCGCATTGTCTCGGTGAGGGTGTATATTCTCGTTGATAGAACGCTGATAATTGATAAATAAGTAACCCTCGGCAACGGATATAATAATAAATTCATTTATAAACCATTAAATTAGAGATACTGATCAGCAGCCGGCGAATTACTTAATGAAATTCATTTTTAACATCTAAATTAACCCAAGTAGCAATTTGGTACTTTATAACAGCTATAAAAATGTTTTCGAAAGTCTTATACATGGTGTTTATAAATGAAGTAGCAAGAATGAGGTCACAGATTTCTTAAGTAAAAATAAATCGATTTAAGGTATTACCTTTTTCAGATATAATAGGTAGGAGAATCGATTGTTTTAATAGTCAAATGGATACACTAAGCAACAAAAAAGAATTGCCATTGAAAAGAAACATGATGTGCCATGAGTGGCGCCCTCTACTAGTGACGTTAAAATTAGAAACAAATTTTAAATTCTCGCCCGCATTTTTTAAGAAGTTATCTACAAATATCGAAAATAAAATTTTAACTTATGATACCCTGTATCTTTTTTATTATGCGACTTGGGATATAGGTATGTTAGGTTAAAAATATGTATTTTCACCCAAGGAATCTGTGGTCTCATATTTGCTACTTCATTTTAAAAACACCCTTATAGTAGGTACAATCGTTTTCGGAATGCGAAGTGGGCAATAAGACGTTGGTGAGACGAAATATACACTTATTTCATTTCAACTTATGCCTACGACAGGTATAACTGGGTGGTAGCTGGCGGACCAGCCTAAATTATGCTAGAAAGGACGTCTTTAGGAATGTTTGTGTGGTGGAAAGATTACAGTAGTAGTGCAGGTATGTCGGTACTCAATTATCTCTAGATGTAAATTGCCAGGGTCGGTTGGGAAATGTTCCCATAATCAATGATAGTAAAAGCTCCAAAACATTTAACACAAGTTTCCTACTTTGCTCGTTCAAAACTTCACGATGAGTCATTTTTAAATTTCGCTTAAACTGTATCACAAACACACCATAACAGAAAAATCAACACAACGCAATAGAATGATCAACACAATGCAGCTACTATAAGTTCGGTTTTGTTCAACCGTCTGTTTTTGACAAGAAGTACATCTTATTGGCCATCCTTCTCTAGTGGAGATAATTTATCTGTAAAATTTGTCGTACCATATTAAGGGGCGTACCTGAGCAATTACAAATAAGTGGAAAGGGCTCAGAAATATATGTCCGGTTTCACCAACGTTATATCTCTTCCTCTTCCTAAAACGATTCTATTATACAACAACAAATGTCACAAAAATATTGTAAAAATGTTTATATATCAACTATGGCAAAGATTTTAAGGACTCTTAAAAAAGAATCGTGTGAATCGATTCTGTATTTGGCAAGCGATTCGTTCAAATAAATCGCCATGCACTATTTCGCGAAAGCCGAAATGAATCGTGAGTCGTAATGGCATCGGGTCAATATTTAAGAAGTAAGTTTCGTTCAAATGAATCGCCTCTTGTCAGACGATCCGCGAGTTGCGAAATGAATCGTAGCGTATCGAGCTAATATTTCAGAAGCAACTTTCGTTGAAATGGATCGCCATGTGAATATTCTTGAGCCGAAGAATGAATCGTATTATGAATCGGTTCAATATTTGAGAAGCAACTCGTTCAAAGAAATCGCTGTTTGCCACATGATATAAATTATTGCATTTTAATTATTTCGCGCATCTCTCGTATTTAAAATAATTTACGACAAATATTCGCTTAAAATGAATCGTAGTTTGTTTTACACATTTCTCAATGTTTTGTAGTAAAATAATTATTATCAAATAAAGAAAGAATTTTATACTTTACAGAACGTTCTATTTAAATGCAGAAAAAATAGAAAGTTTTATGTACAACAACTAGATATAAAATTAGAAATTTATTTCTTGACATAGGTATAAGTACCTATAATTATAATACACTTTACATGTGAAATATGAGAACCAGTGGATAAATACAGATTTTGCATACGTGAATAAATCGCCGTCACCGATTTAAATTTTCAGATTTCAAACAATAAACCTGATATACAGGCTGTATCACATAAGAGGGTCACTCCCATGTATCTCGATTAATATGCGAGACACGTCAAAAATCTTTAATTATTTTTTGTTGCATTTTTGGAGGCCTTTATGCTCGTAAAAACAAAATTGAGATCCATGGCCAACTTTATAAGTAATAACACAACACAACACAATAAACCTGTAAAGTGCCCAAACTTTAAGGCTGTCTAACTTTTTTATTTTAAGAGATAGAGAAAACTTATTGGTAATAAATTTTTATTGCAAAATTGATACCTTCCATTTGATATAAACAGATTTTTGAAATATCGTATGTGGTTCGCTGCGCTCTCTAGGCGGATAAAAATTTTTTTTATTGAAGCAGGCCCACAAAAAATTGCCTGTTGTTTTGTCTTTCATGCAATATACTACATGTTGCCCTTGTCTTTCGTATTTATTACATTTTTTTCAATTTTAGCTAAAAAAAAATGTACCTAAATATTTTCGTGTTGCTCAAGATAATGTAGAACCTGTTTTAAAGACGCCAATTGAAAAAGAAAATAATAAACAGAATGTACTTTTTTCTGCAGAATACAGATTTTCTTATAATATTATTTTATTACAGTGTCTGTGTTAAAATAATTTTAAAGACCCATTGCTTCTAATGTGAAAACCAATACATTCGTCATACGAACAAATAAATAATTTATTATATTTTCATCAAAATATTTAAGAAACTTCAACTTATAGTAATAAAACTATATACTACACTAAAAGTATGCATTACATATTGCACTAAATTCCAAAAAATTATTGTTTTTAACGCAACCACATATCGAAAATTAAGTTGACAATAGAAACAATTGTGCAACGTCAGCCGTGACGTAAGATGTCTGAATTCTGGACGCGAGTATATTTATTCTTATACAATGACCATGAAAGCTAAAGCAAACTAGACTTCTGCCGCTCGCTATGACACAAACCAATCAAAGTCCCGCCATTTTGCTGTTTCAAATTTGTTTTATAGAACGGTTTGTCAATGTAATTTTGAGTGAAAATAAACGCCAGTGTTGATGTCAAATTTCAAAAAACCAATTTTAATTTCACTATGATAATATTGTAAATAATCACATATACACGGCGCATGTAAAATTCACTAGGTATGGGCCATACAAATTACAATAAAATTTCACGTGTATACATTGTGATTAGAGATGCTCGTTGTATAATGCCTTCTGATACCTTTACCATACAGTTAATAAATAACTTAGTTTTATTTATGAATTTTATACTACAAAAATGTCGTATTATGTCTACTAAATGCAGCAAATAAGAGCTTTTATACATTTGTTGCTTAGTTGGTTTGTTGCTATTATATAAATATTTTTTAATTGTTTCCAGTAGACCTTTATATGCAAAATAATCATAACTTTTCTTAATTGCCTTTGTTTTGACTATTCAACATTATTTTTTTTATATATTTTTAGGTATTAATAATATTGTGTGAAACTAACTACTCTGTGGGCTAAAGCCCCAACCAGCGTTGAATTACACTCACAACATCTACCCATATATTTCTTATTATTAGCTTTTGTGACATTTTTTACTATATTAGAAAGGTATTTTAAGCTAATATAAATCAAATCTCCTACAATTCCTATCAATGAAGTCATATATATGTTCTCTGTTACCAAATATCTAGGTATGCTAATGAACAATTCCACAGACAAAGTTCTATTCAATAATTATCTAAAGAAATTATTCCAACCTGGTTTAATGGAAACACTCTATAAATATCTAATTTCACTTTTGACAGTCGGAACTCGAAAATTCTACCACAATAGATGAGATCTGACCTATTTCTGCATTTTTAGGATTGCTTCTTCAGTTGGCCTCCTTTAAGTTCAGTCAAATATCTAACTATAAAAATTATTATATAAGTTAAAATTATTTAAAATTAAATATCGACAATGACAAAAGTGAGTTTAGCCTGTCAATGATTTTTAAATTAAATATGACGTTTACCCTTTATGTAATGGTTTTTACATATTTTTAGGTATTAATAATATTGTGTAAAACTAACTACTCTATGACTTCATTGATAGGAATTGTAGGAAATTTGATTTATATTAGCTTAAAATACCTTTCTAATACAGTAAAAAATGTTAATAATAAGGAATATATGAATTATGTTATGTAGATCGTTTGTGTTCTTGTGATCTACTTTATTTTGACTTGTCCTATACATTTTTTATGTCTAAAAGGATTAATAAAGATTATTATTATTAAGATTATTATTATTATTATTATGGGTAGATGTTGTGGGTGTAATTCAACGCTGGTTGGGGCTTTAGCCCACAGAGTAGTTAGTTGCACACAAAAACATTTTTCTCTTGTAATTGTTATGCATAATTGCATACCTTGAAATTATCATTTCAAGGATTCTTACAATAGGTGGTATTAGTAGTATAAGACAAAACAACATTTCACATTTATGTTGCTCAAAAACAATTTTATCAAAATTTAGCCAAAAAAATCTGTTCACGTCGACAGATACAGATCACCATCACTATAACTGCATCTCCCAGTTGATTAATGAAATGATTCAAGGTTACTATAAACCAGTCATACTAACAGTGTACAAGTGAACTTTCGTATGGTCGTACGCAAAGGTTATTGTACTAAAAAACTCTAATTCTGTGTGTTGACAAATCCATACAATCCAAAATAAACTTCTACTGATATTCAGAGTTATTCTCAAGTTCAAGCAAAACAAAATCACCACGCTTACGACCGTCTAACCTTTTAGTTCTTCAGTCTATAATAAATTTGTTACCTTTGTCACACCATCTCTCACATTTGTTACCTACAAATTACAGTGGCAATGACAATGGCATTGACAATAAGAATTATCATGCCAAAGTCCTTTGCCTTTGCTTTTATATCAGTATATTATACACCAAGGAAGAGAAGTATGCCATTATAACCGAGGCACCAAGATTAAAATACCGAGCCGTAAGCAAGGGATTTTTTAGGTGCCGAAGCTATAATGGCACTTTTCTCTACCGTGGTTTAGTATTTTCCCACTACTAGAATCGAGTTTTAATAATTGACATGCAGTTTGTCGAAATTTGGATAAATAATCTAAAAACCCTGATATGTACAAGAATCAAGTGGGTACTCTTTTGTTTGAAATCAAACTTTAACATTTCACACAAATAAATTTGCAATTAATTTGACATTTCGCACAAAGAAATTTCCAATTAATTTAATTAAAACACTCCGTGCTCGGAAATCAAGCTGATAATGTTGCTGCTGCCACTACTATGTCGCTTAACATTGGAAGAGCAGGCATCAATATAACATGCCACAATTGCACAGTGAACTATTATTTCCGATAAGTTCGTGGTACTGATGACTATCTGTTCACATGTTCTGGTTATTTTGTCTATTAAAAACGCGTTTCGCAACCTCCACGTTCTGCATGCTGTGATTCTATACTTCTGTAACAAACTGTCAAGTGTCAAAATTATTGTAATTTTCATTATTTACCTTGGATAATAAATCAAGGTCATCATTATTTACCCAGGTCAAAAATATAGAACTTTACGCGTCAAGAAGAGGTCAATAATGGTGGGCTTATAGATTAGTAGTGAAAAAACTTCATTATATCTAATGATTATGGTAATGCTAATAATACCAACTGTGAAATGACATTGTACACTAAATTCGACCCCAGTTAAACATCCTTATTTACCCCAAAAATCGCTGCATTTTGAACTTAAGTATTCTTATGTATTTCTTTGTAATATTATGCTTTACCTATTCATTATAAATTAGAAGTTACAGAAATGCCTTTCCCGAAAATTATTACTTAAATCCAAATGCAATTTACAAAATTCTGGGATATCTAAAATTTCACGGAAGGTGAAACATAGATCTATAATACATCAGCAATATTACACCATTTTTCAGGAGATTTTAAGAAACGTTTCATTATATATATTTTTATAAAAGTTTCATATGTGAAGAGAACGTGACAAACGCAGTATTTTAAAGGAAATAGCAGGACTATCGTATCTGAACAAGAACAGATGGAAAGATTTTATATTCTGTCGGTTATGCGGAGAAATAAAAAGTATCCAGGGTTGTGAGATATATTGGTTAAATTGTCGTGGTTCAATGGTCACGGATAAAAATAAAAATATTAAACGTGGCCTTTGTATAATATTAATGCCAGTGGCATTCTATAATTGTCTCATATATATGTCCCATATTACATTTTCGCTTTTATTTTTGATATATGACACCCACCTTTATATCATCCGAGGAAGTTTACTGCACCATAAATTTTCTTTTCCAATCCCCTTTAAAGAAAAAAAATTGTGAGAGGATTTTTATAAAAGGTTTTTTAATATCAGGCCTAACCCATAACATGTCAACACTTCATATTTCATACTGCGAGCTATGCAAGACCCAGTTTGTTAAGATAAATAACGTTTTCTATTTAAATAAAAAAGTTGCAATAGGTTTAATAAAAATAAATTAAAAAACTACTTGATTTCTGTGTCAATTAAGGAAGGAACACAGGGGAGGTAAAAAATGTATAAAACAAATACATTTTCCACAAATACATTTTAAAAATTAAAACTACAACAAAATGCAAAACTGTCTACTGTGGCTAGTCCGTTTGGTTTGTCTGTACTTAGTGCTCGCTTGATATTTGCGAGTTTACATAAACAAAAATGGAACAATTTATAGTAACCGTCACCAGCCGCATGATATGTTGATTTATTGTAAAATTCACTAGCTACGAGACGTTTATACGGTAAACGATTTCAACAAAGTATGACTTTATCACTTAAAAAATTCAAAGTATTATAAATATTTTAAGGAAATGTTATGGTAAGTTTATTCATCATAAATACATTATAGCACTCCAATAAAACAACTCAAAAGTATTATATTTAAATTCATACGACAATAACTGTAAAAGTTGTTAAGCAATTAGATTTTGCAAAAAAAAATTATTTACATCAACATCTTGTATTTCAGTTAATATTAACATTAGCCCCGACACTGACAGAATATACACATTAAGAGTATTCTTAATATTTTGGTTTAAACTATTATCAGGCGCTTTGAGACTGAATAATTTAAAATTCGATTAATTTTTCCCTAACCAAAGTTATGGCACTTTGTAGTAAACTGTGACAACGTCAAGAAAATAAAATGATGCAATGCCGCTCAGCAACGCGCGGACATCGTCCCGGTGTGAATAGTATCAATGCTCCTCTTAACGATGGACCATCACGCTGGGCCATCATTTAATATAATCTCGTTCCGTGTAGTCATTTTCCTTTAGGCCATAATTCGTCATCCTTGGCAATTGCGCTCTCTACACAATATCCACTGAAGTGGGTCAGCATGCTGGCCCATCGTGAAGAGGGGTCGTTTGGTGTGTGCTCGGAAAACTGACACCTAGGCCAATGTCAGCCATGCTCGACCATTATACGCCATTCTAAACAATTACTGTCTCTACAAGATGACCCATTGCAATGGGTAAGCATGATGACCCATTGTGAAGAGGAGCCTTTTGGAGTGTGCTCGAGAAATCAACACTTACGCCATTGTCAGCCATGCTCGGCCATCATACGCCATTCTAGACAATTACGTTCTCTACATGATGACCCGTTGCAATGGGTTAGCATGATGGCCCATTGTGAAGATAGGCTTTTAAGTGTGTGCTCGAGAAACCGACACCTAGGCCAATGTCAGCCATGCTTGACCATCCTACGCCATTCTAAACAATTACGGTCTCTACATGATGACCCATTGCAATGGGTTAGCATGATGACCCATTGTGAAGAGGGGCCTTTTGGTGTGTGCTCGAGAAACCGACACCTAGGCCAATGTCAGCCATGCTTGACCATCATACGCCATTCTAAACAATTACGGTCTCTATATAATGATCCATTGCAATGGGTTAGCATGATGACCCATTGTGAAGAGGGGCCTTTTGGTGTGTGCTCGAGAAATCAATACTTAGGCCATCGTCAGCCATGCTCGGCCATCATACGCCATCCTAGGCAATTGCGCTCGCTACACGATGACTTATTGCAATGGTTCAGCATGATAACCCATCGTGAAAATTACCCTTCACATACCGGTATGGTTTTTAAGACCTCGTCGTTACCCTATTCATATAAACACCACAAAGTTGATGAATTCTTGTAATAAAAAATTATTCGCATCATTTTCATTAGAAAATAAGAACATTTAAACGGGTAATGCTTACAAAGTACTTCAGCTTTTCCTGATATTGATATATTTTGTATGAATTTCTTATAATTTATGAAGATAATTTGGTAAATTTAAAATTATAATAAAAATAAGCGTTAAAAATGTTCAAGGGCAAAATTATACTTATGTAGGATCGAGCATGGCTCCATTATCAGTAAGGAAAACTTTGCCTGGAATAAGATGTTGTAATCTGAAATAAAAAGAGCATATTTTTTACTGTATTTTTTAATTTCCTTGAATGAAGAACAAGAAACAGGGGTTATACAGATACTCTTCTCTGTATATAAATGATTTATTTATCTTTATATCTCTAAATTCTGAAATAATGAGCATAAATAAATTGCACACGCACATAATAAATTAATTTTGCCGCAATTGAGAGTAATATGTTTCTCCAGACATCAATGATTTAAATTTGGCACGTACAAACGGCCAAAGAGTATATAATTCAATAGAAACGAACGGGATCTAACGTTATTTAGTAGGGACGGTAATACGGTTTGCAATTATCTCAGGAAATTGAGAATCTTATCTGGATGATTATGGGGAAGACATTATTCAAAACAGGCAGTGGACCGTATAAGAAATGAGATACAGCTATAATGGCTCTTCTAAGGATCCGGCCGGTTAGTCTCAGAGTACAAATTCTTAAATAAATTTGGATCCCACAGATACTTACCTTTAAGGATCCCACAGATCAACGCTAAATATTTGACGCGAAACCGTGATGGTAAATTTGCAACGAAATGGGGTCATTTATTCTTTTATAATATTTTCTGAATGATTGCGTAACTTCAATGCGAACTGAAAAAAAATTATAATTTTCTGGCGCCTCTAAAGCCTTTAAATTAATTTGAGAAAATGGACTAGCGTAAACTGCTGTGTGACGTCACGGTCCCCTCTAGCGTGCCGGGTTGCGCGCGTCGTTATTTTTTGCAGTGTTGGTGGCCTAAATGATTTGGGACCGAGGAGGACTATCCGTCTTTGTCCTGTCTGATAGTGTAGGACAGTCTCGTGAAGGTGGATCCATCCATCGTCTACCCCGACCACCAGCGCGGACGATGTAGGCGCTTTGTGGGACCTCCTTTCGTCTTCGCTGACTTCCTTCAGCAGGGGAGTCTCTTCTGGCGCTCTTCTTGTCTTCATGATTTCTTTCTTCGCCAGGTCGTCTAACACCCCGAAAGGTAGTCGTCGTCACGGGTGGCAAACAACTCGGAGGGGGTTTTTGCGATTAGCATTGTAGCTAGGGATGCACGCGGCCATCTAGTCCAATGACTCGGTAAACTGGTGTGGAGGAGGGTACTTTGGAGTAAGGGTTGGGTTTTTTTCTGCCTCTTCTTGGTGTTCCTGATCCTGGCTGTTCCTGAAACTTAAAAGGTTAGCGTAAAGAGAGGGAGATTTTTTAATGTCAAAAGTTGGTGTCTGGGTAATTTGTGTGTGTCTGTTGCATTTAGTATGTAGTGAACGAATTGTCTGAGGACGGGGTTGTCGTGTCTCTCGACCGCGTCAAGTTATTTTCCGGCTAGTATTAGGTTTGTTCCTTCACACAATCCATGCTATGATTTTTAAAAGAGGGGCATATCGGATATATCTGACAATTTGTACTAGTTGGAACAATGGATTGTGGATTGAATGAATGACGAAGCAGGGAACAAATTTAACGAATGATCAACCACAGCGACATTACTTATTCTGAAGTTCAAAACTATGACAACACAGATACACAGGATTTAAATTAAAGTTAAAGTTAGATTATAACAGAGACAGAGACAACTATCCATAAAATTATAGGTTAATGTTAGCTGCTTAGTAATAGTAGACAGCTGACAGACTAATACGCATACGCTGGATTATTAGTTTACGAAGAATTCGGAACTTTTTAAACTGCCAGCAAATTGGTCTTGATCGTGCTGGAACAGCGAATTAGAAGTTATGGATTGTAGTTGGATTCTTGCTGAAACGCTTACCTCCATATTGCGCATGCCTCTAATAGTTTTGGACTGTTGCAGGAACAAATCTATTGTCTCTTTCGCGTTTGTTTACCGGGTTGCGCTTGCTACCGCTTACTTGCTTCTAGAATACGAACAGTACCCGTTGCCGTCCGTCAGTGTCGTTACCCCGGAATTCCAATACGAAAAATATCTGGAGCCCAAAACAAATAACAATTAGCCCTCATCAGTATGCCATAGGTGAGATGACCGACAACTGAATTGGCTATTCCTTCATATGTATGATCACATATAAACCGGGTGCAGGTGAGATATAAGTGGCCTGCTACTTCCTGCTCGTCCTGAGCGATTCGACTTGCAGGAAGCGTCCTACATTGCAGCAGGTACTCAATTGCAGACCTCTCACCCTGGGCGACGCTCCATTAAATCTATAATAATGATACTACAAGAAACAACTACTACACGGACTAATGTCCCGACAGGCGTTGACTTACACGTGCAATAACAGTGCCAAGAACCCTTGCCGTGTGAACAGCCCGTTCAATTGTCGCTCATCTCACCTATGGCATACTAATGAGGGCTAACAAGCCCGAAACCCAGCTAAGTCTGGTGGAGTAGCCGACATTACAGATTGTCTAATATTTGGTTGGTGGCCCAATAAATGAAATCAAACTGCTAAATTGTAATAAAGCTACTGAAATTAATGGATCGGTCAGTGGTCGCGCGGTTTAAGGCGTCAGTACTTGAATCGAGGTGACTGGATCGCTGTGGGTTCGATCCCTGCAGCCGGTAGACCGTATATTAGCTATATTCGTGGAGAGATTGGCACCCTCTCTGCGGGTATGGTAGGGTGGAAGAATGTTGACTTGGGTCAATGTGAAAGATTGATACCGGCTGGCATTTAACTACCCCCCTAATTAATGAGGTTTTCCAGGTTTCCCTCATTCCTGCACTGAATGGTGGTTAGGGCCTACCAACGTAAGTCGTCCTGGGCGCAAAAGCGGCCTGCTTAATAATAATATGCCGCCCTCTCCCGCACAAGTCTTCGACTTCTGGGCTAATCCTCGTGATTAGAATGAGGGTAGAGATATTATTATTATTATTAATGTGTAATTTATATTTGAATAATAACATTTATAAACTAAAATTCTAACGACAAGAAAATTCCAAGTCTGAACAAGATCTAGATTCACAAAATATTCGCTCTTCTAATATTATTGTAAAATTACCAGATGTAAAAGAAACTACGCATCAGACATCAAATCACAATATGGAGGTGAATGTTGGCCAATAACCAGAGGAACTATTTGAGAATAGGGCAAAAGCAATAATTATTGTTGAGCGTTTTATATAACCTATAATTAATACTGGAAGAAACGTTACAACAGACAAGTCATTCACTAGTTTCGCTGCCATACTACAATTTATCAGAAAATAAGTTGGCAGTAAGAAGACTAGAATATGTGAAATACCACATACGTTTGTTCAAGGAAGACATAGGGCAGTTGGCTTGAAGTATGCTTAACTTCATGTAAGAGAACATAGTAGCATATATTGCAAATAAGGAAAAGACACTTCCTTCTCAGAAATACTGGAAAACTATTATTATATACCTATACTCCAGTTATTATTATGTATGTGTATGAAACGAAAAGTGACGTTGTCAAAAGAAAATGTATTAGAGGCCTAATAAAATAACCAATGGTAATTTTCTACAATATAATATTAAAACAGATGGTATAATATTTTTAAATTTACGGAAATAGGTATCATAATTTAGCGTTGTTTAAATTCTCTACGAATACCAAAAAAACTTGATATCGATATCCAGGAAAAGTTGCGGACACCTCATTTTCTTAATAAATTAATATCACACAATCTATAACTCCTAACTATAAGGAATGTTATACAAAGAGACGCTAAAATTTCCCGTAGTATCCAAAATTGTAATGCATTAGTGTTCCATCGACTTTCGGTATGACCTAAAGTGCTGGAAAGCTCTAGATATTTTAGTTGTGTTCGCCCCAGGGACTTTGCCATGTTGTCAGATTTGCAAATACTTCGGATCTGTATTCTCTAAGATAACGATCGACGCAGTTCTCGGTGGAACACCCTGTATGATTCCTAGATATTTCAGAAGTTTTATATTTTGTTAAATCGAAAAAGTTTTACATCTTTTATTCGATTTGTCAACTCTAGTTTCTAATAAGAACCTATATATGAATAAGGCAGTATTTGAATATGTATTAGGCTAGTCGATGCCTTATATCGGCTTGAAAGAAATTCGAGTGTCATCGAATAAGGCGAAAATTTAAAACCCAATAGGTGGGTGTACTTTCTCCATGAAATATTTATTCATAAATGTAACATACCTACTCGTAAAAGCATTATATGGCTCAGGGTGTCTATTCTTGACTTTCAAACAGTAATCCATATGCAAATTACATGGTTATGTGTCTTTTAATTACCGATGTAAGAAGAAAGATAAAAGTATCTAATTCGTATTCGCAATACTCTGCGGACATTCGAAAATAATAATAATAATAATAATAATAATAATAATAATAATAATAATAATAATAATAATAATAATAATAATAATAATAATAATAATAATAATAATAATAATAATAATAATATTTATTCTTTCTGCCAATAATAATAATTGGAACATGAAAATAGCACATATTAATATAAGATCTGTTTTACTGGTTTTAATGAATTAACAAACTCACATTAACAAATGTGCTATGAGGTTTTGATTTTGATGTAATTATGATAATTGAATCTTGGCTAACCGATGATGTGGATTGCACCGTTTTATCTATTCCTAATTATTTTTTCTTTCATAAAAATAGAGCCGCACAGACAGGTGGTGGTGTGGCAGCATATGTTAAAAATTGCTAAAATTGCAACTTGATTGATCTAGCTAGATCTTGAAAGAAATGATTCTACTGAAGTGTTATTTTTAAAATTAGTCATAAATAAGGCTAAAATAGTATTAGATGGGTTTTACAGGCCCCCTAAGATTGATTTAAATGTAGGTATTTATAAACGATTGTGATAATATTTTAGCTTCTATCTGCTCCAGCATATGATTTACTGATTTGTGTAAGTGACATTAGTGTTGACTTTTTAAGAAGTTAAATAATCCAATAGGTGCATGTTTCGAATCATATAACTTGTCATAACTCATTGATGAATTACTGAAGCCTCTAGTAAAATTCTAGATTTGATATTTGTTTCTGATACAGATATGGTTAATTCTTGTGGTACATTGCCGACTCCCGATATCTCAGACAATAAATTAGTTTTTTGTGATTTAAAATTTGAAAATTATAGAATGCCGCCAAATTATAAAATGCAGTTGTTTTGATAATTTCAGTTATGAAGTATTCTATAGAGACTTAATAGCTTTGCCATGGTTTAATATTGTCAGAGAGTACGATATTAATAATAAATTGATTCTGTTTAACAATTTTATTAATTCTCTTCTTGCTATTCACGCGCCTATCCAAGAATTTAGAGTTACTAAACATAAAGCTCCTTAGGTTACCCCTAACATTAAAATTATGATTAAAGAAAGAGCTCAGGCACTGCGAAAATTTAAACGTACCAGGAATGAAAATGACTGGGTTAGATATAAAGAGTTACGCAATTTTGTTGTTTCCTCTATTAGAAGAGAAAAGAGGGCATATTTAGTTCATTTATGTTCATTAAATAATGCTCGCAGAACATGGGCTGCTCTAAATAAATTTAAATATTAAGTTTAAAAAAAGTTTTGATTAGCCACCTGCATTATCTAATCCTAATCATATAAATGAATAATTTGATGAAAATTATGACACTAAAATACAATGCTATGATAACAATCTAATAAACCATGACGTTAAATTCAATGTTAAGCTCACTACTGCCAATGAGATTAATTATATTCCTATGAATTTAAAATCCATTGTTTATGGATCAGATGCTATATCTATAACAATGTTAAAATACTGTTCGCCTTTCATTGATGAGTTTATTTTACACAT
Source organism: Monochamus saltuarius (assembly GCA_025584915.1). NCBI lineage: Eukaryota > Metazoa > Arthropoda > Insecta > Coleoptera > Cerambycidae > Monochamus > Monochamus saltuarius. The sequence goes on along the minus strand of CM046721.1, from coordinate 72,740,485 downwards.
AACAATATTTTCTTTATGCCTGGAAAACTGCCATTGGTATACCGCTTCCAAAAAAATCTAATCCATCATCTATGGGACATTTAAGAATAATTGGCTGGGTTTATTGATTCTTCCGTCAAATGCCAAGTGAGATTTGCAAAACGTCATTCGTTTTCTTCAGACAGAAGGGAATAATGTTACAAAAATTCATCGTAGATTGAGTCGAATAGACGGAGAATTGTGCAACAGACTTGCGGTCTTGCTCACCTTCACAATAAACGTCAGTTCGATCATATTTAAATTTCCTGCACCACTCCCGTATAACACCGTCACTCATGAAGTTTTCTTCGTATACTCGACTTATTCTGCCATAAATCTCTGCTGAATATTCTCTTCTAATGAAGAAAAAGAATAATGCTTCGCAACTTGCACTTGTCGGAAGAACAATATACCCAACCATGTTTACGGACCTACGAATATAGCTCAGAATCATATGACAAGCTGCTGGAGTTAACAGTGACATATGATATGGTGGAGGAGATATTCTATTCGCTATGTACGCGACATCAGCGCTGCGTAGCGTTCACAACTTTGTAGGCTGTCACATGCCTGTCAAAAATTCTTATAAAATTGATAATATTAAAATTACACCTGAATCGCATTAAATTTAAGCCAGTCAGTCAGATAACATGCAATTATGTAGTGAAAGCTTTTATTTTGGACATTATTTACAAGAGTTGTATTTGGAAAATACTGCTGGATGTTTTTACCTCAGGAAGACAAAGGACTCCCGCGTTAAATTCCGCGTAGTAATTAAATATTTATAATTATGTTCTTTCTATAAATATTGCGAGTTGTACAGTACACTTTACCAGTACAAAACAAATATGTATAGTGGCACCAACGTGGTTAAATAGATAAATCGCAATATTATTAAACATCTGATAAGTTCTTAGTCTTTACGATTTTTGACTAGGGTTGCCACCTTGACGGTTTTCCGCTGGCCTGATCTTCTATTTTTCATGTGTGCAACATCCCCGGAATCCGCTCCATCTCCGTCCCGCTTCCTAGGACGGCTTAGCAAGGCCGGTTGCTCATCAGCATCCAAAAAAGATCAGTTTTTCCATCATTCAGAACTTTAACAAAGCAATAAGGAACTTTTCCAAAAAACACATTGCAAGCTGTATTGTCTGATTGGAAGCGGTAGTTATTGCTAGGTTAATCATTTCTATATTACACTGCAAATAGCAATTTAGTCGCAAAACTTCAGCGAGGATTTCCGGAGATTCAGAATGCACTAGGTTTTATACGTTTGGGGTTTGAGAACAACGTGATGTTGCGTGCTGATTTATTTTGTTTAGTGGATTTATATATTGTTGTGGTTGTGCGTTGTTGATTCAGTAATTCAGTGTGACTAAATATGAGTGATCATGTCGATGATGGAGCAGATATGCTAAATAAAAATCTATTTACCTAATTTAATTAATGTAACTGTGTTTATCTAAGCATTTTCTTTAAATAAAATTTCTGTGTGGAAAATTCACTTTTGTCCTGTAGGAAACATAGCATAATTATCCTCACTTATTTTCGTTTTCGAAATAACTTGTTAGCACACATCACACAGTATAATCCAAAAATTTCCAGAATCAAGTTATTTGAATTACAATTACCACAATACATACTGAATTTTGTTCGTAGCAAAAACAATATACCCACCTATTTATGCAATATTATACTATCCTACTCTCGTGAAGGTATGGGTTTTATTACTGTTTAGACTGAATAAACTTTACAGAACCACCATAAAAGTAGAAATAAATCTTTACTAAGGCTTTAGCGTCAAAATGAAAAGCGCCAGATAAGAATATCAAATCATATAATAAAAGTTTTATGCCATGCCACTTTCCGCTCACTACAGCATAAGGGATACAAGCCAATTAAAAAATTCTAAATACATGCACAATTATACAAGGAATTTAAAACCTCAATATTATCGGAACACCACAGTCACATGAAGTGTCATAAAAGTATAATTTTTAGAGTATAATTACATCACATATCTAGCCATTAAGAACACTATAATAAGATCATAAATGCTATGCGTGGTAATAGATCTTATAAGTATAGTAGAAAAAAAATTCTAATCTACTATTGCGTTACGTGTTAATAAATGTACCTTTTGCAGCTGTACTTTTAACAAATAAATAGTGGTTTTGTTGTGACTTATTTGATTTTTTTTGTCAAAATCTTTTCTGACAGAATATACCTATGCCATTGCCAAACATGTCTCATAATTTTTTCAAATTCCTCAAGCACGTTGGTTGGTAACAACTCGACTCCAAAGACCGAAGTGCTTTTCTATTGCCATAAAGTTCTCTCGTACAGCATGTCTTAGGGATATTATAGTTGATAATTAATTAATCATCAACCAAAGCATAATAAATAAATATGTTTGATTGAATGTATCTAACTTTACATACAACGTATCTAGAAACTAGTGATCAAAATCATAGAACACACAAGGGGAGTCAAAATAATGTCAGTACTTCATATAAGTATATTTTTGTCCTATCTGGCCTCCCTATCGATATACAGGGTGTTAAGAAAAGAGTGTAAAATATTTAAGGAGGTAATAGTATGAACCAAAATAAGCAGAAAAGTCTCAATAAACATGGGTCCGCAAAGTAACGGTTGCGGATATATGGAATATTTTATGTTTTTAGCCCCTTTTTTATTTTGCAAAAACGTTGTGTATTTTCTTATAATAGTTGGTTGATGTTTAGTGAAATAAACAGTACGTATTTGACAGTTGTTCTCAGTGCACAAGTTTTCTTTCGCTATGGCTGGTTACTCTAACGCAGAATTAACAGACATGCATTTCATGTATGGTCGTGCTAATGGGAACGCCACCGAAGCGCGACGTCTTTATGTTGACGCTTATCCAAATCGCCAGATTCCTTCACAACGCATGTTTGGAAGAATTCACCAAAGATTGGGTGATACCAGTTCCTTGAGCAAAGAGTGCCATTTATCCGGAAGACCAAGGTCGGTATGCACTCCTAGAGCAGAAGAAGAAATTCTAGCATTGGCAGACAGAATCCAGGTACGAGTGTGCGGAGAATATCAGCCGAGGTAGGCATTAGTGGTCCTCTTTTTTGGAGAATCCTTCACGAGCAACTGCTTTATCCATGCCATGTGCAACGAGAACAGGCCCTAAATCCAATAAATGATGATCAAGCACGTTTGGTTTTTTGCCGCTGATTTCTACGTCATGATGCTGAAGATCCTCGTTTTCTTGCAAACATTCTTTTTACTGATGAGGCCGGGTTCACAAAAAATTGAGTGTTTAATTTTCACAATACGCATATTTGGGCCGACGAAAATCATTATGCTCTAATAGAATCTGGACATCAGGCACGTTCTTCATTAAACATTTGGATGACAGGTTTCTAGGCCCTGTTGTTTTACCAAACCTATTAACAGGCGCTGCTTACCTCAACTATCTGCAGAACACACTGTATGAGTTTTTGGAAGACATTACTTTGAATCAGAGGCAACAAATGTGGTTCCAGCATGATGGTGCTCCAGATCATTTTTCCATGGCCGGTAGAGAGCTTTTACATCAAACTTTTCCATATAGATGGGTAGGAAGGGCCGGACCTGTTTTATGGCATCCAAGATCGCCTGATCTGAACCCTCTAGATTTTTTTGTTTGGGGATATTTGAAGACATTCGTGTATGGTACTTTTGTAAATAGCCTGGAAGACCTGCAGCTACGGATTAATTAAAAGTGTCAAGAAATCCAAACCAAGGAGGGTGTCTTCGAAAGAGTTTGAATATCGTTGAGGCGAAGTGTCGTGCCTTCTTGGAAATTGACGGAGGACACTTTAAATATCTTCTGTAACTTTGTTTTTCGTTTGTTAAAAGCTTCCTTTGTCGGTTTACTCCTAGTAAAATAGAATGTTTGAAAAACGAATATTGGTCCATATCTCCGCAACCGTTACTTTGCGGACCCATGTTTATTTAAGACTTTTCTGCTTATTTTGGTTCATACTATTACCTCCTGAAATATTATACACTCTTTTTTTAACACCCTGTAGGTATGGGGCTTCCAAGTAAGAATATTGATTTTCAGTCATAATTTACTGTTACTTCTGTAAACTCAACGGTTGGATGAGAGTAATAATTCATAGTAATACAAGTTTCACTATTTAAATTGGAATTAGATAACTTCATTATACAGGTACGATCAAAACTAAGTCTAGAATTTATATAATTTTGACGGCGTTGCCAAATTTGGCATTTTGCATTCGCAATTCGATTTCCCTATCAATTTGCTACAAAAAGCACATGAAATTTCTATACATTTTCCAAAATTATCTAAATACCTCTGTTGCACACAAAACATGTTAGTGCCATGTTTATTTCTATGGTATATCTATTGTGGCTGTTTGCGTCTTCGTATATGTTCAAAATTTGAGTCTTGAAAACCATTTAATGATTTCATTAGTTATTTAGCTAGATTTTTTTTAGATATTTATTGAATTTAACCTTGTTTATGTTTTGCTTCATGTATACCTAGATATTTAGTATCATACGGATTTTATTAATATCAATTGTAATATAGAAAAATTTATTTTAATTAGTTTTGGTAATACAGTAAAAAATAACTGTTCAAATGTTATGTTCCTTTTATATGGAAACTATTTTCTTATACTGACATCTATTAATAGAGAATACAAAGCGACTATGCACTATAGAAACACTAGACTATATTTATATAAACAATTTAAATTTGGTATCGTCCGAAAAAAAGTGCGCTCAATTTCTCTAGTAGAAAATTTAATAATTTGCCTAAAGACATTAAAAAATATAAGTCTTATAGAAAATCACTTCATCTGTTTCCCTCTACAAATGGTTTTCATAGCATAAAAGAATATTTGGATTCTGTATAATTTGCATTTTTTTTAAATTTATAAAGTAATTGTTTCATTGCTTGTTTAAGTAACTGTTATTTATATTTATTTTATTGTGTAACCATTTACCTTTTTATATTTTTCATCTGTACACCATTATTATATGACGTTCACAACCTGTATGGGAATAAATAAATAAAAGTAAATATGAAGTTTTCTATGTATAATAACATGTCGGGGTCATAATATTGATGTAGATACTAAAAAAAAGTTATATCAAACTGTTATATTTAGTTCATACCTATAGAGTAAGGCATTATAGAATAAATAGTATTCAGTATCAAAACAGTATACATTTCTACCATTACCGATAAACTTGATTTAGTAAAATTAAAATTAAGTTTTAGTTTAAATGTAAATGAATTTTGTTGAATATTTATCATTACATTTCGAATTTTGGTGTCCGCCACCCTAAGAAAGTCAATAAATCTAACTGAATGTCGACAAGCTTTTTTTATTCATTTTCGATCTCTTAAACCCAATAAAAAAGGGACCAGTATTAATATCTCAAGACACCAAATGCCCTGCCCTTGCTGAAATAAATTCGAAATGTCCTTACTACGCAACGATAGGGCCCTTGTAGGGTCTGCTTAATATTGCCGTTAATTGTGACCGCAGCGCTGCGGTGACGCGCATCTGTAATTACCAGATCGAAAATGGCCATGTACTGCTTCTGCTGTATCCAAGTGATTATTTAAATGAAGTTAATTGATCGTTCCACTCCCGTTCCATTTTTTATCGTAAACGGTTTCACGATCTCCCATGAAAATTTTCACACGCAAATACTCGTGTAAACAGATAGCGGTCACCCTATTTGCTATAGGCACAAATCTACATTTTCAATCTTTCGGATATGTCATGCACGGTGTCATATCTTCCGTGATTTATACGAAAATAAAAAGTAGGAGGTCACGAAATGTTAAAAAACTGCGGAATGTAAATGAATCCTGAGTGTTTGAAAGCTGACATATCTTTAATTCATTTGAACGAAAAAATATAGCTATCTACACTGAGGGAAAACGATCAATAAAAATACTATACTTACGTGCTTGAAATTGTAGTGAAAGAACAACTTATTAATCATTGTGAAAAAAATAGTGTTATTATTCCCAATCAGTCTAGTTTTCGTAAAAGTCATTCATGTGAAAGTACCATATTGCATGTGTGCGATGAATGGATTAAAGCTATCGACAAAGGAGATTTCGCAGCAGCTGTATTTCTTGATTTTAGAAGCGCATTTGAAACGGTGGATCGACGTCTGCGTCTAGTGAATATGTCTAAAATGGGTATTACAGATACAGTGTTGAAATGATTTGAGTCATATCTGGAAAATAGGTATACTCGCGACAAGAATTCAGACGACTTGCGTCATACGAACAAATGAATAATTCACTATATTTTCATCAAAATATTTAAGAAACCGCAACTGATAGTAATCAAATTATATACTACACTAAAAGTTTGCATTATATATTTCACTAAATTGCAAAAATCATTGTTTTTAACGCGATCATATATGGAAAATTACGTTGACAATAAAAACAAACGTGTAACGTAACGTCAGCCGTAACGTAAGACGTCTGAATTCTTAACGCGAGTATATCAAAAAGTTAAATATAAAAATCATATGTCTACGGAATTAAAAACCTTGCATGGTGTTCCACAAGGGACGGTCCTTGGTCCTATTTTATTTCTAATTTATATCAACGATGTTGAGAAATGTATAAAAAATTGTAAATTAACTATGTTTGCTGATGACACTATGATATATGTTACAGGAAATAATCTTCCAGATATGATTCGGACTATAAATTGTGATTTGGATATTTTATTGACATGGCTCAATGATACTAACTGATGCGTAAATATAAATAAATGTAAATATATGTTAATTAGTGATAGTTTTAAATTAAATAAAATAAATATTTACAGTTGCAAAGTTACAATTAATGGTTCTGAACTTTAAATGGTGAAAGAAATAAAGTATTTAGGTGTAATAATTGATAGTAATCTCAATTTTAAGAGTCATGCAAATTATATAATGAATAAAATGTCGAAGAAAATACATATTTCGGGTAGAATTGGTAAATCATTTAGTACATATGTAAAAAATATTATTTACAAAACATTAATTGCACCACATTTAGAATTTTGCTCATCTGTTCTTTTTAATCTGAACAAAAATCAAATGCAACAGTTACAAAAGATACAAAATAGAGCAATGAGAATAATCTTAAAATGTACCTAATAGATATACTCCAATTGATACTATGTTAAATGTACTACATTTTATGAATGTGTATCAAATAATCGTTTACAAAACATTGATACTGATTTATAAAATAAAAAATGGGTTGTCACCTCAGTATCTGACTAGTAAAATTAAATATGTGAGAGGTACACAATTATCCTACACGTAATGTAAATAATTTCTTCGTTGAAAAATTCAATAAATGCAGTTCCACAAAATCTTTATTTTCGAAGGGGTTAATAATGTATAACGACTTACCAAATGTTATCAAGATTTCACAAAATATGTATACATTTAAAAGGGAATTGGCTAATTTTGTAAAGTTACATTATGTAATTGTGTTTTTTTCTTTAGTTGTGCTAAGCTATGTCCTTTATTATTATTATTGTATACTATTTTATGTATGTGTTTGTATGTTTATAGCTAATTGCTAATAAATGAAATTATTATTATTACTATTATTATTAAAAAAGAAGTAAACACATGTATTCATTAGACTTTACTAAATCTTGAAACAGAGGTTCAAGGCCACTTACCTACTGAATGGTTACATTTTCAGTAAGATCAGGGAACTACTACAAAAATTGGTTCAATAGTGTATTAACAACCCATGATTCCTAATACTCTCATTGATATGGGCTAGGATCTACCTAATAAGGTTGTCGATAAGTGTTTAAGGTATCTCATTCCAAGCTATCTGAACTTCATGGATAAGAACTGCTAAAGTATGTGTACGTGGTGCTGTAAATGCAGTACTCTGCAACCAATCACGTCCCACACATGTTCAATAGGTGACAGATCCGTCATTAATGATGGTCAGGATAAGCTGTTGATATGGTGTTGATCCATAAAAACTATTGTTTGTCTGGCAATATGAGGTCTAGCTGGAAAATGATGTTTTAGATGGTATGAAGATATGGAATGACATACGGTTCGATCATTTCAAGGATGTAGCGTCATGTTGCCTCTAATGAAAACTACTGATGATCTGCTAACATTCTCGATAGCACCCTATACCTTAACGCCTACTATGTGATGGACATGACCCTCTCTATCTAATTGTGGATCACGTCTTTTACCAACCACCTTATTCCATTGTTGGTCCCACTGAATCCTCTCTCTCAATGTGGGCGATAAGACAAGAGATCAAATCTTCGTATTCGGCGTCTCCCGCTCTGTGCGTTTTTTGTAATTTAGTGTAATATATAGTGCAAATATTTAGTGTAGGAGATAGTTTTATTATTCACAGTTGCAGTTTCTTAAATATGTTGGTAAAATATAATGAATTATCCATTTGATCGTATGACGTAAGTGGTCCTAATTCTTCCCGCAACTGTATAAGACATTTGGTTGGTTCTTGTTAAGAGATTCAATCAAATCTAGTTTTAACTTAACAAACCACTTAATAATAGGTGCGGATTAAATTCATCTGGTATAACTTAACTGTCCGTCTATGGACAATTAAGTTCGTCAAACTATTGAAACTTTATACAGGGTAAGTAGATATATTCCCTCGGGGACGTATTAGTGGAACTTATTAGCAATTGATTTAGCTCTCAATATTTTTATCCAAATCCCACTAGTTTTCGTGTAATTATAATATTCGTAATTTTAAAAAAAAACTGTATAATCGCATTTTATCTGAATATATTAATGCTTTTATAGATCTAATCAATTTGAGCAAATGAGACTAATTGACCTAAAAACAAAGGAGATATTAGTGCCAAAAGTTCGTTCCGCCCTCAATCAGTGTAGCGGACGACGTGACGTCACATATTCCTATCGTTCCCACTATCTCGCCAGTGACCGTTTACATAACCGCCTTTGGCGCTATGTGTGGCTTTGACCTTTGGACTCTGGCTTTGTTAAAGAAACATTTTATGCAATTGGTACAAGCTTTTGCAATAATAATGACACTCCCTCAAAACTGTTTTTGAACTTTTGGAAGTTCTGAACAGAAATTTCTATAAATCTCTATTGGTGAGTGAAACAACTACGTATTAATGTTAAAAGTTGTAAGTAGATTTCATTATAAATACGTCAGCAGTTCAATAGCAATCGTAAAATTCATTTTAAAGAGTGTCATTATTATTGCAAACAATTGTACATGAACATTTTTATATAGGTATATACAAAAATATCAAATATAATTTTACCATCTATCGTGTTTACCATATAAAAGTAATTTAAAGATAAGTATGCAATATTGCTAAAACAATGCTTTTCACACGTTTTACCCGGATTAGACTTTCCGTTCTTACAGGGTAGCAAAATTATAATTACTGATAAATAAATAATTTAAATCTATAAATGATACTGCAGGAAACAACTACTCCGCGGGCTAATGCCCCGACCGGCATTGAATTATACCTGCAGTATCTGTGTGAAACAGCCAAGAACCCTTGTCGGTCATCTCACCTATGGCATACTGATGAGGGCTAACAAGCCCGAAACCGGTCTATGTCTGGTGGAGTGGCCGACAAGGGTTCTTGGCTGTTTGACACAGATACGGCAGGTCTAATTCAATGCCGGTCGGGGCATTAGCCCGCGGAGTAGTTGTTTCCTGCAGTATCATTTATAGATTTAATGGCGCATCGCCCGGGCGAGAGGTCTGCGGTTAAGTACCTACGATATTGTAGGTCGCTTTCTGCAAGTCGAGCCGCTTAGGCCGAGCAGAAAGTAGCAGACCAGTTACATCTCAAATAATTTAAATTTTTGAGTTAGAACACATTTTAGTTACTAAGCTGTCAGGTATACAATTTATTAAAAATGTTATGATGTTGCAACATTTATATGTCGACCAAGTAAAAGACTGCAAGATTGGATGCACCGGTTTTTGTATAAACAATTTAAAGTGCTACCACAATATCCTACTTTTCTCGTCGCTTGGCATAACTGGTAATAAAATATTTATTAAGTGTTTTACACTTATATTTCCACATTTTGGGGGCGAAGTCGAAAGCAGAAGAATCTACTAATTGATTTACTTTTGCCGATATTTTTTAACACAGGAGACTTTGAGATTTGACCATAAATAAAAATTAGACCTTGAAACACTAGAAATAAATTTACAAAATTCTTTCCAAAATACAAAGATTTATCCTGTTCAAAATGGGGCATACTGTATATGTGCAGTAAATAAAGTAAATACACCCACAAGGTCTCAATTAATACAGATATTCATCGTATCCTGTTTATAATTTATTCGGCCTGGCGTAGTAATGATTGGCACTTTACTACTGGGTCCCATTGTGATTCAAAACATCAGTGCTTCTAAATTTTAATGAATTTCCTGAAAGCGATTTTGCAGTGAACCGCTGTGGATGTCATCGCACAATATATTTGGACAGTTGATAGTTCATGTATAATTGAAAATTAAAGGAAACGTTATTATCCCATAACTGGATCATTTAATTTGGGATCAATGTTAACTCCATTACAAAAAATACTTTTGGAACAAATAGAACTTGTGTTATTTGATATAATATGATGCTGTTTGTTAATTAAAGTTAAGTAATGATTAATGCTTGAAGTACCATGGGATGGTCAATTAACTATACAGGAAGATTCTTAACCTATTCCCATAAGTTTGATAATTATAGCTGAGGGCAAATGATGAACAGTAAAAAAAAATGTAGTAAAATAGTTTTAGGTTCGGTAGTTTACAAAACAAAAGGTAATATTTTTTGTTTAGAAAAAGTAAGAAGTAAATATTTCTATACATGTAATATTGATGTCAATATATTTTAGTTTTGAAATGATTCTAAAATTGAAAAACTTTACATAAAATTAACACAAGCATTTATTAAAGAACTATATCAAATGTTCGAAGTGCCCAACTTCAGCCTCAATGCAGGTTTCACACCGTCGTATTAGAGATGAATACACAGGACGAATATTTTAAGTTAATACAATAGAAATCATAAAATATATAGAACGCCTAATGAGGTACCGAAAATAGTCAACCTAAGCATAAAACGCGAGACTGATAATATTGTATATTAATCATTAATCATTAATTAGATTTTATAAGTCGGTTGCACTAACGGGGTAGCTTCACATTAATGGGCGGAAATATGATCAGTTTACGTCCAATTCGTAGAAACATATGATTTCTATGGTTCAATTACAAACATTCCGTTTTGGTTTCAATTGTATGCTGGGATTAAAATGCAGTACATTAAGTTTTCCCTAGATGGTTGCTTTCTAATCTCGTCCATAATCCGACTATTTTTGAAGTGCCTAATATAAGGGCTTTTGGCGTTCTATATATTTTATCATTTCTATGGTTCTCTTGTGTTAATTGCTTCGCTTCCATTGCTAAATATCCCCATAAAAATAATTCTAGCGGATTTAAGTCGGGATAGAAAAACGGTGCTGCAATTTTTTTACTTCTCTTAACATGTGGGTTATTCAATGAATGCAAATTTCGAAAATTTGTTATGCTCTCGTAAAAGTGGCTGGTTATCTGGTCATATAACTGACGAAATAAAATAGGGATTTTTGTTCTTCCAATAAGCCACTAACAAAAACGTAAACATTGCTCAGCATCTCTAGGATGAAGAGCTTGAACACCTGTATAGTGGTAAGGGATACCCCAGTTCGAAACAAAACATTTTGAAAATCTTAACTGCACTGAAACTCGACGCAGGTTGGGGCTTTTGTCCACTGAGTAGTTTGTTTCACACAATATTATTAAGACCTAAAAATATAAAAAAAAACTTTTACAAAAAAGGTGAACATTATTCAAGTAGGTATTGTCATATTTAATTCATTGACAGTCTTTCACTTCTTGTCATTGTCGATATTTAACTTTAAATAATTTTAATTTTTATAATAATTTTTATAGTTAGATATTTGATTCAATTCAAAGGAGGCCACCTGAAGAAGCAATCCTAAAAATGCAGAAATAGGTCAGATCTCATTTATTGTGGTGAATTTGTCGTTTTCCTACTACCAAAAAGTGAAGTTAGATATTTATAGAGTGTTTCATTAAAGCAGGTTAGTAAATTTATATAGATTATTTTCTTTAGATAATTATTGAATAGAGCTTTGTCTGTGGAATTGTTCATTAGCATACCTAGATGTATCAGAGAACATACATATGACTTCATTGATAGGAATTGTAGGAGATTTGATTTATATTAGCTTAAAATACCTTTATAATACAGTAAAAAATGTTACAAAATCTAATAATAAGGAATATATGGGTGTAATTCAACGCAGGTTGGGGCTTTTGTCCACTGAGTAGTTAGTTTCACACAATATTATTAATACCTAAAAATATAAAAAAAGCTTTGATTTGTTGAGCATTTAATTCAATTACTGAAAATACATACTTATATGCATATTTTCGTAAAAAGTACTCCAAAAGGGAGCTGTTTACTGAAATTATGTAAGACTACCTTTTTGTAAAAAAAATATTTAATCTAAAGAATTACTTAGTTGTAATATTAGTGGATGGTGTAATATAGTTTCTTTAAAAAAGTTCACCATAGTGATCGTTCAATTTTCCTAAATTTCAACACCATATATCTTTGTAATGGTCATGTTAAAACGAAAATTTATTTAAAAAAAAGCATTGTTTTGTCGAGAAGTATCTTCAGTTAATTTTTTTACACATACTTTTGACTCCCCTGTATAGATATATTAGAATCAATTGATACTTGTGTGAAGAGATCCATTTACCGATATTTAGTATGTTATCACGAATTGTAAAATAAAGCAAGTTAAGGCTATCTACCTAACTAAAAACTAAGGTTACTTATACATGCGTTATATTTAATATGATGGTCATTTCTCTTATAAAACTTTTAGAACCTGAAAGCACATTGGAAATATACTACCAATTCTTCACAAAGCTTCTCCACAAGGCCTACCTATTTCTGTATCTCTATTACTATCTAATTATTATAATATTGCCTCTCAACCAATGTATCGATATCTCTATCGGTTACAAAGCATTATAGTTTCACGACTTGCCCTGTTGAACTCGTTAGAGTGAACCTGGTATAATAGTTGAAATGTGCTGTAGAACACGATGGAGTATGTAGATAATAACTACCTATACAGATAAATGCTTTTGTCTCTAAGTACATGCATTATCACTTATAACAACATCCATACTAATAATTGATGAGGAATTGTGCACAACGCTGTATGTGAAGACCATCGTTAATAGATTTGTATCAATTTAGAGATTGAGTCAGCTTGCAATTAGACAACTTGTATCCATATAATTAAGAAGTATTGTTTTTATAGGTTATAGATATGTACATAACTAGTAAAAATATTAAAATCATATTCAGTACTCAGCATACTGGATACACAGAATATAATAGAATTTAAATAGAAGTAAATTGTGGGACAAGAAGAAAAAACGTTTTAGGAATTTTAGGAATCTTTGTTCAAAAATACATTCTCTCAAAAATCGTCCTATATCAATTATTAAACGTAGTAGTTTTAAACGAAAAAAATAATTAATTTAATTTGTTAGGAAGCAAAGTTCTACTAAGATAGTTCAATTTAAATGTAAACTCTGCAAGTTCAATATACCGCAGTAAAACTTTAAAGCTGCATACAAACTTAACATACTCGTTGCCAATTTCGTTCTGTAACTTCAACAACCAGACATATACCGGTTTCGAGATTATTAGCTTTCATATATCTCCATGCCGTACTATCAGTCACAGACACAAAGCGTTCTACATTACTGTAGAAAATTATTGAAAACTAGCGACTTCTATCGCGATTCGGCAATAACGCTGGATTATCGCACACTAGACCAGCATCTGCATGAACAGTCACCTGCAACGACCATTATTGCAGGTCGTTTCAGTCGCCTGCAATTTCTATGCTTGGCCGCGCTACTCGTAAGTAAGTGCTGTTCCCACAAAGGTCAGAAAGTGATTTCAAATATTAGGCTAGTTAAGTTGTGAATGTGTCGTTGTTTATCAACAACCTCTTTTACTTTACTTTTCACTTACCTTAAACAAACTGTCTTCCTGTAGATGATACTGAGCTGCACAATCTTGTGTTTTGATGGCGAGGACGATTCAAAAGCTCAAACTCTTTTTTGTGAAAATATTGGTAAAATTTTTGTTGATCTCTCTCCAGTTCAGAAAATAAATGATGAAATTCACCATACAGCTTTCTCTTTTTATTGACATGGTGAACCAAAAACTTTCTTATTTTCCTAGCTTCTTCCCTCTCCTCCTCTTCATACAGCTTCGTTAAACCAAAACAAAAGTTTCTTTTGCCGAACTACGCTCAACTATTTAAAAACTTCAAAACTTCTGCCACATATATAATCTGTACAAAAAGTTGCTGGTCCGTGCTGGACAAGTGTGCCATGTCGTCCAGGTTTGCAGGTCAGCGCTGTGCTGGTCCGTGCATGCATAATGTGCGCGATTTTTAAAGACGTGTACTCCACGTCACATAACAGCGAACCTTGATGCATCACTTCACCGCGAACAGGTCAAAGTAGGTCATGATTTATTGCATTTTGAACAGCTGATATTATATGCGTAATCCGATCAGTTGTATTTGGAGAAGGGATTAAAAAATACATTTTCAAAATCATGGAGAATTATAATAGTATAAATTGCAGCTGCGGCATATATTTATATCCATTATGCAACGAAAAAAGGCAAAAAAGATTGTGACAGACACTTTTGTATCCTTGAAGAATGAAGTACAGTGATTGTAACTTCCTGACTTATTTAAAATTCCAACATATCAGTGGTCTTTACAAGGCTGTCTTCAACTCATTTTGAGTTGCTGATTAGTTTGATTGGACCAAAAGTATCAAAAAGGATACATACATGAGAAAGTAGTGCAATATGTTTATAATATTCCATGGTATTTTCAGTAATAATATAACAAGAGAGAAAGAGAATAAATTGAAAATAATTTGACAGATTTTTTGAAAACTTGTTGCCAGGCAATAGTCACTCGAGCCCTGCGGGCTCAAGTTGCTATTTCCAAATGGCAACAAGTTTGAACAAAATCTGTCAAATTATTTTCTAATTTATGGAACTCGCGAGTTATATTTGACTAGATTATTTTTTGATTCACCGTTTTATTCCACATTGTCTTTATTGCTACTTCTCTATAATCATTTCCGTCTTTTCTTTTCATGTTATAAGCCCAACTTTTCAAAATCAATGCCAGAGTAGCTGTTGTAGTAGATTGATCCAGAATATAATTTCTTTCTTTGGTGAAGCTCTTAAATTGTCTCCATATAGACTGATTACTTATTAGAGTATATTTCGAAGTAGTTTCTAAAATATTTTTTGTTATTTCTGCATCAGAAAAGGTACTAAACCGATGATTTTCACCCATTTTATATATCGCGTTGACACAATTATTTTGACAACTATCTGACACTTGCTAGGCAAATAAGCCACAGTGATTATTCCCAAGAATAATCACAAGAGATTTATTCCCACTATAATAATGACATAATTGGTTGAAATTTACCCTTGTGACAAATAAAGAAGCATTTCATTGGTTTTAAGAAACGTCAAAAAATAATTACTGAAATTTTCCTGACTTTTTTTATACACTAATACAGACCTCGGCGGGAAGAAATTTATTATTATCTATTTGTACACCCTCATCATTCATAATTTGGAAATCCTTATTACCTATATTATATACTCCACTTTTCTTCTGCAACATCAAATTTTGGACCGTATAGGTACTTGATTTCCCTTCGTTCATTAAATAAAATTAGTATTTGGGGGGTAATTTGACATATTGCAAAGTATGCGTTAAGAGATCGTAATTACTTATGTTTAGATTTCCTTGAAAATCATTATTTGAATACTTACGGGGCTGATTAATTTCTGATAATGATTCAGTAATTTCCACGCGTTCTTTATTATCATCGGGTAGCTCTCTTTTCTCCGTAGTCATACTCTCTTAGTCCATATACCGCATAAATTTAATCGATGCTCGATTACTCTCTGTAAAATTTTATTTTAGGTTAGTAAGTCTCATTTCCTTATATTTGACGAAGATGTGAGGACGATTTACAAGATTTTTTTTATACTCATTGTGTTTAGAAATGTTTCCAAATATCGAAAAGGATCGGATGTAGGCTTAAATAATTTACTAATAATTGCATGTTATTCGTCAGCTAAACCATATTATATCAATTTATACTTTTTTCTAACATTGTTAGCAGTTTCAAATAATTTCCTCTTCACGTCTAATGAATGATGTGACAGGAGAAAAGTTTTTTTTTAAGAAGAAATTAAAAAGAAACCTATTACCTCCACAGTCCCTATGATAAAATAATAGGGTAGCATAAACGCCTTGTAAGTGACTAACTGTTTGCCAGACTACTACCCTTGAGCCCTTTTACATATTAATTCACTCATACCCTGCTCCCCCAAACAGTACCCCCCGTTGATTTTTATTTATAAAGCACCCCAAAAGAAACAAATACCTACCATGTCCACGTCGTTGTTTCTGGGTAACGTTAAGAGTAGTTTCAATAAAATCAGCGGGGGAGGGGTACTGTTTGGGGGGGCAGGGTATGAGTGAATTAATATGAAAAAGGGCTCAAGGGTAGTAGTCTGGCAAATAGTTAGTCACTTACAAGACGTTTATGCTACCCTATTATTTTATCATAGGAACTGTGGAGTGAATAGAGGGGGGGGTGTATTTGAGGTTCCGTTTAGGGTCAAATCGACTGTTTATGACCTATACTTACTGGCAAAAAGAAATAATTAAGAAAAACAAAAGGGGCTCCTCCTTTGATAGAGGAACATTGTTTTATTGCCAATATAACGTCAGATATGAACTTCGAAGCTTGTATATCAAAATTTGAATGATTTTGTTTTAGTTTCTTGATATTTTTTCCATCTCCTGTGTTATTAAACATTCTCATTAATTCTCAAACACAATTTGTTTAGACGTAAAGTTCTGCATATTTTTTATTGAGAAGTTGAATTGCCTGTGGATAAGATATTTTATCTATACCGTGGCATTTATCTAAATAAATTCGTTGCCATAAGGTCAACATTATGGAAGAATTTTGTCTACGACATTTGAAGTTGTTGTGAAACTGTCATATTTAATTATTAAATAATAATTTTGACAAACACAGGTATCTAAATATTTAAAACAGTACAAAGTACATATTTGAGCTTATATTGGCATTGAAAACTTTTCTCTATAGCATTTTTAATTTCTTCTTAAATAGTCGCACTATTGAAACAATTTTACATTTTTTTATGTTTTTAACACCTTGAATTTCCAATGCCATTTTTACAGTTGCTATGTACATTCAAAGATAAACAAAAATGTGAAATAAAAACAATCACAGGTATAGTTAGGTTATAAAACACAACTGTCTGTTCTACACTGAAAGAATATGAATGGAGTAGTCAGATATAGTACATATACTGGATGCGACGCAGAAATATCCACAAGTGATGGAAATGTTGCGAATCTCAATGCGAACACCCATGTTCACTGTGAAGCAACGCGGCGGGGTTACACGGTCCCGTCCACATTGTCGTGTTGAAGCCACGCGACGAGGTTCTGTTACAAGCGAGTACGCGACTTAAGAGAACGTGGCCAAACCTGACTGGTCCACATGATGTTTTCAACAAAACGTAACATTTTGGTTTGCCCAGTATAATAAAAGTAATTATCCATAATAGACCAAAAAGTAATAATCCAAATGTGTGAAGATTTACGAATGTTTCAAAACAATAAACAATATTTTCGGAGGGCGTGTTTTTACCAGTGGGGTTAGTTTATACCTGTCAGGAAAATATTAAAGGCAAAGGTACTATGTATCTACATATTTTTAGGTATTAATAATATTGTGTGAAACTAACTACTCTGTGGACAAAAGCCCCAAGCATCCTTGAATTACACCCACAATATCTACCCATATATTCCTTATTCTTAGCTTTTGTAACATTTTTTACGGGATTAGAAAGGTATCTTAAGCTAATATAAATCAAATCTCCTACAATTCCTATCAATGAAGTCATATGTATGTTCTCTGATACCAAACATCTAGGTATGCTAATGAACAATTCCACAGACAAAACTCTATTCAATAATTATCTAAAGAAATTAATGTATTTAAATTTACTAACCTCCGTCAATCAAAACACTATAAATATCTAACTTCCCTTTCGGCAGTGGCAACACGAAAATTCAACCACAATAGATGAGATCTGACCTATTTTTGCATTTTTAGGATTGCTTCTTCAGGTGGCCTCCTTTATGTTGAGTCAAATATCTAACTAAAAAAATTATTATATAAATTAAAATTGTTTGAAATTAATTATCGACAATGCCAAAAGTGACATTAGTCTGTCAATGAATTAAATATGACATATCTACTTGAATAATGTTTACCCTTTATGTAAAAGTTTTTATATATTTTTAGATATTAATAATATTGTGTGAAACTAACTACTCTGTGGACAAAATCCCTAACCAGGGTTGAATTACACCAACAATATATTCCTTATTATTAGCTTTTGTAACATTTTTTACTGGTTGGGGCATCTGAGATATAATTTAAAATAATTCGTTTACTCTTCCCTTGCTTGATATTTTAACGGCCTGAGGGTAAAATATGTTCGTGTCGAAAATAGTCTAAAAATTAGATTTTAGGCATTATTCATAAAACAAGCAAGATAAACCACTGATTCGTGCCCAGAATAAATTATATTAGCCCCTACCGCCATTAACAGATAAATAATTAATCAAATGTGTACATCTGGTTTCACGCAAACTTTCCTGAACATATTTTAGTTTTGAAAATAATTTACTATAAAGTACGAAACCCGTACACGTTATAAATTACAGCAGATGTACAATTCAGCTTCCCTGAAAACAATGTATGTTCATTTCACGTTATATTTCAAATTTGAAAAGATGGTTGAACTGTTATTACAACGAGTTCGATGTCGGTATTGTATTGTCCTTTAAAGAAGATTTAAGAATGATAATAATAATAATAATAATATCTCTACCCCTCATTCTAATCACGAGGATTAGCCCAGAAGTCGAAGACTTGTGCGGGAGAGGGGGCGGCATATTATTATTAAGCAGGCCGCATTTGCACCCAGGAACGACTTACGTTGGTAGGCCCTAACCACCATTCAGTGCAGGAATGAGGGAAACCTGGAAAACCTCATTAATTAGGGGGGTAGTTAAGTGCCAACCGGTATCAATCTCTCACATTGACCCAAGTCAACATTCTTCCACCCTACCATACCCGCAGAGACGGTGCCAATCTCTCCACGACTATAGCTTATATACGGTCTACCGGCTGCAGGGGTCAAACCCACAGCCATCGAGTCACCTCTATTCAAGTACTGACGCCTTAAACCGCGCGACCACTGAGCAATAATGGAGAAATTATTATTATATTATTAACATTATTATACATATAATTAATAATTTAACAGAAGTAATATATTGCTTACAAAGTAATACAGGATGTTTCATGAAGTTCTCCCGGCACGAATACAGGATGTTCCTTGGGTTATTTCTAGAAAAAAAAGTTAATATAAACATGTGTCCGATTTGCTTTACTTTGTGAGTTACATGAATTTGAAATTTAAATATAAAAAGTAATAATTAAATTTGTTGCGTTACGTCTGGGCGCGCTACGCATTGGTCAAGTGTGCTCTGACAACATTTGCAATTGCAAGGTAAAATTTTTAGAGAAAGAAATCCCGCGATTGCTTGAAGATGTACCTCTGGCAATACTATTAAGAATGTACTTGCAACATGCTGGATCGGTCGAGGTGGGCCACACATTTGGCGAGCTAGGTCGCCAGACCCCAATCCGTTCGATTACAACATGTGGAGTTGGATGAAGGATTTGGTTTATTAAGAGAAAGTGGAAACACGCGAAGCTGTAATCCAAAGAATTGTTAATGTTGCAACGCAAATAAAAGAAAAGCACGCGGATATTAGAAATGCAACGCGAGCAATTCACAGGCGTGCTGACAAATGTATTAAAGTAAAAGGTGGAATTTTCGAAAACCTTTTAAATTAAGAATGTATGTCACTATTGCCGATGTTCTAAACATAAAAATGAGAATTATTCCATTATTTTATTTTCAAATTCGTGTAGCTCAATAAGTAAAGCAAATCGGACACATGTTTATATGAACCTTTTTTCTAGAAATAACCCAAGGAACATCCTGTATTAGTGCCGGGAAAACTTCATGAAACACCCTGTATAATGACATAAATAAAATAGCTATAGTTTTATACAGGGAAGCCTGTTGTATACATAGGCGTGCAGAAATGCATAAAATAGATCAAAATGAATAAAAAAAACTGTTCACAACATACATAGGTCTGGCTGTTACTGTCAACATGAAAGACATAATATACAGCGTGAGTCAAGTTTAAATAGTCAAACTTCAGGAACAGATTTCTTGCGACATTTCAAGAAAAAATGTAATTACAACAGACATTTTATTTCGCTCTCCAACTGAGATACAGGAAAAGAAGAAAAATATCAAATTTACTCGATTGCTCGAAAATGGCAAGAATCATTTTCCTAAAAAAAGGTACTTATGACAGTGTGGATCGTCTGATAAACTAAAAACTGAATCAAATTATTACCAGTGGTGTAGATATGAATTGTCTACAACACCTTTTTAGACAAATATTTGGTGCGTCACTGAACAGGATAACAGACATGTAATTTTTGGAATGCCCAATCCTTTTACTACATAAAAGGACTGGTAAGAAATTTGTCGGATGCACTGTTTCCCGTAGAAATACTTTTGCGATAACGGTACAGGCTGGTTCAAATTGGCCGATTTTCAAGCATTACTGCATATATGTCGTTGATAAAGCAAATCTGATAGACGAGTCAATTAAGACTAGAAAATAATACAGGAGTAAACCGCATGTATGTATCTATTACCTACCGCTTTCGATCTACAGGGCATTTCTCGATGTTTGGCTAAAGCGACTGATGCCCTTTACTCGTTTCCATTTTAAGATATCTTAAAACAGTTTCAACGTTCTACAGGCACATTCTATGGCATAAAAATAGATGTAATAATATTTTTAGTTTTTTGATATGACCACAACTTGTGTTTTTTTTTATAACCCTGTATTTTATTTTAAAAACGGAAAGAAGGTTAAAAATGCATTCCAAAATTATATATTTTACGTATTATTTGTTTTATAGATTTGTGGAATATGTAAAATTTTCAAATACCAACGATATTTAAGTTTTCTAACAGAAAACTTTGAAAGAAATAAGTTTGACATTCAACATTACCGTATAGAATATAAAAAGTAACGATTTTCTTAGATATAATAATAATAGTATTTTGTTCTCTTTCAGGTAAGTTAACATTTATGATTGATGCCCCGAATCAGCATGCCAACATAGCTGGCACAATCGATCAAGAAGTGATTCTTATTACCTATCGCAAATAACTAGTACAAAGGGTAATCATCTGTTCCGAATCAAGTAAGCGACACTTTTGTGCTCTCATTGTTCAGATATGCTTCTATCAACACCAATAAACATATTTTGTGACATATAGTTTGATACTTAATTCCAGTTATATGGATCCTCTCATCTTTAAAGGTTTAGATCATGGATATCCCATCTGGAAAGATGGGATATCCATGATCCTAAACATGTTGATATTTGTGGTTCTCATGCGGTACCCACAAATTTTTTTAATAAGTGTCCTACGGTGACAGGGCGGTTATGTAAATTTTTATCTAAGACAAATAATTTTTTTGTTTAAAGAAATATTCAATTAGTAATATTTAATTGAAAGGAATAGTTGTTTAACAATTTAGATAAATTCAGAACAATATATATCAGCGAAATTTTAAGTATACTTTAGATAGAAATAGAACTGAGACATATTACAGATTATGTTATGGTATCCTACCTACTTTTCATTTACCTAGATTTATATTTTTATAAGTAAAAAAGATGAAGCATGCTATCTATGTTAAAATTTTAACTATTGGTTCTTACTTAAGTTTCATAAAATATTATTATATTGTGCATGAATGATGGTGGTAATGATGTGGAGAAGGAATTAGTTGCTGTTTATTTGAATGGTTTATTATATCATATATCAATTCTATGGACGACAACACTGTCTCACAATTTTGAGTGGCAGAAGCGATCACTTCTTTATCGTATTTGTGTGAATTCACTTTGCTGACATATTTAACAGAAAGCGTAGCTATTTTAATAATTTCAATTTTTAAAACAACTTTATCTACTTATCTAGTTATGTCCTATAGCTGTCCATATATTTTTCAGACACAATATTTAAATTAATGAAAAATAAATCAAAATGTAACATAATATATTTTACATAAAATGAAACTAAAATTTATAAAAAATGACACTGCAGGAAATAACTCCGCGGACTAATGCCTCGACCGGCATTAAATTACACCTGCAGTATCTGTGTAAACGGCCAAGGACTCTTGTCGGTCACCCCATAGACCTGTTTCGGGCTTTTTCGGGCTCATCAGTATGCCATAAGTGATAGGGCATTAGTTCGCGGAGTTGTTGTTTCTTTCAGTATCATTTATAGGTTTAATGGCTCGTCGTCCAGGGCGAGATGTCTGCGATTAAGTACCTGCTGCAATGTAAGTCGCCTGCAAGTCGCGCCGTTTAGGCCGAGCAGAAAGTAGCAGACCGCTTATATCTCACCTGCACTCACGTTATATGTTAACATACATATGAAGGAACAGCCAGTTCAATTGTCGGTCATCTCACCTATGGCATACTGATGAGTGATAACAAGTCCGAAACCAGTCTGGTGGTGTGCCGAAAGGCGTTATTGGCTGCTCACACAGATACTGCAGGTTTAATTCAATGCTGGTCTGAGCATTAGTCTGGGGAGTAGTTGTTTCCTGCAGTATCATTTATAGATTTAATGGCTCGTCGGCCAGTGCGAGAGGTCTGCGATTAAGTACCTGCTGTAATATAGGTCGCTTTCTGCAGGTCGAGCCGCTTAGGCCGAGCAGGAAGTAGCAGACCGCTTATATCTCACCTGCACTCAGTGATAGTGAAGTTTGTTATGATTCTGGCGTGATGCGTACTAATTTAGTGGTAATGATAATATTCGTGTAAAATAATTATACGAAATATATAAATGGTAGACATCTTATTGCGGCAAAAGTCGGGGAGTGGTGAGATACTCAAGAGGGTCTCGTTTTATGGGATATATTTACAATGTTGGTAAGAATCTTTTTCAGCTTTTCTTAATAAAACTTCTAAATTGACTTAGATACACTGATATATAAGATATAAATTTTAAATTTGGAAATAACTCATCATTTTTATTATCTAATGTTTAGAAATTGGCAAAGACTGTTATATCACTATATCTACTAAAAATAATGGCTGTTATGTAGTGATACAATTATTTTTATTGTCTTTTAGGTATATCTTTTATATTTGAGCGCCTTCAAATTAAGTATGCTTATGAACTGTTGCTCCTCGCAAGCTTTCCCAGTGGCGCTAGTTTACAAACTAGCGATGAGTCACGATGTGTCTAGATTTTTGGTGGTTGGGTATAGATGTCAAAAATTGTTATTGTTATTGCATACCTAAAGATAAAATTGTTCCCGAATTATTAAGCATCTAGTAATTTGTGCATCCGATTTTGTCGTTGTATGACATATCGAATGCCTAGTTTCTATAGAATTTGTAACAAAATTTACGACTACAGTCCTGTCGATTTGTTGGATGCACACTCTGTGCGATTTGTAATAAAATTTATGATACACAGTATTTATTGTTTTTTTCTGCATTGCACGTAAAATAAACAATTTTTAGAGTTCTGCACAAGTGACCCGTGGTATACTCAATAAAGCAGATATCGAAAAAACATGGAATCGTTCACTGTAAGACTATAAATCAATGTATTCATCATCCGGAAAAAATGGCATACGCGCCGTTCAAGGGGACTACAGAACTAAACATCATGAATAACAAATGTCTCTTTGATTTTTAGATTATCCCGTTAGTCTAAAAAATGACCTATATTTATTTATTTCATGGGAAATATGCACTCGAACATATTTTGCTCAGGACTGACCAATTTTATTTCCTACCTCCATTATTCTCTGAATTTAGATAAAGCAAGACTATAATATGAATGTCTTCTCAATCAAACTTTTGAATGAAAAATTAGATGGTGATAATCTTTTCTTTCAAAATGCGAGTCACCCTTGTCTATAGTATAAAGAAGAATCATTTAGATTTTAAAAGAGTATAGCCGTCTATTATTTCACTATCAAATTAGACTAGTTGACTAACTATATAGATAAGAAGGATATGTTGCTTGAAAATGTATGTCCCAATTTCGAGTCTATTGTAGCGGAGCATATATTTCAAAATTACAAAAATGTCATTATACCAGAACATGGTCTTTATTCTGGTCGCAGTACCGAAACTATTTTATTTTTGTGCTAGATGCAATATGTACCGATTTCCAATTTCCTGTCGGGTTGACCACAACCTTCTCCCCCGTATGGTATTATCAGATAATTTATTGTTTTGGCTCCAATCATATTTATGTGGAAGAACCCAAATTATTTAAAACTAATGAAATTAATGTGACATCAGGGGTGCCCCAAGGTAATCACTTGGGACCAATTTTATTATTGTTATTTGTTAATGATATTTCAACTAGCATAACAGTAAATCTTTATTATTTGCAGACGATTTCAAAACTTTTTTGAACTTATATAGCCCTGATGATTGTTATAAACTACAGACCGATTTGAATTCCTTGATGTTATGGTGATCACTGAATAACATGGAATTGAATTATTCTAAATTACGTACGATTATTCTATTAATAACTCCATATTGAAAATTATATTATTGATCTAGGTACGTATTAAGTTAGATTACATGCTGCGTTTTGACGTTTATATTTAAGATATAATAAGGAAATATTTCTCTATGTGCGGTTTTATCAGAAAGCAAACCACACATTGTATAATTCTCTAGTCAGATCGTTATTAGAATATTGTTGTAAAATTTCCATACTATGAAGTACATATTAATCAACTTCAGAGAATACAGCGAAAAATTTGCAATTACATAGGTACTGCTTAAAATTAATATAAATAAAAATGATTACAATTACAATATAGACGAACATGTAATTATATTAAATTTATTTGCAATTTATTTAATGGAAACAGACTGTAGTGAATTGATATTCTTATTTTCTTTACGTATTCGAAATTATGGTACAAGATTAACTACTATTTTACACGCCACTTACCATCGTACTAATTATGGTTTTCATAGTTCCATAAATAATATTGTTAACTGCTTTAATAGTCTTTCATTACGATTTTGATATTATTCTAGCTTCTTGGACTGAATTAATGCACTTAATTAGGAGTAATTTACAATACTTACTTAATCTATATTGTTATTATATATTAGTGTATCTTGTGTATATTTGTACGCTTAGTTTATTTTTGCTCTTATTCATGCTTTCAGTTTCTTTTGTTTTTTCCTTTTGTAAGTTTGTCACCACTTGTAATTTATATGTTTTGTATTTTTCACACTCTTTGGATTGTATCAATTGGGTTTGCCTGCAGATACAACATTGTTAATAAATACATATTAAATAATTACAGGGTATTTAGGAAAATACAATAGCTAGAAGGATGCGGTTTGTGCAGCACTGAAATACTTTTTTGAGAAATTTAAGATGTAGTACTTTCATAGATCTCTTAATTTTTGAGATACATCGAAATTTAAGAAAAATATTTTTAAGGGATTCTATATATCTCAGAGAATAGTTGAGATATCAGAATGGTGAAAATTGCTTCTGATAAAGTTTTTTAATTTCACGCTATATTTCAAAAACGACGAGGTCTATAAAAGTTCTGTTTATGGCATCTTAAGTTTCTTGAAACAGTAGTTGCAAAAATCCCATCCTTCTATATTTTTTTGAAATTTCCTAGATATCCTACAATTACATTGTGACATGCTGTATATATGGTTCTCTACGCTTACGCTAATTTATAGCTAGCGACTGTAATGAAGTGATTTTTCACCGCCCCATATGAGACATTGAGAGCCGGCCGGCGCCCGGCGCTCGAACTCCAGCCAGCGCGAGGGAATCCGCGAGAACCGAACGCGCATCGAACTACGCACCAGAGACTCTATCACTGCGAATATATGACCTAGGATGCGCGTTCGATCCAGCGCGTCCGATTCCGAAACAAGAGCGATATTTTGAAACTTAAAAATTCAGTACCTGTCCTGGCCCACACCGAGTAGCTGCGTCGTAGTCTGACCAGCAGATCTGCGAAGAACTGTACTAATTCCAGCCGACCGTCTAGTGCGCAAGCAACACCGTTTCACCAGGAAAGGCTTGCTATACACTAGATTTGGTATCTGCCAAACCACCAGACAAACCAGTCGTGTCTCCAGTGTTCCTAAGTAAGTTAACCGCCTGAAAATTGTTGTAAGCCGCTAAGTGGACAAACCGTGAATTTTATAAGTCCACAAATTTGAACACCGCCGATTTTTCTAAGTTCAAAAGTGGCATTGGAGTAAAATAGCAAAGTCCGAAAACCGTCCAGTGCGCAATCGTTACTTCCGAACCAGCGTTAAGCCTTCCCAACTTGGAGTGGAAGATTCAGTTCCTGAGCCGCCAGCAGCCGGAAACTCGTACCCGAAAAGTGAAAAATTGCCGAGTAGTTTGCCTCCTTCATACGTGATGGCGCCACCAGTATAAAATACTCTGTCACACTTTTCACTGCCTGTTTTATCTACAAAACAGAATCATCCCACCACCAGCCTTCGCGATCACGAATCACGTTCTCCCAATTCCGCCATCCCGCCATTTCCGCCACCAATCACAAAACACCAATCTAAAATCAGTATGAATCAATAAATTTTTAACTATTTTATTCTTGCATATTTTTCATGGTAAGTAAGAGACAGATTACACATTCGTTATAAAAGTAATAAAATAATATTGAACGGTATTGAAAAATCTCATTTATTGAAAAATGTATTTGTAGGTTAGGCGCTCCAGGATTTGCAGCAGTTACATACAAATGCACATATCTACATATCTAAATACGATGTCTTATGGTTGAGGTGGTAAACTGAACTAGGTAAGTAATATTTCCATATATTTTTATTTGTGTAAGCGATACTGTAAATGTTAAATATTTTGTGAACAAAACAGATTTTAATAATTACGAATTGCAATAACTACCTGTCCCTGACATATACATCATCATGGAGGTAATAGGACGACTTAAATATTCTTGTAAATATCCTTTGTGTATAAATAAATTCTTTAACCCAATTTTTAAGAAAGGGTATTTTAATAAACATTTCTTTCATTTCCCGAAAGATATTTCCACTTTTAATATATGGATAAAAAATTGCAATATAACTGACAGTAATGCCAAAAATTTCAAAATTTGCGAAGATCATTTTAACAGTAAAGATTTTATGAATTATAAAAAAAATCGTTTAGTTCCAAATGCTGTTCCAAAATTTTTCAATTCAGATGCAAGTAATAATTCTAGTCAAATTGAAAATCATTCAGATATAAATTTATTAGTAAATTCTATGGAAATTGAAAATTCTGTTGAACATAATATTTCATTAGAGTCAGAGACTTCAACTATCGGGGATCGTTCAATTAGTAAAAATTTTGTTGAGCATGATATTTCATCTGTAGCAGGGACCTCAACTATCGATCATTCATATAGCAAAATTTCTATTGAACGCGATATTTCATTAGTAGCAGGGACCTCGACTAGCAATTATTCATATAGCAAAAGTTCTGTTGAGCAAGATATTTCATTAGTAGCAGGGACTTCAACTAACGATCATTCATATAGTAAAAGTGTAGGTAATGATAAATTTGAATTTCATTTAAGACCAGATAAACCTTCTCTATTAAATCAAATGGGTGTTAAAAAAGTAGATCTTAATCATCGGGAAGAATTTATGTATAAAGCCCATCGTAATGCACAGTCCAGGATATCAAAACTTAAAAATCAGCTTGATAAAAAGAAAAATCAGTTAAAAACCATTAAATCCCTTTACGATCAAGGTAAATTTGAAATAATTGAGAAAGAATTAAATACAATTACTAAAAATTTTATAAATTCACAGTTGAGAAATTTTAATAAAACCTAATGGTAAAAGATGGAATGTAGATGATAAAGTTTTAGCTCTTTCAATATATAAGCGTAGTCCAAAAGTGTACAGATATTTGTCAGCTATTTTTCAATTTCCGTCTTGTAAAACTTTAAAAAATATAATGTCTCAAATCCCATTCGAAACAGGCGTAAACCAAAATATATTTTTACATTTACAACAAAAAGTTGAGAATATGAATGAAGCTGATCGTTGTTGCGCTCTCTTATTTGATGAAATGTCTTTGAGTTCGGGTTATCATTATGATGTCAATAAACAGTTAATATGTGGCTACGAAGACCTTGGTCATTTGGGACGTTCAAGTAAGGAAGCAAATCATGCATTAGTTTTCATGGTAAGAGGTCTGAGGAAAATTTTAAACAAGTTGTTGCTTATTACTTTACATCTGGAACAATATCAGCCAAAGATTTGAAGTTAATTATTGTATATTTAATATCTAAATTGCAAAGTATAGGTTTAAAAGTTTTAGCTACAGTATGTGACCAAGGCAAAACTAATCAATCGGCTTTAAATCAGTTATGTGCAGAAAATACAATAAATAATTCTTCCTATTACTTTTCAGTTAATGATGTGCGTATTGTCACTATTTATGATGTTCCTCATTTATTGAAAAATACTAGAAACTCTTTACTTCGATGTAATTTGAAATTCCAAAATAACAAAACAGCTAAATTTCAGTTCATTGAAAGTGCTTTTAATTTAGATCGTCAGAAAAGAACTTACAGACAACTCAATAAAATGAATCCAAATTATTTTAATTTTAAAGATACTTATATGAAAATGAAAGTAAAAATAGCAGCCCGACAGCTTAGTTTTCAGTTGCTTCTTCCATTGAGACATGGGTTGCATTCAACGATTTGCCCTCAGAAGCAGCATTCACTGCAGAGTTTTGCCATTTAATTGATAACCTTTTTGATTCATTAAACAGTTCCAATCTCTATTCCGATGATGGCAAAAAATATCGTTGTGCTTTAACTGAAGATTCATATCATCTCAACTTTTGGTCACAAATTTTACAACAAATGAGAGACTGGCAATTAATTGACATAAATAGCGGACAAAACGTTACCAACCAGTATTCTTTCATTAAAGGATGGCAGATAACTATAAAATCAGTTATATTTTTGTGGAATCAGTTAAAAAGTATTGATGGTTTTAACTTCCTTTGTTTAAGAAATTTAAATCAAGATCCTATTGAAAATTTGTTCGGTGTTATTAGGCAACATGGTATTTGTAACAATAATCCTACATGTAATCAATTTATAGCTGCTTTAAAAACAACAGTATTAAATAATTTAAGTTCACCAAATAAATTAAATTCTAATTGCTTAGATGACAATTGCACTCCGCTTACAGATGTAAAGACACTATTATCTTATAATGTTGATAAGGAAAGTAATATTTCTCAAAACTTAGCTAATATAAATGACGAACCAGATAATGAACCCATTGAAATAGATTTTACAAATATTGAGGAAAACCAAGCTTCTTCTTATGTTGCTGGATACATTTTAAATAAAATTAATATACCAAATTGTGCTGAATGTAAACTTAAATTATTTTCAGATTCAGTTACAAATCGACATTTATTTGTGCAATTTAAAGAATTTAATGATGTGAATACCTTAAAGTATGCCAGTGAGACAGTAATCTTCTTAATTGAAATAATTCATGATTTAATGTTTACTTATTTGCAATCTAACGGACACTTTGATCTATTAGAAATAAAATTTCAAGATTTGTATAAACGGGATTTAAATATTGATTTGTTTTGTTCACAACATATTGACATGAAACAAATAATGATTGATAAAGCCATAAGATTAGTTATTTATAAATATATAAAAGAAAACTGAAAAGGAAATTATCTTCTGGTCATGAAAAGAAAATTAAAAGTTTAAAGCTATTTAATTTAGGTCTTAACTAATACCTTTTATTTGTTTTGCATATGGAAACCTGTCTGTGATGATCTCGCTTAATGGAAGGCTGTTTTGTTAAATGTCCATATTTTAATTCAGAATTTTCTTTAGACTGATCGTACCTGGAGGCTGTTTTGTAAAATATCTATATTTTATTAGAATTTAGAATTTTCTTAGGACTCAACGCACCTGGAGGTTGTTTCTTTAAATGTTGATCTCAATTTTTATTAGACTGTACGTACTTGGGAGGCTGTTTTGTTAATTATTTATATTTTATCATAATTTACAATTTTCTTTAGACTCAACTTACCTGGAGGCTGATTTGTTAAATATTTATATTTTATTTATAATTCAGAATTTAATTTATGTTTACATCATGTTATTTACTGTTGAATATTTATTTATTTTGAATAGAATTTTATTTTTATTATTCAATATTCGGTGTTTTATTTATAAATAAATTATAAGAAAGATTATATTGTTTTATTTTATATCACTGTTTTCAGAATTTGTTAAATTTTTACATTTTAAATAAAAACTTTGTAGCGCTACATATTTGAATTTTATTTTTCCTTACATACAAATTTCTCCCTTTTTTCCCTATTAACATGTACAAAAAGATACATTTGCTTCAATAATATCTAGCAAATGTAAATTTTTTGTACTGTTTATTATTAGATATATGAAATTTAAAATTAAATTATCTAGGAGCGGTATGCAACACTTCTTACGTATTTAGTGTGCCACCTACTCACATGTTGGCGTACCAATCGCTGAGATATTACGTGTTGCCTTTCACTACACCTTATAAATAAGCCTTTTTTATATGTTTTGTGGCCGCCAGCATCGAGACCAGTCCTGTTCCGCACCAGCCATCCAAAGCGAGGTTGTAGCAGCCATCTGCGCAAGTCTTCCGCCACTCCGCTTCATAGTGACACCGCGTCGCACCGCTGAAGCGACGTAGGAACGTCACACGACATGCAGGACTTCATATTTCTTTTCTAAATATCTCTGCTTCAATACATATTTATGATTCCATTTTATATTTTGTGCTTAGATTTTTTGTACTCCTTTCTGAATCTAGGATTTTGTATTCAACTCATTTCTGGACAAATATTGATCCTAGTCTTTACCAAAACTAAAAAATAAATTAAATAAACATTAAATTTAACGTCGGAATGGAAAAGTATGGTTGAATTACAAAATATATATTTTTATGTCGTTGCTTGTTCTAAGTATCTTTTGAAAAGCTACGTAAAGCATAAAAGTAATAATTTGAAATTTCTAGTACTTAAAGCAAAAGATGCGAAGTCAACAAAGGATGCTGCTGAATTTGTTTGAGAAAATCTAATAAATTGACACGAAAATTACGAGGAACGTGGCGCAAATGTATACAAATGTAGAAAATGTGCTGAAGTCGACAAATTTGAATTTCCATCAGTTTAGGAAATTGACAATTATTTCTATCCCCTATATTTTGCAAAAAAGCGGAAATGAAGGAGAACGTAACAAAAACGTTCACACCACTCAACTCTTTAATAGACCTGTGCACGTAGCCAGGCTCGAATATAAAACGTATTCATCAAGGATTTTTTCTGAATCAACGTTTCTCGTTTGGTGAGTTATTTCTTTGTATAATTCAGTTTATCTGTTAGTTTCTGCTGTATATCAAATAAATAACACACAAACAGGACTAGATCTGAGTACTTATTAAGTAGGTATTGTTGGATATGTCTGGGCCCATAACCTGTTGCAGAGTATTGCAGTGTTGATTTAAATGGACGGTGAAGAAAAAGCCAATGTGAATGGAAAATTATTTTTTATTTATGATATTTATATCAATAGCAGTTACTATAACTACAACATATATCAGCCATCTTTATATATATATTATTATAGTATTACTGCAATATCTATTAGTAAGTATAGCTACTTGATTCATTAGTATCCAACAGGTATTACTATAGATACTTATAGATACAAAATAAATTGTTTCTAGATTTGGGTCTAATTTGTCAATCCGTGTACTCGCCATATTATAGAGAACAATCAATTTTTATGCCACAAATTACTGATGAAGTAATTGCAGTAAAAAATAAAAAATCAGTAAGTTTCGATTGTGTCTCATTGGATATCTTAAAAAGCATTAAGATCCATGTTGGGAGTATTTTGGTCCAATTAATCAATAAGTCGCTTAATAATGGTTGCTTTCCGGATGTTTTAAAGTTGGCTATTGTTAGACCAGTATATAAGAGATACAATTGTCAGATATTACTAACTATCGACAAATATCGGTATTATATATAATATCTAAACTATTTGAAAAAGTGTATATAACAGAATATGGTCTAAAGACTTGTCCTCATGGACCCGAAATTCGGGCGAATTATTTAATGTTGGGAAAAGTGTCAACTTTTAGCCAATTTTGAAAACTGCAATACTTTCTATCATTTTCATCATAAAACTGTCATTGACTGGCATGGTAAATTGTCAGAAGTTTAAGTTAAACTTACCAACCCCACATAATGATGAAAATAACGGTAATATTCATGTTTAGCAAAGTTCATGATAAGTTGACACTTAACCGCCATTAACAATTTATATCAAAACTTGCGAAATTCGCGAGAATAAATACATTTATACATATATGTTATGTAATACTCATGGATCAACATTCATATACCTAGTACACTAAAAGACTTTTATATCACTTAGTTATTTTTCACTGTAAATTGTAAATTTTCTAAATCTTATACAAATCCTATAGGTTTTTCAGATGTAATTCAATGCTGGTCGGGGCATTAGCCTGCAGAGCAGTTGTTTTCCTGGAATGCTTGCAAAATATCATTCTCGCGATAAAGATCGATAGCTTTCAATGGCTTTTACTGCGATGTAGAACGGTTCGTGCCTGTAGCTTTTCAGCCCAGTATGAAGTAGCGAATAACCTCTATATATAGCTTGTCTACACTGCGTTCGCATGGTCCTTTTTGCCGGGTTAGACAGACTTGAAAAGCTAGGATTATTCGTCAGATACCTCATACTGATGAGAGATATTAAGCTCGAAGCCGGTATATGTCTAGTGACATCCTGACGAGTGACTTTAGCTGTTTGCTATACGTAGGTTTTTCAGGTGCAAGTCAATGCTGGTCGGGGAATTAGCCTTCAGAGTAGTTTTTTAGTTGTTTCCTGGAATTTCGTAATTGCAAAATATGTTTTGTTTGGTACAATTTGTCATACAGCAAAATAAAGGCACTCATATTCCGGATACCCTGTATATTTATGATGACGCTTCCTTGCAATGAATCGCAGTGTACTGAAAATCTACTCTTAAAGGAGAGAACGCACTATGAGATCGCGGTCTAGACGCATCACGGACCGCTCCGTGCCGAGTTGATCATAGACTTTTACAATATCAGTCACAATATATCATTCTCTATGCGCTTCCGCCTTGTTCTACTGTATTATTTGTAGATGTCAAAATATGCTCTGTATTTTTATTAGCTCTTTTTCTTGATTCGACTGGTCGATCATTGGAAGATTCATCACTAGACGAGAACGAGACTAGCATAATCCGCGGCGCGCCTAGTCCTAGACCGCCTAGTGCGTTTCCTCCTTTAGAAGATTCTTTACTAGACCAATACGAGACTAACCTGGTCCACAACGCAACGGGACCGCGACCACCTTGTGCGCTTCCTCCTTAAGGAGCTAGCTACTACTATTGGCAATTGCATAGACACTGTCATCTATACATAATAATCTATATAGAATTTCGTCTAAGGAGAAACTGGATCATTACAGTGCATTGTAAACAACTGTTTAAAAATATACAATAAACTCCAAACTACCTCCCACCGAAACAAGCGAAGGATATGTTTTCCTCTATCAGTTTCGTTTAATATCGGAATGTCAATCGCGAGGCGTTCTAGTGACAATTATTTTTTTCTACGTTCATGCAAAAAACAAAACTTGAACTATATTTAGTGGAAAAAGTGGTTCTTTATTGCACTAGTGCAATAAAATGTTTATTGCATTAGTGCAACAAAATGTTTATTGCATTAATCTGTCATTCTACTACAGCGTTTTGTCATCATGACAAACATAAACGTTCAAATCGACGTTACATTTTCCTAGACTTCCTAGTGTCATCTAAGTAAAATTTTTTTGGTTTTTGCATGAACGTAGAAAAAATATTGTTTGCAACTCGTACAAAAAATGCTTATTGCACTCGATGTGTTGTCTACTCGGCCTGACGGCCTCGTTGGACGATTTCACGTCGCGTGCAATAAACACTTACTTTTTGTCCTGGTTGCATAATCAACTATTACGTTTGAGTATAATTGGTTCGTCCGTTTTATCTTGACATGATAGCAACTTTGAAAGGATCAAGTGACATGTTAACATAATCGATAGATCGCAAGCATCACGCCGACCCAGTTGTGAGCAGAGACAAGCCAGATCAGAAACTACAACATGGGCGTAGACTGAAGCTTAGAACTCAACTTGACCGTATGGAATTATCATATTGGAGGATGAGCTCGGCTCGGCGTGAATCAATCATTTACCAAATTGGTTATTAAATGCGATGTCCGGACAACTAGTGGGCACTCATATTCCGGATACCCTGTATATTTATGATAACGATCCTTGCAATGAATTGCAGTGTACTGGAAATCTAAATTTAAAGGAGAGAACGCACTATGTGAACGCGGTCTAGACGCATCGCAGACCGCTCCGTGTCGAGCTGATCACGAACTTTTACAAAATCAGTTACATCAGTATTCTCTAATCGCTTCCAACTTGTTCTGCTATACTATTTAGATGTCAATATATGTTCTGTGCAGGATGTATTTTTATTAGCTCTATTGTTTATCGCTACTGGCCGAAATTCTCTTAAAAAGTATTCGGAGAGACCGCGACGCGAATGATTCCAGCTTGCGACCTGCTAGTGCAAACATGTACATTTAAAAGCATTAAGGAGAGAATGCACTAGGAGACTATGAGGTCGCGGTCTAAACGCATCGCAAACTGCTCTGTGCCGAGCTGATCAAGAACTTTTACAAGATCAGTCGCATATGTTATTCTCTATGAGTTTCCGACTTGTTTTACTGCACTATTATAGATAATAATAATAATAATATCTCTATCCCTAATTCTAATCACGAGGATTAGCCGAGAAGTCGAAGACTTCTGCGGGAGAGAGGGCGGCATATTATTATTAAGCAGGCCGCATTTGCTCCCAGGATCGACTTACGTTGGTAGGCCCTAACCACCATTCAGTGCAGGAATGAGGGAAACCTGGAAAACCTCATTAATTAGGGGGTTAGTCAAATGTCAACCGGTATCAATCTTTCACATTGACCCAAGCCAACATTCTTCCACCCTACCATACCCGCAGAGAGGGTGCCAATCTCTCCACGAATATAGCTTATATATGGTCTACCGGCTGCGGGGGTCGAACCCACAGCGATCCAGTCACCTCGATTCAAGTACTGACGCCTTAAACCGCGCAACCACTGACCGATCCAAAATGTCAAAATATCTTCTGTGTAAGATGTATTTTTGTTACCTCTTTTACTTGACGCAATGAGTCGAAATTTTAAAAGGTTCTTTACTAGACGAGTACGAAACTAGCCTGATCCATGGCGCGACGG
Source organism: Monochamus saltuarius (assembly GCA_025584915.1). Taxonomy (NCBI): domain Eukaryota; kingdom Metazoa; phylum Arthropoda; class Insecta; order Coleoptera; family Cerambycidae; genus Monochamus; species Monochamus saltuarius. Next base: position 72,704,489 of record CM046721.1, on the reverse strand, counting down.
GACCGCGACTGACTGTTATCTATACATAATAATCTAAATAGAATTTTATCTAAGGAGACAACTATATCAAGAGTGCCTTGCGAACAACTGCTTAAAAATATAAACTCTAAACTACCGCCTAGCGAGATGTATCCCATCACAACGAAACAAGTGAAGGATATGTTTTCCGCTATCAGTTTCGTTTAATATCGGATTGTCAGTCGGGAGGCTTTCTAGTGACATAATTATCTTTACGTTTGAGTATAATGGGTTCGTTCGTTTTATCTTGACATGGTAGCAACTTTGAAAGGATCAAGTGACATGTTAACATAATCCATAGATCGCACGCATCACGCTGACCCAGTTATGAGCAGAGACAAACCAGATCAGAAACTACAACATGGGCGTATACTGAAGCTTAGAAGTCAACTTGACCGTGTCGAATTATCATTTTGGAGGATGAGCATAAAGGTCGGCTCGGCGTGAATCAATCATTAACCAAATTGGTTATTAAATGCGATGTCCGGACACCGAGTGGTTAATTAGGTAAATTAATATTATTCAGTTGACACGTAGGTAACTCAATTAATTATTGTGCACGGTGCCATGACGCAACTACTATTAATCAGATATCAGGTTGGAGTGCGTTGCTTGGTTGCCTTTATTTCTGTGTGCGAAGTTAATGATGATTCGAATATATATTAGCGAAATTTGATTCGTTTTGTGCATTTACATGAAATGTCGCAGCCATTACATTGATTTATACGTTAATTAGAGATGATCCGTTTATTCAATTAGATATACGGCCGACATTTCATTTGCCAATGTACCTTGTTCCACTGCGATTTATTTTAATATGGTGCAAATGTAAAAATAATATTTCCATAGCGAATACAGTTTTTATTTGATGTGGAACAGAACGAAATAATCAAGAGTTTCGATTAACTATTTATAAATAAATCAGGGAGCAGCTTCATGGTATTTAATATCGATTGAAATAAGGTAACTGCCTTAGTCTTTGACCAAGTTCCAGTCTTTGTCCTGTTTGACTTTTAACTCCCGTTAACGTTCAAAATCAAGACCGCGTGTATACTTCTAATGACACTTTATTATCTGTACTACTACATTAGCTGTAGCATTCCACGGTTTAAAACGTTATGTAAACTAAAGGACCAATAAATCAATCACTTGGCGATCCTGGAGGCCATAAAACAGGCCCGGCCTGATCTGAACCCTCTAGATTTCTTTATTTGGGGATATTTGAAGACATTAGTGTAGGATGATACTCCTGCTAATAGCCTGGAAGAGCTGCAGCTACGGATTAATCAAAAGTGTCAAGAAAGCCAAACCAAGGAGGGTGTTTTCAAAAGAGTTCGAATATCGTTGAGACGAAGATGTCGTGCCTGCTTGGAAACGGACGGAGGGCACTTTGAACATCTTCTGTAACTTTGTTTTTTGTTTGTTAAAAGCTTTCTTTGTCGGTTTATTCCCAATAAAATAAAATGTTTGAAAAACGAATAGTGGTCCATATCTCCGCAACCGTTACTTTGCGGACCCATGTTTATTAAAACTTTTCTGCTTGTTTCGGTTCATACTACTACCTCCTAAAATATTTTACACACTTTTTTTAACACCCTGTAGATCCGCTGAAAATTACGGCGATAATGCTGTTGAACAAGTACATGTAAACATGTCAACATTTTTTAAATGAATTCAATATTTTTTTTGCAATTTGCTACTGATTTTATTTCTCCTTAAACATTTTTAGAAAATCTTCATTTGTTTCTTTTGTACATTATGTTTTCAGAATAAAGCAGGTAATTTAATGTAGTGAAGTCAGCAAAATTTTATAAATATCTCATATATCATTCTACATCACGTAAATGGTAGGAGCAAATACAGAACATGTTATTTAGAATCGGAAAGAAGCGCTGAAAACAATAAATGAGAGAAAATGCCTTACTATTGATTTTCTAAACGCCCTGTATATATTATGGTAGCTTAATAGAAAAGTATAATTGATTCTTTACATCTTTATTTTATAAATAGATTGAAACCTACCTACTTATGCATTTCCAATTAAACTTACATTAAATAGTTTTCACAAACAATGTTGCAATGCTTCCTTTCGTCGCGCTTCATCGCCCTACACCATATTTCTCTTTTAATTTTTTTGACACGGTGAAATATTTTTGAATTAGGTGCTGAATGCTGTATCCGTACACAATGGCATAATGCAATACTTCTTCCATTTGCCCGGTGAGAAGCACTTTTTGTGCCCATTTTACCAATGTCTCCTTAACACAGTAACATCTAATAATATCACAAAGAACAAATTAACTCATTTAACCTGTGCGTTGTCCGAAAGAATTGAAATCGTATACAGATATAAACATTCCTGTATTTAGGTATACATGTGTGGCTGACCGTGTCTGACATCTCAGGTCTACGCTGTGGCTGTGAGGGCGTAGCCAGCCTAAAATTTTAAGTACCATTTTTAGGCTTATTTTTCCACAAAACGTCTAGGGCAAACGCTATTTCATTTAAAATATACTCTTTCTTCTGCAGATATTCGGAAAAATCATGCAATATCTCCATTATTCACCAAATTATCTCGTATCTTGGTTCTATCAATCCATTTGGGACAAAATCCAATATTATTAAACAGTTCTTAAAATATGATCCCAAATTAGGAATACATAGGTATATTTTTTTCCAACATTCATATTAAAATTTATTTTTATCTGTCCCAATTAAGAGAAAATGATGAAAAGAGGTTTATTTATTTTTCAGACCATTCAAGTATACTTTTTGCTATGAATTGATTTCAAAGTCGAAAAACACGAGCGTGTTAAAAATTGTGGCAGATCCTTCTTTTCTCAAAAAAGTATGTTTTTAAATCAGTTATAAAAATGTAAAAATAAACCAAAAAATAATTAAATAATGTTGGAAATTCTCTGCTTATATTTACTTAAACATAATTTAAAATTTCATTTGTTCCTGATCAGCACTAATCTTACTATAAAATATTTAAATTAGATTTCCGCTACCTAAAAACATTGGAATAACGTTATACGGCCTCGCAAAAAAGACCAAGGAAACAGGGAAAAGCTGCGGTATTAATATGAGGTCATCTAAAAAACATCAGGTGGTTATGGAATACTTTATATTCCATCATGAATAAAAATGAGCGCTCCCTTTCAATAAACCAGAGAAATATTGCCGACTGGAGCAACAAAAGAGAATCAAACATTTTCAATTATAAATTTTTTTCAGAATAATCCATAAACCGGAAAAAATCATTTATGTTACCGAGGGATTTTCGAAGGAATATAAATATTTAATATTAATTATAAAATTTATAAGTATTTACACAGTTATAAGAAATCCATTATAATATAGTACAAAAAATAAAAATTCAAGTGGTTTATTTGAATTTACTTTGTTGAATGTACAAGTCATATTCAATCATTAGAAATGATGCTGTAACAAAGTTTTACTAAAAAATATGTAATATACAGTTGTCGTGGTTGGTAGGTCCAAATATGCTTCGTTTCCGATGTACAGATAAATTTAAATTTTTTATTTATTTTTATTCATTATTTCAAAGAATTTTAAATATATTGACTCGAAATTTGAAATACACTTTAGAGGGATAAATGTGCATTTTTTGGATTGATTCGAATATTTCTCCTTGAACCAGCGACGTTTGCGCGAGAATGCCACAACATTTTTTAATAAGAAAATGGTGCGCCACTGACTTTTTCCCGGTTTGATATTTTTTTAGAAATCCGCCATCAACTCTGAATGAAATTGGTCTCTTCAATTTTTTTCGTAGGATGCACCGTTTCGTTGATGGTGAAGAGCCTAAATAAATTTTTTCAACGTGTAAAACATTAGGCATATTAATTTCCATACAGCTTTATATCAAAATTTGTTATACTTGCGTCAAAAATTCAGGCGTCTTACGTCACGGCTGACGTTACACATTTGTTTTTATTCTCAACGTAATTTATTTCGATATTTGGTCGAGTTAAAAACAATCATTTTTGCAATTTAGTGCTATATATAATGTAAACTTTTAGTGTAGTATATAGTTTTATTACAATCAGTTGCAGCTTCTTAAATATATTGATGAAAATATAATGAATTATTCATTTGTTCGTATGAGTTGAAGTTGTAGTATTTTCAACTTTTTCATCTCTTGGTTCCAAATATTGAAATCGGATTACTTATATTATTACTGTTTTTGTGATGCGAGTATTTACATTAGTCTTTCAAGTAACTCTAAGTTGGTGGAATCATTTTAATTCATGGTGAAGTGAATATGCTTTAGCAGAACGATTTCTCGGTAAACATGTGCCAAATGTCGCTAGTTTTACCCGAGTGCAGTGAGTACAAGTGTAGTGTAACGCGGACGTGACACGGGTAATTTGCAACCGAATCGTGGAAGAGATGGAGGTCAAGGGCAACCACGGCATATTGCAACGGTGTAGCGTCATACACAGGGCTCATTTATATCCGTACCATGTACAACGTGTCTAAGCATTAATACCGAGGGATTGAACGAGGAGGAGCGGTACCATGGCCGCAAGGATTTTCTTATTTTAAATCCTTTGGACTTCTTTTTGTGGGAATATTTAAAAATGAAATTCATCGCACCGAAATGGATACCATTGATTATTTACGTATACGTATCAAAGATGCTACCTTACGAATTCAAAACGGAAGCAGAAACATTTGTGTTAGTTTGCAGAAACTGGGTAAAAAGCACCCAAAATTTGGTTATTGTAACATCGGGTATGTCTAACTATCTCATTAATTAAAACCACAAATTAATTCTATTAATAATTTAATAATAATAGTGGCGAAGGCAGTTGAATTTGCTAGATAAAAAAGGTGTTATAAAATGTTATTTATCCTTCTTTGGGAATTTATTTAAATTTTTTGTCCGGTTTCCAGTGCCGTGCGGTGTATTTTGTATCTTTAAATCATTCGAGCTGCTTTTTTGATTTTTTTAAAAAAATGTGTTTATAAGAATTCCCTTTTTATAGATAAATTCTAAATCACCCTGTATACCATAATTTAACTTTAATGAATATGTTATAGTAAGTATTCAAAAAGAAATTATTTTAAATTAAAATTTAAGTCCTGAAGATAATGTAATAAAGCAAGGAAATGTCAACAATTACATTTGTTTTTATTTGTGATCACACAGTACACACTCATATTCCATTTCTTTTCATGCATGCACCAATAAAGCTTAACGAACTTTGTTGGAAGGTATAACTACTCGTACATCTTTCACTCACTTAACGACTAAGACATTCATTTCCGAAGTTTCCTCAAGACTGTGATCTTCTGCAAGCAAGCTTAATTTGTGAGAATTGTCTTTTGATCACGAGTTCAAATTTCGCCCGAATCTAGCAGCCCTTTCCTCCCTCAAACACATTTAATTAAGAGCTGGTGATACACAGAAGTGTACATAAAGAATTTAATACCGTACTATTCCACGGAGTTAATTAATAATAAATGTTGATTCCTGGTTTACTACGGCCTCCTATTTGCTGCTACTATTTATTCTAAGCAGTAAATAAACAGTCGCAATTTAACAGATGATACAGTTTAATTAGAACTTGATTGTTGCTAAACAAAATTCGCTTATTAACAATAGGAAGTTTGTCCTGCCCCCCTTATCTGCATCGGTGTTTGAATGATCTGCTAAAAGTTAATTAATCCTCCTAAAAGATTCATTGCCTTTAAATTTGACTTGCTTTGTGTATTTAGAGTTTTGTAAATACCTATTTAAACATCAGAGGTTGCTCCAGACTGTTTATTCCTTGTGTACAAGTTGCTTTTCTTTCAAATCCTTGTATAAAGCTCTTTGGAAAGTGCTCTTTCATGTAATCCAGTAAAATACATTTTAAACATAGGCCCAAAATTCAAATGAAAATCGGATTCTTTTGAGACTTCGTCGGAGCGTTTCTCGCTAATAACATAACAATCGTGTTACTGAAATGGAGTATTAGTAAACAAAATTGTTATTTTTTTTTTAACAATATTTTTTTTTTATTTTTACCTTAAGAGGATATAAACTGGGGAAACCTGGATTTTATTTTATTAATTTGACCTAATTGTCCAGTAACCATATTCATCAGATCCGGTAGTTATTATTTTGCTGAGTTGTTTATGATGTTCCCCCAATAAATAATTCAAGTTTTCAATCTCGAGTGGCGAACAACAGAATTCCAAAAAAATCACGAGCTTTTCTACTTTTCTGCAGTTTCTTGTGATTTTAATCCTGAAACACCAGTTTTTTCGATTATATTTATCTATATGTTTTCAGAATATCTGTAGATCCAATAGTCCCCGAAAGCTTTTCAAAGTGTATCAATTTTTTAGAATTCGGAAATTGTTAAATATTTTTTTGTTATGTGAGAATTTTGAACCCGTAGTTCTATTTTCTTCGGGAAATGCTCCTTCCCCTCCCATATTTCAATGGAAGCTGAAATAGGTTTGAAAGGACATATGAACCATCACCTTCTATACATAAATTCCTCCCCTTACATCCATGTCTAAAATGGTGGTCACTTTTACGACGTCTTGTAAAGGGTTCTCAGAAACGGTAATATGCATATAGCGCGGTTTAAATTAAGAAGAAATTGTACGTTTTATGTCTTTTAATTTTCTGAAAAGTAATATAGTTTGCGTATTTCCAGATATTGCGGCAAAAAACTGAAAAAATACATTTTTGTTTTGTATACATTACCGTTTCCGGGCGTCGCAAAAATGACCACTCTATATCTATAAACTACAATAAAATCTATGTTCAAGTTTCTCAAATTACTACACTGTAAAAAAGGTTGCTGTGTAAGCGAGATTTTCCAGTGTGTAATTTAGGATGTGTAAAAATTCCGTGTTAATAGTTTTACACGCTATGGATTCTTTGTACGTTTTACACAAAATGTGTTAAAATGACTAGTATTATAATAAAATATACTGAATTTGTGTAATATTTACAAGCTGTGTGTTAAAAGTACACCATTTTGTGTAAACTTAACACGCACACAACTTAATTGTGTTCTATATCTCTTCTACTGACCGGTTGAACACAACTACGCAGCTGCAGTGTATCAGCTGATCCAACACACGTCACTACGCCATATTGGTCACATAGCGGCGTTGTGTACAGTTTCCTCTCACTCACTGTGTTCAAATGGATAACATTTAAATTTAAATTGAGGTTTAATCAAGGGAAATGGTAAGCACTCACCTAACTATAACAAATATTACTGATAATTGTAATAAAGCTAAAACTAATTAGAATATAACTATTAAAAATATTAGGAGTTTACTCTAACGTTATGGATAACTTTAGAGAAAGAAAATTATATGTTCAGATCACTACCAGTTAATTTTCGTAAACTGCTATTATGTCGTGCCTAAATACATCTGTGTCTATTGTTTCATTGTTTATGACTTATTAGAACATTATTAGTCCTTTATTAGAATATGTTACTATTATACTGTTAATTTTAATACATATATATTTTGTAAGCAGACTTGGCTGTTGTTCATTTAAACTGAATGTTATTTATTTAATAAAATCATAAAAACTAAAATATCTTTTATTTCGTAATTACACCATAATTCCGAAAATTCTAAATATTGATAGGGAATCTCGCCTACCTTGTTAATTATGTTCCTGTTTGTTTTTGAATTTATAATGTTTAATACATATATTCTGACGTACTATAGAACATTTCAGGCTATATTCAATGCATTCTCGACGATAGGCAGAACCTCTAGAAAGTGTAAAATAAAAGTATTTCAAAAATTATATTTATTAAAAATTATTTCGAAAGCAAACATGAACATAATTAACAAATTAAAAAGGTAGGTGAGTCTTCCATATCAATACCTATTATTATACAATAAAATTAACATAGTAATGTGTAAAGCCTACAAATAACACTGAAATGTGTAAAAATTACACATGATTTTTGTTACATTAACACAGTGAATTGTGTTAAACCTTTAACACACTGCTACATACAGAGAAATCTGTAAAAATATACACAATTCCGTGTGGACCTCGATTCACACAGTATTGTGTTCTTTTGTGTTAAAATGTGTAATTATTTGTTTACAGTGTAGAGTTAAATATAATTAGGTACTTTCTACATACAACCCAAGTTCAATTAATTGATATCTTTTTAAGTTCTTTTTTTTTCTACACGTACTTAAAGAAAAATTAATTTCATTCATTCATTTGAATTTTGTTTATTAGATGCATTTTTCAATTTAGAGAAAAGAATCGGTTACAACTGAAATTATTGTGGCAAAACCTATATTTTTTGGACATCATAAGACTTTTTAACTAAGCTATGATTAACTATTGCTTCCATTAAAAAATATAAACCATAATCTTCAAATCGAATACTGTTAGTTATGAAAAATATAAATAATGAAATATTCATTTTTTAAATAAAGCTGATTAATAGACTGATTCAAGTATTGACTAAAGAAGAAAATAAAAGAAAAATAAAAAATTGTAAAGTACAAAGGATAGTTACATTCAGAAAAATCCAAAGAAATTTATTTTTTAGCGGAGGTTTAGTGGATAGGCTAACTGTGGTGGTAGATTATAGAGCTTCACTTGAAGGATCTTTAGTTGCAAAAAAATATTAATCAAAATCGCAGGCTGTATATGAAATTGCATTAAAAGTCTTTGAAAATATTCTGTGATAATGCACACACCCGAATGCAAACGCTTTGCCGAGAAGATGGTGGTGCCTAGGGAAAATTTTGACAATTTTTTTGTAACGTCATGACATGGCATAAATCATACCGAGAAAAACTTGAAGAGTGGTTCATTCAACAAATACAATATGAATTCAAATTTTAATAATAGTTGGACAGAACAATCTCAAAAAGGGATAAATCGAAACCTGCAACCTTATCAGTGAACTCTTCCATGAACTATTTTTCACACTGAAAGCACTCAACAGTTATTGTTTTTTGTCTATTATAACTTATGTCACATTTACAAGTTGACTTTACGTGCAAAGATATCGAAATTTTCACAAGAAACTCTTCAATAAAAGTTCTTTAATTCAGTTTTTTTTTGCATTTTTACTGAAATATTGGGTTTTTTCAGAAATTTTCAAATATGTACACCTAAATATTTTAGAGCGCTTTTCGCAACACAGAGCAAATTGTGACAGTTACAAGTATTTAAAATGACTTAAGTTGCTTGTGAAATGTGTTATAATAAATATATAACTATAAATGTTTATGTATACTAACAAATATCAAGCAAACACAGCAAAACGGAGCGCACTAGCCACAAAATAACTATGACTAATAGCACTTTTAGGTTAACAACAGCAGGTGATATCTTACAATGATGTCGTACGTTACAGTTTCAAAGATTTTCTGTTGGGGGAGTTCTGTTATTTACTTAAATACAAAACAGAAATTACGTTATAGGAGCTTTTACTTAACCTTAGTTTCTAATTTCGTAACACAGTTCTGCATTTTATTACAGTTGTATCCTTATTTTTTAAACATATTTGTAGAAAAACTGTTAATCTTAGACATTATTATAAGAGTTATTGAGTTATTTGTTACTTTGGGTTAGATATTAGGCCTTTTAGTATCGGTGCTTATGTTCCGAACACTCTGTATGATATTATAAATTTTAATTAGCGCCCCGATAAGAAATAGCGAACATCGACTGTAGATGCAATTTTAATTATATTATATTATTCGTCCAGTCGCATTGCACTTCTTCCATGTAGTTCTGAGCCGTGCTTAGTTCTGTACTACAAGGAATCCCTAAATGGACTAGCGTAAAATATTAGTAGATTAAGGAACAAGAGGATAATATTTGAAAGGAAAAGGGGATGTATTTAAATAGTGTCTGGGGAGTATTTCGGAGGGGTCCAGATAGAACTCTAAAGTTATACGAGATCATTTGCAATTACTTGGTAAATGGAATAATGGCACACAATACATTACATGTTAATTGTTTGTGATAAGTTGTAAGCATTATTATAAGAGTTATTGAGTTATTTGTTACTTTGGGTTAGATATTAGGCCTTTTAGTATCGGTGCTTATGTTCCGAACACTCTGTATGATATTATAAATTTTAATTAGCGCCCCGATAAGAAATAGCGAACATCGACTGTAGATGCAATTTTAATTATATTATATTATTCGTCCAGTCGCATTGCACTTCTTCCATGTAGTTCTGAGCCGTGCTTAGTTCTGTACTACAAGGAATCCCTAAATGGACTAGCGTAAAATATTAGTAGATTAAGGAACAAGAGGATAATATTTGAAAGGAAAAGGGGATGTATTTAAATAGTGTCTGGGGAGTATTTCGGAGGGGTCCAGATAGAACTCTAAAGTTATACGAGATCATTTGCAATTACTTGGTAAATGGAATAATGGCACACAATACATTACATGTTAATTGTTTGTGATAAGTTGTAAACATGTGTTTAATTAAGTCATAGTAATTTACAGAAATGAGTACTCTAAAAACTAAATCAAATCATTTATTAGTGCCCACACATTAAAATGTTTACACAAGTCAAAAAGGGGAAACAATGAAAGATACATATAAATAACACTAAAATAACATTCACAACAAGTAAAATAACATTGAACATTTTAAAAATGACAATAATATAAAATTACAAAAACAGCAAATAAGTTAAAATTCAAAACATAAATAAAGAATTGCATATTTAAAAACTGGTCGGCAAAGAACTCATTAAAATCATAATACGCTTTTTCTTTGAGATATTTTCTAATTTTGAACTTAAAACAATTTATATCTAGGGACTGAATCTCGGTTTGAAGTTTATTAAAGAATTTAATGTAAAAAAAATGTATGTCATCTCTGGATTTCTCTAATCGAAGGAAGTTTGGCCTGATATTATGTCTTTCTCTAGAATGGTCAGAATAAAAACTCTCGTGTCAAGCAAATCTATGTTAATTATTTTTAATGTAAATGAGACATTCAAGAATATAATATATCGACGGCAGTGTAAGAACATTTCGCTGTTTGAAATGCTCACGACAATCATATCTGTATTTTATTCCAGCAATTATTATACTTTTACGTTGTAAACCAAAAATGTTTTCACTATGAGAAGAATGGCCCCAGTTTACGTAAGTCATGGTGGCATGAAAAGTACCATACTATACGGACATAAGCACTGGCTTAGAGACTACACAATTCAAATTACGTACCAGTAAATAATTTGTATTTATGCTAAAAAAATAATGTAGTCACATATCTTTACTATTTTTGTTTTTTCCTGATATTTTACAAAGCAAGATCCAATTTTAGCAATATTAAAAATTTGGTATAAAATTTGTAAGTAAATATTTAACAAAATATAAATTTGAACACATACAAAATACAGGGTGTTAAAAAAAGAGTGTAATGTCAGGCAGAAAAGTTTTAATAAACATGGGTCCGCAAAGTAAGGGTTGCGGAGATATGGACCACTATTCGTTTTTCAAACATTTTATTTTATTAGGAATAAAACGACAAAGGAAGGTTTTAATAAACAAAAAACAAAGTTACAGAAGATGTTCAAAGTGCCCTCCGTCCATTTCCAAGCAGGCACGACATCTTCGTCTCAACGATATTCGAACTCTTTCGAAAACATCCTCCTTGGTTTGGATTTCTTGACACCTTTGATTAATCCGTAGCTGCAGCTCTTCCAGGCTATTTAGAGGATTACCATACACTAGTGTCTTCAAATATCCCCAAACAAAGAAATCTAGAGGGTTCAGATCAGGCGATCTTGGAGGCCATAAAACAGGTCAGGCCCTTCCTACACATCTATGTGGAAAAGTTTGGTGTAAATGCTTTCTAATGGCCATGGAAAAATGAGCTGGAGCACCATCATGCTGGAACCACATTTGTTGCCTCTGATTCAAAGGAATGTCTTCCAAAAACTCATACAGTGTGTTCTGCAGACAGTTGAGGTAAGCAGCGCCTGTTAATCGGTTTGGTAACACAACAGAACCTAGAGACCTGTCACCTACAATACCCATCCAAATGAAAATACGTGCCTGATGTCCAGATTCTATTAGAGCATGAGGATTTTCGTCGGCCCAAATATGCGTATTGTGAAAATTAAACACTCCATTTCTTGTGAACCCGGCCTCATCAGTAAAAAGAATGTTTCCAAGAAAGCGAGGGTCTTCAGCATCATGATGTAGAAACTAGCGACAAAAAACCAAACGTGCTTGATGATTATTTATTGGATTTAAGGCCTGTACTCGTTGCACATGGTATGGATAAAGCAGTTGCTCGTGAAGGATTCTCCAAACAAGAGCCACCACTAATTCCTACCTTGGCTGATATTCTCCGCACACTCGTACCTGGATTCTGCTCTACCACTCTACCAGTGCTAGAATTTCTTCTTCTGCTCTAGGAGTGGATACCGACCTTGGTCTTCCGGATAAATGGCACTATTTGCTCAAGAAACCGGTATCACGCAATCTTTTAATTCTTCCAAACATACGTTGTGAAGGTGGTGATTCTGGCGATTTGGATAAGCGTCAACATAAAGACATCGCGCTTCGGTGGCGTTCCCATTAGCAGTACCATACATGAAATGCATGTCTGTTAATTCTGCGTTAGAGTAACCAGCCATAGCGAAAGAAAACTTGTGCACTGAGAACAACTGTCAAATACGTACTGTTTATTTCTCTAAACATCAACCAACTATTATAAGAAAATACACAACGTTTTTGCACAAAAAGGGGGCTAAAATACATCAAACATTCCGTATCTCCGCAACTACTGTTACTTTGCGGACCCATGTTTATTGAGACTTTTCTGCTTATTTTGGTTTATACTATACCTGCATACATCCTTAAATATTTTACACTCTTTTTTTAACACCCTGTATATCTATACAGAAAAATTTGTGTCGAAAAATGAAAAATAAAAAAATATGCAACTAAAAGTCACCAGATGAAACAAACCTATTGGATTGAAAGGTAATATGACTTGACTTCTTTCCGAGAACGATGTATTTTTAAACTTTTATATTCATTATTTAAGCTGTTGAAAACCTTTACTGCATTGTAAGAAAATGATCTAGTATATAAAGTACGTACTATGAAACTTTGGCAAGGAAAGTAAAGAGGTGTAATAATAAATAATAAAGTTATATATTATTCTAAACCTGTTAATTAATATAAAATTCTCTTAAAATAATTTTAGATAGGCACCAAATTTTGTCGTAAATATGATAAAAAATCAAACTAGTATAGTTATTTGAATGATGAGCAAAAAATTCAGGGGTAATTCTAGACCGAAAATAAATAAAATCTCTTTCCATAAAATTTTTTCCAAAAATGATTATTAACGGAGTTATAGAGTGTAGAAGTTACATTTTATTTGCAGTTTTTTTTGCAATACTTTTGCCTCACTCATAATATTTTGATAAAATTTTGTATATGGGGATTTATCGGGATGACGATTATAAATTTGCCCACCGCTTTTTCGCATTTTGTAGAGGGCGCCACATACGAGCCTTTATTTTGATTTGAATGGTTCCTTTTTTGTGCTACACTTTATGCGACATTTGACTTAATATTTTTGTTCTCCTAACTGTTTGACATAAAAAAGGTATGTTTTATTTGTTTCGATAAAACTAACCGTTTTCGACTTTCCTTAAGCCATTTTTATTTGAGCGTCCCTGTTTCAATATACAGAAAATTACACTTTAAAAAGCTCTCTTTGTTAACAATATCATTGTTTTGTAAGATACCCACTTGAAATTTTGCACGTACTTGTATCTTATTCAGCATACTTATCATGAAATTTTGGTGAAAAAAATCGCAGGACGAATGGAGGTAACTGAGGAATACAGTACTCTTTGTCCCCTCCAATTATTTCTAAGAACGCCTATGATGCAGCTTTTTCTTGAAATATTAAACGTAGAACTTTCTTCCGATCATTTTATCTCTTTTGTATTTTTCTGTTTAAATGCCCCGTTTTGGGAAAAAACGGCAATTTGAAGTGCTCAATAAATGTATCATTCAATATAATTTTCAAGTGAAACTGAAATTTTGTGGATATACGTATTATTACAAAGCAAATGATAATACTTACTGAATGAATATTTGCTAATTAAAACAAAATGGATAATTCTAAATTTTATAAAATGAGGAATACTTATGAATTGAAAAAATAATATGACATTAAAATCTGTAATACAGTTCTCCTATCAACCGAAAAATAATAGTCTCATTTAGTAATAGTAACAATAAACGATTAACATAATAACTTTTTACCTAAGTAACATTAAATAAAATAATTAATTAATTACTACTAATTTAACAAATGTTCTACTTGTCCAAACTCCTCATTAACACATGTACCTACGTGCCTTTTTAAGTAGCGAAAACCTTATCTTTTGAAATATATTCTCCTTTCGCCTTAGTTCATCAGCTATCATTACTATTCTCTCTCTGAGATGGTTAATGTCGTTTATTTCTGCAGCATAAACCATATCTCTCATAGCACCCCAGAAAATAAATTCAATGGATTAAGGTCGGGAGATCGTGGTGGCCATTGAATAGGTGCATCTTGTCCTCGACCAATCCAACGATTGGGAAATAGATGGGTATTCAAATACTGTCGGACGTTTCTACCATAACGGGGTGGAGCACTGTGAAGCTGCATCCATATACCGTCACGTACGATAACAGGTAAATCATTCATGTAAATCATCTCGGAATTCATTTTGCAGAAAATTTAAAAATGAGTTTAAATTATTTGGTATGAATAGGGGACCCAACAGAAAATTATCCACTATTCCTGCCCAGACATTAACCCTGAATGTAAATTGATGGTGTGCTACAATGGTTGCATGGGGATTCAAATTCGCCCATACGTGGCTGTTATGCATGTTTGTTTATCCATTTCTTGTAAAGCTTGCCTCATCCGGAATAGAATTTTTCTTAGGAAGTCCCTATCTGCATCATGCTGTGTTAACAACCAACGACTAAATTGCACCATAGAAGCAAAATCTTTAGAAGAATATTTTGCACGCGTTGGATGAGCTACGGGTGCAGAAGTTGGGTTTTTAAAGTCCGATGAACATCAATTTTTGTACAATTATCTATTTGTCGACAAACAATCCATGTACTTGTGCTTGTCTCTTCTTCTACCACTGTTAAGATTTGATCCTCTTGTTTATATGTCGACCGAAAATTCCTGACTTCTGCTCCATAAACTTTCCGGTTTCACGAAGATGTAGATCCAAATTTAGAAAAACATCCTTTTATGATGTGGTCTGTTAGGATAAGTTTGTGCCAACGTCGCTCTGCTAGGCTTGCATTTCCATTGCATTTTTCTAAGAAACATAATAAATTATAAAAAAAAAATAATATATTTTTTTTTATTTTAAATATATATTATTTTTCGTAAAAGTAAAAACGTAAAACAGTGTTTCTGTTACTTTATTGTACTGTCAAAATGTTTCACGAAAACATTTTCTTATAATGTGGTAATACTTTTTCGTAAAAGTAATTGATGATGAGTTATAATGATCGTTAGTGCAGAACTTACCTAACATTAAATGCATATCTGCCATATCTGCAAAAGTCAAATTTACTACTTAATAACCACTTACTACTTCTCAATTTGCCGAATCAAAGAATTTGCGCCGTTCCTACGTCACGTCTACGGTGCGACGCGGTGTCACTATGACGCCTGAGCTGCGGAATACGAGTAGTGTAGCTGCGGTAGCGGTAACCTCGGGCGCCAATTTCTGTTTACAGTGTAGAAACACCACTACTCGGGCGGCTACAGTGAAGACACGGTACGTCCAGAGGGTCGTGAGGGAGGAGTTAGACATCCAGTAATAAAAGTCGTAGCCATAAATTATTACAATACACCTAGTTTACAAAACTAATGCGGTCGGAAGCGGAATAAGCAACTACAAGGTCAGCTGAACGGTTACAAGCAAGCAATAGGGTAAAAGCGGTTGCTAAATGTTAAACCAAGTAAGAGGAAGGGATCAAGCGAGTAAAGCAAAAACTAAATTATAAAGCTACACACTTGGTCACTATATAAAATATATACATATAAAAAC
The DNA here is from genome assembly GCA_025584915.1 of Monochamus saltuarius. Classification (NCBI taxonomy): domain Eukaryota; kingdom Metazoa; phylum Arthropoda; class Insecta; order Coleoptera; family Cerambycidae; genus Monochamus; species Monochamus saltuarius. Next base: position 72,688,367 of record CM046721.1, on the reverse strand, counting down.
AATAGATGGGGGTACAGCTCCTCTCCTGGAATGCACGACCGGACAGCTGAAAAGAAACAAATACTAGTTAGTTACGACCCACGTTTCACCTAATGATATGACCTGAACTCGTGGTGAGGCAAAGTCACCGGATAATGCGACAGCAACTCCACCCACGTCGTAGTATGGATAGCAATCGTAAGTTACGGCTCACGTTTCAACTTATAAGGTATACTCTTATAACCTAAACGCGTGGTGAGGTAAAGTCATCGGATAATGCAACAGAGACTCCACCCACGTTATAGAACGGTACACAACGGTAAATGTCGGCCCACGTTTCAACTTATAAGATGTACGCCTTTAAACCGAAAGCGTAGTGAGGTAAAAGTCACCGGATAGTGCAACAGCGACTCCACCCACGTCGGGATACAGTAAACAACGGTAAATTGCGGCCCACGTTTCAATTCATAGAACGGAATCCTATAAATCGAACGCGTGGTGAGGTAAGAAGTCACCGGATAATGCAACAGCGACTCTACCCACGGCGTAGTACAGTACACAAGCTGGAAAACAAAGTATGGTTAGTACACAACTAATAGTGGCCAAGTTTTCCCTAACAACTTCTTACTCACTTCCTCTGCCGGTCACGTCTAACTGGCACGAGCGGTCGGCTAGTACTAACTCTGCAGTACTCACCTCGCTAGGTCTTAACTTCGTGGCACTAGAATGGTGCAGGAGGCTGACACTACCTCGCTTCAGATGGCTGATGCGGAACAGGACTAGTCTTGGTGCTAGCTGCTCAGGAACTAAATCTTCCATTCGAAGTTGGAGAGACCTAATGCTGGTGGCGGTTGCGCACTGATCGGTTTCCAGGCTTTACTATTTTACTCAAATGCCACTTTTGACCTTTGAATGATCGGCGGTGTTCAAATTTGTGGACTTGTAAAATTTACGGTTCGTCCACTTAACGATATAGAATAATTTTCTGACGATTAACTTACTTATCAGGAACACTAGAGACACGAATACTTCGTCTGGAGGCCTGGCAGGTACTAATTCTGGTCTATAGCAAGCCTTTCTTGGTGAATCGGTGACGCTTGCGCACTAGACTGTCGGCTGGACTTACTTCAACGTAGACGTAGTACGGTTCCTCGCAGGTCTGCTGTGTAGACGGCTGGAGACGACACAGCTGCTCGGTGTACGCCAGGATGGTTACTGAACTTTCTTAATAGCGGGTTTACACATGCATAGATTTAGTGGCGCCAATGGTTACTGGTGCGCCAGTAAAATAACATTGCATATGTCTTCTGGCATGCCGCAAAGAAAGTTTGGAAATGTAAACATATTTATGCACGCCAGTATTTACGTACTAGTGTACCAAACCAGGTTTCGTTTAGTATTTAATTTTACGTTCGTTTATATTATTATACAAAATGAGTAAGAAAAGAAAATATCGTTGAATTTTTAGAGTATTACGGGCAATGTCCTTGATTTTGGTACCCAATTCGTATAAAAATATAAATGTAAGATAGTACGCTTATCAATGAATATGCTTAGAAAGTCAGAAGGTCTCTTGGTTTGCAGTGGTTGATAGATTTTTGCATTCAGTAGTACAAATCACTATAGTGATTATAATTAACAAATGAAACTGGCGCAATAAAATCATAATGTACGTGTAAACCTTTAATGACATGAAAGTTCAACTGGCGCCAGCAAATCATTGCATATTATGTACACGCGCCTTTAGTTTCAAAATATCGCTGTTGACTCGAAATCGTACGCGCTGGTTCGAGCGCGCATCCTATGTCATAGCTTCTTGTGGTAGAGTCTCTGGTACGCGGCCAGATGCGCGTTCGGTTCTCTCAGTCCAACTCGCGCTAGCTGGAGTTCGAGCGTCGGCCGGCTTTTATAGTCTCATACGGAGCGGTTGAAAAATCACGTCATTACAAATTAATTGTAACTAATGTCATTATGTTGGCAAGATGAACATTTGTTTTCAGAGCTCGCTATTTTTTCCTGACATTCATCGGCCGCTAAGACATTTGTAACCCATCAACACATGTCGTTTTTCTCCAAAACGGAGCATTTAAACAAAAAATTACAAAAGAGGAAGAAAATTTTACGTTTGATATTTCATGAAAACGCTGCATAGGCGTACTTAGGGATAATTGGAGGGGATAAAGGGAACTGCATCCCTCAGTTTTCACCAAAATTACATGATAAGTATGCCGGAATAACATAAAAGTAGGTGCAAAATTTCAAGTGTGTATCTTACAAAACAATGGGATTATTCACAAAAATAGTATTTTAAAATGTAACTTTAACACCCTGTATATTGAAACAGGAACGCCTAAATACAAAATGGCATAAGGAAAGTCACATTATTTTTGTCCAAAGAATATGTGGTTAGTGGTACGGCCTTCTATTTTGAGACACCCTGTATAATTCAATATCAATAAATATTAATTTAATCAGGAATGTAATGAAATTACAATAACGAGATATGTTGAATTATATCAAATACTTTAGAACTTTAAAACGGCTTTAAGACGGTTATTTATTTACAACCACAATCTCAATGCAGCTATTAACACCTGTCTACCGTTTACCTTTTTGGCGGTAATTTTATTCGATTTGGAGACAATAATCTGACGTTGAAGAGGGTGGCTGGACATTAATTGCCTTCTACTTAACGTCCCCTTGTTTCGACAATGAATGACAACTTAGTCACATGTACTGAAGACATATCTTTATACAAATAAAATTTACAGTAAGATTATTTTCCACATGTTTATATGGAAAAATTTTTAAGATCATCTATTAAATAGTCTTCAATCACTGTTAGATATTCTATTTCTTCTAATTCAATTATGATTTACTGATTTGAAATTAAGTTATGATTAAATGTATAAATATTTCGCATAAAATTTTTATTAAGTTGTCAATGCTACATTTCTGTAACTTTTTTTACATTACTAAATACGGGTAGAGAGATCGTGTTTTACAACCTCCCGTTCCAATTAGTTCTAATACTGCGGCCGTTAGACCGTAGATCAACTATTGTGGAGAGGATGGCCCCTCTCTATGGGTATGATAGGATGGAAGAACATTGACTTAGGTCACCGATAGCGGTCGGCGTTTGACCATCCCCCTAATTACTGAGGATTCCCTTATTACTGCACTGAATAGTGGTTAGGACCTACCACAGACCACCTAGACTGAACCATAGGGCCAAGCCAGTGAAGCCTTCCGTCATCCTAACCTCGGCCCAGCTGGTCTCATGCTCTCAGCCAGTGTTAGACTTTCGTTGTGCTAACATTGTGATTATTTTGTGAAATATACGAGATTTCTTTGTGTAATTATGGGAAAGTGCGTTGTTGACAATAATTGTAATAACCGATCAGATCGGAATAGTGATGAAATTAATTTTTTTTATTTAAGTAATAATTAGGAATAATGGAACACGCTTTTGGCATTAAACGACTCTGCACAGACGTTATACTGACATTTCCAGTATCAGCTCTGTGTTTTTAAGTTCCCATATGTATAACAATTATTGTTAGCGAGGTAACAAGTATTTAATAATAATTTTGTTAAATAATACTGTAACCTCTAAATTAGGTTATCGTAGAAACACTTCACCTAGACAAACAAACTTTATTGTCACTCTTGATTATACAAGAAATATCATTCAACAAATTCACAACTGTCAAATGCTTTACTTTGACGTTTCAGTCATTCGCGTTCGACTGCTCAATATAAAACTGACTGTGACGGCGGAATTGATCCGCTTATATAGATTTCTAAAGTTCTCGAGGTTTTTGCGATCTCGAGACCGTGTCGAGAAAGAAATAGAATACAGCCTGGAATATCCCGGAAACGTCAAAATAAAGGTATTACAAAAATTATAAATTTGAACGCAAACAGGAATATAATTAACAAACTAAAAAGGTAGGTGAACTTGCGTAACAATACCATGTGGAAAATTTTGGTGATGCGTGTACTGGCATCTTGGAAACTATAAGAGTTACGAAAATGGGCAGTTGGGGGAAAATTCTGTTGCTAACTTAATGACACTAGATCTAGGTTTTTGAGTTATTTTGAAAAAAAGTTAATATGACGTTATTCATCTGTAACTTTTTTATTTAGACGACTTTTTAAAATCTGAAAACACTTTTCCACAGCAAATTTTTTCGAAAAATTTCACTGTATATTTAGATTTTCTATGCGCCGTTTGGGTTGCAAGAAAATTCAAATTCAATATGGCGCCCACAGGAAAAAATAAAGTTGATGATGGTTTCGAGCAACCGTAACTGTTCGAAATTGTAATTTCTGTAAATTTCTTAATTAGATATTTAAACTTATTATTATTAAGCAAATATAAATTATAATTGTAAAATTAGCCATTCCTTGTAAACAAGGTTATAAATGTCTTTTATGTAGGGCAGTTATATATGACATATTGGAAAATCCTTCTTTGAGGGTTTCGGATTTAGCTCATGGTTATAGTATATTGTGAAAGTATGTATTACAGTAAATTAGGGTTTAATTAGCAGTCTAAGGACAGGAGTCGAGTTAGTTCCTCGAGTTACTTCAATTCATCCACAATATCAGAAGGCAGGCACTCTCTCTTGACAAAATACATTTTAGTTTCTGTTATAATATATTCTTTTGTGTACATATTTGGTTTGTAAATACATTGTTGGGAACAAATTTTTGCGGTTTTTTTCTGGTCCTTCGAGAAGTAAACGAGTATATTAATGTGCTCACAGATGAGGTGCAACAGTACAAGGAGCGATTAAATATTTCTTAAAAAAGAGAAATTAATATCATGACCAATAAACAGTAACATCACAATAACAATATAAATAACATTGAAATTCCTCGAAAAAACTTGCTATAAAAAAGTGATTTCAGATTTTAAAAATTCCTCTAAATAAAAGAGTTACAGGCGATTTGTGAAAATGCCACATTTACTTTTTTCAAAATAACTTAGAAACCTTAAGAGCTAGGACCGGTCTACAAAGCCATTAAGTTAGCAACAGGACTGTCTAAAACTACATTTAACCATTTTCCTGTAACTTATAGTTTCTAAGATACCAATACATCATGCATCACCAAAATGGTCCACGCTTATATATTTGTATTACCATTAAATATAAAAAAATATATTTCTTTAAATATATTCACTAATTTCCATCAACATCAGTTTGATAATTTTCCAAATAATTGTAATCATATATTAGAACTTATTAGAGCAATTTCTGAAAAATATGTAGATGTAAGAATAAATCATTAAACGAAAATATTCAATTCTTTAAAAGGCACAAAGTGACAAGTATAAAATATGTAACACTATTTAAAAGGGAATAAATATTTCAATATAACTAAAATTTTATTTCAAATCCTGATTTAAAAATATTTCAAAAAACTTCTCAAAATAATTAAATATTTTATGTTAGTTCATTAAAAATATGTTCTTTTCCATTTCACATTACTTTTAAATAAAAATTATTAACTTTTTAAAATTTCATCAAATATTATAATAATAATATACATTTTACTGAATCCGACTCTGTCCTCAGAGGGCGGAGCCAAACTTCCGCACACACTCCACCGCTCGCCTCTCCAGGCTTCATTGGTATAGTTGTATTGACTAGCATGGGTACAGCCTAGGCACAGTTTATACAGTTCGTCGAGTGAAGGTTTTAGAGGATGTGGCTAAATCACGGTTAAATGCGCAATGAACACCAATAAAATTCATTTGTACACGACGAAGTGGGAGAAAACCTATTTCTTGACAAATAACCGTGCCCCTTGAGCTCGCAAATGTGCACGGCTAAATGCGCAGTCGTCTTCTGGTCGTCTAAAAGAACGAGATCTGGGACCTCGACATCAAAGGAACCGACGTGAAGACGACGGACTGTATATACTGTGTAATAGACTGTGGTCTGTGGGATGTATGTATGTCGTTCCTGACCGCAAATGTGGCGTGCTTAATAATATTTGCGTTAAGGAACTACCAGTGTCTTTTAGAACAAACGCTGAAATTGTAAATTTAAGTCTTCTTGTTGAAATACATATTTTTGCCGTGCGTACCTACTTGTACTGTTAGATGCTCCATATAGAATAGTATGTATCATTATCCGCAACAGAATCGTGGAAGTAACTGACTGATGGATGCAAAACAAGGGGGTAAATACCAGTCAAAAATTAATAAAACAGGAATGTATATTTTGAAGTATGAAGAGCAACATGTTGGCTTAAAGATTAAAAAAAAACAGACGAATTTGACTGTTCCGAACGAAATCTTAAATAAAGGAAACACTTTAATACTGAAAAATATATGAATCCAAAATCCATCTGCTTTTTTTTAAAACAACAATCGTTAATAAATATGTCAATTTAAAAAGTAATCATAAACATAAGATGGAAGCACTGCATGCATGTTCCGAAGAGAATAGGAAAAGCCAAAAAACCTTTGCAATGTTAAACAAATATATGAAACTCAAGAACCATTAGTGAGAAAGTGTATGATACCTAAACAGGAACATGTAAAAACACTCTCAAATCTCGGTTATCACTATCAGTTATTTGCACAGTGCCACAGATTGACAAGGAAATATTGAAAAGAATTGCGATCTCAGCTTGCGGGATTCCAGTAGACAGAACTCGTACTGGTATGTGGGGTTGCTTTTCTTGATTTTTGGATTTATCTAGCTTTTCTGTATACCAAAATTTTCTGTCTTATTTTAATGTTCAGTGCTTTGTGATTTGTAACAGCCAATTTTCGTCCATTGATATTTTCAATGATACACGTGTATGTATTACATGTTAAACACAATTTTTTTCGTTTACGTTTCGGCCCTATTACTTAAGCAATATATCGTCGTCTGACAACCACACATAGAGCATATTTAAAAATTAGAAGTATAATAATTCCAAACCAACATAATTATTGTACAGGATATTTTTTTTAACTTTCAGATACTATTTTAGTATTAAAATAATACATGTTTTTCAGAAGACGCAGAGTAAAAAGAAACAAATTGCATAAAGCAGTCTTGGACATAGACTAAATTAAATAAAACACTTTGACCTTATTTCTATGTCCATAATTTTATTTCCAAATGAGTAGATAATTTAAAAAACCGGTATCAGAATAACGTTTATTTTGAAATAAATAAATAATATAATAAAATAGTTTCTTATAGAAGCTACCTTCTGATTATTTTGTTGACTATTGGTAACAATTTGAGGTCTTATTTGTTTTTAATAGTTTTTTTCTTTGCAACTCTTCATCTTGACTTAAACATCAAACATGAATCAAGAACATGCGTCTCTTTCATACGAATCCTCGGACCAGTACATATATATTTTCATGATACTGATAGACGATATTATGATCCTGAATCCTCAAAGAGCACAGAAATCAATTCCTTCTGATTTAAGAATATTACATTTTAAATATTCATAACAAGCCTGTTCACAACGCCAAATATGGATTCACACCAGTATTGTATTATTACTTGAGACAATTTATACAATGTCCCCACATATTGGATTTGGACATTAAGTAAAGAGTCTTGGAATACTATGGCTCAACTTTAACAAGGTTTGCATGGACATAAAATAAAATAGTTCTTCTGATTGTATGAAACTACTTAGTCTGTGTGTATTTGCTCATAGCGCTTGGGGTATAGAATAATTTCATATAAAAATGTTGATTTCATACTAACAACGACCTACCCCGCTATTATTTCCAATTTCCGGTCCCAGTTGATTATTAAATTGGATATATAAGAACATCATATAGGAAATGACAACGGGAAGAAAAAAACAGTTTATAAATTGGTAATTAACATTGTCTCCCTGTTTATCAAATGCATCCTATACTCCTTGGAGAGCATCATTCTTTCAGCTTGCTTTGGGTATTATTCCGCTGTTCAGCTTTTGTCATATTCATAGACAGTATTAAAACCATATTTCACTAACATACGAAGAAAAAGTAGCCATAAGTACTCACAGATTTACAGTTCGGTTTGAATTTTGGACATTGTATATTTAATAGGAGGGTCGATCTTGTAGTTCCTGCTTAGAAAACTCAAGTATACATGTATTATGTATGTAGAACCTAGAAAATCATGACAGAAATAATTAATATGCGTAGTCGGTGTATGGGTTGTGTATCTTGTACGTAGTTCCAGTAAGTTAAATAATTAAAGGAGTAGCGTAGGAAGGCTTAAGACTAAGTTCTGACCTTTACACGCCGTTCATCTCCGCCGGCTTAGACAATAAACACCCGGCTTATGTGAGAATTTAGACGTTTATATGCCACCCCTAAACTTATAAATTATAGCGGCGACGTCCCTAATTAACATACCATTCCAGTTATTAAGCAACTCTCAAACGCTTACGCATATCTCTTGAAATATTACCTCATAATTTATACAGGGCGACTTAGCAGCGAGCCCTAAAAAATCGGGAGGAATTCGTCGACACAAAGGAGCGACAATATTTAAGTTAAAAGCCCCGGTTAACAAATATTTTAAAAATACCCGGAGGAAAGTGAATCCTCCGTATAAATTATAGGTATGTTTTCACAAGAGTCAGGAATTGGCCTCAAACTGTTAGAAATATTCGACCAGTTAAGTTGTGGACGTGTTTTAAGTGCATGTAATTCAAGAAGTAAAAGGACGAACTTTTCTGACAGTTCTAAACAAGTCCGTTTGTGGAAGCAGACCTTATAAGGAAACCTCGTATTTATTGAAACTCTATTTAACAAACGTACCTTATAAGGAGACCACATATTGTATAAGTATCGAAACACTACTTAAATTATTAATTGATGTTATTGAAGAGCTTTACCAAATGTCATTTTCAGAATCAAGTTATCGAAACAAACGCTTTATGTTAATTGCCAGATATGTATAGAATGTTCTGGAAATATAATATATGTTTTATATTATAAAACAACATCTAGAAAACCCCGTACACTCTTGTAATAGAGCCTCAATGCGTCTCAAAAACAAATCAGTAGGTCTTGATACGCGTGGCGGGTATAACCTTCGAACTAAACTTCATAGCGCGGAGAACATTTTGATGCTTCCATATTGAATGCAGTCCAGTCAATTGAATTAAGCGTGGTCCCATATCTGGTAACGTTTTGTCGCCAGTCTTGCATGATTTAGAAAAACTGACTATAAGACTGACACAAATCGTACGGTTACACTATTCAAAATTTTCATTCAGTCTTTTGTTCAGTCATTCCCAAAAAGTCTTGGACGATAATTCCATTGTGCCCAAAAATTTAAGTAAAAACTAAAGTATACACATCGTTCACGATGGTCTCGGGAGTAGTTAATGAAGAGAAGGACATTCTGCGATATGCACTTTCTCCGAGAATTACTTGTTGCACTGAATGAATTCGGAAGACTGAGAGCTAGTGTTAAATTAGCTGTTAATGTTAATATTAATAACGACCCAAATAAATTCTTTTATAAACAGTAAAACTGGGTCGACTAGTACTTCCAATGGTAGAAGCTTAGATAATATTATAAATTCATAAGCTACTTTGCTACTTCTTTTACAACGGGTAATAATGGAGCAGTTAATAGTAACGTGTCTTTAATGACCATGTACATATTGCAATGTTTAAAGAGACCAAATTTTATCTGCTTTAAAGAACTTTAAATCTAAGATCACAACTGGAGCGGATTTGATACTTGCTTGTATTCTCAAGGATTGTGCATGTGTTCTTGCCCTTTCGCTAACTCATTTATTTAACTTATGCCTCAGTATTTCCACTTTTCCCAATCTATGGAACCTTTCTAAAGTATGCTCTGTTTTAAAAAAGGTGATAGAACAAATATTAAAAATTTCCGCCCGTTCCAACTGCTCTGCAATTTTTCAAAAACTTTTGAATCTTTACTTCATGAATTTTTATATGAAGCATTGGTCACATGATTTCTCCATCTCAGCATGGATTTGTGAAAGGTAGATCTACCGTATCAAACTTAGCGTCTGTAACTCAATTTATCAATTGACAATCGTTGGACAATCATACTCGGGTGGACGTTGTGTATACTGATTTTTCGAAGGCCTTCGACAGGTTTGACCATTATATACTTTTTAACAAATTGATAAAATTTGGTATTTCCGAACCTCTCATAAATCTTTTAAAATCATACCTCTCCAATAGGAAACAGTATGTTGTATTTAATGGTTTTAAGTTTGTTGAATATCCTTCCACAACAGGTGCCCCTCAAGGATCCGCTCTTGGACTTCTGTTATTTATATGTTTGTGAACGATATACGTAATGACTTAGATATTAATTACTTTTTGTATACGCATTCAACTTAATCTTAACAAAATTGAAAATTGGTGCCAGTTGAACAATTTGCATCTGAATGTAAAGAAATGCAGTGTATTGTGCTTTTGCCTAAAACCTACTACCATTATCTTTGATGACAATATCAAGGGAGCGTCACTAATAAGACCTGATTGTTTCCGTGATCTTAGGGTAATTTTTGATAAAAAAAATTCTTTTAACATTCATGTTGAGTCTATTATATCTGATGCCTCTAACACATATGGACTATTTTTTTGTTCAAATTGTTCTAAAACACATTTCCCGTGATAATGTAACATTTTATCTAAAGACTAATCGTACCAATATCTTGCAACATTCGTCTCTTTATACAATGTGTATTAACTGTTATGATCTGCGATTTCAGCTGATATTTTCTCTTGCAGCCTTAATGATCTTAAATCTGTTTATTTAAAATAACTTTTTGTATTTTTCTGTTTTTTCTCTCGGATGATTTATTGTATTTATCTAGTGTTTATTTTTGTTTTTTTTTACTTTCCCTCCTGTTCTTTAGTTGGGTTTGCCTGTAGTGTGAGGTGCATGTGTAAGTGTTGGTTGTATACATGGTGTTTCAGCAAGAGATGTACATACTTCAGTATGTTATTCTACGTTCAATTTTAAGCAACAAATTTCCTATAGAGTTAGGTCTGGACACGCTTCGTTTAGGATATACAGGATGTCAAATTTAAAAAGAAATAATTACATTTTCTTTAATAACTCTCGACTATAAATTCATGAAGTTCTGTATGCGGAAGTTTATTGGGACGGGAAATTATGAAAAACTGGCTGTATCTCCAAGAGGGCGCCACAAGTAGTCATTAGGATTCTTTTAAATCGCTTCAACTTTTTTGTGCCACGATGTATGTCATATTCAAATAGAAAAACATTTTCCTCTACCTTTTCTACTTAAAAAATATATACCTTATTGAAGTCTCTGGGAGCAGCCGCTTCCGTTAAAAACTCATCTAAAGATGATGATGCATGCAAATTATGTATTAGAGTGCTACCTTACTTTTATCTAAGAAACAAGACGTAACACTTTAAAGACTAAGAACTATTAGTTTTTAATTGGAGAATTTACATACGTATGAACATAGACACGTACTTTTAATTGTTAACTCTTTTAATTTCAGAAATAGAAAAACAAAACACTATTATGACGATGGCTATCAGTCCCTATGAGAGATTAACTGGTAAATTAAGGTTTTTAGCCACTGGTAGGAGCTATAAGAATCTTCACAATCTGCTTCTTATTAACCAGATCACCGTATATCTGGCTTTTTTTGTCCCGGTTGCTATAATTATTTAATTTCATTTGCCAGAGTCAAGAAAAACTTTGATGCAATTCTATAAACTCCCTGAAAAACTCGTCAGACCTGTGTCATAAGTCTGATGCGAGGTCTGATGCCATTTTCTTATGTCACTACATACATCAAAAGTACCAGTTGTATATTATATTATAACAAACAGGAAATGGGTTATAGGAGAGAAAAAATGAAACTATAGAATTATAAATGGACAATGAAGGAAAATATTGCTTGGAATACTTCAAAAACTGACAGGGAATAATTCTATATAGGAAAAAAATATAAATATGGATTCTTAAAACCCATGTGAAAACTATAGCATATAGAAATAATAAGTATGAAGTTTATTAATCGTTATTGAAAACAAGTGAAAAATAAAGAAGAATCAGAAAGAAGGAAGGTCAAAATTGTAACTACTTATCAGTATTAAGCATTATTTTAAGATCTATCACACTATTTATTAGACACTTCTAATTTACTAACTCAGTTTTTGACTGTTGCTGCCTTATCCATAGTACTTCAGCTAAATCCTTATTGTATAAGGTTGGATATTTATTGTATAATGTTGGATACTTTTGCATACAAGCTTGCATTGTTTTAAATAAGTCGCAGTAGTAATCTAACCTTAAAGGTTACTATAGCTGCTCTATAGTAACTAAGTAAACATATGTCAGTAACAGATCAAGGAACTTTGCAGTTTAGGTAAATCCATTAAAGATAAAAATTCTTGGGTGAAAACAAAACTAAAATAGTTAACTAATAAATAATAACTAAAATGGTTGCAGAAATAAGAAGCACAGACTATATAGTGCAACAAATCATGAAAAATTAAGTAAAACAAAATTATATATTTATAAATAAATCTATATCTAAGAAAAGTGGACTGATGGCACACTTAAAAGTGACTTGATGCATAAAGATGATAGAGCAAAGGACAGAAACTAATGACTGCCAACTAAATTTATACCTATAACGGCATATAAAATTACGTAGAACTCATACAAGCATTTTAAACTTTTTATTATTCACGTGTGTTGAATAAAGCTAAAGATGAAAATACAAGAAACTACAAATTACCGAAAATCGAACCCATGTTTTCTAAGTACCAGCAGGAACAGTAAACCGATAAATGCCAAAGCTTGTACCATTGTTATCATTACGTTAAATGTATGTGCATTTAGTGCCGATAATGGTAACCACAACTCTGGCGAGTAAAGCGATTTATGTTAGGTACTTAAACATCACAGATTAGTTAGTCAATTAGATGTCTCATATCAAAATATTTTGAGATTAAGTTTCATTACGTCAAAAATAATTTTTAGATAAGTTAAATATTATTAAGACCAGTCACACACTGACATGACTTTTGCAAATGTATTTTTTTCTAAAAGTTTTTTAATTTTACGGGTAGCGCTGTTTAAAATATTTTATTTGCTAAATAGATAAACTTAGAAAACAAATACTATGTCTATACAGGGTTAACTATGATTAAGTACAAACATTTTAACCACGTGCTCAGGAAGGCCTAAAAGACAATAAAATAATTATTCCAGAATTTTAGCTCGATATTTAAAAAACCCTCTTTTCCTATGGAATATCGGCGCCTATGATAAGCATCGACTGAAATGGTTTAGATCCATAGATAAAGCTTACAAATGTCAACAGTATTTACTACCATGCAGTCGTTTTTTGCAACATTTCTAAATGCAGAAACGACAAAAATTAACATTTTTATTCGTAATAATACCTGATGATAGGAAACAGTTAATCCGGTTAGCTCCACTATTCTCCATTCGATTTTCACTTCATTACAAACTGGTAAAACTACAACATTTTCATTCATTACAACTACTCACTACCGATAAAATACACATCCCGTACGTACAGTTAGATGAAATGCCTATTTATTGTAACAAAATCGAACGAAAGGAAAAGATAATAGAAAAATTTTAATGTACCCGCGGCAGTCTTGTTCCATAACCTAGAAAAAGAAACCGGCAAACTATATTGTGGGAAGATATTTGCATCCGACACAAATGTCTTTATTTAATAACTATAAAACGTTTAAAAATTAAAAAAAGGCAATAAAAACCGAAGAACACGAAACTGCAACGTAAACACATGGTAAACACAGAAATTATATTATGACATGACTGGCTTGACGGGGAATTTTACCGTCGTGTTGCTAGTTGCCTACTCTGACTCGCATAGGCGGCGTTAAATAAGGATTTAATACAATTAGGAAAAAAATTATTCGCTTTATAAATAAGTCTGGAATTTTTTTGAAGGGTGATTCCGTTAATTCTTAATTTTCTCTATCCCCTCTTAAAATATTTGTACTTAGTCATAGTTAACCCTGTAGATTGCCGTGTCCGTCTACTGCAAGACAAAGACGACAAGTATTTTCAGCCTTCTTATGTCCATTCTTGAATAAGCAAATATAAAGCTATTTGGAAGAAATGATCAATAAATATACAGTTTGGTGTACCTATTAAAAAATCAAAGAGGTAAGTTAATCATTCTATGAACTATACAGCGTCTCTGAAGTATGCTCGGATAACAAATGGGTAATTATTTAGGTATTTATTTTTTATTTACTAAAAATAAGTTGATGTTGAGTGAATCTAGTACTTTAAAAGTTTACTTTTGTTATAACCATCGTCATCATTATCGTCATATGTTATCGTTTTCATTGTGTCAATAACATCAAATTTATAATGGTCATCATCATCGTTACAATCTTAGTCATCATCATCTTCGTCTCATCGTCATTATGATTTTTAACATGTTCATCATTATTCGCGTTTTAGAAGAAAATTAAAATGATTTGAGATCTGATCTGAGAATCTGATGAAATCTGATTAGTAAATATAAGTTTTCACCATAAGGATTCATTAGACAAAGTAGAGTTAAGTAACAACAATCTGTCCTTTCCTCATAGTTTAATTTTTTTAGGCCCTATGTACCTATATAAAATCTGAAAGGGGCATCTGTCTATTAAACAAATTTGAATAAATAAAATAGAAAATGTAACGGAAAATTGGTCAATAATAATAAAAACTGATATTTTCCGATAAAGCGCTTTTTCTACACGTGAGTGCGTGAATACTAAAAATTACATTTTTCTTTTTATAAAGAAGTGTGAGGGCCCCCTAAATGTTTTACCGCCAGGCCTCCTTTTACCATAACCCAGCCCTACGATATAAGAACTCAAAATATTATAGTACCTAAATTAAATAAATGCAAGATCCATGAACTCATATTAGATTTTTTCTAGGTCCAGATTAATATAATTTATCTAGAAAATTTGCTTTCTTGGTTGGCTTCTCAGGCACAGGTTTACACTCGGCTTTACATGAATTATTATTTAATTTATTATTAAAACTGACCGAGATTTATATTGAAACAAGACATAGCTTTTAGTAATTATTACCACCCCTACAAGTTACTATTAATAAAAAGTAAGTACATGTTTTGTCAAATGGAAGGTAGGTAAAGTTATTAGAAGCAGTACAAAAGATGGTGAACGTTTTAATTCGCTTTCCGGATAATTGAATTCGATTTTTTATGTTGTTAAACTGCTATATATTTGACGCGGAAATTTATTGTAGGGTTCGCTGCTGTGAGAAAACAGGGAATCGACTTTATCCCCTAATGTAATTAATTCATTAATTAACTCAATAGTATAATGAAATTAGAAGTAAACATACTGTAGCGAATTTCATTCTTCGCGAACAAAATACTCATTCATACCTTCTAAAAACTTGTATTTACGATATATTACTTAGTACAATTTATTTTTTGAACTATTGTAGTATCTATATGTCATATTTTATTATGTGTTGTAAAAAGAGCTTAAAGGAAACCATCCACAATTAAGCATGTTTACGCGTATTTAAAAACACCTTCCAACTTGGTACATGAGAGACGTTGTCACATCATAACAACATAACAATGTGTTACATATAGATACTTTTACCGTTTGTACAGTGAGTGCAACACGGGAAATTTAAAACCGAATTGTGGAAGAAATGGAGGTCCAGAGCATCCACGGCGTATTGCAGCTATGTGGTGTATCATACACGAGATTCAATTATATCCGTACTATGTACAGCATGTCCAAGTACCATAGCCGCCACGATCTTCTATTAAATCATTTGGACTTCTTTGTGTGGAGATAATCCACATATCACAGCTGACGCTACTAACTAACGAGTTAAAAACGGACATGAAGCAGAAACATTTGTTAGTTTGCAGAAACTGGGTAAGACGAGCCCAAAATTTTCTTGTTGTAACATCAGGTATGTCAAACTATTTTATTAATTAATAATTAATAAAGATAGCGGCAAAAGCAGTTGAATTTGCTGTATAAAATAGTTATAAAATGTAATTTATTTTTTTCCTTGTTCAATTTTTTGTCCGGTCGCCGACTGCATGCTTTGTTTTATCAGGTTTTATAGTGGACCAGTTTCAGTTTGTATTTGTAAGACATGTACAGTGCGTTTCAATTACTTTGATAACATTTTGATCAGCTGTAACTTTTTTATTTTTAAAGATATCGGAATGAAGCAAAAACCATATTGCACAGTGGACTACCAACTTTTTTCTTATTTGAAAAAAAAAAAAAAAAAGACCAACGATTTTGAGAGATCTTAACCTAACTTATATTTTTTTAATTGAACGCCCTGTATATTATTGAATATTTGGATTCTACTCAAAATTCCAAGCATATTTTAAAAAGCATATCCTATACCTATCTTCAACTGTTTCTGAGAAATAGTTTTACAAACATGTCAAATTATCATAAAAATTGCTCTACAGTCTACATCCAATAATATACAGGGCGTTCCATTTAAAAAAAATATAAGTTAGGTTAAGATCTCTCAAAATCGTTGGTCTTTTGTTTTTTTTTAATAAGAAAAAAAGTTGCTAGTCCACTATGCATTATAGTTTTTGCTTCATTCCGATATCTTTAAAAGCAGAAAAGTTACAGCTGATAAAAATGTTATCTAAAGTTATTGAAACGCACTATACATTCAAAACATTTTTAAATAAGTGTTGAATCACCTTATATAGTGTTAATACATATGCAGTTTCCTTACTATAGAAACCATAAAAGTTAAAAATTATTTTTGCACTGTTTTAGACTCTAATTTTCTGGAGTAGTATTGTGTCAATTTTAAGAATACAATATAACAAGGTGTCTACTCCTGCAATTTTAAAATAATTTTTATTTTAACAAATAATTTCGGCTTAAGCTGTCTTTCCTAATATTAGACACTTGATAATTCTTATAACTCTGCTAACTGACTATAAAGCTAAATACGTATATAGTTTTTTACTGACGATGTGAAATGTACTAACTACAAACTACAATCATAAAATTATTATTATATGTACAGGGTTTCTCAAGGTCACCATTTCCGAAAACAGGGTGCCAAAAATTTAGAAATTTTTATTATATTTTTTATTTACTTGGAAACCTTTTGTGATAAAACAGCAATAGTTCTAGGTTGTTTAGTATGTTTAAATATTCCCTTTATCACCAGTGGCGTAGAAACTCTGTGGTACTCTGCTTTTATTTATAATAGTGCGCCACTGTCTTATCTATATAAAAAAAACGTAAGATACTTTAAATTTTAATTATTTTGAACAAATATTGATTGTTTAAAATGCATGTTAATTGTTCTTTAAAAATGTCTGCATTTCGTAGTTTGTGCGTGGTAAGACCTATTATTCTTCAGTAATATAGTGTCCGGAAATTAATGCACCGTAGGGCAAGAGTAGATTCCTGACAACAATAAAGTGTGATATAGCTAAACTTACTGTAGTCAAAAGTTGATAGTTTGTAAAATACAGGGTGTCAAAATAGAAATTTTGC
Source organism: Monochamus saltuarius (assembly GCA_025584915.1). Classification (NCBI taxonomy): domain Eukaryota; kingdom Metazoa; phylum Arthropoda; class Insecta; order Coleoptera; family Cerambycidae; genus Monochamus; species Monochamus saltuarius. The sequence continues at coordinate 72,670,830 of CM046721.1, read as the reverse complement.
TTTCGATATTTGTAAATAACAATTTTTTAAAAAATCTAAATATTTGAAATTCAAATTTGTTTCTAACTTTGGCGCTAGTAGAAGGCACCACTTATGGTACATCAACCTTATGGTAAATGGCTGAACATTTTTGCGGCCTAGTGTATACATCTGACTATTAAAACAATTTGAAATATCCAATCTACCTAGGAAAAAATGTTTTAGTTTCAGGTGAAGCGCCTTTTCCGCTGAAAATACAGAAACCTGTTACTTGAAAAAGTTGCTCAAAATGATTAATTATGGCGATGTGCAAAATTAAGAGTTTTAAGAGTTAAGTTTCCGACAGCAATCGATATAAATGAACAATCACTTGCATTTTAAAGAAAATGGCAAAGAATAATTATTTGCTCCAAATAATTAAAAGTATCTTACGCTTTTTTATAGTTTTATAGACAGTGATGTACTAATATTGTAAATAAAAAAGAGTGGCACAGGGTTCCTACGCCACTGGGGATAAAGGGAATATTTAAACATACTCAACAATAAGACCTAAGGTATCCAATTACAACCCAGAATTATTTTAATTTTATCACGAAGGGTTTCTAAATAAATAAAAAAATATAATAAAAATTTCAAAATCTATGACACCTTCGTCTTTAGGTAAATGTCATTTATTTTAACTGTACAATTACCCTTTCCAAGAATACCAGTACTACCTGAGACACCCTGTATACATTACGTTCTAGTAAAAATAAATAAAATGTATCTTATATCAATTTTTAATAAATCATACTAACTTATGCGCTCCTTGACTTATTCCACTGCATGTTTTGGCGATTATGTACATATTTTATACGTTACTTACTACCCCTATTAAATATTTCAGTATGATTTTCCCCATACACGTGTGTTTTACTAGCTTCATCTGAGGATTATATGAGCTATAAAATGTTTGTTGATACAAGGAACTACTTTATTATTTAAATAAAAGCCCGGCGTGTGACTTTACTTATAGAGTTAGAAAATTTTTATTATGACAGAGCTTCCACGTACATGAATATACTAGAGAAATAGAAGAAGCATGCCTATTTTAGGCGAAATAAGGAATAAAACATTCCGAGTCTGCAGCTGTAAGACTGACATTGCGACAAACTTTTAGGAGTGATTCTTCTACTCAAAACAGGCAAGAGTAGCACGTGTTACATACAAATTTTAAAAGTACAAGTTACACAGATCACTAAAACGCAAGCCTATTAGATAAATAGTAAATCATTGAATGTCTTAAATTTCTCTTTTAATATTATGAATAAGTTAATATCGGAAACAATATTATTTCTTATAAAAACCAGATAGCTAGGTATAAAAACATAAACCTTAGTTACAATCAATACCAAAATAACTCTATCTCTACTTCCCAATGGACACAATAACGTTTATATAACGTTGTAGTGCTTGATTAAACGTTTTGCGTTGAAATTTTCAACACTTATTTATATTATAAAAACTTAAATGTACAAAATATATCATTAATAATATTTTAATTTCTTCCAGAGGATGAAGTGATTAGAAATTTAGGTTTTTTATAACGGTTACTAATGTACACAAATATATTATATACGTTTATATTTTAATAATATTGATAAGAAAGCTCACCTACCATTTTAGCTTGTAAATTATGATCTGTCTGCTTTTTGTATTCTGCAGAGAATGACAATGTTTGGTCTTACTATGTTATGACTGGAGCTGGTATCAACCATTTCACAATCCCGTCAGCATAATATACGCTCTGGTACTACCAAATTCGTTCTATTATTTTGCAGACGGGTTAATTTTATGAGTTGATGGGGCTTGGAAGCACCTAGCTAACTTTCGCCCCCAGAGCTGGTGTTTTACTGATCCTTGAATATATGTATTCAGCTCCACAATTCGAACACTGGATGTGCTTTCTCCTGCTATCCACTATATATCGATCCTGTTCTATCTGGAAGTTGTCCATGTTCTTTTCACGTGCTTATTGTTCACCAGTCTGAAATCTAACTTGCAAGGACTGCTTGTAATTTTTATACCTTCACCCAATAGAGCAACTATGAGTGATGTGACCTTTTTTTTTCTGACCTTTTCTTTTTCTGACCAATTATTTGCCAATGCAGCTGCTTCGAATTGCTTAAGGTAAGTGCTCTATGATATCTTTCCATCAAACGTTGGAGGCTTAATCTGCGAAGGTGGAAGAAAACTACTTTCAATCTTAATGGACTCCTTCGCAGACAACTCTGACTTTAGATTTGTAACCTCATCTGCAGATTTTATACTTTATTATACAAGTTTAGCGGCTTCGTTCTGTAATTTACTAAGCCTTTCTTCTACGACTTGGACTTTACCTTGTATCTCACTTCTCAATTGATTGATTTCCTCTTCAACAGTTTTCTCAAATTCATTGAGTTTAACGTTAATGTCTGTTTTAACTTTTAATGTTTTCTTGTAAATTGGTTTTCCTTTCGTTTCTTAATTTTTCCTAACTATATTTCATTTTGCCTAAATTGTCCTTCACTTCCTCTTGATTATTTTTCATTGCCTTTATGTCTTCTCTCATTTCGGGATCGGTCAGTGGTCGCGCGTTTTAAGGCGTCAGTACTTGAATCGAGGTCACTGGATCGCTGTGGGTTCGACCCCCGCAGCCGGTAGACCGTATATAAGCTATATTCGTGGAGAGATTGGCACCCTCTCTGCGGGTATAGTAGGGTGGAAGAATGTTGGCTTGGGTCAATGTGAGAGATTGATACCGGTTGACATTTGACTACCCCCCTAATTAATAAGGTTTTCCAGGTTTCCCTCATTCCCGCACGGAATGGTGGTTAGGGCCTACCAACGTAAGTCGTTCCTGGGCGCAAATGCGGCCTGCTTAATAATAATATGCTGGCCCTCTCCCGTACAAGTCTTCGACTTTTAGGCTAATCCTCGTGATTAGAATGAGGAGTAGAGATATTATTATTATTATTTCATCATTTGAGTTTCGGACATTCGCAACACGGATGTTTTGTTATTCGTGTTTCACTTCTCAACATAAACTGGCGAGGCGAAGTGAATCCACTTTTATAATATATTTTCGCTAACACGATTTTAGAAAGTTCACATTCCACAAGTAAAAATTAGATTGTAATACATGTCATACCAGCATACTGTGTTAGAATGACATTCGATCACAATGTGTTAGAATGTTAATCAAACATACTGTGATGGACTATGTACAAATAAGCAACTTTTTTATATGATTTGTAAAATCTTGTTAGAGAAAGTATAGTCTAAAACATATTTTGAATGGCATATTCCACACTCGCGAACCGTAGTTCTCGCCTTCGGCTCGGCCTACAAACTTTTCACTCGTGTGGAATATATGCCGTTCAACAACTTGTAGAATATACTATTTAGGATTTTCGAAGTTTCCAAGGTCCTCGAAAACGCATCTTGAACCAAATCGAATATGGCCTGGAATATTATATAACACGTCAAAATAAAGGTATTACAAAAATTGTAAATTCGAAAGCAAACAGGAACATAATTAACAAACTAAAAACGTAAAGCAGCAATCGTTAATCGTTATTTGTGCGCTATGTGCAACGTTTGTAAAACGTATAATTAAACGTTTTAAATTCATATAAGTATTTAATATGTTAGCTGAATGTAAATAACACTTTTTGTACAAGGCGATTTAGTAAGTTTCACTTACATCCTGTGCACTATGTCTTTATATATCTCTATTCTATCGGAATAAAATCAAGCAAGTCACGTGTATCGTCCCAAATAGGTAAAAACCAATTAAAATACACAAAATTTGGATTTTCATTTTATAACATTTATCGTCGGCCCAACAAACTAACAAGCTCTAAACACGTACATGTCTAGTACCACACTGAACTCTGAACCTGGTTAGTCCAGAAATTAATAATTACTCCACATTCGCACTGCTATGCAATGCAATGTCGTGCAATGCCATGCAATGCTATAAATTCAAACACAGACGTTCTTGTTTGAACGTTTGCACTATGCGCTATGAACAGCGATAGGACGTAATGTGCATATCGTCCATATCCTGGTATCCAAGATTGGCACTTACGAAGAACAAAAAACGATGTATTGTTTTAAATGTAAGCGTCGAATCGACTATAACATGGTACCCTAGATTCATGTTAATAAATAAAATTTTCTATTAACATTTAAAAAATACATCTATTTTGTAGTGGGTGCCAAGCTTAGGTACCAATTTATGGGCGGTAGTTACGCCATTGTGGCTATACGCTTACATACGGATTCATCAACAAGGCGTAACGTTAGTCAGACTAGCGGAGGTTACGCGAAAAATTTACGCCTCTGTTGCACCAATTTAAATAAAAGCCATGCTCCTATTCATTAGTATGTATAATAATTACTTTATGATATGTTAACTAATCCGTAGCACTGAAAAGTACTGTTTTTGAATATAAATACTAAATATAACGCATGTTTCGTGAATGAGCGCAAAGCTGGTTGGGCCGACTAACGCACTTTACACGGCCGTAAAACTGGTTAGTCCGACTAGCCCTATGCCCGTTTCATGAATCCGAAATATGAAATATTCAATATTATATAAGTCCTTCCACTTTGGATTGATTCTAATCACGACGATTAGCCCAGCAGTCAGAGACTTGTGTGGGAGAGGGACCGGCATATTATTGTTAAGCAGGCCGCATTTGCGCCCAGGAACGACTGATGTTGGTAGACTCTAACCACCATTCAGTGTAGGAATAAGGGAAACCTGGAAAACCTCATTAATTAAGGGGGTAGTCAAATGTGAACCGGTATCAATCTCTCACATTGACCCAAGCTAACATTCTTCCACCCTATCATACCCGCAGAGAGGATGCCAATCATCTCCACGAATGTAGCTGATATATGGTCTGTCAGCTGCGGGGCTCAAATTCACGCCGGTGTAGCCATATCGATTCAAGTACTGACGCTTTAAACCGCGCGACCGACATAATCTAATTAATTTTTCGAGGACATTTTGTTTTGTAACTATTTTGTCTCCAAGACAATAAATAATAATAATAGCGACTTATTTTGAAAAAATTTAATTTTGCTCACTAATTCACTTTTAGACATGGTTCCTGAAAATGTTATTTTAAACACAATTATTTTTGTTATAATCCATATCCACGTGTGTATGCTTGTTAGGCGTCATACGGGATATTTTCGCACGTTGGTCAATACAATGAATGACCTGTAAATTCGTATAAAATTGTTAAACCTTCTATTATTTTTTATTGGTGTTCCAGTAATATAAAAATAGGGGTTGGTAAAGCTGCTAGGGCACATAACTAATTCCAATTAAAATGTTACGTAGAAACAGTTACATGGCAGCAGCCGGCAGAAAAAATATTATTCTGAATCCAGATAATATTTATCTGTTATGTCTGGTCAAACATATAATGAAACTTGTATTATATATTGTGTAACTTGTTCACCTACAACATTATCACGATATAATATATAATAACGAGTTATTTAGTTTGACTATATGCATAAATAAGTATATCAAATAAATGTATATTTGGTAAAAAATAATGTTCTTCTTCTACGTAAGTAGTATTTTTACATCCACATACACTATAATAAGAGTGAGAGAGAGAAATAATTTTGTCCATAATTGTTTCAGTAAAATTAGACAAGGAAAAAACTGGTAACTAGTACCTATATATTTTTTGTAATTGTTGGTGATCAGTAGTGGAAAATAAGACAAAAATTCAAAGAAAGTACTGAACGTTCAAAATTTATAATGTTGGTGCTCGAGGGATATGTTTATCCACATGTATAGGTGTATAGTTATTATCTATAAGTATTGTCCAAAGCTGTTATACATGTATGAACGCAGAAAATCAGCTGAAAGATTCAGTTTTTTCATTAACCTGAAGATGTCACAACAAATGTGACAAAACGTTGATAAAGAAATTTTTTTTATTCTCTTTGAATTGACATTATTTTCCACAGTTGACCACCAACAGTTGTAAGAAACATATTTATTGTTTATTTGCTTACCATAGGAAAACTATGCGAGTAAAAAAATAATATCAGTATATTCGACTACTTTATTATTTTATAGTAGCATTATACTTAATTTAATTTAACATATTTAGCTCTTGAAATATTTGTTTTACTTGTTTTTTCTTTTTTGACTATTTCAAATTAGGTACCTAATTATTTTGCTTGTATTATACTAATAATTCAAATTTATCCTAAAAAATTCATCATCATACGCAGTTTGGAATACAAAATATCTAGATGGAAAAAATAACTTCATAGCAAATAATTGTCCAAAAAATTATATTGCAATGCAATTATACCTACTTAAAAATGATGTACTTGTTTTTATAGAAATTGGTTATCGAACCAGAAAAGCCTGCTTATAAAGGTACCCATATTATTTAATGGAACAACGCACACTAGACCAGCTCCAGCCCGTACCGTCACCCCCAACGACCGTCAAAGGAGCTCGTATTGATCAGAGAGCAATTATGCTGATTATGCTAGAAGTACCTAATGTGCGGACCGGGACCTGCATAGTTCTGCAAATGGTGCTGTTCATGCAATTTCGCTGGTCTCTCGAGCACCATCGCTTATCAACAACCCCTATGTACTTATCTTAAACAAACTGCAAGTATTTCATCAGATGAGACTGTTCTGTAAAATCGCTTGTTTTGGTGTTGTAGGTATAAAATTTATTTTTGTGTGATGCGAAAGTACTGAAAGAATTTTTGACGATCTCTCTGCAGTTCGGAAAATAAATAATAAAATTCATCATTGTTCTTCCTTCTTTCATTCTCTTCACACAACATTGTTAAAATAAAAATGTCTTCCTCCGAACTACACATTTTCATGTTATCCGACAAACATCAGTGGTACCTTTAAATATTAATACGAACATTTTAAAAGTTTATATACATATACATATTTTAATAGGAAATCGGTAGAACCGTATTTCTTTATTAATTAACATGTATTAAAATTACATTTTACAAATGGACATAGTAATCACGCCGTCGGATCCATAAAGGATCTCGTACTATAACATTCCTATCATCCGCGCCAATATCCTTGGCAGGATAAATGATCTCGGATGAACGGGGTCGAGAGGAACTATCTCTTTACCCACTTTATCGCCTCCAGATCATTGTCCAAGAGCGGGAGAGATGATGGCTTGTAGCAGGACACCACGGCGATATCTCCGTGGCAGGTGCCCACAGAGACTATCACGGCTTCCATGTTCACCAGCTGCAACATATGGTGTTCGATACCTTTTTTGGCTAGCAGGGAGACTCATCCTCCTCTTCAGGCCGTCCGGTTTATCCAATACACCACGTACCAATGCATCCTGGCAGCCACGTCTACGTCTAGGCGTGGCAAGAGCTCAAGTAGGTCGTTCTTCCTACACTGGAATCCGTCGTCGCTCCAGGAGGCGACTCTCAGAGACTGCACTAGTCGAGAGCCTGCTGTAACTCTTGTAACAGAGATGGCATTTTGGTAAAGAAGGCGCGCATGGCGGAGTACGTCTCCATCCTCGCCAGCGCACTGAGGAAGTCAGAGGGTGCACTCCACGCCTTCTGGGACTGCTGCTTTTTTGCGGCCCCCCTAGGCGCCGCGACGGGAGCCTGCTTCTGTCACGCAGCATCGGCGAAGCTCTTTATCGCTGTTGTTTTGGGGGGCTGCGGGTACTTAGCTGGTTCCTTTCCAGCTGCCGGTTTCGCTGCTCCTGCCGTTGCCTTTTTGCCAGCGGTCTTCTTGGGGGGCTGGGGGCAGCTCCTATAACTCGCCAGGTGAGGGCCGCCGCAGTTAACGCACTTCGCCGGTGCTTCCCTCGGCTCTTTGCATTTGGCCGAGTGATGGCCTTCGCCTCACTTCACGCACTTCACGAGAGCGGTGCAGAGGCTCTGGCCATGGCCGAATCATCAGTGACACTGCAATGCCACAGCTGCCGCCTTCTGGGGCTCCACCCGGACGACCAAGGAGCAGCATCTTGAGACCTGCAAGATACTTACCTGATCCTGGTACTAGGACGAGTGGCATCTGCCGCCTGGTTCTTTTATCGGTCATCCTCGCTACGTTGACGGGGGCGAAGCCCTGGCCTCGGAGGTTCTCGGTCACCTCCTCCAGCGGGGTGCCGCAGGGGATGCCACGGATAACAATTCGCAGCAGCCTGTCTTCCTGGAGAGAGTATGTATGATACTCCTCTTCTTTTGTAGCCAGAAGCTTGGTCAGCGTCCTATGATCGCCCGCGGAGGAGATAGCGACGCCTTCCCTGACCATCTTGGCCTTCGACAAGTTTATCTTGCCTTCTTTTAGAAGTTGCGAGACAACCGTCCACCTCTCGCTTTTCCTCAGAACAACAGGAGAAATTTTAGCTGACTTCTCTGTTTCTCCCTCGCCAGTTGGGGTGACGGTGGCGGCGCTAGTTGAAGGTGTGGGGGATGATGCACTCTTCCTCAGAACCTTGGAAGGTTCCTCATCCGAGGATCTCCCTTCCCCTGCAACAGAGAGAGAAGTAGGTTTCTTTCTCTTGCCACACTTACCTTTACCGCTGCTGCAGAGCTGCAAGAACAAACCTATTATGTGGTAGTGCTTTTGACAATACAGTTTTAAGTTTTCAGTGTAGTGACTGCTACGTTCCATGGACTACAAATGCTACTTGCGATCATTTTTGAATGAAAATGTTAATATCCGATTCGCATGCACAAGTTTACAAAGGATTATATCTCTTCTCACTTTGCTGTTAAATGTTATCTAACTAATTTATTTATATCTGAAGCCTCTATATAGCTGCCTAGGTAACAGATAGTCATAAAATAATCATTAGACTCTTATTGTGCGAGTATCAACCTGCAGAAACTTTAGGCTGTTTGCGGTCCGTAGTTGTTTGAAACAACACTTCAAAGGGAACTAATTTCGCTAAATTGACAACCGGCAATAAATAACTTATAACGCGGAATGATATATTACGGGGTTGTGCGGTGGAACAATGGATACGTACGACCCACGCAGGGGAGAGCTGTATAGTTCATTGAAAACAGTTTTTAAGTTTTAGATTTATGTCTAAATGGAATCAAAGTTATAGGGCCTCGGGAATGTTTGGTTATGTATGGGTAATATTACGACAAAGCATTTCGTTGGTTGGAAAAAGTTTTATAGCCGTTAATTAAGGAAGGGGTATCTTACTCACAAAATACTGTGAAAGCTATAAATAATAATAAAATATTAAACTTAAACTTGAAAGGAGAACATTTCAAAACAAACAAAGATTATTGAAAATGTTTTCTTTTATACACGGTGTTTTATTGAGAAATGGCAAACTCGATAGTATGGGTCTACTTCGAGGATACAAAAAATTTAAATAAAATTTAGGACACGTGGTGTTTAATGCGATGACGTAAACTCCATTTTCAATCGAACGTATTATCTTTGCGATTTGACAGAAACGACTAAAGACGCCATCAAAGAAATATACCCTAATTGTTTTCCTGTTAAAAAGCTCTCTTCTTTTCTAATAAACTTTTATTAGAGAAATTTTCCTGTATTACTTCACGTTTAAAAGTTATAAACGAGTAGCGTTGGAAAATAATTGAATGTTCGTTGTTTAGAGTGCATAAATGTCATTAAGAATAAATAAAAGGATTAAAGTCAATAATTCTTTAATATAGTTAAAACAAAAGGTGATGATACCAATAACTAAACATAAAAATGTGGAAAATGCCCTTATACTACATATTATTACAATCTATTCTCTATATGACTTCTTCTCATTTCAAGATACATATCTAATCTTAGCCTGACTTCTTTGTGGGCTGCGTTTATTAAAATTTCGCCGTTTAGCTCATTACAAGCATTTGTGTTTTTTTTCTTTCAAATGATTAATATCTCACAAAGGTGTTTTGTAAACCTTATTTTTTACTCCGTCGTGCTGAAATCATAGGTTTCTAAAGAGAAATGGGGAAATAAGAAGAATGTATCTTTGCAGCTAAAGAGCTACAAAGATACATTCTACAGGATGTACAGGAAGTTCTTCTTGTAAAAAATTTCGGTAACTCACGCTGTTCAATGTTTATAAAAATAAGGCCCAATTAAATGTCTACCGACTATGGCACAACATACATTTACTTCAAAATCGTTGTAACATTCCTTTTATTATAAAATTAAGAATGTCACAATTTCAATATGAAACGTCTAGTAACAAGGTATTTTTGCACATCCTGTATAAGTTGTAGTTTAAGTAAGTGTAAACCATATCCAGTGTACCATGTAGTTTTAGATTTCTTCAAGTAAGCCTAAAATGTAAACACTTTGTACGATAAATATTTTATTAATTATTTGCTTACCATTGCTGTGAACCAGTTACGTCGATGTATATCGTAATGTTATGTTTTCTACTCTGTATAACATCCTGGAGTAATTTGTTAACAGTTTATTATTTAATTATTATCACTTGTTGTTTTAAGTTTTGTTTTGGCAAAAGGAAGGTTAAGGTAACTGTCATTAAAATTAATAATTCGATTCGGACCACAGACCACATACTATTCGGACTAAATTATGTGCTGAGATCACGAACGAGCATTAGCCCGAAGTTTCATAGAAACCGAACCAATCAGATTTCAGTGAGTTTTAAGATCTTTGTAGGGTATAAAACCTACAGAAACCTAAATTCTAGTCCCTTTTCGTTCTGATTTTGGTCGATTGAAGTATTTCCATATTACAGATTTAGTTATAGTGCGAAGCCACATTTTGAAAATAAATCTGAATTTATTGAAGTCATCAATATAAATGGAGGTAATATATTTGATTAATTAAGATTATTATCGATAGTAGATTTCATTTTAAACTATATTGTATGTTAATTTTTTTAAACTAAGAATATAAAATACCTAACCTGACCTTGATCTTTGCTAAAGCACATGCTAATTATTTTTTCTTTTCTTTTGTCATTTTCTTAACTTTAGAGGCCAATTAAATAAATTAACAATTAAATAAATTAACAATTAAATAATTGAATGATTAATTAAATAATTGAACGATTAAATTATATAAATAATCAAACAAAATAATTGAACAATTAAATAAATAACCAATTGAATTGTATTGGTGTTACGTCGATTAACGTACATTTTGAGAATCTTTCCACTTCCCAAGTTGGAATATTTTGTTCAACCTTTGCTGGTTAAATTTTATTAATTGAAGAATCAAAATTGAATTAAGAAGGCCATTCTAAAGCTTTGAAAATCTAGATTGTAAGCGGCACTATCCAAGTACGACAGCAAGGCTACTCTTCTCGAAGCACTGCCTTGAAATCAAGATTGTAAGCGGCACTAGTCCAAGTACGACAGGAAAGCTGCCTTTCTGGAAGTCATCTCCAACGTTATCAACGGATGATCTTTCCAACTTCAACAATTCCACGTCTGTATATCAACTGGTGGGCAAGTCAATAAACTGTGTTTATTTTTTTTTTATATTTTTATTTTTTCCTCTCCCATTTGACTAGCAAAATTTATTATCCTCCTACCGGGGTAAAAAAGGCAAACCGAACAAATTATTCTGTAGGTGGCGCCCAAATATAACATCCTCGTAACTAGTTTGTTATTCAAGAACCCACGACTTAAAAAAAGTGTCCCGACTAAAAGAGCAGCCGTTCGCAACATTGTTTATTTATCGTTTGTAACAAACGATAGGTAACATCGTCTTGACTTGGACTCAGTAGTGTTTGTTGCGCCTGTTTGGCAAACCGAGTTTCATCTGACAAGGAACGTATCGAAAAAGGTTCTGATTAACAGTGTCTATATTTTCTACAATTTGAGTTACAAAATTAAATCTCTTTTCAATGTGACGCTCAGTCAAATACTCCAAATTGTGAATTTTGTAGTCATGATACCAATTGGTCTTTTAAATTCGTGAATCGGTTGATTTATCCAAATTCAGTTCCCAGCTAGCCTGCCGTATAGAATTTCGTGGATTTTGTTCGAAATACTCTAACAGTGTAGCTGTATTAACATTGTTTCTTACCCTTCGCCAATTATTTGATTGTTCTGAACAGAAAATACATCTTCAGTTTGTCGCAAGGTTGCCTCCAATCTTATAAGGGTCAGGAATGCGCTCTAGATATCTTTCTCGATATAACTCTCGTATATCTTCTTGAATTTTTTTGTGACCGTAAATTAGCAACATATCTACTTTTCCTAAACGAAAAAACATTTTGTAAGACCAAAAGTTATACGTTGACGTTCGTATTGAGTAATGACAAGTATTTTGCACTTTAAACAACAAACATTTAATTATTTTCCAATGACTACTTGTTCCCTCTACAGCTAATGTGATTTTTATGTGTTTTTTTGAGGCTATATGAGGCGCTATTGTTTATAACTTTTAAACGGGAATATAGAAACATTTCTTATTAGAGAAAGTTTATTAGAAAAAAGAGAGCTTTCTAACAGAAAAAAAGTTTGGGAATGTTTCATGAAAAAATATAATTCATGATCTTACCAGTTGCTTCTTAGAATTCTAAAGAAAATACTTTCGATTGAAAATGGACCTTACCTCATCCTATTTAACAACATGTGTCCCAAATTTTTTTACATACATACGTTCACTGTGGGTGCAGGGTATCCAGGAGGCCTGTAAAAACCTGTTGTTAAAGGGTCTAACCATTGTCATTATGGAAATACAGAATGTTTTACTAATTTTGGTTATTTGCTACATGCCATCAAAAGCGAACCACTCTCTATAATCAAATTAAATTCTGTAGAGGTACTCTTCTTACTTTACTCAAGAGACATTCCATTTGAAATCGTCTAATTGGCAAAGCCGACCCATTTTAGATTTTCGTGTAACTTTAAAAATCTCTTCTCTAGGGTCCCAAACAACAAAATTTATACGAGTTTGATTTTTACAAGCGCTTGTTTCCACCTATTTAAACAACAACAACTCTTAAAAATTGCTATTTTTAAGCTTTATTAATTTTTGCTGTCAAATTTTTCTGTTTGAAGATATGTGAATGATCAAGACGGAATTCAGAGTGAGAAAGATAGTAGTTTCAGTGTAAATGAAGATAATTGACTCGGACGATCCCTTTGAATAATAGCAGAATGCTGAAAATGAGTGTTTTTTAGTCATTTTTCGTGAATTTCAATCGACTCTAGCGTCTTAACTGTTGTAGAGTTTGTTTCATCTACAGGATGTTATTATTTTATTTGTCACGTTAGTCAGGTGAAACAACCCCTCACTACACGGCAGCTGTTCATCGGAGAGCAGTTGTGGGTAAGGGAGTATTGAAGAATGTAAAAGATGTTATTTAATGGGCAACATAGATAATAACAAAAAAAAATATTGGTTTTGAGAAGTCACGAAAATCAAAACCGTTGTTTATACAAAAGATTATAAATGCAAATATAATTATTTCTAATGTTTCTATATTACTGAAATTGTTTCTTAGAAAGGAGTTTGTTATAGGATGAGTAATTAAAACTAGGGCGAGTAAATAGTAGAACAAAAAAAATATGAGAGATAAATAAGTGAGATCTCAATTATTGTGGTTGAATTTCGAGTTCCCACTCCAGAGGTTAGTAAATATATTAAATTTTTTAGATAATTTTTGAATAGAGTTTTGTCTGTGGATGTTCATTAGCATACCTAGATGTTTGGTATCAGAGAACATACATATGACTTCATTGATAGGAATTGTAGGAGATTTGATACATATTAGCTTAAAATATCTTTCTTAAACAGTAAAAAAAATATATTACGTACTTATCCTAGGGGAACAATTTGTGTATCCTCCTTGGTTTTTTCTTACATCATCAATCAAGTTTATAGACAGGAAAATATTGTTAGATATAAATTATATACTTATTGTTATAATATTAAATTCATTGGTTATAGGCTACGTAGGTAATGATTGGTAATAAAAAAATATTTAAATAGACTGAGATTAATTGTGGTAGTTGAATTAATGAATTTAGCTTAAATTGTATAATTTTAACAGGACATGATTTAGGAATAATTCCAATTTATTTAAATTTGTCGCATAAACATAGTACTATGCCTCGGCGTTACAACAAGACATTTAAACTAATTTTCGGTTATATAACCATTAGGTAATGCGCAAACAATGAAAACTTATATCTATAATTGTAAAATTAATCGACTTACCTAAGGAAGATTAATTGTAATTATTCGAGCGTCGTAGTCCTTCTATGATAGTTGGTAGGTACATCTTATCGTGATTCACGCACAGCGGTTTAAAAACAAAAATGGCAAAAACTACAGATACTCTTCTACACTCCGATAAGCACATTCAGTTCATTTGTGACTGCAGCAATCGCATAATATGGGTTTCGGGTGGGTGGGCCCTATCATAGAAGGACTACGACGCTCGAATAATTACAATTAATCTTCCTTAGGTAAGTCGATTAATTTTACAATTATTCTTCGCGTCTCCGTCCTTCTATGATAGTTGGTAGATGTTCAAAGCACTAAAATGCAATTTTCTGTGTTTACAATACTCAGAGTGCAAAATAGAAGGCTGTAACAATAATATTTACTGGGGGAATAAATCTAACAATTTTATTACATATTTTCAAAAGCAATATAAAGTATTTGTTATTTAATATGTATACATTTAACATTCATAACAATTATATGGACATATAATAATTACACACATATATCCTGATCTAAAAGCTGTTGATGTAGAAGCATGTCTTACGGAATGACTCTTGAACAATTGCTAATTTATACCACTTTCATGTAATATTTCTTTTATCCATCTACTTAGAGTCTGAACAGATGCAGGGTGATAAGGTTTTTGGAAAGTGTATATCAATGTATCGTCAGTTCTGTACTGTTTTGTAGTGTCAATATAATAATTTATTAAAGTTGCAACACAAAATTTGGGGTTGCTTGTGAAGAAAAGAAAAATAAGAACTGGTTGTTTTCTATTTAGACCAGATGTTTTTATTGTAGATGAAATTTTTATTTCAAGCCTATCTGGAAACCGTATTATATTATTTAGTTCTATTTTTGACAAAGTTTGCATTCTGTGTGCAGACGTAAGGGCTAGTAATACCGTTAACTTTTGCGTCAATTGCTTCAAGGATAATGATTCTAAGGGAAATAATGTTTCCAAATGTGATAAAACCGGTTCTGGATCCCAAGTAGTAGAGTATCTTGGTGTAGATGGTTTTTCATTGTAGGCTCCTTTTAAGAACCGTTTAATTTTGTTTTCATCACTTGGCTCAATTTGTAAAATTAATGCATGATAATGCTGATCTAGCAGTATTAAGTGATGCATATGACAATTTATTGTTAATAATTTCTAGAAAAAATTCAAAATTTTGTTTAAGGAGTATATATAGGGATTAGAGTTTATCCTCAAGCAGTAATTCCACCACCTTTTGTAATAAGTAGTATACTGTTTTAAAGATCTATCGCTGGTTGACGATATCATAAAAGGAATAGCTGCTTCGGAAATATTTTTTAACTTCATGGCTTGCCAGACAACTTCCCTGCCACCAGGGAAAGGGTTCTGTAAAGCGGATGCGGTAGTCTGCAAGGTGAACATAATATTTCATCTGGTTCGAAAACAATCGGTTTCTCTAATAATAATTCGAAAAATATAGGATACCAAGATTGAGTAGGCCAATTAGGTACTACGAGAATACCTGTGGCTGCGTCATTTTTTATCTTTTGTAATACTCGACCTACTAGAGAAGAAAGGGCGGAAAAGCGTAAAAATAATAATCTTGCCAATTTATTGTAAAAGCATCAGCAGTTATACAATCTGGATGGGGGTACCAAGAAATATATGACACACATTTTGTATTATTTTTGGATGCAAACAGATCAATATTTGGTGTTCCAAACCGTATGTATTATGTTCTGAAAGGCAACGTGATTTAGTTCAAATTCTGTTAGCAAATTTTGATCTAGATAAGGTATCTGCTTGCACGTTGTCTGAGGTATTTATATAAGAAGCAAACACAAAAATATTTTTAGTTCGCACTACTTCCTTATGTTTTTACTATTTTATTCAGTTGTTTATCTAACACTACCCATTTTATTAATGCAAGCTACTGCGGTAGTTGTCTATTCTCAGTAAAATATCGCAATTGCAATATTGAGTAGCACGAGATTTTAAGCCGTACAGTGCTGCTTTCAATTCTAATAAATTTATGTGTTCACTTCTCTCTTTTAAACTCCAAAATCCTCTTGTCCCTGTTATATATGTGTGAGCACCCCATCCAGCTTTAGATGCGTCAGAATAAATTTCAAGGAGTATGAAGCTCTTATAATTTTTTTTTCCCGAATTAGGTAGATTTTTAGCCACCAGCAAAATTCTTTATGTAATTTAGAGGAATTTTCATTTTTTTATTAACATTCATTAGGTGTAATTTTAACTTTTTTTGTTTTACAATTTCAAAGAGTTTCGTATGAAACCAACCATATTTAAATGCTGGGGCTATTGATACTAGCTTGCCCACTAATGATGAAAATGCAATTTAGCAATTTTATATTTTTCTACAAATTTACTAATCGGCTGAATTTTATTTTGCGGTATTCTGATGTCTAATGATTCTGAACTGAATAAAAATTCCAAAAATTTGATTTCTTTTGAAGGTAACAGAATACTTTTCTCAAAATTGATTATAAAGCCTAAAAATTGTAATAATCTTTTAGTTAATTGTAAATATTGTAAACATTCAATATAATCTTTTCCTATGAGAAGAATGTCGTCAAGATATATTATTAATTTCACGCCCACTGTCCTTAAATATTTAACTACAGGTTTTAATAATTTGGTGTATATATAAGGTGCGACATTTAATCCAAATGGAAGACAATTAAATTCATATAATGTAATTTGAAATTTAAACCTTAAAATATTTGTTATAATCATCCTGAATAGGTAACAAAAAATAAGCATCTTTTAAATCTAATTTTGCTAAAAAACAATCCCTTGAGAAGAGCCTAGTGGCAGATCTATAGTCTTCTAATTTAAAGTGGTTTGTTGGAATAAACTCGTTTAGTTTTTCAAATTTAGTATGAATCATTAGGTTTTTATTAAGAAAAAGTTGATAAAAATTGGTTCTTGTTATACACAGATTTTGATAAAACACCTTTATCTAATAGTTTTTCTATTTCTGACCTATAAATTACTGATTGTGTAAGAGTAACCTTAGGAATTACAATATTTCTTATCCTTTGTTTAGGATTTTTAGAGAAATGTATTTTAATACCCTTTATCCAGCGGAAAACGGTAGCACTACCTGGTAATTTTGCCAGTTAGCATAAAAAATTTTTAACCGTCCTGCCGGTGATATATCTACCTCTATTTGCGGTTCCTTGTGGTTTGGTATTTGGAATAGTTCCAATGTCTTGGCTGTACTCCATTCCGCTCTCTGGTCTTCTTTTTCTGCCCTTGGTAATTGACCGGCGACAAGGTTCTCCTCTCCTTCAATCTCTTCTTGTACTGCGGGCGCGTGGAGTTTAAATGCTGCGATCCCGATGGCCCTGGCACAGAAATAGCATGTTTCTTCTGTCTTTTTATTTCACTGGCAGCTTTTTAATGGTCTGACAGGATTTCAATGTTTCAAGAAATTACTTCCAAAGAGGAATTCATCTATGGAACTTTGGTGGGATGCTTTACTTTCTTCGTTTAGAAATGAATACTTCAAATTTTCGTTTTAGTGATATAGCGTTATGCGTATTAGCTATAAGTTGCGCAGCATCTGCCAAGGTCTGTAATTTTTCTTTGTCCAGAATTATATGTGAAGTTGGTTCGGTAATTTTAAATTTAGAATCTGTCCAATAGCAGTTAATCCAGCTCCAATTTGTTCTTGTAAGTTGGAAAAAATCTATCATTTTTTTTTAATCTGGGTGGATAAAACTGTTCTAATCTCTTCGTTTCTTTGGAGAGTGTAGTGCCACATAATTTCCAGGAATTGGAAATTTTTTTATTAAATCGTTTCTATTTCCTACCGATATACCTTCTCTAAGATAAGTAGACCACCTTTTTACCAACTCTTTATGAAATGGTGGCCCATTTTTCTTTAATAATTTAGGGTCATCTCCGAGAAAGCTGAAGGTGGGGACTGTTTCAATGACAGCCTGCGTTGTAATTAAATCCTGAACTTGTGCACTCTCCTGACTGTCTGATGTGGATTTCGAATTTACGGACAATTTTACAACTTAAAAATTTATAATTTATTAATTATTGTTGTATTTGAATTTTGCAGACAATAGTCGTAGTTGCTATTGTAGTCAAAACAACTACGCCCTGATTTGTAAGGACAATAATCCTCGAATGACTTTAAATCTGAATTTTGCAGACAATAGTCTGCGGGCTATTGTAGTCAAGACAACTACGCCCTGATTTGCAAGAACAATAAGTCTCTAATGATTTTAATTCTGAATTTTGCAGACAATAGTCTGCGGGCTATTGTAGTCAAGACAACTACGCCCCGATTTTCAAGAACAATAAGTCTCTAATGATTTTAATTCTGAATTTTGCAGACAATAGTCTGCGGGCTATTGTAGTCAAGACAACTACGCCCCAATTTTCAAGAACAATAAGTCTCTAATGATTTTAATTCTGAATTTTGCAGACAATAGTCTGCGGCTATTGTAGTCAAGACAACTACACCCTGAATTCTCATAAAATAACTAAACTAACCCTCTGATTCTGATTCACTTTGCGAGGAAGAACTCTGGGAACATAAAGCCTCTTCCATTTTGGCCAGTTTTCGTTTTAAATTCTTCATAAATTTTAATTTTTTGTTGTAATTTCTGCATTTTGCACTCGTAACACACACTGTCGCGAAGGCACAATAAAATGAACTGAATGTGCTTATCGGAGTGTAGAAGAGTATCTGTAGTTTTTGCCATTTTTTGTTTTTAAACCGCTGTGCGTGAATCACGATAAGATGTACCTACCAACTATCATAGAAGGACGGAGACGCGAAGAATAATTATTATTATAATAAAAAAAATGTATAACGAAATTGTCTTATCTGGTTTGATGACGCAGTGTCCTGAAGAGAAAAACGAGGTAAGAGGAAGATCCGTCGAGTCCGTTCCTTCCTGTGGATGTGGATACACAAATTGCTGACGGTTCGTTACTCGTTACGTAACCTCGATGACGTCGATCAACGTCAACTTCGGCGTGGACAGGCGATGAGCATGGACGTGGACAGATACATGGCGATGAGTATGGACGTGGACGTGAAAGTTAACGTGACCATGAACTCGTACTTGAACTAAAACTTCAACTCGAAGTTGGACCCCAATTTAAAAGAAAATGCTTATAGACCCTAATAAAACAAAAACAGAACTCACCTTCTGTTGAAGGGGACTCGGCACCTAACTTTTTATCCTCTATACATAACAACATGGTCTGAGTCCGACAAGTGGCTGTGTCGTACCAGGACATGAAATCTACTCCTAATGTAGACCTAAATGGAGACTTCGAGTGTCGATGAGACCTCAAGCAAATCAACAGGCTGTCTGTGTGTCGGTGTAGATTCGAGGGGTATTTCCAAACATCACTAAACGTGATAACTACATGAGACGAAAATCTCGCCCTCTTTACTTTATCACCTACAAAACCACACTGCCCGGTCTTCCGGCTTGTTCTCGTCGAGAAATTTCCTGATCAGATGGTAGTGGGAGAAACAATGTGTGCCCTACGTATCGGCAACCCAGAAAACATGACAGAAGATAATAATTTTGAAAAAAGGAGAATTTTATTTGGATTATCAATTGAAAGAAAGCCGTCGAAAAAGAAAATCATTGAATGTATGCAGTTTTAGATATATTATTCTTATCTAAGAACTTTATTTCAGGTACGTGATTGCATCAGAATTATTTTAAACAAGTGCATGCTGTGTATAAGAACTAATGATTAGGATATTCGACTTACTAATTATAAAATATAATTTGTGATTAAAATTGATTTATTTTCTAAATAAAATCATGCAAATAACTTAAGGATGAAGTTTAAATGTATTTTAAATTTTCCGTATTCAGCAACTCTTTCAATTAAAAGGTACTTAATTTATTAAATTAAAACAAAATTGACAACAAAAAAAGAATAGTAGCTTTTGAAAACGCTACACTGTTGAGAGTTAAAAATTCGGAGGAAAGGAAAACTTTGCTTGAAGTTTTGAAATTTAAAAAAATCCCAATATTCAGGCTATGAAACGAGCGTGTTGACTGCGAGATAAAAATCTGATACTCACAGAATCTACTGTTCTTACCTTCAACTTTAAATGACTACATCACTTGTTTTGTTATTTTCATCGTAGTAGCGTAGAAGTTCTATTTAAGAAAAGGGGTTGAGCACCCCTCCACTCCGCCACTGTGTAAGTTTGTGAACATTCTTATCGCTTGTTTTATGCTCCTTAATTAATAGACATTATTCCGCAAATATGAAAAAAATCTAAATTTTACTATATAAGTATAAAGAAAATTCGAGAACAAAAAAATATATTCAACACTATGTATCTCGGAAACGAAGCCTTCTACCACCTTTTTTATAGAAACTTTTCTTCTTACAAACATGTGTTCTATCTTCTGACGAAGTTTGTCTACAAAAAAACTGACTCACACTGTATAGCAATGTAACCGTTCGATGGCATATTCAATAATATTCACAATGAGTTAGTAGAAAGGGAAAACTGATAGCCTCCATTAGAGCAGACGTGAAAGTCATGTTTTCACACCTTGATGTGACATTACCTTTTACAAACTCCACAAGTTACCCATAGTTCATTGACAGATGTTCCGTAGGCTGAATCCTACACAAGCTGACATGTATACCTCGTCGTTTCGGTAACGCCTTCATTAAACACTGAACAATTCAATAAGCCCCCGGGTGTGTGTATCCCACATCAGCTAAACAGGTGAGTGTATAGCACGCAAACAGATTATAAATTATGCTGGGGCTCATGGGCGTTAACCTTGGAAATTGGCGAGGACTGATTGGAACTCCATTTGCAAACAACTTTGTAATTTATATTCAATTTACAATCGGGATTCTCATTACCTGGCAGTATTTTGTTATTTAAAAAAAGTAAAATGAATTATTGGAGTTATTTTGAAAATATGATTGTCTCTCAAACACGATAGTATGATCCTACTGTGAAAATAGAAACAAAAATAAATTAAATTTGGAAATAATTCAATGACAACTATTATGCCTGTCGCTACGGTAACCATAAATAATAGTTTCCTTGTTTATGACGGTAATTTCTTAATACACAATTTTTACATTATGTCGTACTAAAGAGCCCCATACATTTCGAATATTTTATACCAATTTATCGGTTCGGATAAAACCGTGCGGATTAACCCGTCGCACGCTGATGCCCATACACTTGCTATAGTTGACTTCCAAAATTGTAGAGAGTGACTCAAATTATAAACCTGCTCATAATTTATAGCAGTCAACACAAAGAAATATACATGCAGCCCATATATTTTTACTACAAAATCGTGTGCCGCATATCTATGAGAGCATACCCGATTATACAGCTTCTGCCATGCATGCGCTGCAGTAAGTATGCATGCACTGCTGCTTTTAATTGGCTGCGACGAATTGTCGGATCCAACTGTTTCATTACCAGCGCTACCATGGGCGGGTATATCGTTCGGGCGGGCAAAATTTCGGGTATATCTTCTCGCTAATTTAATTATGAATGTAATTAATTTTATTAGTGATTTGATCGAAGTGAGGAATATCGGATGATGACATGTATGAAGAGTTTAGAGCGCGAGGTCAAAATATGAGTGTAAGTGATGTTGAAATATGTATTTCATTAACAAAATTGTACGTGATTAGCATGTGTGTAAATAAAAAAGTAGTAAAGAAGTACAACTGTGAAACGGAAAGTGATGGAAACTCGCGGAAGGAAGATTGTATTTTTAAAATGAGTTTTCGACAAAAACAAATCTATTGCTATATCTTACAAGATGAAACCGTATAAATGAAATCGAAAAGAGTATACTGATAGAAAGGACGAAATAGTGATATGGCGAAGAAACTATTTAAAATATATATTAAGAAATAAGAACCTGGATCGAAGAGTATATTCAATTTTGATGAAACATGGACGTATGAAGGTCATACGGAAAGCGGTACGATATGATATAATAAGTGTTAATGTGTGACCGTTATAGTGACAGTGCACTTAGTAACAAATAGTAAATAGTGTGTATGTATTCTAAAGCCTTTTGTTCTTTTGAATGCGGAATTCGCAAATATTTGTGCGATTTATTTAATGGTGGAAAAATCTGTATTTGTAATAAATTTTGTCTACTACCTGTTTCGTAAATTGCAATTGTCAAAATTTGAAATCTTTCCGCCATAAATAATTAAAACAAAAGTGGCAAAATTTGTGCAAAAATTTGTGAATTTTACGTTCATATGGGCAAGGCTTAAGTATGCTCTCCGCGGAGTGCGCATCACAGGTGTAAGTGGGAGGTGGTGAGCAATCGCCGTCCAAAAGAGCGGCATTCTAATTTGTAGAAAGGATGAAACAGGTGGTACATTTAAAGTAAATTGTTAAAGTGCTAGGTTCAGCCGACGTCAACTTATTTTTGATAATTTTGTGTGCTTTAATTCGTCTCAAGTGGCACACTTAGGTAATCATACCACCTTTCTTACTCATCTCTATGTTGCGAATTAGTCACTCTCTATTATTTTCGACCTTGGGTAATTGATAATACATGATAAAAACTTTAAATTTTGAAATATTCTTATTATTTTTATTATCTAACGCTTCGAAATAGGTAAAAACTGTTATATTACTGTTTCTACTCTAAAAATAATGGATGTTATGTAATGCAATTATATTTGTCATTTTTGTATATTTTTTATATCTGATCGCATTCAAATTTAATACGCCGATGAAATGCTGCTCCCCGCACGCTTTGCCCGTCGCACTGGTCTACAAGCTAGCGATTAGTCACTCTCTACAATTTTGGCCGCTGCGGTTAAATCTGGGCGGAGTGATCACCATACATTTTCTGTTTCTGTGTAAAATACCCGAAAAGTATGAGGCCCGTAGGGATAAAACGGACAATGTATGGTGATCACTCCGTCCAGTTTTATCCGTACGGCTGAAATCTGCCCGTTCCGATCAATTGAGAAGTGTATAGCATGGCATTCACACTCAGATGTGCCCGGCAGATCTACCCGGCGGGCATGCCCCGCATCAGACACACATATGCGGACAAGGCAATGAGCTGGACGGGCAGCGGACAGGTATATCGTGTCTCCGTGCATGGCATATACTGAGAGATGTAACTGCCGGGCGTATCCGCCGGCTAGATCTGCCGAGCGAATCTGAGTGTGAATTCCATGCTTATAGCATCCTTACGTACCATAGTACGATGTTATCAGGCATGGACTCAGGAAGGCCGTGGACTTCTCTTCTTGGTCCCACTAAAGCCTCTCTGTATACCATTGTGAGCAATTAGCTCTATGTTGACAAGTGAGAGACAGCACCCAATGTGGGCGATAAGACAGGAGACCAAAACTTCGTATTCGACAATACTGCACGCATACCGACCATCCCCCCATGTTCTTCAAACCACTGATTTGCAATAGTCCGGCTGCTAAATCGGTCTCTGAGAGCTAAAATTTGCAACTGATCTTCACACTCTGTGGTTCCCCTACGATGGCAAGTGCTTTCCGCTCTGTGTCCACGGCCTTCCTTAGTCTACGCCTGGTTACACCGTACTATGGTACGTAAGGATCTGTTACTCCTTTTAGACATTTCTCTCACCGACAAACCTGCCTCGCGCAACACAATAATCGGTCCCCTCTCTAAGTCAGTAAGCTGGGAAATTTGTAGAAAATCTACGTACTCTGGGCATAATAAAAAAAATATATCGTTTGCAACAGGCTTTACAGAACTTGTAACACAAATGTGGAAATTTTTTAAAACAGAATGCTACGTTCGTTATGCATGTAGTACGATCTGTGCACAAATTTAAGAGATAAACCTGAAATTTTCATCAAATCATTTTTTACTTTTATCGAGAGAAAAATATCAAAATTAAATGAAATTAGGTTTATTTTTGCAGCAGTTGGAAACGGTTTGAAACTGTCACAAATATTCGATCAGTTACGTTGAGAAGTCGTTAGCGTTGAATTGAACGCAATAAATAGTTGGACGGACATTTATGATAGTTTCAAACCGTTTTCAACTGCTACAAAAACAAATATATTATAGATATTTACTTCTGTCATGTAGTGCAATTGCCGTTTGTAAACCAACCATTCAGTGTATGCCTATGGTAACTAAAATTTGCATAGTATTTCTGATTAATTCCACATAAAAGGGCGAATGGTTATTCCGAAAGACAATTATCCTCGGAATTTAACCAAATAAAATGACATATTCAACTTCCTGTTAACTGGTGTGGTCACGCTGAGAAGTTCCAAGTATTTGTGTAACTTTAAATGAAATTTGAACTGTCCCTCTAATTGGTTAGTAGTCATGCAACACACAAAGTTTTGGTTTGAATTCTTTCAGGGAAGTCCTTCAGAGAAAATAGAGAATGACCATTTCCGCATTTCTCTAAAGTTTGCTGGATGCTTGACTTTGTTCCCAGTTATGTATAATTTTAATTAAAGGAAACTAATCAGAAGCAGAAAGTGGAAATGTAGGAAAATAGTTACGTCACATTGTTATCTATAAAAGCGGAAAATTGTAGATAGTGTAATTTGTATGCCGTCAATATTTCTATTTTAATGATATTAAAAAGGGGTACAATTTTTCAGTTTCTTAATAAATAGTTGTTATAAAGATTAAATCTGAGCAGGTGTATTCAAACACGTCCATTGTATTTAAAATACACATATTTCTACCATAATAAAATATTTTATCCCAAATTCCACTTTGGAGTTATTTTCTCGTGCTCAATTTAGGATGAGTAAAATGTCCGTGCTGGTAGTTTTACTATGGCTTTTTATACGTTTTACACACAATGTGTTAAAATTACCAATATTATAATAACATATACTAAATTTGTGTAATATTTACCAGGGTGTGTTAATAGTACTCCATATTGTGTAAACTTAACCTCTGTGGTCTATACCCCACTTTTGACAGGTTGAGCACAACTGCGCAGCTGCAGTATTATCAACTGCTTGACCACACGTCATGTTGGTCGTTAGCGTTATTATTGTGTTCAGTTACTTATCATTCGCTATGTTCAAATGGAGAACAGTTGAATTGAGGTTTGATCAAAGAAATAAATATTTACCTGATAATTGTGACAAAGCTAAAACTAATTATGACTATTATAACTTTAAAAATATTAGAAGTTCACCCTGTCGTATTTGTTTGATTACTCTGTATTTTGATTTTCTTGTAACTTTAGAGAAAGAAAATGATATGCTCAGATTACTACCAGTTAATTTTCCTATTATGTAGTGCCTAAATATATCTTTGTATAATGTTTGTTGTTTCGTTGTTTAGGATTTACTAAAACGTTATTAGTTTTTAAGTCCTTTATTAGGAAATGTACTACTGCTACCAATACTGCTAATATTTTATTAAAACTTGGCTATTGCTCATTTGAACGGAATTGTATATTTTTAAGAAAATCGTAAACAGTAAATTCTATTTTATTTCATTATTATTGTAACACCACAATTCTACGTTATATGTTATATATTCTGACGTTTTCTAGAACATTCCAGGCCTATATTCGATGCATTCTCGACGACTGGGAAAACTTTAAGATAAAGGTATAACAAAAATTATATTTAATAAAAATTATTTCAAAAGCAAACAGGAACATAATTAACAAACTAAATAGGTAGCTAAGCATCTATATCAGTACCTACTCATTATACAATAAAATTAACATGTTAACATATAAAGTCGTAAAGTATATACCTTTGATACAAATAACACTGAAATGAGTAAAAGTTACACATAACATTTGTGAAATTATTTGTTTACAATGTATAGATTCTTTTTTAATTAACACATTTTTTGACGAAAAATTAAAACGATTTTAACATTAGTCGTATAAAATAATAATTGTCTAAATGTAAAGTACTTATTTATATTTTTTACAAAGTTGCTAACTTCCAGTTATATTAGGGATAAAGTACCAAGTATTATAAAATAGTACTAACTAAACAATTTAAATTATTAGAAAAATTCCGTTAACATTTAATTGACACATTCACTGACTTTAATGACAGAGACAAATTCTTATTGTTTTTAACGTGACATTATTTAATGGTTCTAAATTTATATAATATAATTAAAATACCTACCTAACTATGTAAAATATTTACAGCGTTCAGTTACGATAATAATATTGGATACGCGGCTTTACACTCAACATTTCATTTGTTCTTTTTTATCTCGCTCTCTAGTATTCACAGTATTTGTTTAACCCGCCTCCACAGATCTTGTTTTATGACACTGTAAGGAATGCCAAAAGCTGCTTTGTAAGTTCATCTGCTTTCTCATTTCTTTCAATTCCTCCATGCTCTGCCTATATTGATTTCAAATATATTACACAGTAATCTTAGGAAAATTTAATAGTAGCAATAAATAAACGCTATATTCTAAATTTTTCCTTTTATTGTTTAAAGCTTGTCATCTCTTTTAACCTGAACGTAACAAACAGGATTGCCGCCGTAATTTTTACGAGCGGATCCATGTTGTAAACAAATAGATAAGTTACATTTAACAATATGTAATCGGACATTCACCACATCACCACTAATAATTATTGCAATTTTAAAAACGAAAGAAAGACATACCTGCTTGCTTTGATTCCTCGTATTTCTGAACCAATTAAAAAAAAGGAAAAAGGTACTGAAGCTTACTGGTAATTAGGCCATATTTGGCCCTTTTTACCTACTAACTTACACTACCCTCCACCCCTACAATCACAAACATCCATGGGTAGGACAGAAAAATTCTTCTACCCCGTGTTGAATTCGAACCAACTTCCGGCCGCTCGTGCTTCCCTGACAGCAACTGTTCGTCGCCGCCTTGGCCGCTCGGCTACCGTCAGCCCTTCAGCACCAATTAAGTATGTTTATTAGCATAAATAAATCCACTTATGGCAAATTGTTCGATTGTGCTTGCACAAAACCCGCTTCCGTCATCGTTTGCACAGCACTACTCTACACAGTATTTACATTATCTACGACACAAGAGTGCCACGAAAAAACGCAAGAAACAAATACCTATTTACATAACGAGCACCATAACATTACACGTATATCTACGGAAACATGAACAAGATGGCCACGCTAAGCGCATGTGATGTCCCACCAATGATATCGCTCTGTTTTTTCTAATAAACTTTTATTAGAGAACATTTTCTGTATTACTTCCCTTTTAAAATGTATAAGTAATATCATCCTAAAGAGTCTCAAAACAAATACTACCTAAAAATCACATTAACGATGAATGGATCAAGTAGTCGTTGGAAAATAATTTTGAAATAAATATTATTTAAAGTGCATAAATGTCACAAAATACGTCATTACTCAATACGAACGAAAAACGTATTACTTTTGTGCTTATATGTGCAAAATATTTTCTCATTCAGAAAAAATTAATATGTTGCTAATTTACGGCGAGTAACAAAAAAATTCAAGAAGAGCTGTAGAGTTATATCAAGAAAGGTATTCAGAGCGCCTCATTCCTGACCATAGAACCTTTACAAGATTGGAGGTGACCTTGCGACAAAATGAAGATACATTTTCTGTTCAGAAGAATCTAATAATTGACCGAAGCGTAAGACACAATGTTAATACTGGTAAAACTAGACTGCTACAATATTTCGAATAAAATCCACGAAATCATATACCGCAAGGCTAGCCGAGAACTGAATTTAAATAAACCAACCGTTCAACGAAGTTTAAAGACCAGTGGGTATCATGATTGCACAATTCACCATTTGGAGTACGGCACGTTCTTTGGACGCACGAAAGTCGGTTTATCAGTAATGGTTTGCCAAAGAGGCGCAACGAACACTACTGGTCCATTGAATATCCCTATATTGTAAATCTAGTACAAAACCAAGGCCATTTTGGAGTAAATATATGGTGCGGCATCATAAGTAGGCATTTAATTGAGCCTTATTCTAATGAACATACATTTAACCACGTGACTTACCTAGAAGAAGAAGTTCCTGCATTTCTGGAGAAGGTGTCTTTGCAGCTAAGGAGAAACCTACGGTTTCACCAGACGTAGCTCAACCCCACAAGGCCAGAATTATGCAGCAATATTTTGAAAATACTGTCCCAAAAAAATGGATTGGAATTAATGGACCTATTCAGTGACCCGAAAAGTCACCAGATCTAGCAACTCTCGATTTTTTTTGGGAATTTTAAAAAATTAAGTTTACAAAACACCTTTGCGAGATATTAATCATTTGATAGGAAAAATCACAAACGTTTGTAATGAGTTACACGGTTAATTTTTAATAAACGCAGCCCACAAAGAAGTCAGGCGAAGATTGGATATGTGTCTTGAAATGACAGGAGGTCATATGGAGAATAGATTTTTATTCTTAATGACATTTTTGCACTTCAAACGACAAACATTTAATTCAAAGGCACACAAAAAAAAGTTCTGTGCCCTAGCTCCGACTTATGGTTCTCCGTGTATTTTTGGCTCTCGAAGCCGATCCGAGGGTCAGTATAGCGCAGACGTTCCATATTTGCGTGCTACGGTCAAAAAATTACCAAAATTTGGCCTTTACCTCGAAATAAGCACAAAGCTTTATCTTCGTGCCAAACATGAATCAGTTGTTGAATAGGATCTCACACATCCCAATTGTCACTTGAGGACCACAAATTGGCAGAAAATTGGTTCTAAAAAATTTCAAATTGCCAGAAAAATTCATATGATTTCACCGTATTCAGGATCGAATTCATTTAAGAGGATTGTCTTCATGTAGCATTGCACAGTGAATAGACACAAAAATAAAGCAAAATAAAGAAAATAAAAAAGTAGAAAAATTAAAAAAAGAAAGAAAGGAGCTACAATACTTCCTACGTCAACAACTAATTCATGTTTGGACCCTTCAATGACACGAAGATAAAGCTTTGCGCTTATTTCCAGGTAATGGCCAAAGTTTACTCATTTTTTTTACCGTAACGCAAATATGGAACGTCTGGACTATACCGACTCCGGGATCGGGTTCGGGAGCCAAAAATACATGGGGAACCATAGGTCAGAGCTCGGACACAGAACTTTTTTTTGTGTGGCTGTGTTATTTTCCAACGCCTACTCGATCTTTCCATCGCTAATGCGATTTTTAATTAACCTATTTAGTATGTTTTTGACACCCTTAGGACGATATTGCTTCTAACTTTTAAACGGGAAGTAATACAGAAAAATAAATTCTAATAAAAGTTTATTAGACAAAGATAGCTTTTTGCAGGAAAATTTTGAGTGTTTGTCGCTTCTGCTAAATCCTAAAGATAATACTTTCGATTGAAAATGGAGCTTACCATTTAACACCAAGTGCCCCCCAAATTTTAATTAAATTTTGTATATCCTCACAGTGGGCATATACTATCGAGTTTGAGACACCTTGTATAACATTTGACCAAATTTTATGAACTAAGTGTGTGCTGCCGCTGATTTCATTACTTACAAAACAAATTAATTAAAGTATTTTTAGATAAACGTAATGCCCCTCTTGGATGTTATGATCAGTACAGCCATCTCTGTTTTACGAAAACGAGGAAACGTATGGGCATGGTTTTAAAATTTATTAACTGTACTGCTACTTCCGACACATGAACCACAAGGGCGATTGCAGCTGTGGGCCACTGACATTAGCAAATGGTTGTTAGTTAAATGAATTATCGGTAAAGTGTAAAAACAGTGCCTGCTCCCGTTGCTTTAGGAATTACTAAAAAGTTTTATTGGTGCACTAAATAGGTACCTACTCAATAAGTTTTTAAAGCATTTACATACATGCAATTTATATGAAAGAAATATTTTGCGAAAATTGTAGCACACATAGACAAATTCTGTCAAACTTTCATGTAATGCTGTTAAAAATGTGATTTAGGTATTTCACAGTTATCAAGATAATAACAATGTATACAAGTTGTTTCTGTCCTATAGTTCAAGTGCAAGTAATTAATTTATATATGGGGAGTTTACTAATTCTTGGATTATAGTACTTTGAAAACAAATCTATAGTTGTAGATAAAAATACACCTGTCGCATCAAAAAAGTTGTATAGTCACAAGCGATTGCCATAGTTTATAAAACTTTTAACTAAATGTATTTCTGATGAACTGAACATGAAAAAATTAGTAGACTGTAATGTAGTAATAATTGGACACGCTAAATTGCTGTACTTTTGTACTTACCTTCAAGTGCCTACTCATCTAACATAAATAAAAACGATAATTAGGCTAGGTATTTTTATACACAGATCACATGCCAAATTGACATATTTAACTGGTTAATTTTCATTGAAAACTAAACAAAAGTGACGCATCTTTTTCTGGCAACATGAATCTACTATATTATATTTAGAATCCAGAAATGTCTCATCAATTTTTTTGCATACTTATCTATACAAATCACATGATAAAAAGGCATATTTTCAATGAAGATAGAAGTAAGGTATTATTGAAACATAGTTTTATATACGGGTGACCGAAAAGTAATGCGACGCAGCTTAAGCATAGCTTCCCGTGGTCAAATAGAACCTATTTAGATAAACTTAGCTTAGTCCAAAAGTGCCTCCTTTAGAAGTTACAGGGCTTCAAAGAAAAAAGAATGTTTTCTTATTATGGACGTCCAATCATGTTGAAATTTGGTACAGTTATATTTTAAATAAGTACAAGCTTTGCGAAGGAGTAAGTAGTACCGCATATCGTAGAGGGCGCTCTTCACGGTTTTTTGTAACTCATTTTTGTCGTATCTTTTTTGTTGGTTGCGTATAACAGTTATATCTGTTGCATGTTGAAATAATGTATCGTTTTCGATAAAAAAGCGTCATTTTGAAGTGATAACTCGAGTTAGAAAATTTATTTCTAAGTATTTTATTGTGCGGAAATTTTCAAATGCGTTTTTACCGAAAACGGCGCATTGCATCAACATGGAACAAGTATAGATATTCTACGTAAAATTAATTTCTCCATCATAAGTTTCACTCAAGCGTATCAGAATATGACCAATAAAACAGATACAATAAAAATGAGTTACAAAATAACTGCCAAGAGCGCCCTCTACCATATGCGGTTCTCTACATACTCCTTTGCAATGCTTGTACTTACCTAAAATATAATTGTACCCAATTTTAACATAATTGGACATTTCGTTTATTAACTATGCCCATAAGAAGAAAACATTTTTTTTCTTTGAAGGCCTGTAACTTCTAAACGGGGTACTTTTCGACAGAGCCAAGTTTGTCTAAATCGGTTCTATTTGATCACAGGAAGCTATGTTTAAGCTGGGTTTACTTTCAGAACACCCTGTATAAATCAGATCAGGTCGTGCTATGACGTTTTTTACTAGTTATATTTTCCTGGCAAAATAAACTATGAGTTGTGAAACTAACAAATTTAAAATATATTTTACAATGACAACGAATTATAATTAAACACTGCACATGCACATTTTGGGTCATTTGACAAACTTCAAGTAACGATACTGGTTAACACTTTCAGTTATTACCGCGTTGTAAAACAGTCATTTGTGGCTAATAACTAGGATGAATGTTATGCCGTCAAATAAATAATAATCATAATAATAATAATATCTCTACTCCTCATTCTTATAACGAGGATTAGCCCAGATGTAGAAGACTTGTTCGAGAGAGAGGGCGGCATATTATTATTAAGCAGGCCGCATTTGCGCCCAGGCATAATTTGCGCTAGTAGACCCTAACTACTAATCCGTATCAGAATTAGGAAGGAAAACCACATTAATTAGGGGGTAGTCAAATGTCGACTGGTATCAATCTCTCACATTGACCCAAGCCAACATTCTTCCACTCTACCATACCCGCAGAGAGGGTGCCAATCCTCTCGAAGAATATAGCTTATATACGGTCTACCGGCTGCGAGGATTGAACCCACAGCGGTCTAGCCACATCGTTTCAAGTACTGACGCCTTAAACTGCACGATAAATGTTTGTTTCTTTGTGTAAAGAATAACCTTTTTCTGACAAGTTGAATGTATGACATTCTTTTCACATCCCCTTCGACCTTTTATTTTTGCAAAAAAATTTTTTGACTCATACCTACCAACCACATAATGGATCTACATTGACGAATCAGAAAGTTGACAAAAATATTTTTACTGATCAAACAAAGTAGGAAATGAACTAAATTCCATTAAAAAAAAACACTAACAAATATAATTACAAATATATATTCGACCGAAATGTCTAGTAACAGCAATGTTATTAAATAAAACTTATTGCTCAAATACCTATAATAACTTTCTAACAATTAAGAATAGCAGTATTTTGGTAAGCAAAATAAAGATACAGAATGATTCACCTTATAAAATATTTATTGTTACAAATTGTCAATTTTATTACGCGTGTAGAAACATAAAAAATTGTTAAAGGTACAGGACTTCTCTAGCGAAAGTACCAACTTCGCTCTTAAACTTGTTTTATAATTCAGGAATACGACTTTAGCAGCAATAGTGATTAAGGGGGATCTTATCTCTACCCAGTTTATAGGCTATCATTAAGCTAATGTTAGATAACTGAAGAAAGTAGTTAAAATGTTACAATATTATCGAGCTAGTCATTTATAATCAACAATGCATCTTTGCTGATTCCAAGGAACACAAAATTCTTATTATATTTCTGTGTATACATATACAGATCGTTCAGTATTAATTGCATAATATTCATTAATTTTATTATTTACCACATAATCTACACTGCCTATATACATGTATGAACTGATGGCTAGTTTGAACAATGTAAAGAATAGTGCAAAGAGAGTAAAGTAGGTAGTAGTTTATTTCTATGGAAATTTTGAACCAATTATAATGCCAACTCGCGCTATTAATTTTTTGTTGCTAATTACAGCACATAGTTGCTGTGGTCAAAGTAGTATTTTATTCTACCCCCACTATTTATTATTTGGAATTATTTGGATCGGTCAGTGGTCATGTGGTTTAATGCGTCAGTACTTGAATCGAGGTGACTAGATCGCTGTAGGTTCGATCCCCGCAGCCGGTAGACCATATACATATAACATATATTCGTGGATAGGATTGGCACCCTCTCTGTGGGTATGGTAGGGTGGAAGATTGTTGGCTTGGGTCAATGTGAGAGATTGATACCGGTTGATGTTTGACTACCCCCCTAATTAATGAGGTTTTCCAGATTTCCCTTATTCCTGCACTGAATGGTGGTTAGGGCTTACCAACGTAAGTCGTTCCTGGGCGCAAATGCGGCCTGCTTAATAATAATATGCCGTCCCCTCTCCCGCACAAGTCTTCGATTTCTGGGCTAATCCTCGTGATTAGAATGAGGGGTAGAGATATTATTATATTATTATTATTTTGTTTATAAAATGACCAAGCTGTATCACTACATATTGGATTCATGCATAGGTTTGTTTCTATTAAATATGAATTATTTTTTTAATAAACAAGATAGGTACAATCGTTTGCAATAATAATGACACTCTCTTAAAACAGTTTTTGAACTTCTGGAAGTTCTGAATAGATATTTCATTAAATCTCTCTTGGTAAGTGAAACAACTAATAACTAATGTTAAAAATTTAAAGCAGATTTCAATATGAATACGTCACAAGTTCAAAATAAATAGCAAAATTCATTTTAGTGAGTGTCATTAATATTGCAAACGATAGTACATGAATTAGTTGTGAACTTATTTATCCGCAATCGTTGCTTCTAAATGATCTGACAATTTTTCTATTCCATACTTAAGACATCCGGTGAAGTGAAGAATTGAGTCATTTAAGCTGTCGCAGATTGTCCCAAGGGTCTAATCTATTCTTAAGAGTCCGTTCTCTGTACACTCCTCGGGTAGCGCTCCGGGGTCGGGTGCACGGGCGTTACGGCTGGAGGCGGAGATTATCGCTCTCCCACTACAATGACTTTACGGTGGACGTATTTAGAATATTTAGATTTAGTGGAGTAAAATCGGCTAGCAATTATGCCGTTTTGTTTTTAAGAAAATATAACCATCTTGTAGAAGGACATTATTAGTATCCAAAATGGACGTGTACAACTTTTTTAGTAGGGCCGCATTTTATAAAAATAAAATCAAATTATCGATGCTTGGTACATTATTTGACAATTATTACGTTTTTTTGTTACATCCCGCTTGTAAATCAACGATTTTACTTATGTTCGTAATTTTTTACAGCTTATATATAAAAAACTACAGTACTTCTCACGGTACACACCAATAAATAAAAACAGCATAAAAACGAAAACTAGGTTTAGCGTCGGCATATCCTTTATTAAACATGGGCGGGGATAGAAATGCTAAAATGTTGTTCCATAGTTAAATTAATTAATTGTATTATTAAATTTCATTGTCTTCACCGATATCGAAAACTAATAATTACAAACAGTGCATTAAAAACATTTACTACAACATTTATTTTCATAAGTTTCCGCTACAAGAAATAACATTGCCTGGTTGTACCGCACTGTTCTTCTCAATATTAACTTAACTTATATCAATTTCTTATAATATTGCCTCATGGGGTGCAAAAACGTTCTATCAATGAAAATAAAAACATCGAACTCCATAAGATCGATTAATTCAATACTGTCTCAACTGAGAACGTACATATTATAAGTGCTACATATTTCTTTGAACTCCGGTCCTGCCTGCATTTACCAATCTCTAAGCCCATCCCACTGAGTGAAACACACGTGGTTACACCATTTAAAATATATTCGTTTCTGAAGTTGTAGACGTTCGGCATTTAGCATAGAATTTTGAGTAATTTTTATCAATTCGATATAATTTTGGTATCGTTGCAAAGCTAAAAGACAGACTTACTTCCCTCGTGTAACCAATTTTCGATTTAAGCCTTTATTTTTAAGTAAATAAACTGTAAATATGACGATTTCTTGCACAGTTTACTGTTTCAATTTAAATAATTAAAAATTAATTTTGAAAAAAATATTACACAGCAGCCTTAGGAAACAACTTTGTCCTTCGATTATTTTTAATTTGGATCGCTATGTTTATTCGTTGTCTAAATAAGTGTTATGGGCCGAGCGTTAAAAATCGGTTTATTTCAAGCGCGCGACGGACTCTTAACGTTAACGAAAAGGCGCAATTTTTTGTCACCAGCAACAATTTGGGCCAAAAATAGTCAAAGCTGTTGATGATATAAACAATAACAAGCCAATAATGAGGCAGAGATATCGACGCTGATGGTTTTTATTTTCGCTAAATATACAGTAGGTACTCATCTTTTCAATTTATGAACATGTGTGACATGTGTCAGAAAACCATAATACTGGCGAATTCCCTAGCTGATTGACATAGCTCAATCATATATTAAGGCATTTTAATTATTATTATTATTATCAAATAGTTTTCATTGGATGCCTTAGCTATCAAACAAAATGTTATGATTGAAAAGTCAATGTTATCAGTTATTTACAACGTTAAAAAATAAATAAATAATTTTAGTGATATCACAACTATTAATTATAGTACACTGTCTACATATTTCTACGGGTATGGTTTCCCACATGAACCGTATTTTATCCCACAAGTGTTGTCCATTGCTTATTTTTAATAATACAAGAGAATCTTTAACATACTTTCAAAGATTTCGGATAAATTTAATCGAGACTTCGCCACTGAAAAATATTTTGGATAATGTTGATATGTCCAAATTACCCAAAAACATGTTTCCGCAGGCACATTCTTTAATAAGTCAACATACTAACGTTAAATCATTGGGTTTTGTATTCAGTAGCCATTATACTACCGAAGATTCTTCAGAAGTTATAAATGATTATCCTCAAATTCTGAAGAGTAGTAGTACACATCATATTTTTCTGTCGCGGATTTTCCTTATAACACCGTATTTGCAGTAAAATAATAATATAAGATGCTTAAAATTAAAAATTATTTAGAATTTTAAGCTCGATGTTAAAAAAATGGAACTAAACTCTCGTTTAATCCGGAAAATCGGCACCTATGATAACCATCGTCCGAGATGGTTTAAATCTATTAACTACCATGCGGTCATCTTTTACAGCGTTGTCAAATGCGGAAGCGACAAAAATTAACTTTTTGTTAATAATAATACCTGAGAGATAACAGTTAATCTGATTAGCTGTAGTATTTTGCATTCATTTTTTTCTTCGTTGCAAACTGCCAAAACTATATTTTCACTGATTACAGGTCCGCCAGAATTACCCAATAAAAACAGTAAGTACACAGAATTCGCGTACAGTTAAATAAAATACCCATTTACTCAAAGAAATTCGAAATTTATTGAAAGGAATTTCTAGAAAGCTTGGAATGCACCCACAATCTTTAATAAT
Organism: Monochamus saltuarius; assembly: GCA_025584915.1. Taxonomy (NCBI): domain Eukaryota; kingdom Metazoa; phylum Arthropoda; class Insecta; order Coleoptera; family Cerambycidae; genus Monochamus; species Monochamus saltuarius. The sequence continues at coordinate 72,634,248 of CM046721.1, read as the reverse complement.
TATAAAATCTTGTACGATAACCGTGGTACCCTGGATTGGCTTTCGACTCTAAAAAACAAACTACTCATAACCTAAGCAGAACCATATTATACGGAAATATCTGCACTCGACACAAAATCCTTTATTTAATTAGTCACTAAAGACTGAAGGAAATCACAATATATATACACAGAGTTTCAATTTCAATTATTATGATAAATAATTATACATCGTCCGTCGGGGTTTTTTTGTTGTTGGTTGCATACTCTCCTGACATCAAATGTCTGTTTATCAACGTTCACTAGTCAAAGAAAGCGTTTTTACAAAACACTGTAAACATCTCTGGAAGTTACAATTTCAAATAGTACTATTTATTTTATGCAAACAGTCAATTATCTGTTACTGCTATTAGTAATAACACTATTTAATTTCCCAACAACACAAAAGTTCTACAAATTGTAGGCATGAAGTACGCCTTGCGCTAGTGGCCTACAGTTGCCGAATGCATCAGATTCTGTATTCTCTTAAAGACAAAATAGCGCAAACAGTATTTGAAATATTTTTCCAGTATTTACTCTATGCATATTGTAACCTCTAAATTGACTTTGCGTGGGAACACGTCACGTAGACAAACAAATTTTATTGCCACTTTTGATTATACAAGAAATATCCTTCAAACTAATTTCACAACTATCATCGCTTTACTTCGTTGTTTGTCAATCGCCTTCGACTACTCAATATAAACTCAACTGTGACGGCGAAACCGATCCGCTTATATAGGTTTTTAGAGTTCTCAAAGTTTCTGAAATCTCGAGAACGTGTCGAGAAACAAATAGAATATAACCTGGAATATTTTCGAAAACGTCAAAATAACGGTATTACAAAAATTATAAAGTCTAACGCAAACAGGAACATAATTAACAAACTAAATAGGTAGGTGAGTCCACCTTTCTTGTATAATCAAGAGTGACAATAAAGTTTGTTTGTCTACGTGACGTATTCTTATGCAAAGTCAATTTAGAAGTTGAATTGGTGCGACGGCAGAAGTGCGACGTTCCACAAAGAAAATGTTTGGAGTTGACAAGTGAATGCCGGTAACAAGATCTAGCGCAACAGAAATGGAGGAAACGTTCAAACAGTTAATGGAAATGATGAATGAAGTGAAGAAGAGTCAAGGCGAAATGGGAGAAAATTTTAAAAAAGAAATGAACAGCCTAGATGAAATGAAGACTAACCCAGACGAAAGGATCGACAATTTAAGAAAGGAAATGAAAAACAGCTAGGATGAAATGAAATTTAATCAGAACGAAATGATGAAAGAAATAAAAAAACAGTCAAGAAGAAATGAGAAACAGTCTCGAAGAAATGCAAAATAATCAAGGAGTAAATAATACAAAGTTAGAAGAAGTAATTAAGATCAATCTCAAAGAGCTTGAAGAAATCGTTGAAGAACAAATTAACCTTTTGAGATATGAGATGCAAGACAAGGTAAGAAAGTGTTAATGAGTGAAGACGTCAAAAGACAGGCCGTAGAAGAAAATATGTCTAAGTTACAGAGTGAAGTCTTAAATCTGAAATACTTTTTATCCGCGAGGGAGCCCATTAAGATTGAGAGATGTTTTCTTCTATCGCCAAGGATTAAGCCACCAACATTTTTGGAAAAGTGTCATGGAGTACTTACCTTAAACAATTCGAAGCAGCTGCCTTCGCAAATAACTAGTCAGAAGAAGAAAAGTCTACATCACTAATAGTTGCTCTACGGGGTGAGACTATGGAGATTTTAAGAACGCTAGCCGTGGATAAACACGTAGAATATAGAATGGAATATTCTGGAAAACATCAAAATAAAGGTATTACGAAAATTATAAAGTCTAACGCAAACAGGAACATAATTAACAAACTAAAAAGGTAGGTGATCTTCCTTAATGTTCGCATTTTTTTTTTTACACTTTTGTGGTTTTCCGCCCAGTAAGTAATCTTTACAATCACTAAATTTTAATGCAAACAAGTAAGAAAACCGACAGAAAATTATTCAACATTCTTGAAATTTCTCCACATATCAATCCTGGAAATATCAGTAAGGTAAGGTTCTACCATAGGTATCATATTTCTTAATAAATAATCATCTACATTTTAAAAATAAAAGTTTTTCTTTAAAAGTGTTTAAACCAATAACCGTAATAACGCAGTGTCGTGCCATTACCTTTGACTATAACCTCGCAGTGGAAGTGCGGCCATGGGTGTCGATAAATAAGGGTTTTGAAAACAAATTTTTGCTTAAAAAATTACCTTGGAATTTTTTTGAAGGGTGATTCCGTTATTTTTTTTCTATCCTAAAATATTTGTCTGTACTGTCATAGTTGTATAGACACCTGAAAAAAAAGGATATTATACAAGATACGAAGTTAGCCAATCATAAATACAAATGTTCCTAATTTACAATATTATTTTTCACGAAAGGAAAACATTTTAATTATAGTACACCCTGTATAGAAACCTGAAAAAAAAAGATATTATACAAGATACGAAGTTAGCCAAGCATAAATACAAATGTTCCTAATTTACAATATTATTTTTCACGAAAGGAAAACATTTTAATTATAGTACACCCTGTATAAAATGATATTAGGTATCAAAAAAGGCATTCTATATTAGTCAACATCATTAAAATTTTTAGTTGGCAGTTCAGTATTTCTTAGAAGTAGTTAATATTCAATCTCTTTTACGATTACCGAACAATCTCCAAGAGAATATAAATTTTATTTAGCAGAACAATGCCTACACTCAGTACAAAAAAACTCGATGTATATATAGCCATGAGGACAGAGGAGTTTGTAAACAGAAGGGCGAATCCAATATACCAAATTTAGATCCGATATCATCCTCAAATAAAAAATGTATCTACTGAAGTTCCTTTTTTACGTGACGTCTTTATCAAACCCCATCTTCCCATTATTTCAATTTGATTAAGACAGTGAAGGGCCGGAGTGTGCTTTGTGCGATAGTATGAGTAGGAGTGATGTAGATATAGCCCACGTGCTTAGACAAACAAGATGATGTATCGCTGGGTAATAAGTTTGAGCCCCGGGAGTCGTCAGAAACGTATGAGAACTTCAACGAAATACGACAGATGCTGAATTACTTCAGTTAAGGTGATGTTTCAATAATAACAACTTTAATGCCACGTACCGGAAACACGGAAGTGTACAGTTCCTTTAAGTAAAACAAATAGATTTATAAATTGGTAGGAAATAATGAAATGCCAGCACATGCAATGCTGCAGTAGTTATTAGATTGAAAAAAAGGTTTATTACCACTAATAAATAATAAATATCTTCAATACAACTTTTCTACCTTACTCATAAAATTCTAACTATTGTAATCTCTACGTTGACTTCGCTTTGAATCACTACTTGATTACATTGCAATTGTACTTCAAACTAATTAAGAACTGTCAAGGCTTTAGTTTCATATTATACGTATTTGACAGCTCCATATAAACTGAACTGTGGCGGCAAAACCGATCCGCTTATATATATTTTTAGGGTTCTCTGCGATCTCGAGAAACAAATAGAATATAGCCTGGAATGTTCTACAAAACGTCAAAATGAAAGTATTAGAAAAACTATAAATTCTAACGCAAACTGAAATATAATTAGCAAACTGAAAATGTAGGTGAGCTTTCGCAACACTTTGTTAGGTTATCTATTTAATGTGATTTTATGTCTTTATTTAAATTCTTAGTGCATGGAAAATTTTCAAGGCTGTCCCTATTTTTAAAAAGGGCGACAAACATTTTATTAAAAACTATAAATTAATATCAATACAAAATAATTTTTCTAAATTGTTTGAGATAGTGATTTATGACATAACGTTTATGTCATGTGCAACATTTTTTGTCAGCATGGATTTGTTTCTACAGTGAGAAACTTAGTATGTATTACGTAATATATTAGTCAGATAAGGTTGGCCAGGTTGATATTATATACTCTGAATTTTGACAGGTCACGGCATTATATAAATGAACTGGTTTGGGCCCCTACTGCAAATGTTATTATCTTCTTTAGTTCATATCTAAACATTAGAAGTCAGTATGTGCAATATAGTGATTTTCGGTCTGTCAGGGTCTTTGTTATATCAGGTGTCCTACAGGGCTCTGATGTGGGACCATTATTGTTCCTCATTTTTATTAATGACATTACTTCTGAGCTACAGTGCAAAACTCTCCTACATACCGAAGGTCTAAAATTATTAATTTCTGTAAATTCCATTCGGGATTGTCATTTACTTCAGGATGATTTAAACAGTCGTTGTCACATTCTCCCCTAATAGAGATCAGTTACTCCATATGTATAACATTGATAGGTTAATACGATGCAGCAATTTTAGATATTTAGGAATACCCAACCGTTGTCTCAAAACTGACTTAATTAATTTTACCCAAGTCAGCTTCAGAAGAAATGATTATTTGGTTGCGTTTTTATATAAACTTATTCACTGTATTATTGATTACCTCTCATTTTTTGTTTTTTAATTAGTAACTTAGCTACCCGTCATAATTAATCTTTGGTATAGTTGCCTACGAGAATCAATATTCTCAAACTTTCATATTGTATGTAATGTCTGACAATTACAATTCTCTTGCAAGTGAAATTGATATTTTTAATTGTACTGTAATATAAAAAATTATTGTTAGCATTAGGCAATTAGTAACACTAATTATTAAAAATTCGATTTTTATTTGTTTGTCACCTAGTGTTTATGTTTAGTTTTAGTTATACTTTATTATTTTTTCACGATTTTGTTTTATAAGTTAATGTATAATGTCACCATTATTGACAACTCTTATCCTGTAATTGGAGTCTTTTCTCTGTTTGGGTAGTCGTACCGTAAATAAATAAACAAATATATGATGCATAATACAGTACAAACTTAATGGTGCAAATATAAAAATGCCAACAACCTGTCAACATATGCTAGCGAATGCTCAAGTTATATACTTATAGCACTTATATGCATTTCTATTACTAAATTATATAATAATAATAATATCTCTACCCCTCATTCCAATCAGAGGGAATAGCCCAGAAGTCGGAGACTTGTGCGGGAGAGGGGGCGGCATATTATTATTAAGCAGGCCGCATTTGCGCCCAGGAACGACTTACGTTGTTAGGCCCTAACCACTATTCAGTGCAGGAATGAGGAAAACCTGGAAAACCTCATTGATTAGGGGGGTAGTCAAATATCAACCGGTATCAATCTCTCACATTGACCCAAGCCAACATTATTCCACCCTACCATGCCCGTAGAGAGGGTGCCAATCCTCTCCTCGAATATAGCTTATATACGGTCTACCGGCAGCTGGGCGCGAACCAACTCCGATCTACTCACCTCGATTCAAGTACTGACACCTTAAACCGCGCGGTCACTGACCGACCCAAATGTATGTAACTGAACAAAGTGTCTTACTTTTTTGCCAAATTGAAGGTTTCTAAATATTTCGAATAAACATATTTCACTTTGGCTGGTTCATCATTTATTTATTGAAGCGTGAAGTTATGTTGTCCTACATATTAATGATGTTCACAGTAGTTGTGTAAGTAAGAAAGTTATTTTCTCAGACCGTGCCACTACGAGAATATCCTTAAAAACTAAGTTGAAAGAGTTAGTCTGTAGACTTTCAATGACTGACCACTATTAGTTAAGTTATATCTTCAATCTCATTTGAAGCGTCTATGCTGATGACCAGAACCCGTTGTGATACTTTGAAGAAAAACTATTAACATAAAACTTTTCTTAACTTAACTGGAAATTTATTTTTAGACTTTAACTAAATAACTTATTTAAACTTACGGTACGAACTACAGTTACTTAAACTAACCCTGAAATTAAATTATCTTCCGAGATATTACCTTTAAAGTAGACAGCAAAACCTAATCGAAATTAGAATAAACATTGATACACAGATACAATGAGGTATATTCTGCCGTAAAACTCGCAATCAATATTCATATAAACCCACCTATCGGAAATGTATCTGAACGACTTCAATTTTCTTTCGGAAAGTTAAACATTAAACTTCGGTTAGTGAGAATCTGAAGTAGGCGATTTTCCCTGAGATAAGCTCAACTTCCGACTACTGTTTGGAATCCACGTAAGATGAGGAGAGAATACATACTTAAGATTAATAGCAGCAGTTGGTTTAGCTGAACTCGAGCAAACATTGACAAACTTACATTTGTTTACAATGTTAAATTGCTGTATATTACAGATAGTGTCGCTGAGCTTGGATACGACCGCTTCCACGCTTGTTCGATAGTAATCAAACAGTTGCCTGCGGTTAATTAAATAAAAATCATTAAATGCCAGCAAGTTACGTGTAGCTAAAAGTATCTAGTATGCAAAAATACTTAATCACGGTATGCAATATTAGTAATTATATAATGGCGCACACATTTGTAATAGAACCTCGTTGCGTAACTTCGTCTCAAACAAAGTTAAATTAAGTCATGATACCTGCAACTAAGTGAGAAAATTCTCTTCAATCATCCTTTGGTCACGAATGTTGTGATGTTTCCATGTTGTTGGCAATTCCATTAATTATATTAGAAATAAAGTTTACGTCTACACTCTGAGTAACCGCATCCAGCAAGTAACAAACTTTTTCTATAAACGTCAGTAAAGTTTGCAAAATTACTTTTGTCACTAACATTTTTCAGATCAGACCATCTTAAGAATCGATTCTACTAGACAATAACTCAAAAGTGACTTTATTAGCAGCTTCTTCGATTTCCGCCAGGAGAAATTCATTATCTTGATCACTTTCCAAGTCACGAGATTAGCATCAATAAACTTCTACAGCTATGGTGTAATAGTGATGAGGATATATTATGTTGTCCATGTAAAGCATTTAGTATTTAGCAAGTTTTGCACCGTCCACCCATTATTGCCGGATTACTTTGAATGGTGTTGTGCTGTTCTAGAGAATTTTCAGATTCGCCGAATGTTACAGGAGCAACAGTGGTTTAAGAATAGAACCTTGTGGAACCCAACTCGAACAGAGAATGTTGCATAAACAGTTGCAAAATTTATGAATTCTGATCACCTCGAATTCCTAAATGGTCAAGTTTTAAAAGAAGTCTGGGAACTTTGTACGAGGCTTTAGAAAAATACAAGTAAAGAACGTCGACAGGATCTTCTAGATCAAAAGCAAGAGATTTAAACAGGACAGCAGATTGGTGGCAGTAGATCTGCCTACGGGATCACGCTGAGATATTGGAAAAAAATTATGTGTTAAGGAGAACTGCATTATTTGGGGCACTGATTATTTCTAGTACTTTAGGACAAATAAACATTTGCCGCTATTGTTATTAACTATTAATAGAATTAATATGTGATTTTAAATAATAAAATATTTTGAACTACCTACCTGATGTTACAACAAAACTTTGGGTACACGTCTTATCCAATTTTTACAAAGTAACACAAATGATTCTGCTACTTGACCGTTTTGAACCCGTAAGTTATTGGCAGCAACTATGATACGTTTGCGTAAATTATCAATTCGGTACAATATACTTAATTTTTTAAATATCCCTATAAAAAGAAATCCATATGATTTAAAATCAGGAGATTGTGGCGGCCATGGTACGGGTCCTCCTCGGCCAATCCCTTGGTATTCATGCTTGAGCATGCTGTACATGATACGAATATAACTGAGTCTCGAGTATGATATGTCACACTGCTGCAATACACCGTGGACGTCCTGGACCTCCATCTCTTCCCCGATTTGGTTTCAAATTTCCTGTGTCCCGCTCGCGTTGCACTACACTTGCACTCACTGCACACCGCGGTAAAAGTAGCTGCATTTGGCACGTGTTTACTAGAAAATCGTTCTGATAAAGCATTTTCACTTTACCATAAATTAAGACGATATCCATCAACTCAGAGTTGCAAATACACGCAAGTCATTTTTGACACTTGAAAAACTGATGTAGATACTCGCATCACAAATCTTTAATACCTACTATAAGCAATTGGATTTCAATATTTGGAATCATCTGGCTAGATACTATAGTAGCCCAGCGATGTAAAGGTTGAAAATACACAACTTCTATAATTTTTACTCGGAAACTAGGTATAAGGATTTTAGAATTTTTTTTTATGACAATGACTCCAATTTTCATGACGCATCTATTCCCAAAAATTTGTTTAGATAAGTTTTGAATTACCCTGTATAAATGTTCTACTAAAGATGAAGCACAGCGTTTGAGTACTGATGCTGAAAAACCATCTTGTCCCGGCGTAATATACAAGAGGTTATTGAGATGCTGTAGCACATCACTGATTAAAAGTTATCTCCACTCCAAACAGGGCAAAATTCTGAAATGGACTCAGAGGTTCCTCAATAAATACTTTTTGAAAAGTAATTACTAAAACTTTAGCACATTTTAACGCAGAAGTAAAGCATAAGTCCCCTGAGGCATTACGAACTAGTGGAGTAGACACGAGAAACATTTACTAGTATATTTGAACAGAGCTTTTTGGCCTCTATGCACCGAAATGTTAGTTCACCTGTTATATCTTAAACATGATCTGTAGTTATGATTGATTCTGTTGTTACATGGCATAATATGTGAATTCAAAATATGAACTTGAAAGGTATAATTTTATTTCTCATCAGTATTTAGAAATGAGTTATTTTTATTTTTAGAAAATTATCATACTGCATAATTTCCATTTTACATTTCATGGACCAGCATTAGTACTAGATATCAATTTATTTGTATTAATTTGGAAAGGTTCAGTCGTTATCATTTTAGGTTCTCTTTAGGGAATGTACGGGTAAAATTTTATTTGCACAGGGTCTAAGTGGACTAAGTCGGGCCGTTCGATGCCATAAATTTCAAGCGACTCTATTAGTGTAATCCAGAGACTTTCAAACTTTTCTTGTATAGGGAAATTTAGCTTAGAATTCATATTTAAACATATTTTTGTGCTGGATGGATTTGATCAATAAAACAACAATTATTTTAATTTCAATTGTCGAATTTCACAAAAAATATAAGACAGGACAAAACAAAGAGATTCAGGAATTTTAAAAATGTTGCACTTTTGAAGTAAAACCGAATAAAAACGCGTTATAATTTTATTCGTTACAACTTATAGTAACGCTTTTATTAGTCAATACAATATTAAATTATTATTTAAAATAATGTCAAACTGGCTTTATCTCCTAAAAGTATATCGCTCCCTACTTGATAATAAGTATAGTGCAAAATTTCATATCACAATGTAAACCATGACCTACCCTTGTTATTCTCAGACTAGGTCCTACGGAGATTAGTTTCAGTTGCGCTGAAGCTTTTGCAGAGTCATCACTAAAGATGGCAGTATTGAAGAACGGTGAAACGTTTACAAGTAATGGATACGACCACTTATTGCAGAGGCTATTATGGGATATTTACGAGTATCATAGTTGTCTGAGAAGCAGTTAGATTAATGCAGGACCAGCAATAGGAATCGAGTCTGCCTGGATAGAACCGAACTCGAGAAGAACAAGCGCATATCAAAGATTTCCAGCCTATGGTATAATAACCTGAAAAACCACAGACGATTAAATAACAGTGTGCAGGCCATGAAGACTTTAAATCAACATGTTAATATTGTAAGTTATTAACAATTAGTTTAGCAATATGTATGGAATAAAGTTTATAACTTTTTAAAAACACTGTATGAAAAAATTGTTCAGACAAGTTTGTAGTTATTTTTTTACACTCTTTGACTTATAAGATTCCAGTAAACAAATACTCTGCAGACTAATGTTTCGACCATCATTGGATGACACAAGTTTCGAGTGTATTAGCTCTCAGTATGCCATGGATGGGGTAACCGACAAATAACCCTGGCGTTTGTCTGTTACACCTGTCAGAAGCCACCCTGCGAAATGTAGCAAAGCTACATTTACCACTGTCAAACTGGACCGATAGGACCCTGAACACTAGATGTAGCTTTGCTATATTTCACATAATCAGAGTTTCTTCTGTCGGGTTTGACAGTGTAGTGGGAAGTGTAATAGCCAAGATTACCTTATCATGTTGAAACAGATATATGTCAGGTGGACCGCTGACAAAGGACTTTAGCTTTTTGCTATAGGATTTTCAGGTGTAATTCAGTACTGGTTGGACATTATCGTCATAGAGGTCGGGGGCTTATAATGGTATCTACAGGACGCTTCATAGCGTTGTGGCCTATCGGGTCTAGTATTGAGTAGCTAATGGCCACTAGATGTAATTTTGTTACATTTTGCGTAACCTTGACTTTGTTTCGGAGCCAGTAATTTAGTTCCTATGTCAACCTATTTTGTTTTTTTAAATAGCACCACACTATTTTCTGCCTTTATTTGGAATCAGATCTTCTTCTTGCATAGAAACGAGTAAAATGCGTATACAGTATGTATGTGTAGTTACATTAAGAAGTTACTGAAAATTTTCAGTACCAATGCACAAATCAGAGTTTAAGGGCGCCATTTTTATAAGCAATAAATTTTATAATTTGCAAAATCTGACTATACAAACATTATTACATACCGCAGAATTATTTTAAAAAAATTAGTAACACTTGAATAATTGATGTATGAAACAGAGTGACAAGATACAATCCACGAATTTTCATGTTCGCTTGTGCATTTTCCATTCAATAGTTAAATGAAATGATTTAACCCCACCATAAAATTTTAGTACTACATTAATAAGAATCTCCACCTACTGATTGCGTATCTTTAGATACGATTCATTGTCTTGAAATTCCAGCCTTAAGCTTTGCCGAAGAGAGAAATGTGGCTCACTGAGACAAATGACCATTTTGTAAAGACAAATAAAGCAAATTAGAGTTTATAAGTTTAACAACAAAATATTTAATATGCAAATAAGCTCTCAGTGTGAAAATAGTAGAATAAGGAGATCACAAATCGAAGCCGTCCCATCCGAATTATGAACCATTTATGATTTTTGTCTATTAGCTTAGAACATAAAATTAAAAACAAAGGTTATGATATTCGTAACGACCTGATATTTGTTTCCTTATTACATATTATTACTTTATATTATATTAGCGTAGACCTTTTATTACTATTATTAAAAACATGATTTACCAATATTGTTTTTTTATATATTTTTAGGTATTAACAATATTGTGTCAAACTAACTACTCTGCGGACTCGTTAAATTACACCCACAATATCTACCCATATATTCTATATTATTAGCTTTTGTAACATTTTTTACTGTATTAGAAAGGTATTTTAACATAATATAAATCAAACCTCCTACAATTCCTATCAATGAAGGCATATGTATGCTTTCGTATACCAAACATCTAGGTATGCTAATGAACAATTCCACAGACAAAGCTCTATTCAATAATTTATCTAAACAAATTAATCTAGCTAAATTTACTAACCTGGCTTAATGAAAACATTCTATAAATATCTAAGTTCATTTTTAAAACGGTGGGAACTTGAAAATTCAACTACCATAGATGCGATCTGACTTATTTCTGCATTTTTAGGATTGCTTCTTCAGGTGGCCTCTTTTAAGTTGAGTTTATACTAATAAATTAAAATTATTTGAAATTAAATATCGACAATGTCAAAAGTGAGTTTAACCTGTCTATGGTAAATTAAAAATGACAAATACCTACTTAAATAATGTTTACCCTTTATGTAATCGTTTCTTTTTATATATTTTTAGGTATTAACAATATTGTGTGAAACTAACTACTCTGTGGATTAATATAGTAAATTTTTTTTACTGTATTAGAAAGGTATTTTAAGCTAATATAATGGTTCATTAGCATACCTAGATGTTTGGTATCAGAGAAGATACATATGACTTCATTGATAGGAATTGTAGAGATTTGATTTATATTAGCTTAAAATACCTTTCTAATACAGTAAAAAATGTTACAAAAGCTAATAATAAAGAATATATGTGTAGATATTGTGGGTGTAATTCAACGCTGGTTGGATCTTTTGTCCACAGAAAAGTTAGTTTCACACAATATTATTAATACCTAAAAATATATAAAAACAGTAAAAAATGTTAAAAAGGCTAATAATAAAGAATATATGAGTAGACATTGTGAGTGTAATTCAACGCTGGTTTTAGTCTGCAGAGTAGTTAGTTTCACACAATATTGTTAATAAAACGATTACATAAAGGGTAAACATTATTTAAGTAAGTATTTGTCATTTTTAATTTAATATTTACAGGATAAAGTCACTTTTGACATTGTCGATATTTAATTTGAAATAATTTCAATTTATTAGTATAATAATTTTTATAGTTAGATATTTGACTCAACTTAAAGGAGGCCACCTGAAGAAGCAATCCTAAAAAGCAGAAATATGTCAGATCTCATCTATTGTGATTGAATTTTCGAGTTCCCACAGTTTCAAAAGTGAACTTAGAAATGTATAGAATGTTTTCATTAAACCAGGTTAGTAAATTTAGCTAGATTAATATTTTTAGATAATTATTGAATAGAGCTTGTTCTGTGAAATTGTTCATTAGTATACATATGGCATCATTGATAGGAATTGTAGGAGATTTGATTTATATTAGTATACAGTAAAAAATGTTACCAATATTGCCCGCGAAATGTGAACAATATTAACTGGTACGGATGCAGTGATTATTGAAAAGTTTATCTTCTCAATACTACAGAAAATCTTGAAATATATATGTACAAATAGAAAAGAGCAATTGTTCACGATCATTCTCTCGTAAATCAGTTTAGAAATTCAGTTGTTCGCCTGGCAGAATTGATAGGAGAGATTTACACTGTTTTGCTTTCAGATTTAAGCTACGCCAAATGGCCTTTAGATCAAGCATTGCTGTCCGAGGATAACGCAAATGTTTACATCCTGACATTCTTACAATAACAACGATTTATGCCGGTATAGATTTGGAAGTGTGTGAAAATTTATCGATTCAGGAGTGTATAGTTAATTCGTGTCATAGAAGATCAAAGTCAATATTTAAAATTTTTCAAATTATAAAATAGGAGTGTACTTTTCTACTTTTATTATAGCACATACAATACTCTAGAATTTATCTATTATGACTTGTGTGTGGAGTCTATTTAATGAGGTACCTGGCGTATGATAAACTAACAAAATTGTATACTATATTATTACAACTAAGCGGCACAACATTTAAGCAGGGATTCAATCGATATAGTGTACTTATCTAGATGCTTTGTGTTTATAGTGACACGACATACAGGGTGATTCAGAACTTATCTAAAATATGAATATACAGGAGACTCTTAAAATTAAAATTTTGTAAAAAAAAATCAAAAAGGGCAGTTCAAAAATGATTTAAAAATACAAGTCTGCACGGCACTGGAAACTGCTCCACTGTAATATCTGACAAGGTGACAAAGCATGCAATTGGCGAATAGACAAAAAATGCAAGGAAAGGTATAAATAACATTTCGTAATATATATTTTATACACCAAATTCAACTGCTTTTGACGCAATTGTTATTAATTATTAATATAATTAATTTCTGGTTTTAATTAATAAAATAATTTGACATACCTGATGTTACAACAAAATTTTGAGCCTACCCACTTTCTACAAACTATCACAAATGTTTCTGCTTATTGTCCGTTTTGAACCCGTAAGTTATTTATTGGCAGCAACTGTGATAAGTTTGCGTAAATCATCTATAATAGGTATCCACTTCGATGCGATACACTTCATTTTTTAAATATACCCGCAAAAAGAAGACCAAATGATTTAAAGTCAGGAGATCGTGGCGCCATGGTACTGATCCTCCTCGTCCAATCCCTTGGTATTAATGCTTGGTCACATTGTACGGATATAATTGAGCCTCATGTATGATATGCCACACTGATGCAATACGCTGTGGACGCCCTGGACATCCATCTCTTCCACGATTCGGTTTAAAATTTCCTTCGCATTGCACTACTCTTGCAGTCACTGTACATCGCGGTAAAAGTAGCTGTATTTGACACATGTTTATCGGGAAATCGTTCTGCTAAAGCATTTCCACATCGCCATAAAGTAAAACGATATCCATCAACTCCGAGTTAGTATACAGTCATTTTTGACACTTTAAAAATTAATGTTAACAATCCCGTCCCAAAAACGTTAATACCTGCAAAAAGTAATCGAATTTTAATATTCGGGATCGCCCCCTGGTTAGAGACTACAGTAGCCCAGCGATGTAAAGTTTAAAAATACTACAACTTCAATAATTTTTTACTGTATTAGAAAGATCAGATCTCATCTATTCTGGTTAAATTTTCGAGTTCCCACAGCTTCAAAAATGAACTTAAATATTTATAGAATGTTTTCATTAAACCAGGTTAGTAAATTTAGCTACATTAACTTTTTTTAGATAATCATTGAATAGAGCTTTGTCTGTGGAATTGTTCATTAGCATACCTAGATGTTTGGTAACAGAGAGCATACATATGACTTCATTGATAGGAATTGTAGGATATTTGATTCATATTAGATTGAAATACCTTTCTAATACAGTAAATAATGGTTAATTAATGTTTAAACTTTAAACACAATAATTATTTCTATAGCAACAACTATTATTATTTATCATGCTACTTTGATTGAAGCATAAAATTATATTTTTTAAATTGCTCGTAACTTCTAAACAAAAATGAATCAGACCTATGTTGGTATAAGAAAAAACGTTTGACATTATCGCAGCGCCATCTGCCAAACTTTATCAATCTGAACGATAATTTTCCAGTGTAGTTTCCAGGGTTGTTACGCCTTGACCTAAGTAAATGGTTGCTACCACGACGTACTATTACTCCTAAAATGGTAACTCTCTCTTAAAGTTGCATCCTGTATAACGCTTTCCAGCTTTTTGCTGTTTGAACTTTTGCCTTCTAGAAAACATTAATGCAGATTCACAAAAGTAAATCAAAACTGTCTGAAACGAAAGCCCAATTGGCTGTCCAATTTCGCAAATCTGAATTTAGTGGGTCGTTTGCAAAGACAACACGGAGACGGAGATCTATTCCTAAATAAAAGGTTCCATTTTATAGCTCATACTTTTTTGGCCTGCAGCGCACGGAACATTGGATTATCTAGGTGAAGCCCCTATAGTCTGCAGAAGTTATTGCGACGCGGTCATCAAAGCACGCCAGACTGATTGAAAAGTGGAATGCCAATAACAAAGCACTGGGAGATCGAGTGGGGATCTCAAGTTCTCTTGTCCCAGTTTTCTTTCTTTCCGCATTTGCAGATGCCGCAGCTTTTTTAAATGCTTCCTGGTCTTGACTAGCTCCGCTAAATAATCGAGGTAGGTACTTATATCGGAGTCAGTTGTGGTTTCTTGTCGTAAATCAATATTCTCTTTTTGTTTTCTCAACCAATATTAATGGAACGTCAAATATTTAAGTGAAATTGCATTAATGCACAAGTTTTAACTATAAGGAAAATATTTAATAACAATGCTTTTATCATTATTTATTATATTTATTCTTTCTGTGCAATTATTTAAAAAAAATTACATATACAGGGTGATTCAGAACTTATTTAAAAAAAAATAATTTACAGGAGACAAAATGATTTAAAAATACACGTCCGCACGACACAGGAAACTGGTCCACTGTAGACGTATTATAATAATGGATCGGTCAGTGGTCGCGCGGTTTGAATCGAGGTGACTAGACGGAGTTGGTTCGAGCCCAGCTGCCGGTAGACCGTATATAAGCTATATTCGTGGAGAGAATTGGAACCCTCTCTGTGGGTATGGTAGGGTGGACTAATGTTAGCTTGGGTCAATGTGAGAGATTGATGCCGGTTGATATTTGACTACCCCCCTAATTAATGAGGTTTTCCAGGTTTTCCTCATTCCTGCACTGAATAGTGGTTAGGGCCTACCAACGTAAGTCGTTCCTGGGCGCAAATGCGGCCTGCTTAATAATAATATGCCGCCCCCTCTCCCGCACAAGTCTCCGACTTCTGGGCTATCCCTGTGATTAGAATGAGGGGTAGAGATATTATTATTATTATAATCGGAGACAAGAAAAAAAAATAAAGAAATTTCCAAGGAAAGAAATAAACTACATTTTACATCTATTTTTATACAGCAAATTCAACTGCTTTTGCCGCTATTGTTATTAATTATTAATGAAATTAATTTGTGGTTTTAGTTCGTCAAATAGTTTGACATACCTGATGTTAAACCATTTTGGGCACTTTTTACCCAGTTTCTACAAACTAACATAAATGTTTCTGCTTCTTGTCCATTTTGAACTTGTAAGTTATTGCAGCAGCTATAATACGTTTGCGTAAATCATCAATAGTGCTCACTTCGGCGCAATATACCTAATTTTCTAAATATCTCCACAAAAATAAGTCCAAATGATTTAAAGTCAGTAGGACATGGCGGCCATGGTTTCGGTCCTCCTCGTCCCTTGGTATTAGTACTTGGACAATGCAATACGTCGCAGACGCCCTGGACCTCCATCTCTTCCACGATTCGGTTGCACTCCAGCGTTTGCACTACACTTGCACTCTCTGCACACCGTTGTAAAAGTAGCTGCATCTCGATTATGTTTACACGGAAATCGTTCTGATAAGCAATTTCACTTCACCATAAATTAAAACGATATTCATCAACTGCGAGATGCTATAGACGTAAGACATTTTTTATATTTGAAAAACTAATGTAAATACTTGCATCACAAAATAGTTAATACAATAAGTAATCGGATACTTGAAATCGACTGGCTAGAGGGCACAATAGCTTAGCGATGTAAAGACTGAAACTACTAGAACTTCAATAATTTTTTTCTCAGTAACTATAAGGATTTTACAAAATTTTTTTAACGATATTGACTCCATTTTTCATGACGCATCTATTCCCAAATTTGTTTAGATAAGTTCTGACCACCCCGTATAATATAACAACTTTTCGGGGTCCAGTTTTTCCATAAATGATATATCATATGAATATCTCATTCATGTTAAGTCTATCAAGTTTACAAGCAATTTATTTAATTGTCACTGCGCTACAGCTTGGAAAAAAGGTGTTTGAGAAAGAATTTTAAAAGTTAAATACGTAAAAGAAATCGATCCTTACAGCATCCAACTACACGGATGATTATCGACTAATAAACAAGTATAGTTATTGATATTTCTATCGTTAATGTTAGTATATTCATGTACCAAGCATACTAAAAATTAATGATGGGTATAATTGGACAATTTTAAGAATCAGATTCTACCAATCGGATCAATAGTCGAACCTGCAAATTCAGTATACTTATGCGACCAGTACTACACTTCGTGTTATAGTGCCTTCATAAATGATTACAAGCCACGTGACCAGGACTGTGATTCTCGAAGAACAACTCGTATGCAAATAGATTTCTTGTCTCTCTCAATTGCCGTAGTGAGGAAAAGGATATTCGCATATGAATTGCTCGATTGATTCGAGAATCACAGTCCTGGTGACGTGGCTTGTAATCATTTATGAAGGCACTGTATATAGTGTAATTATGTATTAGGAGGTACCTACTTTAGACTATAATTGTAACGTATTAGCCAGTTACATGTATTCTATAAGTTAAGTCAACGTTTCTTAAACTGTCTGTAAACTGTGTGTAAAAACATTTATGAAAGTAAATTAAAAAAAAACAATACAAATTTAAGCATCTAGAAGATTTAAAAACAGCCAACCCTGCTGCTTATAATTGACTTAATTAAAATGTTTACAAAGATCCATGAATTTAATAAAACTAAGACAAACTAAGTAAATACGTATGCTCACGAAAAAGTTCTTGTATTTAAGAAAAAAAATATAATTTTGAACAATTTGTATGCGCTGCAACCAGTTTGATGACTTCCGAAAAATATAAGGCATCTCATAAGAGGAAAAGCAATACGAGGGACAATTTTTGAACAAATTATTCAGCACCTAAAAAATTTAAGTGAAGTTTTTGATCAAAACTTTCCTTCCAATGAACAGGTTAAATCAAAATGAGTTGTGGATCAAACTTACATTTATCGTCAATTCACCAGCTTCTACCTTGTCAGCAGAATACGAAACTTTCATTGACCTTATCTACATATAATTATAATTCATCTTTGCAAGACAAACTTAAATTAATGCCACTTGTGGAATTTTGGTTAGTGTAAAATTTGAAAAAGTCTTGTTTTACACAACAAGACAAAAATTATATTCTTGTTTTTGCTCAATCTTGCAAAATCATGTCTTATATTGTCTAGCAAGAGTCTCGCAAATTTCTTATCTCACAATTTTGCAAAACTCTTGCATGATTTTTGTGATACTCACGCATACAAATGAGAAACTTTATTACGTAACGGAAACGGCTGCTCCTAGATACTTCAATAAGGTGTACATTTCTTAAGTGGAAAAGGTAGGGAAATATGTTTTTCTATTTCGAAAAGACATACATCGTGGCCCAAAAAAGTTGAAGCGATTTAAAAGGATCCTCATGGGCACTTGTGGCGCCCTCTGGGAGATACAGCCAATCGTCCATAAAATTTTAATTTCCCGTCCCAATAAACCTCCGCAGACACAATTTCATGAATTTATTTCAAAGTAGTCGAGAGTTATTAAAGAATACGTAATAATTTTTTTAAAATTTAACATCCTGTATATCCTAAACTAAGCGTTTCCAGACCTAAGTTCGTAGGAAATTTTTTGCTTAAAATTGAACGTAGAAGAACATACTAAAGTATGTACATCTCCTCCTGAAACACCCTGTATAGCCACAGACTCAACAAAACCTTATATGGGATAGGTCCTAATCCCAAACATAGTCGAGAAAAAAATTAATAAATCTCCAATTTCCTGTGTAAAAGTTCAGTTAATTAAGGAATCTCATCATAACTTTGTACATTAAATGACCATAAAATGCGGTCGCGGTTTATGCGCATCGCAGACCATGCTATAGTCTGGTTCTCGTTTAATGAAAAATCATTTAATAATTTTAAATCTACTACTAGCTGGTTCTAATAAGAGCTAATCCTGGAATTTTTTCACGTGTTCAAGCTGCAATTTCAAGAAGATTTGAAGCATCCCAGGCAACAACAGTTCCATCTAATTAACGTTAATAATTCGACTAGACGATCAGTCTAGAGACGGTCTTTGTAAACTGTTTATCAACGACTAAATGTCCCGAGATAAACGTATATATTTCATATACCATAGAGTATAAGTAGATGTTCTTATTCAACATCTTTCTGATAGCTGATGTGTACGTCTAATTTCAGTCTATGAATTAAAACTAAATAGATGTTTTAAGTTGACATTATATTGATGTCTACATATTATGTATATATTTGATATAACATCGAGTATAAATATATGTCCTTATTAAACATCTTTCTGATAGCTATTGTATATGTCTAATTTCAATCTAAGTATTAAAACTAAGTAGATGTTTTGAGTTGACATTATATTGATGTCTATATATTATGTATATATTTGATATAACATAGAGTATAAATATATGTAATTATTCAACATCTTTTTGATAGCTATTATACACGTCTAATTTCATCTAAATATTAAAACTAAATATATGTCTATATATTACGTATATATTTAATCCATGTTAAATTAATTATAGTTGTCTTACCTTTATTGCTTCTTCGCCAGGAAATTACAAAAACGTACAATAATTATCAAAATGTACAAGGAAAAGTTAAAGGGACTTACGAAAAAGATTGAGATTAATAAAAATGTAATGAAACCATCCATCAGAAACAAAAATTCAAATTGGTTTAGGTTTCTTATGCTGCTGAGGGAAAAACCGATGCGTCTCTCAAAACGTTGTGAAACTTAAACTAACAACATAGCAACCAACAGACCACAGAAGCCTTCAATTAACATCTTAACAGTAGTTACATACCTACAACTAATAATTTAATTCTTATTTTTTTATATAAATTTTGATTCTATTTTTAATGTATATGCAAGATGTGTGTCAATGTAAAATATTGAGAATATAAGGACGAAATATTTAAACCGGTTAATAAAATTGTCACTCTGCATGCATCTACAAATGTTATAGTAATTTCAACACATGATCAACTAAGAATGAACTAAAAAATATTTTAAGTTGGGTATAATTATTGAATACTACATTTATAGACTTTATATTTTTATTGAATCTTATTGTATGGTACCTACATTTTCAGTATTATTTTTTACATGCTTATTATTGTATCGCTGATTGGCCATCCTCAACCAGTCCTTAATGGCGCTTGAAATTGTCAAATTGTTTAAATCTGAGGGTTTACTTTGCTGATCTGAATACATCGAATATATTGAGTCTGAAACAAGACAATACATATTAATGTTTTGTAATTTATAGGCGATTCAGGTTTACCTCTCATAACCTCCAAAAGTTTTGAAAATATAAAACCTCTTTTTCCGTTACTTCCGGTCCAATTAAATTTTCGGTCCAGCTTGTCTGAAAATATAATTTTGACCATATTTGTAGTTGCCACCCTAATGGAACTTCCTCCTAGGCAAGCTAAACGATTTTTCTGAAATGTATGTAAATATGAATTTGCTTCATGTAGAAACAAGGTACCTATATAAGTATAATAAATTGTTAATGAAATTATTACTACAAATATTGATAGTTTCTTAGTTAAGTCAGTTATTTATTGTTCAATGTTGCATTTTATTGATGACAATAATAGAAATAGGTAATATCTAACAATATATCACTGTCTTAACCAGAAAATCAACTCACTGCAGCGAAACGTTTTCTGAAGCATTGTTGATTAACTGCAGAATTCAACCAAGGGCTACTACTGCTACTATAAATACCTAATACCTAGTATTACAACATTATTTTGATAAAATGTAATAGATAGGTACATAAGCAGGTACCAACTCTGCAGTATTTATGTATTTACTATACCTACTAAATGCCGCTAATATTTTTGTGTTCATTATATTTGAACTTGACGAATTTAATTCCACGTCGAAAAAATGTTTCACTAGATTATTAACTATTTGGTCATGTTATTTATTAACGTTAAATCTTAAATACGTAAGTAGGTACCTACTTCAATAAATAATAGGTACATTAGGAATTTTTAACCATCGAATGCATGTATTCTGTATTGATGTAACAGTGTATTATTAATTAATGTATCTATTTATCTAATGAAGGCATTAAAGTGTACTCAGGTATTTAGAAATATTATATTACTATGCATACCTATATAATTTTACCTACTTGCATTAAATTAGGTATTCATGTTTTACTGACTGTAAGTAATAATAAGCCTAAACACAAACAACAAGGAAAAGGAAATAAAAACGAACAATGCAACTTACATACATACCTACTATTAATGTATTGTTATTTATTTCTAACCACAAGCACAAGAAAACCGCGGGTAACAAAAATCACAACACAATAATATGGCGAATACGATCCGAATGCAAATGACAATTGACAACAATTGGGGTTGTGGGGGATAGGAAGACACCAAACAGGTAGTTGGTGGTGTAGGAATACAACTATTTAAGCTCCCGACATACGTTGTCGTCTATCCGTAGGTACAAATAGATCCGAATATTAATGTCTAGATGTTATGACTTGTCTTTCAACATATTAAATTAAGTAGCTTAATCATATTATAAAACATCTAATAATAATTTCTAATATATAAATATTATGTAAATCATTTTTTAATCAAAATATACCGCTTGCCTATTCAATAGTCTAGAGTTCTATGTAGAGTCTATCTACTATCTAGTATATACTATAGCAGGTATCTCTAGTTACCATGCAAGGGTACTTTGACTTAGAGTCTATATGACACTAATTTATTAGTAATACTTGTAGATATTAGACGAAATTAATAGACGAAAATTTGCCATGGAGTCATACCTAGGTATCGTATCGAATAAAGAATGAATTAATTCTATAATCTTTATTCTGAATGTATGTAAATAAGAGTCACACTGTCAAAATCACTTGATTTGTGATGAATGAAGTAAACAGAAAATAGGTGTATAACTGATTTATTTACCCCACAGGGGTAAAATATTATTATATATAGGTAGGTATATATACAGGGAGTCCTATAATTAATGGGTCATTTATCAACAGGGTATAGTAGACGCCAAAATAGGCAGCTTCGGCTTAATTTCTTATAATAAAATATTTACTGGGTGATTCAGTTATACCAAATTTACTGAAAACCGGCAATAACTCAAAAACGGTTGTGCAGATATGTGTCAAATTCGGTGGAGTTATATTTTAGCTGGTAAAAATTTCGATTTTACGCAATATGGATTGCTTAAATTCTTGCAGTTTTTTTTATCATTAACTTAAAACCGAACTGTCTAAGCTATCTAAAACTTTCCCTTAAGTATTTTCCTATCTGTTACAGTTTCCAAGATACCAATACATGCGTCACTGAAATGATCCACATTGTATGTATAATAGATGTCTCCCAGTAGATGAATTAATAGACATCTATTAAACGTTTAGTTTTATTAGTGGTAGAAAAAGTGTCTATAATGTGTTATCTATATTAAATACTGTATTAGATGTTACCAACATTTGACCGTTACATAATTTATTCTATATGTGCAGATTGGCGTAAAATTAAGTTATTATCTTTAAAAAACAACAGTTGCTGTTGTTTAGTATTGTATCTATAAGATCAATATATATTTATAATAGACGTCTCTCAGTAGATGAAAATTAAAAGGATTAATTATTCCACGTTTATTAAACGTTTATTTTATTAGTGGTACAAAAGTGACTATAACGTGCCGTTATATCACATTTTTATTAGATGTTACTAACTTTTAACAGCTATGTAATTCAAACTACTTGTGCAGATTTCGTAAAATTAAGTTATCATCTTTAAAAGCCACAGTTGCTGTAAATATATATATAATAGACGTCTTTTAGTAGATAAAAATTAGAAAAGATGAAATCAGATATCTATTAAACGTTTATTTTATTAGTGGTACAGAAAGTGTCTATAACGTGCCGTCTATATCAAATTTCTATTAGATCTTACCAACATTTGACCGTTACTTGTACAGATTGTCGTAAAATTAAGTTATTATCTTTAAAAACAACGGTTGCTGTTCTTTAGTATTGTGTGTCATTAAAATCAATATTATATTTATAATAGACATCTCTCAGTAGATGAAAATTAGAAAGGATTAATTAATCCACATCTATTAAACGTTTATTTTATTAGTGGTACAAAAAGTGTCTATACAGTTGCTGTTGTTTAGTATCGTATCTTTATAAGATCAATATTATATAATATAATAGACGTCCTTCAGTAGATAAAAATTAGAAAATATGAAATCAGATATCTATTAAACGTTTAATTTATTGGTGGTACAGAAAGTGTCTATAACGTGCGGTCTATATCAAATTTTCTATTAGATCTTACCAACATTTGACCGTTACGTAATTCATTCTACTTGTACAGATTGTCGTAAAATTAAGTTATTATCTTTAAAAACAACGGTTGCTGTTCTTTAGTATTGTGTGTCATTAAGATCAATATTATATTTATAATAGACGTCTCTCAGTAGATGAAAATTAGAAAAGACTAATTAATTCACATCTATTAAACGTTTATTTTATTAGTGGTACAAAAAGTGTCTACAACGTGCCGTCTATATAACATTTTCTATTAGATCTTACTAACATTTAACTGCTATGTAATTCAAACTACTTATGAAGATTGTTGTCAAATAAAGATATATTTAAAAATCAACAGTTGTTGTTGTTTAGTATCGTATCTTTATAAGATCAATATTATATATATAATAGACGTCTCTCAGTAGATAAAAATTAGAAAAGATGAAATCAGATATCTATTAAACGTTTAATTTATTAGTGGTACAGAAAGTGTCTATAAAATGCCGTCTATCTTATATATAATTTTAGACCTGGATGGTAAATAGACGAAATATACGTAAATACAACGTCTATTAGACTATGTTGTGTTGCCTGGGATGTATTTTGGCTGAAGGTGGTCATTTCTAATATTTTGTTATTGTTTTATGTAATGTAATGCGTATCGTAAAAATGCACTTAATCAAATAAATTTTGTTGTTAATTGGTTTGGAATACAAAAAAAGTGTAAAGGAACAAAATGTGAAGATAATACAATGGCATATAATATTGTATTTGTAATATTATACAGGGAGATATATTTACGCTCTTGAATTTTTGACTTCTACTTAGGGAATACCCTGTAGAGTGGCTACCTATTCCGTTGCACTGCCACACATCCGAGAACAAATTTGAATAGCAAAGCGCATTATTTTTATTTGTTTTATGGACGTTTGAATTTTAGTTGTTAAAATTTTGTTCACCCAAATAATCACTGTATAAAATTAAAATAGAAATCAAACAATTACGCTTCTGAAAGTGTGCAGAAGTATGTGATGAATTATTTATTTTCAACTTCTGCAAGACATTAATCGTGGAAGGTGAAAGTTTTAGAACTACATCTGGAAATGAGAATGTTTCTCGGAACATCAAGATGGCTAAATCGATGACGTGGCATACAGCTCTAAAATTATTCCAAAAGTATAGTTGTGGGGGAAACATTTCAATATTTTTATAAAATTAAATAGGAGCGACCTTTCCTTAAGAGAGTATTATAAATGTAAAGGAAAAATAGCGAAAAATATGTAGCTTATTTTCAGCAGGATAGGGGAGATAGGAGATCTAAAGGGAATCGAACGAACTACAATAAACTTATTTCCACTTCTTATATTGAATCGAACAATGCCTGGTTTATATACTTTTACGTCTGGTTTCGTAGCAATTCCATAAACGCTTTCTGGAAATGGCATTTTGGTGTTGTAAGGCAATTCCATGCTCTATTTTGTGCAAATACCTACAAAATATTTAAACAGTGAATAAACTATATTATAAATAACTACAGTTACATCAAATTAACTACATATAAAAGATAATATGCGAGATTCAACACGTAGCACGTGTCTATATCTAGTGGTCACTGTAAGTACTATTCAATTTAACTGTCAATAGTATTGTAACTGAAATTGAGAAATATAGCAATATGTCGTTGTCTACGAATATAACGGTTAACGAATGCCTAGATTATTATATCGCTTTATGTTGAAGAACTAACAATGTAATGGCGAATATTGCAAAACCGTTTTGTTATGCTCCTTTTACATAATATTTACTCGAAACTTTAATTTATGTTACATATTAAGGAATAATCAAGTGTATATATGTTTTTACGTAATAAAATTAGGAAGTTTCAGAAATAGTGTGGTAATCCAATGTACTACAATGGGACTTCACTTTTACTAAATTTATTATGAAATTTTGAGAAAGTTTTCATGTGATTTCTGTTGCACATGCGCACAGGCACATCAACTTAACTTCTAACCTAATAAGTTATGTTGCTACTCCTACTTTTTTGTGTCAAATGGAAATATAAGGCATGAGGAGGCTCGTTGAAAAGCTTATAGAAAACCGAATCCAGCCATACCAAATAAACAAGTTTTATGTTTTTTTTCATTTAGAAATTGAAACAACTAGATAATTTACAAAAATAAACTCAATGCCGCAAGTGCTGAAAATGTCCTCCATTCACTATTTGGCATTCTCTAAGACATAGTAAAAGCTATCCATAGCACTCCGAATGACTTCAGCTGGTAAATTATGCATCTCCGCCTTAATCTTGTTCCTTAAATCCTCAATATTATCAGGTCCTTCCCCAAAGAAAATAGTCCAGGGGCGTTAAGTCGGGGAACATTGGCGGCCATTCAACTGTACCCCGTCTACCAATCCAACGATTTGGAAACATTTCTCATTCATATCTTCGAACATCAATACCAAAATATGGGGGAGCGCCATCTTGTTGGAACCAAATTCTTTCATTCGGTATATCTGGATCAATTTCATGCGGAAAAATCACAGCTAGAGCAGGTATCAGGTCAAATGTTAAGAAATCCAGGTAACGTGCGGCAGTAAGATTTTCTTCAAAAAAGAATGGGCGCAAGATTATGTTGTTAATGATACCTACCCTACATTAACTTTCTGTGGATGCTGCGTATGCGACTCGCATGTCCAGTGTGGATTTTCCTGGGACCAAAAGCAACAGTTGTAACTGTTAACCACTCTATTTAAATAAAACGTAGCTTCATCCGAAAAAAGTACGTCTCATTGAAAACCATTATTGTCGTGACATCGTCTCATCATTTCCTCACAAAATTGTAATCGCCTATCATAATTATCTTCCAAAACAAGACATGCCTTATAGGGGTGGTATTTCTCTTGTTTCAAAAACATTTGAATTGCAGTTCGAAAAGCATCGTGATTGCGGGCCAAGTATGAGGATTTTCAACAAGTTCTAATGCAATGTATAATTTATTTTCTTCATTCAAAGCACGTGCCCGTCCAGTTTTGGGCAAAGTCTGTACTGTACCGTGTTCCTCAAATTTGTGAAATATTTTACTATCTCTTGCGAGATTTGGTTTTTGGGATATTTCGCATTAAATAAATTGCTCACTTCAGTTTAACTTCTTATTTTGTCTCCAAATTCAAGCAATATCGTTGCATTGCCTTTCCGGCAATACCATTGCGATTCAGTAAATTACTTGATTTTGACAGAATAGTAACGTTTCGAACTCCAACCTACAACTTAAGCGAAATATTAACCAGAAAGCCCATGAAGTAAGTGGTACTAAAAAAACGTAACATAAAAAGATATGTTTTTTTGCGTTGTAACTGATAGGTACAGTTTCAAATTCTTTATTTTATTCTGTGCCAATTCATGGAGGATAACACCGAAGATAATTAAATTTTATATCATTTGTTAACCTTGCTATTGTCAACATAAAACTTGTTTATTTGGTATGGCTGGATTCAGTTTTCTATGAGCTCTTCAACGAGCCTCCTCATGTTTTATGTTTCCAATTGAAAAAAAGTAGGGGTAGCTGTTATGTAAGATGCCGTCAAATATTAGCAAAATTCACAGAACGGATGCAAGTTTATGTTATGTAAAAAGTAGTAGCAAAATAACTTACCAAAATGGTGGAAAATGGCAGGAAGTGGAAAATTGTAAAATCCAAAAGATGCAAGTAAAATTTTTTACTATCGTCTAGTACGTAGCACACCGTATGTCGATCGACCGGGCACTGATCATTCTTGCTTAGCGTAGAAGGCGAGAATTTTAGGAAGGAAAAAAAAAGGATATTGGTAGTTTTAAAAAAATATGTATAAAATGAATTTATAACTTAGTTGAGGGCTCTTAATATTAATTATTGTTTAACTAACTAAATTACTTATATAAAAAAATGGCGAAGAACGGAACAAGGGGGTTGAAGAAAAATTAATTATTATATAATCGAAAGATGGGAAAAATTAAGATCAGTTAACGTGTTTCGGCGTTTTAAAAAAAATTCACTCATTCAAAAGATATGAATTTTATTCCGTACTTCTGGCCATCCCTATATGCGGTTCAGAAATAAGGACTTTTTGTGAGATATTCATAAAACATTAGTAGTATAGTATATATTATTAGTATAAGATTATAATTTATTGCGTGTTCAGTTGCAGCTTGTGCAAATTTAAATATTTTACCATTCATAAATTTGATAGAAACTGAAACGATATGTTGTTTAGATGCAACCATCAAAATTACGCCATTATATGTGTATCACCACACAACATTCATTTTAAGCAACATATTTATCTGTGACAGCAAAAATAGTAATTGCTTACAACATATATTAACATTAGTTGTAGTTGTTATTTATAAATTCACTGTAACTAAAATTCGAGCTAAAAATATTTATTTTCACACAGATATACGTATATCTACAAATATTTACAAAAACCAAAGAATATATACTGATGTTTCAAAAATAATTTTGTAGCATTTTCAGTGAAAATATTCAACATATTTTCAAATGCGAATGAAATACCTACATTGCAATACATTTTTATATGATGGATGCACACACTTTTACAGAGAAAGATGAATAATTCACGTTTAGAGAGTTGATGGACACAGAAGTTATTTCTGATACTGACAAGACCTTTAGGCCGTAACTCTTTAGACATAAAAATGTGACGTGCATAGTGTATTTATTATTGAATTCTAATAATAAAATCTACTGTATTTCTAATAATTTGATAGTAAGATATTTCCTGCGTATATATATATATCCTGCGTTAATTCGCTTAAATCTGCACTTTTTTACATTTTAACAAGCAAAGGCTTTTTCCATAACATTGAAAGTAAAAACTTTTCCCTCTTTTCAACTTCATCTGCCGATACACTTTCCATATGGCGACAAAAATAATATAATACATTTTTATATTAGCTTCTGTTACACTATTCAAGTTAAACAAAATGTAAATATTTGAACTGATTGATGCACTCTTTGGTATATACATTTATTTAACATGTGTATATTGTTCAAATTTTACACATTGATATTCAGTCATATTTGTGAAATAATATTAGTTACAAAGTATAAGTAAAATATAACGAAATTTAAATATCTACTCAGTAAATTTACATGTCTATATTTGACAATTCCAATCTAAAAATGGCAATGTATAAATCAATACTTTACGATGAAATTTAGCGTAATAGTAGTAAAATCACGTAACATAACATGGAATTTTATACATGTTTGTTTATGTAATATTACAGTGTACTTATGTGGTTTACAAAATTACAAACAAATTTGTATCAGTGTACGGAAAGTTATATGAAATATGTTTAAAATTACACGTGGAATCCAAAAATTAAAAAATATACAGGGTGTTCCATATGAAATTAAAAAAATGATGAACACTTCCGACGTAACCTAAAATATGTTGTTTTAAATAGCATATAATATGGTACTAAAAATCATGTCAAATTTTGAAATAATTACTTTTAGAAACACCGTATATATTGCGTGCTCAACAAAAGCTGGGTCACCTGATACTTTAGCTAAGTTAGAAGCATGAAATACAGACAATCTTTCTACGACCGTGATAGCTCCAGTTTACTTCAGAACAATTTCCAGAGATGAAGCCTTATTAATACCACATTACCTGAATTTTGCATTATACTTTGATGACACAAGCCCATTAAATAGGAAAATAAATTATTCATAATATTTCAAGATAAAGCATATTCTCCAAGGTATTACAAGTTTGTTTCAGCTTGAAAGGATGAAAATGTAAAAAGCCTCTTTAAAAGAGACATGAAACTTAGCATCAGTCACTGCTTCGCCATTCAATTCAACGTCCGATAAAGCATTTTCAATTGGGAAATGTTTATAAAACGGAGATCAACCTACGCCAATCGTATTTTCCGTTGCCTATGGGTAAGAAGTTATAATTGAATTGAGGAATGCGGGGACTTTCCCTAAAATCCCTATCTTCAGCAGGAGAAAGAGACTTTTCTGTCAGCCCTTCTTTTTATACAGTTCAGTAAAACAGGGATCACTATAATTCTAGATACCTTTATATTATTACTTATAGAATGAATTTTACATATGGATAATGATATAAATGCAAATAAATGGCAAAACATGCAGCATTCACCACATAATAGTTATTTGCATACTTATGCCGTGAAATACTATTTTAACGTCCGAAAGAAAGTTCGGCATGCGAGGCCGCCAGGCCCAGGATAACAATCTTGAGGACGTTAAAAATATTTAGTGGCTAAGGTGTAGGTACATAACATTTTTTGTTCAAACGGTATGTATTTATGATTTAGTTATTTATTTATTTACTATTCCAACAGGACATAATCCCAATTTCAGGAATACATAAAAGTACAATAAAAAAAATATAACTAGCAACGTTTAAACTACTATTATAAATGTCACATTTGGATTCTATTAAATAAACTACACATTAAAGACAATGGTGAATTTGCTAGTGCATTAGTTCTAGAAATGCTACAGTAAAAAAGTGTCTGTTGTCTGGAATTGCCACGTAAAACCCAAAGACGAATCTAACTTAAATGTTCAGAACAATCAACTTTGCTGTTCAATAAGTTGTAAATATAACAAACGAGTGCTACATCATGACGCACATCCAGTGATTCTCAACCGAAACGTTTTAAAAGACTGGCATGCTCAAATCCTATGGGTGGATATAAACTATCTTGTGATATACCTAGAAACTTTAAACATTTTGTCTGACCTCCAATCTTTGCAGATGTACGTTATATAGAATACCATATAATAGAAGAATAATCCAACTTAGATCTAATAAGTGAGCAAAATAAAATCTTAAATGTACGTACGTCTTTAAATTCCCTGCAATTGTGCTATATGAATCCATAAGTTTAAAGTGCACTTGCTGCAATATTATTTATATGCTCGACGAAAGTAATATTTTTCTCAAAGTAATACCCAGATCTTTGTATGATTCAACATGGCTAGTTGTATATTCATTAATTGAGTAATTTTGAATAATAAAATTAATTTTACGCAAAACTGACATTGCTTTACGCTTGGAGATATTCAGAGACAAACGATTATATTCACACTAATTCGACATACGGTCTAAATAAAGCTGTAGATAAAAACAATCAGAGAGAGAGAGAGAGAGAGCTTATTACAGTCAATTACATGAGAGAACATCGGGAAGATAATTATTGAATTGTAAAAATTAAAGTGGCCTTAGGTTAGAGCATTGTGGCACACCAGAAGAAGGAAAGAACGAACGAGAAGTGAAATTTAAATATCTGACCATGAATTGACTGTTTGAAATTCCATGCAACTGCGGTATATGAATCCATTGTTTGGAGTACACTTGTTGCAACAGTATTGATATGCTCGACGGAAGTAAAATTTTTATCAAAAATAATACCTCGATCTTTGTATGGTTCGACATGGCTAATTGCGTATTCATTATCATCATCTATTGGAATAAATAGGAGGACTCTAGAAATGTATGTTATCAATATAAATGCTTGATGTGAAACGACAGCGGTTTTAACGGCCGTTACTATTGACAACAGCTGTGAAATCGCATTTTACGGCTGCTAAACAATACGTGAATACTTCATGGCCGTTTGAACAAAAACGATTTTTCTGTAAGCGTGTCCTACTTTCCAGCTGAAATTATATAGTATACAGGGTTAACTATGAGTAACACCCGGGGCAGTCTTGTCCCATAACCTAGAAAAACAAACCGGTGAACTATATTATGGAAAAATATCTGTACCCGACACATAATCCTTTATTTTTTAACTATAAAACGTTTAAAATTAAAGTAAAGCACTAAAAACTGAAGAAGAACATAAAACTACAACGTAAACACGGGAAATAAATTATTACATGACAGCGACAACGAGTCGACTGGACTGACTGCCGACTGTTGCTTGACGGTTGCTTGCTAGTTGCCTACTCTGATTCTCTGTAATTATTAATGATAAAAAAGCACTTCCTGCATTGACTACACCAGGATACTAACAAAAGACACTTACAGTGGAAAAAGTGTTGATTTTCACTAAAAAAAATAAATTGTTACTATTAAATTATATCAAAACGAATTACGCAAGTAAAAATAGGTGTTGTCGACCCAGCTAGCAAAGTAGTTCTATAAATTTAGAGTAATAGGAGTTTTATATTCTGTTAATATTTTATAGTTGTGTTTAGAATACTAAATTGTTGCATTAATGTGGCACATGAGACTATTTTGCCTTCAGAAACTGAATTGTTTTTTAAATTTGTTGCAAGAACGTTCTTAGAGCATAATTTATAGAGCAGTTATAAGATAACTGCTAATGTAGCCCTATAAGTGTGTACAATAACACAATTTTACAGCAACGGTGCTTATAGAATAAAATTACTGTAAAACCGATGCAAAATACTGCTTTACAGAATTATACCATCTCCTGTGACACTCTTATAAAATTATTCCGTAATGTCGCTTATAGTTTAATTATAGAACTATTGTATAAGGCGTTGCTATGTTACAATTTTGCTGCGGAAAACAAATTACAAATATGGAAGCTGCTATCGAACTTAAGCGAAAAAGCTCTTTATAGCAGTTGTAGAGAATAATAATACAGTTGTTATAAAATCATTATAGAGTAAATAAGTAACAAAAGCCTTTTTGTTCCATAAAGAAACGCTATAGAACTATCATTTTTTATATATGTAGGTTTCCCAGAGCCCCATCTGACGAGACCTGCCTGTAATAGTACGAAATATTTTGATCAAAGTATAATGGGGAAATTTGATAACATTGTCGTGACTTGTAAAAATTATTATCTGCTTCGCACTATCGCATTAAAATGTACTGCTCCCTGATGGACAAACAAACTAAGCAATTCGTAATAATGTAAGTAAGTACTCCGATGCAGGCTGATTAGGCCCATCTTATTGACCCGTCCATATTATTTCTAACATGTGCGATACAGAAACATTTTGTTTTTAAAAGATACAATTAAACGATTTTAAAGTTCTTTAAATATAACACCATGCAACACAAAAATTGTATAGTGAAGTGCTATAGAATTTTTATGATATTGCTTTGTAACTGTGTTATAAAAATTCTTTACGACTTCTATAATTATTTTCTGCAAGCTTTACAGAACCGCTTAAAGAACTAAAAGGTTCTATAGAACGGTGCCCATTTTTATGGTATAAGTGTTGTATATAAAGTAGCTTTTGAAGAAAACAAATGTGTTAATTTGCAACAGTATAAATGTAATTATTGACTTAATAACGAATATCCTATAAACAAACAATAATGAACTTTGTAATAAAAGATCAGTGAACATCTGCAGTGAAAAAACTTGTTGATATTGCTGACAAACGAAAAATAATTTTTCTGCCTAAACTACTCATCTATTCAAAACTTTTTGCATGGTACATGATTTTTCTCATATTTCTAATGACTGCAAAAGATTTTAAATAATGTCAAAAAGTGTAGGTTAGATTTATAACTGTGTAGCCCAAAAATGGTTAAAATCGATCATGTCGTTTTCGAGATATTCGTAATAAACAAACAAATTCGGAAAACTTGTTAATATACCATTAACATAGTTGCGGCAAGAATTCAGACGACAGACGCAATTGATTTCGGTATTTGATTGCTTTAAAAACAATCATTTTTTGTAATTTAATGCAAACATTTAGCGTAGGAGCTATATAGTTTTATTATTCTCAGTGCAGTATTAAATATTTTAATAAAAATAAAATGAATTATTCATTTGTTCCTATGACGTAAGTCCCCTGAATTCTTTCCGCAGCTATATCTATACACATAGATTGCAGAGCATTCTTATTTCCGATGAAGTTACTTTTAAAATTATATACCGATATTCTATTTCAGGCATCTGTAATTCAAGTAGAAAAGGAAGATGATTTGAAAGAAATTAAATATGGGCCTATATTTTAAATAAGTATCTTCATCCGAAATAAGAAAGCGCTACGATATATGTAAATACTAATGATACTTATATCGAACATCTCATAAAGCAGATTTTTAATATTTTTATAAGTATGCTTAATTGATGTAGTTGATTTCTTTTTACGTTATTATTATATGTTACGTGTTATTATTAGTGTTTGTTTATAGAATATTTGTTATTAAATCAAAAATTACATTTATACAAGTTACTGCACTTATTTTCTTCGAAGGTTACTTTATAAATAATTGGGATTAACTGGGATTAAAATAAAACAACAACAAATCACTACCTACTGTTTTTGCAAGATCCATATGATATAAATTGACGATTCATGTGGTAAAATTCCAGTTACATAGTAAATGATCTGTGTCGTTTGAACTGTTATAAACAAAATAAAATTTGGAGCATCACCATGCTCAGCATCGTTTATTTATGTTTTATCTACCTTAATTCTAAGTCTTAAGTCTTGTCGTCATGAACGCAAAATTTACGAAAAGTCTCACGAATTTACGAAATGGCGAGAAAAGTCTCAACTTTTAACCAATTTTGCCAGCTGCAATATTTTATATCATTTTCATCATAGAACTGTCATTGACTGTCATGGTAGATCGTCACAAGCTCAAGTTAAATTTACTTATCTAATATTTCTGTTTTGCGAAATTCGTGAAAAGTTGACACTTTCCCGCCATTAATAATTTAATCAAAATCAGCAAAATTCGCGATTTTCGTGTCCACGATAGTCATTCCAAACAAACTTTGTTTGGCAACACCCGCTTTGTTCAGCCGTTTATAAGAAGAACTCATTTCCTCAGTTAAATCGATCACTCTGTATACATGTCTCAAATATGAATTAGGACTTGAGCAAATACTTTAATGTTATCGTTGCAAAATGGTTATTCGGTGGATTTTATGTGCAAAGATCGATTCTACCCCTTCATGCTAATTCTAGGTTATAGTTATTTCAATAATTGTATTCGTGGTTTTACACCAAGGATTAACGCTGACCCTTTCCTAACAGCCTAGTCCCACTTTGGGGCTAGTCCATTGTGTGACAAAATAGAGTTAAATGAAATAAAATCTGTTCAAACAGAGAATAACTGTAGTGGTTAGTTATTTTATTACATTCAGTAAACTATGTTGCTAAAAAAATAATAATTACCGTAAATATCTTTTTATCGGGTGTAGCTGTCTTAAATATTACCCATAGGAAAAATAACATTTCTAACCACTGATAAGGGATTACATCACATGTGGTCAGTTAAGTATTTTATTGAATTTTAAAATCTATTTCCGGTGTCATTAGCTTACTTGTAATTATTTTGCAGTTAACTGTTGTTGGTAAATATGATTACTGAAATATAAATTATTGTCATAACTAGAACCCATTATTGTCAGAGTGGTACAGATCGGGTCTGTTGCTGCGATAAGTGAACTTGTTCACTTGGCACAGCTGAATACGTCACGCATAAAGACGAAGTTCAATTCGACGCCACTAAATTTTGTGTGGGTATGGGGTATACTTCGAAGCGGTATAGTTTACATGTTTTGGGTAAATTAAAATAAGTTTAGAAATTTTTTGATGGGTGATTCCGTTAATTCTTTTTTTTTCTATCTTCTTTTAAGATATTTGTACATACTTAGTCATAGTCAACCCTGTACATAGAGAAATTATAACAATAACAACACTGCAATATTGTGCAGTCAATTTACATGTCTGTACAACAACAGTAGTACATACAGGGTGTACCAATGAAAACTTTTGATCTACGTCCCAACATATTAAAATTGCCGCGACACGTCCATTTTGTTTTTGAGGGGAACACATTTTAGCGTTAAATACAGACTCGCCAGAACAACCCCCCCGCAGGGGCGCATTCAACTTTAGAATCTTAAATGGCACTGTATGTCGAGTGACACCTCATTCGAAAGTGTTTTTAATTCTGGTTGTCATCATGTAATTTTTTTTTCAATTTTAGTTCATCCGTTGTTGAAAAAAAAAAATATTTACTTATGCTTAGGAATAAAATTTTGTATTAATCATTTAATTAATTGATATGTACCTTGAGCTTTTGAATAACTACATTTATCCAATGATTGTTGAAACTATGGACAATTTTAGATATTTTAGAAGACAATGTTTGGTTGCAACAGATGGCGCACCTCCACATTTTACAGTTGCAGTTCGTCAGATTTTAAATGAACATTTTCCAAATCAATGGATAGGTCGCCGCGGACCTATTGAGTGGCCACCCAGATTACTCGATCTGACCCGCAGCCGCAGTCTTTAGAAGAACTCAGGCGGCGTATCATTGAAGAATGGCCACCTAATTACCCCCGAAACGTTTTTATTATTGCATGGAAGTGGGAGGCGGACATTTTGATCAATTAATTAAATGATTAATACAAAATTGTCTTTTATTCCTAAGCATAAGTAAACAATTTTTTTCAACAATGGATGATCTAAAATTGAAAAAATACATGATGACAACCAGAATTAAAAACACTTTCGAATGAGGTGTCACTCGACATAGAGTGCCATTTAAGATTCTAAAGTTGAATGCGCCCCCGCGAAGGTGTTTGTTCTAGCGAGTCTGTATTTAACGCTAAAATGTGCCCCCGTCGAAAACAAAATGGACGTGTCGCGGCAATTTTAATATTTTGGAACGTAGTTCAAAATAAGCCGGAAGCAAAGTTTTCAATGGTACACCCTGTATATTTATTAATAATTTACTATTAATAGCAACAAAATAGTAATATAACGGTATCAACATATAGAAATAATACTGTACCATATTGAGCATTGTGTTTAATTCGACAATATTACATAGATAATACTTATGCAACACCTATATTTATGTTAATTTATATATAGTTTATGTTATATTACCACTAAAACTGTTCTTAATAATCTGATGTTGAGTATTTTTTCAGAGAATTCTGTTTTTTATAAGTTAAAAAATGCAGTATTAAATAATTGTATATAGAAAATTATGTATTTTGTATGTAACAGATCATGAAAAAAATTACAGTACATACATATTGAAAATGAAACCAATGTAAGGTAATGTTAATCCTACAGAATTTGTTTTATCAGTGTTGAATTTCACTTGTGGAAGAGGGCCTATATAGTATGCAGTAAACAGATAATAAAAAAATGTACTGTACATATCGGGCAATTCAAAATTTATCCGAAAAATGTTCGATGTCGTTAAAAATATTATAATAAAAGTCTAATAGATTTCGCGTAAAAAATGTTTAACTTTCTAACATTACGAAGAAGTACATGGCTGGGCAACTGTACTTCAACGATATCTAATATACAAAAAAGTAAACACGCTTGCCTGGCAAATAGAGTTGTAGTGGGGATATGCTCTCTAGGTGGTAAAAGAACAAGATCAGTAGTGTTATTGGGAGTGCCAATCCTCAATATTTTCAAAATGGCTCATGTGTACAGCAATGCAGACAAAATGCATCGGCGGTTTCACGCTTGCCTGCAGATCGATTTCTCGATCGACACACGCCAAATCATAAAACTTTTACAACAGTGGTGCAACGGCGACGTGATACTGGTAATTTACGTGTAAATGGTGGACGAGATCCGGCCCCGGGCTGCTACAACGTATTTTAGCAATTTACTGCTGATGTACTAGTGACATATATTTAAATAGTTTTCAGAATGCGTATATTTCTAAACTTAAATGATTATAATATGTTTAAATGTTTAAGAGCACATAGTCAAGCTAAAGTCCTTATTAAAAAAGATTGTGATAATTACATTTAACATTTGGAAAATGAAATGGTAGTAAATCCTAAGCAGTTTTGACATTTCATTAATAATAAAAAACAGTATTGTAAGATTCCACATGAAATGCTTTTAGGTGATACGTTAGCTAAAGGTCCCTTAGACGTCTGTAATTTATTTTCTACATTTTTGCAATCGATTTTTGTATAGAGTGACGTCACTGTTAAAAACTTAAATGATGATAGTTCGTATTTTCAAAATAATTTATGTTTTCTTCAACTTTCAGAAAAAAAGGTTTCAAACATTCTAAAAGGTGTAGAAAAGGTGTAAGGGTTCTGGTCCCGATCGCATACATAGCCTTTTTCTGAAAAATTGTCATTCCACATTATCTGTTCCTCTAACTTCCTCTAACGTTTCTCTAATTTTTAACCATTCACTTTATTTAGGAGTATTTCCAGATGCTGTTACACCGTTATGCCGTTTACACTGATTGTATCATGGCATTTGACAAAGTTGACCACAATATCCTTTTGCGTAAACTTGCTAGAGTTGGTGTGAGCGGTGTTCTTCTAAATCCTATATTAAAAACAGATCGCAGTTTGTTGCAGTAAACTGTCATAATTGAAATACGGTTTTAACAACATCAGGTGTACCGCAAGGGTCCCATCTAGGGCCTTTGTTTTTTCTAATATATGTGAATGATATAAAAAATTGCTTTAAGCGTTGTAAGTTTATTAGGTACGCTGACGACTTAATTTTTTTTACCAAAATAAATTCGTTAAATGACTGTTTACTGTTGCAGTCAGATTTAAATAATTTAGTTGATTATTCTGAAAATAATTCATTGTATCTGAATTTGTCTAAGTGCTCTGTCATTACATTTGGTCGTAGCATTAATCCAGTTGTTTTTCAGTATCATGTCTCTGATTCAATTTTAAACAAAGTATCCGTGATAAAAGATCTTGGAGTAATTTTTGATTCCAAATTAACTTTTAATGAACACATTAATTCAATTATTCTAAATGCATCCAGGATGTTAGGGTTTATTGTTCGTAAGTGTAAAGATTTTCATAACATTAAGCCAATTAAACAATTATATTATGCGTATATGTTCAGTAAAATAAATTTTGTGTCTTTGGTTTAGAATCCACAATACAACATTTATGTAAGTCGCTTAGAAGCCGTTCAGAATAAATTTATTAGATTTATATCTTTTAAAACTCATTTCATAATTGGAAATAGTAATTACACTGCAGCTAGGAAACAAGTTAGGCTTATATCATTGGAGAAACGTCGCATCTTGAATGACATACTAATTGTATATAAAGTACTGAATAATAAAGTCAACTGTCCATATCTTTTATCTTTAATACATTTTAATGTGCCCACCTATGGCACGCGGCATTATGATTTTTTCTATTTACAATTTAGAAGAACAAATTATACTAGTAATTTCCTTATATGTAGAATAACGCATTCTTCCAACAGATTTTGTTCTGATATTGATTTGTTTGCGGTTTCTGATAAATCACTGAAATCTTTGTTGTTTTGTCTTCTTCAATTTGTAAATGTAATTGTGCTTTTTAATCACTATGGTGTTTATGTTTGTTAATGTTAGTTGTGGATATTGTGGGTTAATGCCGTTTGTGTCCCTAAAGTTTAAATAAATAAATAAATAATTTTTTTTGCATTACCTAACATATTTGTATATGTATGTTGATTATACCCAATTTCTGAGTTCTGAATCACCCTCGTCTCAGCTAATAAGGGCGATCTATTATTCATAAACAGTTGCAGTCTGCAATTCCCCACGGAAAAGCCGATGCATACGCACAACCTCTCATCTTCCTGGCGCAGCAAAGGGTTCTTATAACACTCAGGGGATGATCTACATTCTACTTGAGATTGAATATACAGTGATCCGGGCGGTGAATGTGTACCTGACATGAAGTCCGTCTCCAGGGTATTTTCCCGGCTACAATGCTATTATTGTGGATAGGTGCAGGGGTGCCGGACGATTTTCTTAGAGCCCCCTCGTGTTGTAGAAAGTCCTTTAATCAGTGTACGAATAATTCACTGGTTTCGTATACCTACTATAATTTGAACGAATAGTAGCCATAGTTACAAGAGTAGTGAGTAAGTGAGGACAAAAATAAAGTGATTTAAACTAACTTAGTACACGGTTGAAACAGATTTGTTAATTCAAGATACCTATATCTTTTTTGTAAATTTTTTTGTTTAATTAAAAAACTTGTATATCTCTAAATTAATATTTGCATTTATTCAAGAAACACTAGGGTTAAAAAGATTCATATAATATATTTGAATATTTGTTATTTAAACACAGAACCATTCAGAGCAAATAAATTAGCTTCATAAATGGACGACACAAAATATGTTAATAAAACAAACGAAATTATTAACATTTGCATTCAAGATACCTTGGCCAATATTGCTAATTTAAAGTTATAAAAAGAATCTGTGATGAATAATATTAATAAAAAATTTAGTTACTCTTTTAAAAATGATTTTTACCATATACAGGGTAATAAATAATAAATATCAAGAATTTTCTCTAATATTAAAAAATAGACACAAAAGTCATATAAACATAAAAAAAATTCAATATTAATACAAATTGGATTGTCTATACGGACGTCAACATTCCTAAAAATGTACTATATTTTTTAAGTTTGGGACGAAAATTTTCTTTACCTAACGTAAACATTCCTTTTGAGAATATTATTTTGCTAATGTCGAGACGCGAATAATGTCTTTAACAACAGATATAAAACCTGAAATTAGAAATAAGGTCTGTTATTTGTTGACTAATTATAAACACAAATTTTAAAATAATTTTCAGAAACTCAATAATAATATTAATAAGAATTTTAACCAATTTATAAAAGAAACAAAACAATTTTTAAATAACAACACTAACTTGTTTATTTTATCGGCAGATAAATGTAACAAGATCGTTATTATGCATAAACATGATTATGACAATAAAATTATGGCTTTATTAAATGATAATACTACTTATAAAGAAGAAAATTCTGATTCTAATATAAAAACTCAAAATAGAATAAATAAATTAATTACTTCCTGGTTTAATGAAAAAATAATTGATCTCAAAACAAAAAATCATATTTGTTGTTCACATAGAAAAGTCCCCTATTTATATGGTTTACCTAAATTGCAAAATTTAAATAATCCTCTTAGACCTATTATTAGTAAACATTTTAGCCCCTACTTATAACATCAAAACTTTTATCAAACTCTATTTCAAATATTTTATGGCATTTTTGTGAATTTATTAAATAACAAATTATTCCTCAAGAGCATATCATTATTTCACTTGATGTTAATTCTCTTTATACAAATATTCCCATAGAGTTAGCTATACAATGTGTTAAAAAAATTGGAACACACTCCTTTAAATAGTAAAAAAAAGATATTGATACCTTAACTTTATGTATAAACTCTACATATTTTACATATAACAATAAATTTTACACTCAAATTTTTGGTACTG
The DNA here is from genome assembly GCA_025584915.1 of Monochamus saltuarius. Classification (NCBI taxonomy): domain Eukaryota; kingdom Metazoa; phylum Arthropoda; class Insecta; order Coleoptera; family Cerambycidae; genus Monochamus; species Monochamus saltuarius. The sequence continues at coordinate 72,593,519 of CM046721.1, read as the reverse complement.
CCATGGGCTCTCCTATTTCTGCAACAATTGCTAATTTAGTTTTAGAAGAATTAGAGAATAATTTTTTTGCAAAATTTTAATTTTACTCCACTTTTGTACAAAAGCTATGTTGACTATTTTGTTCGTATTCCAAAAAATAAAATTGATTGTGGGCGATTCCATGTCAACTGTCGCAAGGTTGGTGCATCATGATTTTTTTCCCAAACCAAAACTATTTCATTCTGTTGTAGGTTCAAATACAAGTATTATCCCAAATTTTCAGCCAGAAATACTACTCCTACAGTTTTTTACGGCCAATTTATGTTTTTTTCGCGTTTTTCGTTTTAGGTGACAAATTTTCTCTAAAGCGTTACCAGAAACGAGTCGGAGGCTGGAAAAATTCTAGAAGACCTATAATCGATGTAAAATTGTCCAAGGAATCCATTCCCGCTCTCAGAAATGCGCCAAAAATTTTCCATTTGCCAGAAATCGCAAAAAAACAATTTTTTTAAAATTTACTGTATCTCGCGTGTGGAAATTTTTGAATTTTTCTGCAGGCGCGCAAAATATTCGTTTTTGAGTGTACTTTCAAGTACTTTTAACTTTCCCGTGTGTATTTGGGTTTTAAGGGTTGAAACAGTTGAAAAATGACAGAAAATAGACAAATCAGCCTAAAACGGTGCATTAAGCAAAAGAACCAAGTGCCAAAAGTTGAAAATATTCTTGTGGGTCTGAAGCTTAACCCTCGACGATGAAGTCAGATCATTTTCATTGAATACCAGACCATCTAGAGGTCTAATATTGCCACAGTCACTCAAAAATTGCAGCACGAAAGGTGTACGCGCATAAAGGCATACCAAGCTTACAGGTATTTGCTCAATTCACACGGTCTTGCACTTTTTGAATTCAGCACGGTCGTTTTCATTGAATACTTGACCATCTAGAGGTTCAATATTGGACTCGGTTATAGAGGCAAATGACGCTGGATGATGAAAAATCAAGTGATTAGGATATTATAGGACAACACTGAATATTTCCTTTATTAAGTAAGTAAGTACTTAATAAATCCTTTTTTAAAAAATACTACATAATAAAAAAAGTAATACAACTAAATATAATTTATTACAAAGTTGCAGATCTATAAAATAATATAGGCATTAAGTTGTCGAGTAATTTTCTTTATTGCTATTATGAATTATTTTCGTATTTAGACTACTCCCGCCATAAATTTCTCAAAGTATTTCACAATTTGTGCTGAGCACTGTTCAACTTGAATGTATTCGGGGCCTTCTTTATCTCGTTGAGCTTAACTTCGCAGAGTATTTGGGGAAACGAAACGGTCAAGCATACTGGTGGATCCAGGAATGAATAAGTTTGGTCCACTTTATTGGAGGAAAGTACTGAAAACTCTGCTTCCAAACTTACTTCATCCGAAATCATTATTAGCCCTAGATGCCACATGTGATCAAAGGTAAACGCTGCGTATTGACCACATCGCCTAGATCTCATAACTTTCCCGGTCAAGTCAAAAGCTAGAGCATACTTGTCATCTAAACTGGTATGTTTGCATTTGATCATCTGATCATTATGCAAAAAGAATTGGTGGTAACCTCTTGTTCCAGGAATAGTTTTACTCGTTCTCATATGCGTTTCTCGCAGCAAGGCGACTTCTTGACTGGGTACTTCCTGACGAAAGACAGACTTTATATTTTCCCTACAAAATTTTAAGAGTTCGCTTAGTGAAATAATCTGGTTGTTGTATTTGACTTTCCATTTCACATATAAAGTGCAAGACCGCGTGAATTGAGCAAATACCTGAAGCTTGATTGGTATGCCTTTATGCGCGTACACCTTTCGTGCTGCAATTTTTGAGTGACTGTGGCAATATTAGACCTCTAGATGGTCTGGTATTCAATGAAAATGATCTGACTTCATCGTCGAGGGAGACTTTTGCCACTTGGTTCTCTTGCTTAATGCACCGTTTCAGGCTGATTTGTCTATTTTCTGCCATTTTTCAACTGTTTGAACCCTTAAAACCCAAATACACACGGGAAAGTTAAAAGTACTTAAAATTATACTCAAAAACGAACATTTTGCGCGCCTGCAGAAAAATTCAAAAATTTCCACACGCGAGATATAGTAAATTTAAAAAAAAAATTTTTTTTGCGATTTCTGGCAAATGGAAAATTTTTGGCGCATTTCTGAGAGCGGGAATGGATTCCTTGGGCAATTTTACATCGATTATAGGTCTTCTAGAATTTTTCTATCCTCCGACGCGTTTCTGGTAACGCTTTAGAGAAAATTTGTCACCTAAAACGAAAAAAGGCGAAAAAAACGTAAATTGGCAGTAAAAAACTTTAGGAGTAGTATTTCTGGCTGAAAATTTGGGATAATACTTGTATTTGAACCTACAACAGAATGAAATAGTTTTAGTTTGAGAAAAATTCATGATGCACCAACCTTGCGACAGTTGACATGGAATCGCCCTCATATTAATAACGAATTTAATAATGTTCATTCTAGATTATAATTTACAAATAATGAAATAGAGAAAAATAAAAGTATTAATTTCCTTGATTTAACTATTTACCATAACAATGACGGTTTAATTGAAACTAATTGGTTTACAAAAAAAATCTGGTCAAAAAGATATTTAAACTTTAATTCGTTTTCACCAAATATTTACAAAAAAGTGTTGTTAATAGTTTAACAGATCGCGCTATTAAATTATCACATCCAAAAAACAGACCTAAAGATATTTAAAAAATAAAAAATGTTCTAGATATCAACAATTATTATCCAAAAAATTTGTATAATCCTATTATTAAGGAAAGAATTCATGGTATTTATAATCATGGTACAAATCATAATAATAATAATTTAAATAATAAAAAGTATATTTCATTACCATATATACCAAACCTTTCGGAAAATATTTAAAAAAAATTGAAAAAGATTGATATTAATGTAGACCATAAATCATTTACAACAAAAATTTTTTTTACAAATTTAAAATCAGTTATCCCTGTTCATAATAAATCAAATGTTGTGTATAAAATAAATTGTAACGATTGTATTGGGACTTATATTAGCCAAACTAAACAATATTTACAATCACAAATATAATATTAGAGTTCAAAATATCAATAGCATTGCTTTGTCTAAACATGCCATAGAAAATAACCACAATATTGTTTTCAATAATGTTAAAATTCTAAATAATGAAAGTAAGTTCCATAAAAGATGTATATTAGAAATGATCCAAATTAAAAAAAAAAATTAAATTCTATTAATAATAATTGGGACATTTACGGTTTATCACGTATCTATTTTGATCTTATTAAATAAATAAATAATGTTGCAAATTCTTACTTCTTCCTTTTTGTAGTTTTAAGTGTATACTACCTTTGTATTAGGGGAAAAAAAAGAAAAAAAAACAATGCCGCTCGATTTCTTTTCAAACATTCTTCTACTTTGGTTCGTTTAAAAATAATATTTCATGTCACTTTGTCCCTTGTTGTTCATAACTGGTCTGATTTTTAAACGAAAATGTAAACATTATATATATTTCGGCTAGTCAAGTCATTATGTAGTTTAAAACCAATTGGAATAATTTGTAAGTTAGTTTTTTTTTATTTAATATTTTTGCATTTATTAATTTGTAATAACTTATTTTTAGATAGAAACAAATATGTAAACAAACTTTGTAGAAAAATGTCTTTTATCTGAGGATGGGTGCTATTCCGAAACGATCGTAATAATAAATTTCTATGATTGCATAGTATTTTAAACTATGGTTTTATTATTTTGACCAATTCCCAGGAAATATTTTATACATTGTTATGTCATGGCGTTGAGTGAGAAATTATAGATGGAGGCGCAACCTTAATGGCGAAATGCGTATACGATCTACAAGTTTAACATCCTGTATCTTGAAAACAAAGGCCCTAATAGAAAATATCTATAGGGCAAAATGTTTTTAAAGTCGGACAAAAAATAAAGGCATTCATGTTTGACGTTCCGTTATGTTACACCGAGTTTTACAGTAAGGGTTTTTTGGGCCCGAGATTTGTCTGTCTGTCGAGAACTGTTGATAACGACAGTCAATTTTGAGTGTTCTGTGTGATTCAATGGTTTAACAAACTAAGAAGACCTCCGTGAACAATAAGTTGTCGATAAATTGACGAATCTTACAACCAAAGAGCTGCTATTACCTAATACTATCTCGGACCCAAAAGTGTATACGCATGTCGCCATAAGGTTGCGCCTCTATCTATAATTTCTCACTCAACGGTCATGGTCGGTAAGTTGGAAATATTGTTTACGATAATATTCTTATTTTTGTTGGATAATTGTACTCAATTGGAAAAGTAAATATTTTTTGTAAGATATTTTTTTGCTTTAAATGCACAGGGTGTTCTGAGCGTCTGTGTCACTATATTATTCCTTTCAGATTTTTTTTTCATGACAGATATTTTTGAAAAATATTAGTTATTTTCAGCCTTCAATTAGTTTTAAAACGGTGCTCGTGATCAGTAGGTACCGAAAAACACAGACGCAGATGGAAAACACAGACGCACATGTCTATTAAAATGTCTTTTATAAATTTTTCTACGGCTCTGTTCAACTACATTGTGGGAAAGTATCTGCACCCAACACAAATATCTTTATTTAATAACTATAAAACGTTTAACAATTAAAATAAGGCACTAAAAACTGAAGAAGAACACAAAATTACAACGTAAACACAGGAATTCAATTATGACATGACAGCCATACTGACTAATGAGCGACTGTTGCATGCTTGTAGAGTATACAACTAACAAGCATTGGCGGCGTTAAATAAAGATTTAAAATAATTACGAAAAAAAATTTTTTTGGCTTTATAAATAAGTTTGGAATTTTTTTGAAGGATGATTCCGTTAATTCTTATTTTTCCCTTTCCCCTCTTAAAATATTTGTACTAAGTCATAGTTAACCCTGTATATGTACTACTTGTTTCTCTAAGGTAATCGTACACGATTTTAAATTTTACACAAGTACTGGACTGCCACACGGGTGCATATCGAGTGTTTGTATTTGTATTCCTTACATTAAATTTTAATTTTCTTAGAATAAATAGTTATTTATGCAACAAGTGCAAAAAGTGTTGTCCTACTCGGCCTGACGGCCTCGTTGGACAATTTCACGTCGCGTGCAATAAGAACTTTTTGTACGAGTTGCATACAATATTTTTTCTACGTTCATGCAAAAACCAAAAATTGTTATTTAGATGACAAGTCTAGAAAAATGTGACGTCGATTTGACGGTTTATGCTTGTCATGATGACAAAACGCTGCAGTAGAATGACAGATGAGTGCAATAAAGAACCACTTTTTCCACTAAATATAGTTCAATAAAGTATTGTTTTTTGCATGAACGTAGAAAAAGTGTATTTTATTTATAACAGTCTGTGTATTATATTAATGGATAATTCTGATGGACCTGTAATAAATGAAAATGTAGTTTTGGCAGTGTACAGCGAAAGAACGAAGAACGAATGCAAAATACTGCAGTTAACTGGATTAACTGTTATCCATCAAATACTATTATTAATGAAAATTATTATTAGTAACAACATTTTATTTTCGTCTATTTTACATTTGACAACTATGTAAAGAACGACATGTAGGTAGTTGACATTTCTAGGCCATCTCGGACGATAATTGTCATAGGCGTCGATTTTCTGCGGGAGAAGAGGGTTTTGTCCCATTTTTTAAACATAGAGAAAATTCCGAAATACATTTTTTATTGTCTTTTGAGATTCCCTGAGTACGTAGTTAAAATTTTTGTACTTAGTTATAGTTAACCCTGTATAATCATCATATTCCTTATGCAAATATGGTTTATCCGTTTAAAGTTTGATATATGTATATAAACTAAATGAAAATAACATATAATATTAAAATTTCATTATTGCCATCCTTGTTTTGAACTGATTAAAATAAGGCAAATCATAAATCTTCAAAAGCCTTCTAAATTAGTGTCAGCAATATTCTGCACGGGCATGGGACTAGGGTCGATGTTAAGGCACATATATATTCCTCTGGGGTTCTAAGGCTCCTTCCTTACTTCCCTGTTGATAAAACTTACCCTGAATTAAATTTTTAATGGCACACTGAGGTTTTTTCTGAGAGGTCTGGGATTTCACGGGGATGACAAATTTGATATACATATGTTGCCGAGATAAAAAAGGAGGCTACGTGAAAATAATACATTAAGTACGTTTGAAATATTTTATCTTATATAAAAAGAGTTGATTGAATATTCAAATTCATTTGAGTACGTCGCCGTCGGTAAGAAATATTTGATACGTCAAATTTTATAATATGAATGGGTACATATGCTAAGTAGAAATATTAAAATATGTTTTTTGGTAGTTATACACATGAAAATATTGGTAATTTCAACCTAACTCACTTCGGTGTTCAGTTTCATTTTTACAAAGAAATGAGGTTATGTACTCAATTTTTGGTTAAAGAGATGGTTTGTGAAAATAATAAATAATATACAAGATTAACTATAACTAAATACAAACATTCTAATCACGTACTCGCTCGATTTTTATAAAATGAGTCAAAACTTTCTTTCCCCCCAGAAAATCGGCGCCATTAACAATAATCGTCTGAGATGGCTTAGATATGTCAACTGCAGTATTTAATTATAAAATGTTGTATGATTGCCGTAGCTCCGTTGGATTTACCCTCGACTCTAAAAAAACAAACAGCACATAGCATTGGGCGAACCATGTTAAAGGAAAATATCTCTTCCTGACATAAATTCCTTTACTTAATTAGCATAAAACGTTTGAAACTAAAAATTAGTCAGTAAAATTAAACCATAACATACATAATTTTACATTGCTAGTTGCATACTCTTCAACGACCATTGGTCAAAGCTTAGAATATCATATTCTAATGGTCAAAGATAGGATTTTTATAGAACACTTTACAGTATTTTGTAAAAATTTTATCTATAGCATCTTGGGTATACCATATTAAAATAGTACTAATTATTTTATGTAAACATCGTCGGTAACTGTTAATATTATTGCTATTATTGGTATCAACAGAAAAGTAAATAAAAGATTTCTGGTAGCTTTAATATTTTTACAAATCTGTTAAAAACATATAATATTGAATTGTATATTTACTGCTTTTGGACGACAACCAGACTTATTTTTAATTAATGTAGAATAAACAGCAGCATTGAAGCTACTGTGGAGGTTTACCAAGCAATGTTTAAGAAACTAAAATAACTAATTACATTTCACAAAAATTACATTTTAAACTTTTACTAGAACACCCTGTATATCTGCCTTTTCTGTTTATCAAAATTTGTTCACAATCGGCTAGTTTGAAGCATTCCTAATAAATATTTTTAACTATGTAAATTCAAAAGCGAATATGTTCATGTCAACTATTTTCTTTTATTTTTGAACGTAAATTATTTCAGTTTACTTCGGAATGTTCTGTATAAAATAACATAGCGAGTTGATGAAAGCATTCTAACTACTTGCTACTGGAAAAGAGTTATCAATATTTTATGAAACAAATTTTCTAAAGATATTAATAAATAGGTACTTTAAAAAATATTGCACATTTTATGTATATCTTTTTTTCTGATTTAAAATTACTTTTTTAATATTTTTAACCCTGAATTGGAAAATATATTAATATATATTGCAGATACTTCTTTGGTAAGGCACCTGTACCAACGTATTTTGCTTTCAATAAATTGAAATATATTTGTGAGAAAACGTCTTTTTCCCGTGCAGGTACTTGTTCTGTTGGGAATGGTTTCTCGAAGAGTTATTTTCGACAGGCAAAATCCAACGACATTTCTGTAATATAAATTTTCACTGAGACCAAGCTATTCGCTTTTATTCTCATTTAAATGAAATGTCGGTATTTCCCGCATTTCCAGGATAAAAATCATTTTCTTTTAGGACAACTTTATATGATTTTTCTTAGAACTAAATAAGACTTAAAAATAAATAAGGATCTGATTAGGGATAAGATATACATTTATTTAATAATTTTACAATTTATATTTTTATAAATTGGTATCGATTGTACAAATAAAACAGATACTGTTGAAAAGTAGGATACCTTTATTGAAAAATACTTTGTGTTCCTTAATTATCACTATGTTATTTTCAGTGGGCCAATTCGTAGCGTCTTTTTGAGGTTAGGTTATGTGTGAGGAAGTGTTAGGTTTTCATTCATATATGAATGCACTCCATTCTTTCCTATTTTGTGTTGGCTTCCTTATCTCCTACTATGTTTTGTTCTTCTTCCATATGTTTAGTTACCCACGTTTTCTTTCGCCTTCCTCTTTTTTACCACTTCCATATTCATCAATCTGTTCGTTGTGTCTAGATCTCCACCAGTTCAATTACATGTTCTCTATGAAATCTAGTATAGATTTGAAATACTTCTCTCTCTTACTCATTTCTAACTGTGTCCCACCTAGTTATTTTTCTGTTCATTCATAAATAAGTCGTGTCTACTTCTTGAGATACAAGAAGTATCTTGCTGTTTCAGTTCCCTGTTAATACCCACGATTCGCACCCATGTGCCTGTAAATTGCTCTAGTAGTAATTTAGATCTTGTCCTTGTCTTCTATAGTCGACGATTATCATACCTATGATTTGTTTCTATTTCATCGTGTACCTACGTTAAATGTGGTATAACTTACTGATATTTGATATACTTAATTCTCTAAAAAGTTTGTCAGAAAAGTGTTGCATGTTATTTTAATAATTTCAAAGGGTTCTAGAAAATATAATCAGTTAACCTATTATATTGAAGGAAGTATCCCAGATTTGAGTTAATTATTAGAATGTTAGAGTTGAGGAACATAAAATTACATAAAAAGACGGGAATTTGAAAAATCCAAAATTTGCGAACACGCTTGGGAAAACCGTCATTTAATTCAATGGGGTTCGGCAAAAATTTTAGGGAAGGAATATAACGCAACAAAAAGAAAACTAAAAGAGACCGCAATTATTTTGTTGAACGGAGATAAGTGTGTGTCTAACTGTTGAGTTAACATGGATCATTATTGGCTACAGTTGTATCAAGAAGAAGTAAGTAACAATAAAATAAAAATCATTTAACATCTCTATGGAAGCAGGTAAACAAATTTTAAACTGTCAAACTTGACAAACGTTTAATATTTTACTACGATTTTGATAACGAAAACAGAGAGTTTTTCGAAACGTCATAATACGAAAGTGCGCGATAATGATGTGATTTTTGTTATTTTTTACTTATCTGCTTTTTTCAGTGTGAGATTTTTGGTTAGGCAAACTTAGTTTTTTAAATAACCCTTGACTGTTCCGTTTGGCGCAAGGGCTTATTTAATTAATCTTTATTATTTTTCAGAAGTGTGGAAAAAAAACCAATAAAACTAAAGAAAAATCAACTAGTTAGGTATTAAAACGCCTCCACATGATCCCATTGCCCTTCTTCAAATGATATAAAGATGATGTAGCAATTTAAAGAAATGAAATCATGAAAATATATCATAAGGAAAAGTGGTCCTAAAACTGTCCATTGAGGATTTTCGTAAGTTACTATTCTATTAGATTGACTGCTAAATATACCACTAATTTCTCACATTTGATTCCAACTGTATTTAAATAACAAACTCTAAATTATGTGATATCTCTAACTCCCATTTTGAGCACCTTAGTTGTATTTAATTATTTTTTTACATATACTGGGTCGCATGTTTTGTAGTTCCTTAAATTTAATTAGAAATCCGAGAGTAAAAATGATAATAATTCGATCCGTAGCCACAAACCAATAATACAATATTTATCTTATAAGAGATACACTATAAAAGTTATATTATTAATCCTTAATTACTGACATTGAGTCTGTGGGACTCTGCTTATATATTCCCTTCTGTTTTTCCCATTTCAAATTGCTCACTCAAAACCTTCGTAAAAATTAGTGTACTTTGTTATACCAAAAGGGTAGCGTCGCATAGTTTTTGATTTTTGGAATATAGATACATCAGTTGTGTGATAATTTCGATGATCGATTTGACTCTCTGCACAAGTTGCTATTTTTGAATTGGATGCCATATTTTTATTTTTTACTTATAAATTAATTTTTACAAAACAAGAGACAGATACAGACATAAGATTCTTTACTGTATTGTAGAGATTTCTATCAATGAAGTCATATGCTTTCTGATACCAAACATCTAGGTATTCTAATAGACAATTCCATAGATAAAGCTGTATTTAATAATTATCTAAAACAAAAAATTAATCTAGCTAAATTCACTAATAGCAAAGATTGTATGGGTAGATATTGTAGTTGTAATTCAACGCTGGTGGGGGCCTTAGTCCGCAGAGTGGTTAGTTTCACACAATATTGTTATTGTTACTATCTAAAAATATATAAAAAACTAAGATTTTTTATTGTTTTTATAGTTTTTTTATGTTTGTTATGATTTTCATAAAATTTTTGTAATGCACTTTTTAATGATTATAACTAAATAAATCTATTGCAGTTATACCAGTAACTTCATCATAATATTTGAAAAATTTTGAAAAAAATGGAGTGTTAACAGCTAAGGGTTAAATTTTCATTAAACACTTGCATCAAGTACTTAATTGCAAGCTATGTCAGTGAAACATTCACCAAATGTGTTTAGAAATTGTTAAACTATTGTCAGGAACCGTTTTTAAATTGGAATTGGCAAATATTAGTTTATTTTGAAAACTTTAAACAACATATAGGAAGCATTGCAGGAAAACATTCAAACGAAGAATTACCATTAATTTGACGTTCTCTGCATGCTCTTAAAAGTTGTACGTTGAATTTTGTTACATGCAGTATATCTAGCGCTATTTTATACTTGGCAGCGAATTCGTTAAAGACCGATTAAGTCAATATGACATAAAATGTCAGTCCCCTCTTATATCTCAACAATTTTTTCTTCAAGGAAAATGTTTGCGAGAAACACGTAATCTGGGGATTAACAAGGATCGGGCCGGTACAAAATATGTTCCCGTTTTTAATCCACCACTGCGAAGCGAGTGGCCGCCTAGGGCGCCACATTTCCGACCTTTTATGCAATTTAAAGACGCACCCATTTGTTTGGCCGAGGTCTCCCGACCGCAAATTAGAAACAACAGCTTATCGTTGAACTCAAATTTAAAAAAAAGTGTGGTAGGCCAGCGCTTTTGCCTTTTTAGGGATTAATCCATGACAGTAAAAGAAGGTTTTAAAAGGTAAAATGTGACATTTTAACGGGTTTAAAGAAAGTGGTGATTATTCATGTGATTTGCTCTATCCATTGGAGTTGATGTATGGCGGAAAGCCAGCTACGTTTTTAATTTCCTTTAAAGGTATCAACCTTAGCAATCAATAAGTAGCTAAACTAAAAAAAGATATAGTTAAAATAGGATAATAACTACAGGGTGTCCGGAATATAAGTGCCGATACTGAAGGAGCTTGTAATTTGACCAAAAGCTACAATAAATTCTTATGAAAAAAATGTCTAAAACGTAGATATAGTTTTTCTACAAACACATTCCAGAAATAAAAATACAACCAATTAAGGTTAAGTAAAATCTCCTGTAAAGTAATTAAGGTGTAATGTGTGTTTGGCAGTAGTCAGTATTAATGAAGTAAACAAAGAGGTATCCTAAGAAATTCTTTCTTAAAACTGTAGCGTATTGTAACGTACGACAACATTGCAATCTATCACCTGCTAATGTTAACCTAAAAGTATTGTTAGTCATAGTACTACCTATTGTGGATAGTGCGTTTCGTTTTTCTGCACCTAGCGTTTGCTTGATACTTGTGAGTATATAAAAACGAAAATGAAACAATTTATAATAACCATGACCAGCTGGATAACATGTTAATTTATGGGAAATCTGAGCAAAACTCTCTGACTGCAAGACGTTTGTACGATAAACGCATTTCGCTAGCGACAGCACTCATTTTGAACACTCATAATTATAACTATTTTACATTTTATTCTGTTATGATAAGAGCTCTAAGAAAACCATTCACAGTAAGTATGTTTAGATGTATTTGTGTTGTATGCAAACATCTTACATGGTAGGTGCGCGACGTTGTCGCATATTTTAGACCTCTTTCCTATCATAATTCAATTACCGTTGATCAGAGAACAAAAATTGTTAAGTCAAATATATTTTGTTTGGTACAATTTATCATACAGCAAAATAAAGGCACACATCTTCCGAACACCCTGTATATCATTGGTAATTAAAGTAATTAAAAAACCTTTATAATAATTCACCCTTGACATAGGTTAGTAAGTAATTCATGATGAATGAGATCTGACGATGACGGTCCATTTGGCTGTTGGGTTTTGGGGGGTGTTTATTGTCTTTAAATAAAATAGTGTCATTCTTGTAGCACTTCTGGTTATACTTAAAGTCGCCATCAACTTGCTTATTTCTAATGAAACACTTATATTGTATTTTTATACAATTTAGAGACGCACTCATTTGTTCGGCCGAGGGCTCTCGACCGCAAATTAGAAACAAGAACTTATCGTTGAAATCAAATTTAAAAAAAAGTGTGGTAGGTCAGAGCTTTTGCATTTTTAAAAATTAACATGACATTAAGAGAAGTCTTTAAAAGGTAAAATGTGACATTTTAAAGGGTTTAGAGGTGATTATTCTCTATCCACTGGAATTGGTGTATGACGTAAAGCTACCTATGTTTTAATTGCCTTTAAAGGTATCAACCTTAGTAATCAACAAGTAGATAAACTTAAAAATTATGTAGTTAAATAGTACGGGTAATATCTACAGTGTGTCCGGATTTTAAGCGCCGATACTGAAGGGGCTTGTATATTTGACCAAAATCAACAAAAATTATTATTATGAAGAGAATGTCTAAAACGAGTAGTTTTTCTACAAATACATTTGAAAAATAAAAATACAACTGCAATAAAATGCAAAACTGTGTTACAAAATTTCAAACTAAGGTCCAACTAAGGTTAAGTAAAAGCTCATGTAACATAATTAGTGCGTAATTTGTTTGTTGTACCAGTATGTATGTATAATGAAGTAAAGAATAGAGGTTTCGCAAAAAAATCTTAAAACTGTAGCGTTTTGTAACATACGACAATATTGCCCTATCATCTGCTAATACTAGTCATAGGAGTAGTAGTATTGTGGATAGTACGTTTCGTTTTTCTGTACCTAGTGCTTGCTTTATATTTGTGAGGATATAAAAACAAAAATGGAACAATTTACATAGTCGTGTCAAGAATTCAAACGTCTTACATCACAGTCGACGTTACGCAATTGTTTTTATTGTCAACATAATTTTTGACATTTGCTCGCGTTAAAAACTATTTTGTGAAATTTAGTGTAATATTTATTATTTATATAATAATTATTACACTCAATTAGTAACCTATAGTAACCATGACTAGCTGGATGACATGTTAATTTATGGCAAAGCTTGGAAAAGCTTTCCGACAACGTAACGTTTCCATGGTAAACGCTTTTGCAAGCAACGGAATTCATTTCGTACACTTACACCTGTAACTATTTCACATTTTATTCTGTGTTGTGAAAAGAGCTCTAAGCAAACCACACAGTAAGTATGCATAGGTGAATTCAAGGCTTGTTTGCTGTCATAATTCTATTACTGTTGGTCTGAAAAAAAAACAAATGTTGCCCATTATGTTTTTCTACGTTCATGCAAAACTAAAACTGTATTGAATTATATTTAGTGGAAAAAGTATTTATTGCACTGTGCAATAACAAATTTTATTGTACTCATTGTAATTCTACTACAGCGTTTTGTGATCATGACAAATATAAACGCTCGAATCGAGTTATATTTAGTCCATTTTTTGTGAGATTATATTACGTTTTAAGCAATTTCATATTTTATATTATTTTCAACCATATTTATTACGTTCTGGATTACAAAATGACTAGAAAATCCAATTTATTAACAATGAAATTAGTTTCCTTTGAATATCAACCGATTTACAAAATATTTTGTGCATGAATGTAAAAAAAGTATTGTATGCAACTCGTACAAAAAGTGCTTATTGCGCTTGACGTGTTGACCAACTCGGCCTGACTGCCTCGTTATGAATGAGATCTGAACTATACAGTGTCTTACAGTGGCGTCCGAAAATATAATAATACATTATGGTGTTAAATAAGTACGACAAGAATGGCATTATTTTATGTAAAGAGAGCAACCTTCCCTCTCCTCCAGAGCCAAAATTTTTAAAATTCAAATCGAAGTAATCTGAAGTATTGCAACCCCTTATATTTGGTATCAAGCATATGCCTGCGCTTTTTTGTTTTTTTTTCATTAATTTGTATTAGCTTAATATCTTTAGAAACCTTATAATAAAAGCGCTCAATTTTTAAAAAGTATTTATCTGTAAATTAACCGGTAAAGGTAGAACCCTAGCAATGATCGTTTTGAAGTTACAGAGTGATTGGTATATTCATGATATTTTCGTCACATCAAGTGTATTATTATCAATATGGTTAATTAAGTTAGATAAAAAAATGTGTTAGTATTTCGGCTTATTGCTTCTGCATTTAGGATATAGAACTGTGATTTTCCTGGCTGGTTGCCACTTGGTTGGTTTAAGTGTATTGACTCTAGTAGATATTTATATATAAAAATGCCAGGTATTCGAAGCTCTCAACTCAATTTTCCTTCATTTCTATTGTCTCTATGATGATTTGGCCTTTCCTCACCCAAATATTAGTTTTAGTCAGGTCTATAAATTCTCTAAGTCTGCGGCAGATTCCACAACTTCTAATCTGTTGCGTGGCCGGGGAGCCGAAAGGAATAAGGCGGCATGGAGATATTTTTGTTGTATGAAGTGTCACCCAATTTTGAGAATACAAATTGTACTGTAGCAGAGCTTTATAAAATATATTTATAATAGTTAACTTTGGGTAATTTATAACATGTTATTTATTCTTTTGGTGATATCTGTGTCTCCTCTACTTTCCTCCTAACTCATTGTTTGTCCAATATATAGGTACCTTGCTTCATGTACACCAAATGTTGCTGTACCAGGAACTTGAGTATATTACTTTTGCAGTTGATCTCTTTTACTTTCCCGCTGTTGAATTTACACTATAATATAATTTTCAATTTAGTTTTGATTTCTATTTGTCATTCAATTGACATAACTGTCATCTGAATCTAAATGATTTTAATCTGATTTATCATCAACGTATGCTGTCAATTGATACAATTAACTAATTGACTTATTCTATCAAATACAAAACTGTTTCTTTATTTTAATTTATTACAATATTTGTGAATTTTGATTGGAAAAGTAGAACAAACTAAAATAAAACAATTATCGGTGAAAGTGCTTTGCCGTTTTTTATTGTATATAGTAATTACCTATTTATAGTATGTAATACTACTATTTATGTATTCAATTTTTTTATAACAGCAACGTATAAACAGTTTTCTAGAAAAAAGTCTAGGGTAAATACCTTCTAGACGATTTTTTGTTGCGAATTCAATTTAATTTTGTTTTGATGATAAATAAGGCTCATGTTTAAATTAGTTGTGTGTTTTGAAACAATTACGTTAGCCTAGTAGAACAAAATCAATATCATGAAGAACTTTTAGTCAAATATAAATTGGAACTAAAAATTTTCACCAGTTCTCTGTTTACAAAATAATACGAATATGAGGTACCCATAGTAGTTATATTCTACTAAATGTGTACAATATACAGTGTGATTCTTAACCTATACGTATAAACTTGGGTAATTATAGTTGAGGACAAATAATGAGGAATAGTGAAAAAAATGTTTTTCAATTACGGAGATACCAATTTCATAGGCTCACATGTATTGTATTATAATAATTTATGGTTTCTTGACACACTAGGTGCTTTTTAATTACTGTTATTGTTGGCTTATTATAAATTACTGTTGTAAATGCAAATTATTGTAACAGTGTTGCGTTGTGAGTGAGTGGAACTATGAACTGCGTAACATCGAACATCAAAGTACTGTAAGTTATGTCCATCTATTTCTTATCAAATATTACATTATTCTTTCCTGTAGCCCCAGACATAGGACAACAGAAGCCGCCAAATTATTATTTCGTTAATATACATTGTATTATTAGCATTACATTGTGAATATCCTGAATAAATCCATTTTGAGGGTTACTTCTTATCGTTTGCCGAGTTAGATACCGAGCCATTAAAAGTAACATTTTAAAGCTTTGGGATTTACGGCCCCAGAGTGGCTTGTATCAAACATTTAATAATAGTATTAGACAACGTTCCATACCATTCAATACTTTCAGGAAGGATTTCGATACTGGCACAAAGAAAATAATATTCAAGGAATTCTCAAAAATCCATAAAATTGCGTACGGTGCTAGTTTGAATAAAGATGAGTTATTGCGTTATAGTCAAGAGCAATAATTTTACAAAGGAATACCTTACTGATGAGCGGCTGATGTGTTTTTAATCCCATTAATTAATATGTAGCCAATTAAAAAGAGACAAAAACTTGACAAAACAATTACAAATGTTATAAGAAGCGAGGTGAATAAAATTACATCACCTAATTGGAAAAAATGCTTCAAACATGTCATAAAAAATTGAGGGAGACTATATTAAGCTGCATCAATTGATTGGGCTAAATAAAAATGGTTTCATGATAATTGTTGTTAAAGAATCGGATATAAATGACGTTAGTAGTGACTGGCGAATGTTAGTGTTAGGATTTTTTTTTATTATGATTAAGTAAATTGTTTGCTGTGTTTTTTAAGGCGTTGTTGTTATGTAATATATGAGGTATATTGGAAATATATTATTTTTGTTATATATTGTATCTATATACCAAATCAAAAAATATTTTTGTATAGTTGTTTTCTATTATTATTTTGTTTTTATTTTTTAACTTATTAGTTATTTTTTCTTTCTGTTTTTCTTTTGTTACCCGTATGTACCCTTACCCTACCCAAACCTAATTCCACCCTCCTGGCAGAGAACGCTTCTATCTCCTTGAGGTCCTTCCTGGAAAATAATAATTTAAAATTACAAAATAACATTCAATATTTAATCAGAATATGTATTTAGCATTATTATTTTTTTCAAATAGTCACATTTATATTCATTATTATATACTTAAATTGTTATTGGCGAAATTGAGTGAATACTGGTATCTAAAGTAAACACGGTCCTGTCTACTTCTTACCAGCTGGACGCGAAGGCCTTTGATTTTTTTTGGCAGTTTTTTTATGTCGTTTTTTTATTCTTTTATATCGATAATATACACCATACCTATTATTTTTTATATAAAATATAATATGTCGAAATAATAAAAAAATAATAACGCATGGGTAAATTTTTATGTTTTTTAATAATTTCATTTTATGCAACGAGGTTAACCGTGTGATTGTTTAACATGGACTCATTCGCAGATATTTGCTGCCAGTAATATCAAATACGAATTTTAATAGCATGTCATGAACAATTTCGTGCCAACATTTAAACAAAAGATATTTTTTGCAGATATGAGTGAAAATAATTGCTCGTGTCGTCAAAAGTTGATGGTAATTCTGAATAAATGTGACAAAATGTTCCCATATATATTTTTCTGATGTAAAAAAATTAATGAACATTTTCAATGTGTTATCAGTAAAAATTGCTGTTCATAATGTATGTCATCTACTCCAAACGCATTCATATGTTCGTTTTTGTTTCAAAAAGTTTGTTCATCATATTTACTTTTGTACGTTTCATATTTCAGCTGAAGTCACAATTTTAAAAGTTATGACAGTTAACAAACTGTTGTTTCTGCTTTAAAGGATCCGTTGGGATAAAGCGACTCACATGGAATTAAAAAATGTGTATACAAAACGAAACCGAAAGTATATCAAGCAAAATATTAACTTGATTAAACGTCCACCTTTATGAAATAGTTACAGAGAGACCGTCTACAATACAAAGTAAGATGTAATTAGTTGTAATCATGACAGTGTCTTGTATTCTAAGGTTTAAAGCAATTGCAACTTTAGGACACTAAATTTTACTAATTATCATTTTAGAGCATCATACCTTAACTATAACACAGTTTAATACATACAACGTCAAAAGTATTGGACCCCCCCATTCTTGTTAAAGAAATTTTTTTGTCAGAAAAACCAAATACATTTATAAAAGTATTGTTACGAAAGCTCACCTACCTTTTTAGTTGGTTAATTATGTTCCTTATTATGTTATGTATCTTTGGTCTTCAATAGTCTTCGTGGAAGGTCCAATACAAAATTATGTTGAGTCATAACGTCAAGTCCAAGAATGACATCATCAGTTATACCTGCGACTAGGATGTTGTGTTGGAAAGTGGTTGTCCCCAGGGTTATTCTAGCTAGATGGATGCCTTTCACTGATATGACTTCTCCATTTGCTGTCTCCAAGATATAATTCCGGTCTGGCTTTTGTATTCTGCAGTGAGCGACGATTTTCGGTCTTACTATGGTGTGACTAGAGCCGGTATCAAGGACCATTTCAGAATCCCGTCCGCATATACGCCCTGGTACTACTAAACTCGTTCCATTATTTTGCAGACGGGTTACCGTGATCTTAATAGTTGGTTAGGCTTGGTAGCACCTAGCTAGCTTCCGCCCCTTAAAGCTGACTAGTTGGCGTTTTCCTGGTCCTGACAAGATGTATTCTTAGGACATCGATTCCTAAGATGCCCTTCAGCTCCACAACACCAACACTGGATGGGTCTTCGTCTGCTGTATACCGTAGTACTAGTCCGTTCCTGTCCCTTCCGGAAGGTATCCAATAAGTCCTGCAAACCCTTCACAAATCCTTCGATGTTCTTATCATCTCCTCGTTGTTCCACAGTCTGAAGCTTTACTTGCCTTGTTCTGCCTTGACTGCTTCTAGAAGCCTGTAGGGCAGCTTCAATTTCCAGTGTCCGGGCCAGAGCTTCAGATATGTTTTTATGTCTGGCTAACCTTAACGCTTGACTGATCTCGGAGTCTCGCAGGCCATCAATGAAGCTACTTATTGCTAATTGTTTTTGGAATTCGGCTGGTGCGGTGGGGTAGGCTTGCTTCACCATACGTGCTATATCCGCCTCAAATTGCTGCAGACTTTCTTCGAAGCGTTGTCTTCGGCCTTTTAATTGTGCTTGATAAACGTGTTGTAGAT
Source organism: Monochamus saltuarius (assembly GCA_025584915.1). Taxonomy (NCBI): domain Eukaryota; kingdom Metazoa; phylum Arthropoda; class Insecta; order Coleoptera; family Cerambycidae; genus Monochamus; species Monochamus saltuarius. Next base: position 72,574,304 of record CM046721.1, on the reverse strand, counting down.
GAGCATCGCCATACCTCATTTCTAAAGCAGTCTTCAGCATTTGATAGTCTTTTTGTTTATCTTCGGCTAGCGTTCGTAATATCTCCATGGCTTCACCTCGTAGGGCAACTATTAGTGATGTAGTCTTTTCTTCTTCTGACCAGTTATTTGCCAAGGCAGCTGCTTCCAATTGTTTAAGGTAAGTGCTCCATGACACCTTTCCATCAAATGTGGGTGGTTTAATCCTTGCAGATGAAGTGCAACTGTTGTCAGCCTTAACAATCTCCTTCGCGGACCATTGTGACTGTAAGTTTGTTACTTTATGCTCTAACTTAATTAGGCTTTCTTCTATGACTTTGACGACTTCACTCTATAATTTACTAACACTTTCTTCTACAACCTGAACTTTATCTTGCACTTCATTCCTCAATAGATTAATTTCTTCTTCAACGGTTTCCTCAAACTCTTTGAGATTGATCTTAATTACTTCTTCTAACTTTTCATTATTTACTTCTTGATAATTTTTCATTTCTTCTAAACTGTTCCTCATTTCCTCTTCACTGTTCTTCATTTCCTCTTGACTGTTTTTCATTTCTCTTTTCAAGTCTTCTTTCATTTCGTCTTGGCTGTTCTTCATTTCATCCTGGTTGTTTTTCATTTCTTTCTTTAAGTCTTCCTGACTCTTCTTCATTTCGTCCTTCATATCTTCTTGGCTCCTTTTCATATCTTTCATCATCTCCATTAACCGTTTGAATGTTTCCTCCATTTCTGTTGCTCTAGATCTCGTCACTGGCATTCACTTGTCTACTCCAAACGTCTTCTTTGTGGAACGTCACACTTCTGACACCAATGTAACCTCTAAATTAGGTTATCGTTGAAACACGTCACGTAGACAAACAATCTGTTGTCACTCTTGATAATACAAGAAATATCCTTCAACAAATTTCGCAACTGTCAACGCTTTACTTTGACGTTTGTCACTCGCGTTTGGCTGCTCAATATCAAACTGACGCGGCCGAAAATGGTCTGCTTTATATAGGTTTTTAGAGTTCTCGAAGTTTCTGAGATCTCGAGAACGTGTCGAGAAACAAATAGAATATAGCCTGGAATATTCCGGAAAACGTCAAAATAAAGACATCACAAAAATTATAAATTCTAACATAAACAGAAACGTAATTTACAAACTAATGAGGTAGGTGAGCTTCAATTATAAATTCTAACGAAAACAGGAACATAATTAACCAACTAAAAAGGTAGGTGAGCTTTCGTAACAGTATATTGTTTTCTGAATCTTTTTTTTTGTGAAAAGAATATGTTCGATAAACTGACTACTTAGAAAATTAAAAACCAGCAAATGTGTGACATTTTTGACAAAATTTATTAAATCAAAAAGAAGTATCAAAGTAATCAAGCGGTTAACGTTCTCTTGCGGAATATTGTTCCATTTCTCTTCTGCTGCCATGACTAACTCATGTGCAGTCTGAGGTGGAGGAATATGATTATGAATGGCTCTAGCAACGAAATCCCACATATCTTCAATAGGATTCATGTCAGGAGAGTTGGCTGGCCAATCTAATCTATTGATATGTCATGCTTCGAGTGTCTCTTGAAACCTTCTTGCGCGATGTGGTCGAGAAAATTTTCACCTAATTCATTACGTAGGGGGTAGATACGGCCTAATAACTTGTTCGATGTAAATTTAAACTGATCATACTTTCTGGTATGGTACATTATTCCACCCCAAAACATTACGGTATCCTCTTCCAACGGAGCAACTTCACGGGGAAAATGAAGTCGCTGTTGACGTTCTGGTTCTCTCCAGACTCTGTTTTCCACAATATCAAATTCTTCATATCTGTGTACTATTCGTACAACAGATGATCTAGGAATGCCCAACATGTTCGATATCTGATGATTAGAATGTCCTGCATCATGTAAAGCAGTCATTCTTGCTCGGGTAAACGCAGAAATTTCACATCCTGCCATTATCATGTACAACAATTCAAAGGAAAACTTGGCTGAATACACTGCTAAACTGACCAGATTTGTAAAAACATTGGTAATAAAGTAAAGGTTCATGGTCTGCAATGTTTTATTGTCTTTTTTGTTCCCTAAGTACAGGTACTTTTTTATCGTATTAAGAAAAACCGCTAGGTTAAATCGAATCATTTTATATACAGGGGGTCCAAGACTTTTGACGTTGTGTGTATAAACGGTTTGACCACACCTTTTATTTGACAGCCGACACGGTTTCTTTGTCTGAAGGCGTAAATCAACTTGACAGGTGCGTTAAGAGGTATTTTAACAAGTTCTATATAACGTTAGCCACTCTAGAGCATATACGAGGGTAATATTGCTGTGCTAGATATTAAAATTTCTGTTATTACAAATTTTAATACTGTGATAATAAATGCATTAAAATAACTTGATAGGTACGTATATTAATTACAATCGCAATACAATATTATACAAACCACAAATTTATTATAGTTGAATACAACATTAAGCGAATTGGGATTTTGTAACATCAGACACAAAGAAAAACACATTAAGCAATAAAATTTTGTCACAATTTTGTAATTATAAGCTCTGTACAATTTTTAATTTAGGAATTTCTTTTTTATATTTTTAGATTATATTTCTCTATTATCGGTCAGTGGTCGCGCGGTTTAAGGCGTTAGTACTTGAATCGAGGTGACTAGACGGAGTTGGTTCGAGCCCAGCTGCCGGTAGACCGTATATAAGCTATATTCGTGGAGAGGATTGGCACCCTCTCTGTGGGTATGGTAGGGTGGAATAATGTTAGCTTGGGTCAATGTGAGAGATTGATGCTGGTTGATATTTGACCACCCCCCTAATTAATGAGGTTTTCCAGGTTTTCCTCATTCCTGCACTGAATAGTGGTTAGGGCCTACCAACGTAAGTCGTTCCTGGGCGCAAATGCGGCCTGCTTAATAATAATATGCCGCCCCCTCTCCCGCACAAGTCTCCGACTTCTGGGCTAATCCCTGTGATTAGAATGAGGGGTAGAGATATTATTATTATTATTATTATATTTGCAAATTTAAGCTTAAAAATAAATTCTAACTCTTGTAACTCATCCCAAAAGAAAAAACATGGGAATGTTCAACATACATGTACAAATATGGTAATGCAAAATATATATGTATACGCATTCTGAAAACAATTAAAATTATTTATTTGCCAGCCGCTGGAGTCTGGTGTACTGTAATGGAGTGGGAATGCAAACTGGCGATGTCACATATCGCACGAAATATTTGCTTTAGTATTTACTTTAAAATACCCTTAAAGATAAATCTCATGATAGTGACGCTTGCTTAAAATAAATAAAATTTTGTTACACTAATTTTAAGGCTTACGGTGAGCGCTCGATCCAAAGGGATATAGTTTTCGCTCAGTAACTCCTCAACGAAAAATTAAAAAATATGCGGTTTTTTTTAATAGACTAAAAATATTATTTTACGTCAACGCTGGGTTTTGAAATTTTGAAAATATGCAAAATGCATTTAAAAAAAATAAATTTTACACTTTTTCAAAATTTCAAAACACAGCGTCGACGTAAAATAATATTTGTAGTCTATTAAAAAAAAACGCATATTTTTATCATTATCCGTTAAGGAGTTACTGAGCGAAAACTATGGGTTTCGCGGTGTAGAACTAACTATCTATCGGCCGTTCGATGCCGGACTGAAAATGTCGCAGGCACGAAGCGTTCTACATGCAGTAGACACCATTGAAAGCTGTCGACCTTTATCGCGATCGGCGAGAAACGATATTTTGCAAACACGGAATTCCAGGAAACAACTACTCTGCGGGCTAATGCCCCGACCAGCATTGAATTACACCTGGAAAACCTATAGCAACAGCTAGAGTTCCTGGAATTCCGTGTTTGCAAAATATCGTTTCTCGCCGATCGCGATAAAGGTCGACAGCTTTCAATGGTGTCTACTGCATGTAGAACGCTTCGTGCCTGCGACATTTTCAGTCCGGCATGGAGTAGCGAACGGCCGATAGATGTAGTTAGTTCTACACCGCAGACAAAAGCAGCTAGGGTTATTCGTCAGATACCTCACCTATGGCATACTGATGAGAGCTAATAAGCTCGAAACCGGTATATGTCTGGTGGGCGTCTGACGAATGACTCTAGCTGTTGCTATAGGTTTTCCAGGTGTAATTCAATGCTGGTCGGGGCATTAGCCCGCAGAGTAGTTGTTTCCTGGAATTCCGTGTTTGCAAAATATCGTTTCTCGCCGATCGCGATAAAGGTCGACAGCTTTCAATGGTGTCTACTGCATGTAGAACGCTTCGTGCCTGCGACATTTTCAGTCCGGCATGGAGTAGCGAACGGCCGATAGATGTAGTTAGTTCTACACCGCGTACTCATGGTCCCTTCTGTCGGGTTAGACAGACGAAAGCAGCTAGGGTTATTCGTCAGATACCTCACCTATGGCATACTGATGAGAGCTAATAAGCTCGAAACCGGTATATGTCTGGTGGGCGTCTGACGAATGACTCTAGCTGTTGCTATAGGTTTTCCAGGTGTAATTCAATGCTGGTCGGGGCATTAGCCCGCAGAGTAGTTGTTTCCTGGAATTCCGTGTTTGCAACTATGGGTTTGTTCCAACACAGCAAGAATCGATTCCGAACCGTCCAGAATTAGTCAGTCAGTTCAGTTCTTAATGTACTCTCGACGAATGCGACGTAAGACGGTGTTGGTCAAACATTTCTCACGGTTCTGAACCAGTTCTCGACGGTTTTTGGAACAGACTTTATATATCGATTTTAGAGCGCTCACCGTAAGCCTTAAAGAAGAATTGCGGTACTGGATTACCACAGAATCATGAAATTTATAAAAAAAATTAGCACATACCTTATTACAAAAGCTGTACACAATTTCGCCTCTCGACTTTTCGACTTGTGCACATGTTTGAGCACGCCTTATCCAATTTTGCTGTACTAAAGCGATTGTTATCTCTGGTTGCTGTTCTTATAAACGCAAATTATTTGCGGTAACTATGATACGCTCGCGCAAATCCTCCACGGTTTCCACTTCGGTCCGGCACACCTCAAAAAGAAGTTAAAAGGGATATGAACGGTCCAATTAGGCGTTCATCAACAATTTCTAGCCAAACATTCAGAGAAAAAAAGGGTGTTGGAAGTGGCCCCGTTCAATTGCGTGCGGATTTTCGAGTTCTCAAACGTCTGTATTGTGAATGCTTTGTATTCCATTGCGAGTAAATAAAGATCATCTGCGACTAGCATATCAGCAGTAAATTGGGGATTTATAGCATTAGCTGCAACAACCACTCATAAAACCTGAGGCGTAATGGATATTTTCCTGGTAACAGTGCTTGAACACGCTGGATATGATATGGGTACAACAGAGCTTCGTATAATAAGCGCCACACTGTTGGTTGTTATACTCCAGACTCCTGTCTAGAAATATGTCTTGTACTTTCTATCGAATTTTCACGAGCCACATTCAACATTAGATCTTCAGCTGTTGAAATACATTGTGGTCGCCTGGGGCCACTATCTCTTCCACCATAACTCACCATAAATAAGAATCATGATCATTAACTCATCATTGCTGTACACATGAGCTATTTCGAAAATTTTAAATATTGACACACCTACAATATATAAAAACACAATACTACTGACCTCGTTCGTTTACCACCTAGAGAGCATATCCCCACTCCAACTCTACTCGCCTAACAGGCGTAATGCAATAGTTGTCACGCACACATTGTAATTCTGTAAATTAAATGATAATTGTTATATCAATTAATTTAAATTAGTAAACAAAATTATGTTTTTCCGCTAACAGATGGGTCAAAGAGTAGACTTGAAACAGCCACTGAATCAGTTGACGGTTTTAGTTGGAACAGTAGCGCCGAAAGTTATTTACCTATTCTTTTAAGTTTGGTTTTACGTCACAGGCCACAGTAATATCTGAAAAACTGACTCATTATATGCAACAAGCACTAAATATTCTTTTCCTTTGTCTTTTTTCCATATGTGTGACAAGTATTTTCAAACGGAGTACAATTTTCATGCATTCATTTAAGACAGTAAATACACTGAATGCAATCTTCGATTTTTTCAGTTTTATAGTAGTTTTCACCACACCTTATACAATCATATTCGTAGTCTTCTCCAGCTGAATCTTCACTATACAAATGTATTTCACGTTCTTACGAATTACGAATTTTGTTCACATAGTAGGAACTAACATGTTCTAACAATTTTTGTGTTAGGTTTAACATAAAACCAATAAAATACTTGCCTTTTTAATTTTTTTCGGCAGAACAAATTCCACTACTTGCGATCTCTCACGAACGTCAAGCGCGTACTGCCGATACATAGTGCTGTTTAATGGTAAGAGTTGGAATTTTTTCAACTGGCCATCTTAAACGACTGGCCATATCACCCTGAATTACCCTATATTACAGCAACACATCAATTAAACAATAATTTTATCTCTTTTAGCTTTATTTTGGTATCTTAGAAATAATGCGATGTTTTTGTTATCATAGAATTATTTATTAATTGTATCGTAAAGGCATCAGAAGGTATAAAGTAACGAACATCTCTATTTAATCACAATGTCTGCAACTGAAATGTTGTCGACTAATCAATATTATTTTACGCGTGCTGCACTTTTGCAAGTAATTATTATTGCGAAGAAAATTTTATTGAGATTTGTATGGTCAATATTTAGTGCATTTATCATGCGCTGCATGTTAAATGATTATTTAAAATATCATATCAAATCATAATTACAAAAAGGGTTTTTTTAAATTTCATGGGTGTTGACGTTAAAACTAGCGCCAAAACTATTAAATACAAGGTGTCCGGGAAAATGTGGGAAATGTCTCGGGTGCAGATAGAACATGAAAAAATAATATGACAAGCTCCTATAATTTTTTTCCTAGAACCCCTCCCTATGGAGATATGTGGCCCTGAAGGATGCCGCTGGAAATCGGTTTTTCTTGAATAACTTTTAAAATACTCAATATAATTCAATAAAAATTTAATGTTATGGATACTAGTAAGGACCTCTTAAAACGTGTGATTGAAACATATTTAGCTTTTTTAGTTTACCAGCAGCAGGCTAAGCTTTACTTTACTAAGTTTTCAATAATTTCGTTAAAGTGCTTCCCGGGGCACCACTGCGTTTTTTTAAATTTTGTATGTTTTCGGATTAAACATCATAAAATGTAATTTTCCTGTTGTTTGAATGACTCGTATCGAATTTTTTGCCGAGAAAAAATCAAGGTCCTTTTATTAAAAATAAAACATGAATTCGTTTATTATTCTTTTCTCTTAAACGCTTCATTTTATCGACAATACACAAGAGTAGTCTAAGGTTTCATTTTTAGTCTAAGGTTGAAGCTACCCAGAATTATTTAACTCTTTCGCACCTGGAACCCGACGAATCCGCAAGAATTTCTCATGATGTGTAACCTGGAACCGGATATCTACGCACCGCAAGAGATACACTTAAATACAGGAAACATACGTATCCGCTTATTGCATATAATTGGTCCAGCCCTTTTTTAACTCCTCCCACCGTTAGTTATTCTGAAATATTCTCGTTTTGTTTCAGTTTTCAATGTTCGTTTTTGGTGTTTTTTATTAATATTTTATATATTCATATTTTATTTGCTAAATAAAAATCTTGCTTCTTATAATAGAGATTTTTATTGAAATTCTCAGCAAATTCATAAAATATCCGTCCGAGTTTAGGAATAGTTCGCGGCGGCAAAAGGACGAACCACAAGCTCCGTCTGCTGCCGTCTGTGCAGCGTGGCGCGCTAGAACCGCTACCGTTCTGAAAGGGTTAAAGTCTTTATCGTATAGGGTGTTAAAAATTAGGCATTAAGTAGTAAGGCTTAGCCCGCCTGTGGTAAACTAAAAAGCTAAATATGTTTCAAAGTTATTCAAGAAATATCGATTTCCAGCGGCGTCCTCCAGAGACACATATTTCCGTAGGGAAGGCCTGTAAAAAATTATAGGAACTTGTCATCTTATTTTCTCATGTTCCATTTGCACCCAAGCGATTTACCACATTTTCTCGGACCCTGTATAATATAACAAAGTCAATTTAACCTTTCTTACTTGCTTGGAAATTACCAACATACAGGGTATCCCAACGAAAATTTGACCCCCTATAATTGGAAAACCGAATAATATTTCAAAATTCTCCGAGACCCGTCGATTTTTGTTGTTGGGGGGGAGCTTTTTTTATAATAAAGCCAACACGATATGTTCATACCCCAAATTCCTAGCAACCCCAACATAAAAATTTCAAATGCAACTACCCCACTTGTGGCACATCATTTTAAAGTCCTTTTCATTGCGAATACAGTGACGTACCGTTTTTAGAAATCGGTTGAGATTTGACAGAATTATTGGTTACAAACGAAAAGATGACAAACCAACTTACGCGTAGTAATTTCTACACAAATGCTCACCACTAATAAGTTTTTCATCTACTACACATGACCGCATTACCTAATTGTTATTGATGTGTCTATCAGTTTATAAAAGTCAGAAATGAAATAAAGCTGAAGCAAATAAAACTAGATACTAAAATATTTATTAGTAGAAGATAATTAAGTGTATAGGAATTCAGACCTTTTCAAACTAACAAAATTTTAGTACTACAATAAAAAATCGGTGTTTTTTATTTTGATCATGAAATCGTTAGTTTCAGACGTTATTGAAAGTATAAACGTGTTCGAAATTGTTTATTCTATCGCGGAAAGAGTAGAAATTGTTGCAATTTATTATCGAAATCACGATTGCGCTAAAGCTACAGCACGAATATTTAATGCCAATCATCCTTAAAAAAATATGTAAACCACCATTACGTTAAACACATGATTGACAAATTTGTTTCAAAAGGTTCTCTTTTAAACAAGAAACGTGAAGTAATTGGGCCATTTCGAAATGAAGCAGTTGAAGTGGCAGTTTTGGGTCATGTACAGATGGATAATAAGCAATCGATTACAACTGTGTCTCAAGCTTCTGGCGTATCCCGTATCATCCATTTAAGATCACGCTGGTTCAAGAGTTACATGAAGATGACTTTGATCGCCGTAACCAATTTTGCGAATACTTTAGTGAACAACTTCTACTGAATCCAACTCTTCTCTACACTACATTTTTCTCCGACGAATGCACATTTATGTTGAATGGCGAAGTGAATAGACACAATTGTCGTTATTGGAGACTTGGAAAGTACAATTGATCCTAGGATAACAGAGATTTTAGAAAGTGACGACAATTTACTAGAAAATGAAATAACCTTCCAACAAGATGGTGCGCCCCCGCACTATGCTGCTGCTGTGCGACAATTTTTGGATGACCATTTCCCGGGGCATTGGATTGGCAGAAGAGGTCCCGTCGAATGGCCACCAAGATCTCCGGATCTGTCCCCTTTGGACTTTTTTCTGTGGGGTCATTTAAAATCACGAGTGTACGTCACTCAGCCGGAAACATTTCAAGTGCTACGTCAGAGAATTGTAGAAGAATGCCGATTAATAACTGCGGATGTCTTTAATAATGTTCGAACAGAATTTGAAAACAGACTGTATTATTGTTTGGAAGTTAACGGGGGTCATTTTGAGCAATTCATCAAATAAATCTGATTTATTATTTGCTACAGCTTTTATTTCATTTCTTTTGTAAACTGATAGACACATCAATAACAATTAGGTAATGCGGTCATGTGTAGTAGATGAAAACTTATTAGTGGTGGGCATTTGTGTAGAAATTACTAGGTACGCGTAAGTTGGTTTGTCATCTTTTCGTTTGTAACCAATAATTCTGTCAAATCTCAACCGATTTCTAAAAACGGTACGTCACTGTATTCGCAATGAAAAGGGCTTTGAAATGATGTGCCACAAGTGGGGTAGTTGCATTTGAAATTTTTAAGTTGGGGTTGCTAGGCATTAGGGGGATGAACATATCGAGTTGGCTTGACTGTCAAAAAATCTCCCCCCAAGAACAAAAATCGACGGGTCTCGGCAAATTTAGAAATATTATTCGGTTTTCCAATTATAGGGGGGGTCAAATTTTCGTTGGGATACCCTGTATAATTTGATACACCATTTAGGATTAGATTTTATAAAGATTAACATTTCTTGTGCTACAATAAATAAATTAATACGTGCAGTACGTTAAAGATGATGTTTTTAGAGGGAATACGTGCTGCCTGAACTCCTCTCTGCAAACTACCGACTAGACGTTTACTGGTGTTTTCCTTTTTTTTTCCCTCTCTGAAACTTACTTGAGAGACGAGCGGAGCCACAAAAAGTCTTTTATGGTAATTAATTTAAACCGCAAGGAATTTTAGCGGCAGCATTGTGTCTAGGGTTAGTTAAGTCACCGGTGAGAAAGGAAACGGTACTAATGCACCACTATTTCCGTTCCGCAGATCTATCTTTTGTTCAACAACAACGGGAATCTCACGGACCGGATATGACTTAGAGGCTTTGTTTTCTTAGGGCTGGACATTTAATACCACTATTCGGAAAATGCATTATGGTGAAGTTTATTCCCCGTCATACATGTCTTGCGGGCAATGAATCATCATGTTTCCTGCAGTATCGAGTATGTTCTCGGTTCTAAAACCTTACAAAGAGTTTAATTAACTATTTGACTTAAACAAACTACTTAATATATTGGCACCGTACATAAATTATAATAATAATAAGGGTCCCAATAAAGTTCTCGATATTTTAATATATTTTGCAATATAAAATAGGAGAAATGCTTGACTACTAATGATGAATGCAGTATAAGAATGCTCGGTATTTAAATAGCATTTGCATAATAAAAATACTAAATGCTTAAAAGTATGTTTCGATATTTTATTTATTTTACACGATACAAATTTCAAAAGTGTTCATTACTTTATGCACGATACTTAATTTTGGTTCGCAGATTTGAATCTAAAAGCGCGTGTGCGCAATAGAATGATTTGCAAGCAGTGAAATGAACAAACGACTGTCCCGGGCTGATTTCATTGTTTAACCTAACCTAACCTAACCTACAGTCAACTTCTCAAACTTAAGAATTTATTTTCTGCAAATAATTTTTATAACTGTGTATTTACACTTTCTAGAGGGTAATTATTGTTTTTTACTGCATATATATATTTAACGGTTCATTAAATATTCTCATTAAATATATCCTATTTCTATATTATTTTATTCGGAAAATGTATCGTGCAGTTAAATAATTTAACGAGTGTTTAATTTGTTTCCTAATAATAATAATAATGATAATGATAATGATAATGATAATGATAATGATAATGACAATGACAATGACAATGACAATGACAATGACAATGACAATGACAATGACAATGACAATGACAATGACAATGACAATGACAATGACAATGACAATGACAATGACAATGACAATGACAATGACAATGACAATGACAGTGACAATGATAAATGACAATGACAATGACAATGACAATGACAATGACAATGACAATGACAATGACAATGACAATGACAATGACAATGACAATGACATTGACAGTGACAATGACAATGACAATGACAATGACAATGACAATGACAATGACAATGACAATGACAATGACAATGACAATGACAATGACAATGACAATGACAATGATAATGATAATGATAATGATAATGATAATGATAATGATAATGATAATGATAATGATAATGATAACGATAACGATAACGATACTGATAGTGATAGTGATAGTGATAGTGATAGTGATAGTGACAGTGACAGTGACAGTGACAGTGACAGTGATAGGTGATGAGTGATAGTGATAGGTGATAGTGATAGTGATAGTGATAGTGATAGTGATAGTGATAGTGATGGTGATAGTGATAGTGAGATAGTGATAGGTGATAGTGATAGTGATAGGTGATAGTGATAGTGATAGTGATAGTGATAGTGATAGTGATACTGATAATGATAATGATAATGATAATGATAATGATAATGATAATGATAATGATAATGATAATGATAATGATAATGATAATGATAATGATAATGATAATGATAATGATAATGATAATGATAATGATAATGATAATGATAATGATAATGATAATGATAATGATAATGATAATGATAATGATAATGATAATGATAATGATAATGATAATGATAATGATAATGATAATGATAATGATAATGATAATGATAATGATAATGATAATGATAATGATAATGATAATGATAATGATAATGATAATGATAATGATAATGATAATGATAATGATAATGATAATAATAATGATAATGATAATAATAATAATAATAATAAATGGTACTTATACATTGCCAGTACAACGAACAAGCGAAGTATCAGCCAAGGCTGCTTTTCAATATTGAAACATAAATTAAATGAGCAAATTGAAGTATGTAATAGATGGTTTGAATTGTATAGAAAAATTATAGTTATATATTGTAATACGATTAGATTTTAAACATATAAAATATAATGGAAATTTTCAGACCTTGTAAAACATGTAAAATAAGATTTAAAATAATAATTGTTGGTAGGAAAAAAGGTATAGAATTGTAAATATTGATGTAAAGATGGATAAACTTTAGCATATCATAAGAATCACCTAGTCAAAATTTAATAATTCAAATTTTAAAAAGTTAATACCAGATTAAAATTGTTAAAATATCAGTACAAGGACATTTAAAAACAACAAGTACATATTAAAGATCAAAAATTAACCCAGAGCTAAGCATATCAGCCGATAGCTAATGAAACAAGAATAACATCAATGTACATATTATAATCCTTAGCATACGAGTCAGATATAAGAAGAAATCGATGAGATACATTAAATCCAGACGTCAGATTTTACAATTTTTCATAAATTTAATTTATTAATTGGCACCTGCCAAAAGTAAAGATGGATACGCAAGGACAAGACAGCGATACCTAAAAAAAAGATATGTAATTAATGAATATTTCACATTAAAATAAAGAAATTTTCAAATAAAAAACATGGACAATATTCAAATTTGTATTTAGCTATATATGAAGTGCAGTGTAGTGCGCGAATTACAATTAAAAGCAATATGAAAAAAAAATTGTGAAGGTGACTTCAAGCAAAAACCAAAAAGTCGAGATTCCATATAGACTGAAAAAAAAAAAGTTGTTGATTGGTTACGGGGTAGAAGAAAGGTGTGCAGCGTCGTCAAATATTCTTAATAGTGTTTTCAGAACTGTTAAAGGTTTTAAAACAATGCATACCACCAATTTATATATCATCTAATTGATTTCTTTATTAATAGACAGATGTATATATTTAACATCTCTTCCTTCTGTAAAGTGAATAAGCTAGAGTGTTGTGCAATAAATTTCCTCGACCAAGAACCGACTTCTGAGATGAGTGTACTAGAGAGAGAGTACTAGGAACGGTAGAAAAATAAAAGGTAAGAAAAAAATTGTGAGCGTCATAATCTTTTTATCATACACTGACACCACACAGATCAACACACATACATATTTTACACTAAAATAAAGGATTGCAACTCTACACACACAACTAAAGCAACACATGCACACACATTATAGATAAAACACACAAAATTGTCATTACCGTGACCAACATAAAGTAGGTAATAAAAAAGTGCTATAGTAACATTTTATAACAATAGGTATATAAAAAAATAAGAGAAAAGACAATTTCATCTTAATAAATACCAGTTCCACTGATTAAGTTAAATAAAGATTTGAAATAAAAACAAAATTCACAAAGGATAATTAATTGAATAATTATAAATTGAGATAAAAAATATATTTGGAAATAATAGTTAATATAAGATTTAAAGAAAATGATATGATTAGTTAAAAGAAAATGTATAAAATAGAAAGTTATAGTATATGAGGGAATATAAAAAATAATTAGATATATGGTTACATGACAACGGGGATAAAAAAAATGGATACTGAGAAAAAATTAGTAGAACGAAAAAATTTATAAAATTATTTTATTAGAAACCATATATCTAATTTAAAACTAATTCATAAATAATAGTACATAAAGAAATTATATAGAAGATAAAGAGAAGAAATTAATCGTAATGGAAAATTGTAAGATATAGAAGAAAATATAGAATCAACGCCATAAAAGGAGATATAAAGGAAAAATCAGTATAGCACAGCGGAAAATGAAATAAAGATGAACTAGAATAAGAGAAAGCAAGGAGGTGACAGTTGAAACGTTCAAAATAAATTGACACTAACTGATATAGTGTGGACTATAATTAATGAACTTAGATGTAATACCTAATTCAACCTTAATTGTATATGAACGCAAGAAACTATAAAATCATAGTACAGAATTGTTATTAATTATAAAGCTAGGATAGGGTAGATAGGTTAGATAGTTTAATTAAGTTATTGGAAAATAATGTTTTTTACAATTTATTAACAAAATTTAAATATATTGGATATAATTTTTAATATATCAATTTAATATTTATTTAAATAGTAACTAAACGCATAAACTAGTTAACTGAGTCATTCTTAAGAAAAATTAAATTATTATTAAATATCTCCTGTGAATTTACTACCCAGATAAAAAAATTCATGTTTATTTTTTATATAAAATAGAGAAAAGATAAATTAAAAGTTATCAATTCAAAATTAATAAGAGGAATCATATTTCGAATGTATTGAATAATCATGTTCTGTGAATTGGCGCCCAGGCAAAATTAAGTATATGAAAGGTAAGTTAAATAAAAACATTTATTTGAAATAACAAAAAAACAAAATAAAGGGTGGTCCAACCAAAACGCACGATATTAATTGTAAATAAAACAAAAAGTTTTCAGAGAATTATTTTAATATTTTTTATTATGATAGAAGGATCTATGACAATTATGTGTGAAACAAAATATCGGCCAAATGCTCGCCACGGCTTCGGTGGCATACCTCTATCCGATGGTCCATATTTTCAATGACTCTGAGACATAATTGAGGTTCAATGTCGTTAATGTGCCGAATTATCTCATCCTTTAGCTCTTGAATTGTTCTTGGCTTATTGACGTACAGTTTTTCTTTTAAATATCCCCAAAGGAAGAAGTCCAACGGTGTCAAATCACATGATCGTGGCGGCCAATTAACATCGGCACGACGTGAGATAACACGGCCATTGAATTTCTCGCGCAAAAGAACCATTCTTTTGTTGGCTGTGTGCATGGCAAGTGGCACCATCCTGTTGGAACCACATATCGTCCAGATCCATGTCCTCAATTTCTGGCCACAAGAAGTCTGTTATCATATCGCGATAGCGAACACCATTCACGGTAACTGCTTGGCCGACATCATTTTCGAAGAAGTACGGCCCGACGACGCCGCCAGCCAGCTTTTTAACAATCACTCGTGGGTTCTCATTTGCCCAAATGCGGCATTTCTGCTTGTTAACGAATCCACTGAGGTGAAAGTGTGCCTCGTCGCTGAAGATGATTTTCTTTGTAAAGTCACCATTCACTTCTGTTTGTTCAACCAACCATTCGGCGTATTGACGACGCTTGAAATGGTCAGTAGGTTTCAGCTCTTGAGTCAATTGAACCTTGTAAGCGTGTAAATTCAAATCTTTTTTCAAAATTCGCATCAGTGATGTTCGTGAGATGTTCAATTGTTGGGCACGACGACGAGTAGAGGTTGACGGCTCTTCTGCCACACTATCGCGAACAACAGCAATATTTTTCGCAGAACGAACTGGACGAGCATGAACAGGTGTTTTCACATTTCCTACCAACCCGGTTTGCTGAAATTTGCGCACAATTCTCCCGATGGTGGACAATTTTGGTCGATTATGCTGACCAAAAAAATCACGAAGTGCATGTTTATTTGAACGCCCATTTTCGTAAAAGGCTTCAACAATCTTAACGCGCTGCTCAATTGTGTACCTCTCCATGATTGAATTTGTCAAACACTGACATAAAGAAACGTCAAATTAAGTTGGGCAAAAAACTTAACGTTAAGGTATGACTCACAATTAACATTGTGCATTATGGTTGGACCACCCTTTATTATAAATTGGCTCGCAACGCGAGGCGACAAACAGAACAAATGAGATCAGAGAAACAGACAGTACATCTGAAGTTTCCTGTATTGTGAAAATGTTCAGAGATGGAAAGAAAAAGGGAAGAGGAAAGAAAACAAGACAAAGAAGAAACCAGAAAAAAACTAACTGAAAGAAGAAAAGAGAACAAGATAAAGAAGAGTTAAAAGGATGGATCTAGCAAAATGTAAATGAAATAACTATAGTAATGGATAAAAAAGTAGAACAAATGAGAAGAGTTTAAAGAAGAACAGAACAAATTTAAGAATGAAATAAAGTACAAGAAACGAAAATAGGAAAACAAAGTGAAGAAAATAAGGTGAATGAGGCAAAGAAAGAAACAGAATGCAAGAAAAGAGTAGTACAGATATGGGAAAATATGAAAATAATACAAGATGAGGCACAAGAAAAAAATAAAGACGTGGAAAAAGATTTCCTGATAATAATAATAATGCCTTCCGTATAACATACAACAAATTCTTTTATTTTCTTTTCAAAATTATAAATAGAATAATATCTAAAATGTGGTGGCAGTTTATTGAATCCCTTACTAGACCTGTAAGAGAAGCTTCGGTTCATGGTAGTAGTAGATTGTTTTGAAATAAGTAAAAAGTGTTTCTTTCTAGTGTATGTATTAATAGAGTTAACGTGTAAGTTGGACCACTCTGTGGGGCATATTGGTCATTCAGTTAAAAACTGCCAAAGGAAACTATTTCTTTATTTTAATACCTAAAACTGGCAATAAACATATTATCTCTTAAAAAAAACAAAAATATAAACTAACCTGTAAGTTCTATTTGTAAATTATAAGAAAATCATTGGCAACTCATGTCTCTTCAAAAGAGTTTCCTTCCCAAGATTATTAGTAGTCTGGTCTCTAGTGGATAATTCAGCATTCCTTTTTGAGAAACCTGAGAGCCATATCATGCTTAATCGCACAGTGTTAGATAAGTACATGGACATTTTTTGTCTTTAATCCATAATAATATACACCTGTAGCTTTCTCCAGATAGGTAATCTTTGAAAATTTATCTTGAACAGGATCAAAATGTTTCATTGGCGCAACATATTCTATTGTAGGTTGTTCTTTATATATCTTACTATGATCATTCTTGAAATTTCAAAATCAAAATTGATATTGTTCTTTTTGTTTTACCATTTTTTAGAACGGCATCTACAGGGCCCTTAGTAGCTCTAGAGAAAGCAGCGGCTTGATTCGTTTTTTTAAAGTGCACATTTTGAAATTGGAATGAATAAAATATATTTTATAACTAGAGAGGGGCTAGTTGAGCAATATGTATCAACTAACCGCATACCCGCCATACTTATCTCAATCAAATAGTCGTTGTTGCGTCCAGACCAAAAAATAATCAAACTTTTAATTTTACTTTATATTGCAGTCAACTTGAGTTCGCATGGTACAATAAATTCCAGCCGAGTGGGGTGGGAGAAGGAAGACATTATAATGTGCGTTGGTGGGCACAAGCGTGTTAGATTAGTTATTTTAGTTACTAAGATATATGCATTGACTAACTTACCCCTATGCTGAACTATCCCTACTATACCCTACTGGTCGAATATTTCTGACTGTTTGAAACCATTCCGGATATCTTGCTTGAACAGACCTAATGCAAAACATAAACTGAGATGTCCACCATGCCATTAAGTTGTTCACGTGATTTTCATGCGCCGAGGCCTATTTTTTTTCGTTGGCTTTGTAAACGGGGCCATTATTTATCAAATATTTAAAATTTTAAATTTCTAAATAATATACTAATATTATTTTTCAATATTTCACTTTGTTAACTTTATCTAGCTTAACCATGATCCCATAGTTTGTGTCTGCGAATTTCGTAGCACTCTGCCTCAGCTACTGGGATCCATCCAAATTATTTTTATTTTAGTTAACATAATAATTTCAGTACCTACCTACTTATCGCCTTAAAGATCGCGTACATTATTCCTGCACGGACCTGCACAACAAGGCTCTGCAAAGTCTGCTCATGTTATTTAATGGAACATCACACACACACTAGACCAGCACCAGTATGTACTGTGCAATTTCTATGCTTGGCCGCGCTAGTCTGACGTAAGTTCTGTTCACACAAATGTCAAGGATTGATTTCAAACTGTTAGAAATATTCGAAGTGGTGAGTTATGTGTCGCTGAACTGTCGGGCACCCTCGTTTATCAACAACCTCGATTTACTTACTTTAAACAAAGTCTTTCATCAGATGACACTGCTCTGCAATATCTTGTGTTTTGGTACTGTAGGCGGGCACGATTTTTTTATGACAATCGGAAATACTAAAAAAAACTTCGTGAATCTTTCTCCAGCTCTGAAAATAAATGATAAAATTCACCATACAGCTTTCTCCCTTTATTGATAGGGTGAACCAAAAACTTTCTAATTTTCCTGGCTTCTTCCCTCTCCTTTTCTTTTCCCAAGCTCCAACAAATGTTCGAAGTCGTCCAACATATTTTATGTGTTGCAACGAAAAATATAGCAGCCATTATCTTCATTCTAATGTACCTATCAATAAATTGTGTTTTGTAAAGGATGAAATGGTAGTCAATGAATGTACTGTAGTAGGTCCCTGCTTTTTAATATTCAAATTATAATATTATGAAGACTGAAAAGATATATAAATATATCTACATTGTTTTTCATATTATCTGACAAAACCTATTTCATTGCATCAAAATTATTTCGTTGTTGAAATTTGCATAACTGGTGCACCACAGAGAGCAGGTATACAAATTTAATAAAATTCTATTAAAAAAATAGGAGATTGGTAGAATATAATAAACTTGATTTGATTACATTGTTTTGTTCCGCATAATGATAAATCGCCCGGGCAAATATAATTCGATTTCATATTAGTAATCCTATTATTAGAGTATTATAATCGCAACTGACAATTTTACACGAATAATAAAATCTGAACTACTAAATTTCTGTATTTTAGGTTACATTATTTTACCAATACCTCGAAAAAGGAATATTATTTTTTAACGATACACTGGTCAAAGCGTAAATAACTCTGTATCAGGAAACTGCATTATTATATAAAATGTACAATTACAAAGAACCAGAAATGCAAATCATCTAAATTTAATAATACTTTATTACACACTCTAAGAAAGGTCTGTAAAATTTCAAAGAAATTATTTATATTTGCATAACATTTACCATATCAATTATGGTAATTTTATAGTTATTCATGTAATTATATAAATTTTAAGAAAATTTACGATATTAATTAATATAATACCTAAACCATGTAATATTCGTGTTATGCATATAATACAGAGCCTTGATAAATGATTGCATGCCACGTGACCAGTAATTTTGTTTGAAACGGATATTTCATTTCCTTGGTGTTGGCAATTAAATTCTGGTAACTTGATAAGTTACTACAAGAATAAGACCAAGGTTACATTAAAACACAATATTACGCGACTGTGATTTCAACGCTTGTGATTAGTGTAATTTATTCTTGACATTTTATTCAACCAATCGGCGATCCCACCATCTCGCGCGTGATATAATTCGCATTGTTCATTGTAAACGAATCATTAGTGTGCGTTCATATTGACATCGCTGGAGCGGCGAGCTTTGTGCGATGCCGCGTTAGCGGTGCCGCAAATTGATTCGGGCTACGTATTTTAAACGGAGGTGTTCATATTGAGGAGTTGTTTCAAGCGATGTGGCGCTTTGCAAAACATCGCGCCGCTCGAGCTTCGATCTTGTTCGTTTTTCGAGAGGCATCACTTACGAGGTGCGTGTTCCGGTTGTACTTGTTATTGTTAATAGTGGTTAGTTTCTTTGGTGGTTAGTAGCAGTTAGTAGCTAGAAGTTGTATATAGAGGGCCAACTTATAGCTAGTCGCTAGTTTTTTATAAAATGACGTCGCAAAATGAAATTAATCGCGAGTTGCTCATATCAGAAATTCAAACAAGATCAGCACTCTGGAATGATAGACACCGGTCCTATAAAGACAGGCAAATAACTGCAAAATTATGGGAAGAAGTAGCACAGATTGTGGGAGTTTCAGGTAAATAAAAATATATTACATAAGTGTTTTGTTGTATATATTTACTACAATATATTTAAATTGTAGAACAACTGAATAGTGAATGTAGTTTTTTCATATGTTTATATTTAATGTTCTAAAAAATATTGTACATATGTTTCTCTAATTTCTTTTGCTTGATTTGTTGCTCTGCCATAATTTGTATTTTCTGAGGAAAGACGACCCTCTGTATCTGATGTGTTCTCATAATTAATAAGTGTATTCTAGTAATCAAGATCTTTGTCCCCATCGCGTTCTCTTATGACGTTATGTAAAATACAGGCACACTTAATAATGACTGTTGCTTTTTCTGGTTCAACTTCAATGTCCTTTCCAAATATTCTCCATTTTGCTCGCAGTATTCCAAAAGCACATTCAATACATTTTCTCGCAGATGACAATCTTTTATTGAAATTTTCTTTGATCGGGTCGAGATATCTGTTAGGGAACGGTCTCATTAAATAATACTTTAACGGATATGCCTCGTCCCCAATGAGTACATATGGTACCTTAATTCTGGTACCGGGTAATTCTGTAGGTGGTGGTACATTAAATTTTTTACTCTCAATTAAATTGGACAAAGTTGAGGAAGAAAATATTCCTCCGTCACTTTGTTTTCCTCTAGCCCCTACCTCGATTGTTACAATTTTTTTATCTGCATCTGCAACACCCTGTAGGACAGTAGAAAAATATTTAAGATAATTAAAATAGCTAGACCCACTTCCAGAAGGGCATTTTATTTGGCAGTGTTTGCCATCAATAGCTCCAAAGCAGTTCGGAAATTTCCATCTCTTTTCGTAACCTTGGGCAATTTGTTCCAATTGTTCTTGGCTTGGAGCTGGCATAATTTCATCTACTAATTTCTCCCACAATATATTGCATGTTTCATGAACGATAACACTTAAAGTGGATGCCCCCATTCTTGTTGTAGTGGCAAGATTTCTAAATGACAGCCCTGTAGACAGATATCTGAAAGAAAGAAAAATGAACTGTAAATAATACACTTCTTTGTTTCAGTAACACTGGCAAAAGCTAAGTGAAAGAATTTAAAAGATAAATTTCGAATAGAAATAAAGAATTTACCCGAATGTCGATCAGGGTCAGAAGCACAAGAATATAAGGGGAAGTGGCCTTTTTTCAATCTGATGAAGTTTACGAAAGATGTTGTAGCTTCAACTATTACACAAGGAAATTTAGGCAATTCAGCGCTATCAATTGAAACGAGCGATACGGAAACCGATACCGATGTTACTATTTTATCACCAATTTCACCAGCAATCTCAGATTCTGCTATTACTTCTCAAAATACAGAGCCTACATGTTCACGTTCTTCTTCCAGAAATATTGGTCCCATTAAAAATCAAGTGCACCAGCGTAAAAAAGAACAACCGAACAAAGTGAAATTGAAACTTACTTACAAATTGAAAAAGAAAAATTAGAATTGTTAAAAAAAGATCAAAATAAAAATGACGATTTAATGAATAATCCGGATTATCACTTTCTTATGAGCCTGTTACCCTACTTTAATGAGTTTGATGCACTGGAAAAACTTGAAGTGAGATCAGGTCTTCAAAATGTTATAATGGAGGCTGTTCGAAGAAAGAAGCGAAGAAATTTTGACTATCCTCAACAAAATCAACACGGGCATTCTTCTGTGAATTCAGAGTATTCTTCGGTGCTTTCAGGATTTTCTACAGAAACACAAGCTTCTGGATTGACAAACTATGAAGTACCATTTTAAATAACCACTGGTCATTATTTTGTTTCAGTTTATTTAGTACAATATTTGTAACCATGTAAATAAAAATGGGTTACTTACCTTATAGTTACGTAGAGTCTCTCTGTTGGAGAAATAGGCTTTTTGAAATTAGTTGTTTTCTTTTGAATTCGATGGTTTATTTTTCCCAAAATATAGTCAAACGTTTCCACTGACATTCTTAAAAACTGAAAAAATCGTACTGGGTCACAGCGAAGTTCGTCATAAAGATGATGGAATTCGCCATAAGTAAGCCTACTTTTATTAAGTTCATGAACGCCTTGCCTTTTATTTCTTTTTATAAAAATTAGCCTTCGCAGTCGTGAATTTTCTATAAGCAACAACCGTTTTGCCACCGGGCTCATCGCTTCCTTCTAGTTTGAAAGCTAGAAAATAACTGAAACAACGCTTACCAATTTGAACAGGACAACGCGCGCGATGACAGCGCAAAGGCGGCACCGCTCAAAGCTCACCGCTTGAGCGGTGCCAATATGAACGCAGCCTTAGGATGTGTGATGCAAAATTGGCATTTCTGTATCTTTCAGTAGCGTTCGTCTTCCCGCTATTTTCCGCGACGTTGTTGATTTAATTGTATCTTTTTACTGTAAATAAAAATTAATTATCTTTACATTATTCGCACAATGATCATCACTCCAGTAGCAGTACTTAAACATTCATGTATACAATTTGAGAGCTTTCAGCTTGGCAATAGTTTCTAGCGATTTGAAGTTATTCAAATTATATGTCTGATGCATTTCCGTCATAATGTAGATTACCGCGTGAAGGAGAAATCTCATGCAAGAGCGACTAGCCTCAAAAGCAAATTACACGAAACTGGTACACCCTATTTCATTTCCTAGTAATAATTTACCGAAAGGATTATAAATAGCAGAACACGGATAACTTACAAATAGATCTGTTACATTAGCCTAGGAGTATTTCATATGATGTCGTTTGAAGTGACTGAGTTTGTTCATAATGCCATACACCGACGCCTAGCGATGGGACGAAGTGTCATAAAGTTGAGTGTTTCACAGCATGGCGAATACTCGCACCGATAAGGTACGCGCAGTTATCTGCTGCTGCTCCCATCGAATTTCCTTGTGCCCTGTCGAGCTCGCATTTACTTGTTAATGAACAAAACCTCTTCAAACGAACATTTTAATTACCAGAATTTATGCAGCTAATCTAAACTATCTTCCAACCCCCATAGAGCTAACCCTAACTATGTTGCCTTTTGTGTATGAATAGAAGTGGAGCTGTTTTTGCATATTTGAACATGCACTCAAATAAATTATACTCTATTTCTGCGGCAGAGCAAGGTAGAAACGTTATGTATTTTATATACAACCCTACGCTTCCCTCATGTTTGCTCCTAATTTACTTCTAGTTAATGAGTAGTGGCTGCTGTTTAATTAGGTGAGCAGTAAGTTCATTTTCTAATTCAAAAGTGCATACGTTTCTATAAACACAGAGTATGGTGGCAAAAATATGATAGATCTATTATTTATATATTACGAATGAAATAGTTATTTGTTTCACTGGGCAGAAAAGCGCAAGGTTTAATGCCGCCGCTGATGTTTCATAGCCGAGGCGTAGCCGAGGTTTGAAACCAGGCAAGGCATTAAATCTACTTTTCTGCCTAGTGAAAATATAATTTTTCTCCAAATTTGTTCCAATTTTACGAAAAATCGTCCGTTTTATATTTTTTATTAAT
This sequence comes from Monochamus saltuarius, assembly GCA_025584915.1. NCBI lineage: Eukaryota > Metazoa > Arthropoda > Insecta > Coleoptera > Cerambycidae > Monochamus > Monochamus saltuarius. Next base: position 72,550,640 of record CM046721.1, on the reverse strand, counting down.
TGCGTTTTATTATCAATAGGTATCCAAGTCTGGCTTGTCGTTACTATGTTTACCGCTAATGACGATTGTTGAATTGTTTGTATTTACTTTAATGTCATTATCAAGTTACTGTTCGAAATGGATGTAATTGAAAGTGAGGATGAGTTATTAACACTACCTGAGATAAGAGACTTGGCGCGAGATGTCGAATGGGATCTATTACCGGATAAGTCAAGAACTGTATATGAACTCCCATACAGCAGATTCACGGAATATAGTCAGAACAAAAATGTAGGAAGCCTTCAACGTTATGGTCTACCTATTTGAAAGCTACCTTGAATATAAAAAATAACATTGATTTGGAAAAATACCGAAGTTACGAGCTTTTTTGAAACGGTAGATAGTTTCCATGCAAGAAATCCCGAGTTTTCCAAAGAGAAGAAATCGAGGAATTTTTATCAGAGACCCCAGATTAACTGTATTTGAGCACGAAAGTAGGAATATACTGAAAATTATCTATTATGAATTAAGGAACTATTTTTCAATTTATATTTTAGGCTGTACCTATTGTTGAGGTCGCTGAGACTTGTAGATGTGATGAGCTTTTGCATATAAAAACCGATAATATAAATGATATGCGTGACAAATTGCTATTTATGCTACCAAATACTAAGACCAAAAAATCAAGATCTTTTATAATAATGGAATATTTAAGTATTTACAGACAATATGCAGCCTCCAGACCCTCGAATTTGAATAATCGGCGTTTCTTCTATAAGTATGCGAACGGTAAAGCAACAATTTATTGGCATTGACAAATTTGGTAAAATACCATAATTGCACTGGGGAACAAACCATGCGATAGAATATACTGGGCACTGCTTTCGCAGAACTTCGGCCACGTTGCAGATGCATTCTGGTGGGGATATAACAATTTTGAAGCAACATGGGGGATGGAAGTCTTCAGCGATCACGGAGAGCCATATCGAGAACTCGGTAGCCAATAAGTCGAACATCAGCATTAAAAGTTTCAAATAGTGCGGATAATTATATTGTTAATTTTAAAAAAAAGGTGAGAGTTCAGTTGTATTAAATAATTGTACACAAATCAACATAAATACTTCTAATAAGTAAAAATTTTCTGTTGTAGTTTCTAGTTGTCATGTAATAAAACCAGTTAGGTATATTTTTTAACTCCATCATTTTGTGTTTACCTAATGTCTCTGATGTCAATTTTAATTACCAGTTTGATTTAAATTATTAACCGGAACACTGCATCAATGAACTTAATCTGCCTAGGTAGTAAAAATGCACCGTCTAAGCCTGTCAAGTGTCATTAAAAAGCCGCTTTTAATGCCATTTGAAGAAAAATACATGAGACCTACAGTAAATGACGGTTAACTACAAACTTATATCAAATGTCAATTCAAGGACTTTCGCAAATTTGTCGCCTGTTTACAAGCATTTCTATGTACATCTGCAAATTAATATTTTTCTGTTTAAGTGAACAAAGTTCTATATTTACAATGTACTATGTATTTGAGCAAAAAATATTATTAAGAGTACGAGAAGAACCTAGAAATAACCGGATTTTTTTTATAAAAAACATGTAAGTACTGTACTTTTATTCAAAACAACTTCAATTTCCTTAAAAGAAGTAAAATGTTCATTCCATTATTGAGAGCACCTTTCAAATTTCTGTGTTTTGATATCTAGATACTAGCATTGTCGTGACATCGAGTTTTACGTTATCAATATCAGCCAAACGCTTTCTTTTCAAGCCTCTTTTCATTCTAGTACTTTAGTGTTAATGGAGAGTACTTTGAAAGAGATTAAAGTTGGATTTGCAGTACATGCTTCTTATAAAGAAATTGAGGTTCTTTTTGAGTCCCTCCTCACATGCGGTAATAAAGTCCTAAAACAATCTTTTTCACGGTTATCTGCGTAAGTAGATAATATAAACTTGACATATTAGTTATGCTACGTAATTTTTCTAAATTGCAATAGATATTCTAAAAATATTTGTTGAAACAATATTGAAATTTATAAAACTACAATTTGAGATTAAAATTCATAATTTGTTATTTGTACAGCTAATTATTCTGTCTTCATTGAATTTTGAATCAATGTTAGTAGTAGTGTAACTTCGATTATTCGTGACAACTTGAGTTCCAGATATTGAAGGCATTGAAGTGTATTTATTTCTACCAAAAGTTCATAAATTTATATTTTGCCTTATTATTATGGCATACGTATTTGATATTTTTTATATTTCAGTGCAATTCCGTTTTTAGTTTTAAGTTAGTATTGTAACACTAGGTATGGCTTTTAATATATAGAGAGTGATATATATTGTGACTTTTTATTCAGCCCGTGAAGTCTAATTGTTTTCCCTAGACCTGCTGGACATACCGTATCTTCACTGTAGCTGAGTATTGGTGTTTCTACACTTTAAAACATAAACTGGCGCCCGAGGAAACCGACCGCCGCAGCTCAGGCGTCATACTGACACCGCGTCGCATCGCACCGCTGCCATCAGCGACACACCAAATATATATATATATATATATATATATACGGCTTTTGAATTTCTTAGCTCTCTTCAGTATGCCATTGGAGACGAGGCAACCGACAACTTATCTGACAGAAGGGAACTTGAGTAGACGCTGTGCAACATCTTGAGGCTACATACTAAACTTGGCGGTTCACCTGCAGATACAACTTTAATACAATTTGTAGTAAATACTACTACAATAATTGTGTCTCTATAGTTTTAGTAAGGATTACCACAAGTGTTGTATTAATATCATCTTAATATTATTATTTTGCACTATAGCCGCATTTTAAATTTTACAGAATGACATTTATTACAAAATATAACTAATTTTAATTCGTGCAAACCTATAACTTAAAGAAAGAAATATTATTCTTTAAGTAATAAATTTACATTTTAAGAAAGAGTGAAGAAGTGTTGAATTAAGTATAGAAATACTTGGATGACAAGAATATGTAAATACTTATACAGATTCGGAAATTGCTGATCTTTACAGAGAAAGTAGAAATTGCCGCTTTATCTCAAGGGAGGTACGAAGTATAGGTGGCGCGGCGCCGTGCATTGGTCTAGCATTCCCCACTACTACGGTAATCGGTTCCGTATCGCCAACGTCAATTCGCCATTGCAAATCTAACTGTCCGGTCAACTGATGCCAGTGTTGTCAGGTCTCATGCTTTTGCATGAGATCTCATGCATTCCGAGGATATCTCATGCTTTTTAATAGACATAAAAAGAAATAATAAAATTATTAAAATTTACTCTTTGAAATCTACGAAAACAAAGACCTAACGAGAAATAAAGGCAAAATCGAGGGCAAAATTGAATAGATAGAGATATGTATCTACAATATTTGGGTACTTGAAATGTCCTTTTTTGTAGACTGCTCTCTTAATAATTAGCAATGAATACATAAACGGGTATGACAGTCGACGGATATGCGGTGTGTGTGTGCTGTATTCACGCTGTATTGCAGTGATTCTTAACTCTATTCCGTAAGGGTACCTACATTTTCTGGAAACAACAGATTTTACGACCCGTGAGTCACGTCAACTGCGCCTCAACGTTCGCCCGGCCTAACAATAAAATAAATTAGAAAGGTTACGTTGTTAATAACTTTTAAGTAAGTACCTGTAAGTACCTACTTACAATGTAATATTATGATAAAATATCATAATGCTTTTTAATGAAATAAAAATGGCATTACAAAAGTAATTAAAAATTAAGCTCTGTCAACAGGTGTTTTTTGATAAATTAATAATAATAATAATATGCCATTATTACAATTTACAATTAAGCCATCTCATGCTTTTTTCTCCAAACCTCATGCACTGAATTTTTCCTACCTGGCAACAGTGAATTATGCGAAGAGTGGGAGCACGCTGTGGTGGAACTATGCGTGTAGCATGACACAAATACACGCAAGCGGCAAAACACAAATCACCATCAAGATCCTCACTTTCCAAATCTGTATATACTTTATTACTGAATTCATACATATACACTTGAATGAAGTTTAATATTTTAAATTTAATATTATACTTAAATACAGATTAGATTTCTTCCTTGTATGTATGTTATAGTCTATATTTTCCCTTATTATTACGACATTTATATTTCAGACTGTTTTTGAGTATCCTATCTGTATCTCAAATAAATGAATGAATGGATGAATATATTATGGCATATTCTTTTTCGGTATATCGAAGATATACAAAACATATTTGCTTGCATACTTTTATTTTACATTTTATCATAAATCAAATTACTATATTTAAGCAACATCCTGTATTTTAACTGCAAGCATTTTAGATATCACTTCTATGATGAAAAAAAAAACATTTTGAAAATAGAAGAATATGCTCGTCCTCTATGAAATTTAGATAGACATTTTTGTTATTATGAGCACTTCACAAAGACAAAACATGCATTTGTATCTTTTACGCATCCCCTCTAGGAAAATGTGAAACATGAGAAATAAGTGTCCCATGTGTTTCGGCACAGCATCCTCTTTTTAGAGAGCATTTAATCTAAGCGTAAAGAGAAAGTCAGTCGCTCACGGGAAAAACATGGGATTTAAGCCATCTGAGCCTGCTCCTTCATTAATATTTCATCCAGTTTCAGTATGTTCTTGCTGATAAAACTTCGTCGGAAATCGGAGCATCCAAATAATGTATATTTACGTATTTTATAACTTCGAAATTGACTGACTACTCTCTGGATATTTTAGTAGATAATAGATGTTCAGTAAGTACTAAATACATAAGAGTAACTAAAGGAAAAGAGGATATTTAAATATACAGTGCTTTCGAAAAGTAAGGAATAAATTAATTATTTTTGAAATTGAGAAGTATTCGAAAAAATCCCCTGGTCTGTCCATTTTGTTTTTAAAAAAGGCACTTTTTGACACACAACCCAGATTTGTGACGTCATCGTTGTTCGAGATATGACGTCATCGATAATTTCTTTAAATAGCCCCCAATTTTGACCATGCCATTTGAAAGAGTGTATCATTCTACATACGCTTCGTTAAAAATCATGGTTGCCTGACTGTAGCCTTAGCGACCGAGAATGTTTTTTATTGCTGTCAGATAAAAACTTGAAATCGTACTTTATTGTTATTTCTTTAGTTCTTATCTTTTGTTTGGCAAGAGCAGTGCGTTTGAGGTGTTTATTGAGTAGTAACTTTGTCATTTTATAAAAAAAAAATGGTTAAATTACCTGAACGAGAACGAATTAAAAATGCTTTGCATGATCGGATTTGGAGACAGGATGCGCACCCAAAAAGAAGTAGTTGAATTGTACAATGAAACTCATCCTGATCGACATCCCATTAGCCAAAGCATGGTAAGCAATATTGAGTCTAAATACCGTAACTTTGGACATGTTTGTGATGTTCCTAAATCTGGTTCACCGTCAAAATCAGTAGATGATGAGATTAATGTTTTGTTGGTCATACAAGAAAATCATCACTCAATACTTAACCAATTAGCCTCCTGATTTCAATATGGCAGCGTCCACAGTTCACAAAATTATGAAAAAAGCAAAGTATCATCCTTATAAGGTATGCCTTGTTCATGAGCTATCTGAAGACGACTTTGATCGACGAAATGAATTCTGCGAGCGAATGCAAGAGCTATGCAATAATGATAATAATTTCGTAAAAATCGTAATTTTTATCTGACGAGGCTACGTTTGTTTTGAACGGCCATGTCAATAGGCAAAACTGCCTTTATTGGGCTACCGAGAATCCCCGATGGATGATGGAGTATCACACTCAAGGTCCCCAGAAAGTAAATGTGTGGTGCGGCATAGTCGACGGAAGAATTCTGGGTCCCTATTCCTTTGACGTCAACCTAACTGGTGCAATATATTCGGATTTTCTTCGAGAGGACCTCATTCCTGAACTAATAACTTTATATCCAGATATAGAGGGACATGATTTTCCAAGAAATTACATTTTCTTTCAACAAGATGGTGCACCTCCCCATTATGCAACACCTGTTCGTGCTTATTTAGATGAGCTGTACCCGAATCGGTGCATAGGGAGAAGGGGGCCGATTGAGTGGCCAGTCAGGTCGCCTGATTTTACACCCCTAGATTATATCTCGTGGGGATACTTAAAAAGCAAAGTATATGTTACTAAAAGATTTAAAAGCAAGAATTCGTTACGAGATACATCGTATCCTGAAGTTATTGATAATGTTCAAAAACAATTTATTAATCGTCTTGGCTAGTGTCAGGCAGCCAACGGTACACAATTTGAACATTTAATTTAGTCGATTTTTTACATAATCATTATCATTTTCAGTATTGCAAAAATTATATTTTAAAGTCCTCAAACATTATTTTCTAGAAATTTTTATTATGTAGAATCACGGTCTTTCAAATGGCATGGTCAAAATTGGGGGTTGCTATTTAAAAAAATTTTCGATGACGTCATATCTCGAACAACGATAACGTCACAAATGTGGGTCGTATGTCAAAAAGTGCCTTTATTAAAAACAAAATCGATGTGCCATCGATTGATATTTTTTTGCATCTACTTCTCTCGGCGAAAGTAAAAAATTAATGAAATTTTCAGGTTTCTCTGTTAAGTTTTTTGGGAGTTTGTATAGGACGTTCTTTAATTACGTAGCATTCTGTTTTAAAAATTTCTGCTCACATTTGTGTTGCAATTGTTGTGAAGCTTGTTGCAAACGATATTTTTTACAGCTGATTATGATTAGAATACGTAGATATGGGTGAATTTTCCAGCTTAGTGACTTTAAGAGGGGGCGAATTGTTGGATTGTGAGAAGTAGGTTTGTCGGTGAGAGAAATTTCTAGAAGGACTAACATATTATTACGTACCATAATACGATGTTACCAGGTATGGACTCAGGAAGGCCGTGTAAACAGAACGAGAGGAACCACATAGTGTGAATATGTTGTTTGGGAAAAAAACAAAAGATAAATACATATTTTGTTTAAATGTTGGATGTTGTTATGGAATTTTAAATTATTATTTCCCAACAAGGACCAGGAAGTAGCTCCTCGTGGTCCTTGCCTCGTTTTCTGCCAGGGCGGTGAGATTAGAATTGAGTAGGGTAAGGGTACGTAACAGAGAGAAACAAATAACTAATAAGTTAAAATATACCGATTGAAGACAAAATCAGAATAAAAAAAATAATGAAAGAAAACAATTATAAAGAAATGTTTTGTATGAATTTATTTCCTGGCGATATACAGGGTGAGCCATTAATAATGGTAGGTATATTATAGCTTAAGAGCAGGTTGTTAACCTCAAAATAAAGCGATTGAGCCCAACATGCCTTATTCAATTGTTGCATTTCATTCTACATGGTCTTAAAATTGAAAAAATGTTTTTGATTTTTTGCTATATTTTAAGAACTTATCGATTGTTTTGAAAATTTGTAGTCTTATGTTTTTTGAGGTAGCAATTACTAATATGCAAACAGTGTTGCAAACACGACTAAGGGTCGCTGGTTATACTGTACTGTCGATGTAAAAATATGTCTAACTTTTTATATTTTACACTTTTGAATTTTTCAATAATAAATAATCGAGCTAACTTGTAACAAAACACAATTTTTTACCAGCTGTTTATGCCTTGTCACTGTCCTGTCTAATATAAATATTACATTTATTTCCAAGTTAGATTAAACATTTTACAAATAAAATACATTTCGGGATGCCTATATTCGCCAATCATTTGCTTGACTTTTCATCTTGAGGGTAGGCCACCCACAATTATTATTTGTTTCATACCTATTTTGAATTTGAACGCAAAGAGCAAGAGATACGAAAGAGCAAAAAACAGTACTGATAGGCGAATGCTTTTTTTTGTTAAAACTTTTTGCTATTTTATGAAAGCCAAGCTTGAAGTTCAGGTCTTACCAGCATATTGTAACATCAAAGTTCTCTTAAATCCCCCTTGTGGTTGTAGTTGAAATATATTTTAATAAGGATATTTCATATTTCGCCTGTGTTGTATTTTAGGTATGTGTGAATAATTTAGAGCCAAACTTCTTTATTATAATATATTTGTATGCAACACATTTCGTTTTGTATTTTAGATGACTTTTTTTTGCAAACAATCAATATTAAACTTGTGCAACCCGAATTCTACTGTTTCTTTTCAACTTCCCTTCTGCGAGTTTCATTGCAACCTTCAGTTCTAAATAGAAAAGGTATACCTGTTACAAATCGATAAACTCACCCGTGTTCGAGAAACAGAGTCTTAAAATGTCAAAACTGAATTAACAATAAGACGAACACTACAACAGACGAAAATTTTATTATGCATATCTTCTTACAAATTATTAATCATAAAAGATTCTCCAAGTGATCACCAGCGTCTTCAATACTCTTTTTTAGCCTCGCATTTAACTTTTGTCTGACGTTGAAGTTCTCTGTGGCTTGATAATATTAACCGATTCTTGAATATTTTCCAAACAAGCAAACATTTTTTCAACTTTAACACCCTATAGAATGAAAAGGAGCAGCAATTGAATAAGGCATGTTGGGCTCAATCTCTTTATTTTGACGTTAACAATCTGTCTTTAAGCTATGTACCATTATTAATGACTCATGTGTAGATACAACATACATATTGTATAACAAAAATAATATATTTCATAAACTACATAAGAATACCATAAAAAACAGCAAAAAATTTATCTATAAATGATATCTCACCAGCAAAAAAATTACTAATGCATTATAATAAGAAAAACACACTATCACTAACGTTCATCAGAGTCCTTACTAATGTCACTTGTATCCGATATTTCATCAACAGTCATGGCGAAACCATTTTTATTTAGCCTACTTGTACCAGGATATTATCTCCGTTTCTTATTAAATATGCAGTATCTAATACCACAATAATTTTAGGGCGAAAAAACAAATAGATATTATAGAGGCACTAAATACTAGATATATTAAAACAAACACTCATTAATATATTATTCACAATACTGTTTAAACAATTATATTTTATAAAGACAAGTACCTATTTCCGTGCAGTACAAAAAGTGGTTACATTGCTTTACGAAATTGATTTGATTGGGGTAAAATAATACTGATTTGACGACAAAATATAAAATATTTACACATATTCTAATGATTTTTATGTCACTTTCTTTAAGTTATTCCCCTTTATCGATGAGATGTACTGTATACTTTATATTTTTTAAGTTTGACAATAGTTTGACGAATATAAAAAATTTACTGATGAAAGAAGGGTTAACTGCTTCATACGAATATACGATTATGGGGACGCTAAAACAAAGTTAAAAGAGTAATTTACATGACAATGGCGGGCATGCATCACCTACATAAATCAACCCCCCAGGAGAAATATACCAACCGCAGCGCCCGATGGGTATTTGTATGTCTTGCAGCAGCTCCCCGTTCTGCTAAAGGTCGTCAGTCTCAAAGGAGTCATTTCATGGAGTAACTCGTAGACTGGCGTAGTTCGTCAAGTCAGAAGGCGCTCTTTCTTTTAGTAATACTTACTCCACTCACTGAGTCGGTAATTAATTAAGAAACGCTTCAGAAATCTCTGGTGCAGTTGGCCATGGCTTAAAGTTAGTTTCAGACAAATGGAACTACTTACTAGATCTACGTTTCAAGCGTTAAACAATGAGTTTGCATAAGCAGTGTGGATGATACGCGGGAATCTGGAATTAATTGATGTCTTGAACTGCCTTGCACAAATAGATGTGTATTTATCAAGAGCTTAGAGCGGAGATTATTTAAACTTAATGTAAAGTATGTCACTAACTTATGAAAGTTGTGTTTCTGGAAGTTGGTTATATTTCATTATTTACGAAAGTCAAGTGATCGTCTCTCACATAATTCAACTTGAATATTGTAGAAGTATCATTATTTTGAATAAATTTAAAGAGATTTTTCTCACAAGTCTTAACTTTTTGCTAAAATGTATGCTTGAGAAAATGTATGTAGACAATATCTACTTGTAAAATATATTTAAAAAATCATGTAGCATAGTGGAAAATCAAACCGCTACTTATATACAGGGTGATTTTAAAAGTGGGGTAGTAATTTTGGTATGTCTACTTATTCGAAGAACAAGAGATATGTAAAAATAAATAATAATGATGTTAATATAAAAAATCAAAATTATTCGCTGTTTTCGCTTCTTCTTTCTCTAAATAGGCATTTGTTTCTTGTATTCTTGCGTGTTTTGTGGGTCATAGCTACATAGTGTCAATACTGTGTAGGTAATGTTATAATTATTAGTGGTGATGTGGTGAACTCACGGTATTGTTAAACGTAGTTTATTCCTGTGTGTAAAATAAACACCTGCTCGTGACAATTACGGTGACAATGCTGTTGGGTAAGTACCAGATGGATTGTTTTACTAGAGGTATTTATAAAATTATATCACAATATTTCACGTTAAACTACTTGTTTTAATTTGATAAGTAATAGTAATGAATAATGATATTTAAAATTTATTATTTTTTATCGCTATTTACAACTGATTCTTTTCCGTACAAATTAAAAAAATATATAATTTATTACTTTTGTTTGTTATGTGATCAGATTAAAAGAGGTAATATAATGTAGTGAAGTCAAATAGCGAAATTTTATAAAGGCCTCAGATAACATTCTACATCAGGCAAATGGTAGGAGCAACTTAGGAGAGTACTTTCTATACCCATTCTATGAGTCTATTTTGCAACATTATTGAATGCCTACGTCTAACACAATAGCACAAATAACAAATTAACTATTCTATACAACGTATATTATGCGTTGTCCGAAAGCATGGAATTCATATACAGATATGAACTAAAGCACACTGCTGTATTTAAGTATACACGACATTATTTTTAAATACCGTTTTTAGGCTTATTTTTCGATGAAATTGTCTGGAACAAACGCCATTTCTATTGAAATAATGCATTTTTCATCTGCACATATTTGTAAAAATTATGCAGTTTTCCCATTCGAGCTTATGTGCATATTTTCGTAAAAAATTGGTTCTGTGAGGAATTATTTATTGAAATTAGGCAAGAATACATTTTTGTAGTACAATAATAGCTTAATTTAAAAAATGTATTACTTTTAATATTAGTTAGTAATGTAACATAATTTAAAAAAATATTCACCATACTGATGATATTTGGATAAAAATAATAAAATAAAACTTTGGTTTGACGAGAAGAATTTTTAGGGAAACTTTTTACACCTACTTTTGATCCACACGTTTTTTTTTTGTAAATATGCTTGTTATACAGGATGTCTGGAAAATAGTAAAAACTAATAAAATGTGAATTCCTCAGTCAATTTTAGAGTGGCTGACTCATGTAAAAAAATAATTTAGAATCGTCTAAAAAGTTACCGCCCTTTAAAAGTGGGTATTGGAATCAAGTTTCTAAGGACTATTTTAAAACCGATTCAAGTTAAACACTCCAATATTTGCATGGATGCAGTTGTGTTAAAATGACACTCTCCTCAAGTAATCCACTCGTTGTCACCTCATAGTAAGGACATGAAAAAATCTCAACCTACCCTTGTACTATCAAAACGTTTTCATACTTAAAAAAATCGAAGAAAAATATTCCTTAAATCACCCTATTCTAAAGAAAACTTTTTTGTCTCTACACAAATTACGAAATATCTTGTAGTTCTCATACAAATAAAAGTAAAATAAAAATAAAAGTCAGCATCTCAATCCTATGATTCTCCAAACAATACTTTCTGTAGTATTGCTGTTTATCATTCTGATACATTTAGCTAGAGGTTTGGAAACTTAATTGCAGCACTTGCTGTTAAAGGGTTATAACTTATTCAGAGATGCTAAAATTATTTTTTTTTACATGAAACACCCTCTTTGAAATCTGCTAAACAACTCGCTATTTCATTTTCCTCAACTGTTTTCGAAACACCCTGTATATATTATTTAAAATCCAAATAGAATTCGTTCATGGTTCTTTTACTAATTTTATATCAGAGCAGCTGACTGTATTTCTCATAGCACGAGAATATTTCATTAATCGTATATGAAAGAGATAATAATAGACCAATTTTTTTGAAGCGCAGCAACATAAACGAGAATTACTACAACGTATTACTCCAGAAAGGAAAGAATAAGTTGCACGCCAGGCTGTAATATTAGCAGTCTCCTTCGCTTTGATGTAAGTTATTAAATAAAAGGGCTCGCTACTTGCTATATTTTTCGCGGGATCCTTAATGGAATCAATATAAAAATGATCCATCGACCATGAGCATTACAAGATATTGCGCATGATAAGCAAAATATATTACTTCGCTTCTCCGGTAATGGCACCGAAAGGCGAAACAAGGAGGCCACCCTTGGGAATGAATTGCTGGGGCATCATGATCCCTTTTCCTCTTTTCGGTAGATCGCAGGGCTATCGCAGTAAATGATTTCCTTCCTGATGCTTCATAAACAACTATCTACGACAATGCCTTTTTACTTTTGTGTCAAGTAAACTACTTCTGCAAGACAAATCGCATCGAATTTTCTAAAGCAGGCAAATGGATGGAGATTTATTTGGGGGACAGTCGGAGAATATCGATAACCTAAGAACTATGTGGGAGTTGTGGATGTATTTATCACCAGCAGTCTGCAAATATCATAAGAGATTTTAAAAACAATTTCGTACACGTAGAATATGTAAATTAATCAGTGTATACAAGGTTAACTATGACTAAGTACCCTACCTTAGGCTACCTACCTTAATAACGTGTTCAGGGAGGCCTAAACGACAATAAAAAAAATCAAAATTAATAATAACATCTTTACCCCTCATTCCAATCACGAGGATTAAAGACTTGTGCGGAAGAAGGGACGGCATATTATTATTAAGCAGGCCGCATTTGCGCCCAGGAACGACTTACGTTGGTATGCCCACTATTCAGAGCAGGAATGAGGAAAACCTGAAAAACCTGATTAATTAGGGGGGGTAGTCAAATGTCAACCGGTATCAATCCTAACTGACACCTTAAACCGCGCAACCACTGTCCGATCCGCGAATTTTAGCTCGATATTAAAGAAATACTCCTTTCCCGCGGAAAATCGACGCCTATGACAATCATTGTCCGATATGGCTTAGATATGTCAACTATAATGCGGTTGCTTTTTACAGTGCTGCCAAATATAGAATCAACGAAAACAAATATTTTTGTTAATAATAACACCTACCTAAGTACCTAATAGATAACAGTTGATCGGTGCACACTGCCAAACCTACACTTTCACTCATTACAGACCAGGTGTTTAGTTAAATGAAATACCCATTTATTCCAAGAACATTAAAATTGAATGTAAGAAATACCTACTAATAGAAAACGCAGAATGCTCCCGCGGCAATCTTTAATTATAAAACCTTGTATAATTGCTTTAGCACCGTTGATTTTGCCCTCGACTCTAGAAAAACAAGTAGCACATAGCATAGGGCGAATGTAATAGGGAAATATCTGCATCCGACATAAATTCCTTTATTTAATTTGTAGCGAAGTAATTTTTCGTTTCAAATCGCTAAAAATAATTCGTAAGGACTACCAGCAGGGTAAATCTAATAGGGAGACCAGTGCGCAGCCGCCAATCTGTCAGGAGTATTGCGGTCTTCCAGACACCGAGTGGACAATTGAATTCCTGGCCAGCCATTCACTAGAGCAGTCCTGCCTCTCCGCTACTTCAGTACCTGAGGAGCTGCTTGAGATTTTTTTGAGACGCTGACAAACTTAGAATAATTTGCCAGGACTACTAACCGTAGAATAACCGCAGATGGTAAGATGCTTGCAAGTCTAACAGGAAGACCAATACGCAGCCGCCAACCTGTCCAACAACATTAGGTTTTCGCAGCTCCGAATAGACAATTCAGTTCCTGACCAGCAATCCACGAGAGCAGTCCTGCCTGTTCACCACACCAAAGAAGCCGTCTTTGATGGTTGTTTTAAGTCTAGTCTGGAAACCAGTGCTAAGCCGCCACATGTCCAGCAGCAATAGGTCTGTCTCTAAACAACGAAGCTGCAGATTCAGTCCCTGATCAGCCAGCATAAGTTAGTAAATTGCGCACAAGCCTACTGCGAATGCCCACCAAGCCAAACAAGGGCTTGAAGAAGTAACTACCGCCGTCGTTAGATGTTAGAGTCAGGGAAAACTTGGCCACTGATAACTTTGTGCTAATCATACCTTGCCGAGTACCTTGCCTTTCAGCGAACTGTCCGTACTACGAAAAAGACGGCCCTTCGTCATGCGGACAGTAGAGTTTGAGGAAGAGGTTCTGCACCATGTAGAGGCCAATCTGTCCACAAGCGTACGTGCCATTGCACATGATATGGGAGCGGCACGAAGTACTGTTTGGCGGGTTCTCCGGTATGAACAACTACACCCGTACCGCCTGTTACAAGTCCTGTTATTTTAATAGCTGTTTATATACCACATTTGGAATGAAAATAACCCCCATAGCCCTCCGTAGAGACTATCAGTTTGTAATTAACATCTAGGCCTGTATTGTGGGCAAGTAGATCATCGGGCCATATTTGCTCCCACCACATTTGAAAGGACACGTTTATGGCCGAGGATAGGCCGAGGTGGCCCTGTGCATTGGCCTGCGCGGTCATCCGACTTAACCTCCTTGGATTATTTTTTCTGGGGCCATCCAAAAGCTTTAGTGTATGAAACTCATGTTCCCAACCAACAAGGGTTACTAGGAAGAGTAAAGAATCGTGCCCAGGTGTACACTGAGCAACGTGGAGGACGCTTTGAGCAATAGCTCTAAGCTCTTTCAATAAACTGGTAGTTTAAAATTTTTCTTTTTTTTTTTTTGCTGTAGCGGCCAAACGGCAAAATTGCTTATTTTCATGCCCTATAGAACCCCTATTATTTTGTCGCAATAATTATGGGACACCCTGTATAGGTTATTTAGATTTTTATACAGGGTGTCCGTAAATGATGAGCAAAAAATTCAGGGGATAATTCTAGACCGAAAATAAATGCTCTCTCTATTTAACATTTTTTTCCATAACTGATTATTAACGGAGTTACAGGGTGTTAAAGCTAAAATATTGTTTTCCATATTTGTAAATAACTTCTTAAGAAATTGAAATATTTACATAAATTTTGTAAATCGGGGGTTTTTGCGGACAAGAAATTCAAATATGTTTCTAATTTTGACGTCACTAGTAGAGGGCACCACTTGCACATCATGTTTTTTTTAAATGACAGAACTTTTTTGCTGATTAGTGTATACATCTGACTATTGATACAATCGATTCTCCTACCTGTTATATCTGAAAAAGGTATATTTTATTGAAGTCGTTAGGAGTAATAGTTCCTATTCTCTAAGTACCTATTCACTGCACCGATTGAAAACTGTTATCGTTTCGGTTAAAGTGCCTTTTATACTGAAAATACAGCAATATGTTACTTGAAAAAGTTGTTCAGAACGGTAAATTATGGAGATGTGCAAAATTTTAAAAAATCGGCCTGCTTTGATAAAATCTTTGTGCTTTGTTGAAAAATGGTTTCATCAAACCTCGCCGATCTTCTTGAAATTTTGCACGTCTCCATAATTTACGATTCTGAATAACTTTTTCAAGTAACATTTTGCTGCATTTTCGGCAGAAAAGGCACTTTACCTGAAACCAAAACAGTTTTTACTCGGTGCACTGAGCACTTCAAATAGGATTGTTTCAAAAATGGTTACGCCTACCGACTTCAGCAAGGTATACCTTTTTCAAATAAAACAGGTAGGAGAATCGATTGTTTCGATAGTCAGATGGAGACATTCAAATGCAAAAAAGATCTGCCATTTAAAAGAAACATGGTGTGCCATAAGTGGCGCCCTCTACTAGTGACGTCAAAATTAGAAACATTTGAATTTTTTGTCACACCCTGTATAATACAAAGTCTGTATTTTTGGTTTCCATTCAACAACAGTATAGGAATTTTTTTCGTATAATGTGATGACCAAACTTTCATAAAAAATAACGCTTGTTATAAATATGCATTCTTATAATTGCTTCTTAATAATATTACTATCCTGAAAAATAACATAAAATAAAAACTGAATGTATTTTGTTATATAATGTGTTTAAGCGTATTTCTTCATAAATATATTAGCTAATATTATCTGTATTAACGTAATTTTAATGAGTAATAAATTAATAAATTAAAAATAACAAACAAAACATCTACTGTTTGTTACAGCATGGACACTTAAATAAAATAACTTCAAGTCAATTGTCTGTAAGTTTGTTAATGTCGACGTCAAAGGAAAATATTAACTTTGTGGTTCAAGTTTACTTCAAATGAAGATATCTTACGGTAATTTATTACCAACTAAATTATTATTAGGTACCTATATATACAATTCTACTCTTGGATTTATTTGTCATTGAAAATTCAAGTTGATGCCAGTCATATATGTGTGTGCGTATAATGCAATCAAATAAACAAAAACAAAATGAATGTTTCGGAACAGAAGTCAATCCAAATTTCAAATTTATACTACTGAATTCATCCGAGTCGATAATAGTGTTATCATAAGGAATACCTATATGTATATTTGTCGATATATATATTTTTATCAATAACTTGATTTACATAATCTTCATTGTTGGCTTCAAGTTTGATAGACGAAATATGAACACAATAATTACTTCTTAATTCGTTTTATAATAATCATTCTGTAATACTGTTCGATATGTTGCATGTAGGGCAAGTAGGTTTTCACTGCAGAAAACCAACTTCAACATCTTATTGCATGAAGATCTGTCTGAATACATATAAGCTTAAAGTACCCTTTTAAGACACATTTACGTCGAAGTATTACTAACAAGTAAAATTATACAATAAAATAGGATAATATATTATATTCCTTAGAAGCTATCAACCAAGTTGAAAATAGGTTTATATTGTAATAGAAATTGAACTTATTGGAGAATTTAATTGAACAAAATAAGTAGTTACACCTTATTTTTTACTGCCTTGTTGAAGGCAAAATGTTTTACAATTTCTTAATAAATATGTAAATATTTACTTAATGTAATAATTTTAAAAATCTCTGGATATTGAAGACAGATTTCAAGGTTAAATTAAGCAAATTATAAACTCGTCTTACGCGTTTTTGGAAAGTTAGCATTTCAAAACACAGAAGCGGTAAATAATAATTTAATTTCTAAACTTATAAATTGACATATATTTTGTTCTACTTGGAAGTCATTATATTATTCATGGATAACAAATTGTTTACTAAAATTTTAATATTATAAGATTTTGTAGAAGTCTATTTTTATGGGGAAAAGTAGTAAATATCGATCAATTTAGATCTATTTTTCTTGTGTAGTAATTTATTATGCGTAAATGTTTGTTGGGAATGGAAAAATACGGATCAATGAAACTAAATTCCGGAATTTCAAACATCCTGTACATATTATAAACCAATAAAGTTATTTAAGATTAGTTAGTGTAACTTACTGTTTTACCTGTATCCTGAAATCAACAAAAATGGACCTCACTGTGTATAAAGACTGTAACTGTAACTCAAAATAAAATTCTGCTTTTATAAAAAAATTGGGAATCTGGCAGTAGATTCCCACTAGAGTTAAGCTAAAACATAAGCTTACACGAGGTAAATACTAACACGCCTTCACAGATCTAAGAGTTAAAGAGCTAAGCTCTTGTGTGGCAACCGAAAAGCCTATTACTTCCAATAAATGAACGTAACTGCAACCGGGGACAGCCTTTATCTCTCTTTGTAAAGAATTTATAGAGGCAGTTGTCCCATTTTACTGTTTTTGAAGTATAAAGTTTGTAAAATAGCAGTATGTATTACCATTATATCTTATTGTATTTGTTACAGGATCCCTTAGATCTTTATCATCTTGTAAGTTTAAGTAAGTTTGATATTCTTTGTAGTTTCTGGAAGTCTTGGTAAATATATCATTATGCACCAGTCAATTTCCTCTAAACATTTCGATTTGTATAGCTTATTATTTAAAAACTTATTCCATTATCCTTTATATCCGACATACTTTTTGATTTAGAGATATAAACAGCATTTCAACTAAAATATTGGGTATATTCCAACACATGTCAGAATTGATTGTGTAATAAAGTTATATAGAAATTTAATTTATATTAGAAACTATGTAAAAAATCTGTAATTTTTTAATTATAATACAACCACAAAAAAAAGTTCAAAATCAAATCTCCCAGCTCGACGACAAAACCATATCTCGTACTACGCTCTACGGTATTTGATTTTGTTCTGGATATAGTAAAAAATTATTTGCTGCTGAAGGTCCATAGAAGTATTGTAAACGTGTTGTTTCAATTCACCAAGCATTTAAATCTGGTTATAAAGACTTCCAGGACATAGGTCCTGATATGCTGAATACTGGTCTCAAATAATTATTCAGCAATACAGAAATGTAAATAAATTGGAAATTTTCAAATTCTGTATCCTTTCAACTATGAGTATTTGGATTAAGATATGATTGGCTCAATCGATATGTATTGTTTGATACCTATCTGTTGTTTTGACATTTTCCGGCCTTATGAATGTGTTTCAGTT
Organism: Monochamus saltuarius; assembly: GCA_025584915.1. Taxonomy (NCBI): domain Eukaryota; kingdom Metazoa; phylum Arthropoda; class Insecta; order Coleoptera; family Cerambycidae; genus Monochamus; species Monochamus saltuarius. The sequence goes on along the minus strand of CM046721.1, from coordinate 72,532,026 downwards.
TTATTAATAGTAGTATTCCAAAGTCATAAGAACTACCTACTTTCAATTTATAAAATTATTTTATAACCATATTAGATACTATACCATTGGAGTAATCATATAATGGTGTTTTTGTTACTTTGAATTGTTGCACTTCTACGAACTACGTTTATTAAGTTACCGGATAATTGCTAAATGACTGATAACTGAACTTCGTTCGCAATATAACATCTGCAGGTGTTCAAAGTAACAAAATAAGTTGTTATAATTTATTACATTATTGGTAAAAATGAAGGACAAATCATGTCTTTAACAATTTTCTGAATTATTTGACGAGTCAGTATCCATATCACTATCGCTATTATTAATTGATATGATTAAAGCTTCAATGAGATCGTCCATAATTCCGTCAAGTGTTCTCATTTTTTCTTCCTCCTTAATCACATGTTTTACACACTTTTTCCAGTTCATATTTGTAACATTATTAAGAGCCTATATTAATAGTTCCTTTAAGTCATCAATTTATATGTTTTATTTTTGCTTGCCACTTCATTCTTCACCTGTGCCGAAATCAATTCTATAGGGTTTAAATCACAATGATATGGCGGTAATCGTAAAACAAATTTATTTTCTTTTTTTTTGGCATCCAGTAGATTTATACTGTTTTATGGCTCGATATACTGTTGATTTTGCAACACCTAAAAAAGTATAATGTGTAATATAGTCCAACAGTAGATAATGTTAATATAAATTTACCTAATGCCATCGCTATTTTGGATACAAGTTGGACAGTTTTAAGAGTAGGTTCATCATCTAGGCTTTTCTTGTACAAATTCAATATTGCTTGTTTTTCTGTCAGAGATAAATGCCCCAAACTGAGTTGATTTCGTTTCCTTGGGGGCCACGGCGATCTAATTCCCGCGCCTGCCTTATTTGTGGTTGGCACACTATCATCCATATCCAATGGAAAATTGGAAAAAACGAATGGCTAACAATATAATACGTTGTTTAGTTCTGATAAGAACTGATTTATAGGTAAGTGAGATAATAAATATATAGAAAAACAGGTAAAAACACAATGACAACGAACTGATGACAACTAACAAGCAAAATGTCAACAAATGCCAAAATGTAAAATTTATTAGCAGTGTAAAGTAGGTTCGAAATTAACCAATAAGAAACCAACATATTGGCGCGCAATATTCAAAACGCTCCTCTTAGTTTAAAAATAGAGTATAGTTATAGTTATAACTGAACTCGTCCATGAGAAGTCTGACGAATTAATAACGGCAGTTTTTGTTTTAGTAAAATCTAATTACTGGCAAATGTTTCTCAATGGAGGCAGCTAGCCTAGGATCAGAAATAGTTTCAAATATTAAATATTTTTAAAATTTAACATGGTAATTATAATTTGTGTGATTTGGTTTTCTTATTAATTATTATTAAAGTGGTATTAATTTACCGAATTCATAGATACAACCGGTTAATATCTTTTGTATGATCCCATGATCATAAAGTATTGTTTGGCATGGAAAGATTCAAATATATCAAAATCTGGTCCACTCGTTCACTTTTCGATCAGTTTTTAACTTGAATCGAGTCATTATTTAAATGACAAGGGTACTGATCCCTATAGTCAGATTGATATGATACACTTTCTAAAACATATGATTTCTAGAAATTGAAATTCAAAAACCGGAAGTACAAAGCACAAAGATATACATTTCAATGACTTTTTTTACTGGGGAGATATATTGGCCGCCAATTAAAATTGCAATTTGTGAATCGGAATCCAGATTCCAACAACTAAAAATTCGCATGGAAACATATTCAGTATTTATCAAATGTGCACACAAGCAAGTTCCTTTTGATGTATAGATTATTAACATTAACAAAGTACGAACATGTGTGCAATAGAAAATGTAAGCTTATGGTTTGATTCTATGTGGCATGTTTGCATAATTGGCAGGAACCTTCTTTTTTTATAGAATAGAGCAAAATTTGTACAATACTGAAGAAGTTATATTTTTAGTTTACTATGAACATATATTTTATACATTTCTTGACTGTCATTTTACTATTACCTACTGCTTTAAGTGTGTGTTTTATATTGAACACTTTTTAACTTAATAAATTCTTCAGTAAATCAAGCTCAAAGTTATTGTACTTCTCACGCACTAAGTTTATTTTTAATTTATGCAATGAATATGAAATTAAGTATCAAAATTCTATAATGTAAATACATCTAATATTTAAGCTTAGAAATTTAGAACAGTTTTAATTAAAACATCTTAGTTTCCAATTCTTAAGTTTACGTTAGTTACTAGTGTTTTTACATTCTTTCGTTCGTATTTAAGAAATCAAAAAGTACTACCAGAAAATGCATATTGTTGAAAAATAGAAATTTGTGTTCAAATATGCTCATAGTCAAGTACCTAATTTTCAAAAAGAAGATTCAAGATTCAAGAATTGTCTAACAACCTGCTGTGTTACATTTAGAGAATAATTCCAAAATTTAAACAATTTAAATAATGATATCCATAGAAGAAGTTGATTTATAATCATCGATACTGCCAATATATCACCAAACTTTGTTCTTTTGTTTTTTGACAAAGTTTTTAAAAAGCACCATTTGACAAAAAAAAACAACTTTGACAAATTAGCTGAATTCATAATGCATGATTCTTTTTATCCACAGCTAAAACTTAGCCAAGAATATCGAAGAAGGCAGTCATATTGGAGAGATTTACAGATTTCTCATATAATATAACATTGTTTCTGGATCTTCCAAATACTCAAAAATATACTGGACATTGATTTCGTACATCATCTGCATCGTTACTTGCAGATTCAGGAGTCGATTTATTAAGCGCTCTAACACAGTGGCAGATAGCTATGTAGAAAATTCCAAAGAAAATAAGAAGAAAGTGCCTCTATTATGGGTAACGTTTCAGGCATTGATGTCCCTTCAACAAGATCAAGCAATCAGGAAATAAACTTTCTATAAATAAATAATGTTGTTGAATTTTTTATAGTTAGTAATAACAAGTAAAAGTGGTGACCAAATTTGTTCTTGTTTATTTTTTACTTTTCGTGTTATTATGAATTCATAATGGCACTGCGTGTTATTGTGAAGGCTATAATTGCATCCAAATGAGGATACTAAATGTGTCATAATGACACGGTTGTAGATTAATAGTTACAATAAGTATAAGTGTCTTAAGGTATTGAGATTCCTATAGTTAGTTTCATTAAAGACCTTGGAGTGACGTTTGACCCTAAATTATCGTTTCGGCAACATTTTGATGTGGTATGCAAAAATGCGTTGAAAATGTAGGGATTTGTAATCAGAATTTCCAGAGATTTCCATGATATCGCAACAATAAAAACCTTATACAATGCTTATGTTCGTAGTAAGATGGAGAATGCTTGCATGGTGTGAGGACCTTTTTATAACGTACATGTTCAGTTTTTTGAGATAATTCAGCGCAAATTTTGTAGGTTTTTAATTTTTAAACAGTTTGGATACTACCCCAACAGAGATATATCTTACTCTGATTTGTTACACACCACAAATATTGATAGTCTTCAAAAGCGTTGGATGACTCATCAGATAATTTATTTACATAAAATTCTTAATAATGCTATAGATGATATAAGATTCTTGTCAATGGTTTCATTTCATATACCTCGGTATTCTGTGAGAAATAACGTCACATTTGCTTACAACAGGTCAATTACAAATCAACATCTTTCTTCCCCACTTATTTCGATGTGTAGGCCATTACAATCATGTACAATATTGTATTTATATTTTTAATTGCACAGAAAATATGCTTAGGAATACTTTAAAGATGGTATTATAATTTTGTCATATAGGTGACCTTATTCTTATTTGGCATTTTTATATCTATTAATATTTTTATTACTCTATTTTTATTACTTTTGATTAATTATGTTTTAGTGTTAGTTTTTTATTATTATTTTTATCTATTTACTCAATTCTAATCATTGTTTTTATATGCTTTATATAGTTGTACTAAGAACAGTTTTTAATATTGTAATTTATATCCTTTATATGGGCGTTAGCCTGTTGGATTAATAAAGATTATTATTATTATTATTATTATTATTATTATTATTATTATTGTTATTATTATTATTATTATTAAGTAGCAATTTATCCACGCAAAAATGTTTAAATGTGAGAACGTAGTTCGACCGTTAATATTCTTAAGTGGATATAAGGCAGTTAAACGCGAATGCAAAACAACGTTTTATCTATAATCACATCACAATTATATCTATGGAGTCAGAATTATTGGAATTTAATAAATAAATTCGTACGACTTGATATTTCTTTTCTTTAGTTTTTGGGTTTTGCCACACTTCTGAAAAATAGAGATTAATTAAATAAGCCCTTGCGCCAAACGGAACAGTCAAGGGTTATTTTTGAAACTATGTTTGCCTAACAAAAAAATCTCACACTGAAAAAAACAGATAAGTAAAAGATAACAAAAATTACATCACTAAAAAACTAAAACTATGCCACAAATAAATAGCTTTAGACAATATCTTGATATTTCTTAACACTCAATGAAACGTGGTAGGTGATGTTATACCTACTGGTTGCTATGGTACGTTGTTTATTATCAATTATTATTTAATAAACATTCTATCTGATTGCAAGAAAGTCATTGTGTTCCTGTGGCTGATTTAGAAGAAATTCAAGAAGCAATTTTCTATTTATTGCCAACGAAATCCAGGGAACATTACAAAATAGCGTTCGCCGAATTTAACGAATGAAGAGAAAAGCGGAGAGTAATGACAATAAATGAAGAAGTCATTCTGTCGTAATTCTTAAATCTGAAAAAAATATATACAATTTCATCTAGTGCAGTATTCGATGTTGAAGATTACTAATGTCGCGGCAGGAATTCAGACGTCTTACGTCACGGCTGATGTTATTCAATTCTTTTTATTGTCAACATCATTTTTGATATTTGGTCGCGGTAAAAACAATCATTTTTTGCAATTTGCAGTTGCAGTTTCATAAATATTTTGATGAAAATATAATGAATTATTAATTTATTCGTAGGACGTAAAGCGACTATAAAGGTCTACAAAAATGTAGATATTGGAAAATATAGCTTACTGCTTATTGCAGTATTGAAAAGAGAACATAAGAATTTTTTACTGGGGATTGTAATATCTCTTTACATTTTACATGTTGTTAGGTATATAGTGACTTTTGTATTATTTAGGTTACTAATAATGATGATCTCTGGTGCCTGTTCGTGCTGCGAATTGACAAATTTGAAAATTACTGACGTATAAGACGTTGGCAGATACCGACTTGTTTCAATACCTGACATCAAGACGGGCATTTCAAGAAAATTGACAATTATAGAAGAAGGATATTGCCTGAATGCTGTTGAGATATACTGAAAATATATTTCTCTGCAGCCAATAATTCTCTTAACACAAGACAGATTATTTTTACGATACACCAGTCAAAAATGTACTTCTCAGTCTTTTGGAATCAACACATTGGCGAAATACTAGTGAAATAAAATTACTTTATTCCCCTAGTGGACAAAGTATCACTTTAAACGGTTTATATGTGTGGATAAAAGTCCGATTTTAAAGTGATTACTAGAAAGGTGGCAAGTCGGCATTCGCCGACTTGACCTTTCTTAGTAGGGTTAGTTTTTAAACACCATGTATTTTTCGATAATTAGTGCGTTAAGAGACCTCCGATGGAAGTTGAGTAAAATAAATTAGTCAGTTCTCTTAATTTTGAGACTTTTTATACGTTCAACATTTTTCCAACACTTTGTATATAAAACGGTCTTTCGTACATCCGACAACCCATCCGAAGCAAAAAAATAAATTTATTCCATGAATATTGGGAGTTTCAATATTGGTTCAGTTTTCTTAAACACCCTGTATTGTTTTCATTAAAATAGTTTCCATATAGACCATTGTTAAAAGTTTCATCAAAGGAATATTATACTTCCATGAAGCTTTCTAGAGAACAGTCGGTTTTTAAACACCCAGTAGTTTTTAATTAGTATAGTTTTCTTACAGACCGTTGTGAAAAGTTTCATTAGAAAATATTCCATGAATTGTGAGGATATTTAAAGAATGGTTTGGTTTTGTTAAACACCCGTATTTTTCATCGGTATAATTTTTTACAATCGTGAAAAGTTTCATAAAAAAATTAAATTCCATAAATTTTGTGGATCTAGAGAATTGGTCTTTATTTTACACACTGTATTTTTCATAAGTATGTATTTATATAGCTACATAATAATACCTAAATATGTATTTTTATAGTTTTTACAAACTATCTTAAAAGTTTCATCAAAAACCAAAAAGAGTTTTTAATTTCAAGTTTTAGAATTTTTAAAATGATTCGATTCTCTTAAACACCCTGTATTGTTCTCATGAAAATAGTTTCCATATAGACCATTGTTAAAAGTTTCATCAAGAGAATATTATACTTCCATGAAGGTTTATAGAAAATGGTTCATTTTTTTAAAACACCCAGTAGTCTTTTAATTAGTATAGTTTTCTTACAGACCATTGTGTTCATAAGAAAATATTCTATGAATTGTGAGGATTCTTAGAGAATGGTTTGGTTTTGCTAAACACCCTGTATTTTTTCATTAGTATAATTTTTTACAATCATGAAAAGTTTCATAAAAAAATAAATTCCATAAATTTTGTGGATCTAGAGAATGGTTCTTTATATTACACCCTATATTTTTCATACGTATGTATTTATATACATAATAAAACCTAAGTATATATTTTTATAGTTTTTGACAAACTATTGTAAAATGTTTCATCAGAAAGCAAAAAAATTTAAATCCACGAATTTTCAGGATTTTTAGGGAACAGTTCGGTTTTTAAACACCCCGTATTTGTTCAATAGTATATTTTTCCTACAGAACATTGTAAAAGTTTCATCAAAAGAATTTTTAATTCCATGAATTTTGTTGATTTTTAGAGAATGGTTCGGTTTTTAAACCTCCTGTATTTTTCATTAGTTTTTAACAAACTAATGTGAAATGTTTCATCAAAAGAATTTTTAACTCCATGAATTTTGAGGATTTTTAGAGAATGGTTCGTTATTTTTAAATCGTCTGTATTTCTTTATTGCGATATTTTCCTACAGAACATTGTATAAAATTTCATCAAAAGAATTTTTAATTCAATGATTTTGAAAAATTTTCCATGAATTTTGGGAGTTTCAATATTGGTTCAGTTTTTAAACTCCCAGTAGTTCTTTAATTAGTATAGTTTTCTTACAGACCATTGTGAAAAGTTTCATAAAAAAATAACTTCCATAAATTTCTAGATTTCTAGAGAATGGTTCTTTATTTTACACCCTGTATTTTTCATAAGTATGTATTCATATACATAATAATACCTAAGTATATATTTTTATAGTTTTTACAAACTATTGTAAAGTTTCATCAGAGAGCAAAAAAAAATTTTAATCCACAAATGTTCAGGATTTTTAGGGAACGGTTCGGTTTTTAAACCCCTGTATTTTTCATTAATATAGATTTTTACAAAGTATTGTATAAAGTTTCATCAAAGAATTTTCAAATTCCATGAATTTTGAGGATTTTTAGAGAATGGTTCGTTATTTTTAAACACTCTGTATTTCTTAATTAGTATATTTTTCCTACAGAACATTGTATAAAATTTCATCAAACAGAATTTTTTAATTCCAAGAATTTTGAAAATTTGTAGAGAATGGTTCGTTATTTTTAAACACTCTGTATTTTTAATTAGTATATTTTTCCTACAGAACATTGTATAAAGTTTCATCAAAAGAATTTTTAATTCCATGAATTTTGAAAATTTTTAGAGAATGGTTCGTTATTATTAAACACTCTGTATTTGCTTCGATAGTGAGTGTCATAATAAATCCTTGATGGAAGTTTAATAAATAAAAAAATTTTCCATGAATTTTGGGAGTTTCAATATTTGTTCAGTTTTCTTAAACACCCAGTAGTTTTTAATTAGTATATATTTCTTAGAGACCATCGTGAAAGGTTAATAAAAAATATTCAATGAATTATTGTGGGGATTCTTAGAGTATGGTTTGGTTTCGTTAAGCACCCTGTATATTTTCATTAGTATAATAATTTTTACAATCGTGAAAAGTTTCATAAAAAAATAAATTTCCATAAATTTTGTGGATCTAGAGAATGGTTCTTTATTTTACACCCTGTATTTTTCATAAGTATGTATTCATATACATAATAATACCAAAGTATATATTTTTATAGTTTTTACAAACTATTGTAAAAGTTTCATCAGAAAAAAAAATTTTTAATCCACAAATGTTCAGGATTTTTAGGGAATGGTTCGGATTTTTAAACACCCCGTATTTTTATCGATAATTAGTGCGGTAAGAGTCCCCGACGGAAGTTTCGTACCAAAAATGTTCAGTTCCCTTAATTTTGACATTTTTAACGTTTCACATTTTCCAACACTTTGTATTTAAGACGGGCCTACGAACGTCACAGAACCCTCCGAAGCGAAAAAACCGAAAATTTCCTCGAATCTGTAATTTTATTTTTTCTCGTCAATTTTATCGTAACACCCCGTACATCGAGCTTTTTGAGTCGCACTGTATATAAGCGAAGCGACTTGAAGTCTGCCATATTGTCTAGCTCACTGATACCACCTATTCATTCTATTTATGCAAAGTTCAATGCAAATAGCAATAGCGGATGGAAATATTTGACAGCTGTTCTATGGCTTCCGTCATTTTGACCCCGTCTTGGTCTGCCATATTGTCTAGCTCACTGATACCACCTATTCATTCTATTTATGCAAAGTTCAATGCAAATAGCAATAGCGGATGGAAATATTTGACAGCTGTTCTATGGCTTCCGTCATTTTGACCCCGTCTTGCTTAGAATTTTCGCAAATTTCGATACGAAAACGAATTCAAAACCAAACGCTCGCATAACACAACGTATCTAGAGACTTCAAATTTACCGTTTTCGCCCTTTGGGGGGCTCCGGTCGGTCCATTTAGCGAAATTTTCTGCGATTTATTCGGAAATGTCACCGCGCACTCGCCATTTGACGTTTCTGTAGTCGACGAAAATTTTGCTATTTTCACTATAAAATTGAATTTTAAATCTAAACCTGAGGCACACGACACATTGTAGAAGGTTCAAAGTGTACGTTTCGATATGGCTTTATGGAAATAAAGGGGTACTTACTTTTCAGAATGTAATCGTTTTGAAGGTTTTGTGAGGACCCGCCATATTGCTAGGCTCTTCTCCCCGTCTCGGTTTGGATTTAAGCAAATTTTTATGGAAAAACGAACTCGAAATCCAGGGCTCGCATAACGGAAAGTATCTAGAGACTTTAAACATACCTTTTCTGGCATTGGCGGCCCTCCGATCGACCCTTTTAGCGAACGTTCCTAAGTTTTATCGGGAGCTGTCACAGGCCGTGCACCGTCCTGGTAGCCGTTTGACGTTTAGGACGGCCGGCGGCCGAGCGAATGCGAATACCGCCGAACGTGTAATTGAGTAAAACTTTCGTTATTTTCACTATAAAATCGAATTTTAAACTCAAACCTGAGGCACGCGACACATTGTAGAAGGTTCAAAGTTTACGTTTCGACATGGCTTTGTGGAAACGAATGCGGGAAAATACGAAAATATCGAATCCGAAATAGTTGGACGTCTACCCATATCTGACTGACGTTTCTCGAATTCCCGGCTATATCCATCTCTTTTTTTCGCGACATCCGCGCGAAAATGGAAAACTGGCGGCCGCGGACCTCCGGAAAAACGCAAAATTCGCCCCGAAAAAGGTAAAGAGAAGTCACCAAAATACGCCTACCGGATAACCGAAGGACCGAACTCGGCTTCGCGCACCCGGGCTCGCCGCTGCGCGGCTCGCGAAAAAAGCCTTTGTGGCGGTAAAACCCCACTTTTTCGCGAGAGAGAAAAAACAACGGATTTTAATATATAAGGACTAGAAAGGTGGCAAGTCGGCATTCGCCGACTTGACCTTTCTTAGTAGGGTTAGTTTTTTAAACACCATGTATTTTTCGATAATTAGTGCGTTAAGAGACCTCCGATGGAAGTTGACTAAAATAAATTAGTCAGTTCTCTTAATTTTGAGACTTTTTAACGTTCAACATTTTCCAACACTTTGTATATAAAACGGTCTTTCGTACATCCGACAACCCATCCGAAGCAAAAAAATAAATTTATTCCATGAATATTGGGAGTTTCAATATTGGTTCAGTTTTCTTAAACACCCTGTATTGTTTTCATTAAAATAGTTTCCATATAGACCATTGTTAAAAGTTTCATCAAAGGAATATTATACTTCCATGAAGCTTTCTAGAGAATGGTCGGTTTTAAACACCCAGTAGTTTTTAATTAGGATAGTTTTCTTACAGACCGTTGTGAAAAGTTTCATTAGAAAATATTCCATGAATTGTGAGGATATTTAAAGAATGGTTTGGTTTTGTTAAACACCCCGTATTTTTCATCGGTATAATTTTTTACAATCGTGAAAAGTTTCATAAAAAAATTAAATTCCATAAATTTTGTGGATCTAGAGAATTGGTCTTTATTTTACACACTGTATTTTTCATAGAATGTATTTATATAGCTACATAATAATACCTAAATATGTATTTTTATAGTTTTTACAAACTATCTTAAAAGTTTCATCAAAAACCAAAAGAGTTTTTAATTTCAAGTTTTAGAATTTTTAAAATGATTCGATTCTCTTAAACACCCTGTATTGTTCTCATGAAAATAGTTTCCATATAGACCATTGTTAAAAGTTTCATCAAAGAATATTATACTTCCATGAAGGTTTATAGAAAATGGTTCATTTTTTAAACACCCAGTAGTCTTTTAATTAGTATAGTTTTCTTACAGACCATTGTGTTCATAAGAAAATATTCTATGAATTGTGAGGATTCTTAGAGAATGGTTTGGTTTTGCTAAACACCCTGTATTTTTCATTAGTATAATTTTTTACAATCATGAAAAGTTTCATAAAAAAATAAATTCCATAAATTTTGTGGATCTAGAGAATGGTTCTTTATATTACACCTTATATTTTTTCATACGTATGTATTTATATACATAATAAAACCTAAGTATATATTTTTATAGTTCTTTGACAAACTATTGTAAAATGTTTCATCAGAAAGCAAAAAAAAAATTTAAATCCACGAATTTTCAGGATTTTTAGGAACAGTTCAGTTTTTAAACACCCCGTATTTGTTCAATAGTATATTTTCCTACAGAACATTGTAAAAGTTTCATCAAAAGAATTTTTAATTCCATGAATTTTGTTGATTTTTAGAGAATGGTTCGGTTTTTAAACCTCCTGTATTTTTCATTAGTATAGTTTTTAACAAACTAATGTGAAATGTTTCATCAAAAGAATTTTTAACTCCATGAATTTTGAGGATTTTTAGAGAATGGTTCGTTATTTTTAAATCGTCTGTATTTCTTTATTGCGATATTTTTCCTACAGAACATTGTATAAAATTTCATCAAAAGAATTTTTAATTCAATGATTTTGAAAATTTTCCATGAATTTTGGGAGTTTCAATATTGGTTCAGTCTTTTAAACTCCCAGTAGTTCTTTAATTAGTATAGTTTTCTTACAGACCATTGTGAAAAGTTTCATAAAAAATTACTTCCATAAATTTCTAGATTTCTAGAGAATGGTTTTTATTTTACACCCTGTATTTTTCATAAGTATGTATTCATACATAATAATACCAAAGTATATATTTTTTATAGTTTTTTTACAAACTATTGTAAAGTTTCAACAGAGAGCAAAAAAAAAATTTTAATCTACAAATGTTCAGGATTTTTAGGGAACGGTTCGGTTTTTTTAAACCCCCTGTATTTTTTCATTAATATAGATTTTTACAAAGTATTGTATAAAGTTTCATCAAAAAGAATTTTCAAATTCCATGAATTTTGAGGATTTTTAGAGAATGGTTCGTTATTTTTAAACACTCTGTATTTCTTAATTAGTATATTTTTCCTACAGAACATTGTATAAAATTTCATCAAACAGAATTTTAATTCCAAGAATTTTGAACAATTTTAGAGAATGGTTCGTTATTTTTAAACACTCTGTATTTTTTAATTAGTATATTTTTCCTACAGAACATTGTATAAAGTTTCATCAAAAAGAATTTTTTAATTCCATGAATTTTGAAAATTTTTAGAGAATGGTTCGTTATTATTAAACACTCTGTATTTGCTTAGATAGTGAGTGTCATAATAAATCCTTGATGGAAGTTTAATAAATAAAAAAAAATTTTCCATGAATTTTGGGAGTTTCAATATTTGTTCAGTTTTCTTAAACACCCAGTAGTTTTTTAATTAGTATATATTTCTTAGAGACCATCGTGAAAAGGTTAATAAAAAAATATTCAATGAATTATTGTGGGGATTCTTAGAGTATGGTTTGGTTTCGTTAAGCACCCTGTATATTTTCATTAGTATAATATTTTTACAATCGTAAAGTTTCATAAAAAAAAATAAATTCCATAAATTTTGTGGATCTAGAGAATGGTTCTTTATTTTACACCCTGTATTTTTTCATAAGTATGTATTCATATACATAATAATACCAAAGTATATATTTTTTATAGTTTTTTTACAAACTATTGAAAAAGTTTCATCAGAAAGAACAAAAAAAATTTTTAATCCACAAATGTTCAGGATTTTTAGGGAATGGTTCGGATTTTTTAAACACCCCGTATTTTTGTCGATAATTAGTGCGGTAAGAGTCCCCCGACGGAAGTTTCGTACCAAAAAAATGTTCAGTTCCCTTAATTTTGACATTTTTTTAACGTTTCACATTTTTCCAACACTTTGTATTTAAGACGGGCCTACGAACGTCACAGAACCCTCCGAAGCGAAAAACCGAAAATTTCCTCGAATCTGTAATTTTTATATTTTTCTCGTCAATTTTTATCGTAACACCCCGTACATCGAGCTTTTTTGAGTCGCACTGTATATAAGCGAAGCGACTTGAAGTCTGCCATATTGTCTAGCTCACTGATACCACCTATTCATTCTATTTATGCAAAGTTCAATGCAAATAGCAATAGCGGATGGAAATATTTGACAGCTGTTCTATGGCTTCCGTCATTTTGACCCCGTCTTGGTCTGCCATATTGTCTAGCTCACTGATACCACCTATTCATTCTATTTATGCAAAGTTCAATGCAAATAGCAATAGCGGATGGAAATATTTGACAGCTGTTCTATGGCTTCCGTCATTTTGACCCCGTCTTGCTTAGAATTTTCGCAAATTTCGATACGAAAACGAATTCAAAACCAAACGCTCGCATAACACAACGTATCTAGAGACTTCAAATTTACCGTTTTCGGCATTTGGGGGCCTCCGGTCGGCCCATTTAGCGAAATTTTCTGCGATTTATTCTGAAATGTCACCGCGCACTCGCAATTTGACTTTTCTGTAGTATACGCAAATTTCCGCAATTTTCACTATAAAATCGAATTTTAAAAACAGATCTGAGGCACACGACACATTGTAGAAGGTTCAAAGTTTACGTTTCGATATGGCTTTATGGAAATAAAGGGGTACTTACTTTGCAAAATGTAACGTTTTGAAGGTTTTGTGAGGACCCGCCATATTGCCAGGCTCTTCTCCACGTCTCGGTTCGGTATTACGCAAAATTCGATACAAATTCGAATTCAAAACCCAGCGCTCGCATAACAGAAAGCATCTAGGACTTTAAATTTACCTTTCCGGCTTTTGCGGGCCTCCGATCGATCCGTTTAGCGAACGTTCCTAAGTTTTATCCGAGCTGTCAACGGCACCGCACCGTCCGGCTTGCCGTTTGACGTTTCGGGCGGCCGAGCGCACGCGAATGCCGCCGAACGTGTAATTGACCAATTTCGTTATTTTCACTATAAAATCGAATTTTAAACCTAAATATGAGTCACGCGACACATTGTAGAATGTTCAAAGTTTACGTTTCGACATGGATTTGTGGAAATGAATGCGGGAAAATACGAAAATATCGAATCGGAAATAGTTTGACGTCTACCCATATCCGACTGACGTTTCTCCGATTCCCGGGCGATAAGCTCCTCCCGCGCTATCTCCATCCTCTCGCCGAGAACGGCCGGCGAGGACCCTCCGAAAACGGAAAATTTACCTAGAAAAACGCGAAAACGGCCCTGCCGAGCGCCTCGTCGCGACGGAGAAAGGACCAAATAAGGAGACTCGCCCGCGCCCGCGATCCCGACGGGCTCCCGTGAAAAACGTCGCGCGGAGCGAAATCGGCCTCCGGGCGGCTTCCGGACTTCCGATAATGGGCGTGGTTTTCGACTTTTGTCTCGTTTCCTCGCGAAAATCGAAAACCGGCGGCCGCGGACCTCCGGAAAAACGCAAAATTCGCCCCGAAAAAAGTAAAAAGAACCAACCAAAATACGCCTACCGGACAACCGAAAGACCGAAGGGCGCTTCGCGCCCTTCGGCTCGCCGCTGCGCGGCTCGCGAAAAAAGCCGTTGTGGCGGCAAAACCCCACATTTCCGCCCGCCCGGGGGGAGCGAGAAAAAACAACGGATTTTAATATATAAGAACTAGAAAGGTGGCAAGTCGGCATTCGCCGACTTGACCTTTCTTGAGTAGGGTTAGTTTTTTTTAAACACCATGTATTTTTTCGATAATTAGTGCGTTAAGAGACCTCCGATGGAAGTTGAGTAAAATAAATTAGTCAGTTCTCTTAATTTTGAGACTTTTTTAACGTTCAACATTTTTCCAACACTTTGTATATAAAACGGTCTTTCGTACATCCGACAACCCATCCGAAGCAAAAAAAATAAATTTATTCCATGAATATTGGGAGTTTCAATATTGGTTCAGTATTCTTAAACACCCTGTATTGTTTTCATTAAAATAGTTTCCATATAGACCATTGTTAAAAGTTTCATCAAAGGAATATTATACTTCCATGAAGCTTTCTAGAGAACGGTCGGTTTTTTAAACACCCAGTAGTTTTTTAATTAGTATAGTTTTCTTACAGACCGTTGTGAAAAGTTTCATTAGAAAATATTCCATGAATTGTGAGGATATTTAAAGAATGGTTTGGTTTTGTTAAACACCCCGTATTTTTTCATCGGTATAATTTTACAATCGTGAAAAGTTTCATAAAAAAAATTAAATTCCATAAATTTTGTGGATCTAGATAATGGTAGTTTATTTTACATACTGTATTTTTTCATAAGTATGTATTTATATAGCTACATAATAATACCTAAATATGTATTTTTTATAGTTTTTTTACAAACTATCTTAAAAAGTTTTATCAAAAACCAAAAAAGAGTTATTAATTCCAAGTTTTTAGGATTTTTAAAATGATTCGATTTTCTTAAACACCCTGTATTGTTCTCATGAAAATAGTTTCCATATAGACCATTGTTAAAAGTTTCATCAAGAGAATATTATACTTCCATGAAGGTTTATAGAAAATGGTTCATTTTTTTTAAACACCCAGTAGTCTTTTAATTAGTATAGTTTTCTTACAGACCATTGTGTTCATAAGAAAATATTCTATGAATTGTGAGGATTCTTAGAGAATGGTTTGGTTTTGCTAAACACCCTGTATTTTTTCATTAGTATAATTTTTTACAATCATGAAAAGTTTCATAAAAAATAAATTCCATAAATTTTGTGGATCTAGAGAATGGTTCTTTATATTACACCCTATATTTTTTCATACGTATGTATTTATATACATAATAATAACTAAGTATATATTATTTATAGTTTTTTACAAACTATTGTAAAAAGTTTCATCAGAAAGCAAAAAAAAATTTTAATCCACGAATTTTCAGGATTTTTAGGGAACAGTTCGGTTTTTTTAAAAACCCCGTATTTTTTCATTAGTATATTTTTCCTACAGAACATTGTAAAAAGTTTCATCAAAAAGAATATTTTAATTCCATGAATTTTGTTGATTGATTTTGAGAGAATGTTTCGGTTTTTTAAACCTCCTGTATTTTTCATTAGTATAGTTTTTAACAAACTAATGTGAAATGTTTCATCAAAAAGAATTTTTAACTCCATGAATTTTGAGGATTTTTAGAGAATGGTTCGTTATTTTTAAATCGTCTGTATTTCTTTATTGCGATATTTTTCCTACAGAACATTGTATAAAATTTCATCAAAAGAATTTTTAATTCAATGATTTTGAAAAATTTTCCATGAATTTTGGGAGTTTCAATATTGGTTCAGTCTTTTAAACTCCCAGTAGTTCTTTAATTAGTATAGTTTTCTTACAGACCATTGTGAAAAGTTTCATAAAAAAAATAACTTCCATAAATTTCTAGATTTCTAGAGAATGGTTCTTTATTTTACACCCTGTATTTTTTCATAAGTATGTATTCATATACATAATAATACCTAAGTATATATTTTTTATAGCTTTTTACAAACTATTGTAAAGTTTCATCAGAGAGCAAAAAAATTTTAATCCACAAATGTTCAGGATTTTTAGGAACGGTTCGGTTTTTTTAAACTCCCTGTATTTTTTCATTAATATAGATTTTTACAAAGTATTGTATAAAGTTTCATCAAAAAGAATTTTCAAATTCCATGAATTTTGAGGATTTTTAGAGAATGGTTCGTTATTTTTAAACACTCTGTATTTCTTAATTAGTATATTTTTCCTACAGAACATTGTATAAAATTTCATAAAACAGAATTTTTTAATTACAAGAATTTTGAAAATTTTTAGAGAATGGTTCGTTATTTTTAAACACTCGGTATTTTTTAATTAGTATATTTTTCCTAAATAACATTGTATAAAGTTTCATCAAAAGAATTTTTAATTCCATGAATTTTGAAAATTTTTAGCTAATGGTTAGTTATTGTTAAACATTCTGTATTTGCTGAGATAGTGAGTGTCAGAATAAATCCTTGTTGGTAGTTTAATAACTAAATAAAAAAATTTCCATGAATTTTGGTAGTTTCATTATTTGTTCAGTTTTATTAAACACCCAGTAGTTTTTTAATTAGTATATATTTCTTAGAGACCATCGTGAAAAGTTAATAAAAAATATTCAATGAATTATTGTGGGGATTCTTAGAGTATGGTTTGGTTTCGTTAAGCACCCTGTATATTTTCATTAGTATAATATTTTTACAATCGTAAAAGTTTCATAAAAAATAAATTCCATAAATTTTGTGGATCTAGAGAATGGTTCTTTATTTTACACCCTGTATTTTTCATAAGTATGTATTCATATACATAATAATACCTAAGTATATATTTTTATAGTTTTTACAAACTATTGTAAAGTTTCATCAGAGAGCAAAAAAATTTAATCCACAAATGTTCAGGATTTTTAGGGAACGGTTCGGTTTTTTAAACCCCTGTATTTTTCATTAATATAGATTTTTACAAAGTATTGTATAAAGTTTCATCAAAAAGAATTTTCAAATTCCATGAATTTTGAGGATTTTTAGAGAATGGTTCGTTATTTTTAAACACTCTGTATTTCTTAATTAGTATATTTTTCCTACAGAACATTGTATAAAATTTCATCAAACAGAATTTTTTAATTCCAAGAATTTTGAAAATTTTTAGAGAATGGTTCGTTATTTTTAAACACTCTGTATTTTTTAATTAGTATATTTTTCCTACAGAACATTGTATAAAGTTTCATCAAAAAGAATTTTTTAATTACATGAATTTTGAAAATTTTTAGAGAATGGTTCGTTATTATTAAACACTCTGTATTTGCTTCGATAGTGAGTGTCATAATAAATCCTTGATGGAAGTTTAATAAATAAAAAAAAAATTTCCATGAATTTTGGGAGTTTCAATATTTGTTCAGTTTTCTTAAACACCCAGTAGTTTTTTAATTAGTATATATTTCTTAGAGACCATCGTGAAAAGGTTAATAAAAAAATATTCAATGAATTATTGTGGGGATTCTTAGAGTATGGTTTGGTTTCGTTAAGCACCCTGTATATTTTCATTAGTATAATATTTTTACAATCGTGAAAAGTTTCATAAAAAAAAAATTCCATAAATTTTGTGGATCTAGAGAATGGTTCTTTATTTTACACCCTGTATTTTTTCATAAGTATGTATTCATATACATAATAATACCAAAGTATTTTTTTTTATAGTTTTTTTACAAACTATTGTAAAAAGTTTCATTAGAAAGAAAAAATTTTTAATCCACAAATGTTCAGGATTTTTAGGAATGGTTCGGATTTTTTAAACACCCGCATTTTTTTCGATAATTAGTGCGGTAAGAGTCCCCGACGGAAGTTTCGTACCAAAAAATTTTCAGTTCCTTAATTTTGACATTTTTTAACGTTTCACATTTTTCCAACACTTTGCATTTAAGACGGGCCTACGAACGTCACAGAACCCTCCGAAGCGAAAAAACCGAAAATTTCCTCGAATCTGTAATTTTTATTTTTTTCTCGTCAATTTTTATCGTAACACCCCGTACATCGAGCTTTTTGAGTCGCACTGTATATAAGCGAAGCGACTTGAAGTCTGCCATATTGTCTAGCTCACTGATACCACCTATTCATTCTATTTATGCAAAGTTCAATGCAAATAGCAATAGCGGATGGAAATATTTGACAGCTGTTCTATGGCTTCCGTCATTTTGACCCCGTCTTGGTCTGCCATATTGTCTAGCTCACTGATACCACCTATTCATTCTATTTATGCAAAGTTCAATGCAAATAGCAATAGCGGATGGAAATATTTGACAGCTGTTCTAT
The DNA here is from genome assembly GCA_025584915.1 of Monochamus saltuarius. Classification (NCBI taxonomy): domain Eukaryota; kingdom Metazoa; phylum Arthropoda; class Insecta; order Coleoptera; family Cerambycidae; genus Monochamus; species Monochamus saltuarius. The sequence goes on along the minus strand of CM046721.1, from coordinate 72,513,222 downwards.
GGCTTCCGTCATTTTGACCGTCTTGCTTATAAATTTCGAAAATATCGATACGAAAACGAATTCAAAACCAAACGCTCGCATAACACAACGTATCTAGAGACTTCAAATTAACAGTATTCGGCGTTAGAGGCCCTCGCGACGGCCCATTTAGCGAAATTTACTGCTATTTATTCGAAATGTCACCGCGCACTCGCCATTTGACGTTTCTGTAGTAGACGAAAATTTTTGCTATTTTCACTATAAAATCGAATTTTAAACCTAAACCTGAGGCACACGACACATTGTAGAAGGTTCAAAGTGTACGTTTCGATATGGCTTTATGGAAATAAAGGGGTACTTACTTTGCAAAATGTAACGTTTTGAAGGTTTTGTGAGGACCCGCCATATTGCCAGGCTCTTCTCCACGTCTCGGTTCGGTATTACGCAAAATTCGATACAAATTCGAATTCAAACCCAGCGCTCGCATAACAGAAAGCATCTAGGACTTTAAATTTACCTTTTCCGGCTTTTGCGGGCCTCCGATCGATCCGTTTAGCGAACGTTCCTAAGTTTTATCCGAGCTGTCAACGGCACCGCACCGTCCGGCTTGCCGTTTGACGTTTCGGGCGGCCGAGCGCACGCGAATGCCGCCGAACGTGTAATTGACCAAAACTTTCGCTATTTTCACTATAAAATCGAATTTTAAACCTAAATCTGAGGCACGCGACACATTGTAGAAGGTTCAAAGTTTACGTTTCGACATGGCTTTGTGGAAAGGAATGCGGAAAATACGAAAATATCGAATCGGAAATAGTTTGACGTCTACCCATATCCGACTGACGTTTCTCCGATTCCCGGGCGATAAGCTCCTCCCGCGCTATCTCCATCCCTCTCGCCGAGAACGGCCGGCGAGGACCCTCCGAACAACGGAAAATTTACCTAGAAAAACGCGGGAAACGGCCCGCCGAGCGCCTCGTCGCGACGGAGAAAGGACCAAATAAGGAGACTCGCCCGCGCCCGCGTCCCCGACGGCTCCCGTGAAAACGTCGCGCGGAGCGAAATCGGCCTCCGGGCGGCTTCCGGACTTCCGATAATGGGCGTGGTTTTCGACTTTTGTCTCGTTTCCTCGCGAAAATCGAAAACCGGCGGCCGCGGACCTCCGGAAAAACGCACAATTCGCCCCGAAAAAGGTAAAAACGACCCACCAAAATACGCCTCCCGGACAACCGACAGACCGAAGGGCGCTTCGCGCCCTTCGGCTCGCCGCGCGGCTCGCGAAAAAGCCTTTGTGGCGGCAAACCCCACTTTTCCGCCCGCCGGTAGGGAGCTAGAAAAAACAACGGATTTTAATATATACGACTAGAAAGGTGGCAAGTCGGCATTCGCCGACTTGACCTTTCTTGAGTAGTGTTAGTTTTTTTTAAACACCATGTATTTTTTCGATAATTAGTGCGTTAAGAGATCCCCGATGGAAGTTGAGTAAAATAAATTAGTCAGTTCTCTTAATTTTGAGATTTTATACCGTTCAACATTTTTCCAACACTTTGTATATAAAACGGTCTTTCGTACATCCGACAACCCATCCGAAGCAAAACAAATAATTTTATTCCATGAATTTTGGGAGTTTCAATATTGGTTCAGTTTTCTTAAACACCCTGTATTGTTTTCATTAAAATAGTTTCCATATAGACCATTGTTAAACGTTTCATCAAAGGAATATTATACTTCCATGAAGGTTTCTAGAGAAAGGTCGGTTTTTTAAACACCCAGTAGTTTTTTAATTAGTATAGTTTTCTTACAGACCGTTGTGAAAAGTTTCATTAGAAAATATTCCATGAATTGTGAGGATTTTTAGAGAATGGTTTGGTTTTGTTAAACACCCCGTATTTTTTCATCGGTATAATTTTTACAATCGTGAAAAGTTTCATAAAAAAAATTAATTCCATAAATTTTGTGGATCTAGAGAATGGATCTATATATTACACCCTGTATTTTTTCATACGTATGTATTTATATACATAATAAAACCTAAGTATATATTTTTATAGTTTTTTGACAAACTAATGTAAAAATTTTCATTAGAAAGCAAAAAAAAAATTTAAAATCCACGAATTTTCAGGATTTTTAGGGAACAGTTCGGTTTTTTTAAACACCCCGTATTTGTTCAATAGTATATTCTTCCTACAGAACATTGTATAAAGTTTCATCAAAAAGAATTTTTTAATTCCATGAATTTTGTTGATTTTTAGAGAATGGTTCGGTTTTTTAAATCCTCTGTATTTCTTAATTAGGATATTTTTCCTATAGAACAATCTATAAAGTTTCATCAAAAAGAATTTTTAATTCCATGAATTTTGAGGAATTTTAGAGACTGGTTCGTTATTTTTAAACACTCTGTATTTTTTAATTAGTATATTTTTCCTACAGAACATTGTATAAAGTTTCATACAAAAGAATTATTTAATTCCATGAATTTTGAGGATTTTTAGAGAATGGTTCGTTATTATTAAACACTCTGTATTTGCTTCGTTAATGAGTGTCATAATAAATCCTTGATGGAAGTTTAATAAATAAAAAAAAATTTCCATGAATTTTGGGAGTTTCAATATTGGTTCAGTTTTCTTAAACACCCAGAATTTTTTTAATTAGTATAGTTTTCTTACAGACCATTGTGAAAAGTTTCATAAAAAATATTCAATGAATTATTGTGGGATTCTTAGAGTATGGTTTGGTTTCGTTAAGCACCCTGTATTTTTCATTAGTATAATTTTTATAATCGTGAAAAGTTTAATAAAAAATTAAATTCCATAAATTTTGTGGCTGTAGAGAATGGTTCTTTATTTTACACCCTGTATTTTTCATAAGTATGTATTCATATACATAATAATACCAAAGTATATATTTTTTATAGTTTTTTTACAAACTATTGTAAAAAGTTTCATCAGAAAGCAAAAAAAAAAAATTTAAATCCACGAATGTTTAGGATTTTTAGGGAACGGTTCGGTTTTTTGAAACCTCCTGTATTTTTTCATTAGTATAGATGTTTTAAAACTATTGTACAAAGTTTCATCAAAATGAATTTTCTAATTCCATGAACTTTGAGGAATTTTAGAGAATGGTTCGTTATTTTTAAACACTCTGTATTTCCTAATTAGTATATTTTTCCTACAGAACATTGTATAAAATTTCATCAAATAGAATTTTTTAATTCCATGAATTTTGTTGATTTTTAGGAAATGGTTAGGTTTTTTAAACCTCCCGTATTTTTTCATTAGTATAGATTTTTACAAACCATTGTATAAGGTTTTATCAAAAATAATTTTTAATTCCATGAGTTTTGTTGATTTTTAGAAATGGTTAGGTTTTTAAACCCTCTGTATTTCTTAATTAGTATATTTTTCCTACAGAACATTGTATAAAGTTTCATCGAAAAGAATTTTTAATTCCATGAATTTTGAGGATTTTTAGAGAATGGTTCGTTATTATTAAACACTCTGTATTTGCTTCGTTAGTGAGTGTCATAATAAATCCTTGATGGAAGTTTAATAAATAAAAAAAATTTCCATGAATTTTGGGAGTTTCAATATTGGTTCAGTTTTTTTAAACACCCAGTAGTTTTTTAATTAGTATACATAGTTTTCTTACAGACCATTGTGAAAAGTTTCATGAAAAAATATTCAATGAATTATTGTGAGGATTCTTAGAGTATGGTTTGGTTTCGTTAAGCACCCTGTATTTTCTCATTAGTATGATTTTTTTACAATCGTCAAAAGTTTCATAAAAAAAATAAAATCCATAAATTTTGTGGATGTAGAGAATGGTTTTTTATTTTACACGCTGTATTTTTCATAAGTATGTATTCATATACATAATAATACCAAAGTATATATTTTTACAGTTTTTCTACAAACTATTGTAAAAAGTTTCATCAGAAAGCAAAAAAATTTTAAATCCACGAATGTCCAGGATTTTTAGGAACGGTTCGAATTTTTAAACACCCCGTATTTTTTCGATAATTAGTGCGGTAAGAGTCCCCTGACGGAAGTTTCGTACCAAAAAATTTTCAGTTCCCTTAATTTTTACATTTTTTTAACGTTCGACATTTTTCCAACACTTTGTATATAAAACGGTCCTACGCACGTCAGAGAACTTCTCCGAAGCGAAAGAACCGAAAATTTCCTCGAATCTGTAATTTTTATTTTTTTCTCGTCAATTTTTATCGTAACACCCCGTACATCGAGCTTTTTTGAGTCGCACTGTATATAAGCGAAGCGACTTGAAGTGTGCCATATTGTCTAGCTCACTGATACCACCTATTCATTCTATTTATGCAAAGTTCAATGCAAATAGCAATAGCGGATGGAAATATTTGACAGCTGTTCTATGGCTTCCGTCATTTTGACCCCGTCTTGGTCTGCCATATTGTCTAGCTCACTGATACCACCTACCTATTCATTCTATTTATGCAAAGTTCAATGCAAATAGCAATAGCGGATGGAAATATTTGACAGCTGTTCTATGGCTTACGTCATTTTGACCCCGTCTTGCTTAGGATTTTCGCAAATTTCGATACAAAAACGAATTCAAAACCAAACGCTCGCATAACACAACGTATCTAGCGCACTCGCCATTTGACGTCGCAAATTTTCGCAATTTTTACTATAAAATCGAATTTTAAAAACAGATCTGAGGCACACGACACATTGTAGAAGGTTCAAAGTTTACGTTTCGATATGGCTTTATGGAAATAAAGGGGTACTTACTTTGCAAAATGTAACATTTTGAAGGTTTTGTGAGGACCCGCCATATTGCCAGGCTCTTCTCCACGTCTCGGTTCGGTATTACGCAAAATTCGATACAAATTCGAATTCAAAACCCAACGCTCGCATAACAGAAAGCATCTAGGGACTTTAAATTTACCTTTTCCGGCCTTGGCGGGTCTCCGCTCGATCCGTTTAGCGAACGTTCCTAAGTTTTATCCGGAGCTGTCACCGGCCGTGCACCGTCCGGCTAGCCGTTTGACGTTTCGGACGGCCGAGCGAAGGCGAATGCAGCCGAACGTGTAATTGACCAAAACTTTCGCTATTTTCCCTATAAAATCGAATTTTAAACCTAAATCTGAGGCACGCGACACATTGTAGAAGGTTCAAAGTTTACGTTTCGACACGGCTTTGTGGGAACGAATGCGGGAGAATACGAAAATATCGAATCCGAAATAGTTTGACGTCTACCCATATCCGACTGACGTTTCTCCGATTCCCGGGCGATAAGCTCCGCCTCCGCTATATCCATCTCGCTCGCCGAGATCGGCCGGCGAGGACCCTCCGAAAAACGGAAAATTTACCTAGAAAAACGCGAAAACGGCCCGCCGAGCGCCTTGTCGCGACGGAGAAAGGACCAAATCAAGAGACTCGCCCGCGGCCGCGTCCCCGACGGGCTCGCCTGAAAACGTGGCGCGGAGCGAAACCGGCCTCCGAGCGGCTTCCGGGCTTCCGATAAGGGGCGTTTTTTCGACTTTGTCTCGTTTCCTCGCGAAATTGGAAAAGTAACGCCGGCGGACCTCCGGAAAAACGCAAAATTCGCCCCGAAAAAGTAAAAGAACCAACCAAAATACGCCTACCGGACAACCGAAGGACCGAAGGGCGCTTCGCGGCCTTCGGCTCGCCGCCGCGCGGCTCGCGAAAAAAGCCTTTGTGGCGGCAGAATGCCACTTTTTCGCGTCCCCGGTGGGAGCGAGAGGCAATCGCGCATTTTAATATATAGTAATGGATAAACACTGCTTTCCAAAATCCACTTTACTCCAATTCATATTTCTTCAGAATTCAAATTGAAAAGTTGAATAATCAACATGTGATTGTTAATTCACTGGCAAATTAGTTTAATTTCATTAAAAAATATACTAGAATAACAACGATTATTTTATCACCTTCAAAGAATGATTTTAAATTTAACAGAAAATAGATCGTATAAAATAGATAGAAGTAATTATTATTAATATACGATTTCCTAGCTTTAGACGAAGGGAAATAAAGGATTCAGAGAAGCCCTCGCTTCTGCAATTTCGGTTTCGTAATGAACCAACAAGCCGAGGAAAAAGCCGAAGACGCTCGGCTCTGCATATTAGAGTGAATAAATTAATTTCAATTTTACTTATATTCGGCTCATGCACTGCTTGTCAAACTAAATAGAATTTACTTTCAGAGACAAAATGAAACTTTGGAAAATTTAATAATATCTCTTACACACTTCATGACGTTTATGAGGCTGGAGCAGAAGTAATATTATAGCTCGAATTATATCAATTTCGTATTATGTTCTCGCAAACAATATTCTTGCAAAGTGTAATTGTAACTTAAATGCGCATAGTGTATTTTCAAACAATTGAAATGTGAAACCAAACTTTCGTAGTTTCCCAGTAACAGTTTAAATAGAATAATAAATTTAAGTTGATTGTTGGCTTTTTGAAATTGGGAATAGGTTTGTTCCTGCAGCAGTTGGAAACGGTTTGAGTCTGTCAGAAATGTTCGACCAGTTTGATTGAAAACGAGTTACCATTGAATTTGACACAAGAAGTAGTTGAACGGACATTTATGATAGTTTCAAACCATTTCCAACTGCTGCAGGAACAAACCTAATATAATTCATAGCAGCTATTAATAAAATTATATGTAACTGTGACTTTCATTGCTACAATATGCGCTCGGCTATGGATATTCATAGAAACAATTTAAATTTGGCTTTGTCCAAAAAAAGTGTTCATAACTACTCTAGTAGGATATTTAATAGTTTGACTAAAGACATTAAAGAAATGGGAAGAAATCACTTCTATTTCTCTCTACAAACGGTTTTTGTAGCGTAAGAAAGTATTTTGATTTTGTAAGATAATATGTATATTTTTAAGTTTAGGTATACTGTTAGTCAGATTTATTATGACATTCGCAACCTGTATGTGGCTTATGTGAATAAATAAATAAAGAAACAAACAAGCAAAAAAAAACAAAGAAACGAAGAAACGAAGAAGCGAGGAAACGAAGAAATGAAGAAACGAATAAACGAAGGAACGAAGAAACGAAGAAACGACGAAACGAAGAAACAAAGGCACAAAGGAACAACGGAGCAAGGGAACAAGGGAATAACGGAACAAAGAAATAAAGGAACAATGCAAAAAGCAACAAAGGAACAACAGAACAAAGAAACAAAGGAACAATGGAACAAAGGAACAAAGAAACTACGAAACCAAGAAATGAAGAAATAAAGAAACAAGGAAAGAAGAAGATAAGGAACCAAGGAAACAAGTAAACAAGTTTCAGTATTTCCAATTTAACTAAACTTACTTCTATGTTTCTTTAAATTTTGATAAAATATTACTACCTATATTGGTGGGCATACGCTATCTTCCGCTTAGCAAACCAGTCGGCAAACCGTAACGTTTGTGGTTGTTTTGACTGGAAGGTCCAGATCTAACTGTTGACCTCCCAATCTGCCCAAAATGTTTCTGCCGTACTGTTTAAAATGTTGCCTGTCGATTTGCCTTCTCAAATGCAAGTCGAACCATGTATGTGGATATCCAGCAAATGAAATTATCTTTATAATCAAACTGAATCTATACTCAATAAGAGTATAACTGAATATATTCTCAATAAGAGTATAGATTCAGTTATATCTAAAACTAGCTGTTTCTATACTTTATAATGTTTACAACTCAAGAATCATGCAGTCTTGCACAATTGCGAGACCCTCACAAGACAATATACAAGACATCATCTTGCAAGACCGAGTACAAACAAGATTTCTCTTGTCGTGTTTTGCAAGACAAGACTTTTTGGATTTTTTTTTGTCTCAGCCAACACTATCTGAGATACTCTGCAATTACAACGAAATTGCAACACCATGTACACCGAATTTTAAGAGAAATTAAGCAGAAAATTTTCAAATACCACTTTTTAAATAAGCAGACAAATATTTACATCAATTGTGGAGTAAGCTTTAATCTCTTTGAAATTATTACCTTTACTCTTTGAAAATATTATATTTACTCTGGTGGAAAGCGGTGAAATGTTTACAACCAGTTCTCTCTCATAATAAATAATAATGTAACACGCGTTTGAAATTTTCACAGCGATGTTACATTATATACATATTTCTTCCCCTACGGCAGCGCGTAATAAAATCTGCAGTGTTCACATTTCTCTGCAAGAATGAGTAATATCATACAAGTCAAGTGTGGATTTGTAGAATGCCAAACCTTTAAATCATCCCTTGAATGGCTGTGACACAAAGTCGTTACATCAACTTATAAATAGAGGGTAATATTTTAGTGGAGCTTCTGATTTTAACAATAAAGCTTGTCTGTCTATTGATAGCCTCAGCGGAAGTTAAGAATCGGCGCATTTGCTCTATTGATATTCGGATTTTGATTCCTCAAAGAATTTAAGTAATCTTTTGTAGAAAATTTCACGTGTCATTCGTTTAGTTCTTTGTCGGCCTACTCAAGAAAACTCGATAAATTGTGCATATAATCCAGTAGAAAATTTGCCTTACGCTGCTTTAAACACACGGATTCCAGGGATGGGCAGGTAGACAATCGCAACGTACACAACAGAATTGTGTACGCTTAGACAATGATCTATACAGGGTGAACCTTAAATAAGTACAAATATTTTAACTGCAGGTGTAGTTCGTCATATAGATAAGTCTAGTGAAAGTCATTTTTAAAAATTTCAAATATTTACGGATATAATTTATTTTTAAATACCCACATTTTGAGGACCGCTGACCAGATAGGCCACTGACTTAACCTAATAAAATAAACCATATGATTTACTGAAGGCGAGGTTGCCATATCTTCTGTAAGATAAATAATTTTTTAAAGCAAATTAAATTTTTACTGTTGTTTCTAGTTTAAAAACACTCGTTTTTAGTATTAATAAGTAAGGTAAAATTATCATAAACGATTAAAATATGAATTTCCTCAAGTTGTCAGTTAAAGAGTTTAAAAAGTTACTTAAATTATTTCAAAAAAATATCCATAAACGTGCATAAAGTTCAAATACTTATTGAAAAACCAACTAGTTAAACAGTTATCCATATTTCAGTTAATACCATTGTACACTGAAAGATTATCATAAATTATCCCCTTAAATTATTTTATAAAGAATAACAAAAAACTATGACTTTCACACAATATCTTAGAGTTAATCTCCACCACATAACCTCAAACCACGTCTCAGTGCTAACCGTATCGTACCTCGTAGTTTCGTACTGAGTGAAACAGATTTCAAAAATAAACACAAAACATGAAATAACAAAATAACTAGCTTGATGTATGCGTTCAATATCAAGAGAAGGCAAAGTCAATCGCATGCACAAAGAAACTGATGTAGGCATAGACAACAGGTAGGTGTCAGGAGCAGTAGGCGAATTGTCCCGCACAAGCCCCATCATCTACTTTCTGATAAGATATAGAAAATTGAGAAAGCAAATAATTACAGGGTCGTAAAATTTGCATCCTTCTCTCGAACAAAGCGGCTTTTCTACATAGAAGTTGATAACAATTATAACATAAATTTAATTCCTCCAAGACCAATTTTCTTTTAAATTGTAAAAGAAAAATATTTTGAAAATGTGACCTAGAGATTATTGTCTAATATATTTATAGGCAATATAAGAGAAAAAAATACATACTCTGTATCAGCAATACGAGGGCAATACTGAATTTTTGTTATTATATTATTAAGTTTAGAACCGAAATAGCTTAATTACTACATAATAATACCTACATAACACTCAACCCTTAAGCTTGTCTTAACAAACGATGAACAGCTCATATCTAATTTAAAAGTTGGTTCACCTATTAGTAAATCTGACCACTCGATTATAACGGCCCACATTCAATTCACTCTAGAACTGTCTGCTGCAATACTATTAATATCTAAAAATATATAAAAAAGTAACTTTTACACCCATAAATTCACAGATTTTGCCAAAGTCAATCAAGCACTTTCCTATTTGGATTGGAACTTGTTATTCAGTGAGTCACCGAATGTTATAGCAAATATGGAAAAATTTGATTACTAAAGAATCTATCAATGATGTTCTTCCTGTTATTTTATGCCCTCGTGTGATTTCCACTTTAGACAACAAGAATTTACTCCACATATAATTAGAAAACATCCATTCAAACTTTGGAAGTTTTCTTCTCCTGGCCTGGATGGGTTATCACCTTTCTTCTTTAAACAATGTGCCAACATCGTTATTCTACCACTATCCATGATACTGTCACAATCTTTCTTGCAAGTACATGTCCCGTCAGTTTGAAAGTTGGCATCCATCACTTAAATTTACAAAAAGGGAGAAGCTAGATCTCAATAATTATCGTCCCATAAGTTTACTACCCATTGCTTACAAAGTTACGCAATCCGTAATTGCTGAATCTATAACGGAGTTTCTTTTACGAAAGTACATCGTACCAAACCAGCAGCATGGTTTTGTTCCGGGCAGATCAACTTTAACTAACTTACTACAGTGTGTTAATGACTGGTCAATATCTTTAGAAATTAACAATTCAGTCGATATCATTTATTTGGACTTCTCGAAAGCATTTGATAGGGTACCGATAAAGAGACTCTTATACAAACTTGAACACCTAGGAATTGTAGGCGATTTGAACCGATGGATTGGAAACTTCTTATCTGGCACATTTTTTAGGACTCTGAAGAAAGACTGTTTTTCCTCATTTACTCCGTGACATCCAACATATAATCAGAAACAAAACAATGTTTTATGCGGATGACACCAAGATTTACGCTAACCCCATCATTCATCATCAGCTCGTCAAAATGATTTAACTTCTATGAATAACTGGTGCAGTGATTGGTGCTTCCACTAAATATATCTAAACGTGTAGTGCTTCATCTGGGCAAGAACAACCTTCTTCTATCATATCACTTAAATAATCAATTGCTCAGCACAGTGTCAACATATAACGATTTAGGTGTTATAGTATCAAATCAGTATGTAAACGCGTTAATACCAGACTGTTTTTATTTCCTAAGATGTTTGCCCATATATCTTTTGAAACCTCTTGTAAATTATACATAAGTTATACGTGGCCAATTCTTGAATACGCTGGTCCAATGTGGTGCCCTGATCTCATCCGCAATCAAAATTTATGAGAATATTCAACGTGCATCAACAAGGCTTTCATTTGGACGGTTGAGACCCTTATATACTGAACGATTGTCAATGGCCAAGGTTATCGATTCTCAACAGCGTCGTCTTCGTAGTGATTTAATTCTAATTTTTAAAATTTTAAGATTCAGCTTTGGAAATTTGTCTCTGCTGTATACAGTATACACTCAACACAGACTGACAATTACGAGGTTATAAATTGAAATTAAAAAAAGAAAATTTCATATCCAGGACAAGACAGCTTTTCCTGACACAGAATATTCACCACCTGGAACAATTTACCAGTATCGATAGTTATTGCATCTTCTGTGAACATTTTTAAGAACCGATTAGATGCTTATTTATTTTCCAATTAAATCTTTATCTTTAATTATGTTTAATTATAATCATGTTCAAACACATTGTAACCATATTACTGTAAATGTATATCATTGTATAATTTGATATGTATTGTAATTCCTTTTTTTGGGCATAATAGGTATTTTCGTTTTAAAATCTTTGCCCTTTTCCAAATTGTAATAACAATAATAACTAATTAGAAAAGTTACTCTCATTCTTGGCACAGCAGGATCAGTTGCTTCGAATAAAAGAAATGAAACAAATTAAATGGAAAAAGTTCGTTTGATGAATAAAACAGCAACTTTGGCACTTTGTTCGCGGCCCCACAAATAGAATCTAAATAAACAAATGCACCGTTAAACTGCCTCTTTGTCAACAGAAAATGTATTCACCAGCGAACACCCTTTTATAAAGAATTGATTGATTTCCTAGCACACAGAAAATAAACTTGAAATTAAATCGTAGTTCCTATCTCGAACCGGCTCATTCGGCATCATCCCGCTGGGCATAAATAAAACATCCAGTGAAACATTTCAATTTAAAAGTAGCCGTTTTCGTGAAGGGTTGTTTACCCCCGTGTAAAGGACGTCATCTTGTCGGATGAGAACATTGACTTTATGGGATGACACGACTAACAAAGTAAAGGTTAACTTCGGTTTTATATGGTGCGTCTACGCGCACAAAGGAGGCACATAAAATAAAGGAACTTGATGAGTTTTGGGAAATTTTGCATGTAATTTAGAAAGGTAACTTTCATCTTTCTGAAATTACGCCGTAATATAAGTTATGTCTGTGTGTGTACGCGTTTTGACAAACCACCTTAAAAACCACTTTTTAGATAGGCATTTCGTCTTCATTATAGCAGCATTATGAATAAATAAGAAATACTATTTTGATCGCTAGTTAACTCAAACAGAAAGATAATAATAATAATTACAATTAATATTTACAAAATAGCACAGTAAAGTCACACGCCTATGAACTCTATACAAAAAATATATACTATACAAACTAAAACCAGTGAAAAATAAAGCAGTATAAATACAGTAAGATAACGTAAATTAAAATTAAGACACCTATTAACAACTATAAAGAAGTAAATAGCAAATACAATAATAATTACTGTAAAATGAGCACTACCAGGTATAAATTAAAAAGAAATACACCAATCTTATATTTAAAAGCATTTACAGAAGGGGCAGTAAGGCACGGTTAGAAATTAGTTATTTTTATATTAATTGCTCAAAATCAGTGTTTTTAATGGCGATGTGATAATAATTCGAAAGCGCCATAACACTAATTTCACTGTTTTTGTTTCCATTTTTTAAGATTAGTGTTTTTCTTTATTGCCGTATAGCGATTAAAATAGTCATCTTTTGACAGTTAGACAAAAAATATTCTTTACAAGTACCTAATAACTAACCTTGAATAACGCATCTTCCATGCTCATGTTATTTAATGGAGCATTGCACACTAGACCTACAGCACTTACCATCAATGCAGCTCGTCTCGATGACCTTCAATTTCCATGCCTGGTCGCGCTAGCCCTACGTAAGATCTGCTCCCACAAACGTCAGCGATTGATTCAATGAATTTTGATTCAACGTAATTATTAATTTACTTTCTTGCGCAAGGTGCTAATAAAAATTACAGTGGACTCTTATAGAAAAAAACAGCTTGCCAACGTTATTAAAATACTCATAGATTTTATTTAGACTCTCATCACAAACCCAATATCTCACATAACATCCCACTGAAAAATGGTTAAATATGGATATCACTAAAACTGTTGTTTTATTAATAAATATTTTATATTGTTAATACCAAGAATTTTGAACAGTCATAATATTTTGATTTACAACCATATATGTAATGTTGATAATTCAAACTTACAGTAACTTTGAAAGAAACATATTTCTGACATAACCAAATGGAAAGTGACATTTACGAGGATGGAAAGTGATTACCTGCCACCCCAATAAATGTTAGTTGCAACCCAGGTAAATGTCAATATTCATTGATTAACCAAAATGTTTGATTAAATAAATATGTACTCTACCGTTACGGTGGAAGCTTTAGAAACAGCACATATTTTTTGGGAAATTGATTTATCAAATTGAAGCCAAATGGCTGGCGACAAATCTTAATTGCAAAATGAAGTTCTTATATAAGTGCAACATGTTTTAATTAACGTTACTCATTCCTCATTGTATATACTTGACTGTTAAGTTTTTGATGTGAACTTTATTTTCCACGATATTAACAATTTAATTTTATATATGTAGTTCGTCACTTCGACATGCACCTGATACACCAATTATGAGTGCAACCTTTATAGATATATCATCAAATGCATTCTTCAAAAACGCCGCAATGTTCTCACCAGAGAACAGAGATTTTTTTGTTGCAAAAATGCCAATAACTTCGAAAATTTCTTTAATATTTAAAGTAGTACTCAACATTGAGTAAAAGACCAAAGGGTTGACGACTTTTTAATTCTGACAATTTCGTTAAAATATCTCAGCATAATAATTTCAGAGACAGTTTTATGAATATTTTTTTGCGAGCACCAACCCTTGAAAACATCATAAACTTTATCGTACCTTGCACGACTCTTCTTATGTAACAAATCTTTTTCCAAACTTTCAGGCTTCTCTCAGTTGAGGAGGAGTACAAATAATTTCTTTTGAATCGCTCATTGTCTTCGAAAATACATTTTTAATGACAAAAATCAAAAATGAAACTAATGATTGTAAATAAAATAGTATACAAACCTCGGTGAAATGATTCATTATTATCTCGAGAAATGGTTCACTATCCATCCTTTTCTCCCGACAAGAATGAAACACTTTCCATCTCGATATATTACAATATACTATTTTTTAAATAAGTGTTTCGTAAAATAAATGTTATATCAGATTTTCCAAAATTGTATTAATTCCAGAATCCCACTTCTGATAATCATATCTGACACGTTTATAACTTCTATTACACAGCCTGAGTGAGTGAAACGGCGAATCAATGAGGAGTATGAGACAGTACACAAACGGTATAGGCCCGAACCACAAGGTTCCCTGAAGTTTATTGTGCATTTTGACGTACATAAAAATGGAAGCCGTGCTATATGTTATGATTTTACTCGAAATCACAAAATGTAAAATTAGCAATAAATATTAATCTAAAAGTGAAACACAAATTGTCCTATATGTCCTGGCTAGTCAATTAAGTAATTTGGTGGCTGTGGCTGTGATAATTTTGCCGTAATTGCGACATATTGGCTGGCGTAGTAACTGTGTGGCTAAAATTGAAGTATTTTAACATTCATTTTAATTATTCTTGTGATTTTATGAGCAATGAAAATTATCTCACGCACTAGCGGCAACCTTTGTGAATACGTTGATATCTAATAATAACCAATTATTTCAATTTTCTTGGAGATCTATGTCCTCGCTTGAAGCCCTGTTAGACGGTAAAAATATGTATACAAAAATCCGGCCTTAATTATCTCATTAATCTTTCTCATGCTTAACCTATACTTCATTATCAATGTCTTATTTTATATTATATCTTATTATTTTTTGTAGTGGTAAAAATGTTCCATAATACGAACCTAATTTGATTATATCTAGGTCGAATAATATATTGTTCCCGAGAATAAATCAGCAAAGTTTTGTGTGCAGTAAAGAAATTAATCTAATGCCTATTAACAGAGAAAAAAAAATAAAGTTGTTTACGCTACTATATCTATTTATATTTTCCTAGTCTTTTATGGCCCTTCCGAAGCTGCTGCTCCCTAAGAGCTAGTTTTGCCGAGAATATATATGACGTTTATCTGGCATCTAAATGTATATCGAGAAATAACCACAAATGACGCGGAGGATGGTAAATGAAGTAAATAGTAGGGACCCCGAAAACAATACTTCTGAACAATGAACTAGACTTAGCAAGTACATCAGACAATAGGAAATGAGGCAGACAGAATTAAACAGATCCCAGAAAGACCCGTCATCTTTAGCGGCGTCACACAAAGGAGTAAAAACGTAAGTAATAGACTTACATGAAATAGGTGGAGTAATTATTTGACTATAACTATTTAAGAGAAGCGGCACCAGAAATTGCGGTTGTCTGCAATTCAAAACGTACCATACCATTGTACCAACTTATTGAATGGATAAACTCATCTTAATCGCTTTAGGTACAGGGTACAACTTTGAATGAGAGGATCAGATTTATATAGAATGTGGCGTGTATAGTATAGTGGCGTATTGCACTATTACGTAATCTTATTTAGGCCAGTCGGTTAAAAGAAGCGTGTAAATATCTCGCGATTTGGCTTTTTATTGTTAACCTAAATCAGTATTCGCAAAAGCGTCAAAGGGTTAACATTGACCTAATAAACCATAAAAATTTTTTGGCGTGCATCAGTGCATTTAAAGTAAAAAATAAAAATTACTTTTAAAAATATATATTTTTTTCAAGTTTACTCAATAATCTGTACAAATTATTACAATGGACGGGGAAAACAATAATACATTTACTATTATTGAACGTGTATATATAGTTCTAATGTATGGTACAGCTGGAGAAGATGTGCTCGTGTCAAGAAGGTTGTACATAGAACCACAGCCAAATCGTCGCATTCCAAGTGCACAATAAATCCTACGGTTGTGTGGCTTCGAGAAACGGGAACTGTTGTTCCACTAGGAGAAGGACGTGGCAGATAAGTTAACTCTAATGTAAAATGTGCAGTGATCAAAACTCTTGAAGAAGATCCCACAAATAACACTAGTCGAATATCATAGCAAGTAGGAACCCGAGTATTATGACGGCAGCTATTACATAATTTACATCCTGTTTAGCAGATTCTACCAATGGATTGTGAACAACGTAAGGGTTTGTGTAGGTAGTTTGTGCAACAATGTAAAAATTAAGCAAATTTTGCCGCGTACGTTTGCTTAACAGATGAAGTAACATTTACATTTATGAAGGATCCAAATTTACATAATGTACAGATATGGGCCGATGAAGATCCACAGCGACTAGGGAAAATCATTTTCAACATCGGTTCTCAATAAATGCTTGAGCTGGCATAATCGGCGATGTCCTTCATGGCTCTACTTCTTCCAAGGACGATTAAATGGGTCAGCGTATGTTGATTTTTTTGGGGGACAGATTGCTGACTATGTGGCATTAAAATTACATTTGCGTATGTAGTTTCTTCAAGATGAAACTCCTCCTCACAGTAATTGAGCAGTAAGGACGCTTTTGAATGAAATGTTTCCACAGCGCTGGATTGCGCGCATTGGTGGTGTGTCGTGGCTGGCACGATCTCCCGATTTGACACCAATGGACTTTTATTTTTGAGGTCGCGTTAAATCTCTGGTTTATAGTGCGCCCATTGCCGCAGTGGACGAATTAAAACACCGTATACTTGATATTGTTGGCACAATTCCTGAAATCTGGAAAAATGTTCGCTAGAATTGGATGCATCGGTGCCGTGCTCATGTAGATCAATTTCAACATTTTGTATAAGAATAGTAGGTTTTGATTTCATTTTTTGCGTCGCCATTTTAGTGGTTGTGGGTGTTGTGTTGTGCCGCAGTTACTATTATTTTGTATCTACTGTCTACAAATAATCTACTTTAGAGTTTAAGGAAATTCACTACCGAGATAAATAAATAAAAATTACGCTTTTGTTCAAATCATTAATTTAGTTAATTTGTGATTTTCTCTTGAAAAATCGCAAAAAAAAACAAAAAAACTAATAGCTAATAATATATCAATCAGTACAAGAACTTGTTACATAAATTATAGTGGTTGGCTGCTTACAGGACCGCACTCGGAATAATTTTTTGTTGCAAAAATTAAAATTGAATTTGGATGAAAATACGTAAAGGCTAAAATGTGTCTACAGGGTGTCCCAAATAAATGCAACATAGAGAAAGAGTAGATTCCTGACTGTTGTTGTCAGTTGATGGTTACAAGAATACAGGATCCCAAAGTTAAAATTTTATTTTAGATATTTGTAAATAACTCTTTCAAAATCCAAATATTTTCATATTTTTTCGAGATTATGGGTTTTAGGGGCGAGAAATTCAAATTTGTTTTTAATTTTGGCGTCACTAGTAGAGTGCGCTACTTATGAACAATCATGCTTGCAACTTTTGCGGAGATCACTGACGATGCTGACAGTGAGGAGTGGTGAAACGTTTGCCAGCATCGGATGTTACTCAATATCTCAAAGGAATATCTTTATCTGAGGAAGGGTTCTGCTGCCTTAGAACCAATACAGGAGAGAACTCACTATGAGGTCGCTGCCTAGGTTCACCGTTCTGTGCCCAGCTCATCATGGTCTTTTATAAAATTAGTCGCATATGTCCTTCTCTGTATTCTATTGTACCGATTTAGGGGTCAAAATATCTACTATAAAAGATGTATTTTTATCAGCTCTTTTATTTGAGGCAACTGGCCGAAATTTTCCAAAAAGATTGCGGAGAGATCGCAATTCGAGCGAGTCCATACCTCAACCTTTTAGTCCAAACGTGTACCTACGTTTAAAATCATAAAAAAAAATTTCACCAAATGAGACTATCATGGTCCGCGATGCACCTAGACTGCGACCGCATACTGCGTTTCTACGTTAATAGGAACCGGAATAAATATATGGACGGGCCATAATTTCCGACAGCGAATCCACCATCACAGAGTCTAGCTCGAGAACAAGGACAGGTCAAAGATTGCTAGTAAGGATAGTAATTTTGTGATTAGTGGTGACCAGTTACTCAAAATCATATAGTTGTTTAAATGACAACACAACCCGTGAAACCCTTAAAGCCACTAATATTAACATTCATTTTCTTTTATCTATTTGAGTTGAAATGCATTGATCTAATAGAGTCAAATGCACTTTTAAATGAAATCACTTTTCATTGTAGACCAATACAATAATAAGGTACACGGCTCAGTTACACAAGGATATAATAACAGTAGATATATTTGTTCAGCGAAACTATTGACGTAAGTGCTATATGTATTGCTAGTGAATTGACTATTCAAATACAATCAGATAAGTATGCATGTAATCAATACCGTAATGTCACCTAAGACAAGTTTTAAAATAAAACCATGGTTGCACATCGATACCGCTATATACATGGTCAGTAATATAAAGAGAATATCTTCCATGAATTAATTTTGCAGACACTTGTTAACTTTTTTATATTTCAATGGGTAATCTCAGTAATGTGTAAGTCTCTGTTTCAATGTAAATTTCTTGAACGAATGACTTCCATGGTTTAAATGTAAATTAGTGAAAGAGAAGAAGGAATTTAAATAAATTATTATTAAATATTTTATAAAATCGCACAAGGGAATATGTGAAAGACTTAAATTTTATTCAGAAATTAAGCAGCATATAATGATGACAATAGTCAAGAACTATTCAGAAGAAGAAAATTAATAAATTAGACGAAGACCATGCTATAAATTTTATCGCAGAAGATTCATGTGAATCACACGATCTCTTGAAGTAACGAATATAGTAAAATGGAAATGCTTAAACGTCTACAGAGAATATTAAAAATAAAAAAGAGGAAACCTAAAACAAAAAAAATTAAATCATCAATGCTAAAGATCAAGATCATATTTATCGGTTGTTAACCACAATACACAATACCCAAGAAATATTTCTTATTAATCAGACGATCTCTAGAAGCATCGTCTGCTAAATCTAGTCTGTTCCACTGCCCATCTGCGGTTACTCACCACTCGTTGCAGCTCTTAACAGAACATATATACCATAGTTATCAATTGTTTGTATCAGTAATTTGACTTTTCTTAAACATTATGGCAAATTTTAAATATCTGTTGAGTGTACATTTTTGTCAACGCTTTATTATTAAACTCAAAACTGATACATTGTATTTTATTAATAATATTTGGACAGAAGCACATTGTGTGGAGTAGAGGATCGTATATTTTGAGGTTTTAAAATTGTAGATATAAAATACATACATTTTAAATAAACCAAATTAGATAGGTAGATGCTACTAAAAGATAAGCTATTACAGTGTCAATATCAAATATCAAATTCTGATATTTAGGGCCTGATATGTCTGTTTCCAAAACCTAACATTGGGGTCGACACAGTACAGCTCAATACAAAATTCTACAGGGTTTGAAATGTGAAATTCCTAAACTCTAATACATAATATAGTGCAGTTTGTAAAGTACGTGGTGTTTCGTTACACAGAATGGTGGAATTTCTGATGTACAATAAATTTGAATCTAAATTTTATGTTTCCTTCGATTATCCAAATGTGAAAACTAGTTATTCCTATTGTGAAAAATTGAGCTTAAAACTAGTAAACAAATTTGAAAAGTTTCATGTAAGAAAACAATATTTTATATTCATTTTTTTTGTCTTAACTTTAAATTTCGTGATAATATGTTTATTGGAACTTTTCTGCTTATTTTGAGGCAAACTACCTTTTTCAGTTTTGTGACATAAATTTTTTAACACCATGTATATTACTAATATGTTATTATAAGTACGGCCATTTCTCTCTTTCCTCTGAATATCGCAATGTATATTATATATATATCCACTTATTTAATGTCACGATATTTTTACATACGTGAATATACTGCAGATATACATCTACCGCTGTATGTCCGCCACTGCAATATTTCTTGTATCAGTCGCACGGCGGGGCTTCGGTTATCGCTAGACCAGAGAATAATTGGCTAACATCTCTGGCTAACGTAAAACAATAAAACGCCATCTGATGGTTGAAATAGCAGTTTAGCTGTGATTAATCGAGCGCGCTGACAAAGCGGCACACTTTGGCGACAATCTAACAACTTAGATATTGCACACTTACAGAAATAAAACTTACATTGGTGTTTCGATGGCTCGCTAATGTTGATTTATTTGCCCTTCTTTGGTGGTAATAAATGTTTCAGAAACTTCTCAAAGTTTTTATAACCAATTTTCCAGAGGGTGCCTTACGGTCCGCCACTTAGTTCCAGAGCTAACAAAGTATATAACTTGTCTTTTCTGCATTCATATTTGTGATAACCATGTTACACTGAGTAAAATGTATTTTTAAATAAATTGTTAGTCTCTATTTTTTTATTTACATTTATAGGTATCATATAATTTCACTAATAATCATGAGTTTAAACCTACAATCACAACTATATTCCTATTTTTAACAAAATTGATATGCAGAAAATATATGCTCGGCACGAGGCGTTATTGAACAGGGTGAGAGGGTGAAGAGTTCTTTACTACCTACGCAGATACTAGAAATATGGTTCATAATATTAATGAATATGGTTTATTAAATACAAGTTTATTGAATAAATCATTCTATTTGTTAACATAACGTAGTCTTGTTGACTAGTTTATAACTGCGTTCGTTGAATCAATGTATTGTATTAATAAATATGTTTCCATTAGCCAGGGTACAATATTTATTAAACCAACGTATTTTACATAATATAGTCAATGAATGTTTTACTCAGGTACATAAAAACCTTAATTAATTTTTACGAATAAGGTGCGACACGGCAAACGTTGTTTGAATTGAGTTTATACAATTTTTTTTCGAAATAAATCCTTTTCTGTCGCCGACTCTGACCTTCCGTCGTCCTCGAAGTTAATTATAAGCCACAAGTCAAAGGTGTCAAACATAGTGGCAGAGCACCGCGTTGTCACGTCTTTAGATTTACGTCGCTTTAAAAGAAAAAAATTTATTTGCAAAATGTAGATAATTATTTCATAATTTAATGAAACTATATGGTAGCAGAAGGAGGTAGCACCTTACTGATATTTATTTCTAGGATTGAAATTTGGAAAGATTTCAATAATGTTGAATCATTTTCCGTTTCCTTACTTATTTACATTAAAAGTTGTCGTTGCAAAGATTATTTTTATATACTACATCTCGCGTTTTGGGGACCGTTCCTTATCTCGACCGTATGTACACAAATACATAGAAGCACTGCCACACGTTTGCCGCCAAAACATTATTAAAGTTCGCCTTTGTGAGTTTTGGTTCTTATTCATTATATGTGTTACAGTTTTTCATTGTTCATATTATTATTATTATTTATTATGGTTCAAAGAGGTTGCAGCATAATATTTTATCTACTCGGAAAACATCTTTGATATTGCGCTGCCACACAGTAATATGCGCTTGCCACATTTTCCATAAATTACACAAAAAATACGCGAAAAAATAAATTTTCGAAGGTAAGTACTGACTAATTACCGTATACGATATCTTATTTGTGACAGAATGTGATGCAAGTTTCCTTGTCTGTGCTGATGTAGTCTGCAGTCGCCATCTGTAGGCCACTAGTGCAAAATGTATTTCATGTCGTAACATTTATAGATCTCATGTGTTGCTGGAAAACTAAATTCTGTTAATGCTAATAATAGCAACAATAATCAACGATGTTTGCATAATATAGTTAGTACTATTTTAAACTATAACATCCTGAGATGTTTACAGTGTTCTGTAAATATCCCTAAGAATATTCATTTGATCAGTGCTCTTTGAAGTTTGGAGAGTTCTAGCATTGCAAAATGTGAGTTGTCATAATTGAAACCAGGATCAAAATTAATATTTAGATTCAATCGTTTCATAGTTATTAAATAAAGACATTTATATCGGGTACAGGTATTTTCCTAAAACATAGTTCGTCCTATGATGTGTACCTACTGTTTGTTTTTTTTAGAGTCAAGGAAAATCGTACACGATTTTAGATTTTACACAAGTACTGCACTGCCGCGGGTGCATTCCGTATTTTCTATTAGTAGGTATTCGTAAAATTAAATTTCAATTTTCTTAGAATATCCCTCATTCTAATTACGAGGATTAGCCCAATAGTCAGGAGACTTGTGCTAAAGTAGGCCGTATTTGCGCCCAGGAACGACTACTCTAACCACCATGCAACAATAAGAAAACCTCATTAATTACGGGGATGGTCAAACGTCAACCGGTATCAATCTCTGAAATTAATCCAAGCCAACGTTATTTCACCCTACCATGCCTGCAGAGAGGGTACCAATCCTCTCCATAAATATAGCTGATCTATGGTATATCGGCGGTTGACAAACACTTTTCACTTATTGACGTCTTACAACCCTCGACCACCGACTGAATTGGTTGTTATAACGAATCCACACCCGTTTGTGTTAAAATAATTTCAAGTAATAACACAATTTATTAAGCAATGTTCATTATGTTACTATAAACATAAAATTGAATTATGTTATCAATATGTTTCGGTTTTTTTTCACAAACCATCTCATTGACCAAAGATCAGCTCATTTGTTTGTCAAAATATATAATTAACTAAATTCACAAATAATTTCACTTATAAATCGGTTTGAGGATGCTCAATGTTATTTGTTACTGTAGAATTATCACGTGTCAGTGTGTCTTCGAAACGTTAAATCATTGCACAATTATAATTGGAAACCATGAAAAAAAATATTCAAAAGATGACATTTAAAATCATATTTGATTCATAGAGAAACTCAAAATTGAAGGCAGAGCATGTCGGATTTTTAACGATTTATAATTACCACCGGTAACCAAGACGATTATTATCAATTTTGTCTAAATTTGGGAAAATTAAAGGTGTTTCTTACAAAATAAAAATTTATATATAAAAAAGAGATAAATATTATTACTACCCCCTCAGGTATCGTGAATGGTAGATTTTTTGCAATCTTTTTCGACTGCGTTCTTGGAACTTCTCCAAGCCCTCTGTTTGGGAAACTTTCCGGAATATATTACCATAGCTGGTCTAAATATCATTGTTTTAAAAGTTCGAATTCCCTATTAGTCTCGGAAAGTTTTAACTGATGTGGAACACCAAGATTATATTTCTTAATGTGATAATAATTTGTAAAAGAGGTTCTTGTGCTAACAGTTAAATGTTTTCTCATTCTCTCATATTAAATATTTTCCTTCTTGGAATAATATTTTTAATAGCATAGACAGAGGTAACTATTACTACTAGATATCTATGTGTTTTGCAAAAGATAAGTCTCAGTGCGTCTCAGTGATATAGACTGCAGGAATATTTGTTAAATTGCAATGTTACAAATTTGAAACAAATATAAACTTTAAATATTATTAATACATTATTGAAAACATACATTTATCTTTTCAATTTATATGTTGCTATTTATGTATCCAAAGTTATGTAGATTAAGTTATGATAAATATATTATGCCTTATTAAATTGATTTACGTATTTGATTAAGTGCGTTTTTACGATACATTACTTAAAATAATAACAAAATAATTAATCAGCAATGAAAGTACTGTACTATGATTTAATATTTCAAATGTTTAAAGCGGCCACCTTTAGCTAAAATATATGCTTCAGATCTTCTTGAAATGGCAGCTCAAATACGTGCAAAAACTCCAGTAACTCTTATCACATTTTGAAATTTTGCACGTCTCCATGGTTTACAGACAGTTTTTACTCGGTGCACTGAGCATTTCAAATAGGATTATTTCAAAAACTGGTTACGCCTACCGACTTCAGCAAGGTATACCTTTTTCAAATAAAACGGGTAGGAGAATCGATTGTTTCGATAGTCAGATGGATACATTAAGATCCAAAAAATTCTGCCATTTAAAAGAAACATGGTTTGATATAAGTGGCGTCCTCTACTACTGACGTCAAAATTAGAAACATTTTTGAATTTCTCCGCAAAAACCTCTGATTTATAAATTTTATGTAAATCTTTGGACTTCTTAAGAAGTTATTTACAAATATCGAAAATAAAATATTAACTCCGTTAATAATCAGTTTTGGATGTTATAGAAAGAGGTAGCATTTATTTTCGGTCTAGAATTATCCCCTGAATCTTTTGCACATCATTTCCAGACACCCTGTATAACAAAAAGCCCTTATAAATCTTGTAAAAAAAAATAATAGTAAAATATGATTATAACTTGTTTGATAAAAAACGATTGAAATTATATGGATATTGTGTATTAGGTATAGGTATAAACCACATAGGACTATATTTTTGGCACGGTATGGAAATTAGTTATTTTTGTTACAACTTCCTTGAATACAAATATTTCGGACGAGCTGTTATTGTTTGTAGAATAGCAGGTGAGTCCGCAAAAACTGTTTATGTACATTTTACAAAAATTTTTTTTTGTTAAAGCACATTTAAGCCTCTTATTATGTAGGCATGATTAATGTGATCAAAGCAAGTATATCTTGAATACGCAAGCTTCGGATTTTAATTACCAAATAGCGTCATCGTAATGAGATTATTAATGTAAACATAAAATAACTATTGACGTTTATTTTGCATAAAATGCGTCATCGCAACTTTTTGGCTTTAAGTTCGAAAAGAACTCAAATCAGGGACCTAAATAAGTCTGTAACTATTTTTGAGAGTGTTTACAAAAAATATGTTTCATAGAACGTTGACTTTAAATGAGATAATTTTTTAGATACGTCGTTTGATTATAAAAACAATACCGGCGCCTCCGCCATCTGCTTCAATTTAATTCAGGAACCTAATATTAATGTATACTCATTTTATGAAAACTATTGAGAAGTATCTGTGGTGTGTTTGGTTCGTTATGGTTTTAGTAATGTTTTTGATAAATTTACTTTAGGTTAAGAAAATAGGTTGGAAATGTTTGGTTGTACGAATACAATGCAACAGATGTGTTATCTCTCAAATATTTATGGCCATATTGAAGATACTGTGACGCTATATGTATTTGTTTAAAAATAGATTCTAATGTTCTATGTGAATTGTGATGCGTATTAGCGTTTATTTCAGCATTTTTGTGTGATTTTTGTTTCCTGTCTCTTAATTGGAAATGATGGAAACATCCAAGAGTATTCCTAAGTATTTTAAATATTGTTTAGTGCTCCAGTGCAAAGTCAAGATAGTTTGAAGTTTTAAGATTAAAATTAAAAATATATATTGATGTTTTCATATAAAATGATTGTCAGTCCTCTTTGTGTAGTATAATATAATACTCGTAATCGTATTACACTAAAGTATTATATTTGAAACCATGATTCTTCAGCTATTTAAATCATGATTCGTAAATCCATTTGTAACATTCAAATATACATAGATATACCTCGTATCCCTGCAGCTACTACTTCCGGTGTCATTGTTGCCTTATCTTTGACTCCTTCCTGCATTTTATAATGTCACAGAGTCTTGGGATCTACCAATAGTGGTTTATTTTTTACACCGAGGGAGTCAAAGCCAAGTTGGCCCTTTTAACCAAACAGCCCACAAGTTCTTGTCAACACTTGATCTAAATGGCTTAAGATGATTGATGTCCTGCTCCCAAGAACGACCCAGTGAGCTTGTTGTCCTCTTTCGATGCAAAAATTTCAGGCTTATTTTGAATAATGGATCGATGATGTGCGTTGCATTGTGGCCTTTATTAGAATTACAAATGCCGCACAAAAAAATATGGAGCTTATTTAAATGGGAGTTACCATGCAATATTTTTTTCAAGATTATCTTTATTAAACATATATACAGGGTGAGTCATTAATAATGGTACATATAATAAAGCGACTGAGCCCAACATGCCTTAATCAATTGGTATTCCTTTTCATTCTACAGGGTGTTAAAGTTGAAAAAATCTTTTTGATTTCTTCCTATATTTAAAGAACGTACGGACCGATTTTTTTGTTGAAAATTTGTAGTCTTATGTTCTTTGAGGTGGCAATTACGAATATGCAGTGTTGAGGTCACGACTAGTGGTCGCTAGTTATACTGTAATGTCGATGTAAAAATATGTCTAACTTTTTCTATTTTACATTTTTGAATTTTTTAATAATAAACTATTGAACTACCTTCAATTTTAAATAGAAAAGGTATACCTGTTACAAATCGATAAATTCAACCGTTTTCGAGAAACAGACGATTTAAGTTTTTGATATTCAGCGAGAGTTAAAGTAGAAAATTATTTTTTCCGAAGTAGTAAGCGTGGAAATCATCATTTTGTTGTTGGCGAAGAAACTGTGCAAACCGTAACCTACCTAAAGGGTCTTGTGGAGTTAAATGTTGAACTAGAGTAAAATGATAAGGATACAATTTTTCTTTGTGGAGTATTCTGCTAACGCAAGTCTGACTAATGCCAGTAGCTGCCGAAATTTGACGTGTGCTTTCACTAAAACATCTGCTGTTAATATTTTCGGGTTTCTTTTCGAGCGAAATGATCCTGTTTCACCTAATCTGTCGTACAATTTCTTAAATAGTCTATTATCGGGTTGCTTGTTATCTCGATATAATTCCAAGTACCTCGCTGCTGCACGACGACCACAAAAATTATTTGAGCATATACCTACACATATCATGTTTCTCATTTTAATGTTCGAATAATTATTATGACGGGGCATTTTAAATATAAAAAGTAACAATAAAAAGCACTACTGCCTAATATATGAATTGAGTGGCATTGACAGAAACAATATAGTATTGTAGTGACAGCTGTCTACTTATTATTTCCACGCCTACTACTTTGGAAAAAATAATTTTCTACTTTAATTCCCGCCGAATCTCAAAAACTTAAATCGTCTGTGTGGGGTTGTTAGATTAGAAATAACAAGTCCACGGTTTGTAACGCGTTAAATATATTAATAAAGATATACCAACTGGGAAAGAATGTTCCACCAATACAGAAGTCTGGACGGATGTTCAGCGGAAGGCGAGCGCCTGCCGTGGTTCTCACCGGACCTCTCGAGGAAGGTCTAGGGAGGCTGGTTAATCTCTGACCATCTGTTTAATTTATCATAAATGGGCTCAGGTCAGAGGGTAATTTTATGGTTTTATTGGCATTGATTTGTTTGCTGCTTTAGTGCAGATGTCGTAAATTGTAATTGTAGGGATCACAGATGTAGGTCGGTGAGCGGTGCCACTGCTACAGTCTGTTTCTCGAAAACGGTTGAGTTTATCGATTGTAACATGTATACCTTTTCTGTTTGAAGTTGAAGGTAGTTCAATAGTTTCCCTGTAAAATGCAAAAAGTTAGACATATTTTTACATCTACAGTACAGTACAGCTAGCGCTTCCTAGTCGTGACCTCAACACTGTTTGCATATTTGTAATTGCCACCTCAAAGAACACAAATTTTTAAAAGAATCCGTCCATACGTTCTTACAATATAGTAGAAAATCGAAAACATTACTTCAGTTTTTAAAATCCTGTAGAATGAAAAGGAGCAACAATTAAATAAGGCATGTTGGCTGCATCACTTTATTTTGACGTTAACTGCCCTTAAGCTATGAACCATTATTAAAAACTCACCCTGTATACAAAGTGTAACTGGAATATCTGTGGACTTGTAAAGCAAGCCGAAAAAAGACAAAACCTTTATTACAATTTTTATCAGTGGCGGTTCCTAAGGGAGATATGCTCTCTTAAAAGGGCAACCTCGGAAACAGTTTTTTATGTGTAACACTAAAACGGCTGAACATTAAGTCACGAAATTTTGGTGAGATATTAAACTTGACGTGATTCATATATTTCATAAAATACATTTCAAAATTTGTTACAGGAGCGTAAGAAAATGTATGGTCCATGGATTTAACCTAACATTTACTATTTTTAAATGAAACTAAAATAACTTTTACTTTAGTTATTTTTTTTAATTTACTTTAACAATTAAACTGCTAATATAGCTTGCATAAATTAATATTTACTCATCGGAATCTTCTCCATGGGCGGCGCAAGTGGTGCATGTCGATGTGGATGTCATGGTATGATATTTGCAAATACGAAATTTACATGTTCCACAGCGTTGTATAGTAAAACGGTTTTTTCTGATGGGGCAGTATCTGCATCGCATTTTAGGCTGATCATTTTGTGACGCTGCGGCAATCAAGTTTGTATTTATACCAGTAACGGCAGCTATTTTTTCTCGAAGTCTCAGAGATAAGGTTGGGATTGATGCATGAGTGTTAAGTGGGGAAGAGTTAGCTGTTTCTAGAGGTCCATTATAAACTTTCTTCTTGATATTGTAATGTTTGTATTAGCATTATAAATGACTTGCCCGTTTATTGGAGCTATGTTCAATAATGTGGAAAACACAGTCAATGGCCAGGATTCTAACACTTCATACCATTTTAATAATTGTTGTTCTTGTTTGTGATTCATTTTGGACACTATACTTTGCTAAACTTTTATGAACAGTTTGAAAAACACCCCTTTTTGCACAACCGTACACAAAAAAAGGACATACGCAAATGGCGCGTCGTTAGATCTCACCTAACACACCACCCATACACTATCAGTCGCTTGTTAGATTTAGACTAACAAATGTCTGTAACATGATACTACATAGTATCATGTGTCTGTAACACAAATAAACGTGAAGCCATCCCCTTCCACCTACACTAGTACTTGACGGGGGTAGCTGCCTAAGGCATTCCTAGGCTGCAGCCTAAATATACGCAAAAAACCAAAGATGTTAGGTGAAATCTAACAACGCGACCGTTCCCGGGTTAATCATATCTTTTTTGTAGGTAATTTTTTCTAGTTCCTGACTCGAAAATATCGAAATTTGAGTATTTAAAATAAAAACTGTACTCTTGTTAAATTTCAATAAGATACGCTTTTTTCCAGTAAAATCGATTTTAATCATTTCTAACGTGTTCCACATTCAACTTTTATTATGTAGCAAAAAAAATTTGTTGTAGTATGCCGTGCGGAAAACAACTAGTCTGACAGTTGACAGAAATGTCAAGTATTTTGAGTTTCAAATTTGTGTTATTTGAGTCTAAGTAGTGATGTGTTATAGTGAAAAAAAAAATAGATAGAAGTAATTTAAGAAATGCAACAGTATACATATTCTAAGTATATAGATATGCTTTTGACGTTATGCGAATATCATGGGAGCGCAAGAGCAGCCGCGCACCGATATGGTGTAAAGTTCCCTAATAGAAATCTGCCCAATTACAGAACATTTATTTGCACATAAAGACGTTTTACGAAAATGGGGTACTTTAACAAAAATAAAAAATTGAGAGAGACACGCAGAATAATGAGAAATGTCCTGAATGAGGAAAATATTTTAAATTTAGTTAAAGCTAACGCCACACTTAGTACTAGACGAATAGCAGTCCAAAATAGCATGGCCCATATGACAGTATGAAGGATAATGAGAGAACAATAATTGTATTCTTATCATTATAGACAGACCCAGGACATTTTGTTATAAAGAAGCCCCGTGTTCAGACATTTTGTCAGTTGCTTTTGGACGGGCAAGCCGAAGATCCGATGTTTCTGCCCAATAGTATTTTCAGCGATGAAGCTACCTTTACTAGAAACAGGGTATTTAATATGCGCAATGAACTTACATGAGCCGAAGCAAATCCTAATGCCCCATCATCAGCATTCATTTAAATACATGTTTGTGCTGCCACGTTAGGAAATATTATATTTGGATATCACATCATGCCTGGAAATTTAACTGGAGCAATATACCTTCAATTGTTGTTCACTAGACTATGAATCTTTAGACGATAATATCGACAGTGGTTAAACGAACACTTCTCAAATCGCTGGATTGGTGCCTTAGTTCAATGAATTTTAACGTGTGAGGTCAAATGAAACAAAAAATATATTTTCAAGCTGTTGACAACGAGGAACAATTGCGTCAATGTATAGAAAATGCATTTAATGAGCTCAACGATTCACCGCTAGATGTAGCTTTGCTACTTTGTGATAGTTATGGTTCCTACTGATAGGAAGGCATAATAATGAAAGCTAGTTATGTTCGAAACCGGTACATGTCTGGTGGGCTGCTAGTGAGTAACTTTAGCTGTTTGTTACAGGTTGTTTCCGGGTGTAATTCATTACTGGTCGGGGCATTAGCCCGCAGAGTAGTTATTTCCTGGAATTCGTGTATGTAACAAATAGTTATCGCCGACTCGCGATATAGGTCGCTAGCTTCCAATGGTTTCTACTGCGAAGTAGTATGGTATATTGCAGTTAATTATTCTTCAAACAATCACAGTTTTTAAATTGTTCAAATCGTTCTTTCAATTTATCATAAGAAAATGAATTTTATGTAACACCAATCACTTTCATTTTTATTTTTTTAATGTAGCAGAAACCCAATTATACGTAATATAAAAGAAATAAACTGATACCATAAGTATCAACAGTTACAAACAAAACCGATTGATAGCAAATTTTAAAAAAATGCATGAATATTTCACGTAATCCGTTTTTGATGGTGACACTGTATGCAGAAAATTTTGTATAATACAACCATAAAAAGTATTTTAGATAAAGTTTTGGTTTACTTCTGCCTAATAACTTAATATTTTTTAATTTAATCTAAGAAAACAGTTATTAAAAGCGGTATATTTTAAAACACTTTATGTTTACTTAAGGCACACGGCTAATCTAATTTCCAACATGCTGAATAAGTTTCAAATAATTTCTTTGTGAAGCATTAGCAGCTCCTGCACCCCAAAATATAATTTCAGTGTTTGACATATCAGCTCTCCCAACTCCATCCATCATATACGTATATGAAATTTTTATTCTTTGTAAAATGTTTTGTTTAAACCTGCCTTCTATTTTAAACACTTTTAAACAATCTATAAAGATATTGAGATGCTAATTATGATGCAAATCTATAATAAAAATTCTTAATCAAAAATAAATGTTTGTTGATCATTTTCTAAGAGACAACATTGAAAGTAGTTGTATCCCTGTAAATCTATATAACCTTCCAAAATATTAAGATATAACTTCGAATTAAACCATTTTTCTTACTCAAGATTTATTTAACACCCTGTCTTTTAAGGAAGGCATTCTTGTATAAAATACACATACACCACTTAATTCTTGACTAAAAGGTGCTAAAACTTTTGTGCGCTATGCACACGAATAGAAATCAGATTTATAAATTTGGAAAAAAATTCAAATGAGAAAGGACTATTAAATAAAGTTATAAGTGCAGAATCATATACCACAACCTTTCCGATGTAATTCAATGTTGATAGGGGCATTAGCCCGCAGAGAAAGTATTCCCTGGAATTCCGGTTTGCAAATATCGTTTTCGCCAAATCGCGATAGAAATCGGAGGCTTTCAATGGTGCCTATACAGGACGCTTCACTACTTTGTAACCTATCAAGTCCAACCCGGAATAAGTAAAGTCCACTAGATGCAGCGTTGCTACATGTCACCCGCATTTACCACATCATCGACAAGTTAGCAACTTTAAAAGACCGAAGAATACCTACACCTTATGTTTAAAAAGTAGATAGGTTTGTTGTTTATTTATTTATTTATTTATTTATTTATTCATTCATTCATTCATTCATTCATTCATTCGTTCATTAATTCATTCATTCATTCATTCCTTCGTTCTTTCATTCATTCATTCGTTCATTCATTCATTCATTCAATACAAATACCTACATAAATAGTCCTACATTAAAAAAAGAGTAAAATAGACACAACACATTAAACATATTAAAATATTAAAATGTTAAAATCCACACCATATAAGATATTGAAAAAAAAAATCTAATAAATATATTACATAGCTCAGAGCTTAAATTTGGTCAAGGTCACTTCCCAAAAACTACTCAATATCATAAAATGCATTTCTTAAAAGATTTTTTTTTATTCTAATTTTAAATTGGCTTGCATTAAGATTTCTTATGTGCATTGGTAAAGCATTAAAAAGACGTATTCCCGTATGTCCTGTGCCATTTCTGGTTTTACTTAATCTTAGATAATTGACAGTCAAGTTATTTTTAGATCTTATATTATGATTGTGTAGCTGATTTCTGGTTAAAAAATTTCCTAAATTTCAGCAGTTATTTGTTTTTTGTCGTTGCGGGTTGAATCGATAAAAAAGCATCTTCTTGGGAGTTTTCTTTTTGTGTTTTGTTTTCCTCGTTTCTGCATTGCTTTCTAAATCTAAATCGTTGGAAAATCACATTTTTTTGGCCAAAACGTTGGTTCATACACCGCTTCTTTAAAATCTAATTTTATCCCAACCTGGAAGCACTTACTGTTGGGGGATGTTTTTCAATCTTAGTTTCAAGATGTTTTAGAAAAAGTTCATCTTTTGTTAGATTTGTTTTCGTTATAACGATATAGTTTTGTATTATAGCTTCATCTATTTGATCAGGTACTTTCGACAAAAATAACCATACATTTTTATTCTTGTCATCTCTGCCAACAAATTTTTCTTTGCCATTTACATCGGACTGTCTAGTCCCTATAAAAACAGATCGTTTTACAGCAGCACAATTTTTATTTGCAGTTTGTTACGGAGCACGTTGGTAAGAGGCTATTTGGGCCCAAGTAGATTCATCCCGACTGGTATCAGTACTTGTTTGGTTGTTAGCACCTATCGTGTTTTGTTGAGGAAATATAAATTTTTCATATTTAGTTCCTGATGTCGGTATCGGGACAGACTGTGGGGCCCGTGTATTACTAGAAGTGGAGATAGGCATGTGAATACTCAAATTTTCCTTTTTTCCTGATCTGATATCTGTATTGGTGTTTGTTTCAGTTTTTTGGCTTGCCAACTGTTTTTGTAGGTACTTACTTTTTTAATACAAAAACAAGTTTGCTGTGGACTATTATTTATTATTCCGCTTCACCTATTATTAAGTCCACCAATGAATCACAATACAGCATTTTCATTTACACAATTAAAAATATACAAATATACCTTTTATAAATAATCTGTAAATGCAGATTTACGGCTCCATTAGCAGTCCACTTTAACAATCTATCAAGAAAATACCAGTTAGCAGATAACATGATACGAATTTTAAACATTGTTAACATTCTTCTTTTCTTTTAATTACAGGCGTGCCGTTACTCAGGAGCCAGCATAACAGGAATCGATTTATCTGAAAGGTAGGCTGCATTATTTTAACAGTATTTTCATAAGAAATTTCCGGAAAACATGCCATCACGTTCTTTTACACTGTTGCGAAACTAATTCCGTTATTATCGAAGAGCCGAGCGATATTCCTCGAAGAAACATCTTAAAACATCAGTAATCGATTACATTGTAATCTAAGAAGGCTGTCTATTTTTATGAGTGCGAGATAACTTTGAAGTAGCACTTAAAACTAAGAAGTGACTAAATTTCAATCAGCAATCCATTTTTTATAACAGGCGATTATTTAAAGTCGCTGAATTGACACGTAACATAATGTTCAGACGTGGATGCTGTTCCGAACACATTAATAAACTTGGGACGTGGAATTAGTTGCAGCAATAGCTAAAGCTAAAGTTATAAATGGAATTCCTGTTTAGGCTTAACAACCCAACTAGCAAAATGGAACTTTAAAAGAAGCGAATTATTTTATAACTATCGAATTGCGTTGTTTAATGAACAGTTTGGTTTTATAGAGCAAATAATTGCCATAATTTTGTTCCTGAAGAAAGTAATTGTATAAAATTGTTTTATAATAGTTTTTACAACGTGTTTTATAGAACTAATAATTTTCAGTTCTTTAAGATTGTTATAAAAGTATTATAATACGTTATACAACATTTAAAAAATATATATATAAGGATTATAAACATATTGTGAAAGAGTTGTATACTTAGGCAAATTACTTTTAATTATAATCTTATAAAATAGTTGTATAAACGTGTTTTATTAAGGATATATAAGGAAATTAATAAAATTATTTTTTAGCCCCGAAATGCGTTTATTTATAAAATAGTTTTATAGTTGTGTTTTTATAAATCTGTTATAGAACAAAATTGTGACTAGAGAAAACATAGTTATTGTATATACCGCGTAATAAAATTCCAAACCTAACCTCAATTTTGAACTCCTAAGGTATAGGGTATTACCAAGCACTAATCAAGAAAGAATACAAACAAATTCTTGAATAATAGGTACTTAGCTAATACCTAACAATATTAATATAGGTAAGGGTAGTATTATAATATTTTAAATTTCATTTTTTTTATAAAACTTGGCAACTTCTTGCGATGCAAACATTATCTACTTGCGCACACACATTTTTAAATATAACTATACTATTTTATCGTATAAAGTTCTAATTTACACTAAAATATTTTGTTATGGTTTTATGTGGAATAAAATCATTGTATTATAAGTCGCCATTTTTAAATGAATATTTGATGGATCAGCGACTGCCGCCATTATGGAAAATTAGTTGAAAGCCTTATTAAAATTATATCTAAAAAGTAATTTTGCTATTTTTGGAAGACTATTTTATAACAAGATCGTTAAATATAATTACCCAACGATATTATAAATTAAAGAAAGCATAATTTTAATATTTTTTATAATTTTAAAGCAAATGTGATCTAAACTAAAGCGCATAAATTTTTTTGTCACAAACATATATATAGTTTATCAATAAAATTTGCGGCGCAATAAAATTTTCGTTGTGGAAACACTGATTGTTGACATGATAATATTGTAAGTATTATACCTATCTACCATTTACACAAATGATCGCCACTGAGTGACCCTGTTTTTAAATATAAGTACAAATATGTATGAATCTGCGTTATACACCAATCTTAAAATGATTTGGTTCTAATATTCTTCACTAAAAAATATAATGTTTCTTTAAATACTACCAAAATACAGCCTACAAAACGTTTTTATAGTTGCTGTATAAAATTGTTTTAAAAGTGTTGTATACATTTTTTATAGAACTGTTACATTACCAAAGTGTTTTATAAAAGTGGGCCCTTTTCGATTCTATAAGTATCGTATAAAGGCATTTAACTACGTTATATGAATTTGAAGCTCCTATAAGATTTATATTATAGCAATTTATACAACCCTTATAAAATTTATTTTGCTAGTTGGGAATGTATTCGCACTTCAGTTTGCCATTTAATTTTTGTTTCGTGTTCACAGCTATTATCGTGGTTGTATATTTCGTATCTACTATGACAAAATAATAAAGATCCTACATAGTATTATTCCAACAAAAATGTATCTATTCGAATAATGGCAGATTTGAAGCTGATATTTTTTTGGTCGGTGGAGCCTATTTAAGCACAGAATCATATATTAATTATGAGCATTTTACATTTATTTTAAATAAATTATTATATTTTTTAAATTTCGTAAAATTAATTTTAAGTTTTAACCACGTTACATGAAACTATTTGAAAATCGGAAATAATTGCAAGAATCATAAAAAATAATAAATCTACTATTGGCAGTTATTTTGAGATTTATTTTTATCGTATCCTTTTTGTTGGTCCTATTCTGATACACTTGATTGAAAATTATGATGGAGAAATTAATTTTGCGTAAAAAAGCTATGTTTCATGTTGATACAATGCACCGTTTTCGGTGGTGTGGTGTAGTGTAGTTGTGTAAAGTGTAGTTAATTTCAAATTATTAGTATTATTTGTATTTTGTCAAATTTTTAAGCAATGTCTCGACATAATCTGTTTTCTAACTCAGAACTGGCAGATATCTAAAACATAACTGTACCAAAATTCAATATGATTGGACGTTTAATTTCATTTTTATGTCCATAACCAGAAAACATTTTTTTTTAAACCTGTAACTTCTAAACGAGGCACTTTTGAACAAAGCTAAGTTTGTCTAAATCGGTTCTATTCGATCATCGGTAGCTATGTTTAAGCTAGTTCCCATTACTTTCCGGACACCCTGTATAATAGTTACGTTTTTGTCACTTTGACAGGGATAAAGAAGTACGTAGCGTTTTATCACTTATAATAATTGCACAACAGATTTATATTTTACCAGGTAAATTGCATAGTCCATGGGAAGCGCTCCAAACTCGTTACTCGAGGGTTTTCGGGAATGCCGAATTCAATTCTAGCATTGGATTTCCCCCGGGGCGCTCGTGGGTAGCTCTGTGGGGTTGTCTGGGGGTGATTGGGGGGAAATGAATATTTCTTATTTGAATAAAGTATTATTTTCATAATTTGTGATTTTTCCCTTTCTCATTTAGCATTTCCCACAGAGCCATCCCCGAGCGCCCCCTGGGAAGTCTAATGCCAGAATTAAATTCGGCATCCCCGAACACCCCCGAGTAACGAGTTTGGAGCGCTTCCCATGGACTATGCAATTTTCCCCCAAGAATGACCCCCCCGGATACTCCCGCAAAGCCGCCCCTGAGCCCCCCAAGTAATTCCAATGCCAGAACTGAATTCGGCATCCTCGAAAACCCCCGAGTAACGAGTTTGGAGTGATTTTCATGCACGCTTCTATTTCTCCCCCAATTCACCCCCTCGTGCATCCCCGGGTAATTCTAATGCCAGAATCGAGTTCGGCAGCCCCGAAAACCCCCGCGACTAACGATTTCCGAGCGATTTTTCCGAGTTTCCAGTCATTACTATAATGGTGCATGTAATGATGCATTTTCCGGCCCAGAAGGCATTTTTCAAAAAATGGCTAAACCAGACGATATAGACTTTTTTCCTGGGACCTTCCTGAACACAATGCAGAAAACGGCATCTCGATATCTGCTGTGCCTAAAAATGTCCGCTATTCCGGTCGATTTTGATCTAAATGTGCTGGACTATACTCATAGTCAGCATATTTCTTACAATATCTGTGCGTTGTGCTGATCGTTTGGTCCATTTGGAAATGTCATAATTTCAATCGGCCCATTTTTATATCAATCTTTAGAATTTCTGTTGTTCCAAAAGGTATATGGTGTAAAAATACTTTTTCTAATGTTATAGTATATAAGTATCTCGTTTTTCCATCAACTTTTTAAATAAGCGCACTGGGCAAATATCTTCCTTTAAAATATTAGGCGTAATCCATTTGCTGTCACACCATTTATTGTCACCGCTTTCTATTGTTTTCTAAAATAGATGTTTATACTCGATACGTCCAGTTTATTTTCCATTATTTCAATTTCAGATATGCAATAAGTGGTTTTACAGTAAGTTGCTTCTCCTCCGCGCCAAGGTAATCTAAACGCCAAAATGTGATATGATTTCTATTGAATTCCTTCCGGTTCATTTTAATCATATAATCTGGCCATTGCAAATATTTCACATTTATTAAGAGCTGATGCATTGGATTTTCTCTTTTCGGGTTGTGCTTTTAGGATTTACGTGCAGCTCATCATGAAATAAACTGTATGTCGGTGAAAGGATTAAATACAATATTGAATTCTCTATCGTATTCACTTTGTGGCATTTTAGCGGTGGTATTCCAAATTGTTTTAACTACCGCTTCTTTCTAGTCTTTTCCGTCACATTTTCGCATATTAAAAGCCCAATCTTGCAATATTACATTCAATTTTTCTAATAGTAGATAAGTATCTGGCTCAAATTTATATTCTTTCACATCGCAAAACGTACAAAATTGTCGCCAAATTTAAGATTGAGTCGCAACTGTATTAGCAGGCACACTGACTAATTTCCTTGTTCGTAGACTCACCGAATCGACTAATTTTTATACAGGTTTCGATTGACTGCTTTAGAGTACCTACTCTGAGAGTATTTCTGTCCATTTTTATTCTTTACAATGGAAAAGGATGTCTATAGTCTGAGAGCATGCCAGAGCAGTCATTCGAAACCAGCATTAGTGTTTACTAATTCAATAAGTTGTCGACAAAAATGTCAAACTATTTATTTTGGCAACGGACACAGCGATAATTGATTAAAAAATTAATAAGTGAAAAAACCACTAGTGCATTATTCGTTGTTAAAGTTGTAGGTAACTTTTGCCGATGTCAAAGGGGATTTTTTTTATATATAAATTAAATTATTGTCACTGATAGAAACTCCTATTCTTCTAAACTATACTAAGCAGTAAGCACGCGTCAGTTTAAATTCAAATATTTGATCGTTAATTTATCTTCCCCCTCGAACTTTTCTTTTTATTGATAAATTTCTCTTTTTTTTAGTGTATTAGAAAAGTATTTTAAGCTAATACATATATATCAAATTTTCTACAATTGCTACCAATTAAGTCATATGTATGCTCTCTGATACCAAACATCTAGGTATGCTAATAGATAGATAGATAGATAGATTTATTTTGTCTTAGAACATACAGAAAATGTTACATAAAAGTAATAAAAACTGTATATTGTAGAGCCGTCATGTGTATACATACAATGTACACTTTACCAACAGTGGTATAAACTAAAACAATAAAACACTTAAAAAGAAGATATAAAATGAAAGAATACAAAAACATAAAACCCATCAGAAAAATAGAACGTAATTCCGTTTGACATATGTGTGGAGAAAAATTCGTCTACCTTGTAGAAACATTTCATAATAAAAAACTGTTTGATTTTTGTCTTAAATATTATCATACTGTCTCCCTCTTCAAAGCATTTATGCTGTAGCATTGCATGGTTATATACATTTATTCTTATGTATCCAGGGCTCTGTTGGCCTACTGACAGTCTGGAATAGGGTAATTGTAAAGCATGACCGAAACGTGTATTATTTAAGTGAATATTAGACCTTCTTTCTAATTCTGAGACATTACTTCTCACAAAAATAAGAAGTGAATAAATATATAGAGACGGCAAAGTGATTATACCAAGATCCTTGAATAATGTTCTACATGATCTTTTCATTGATTTGCCCATCATATATCTTATTGCCCTCTTTTGAGTGTAAAAAACCCGACTCACTGACGCAGATGACCCCCAGTAAATCAGTCCATATGTTAAAATTGATTGGAAAACACCAAAATACAAAATGTTAGAATATCAATAGACACTGTGTCTTTAATACTTTTAATTAAATAGCATGTCGAAGCAAGCTTTGGTAATATCTTATCAATATGAGTATTCCATGATATTTTTTTATCAATATACAACCCTAGAAATTTTGTAGCATCGACATTTTCAATGGACTTGTTCTCTACTTTAAATAACAATGATGAATCATATGTTACATTTTTGGTACAGAACTCTACAAATGTTGACTTCTCGCTATTAAGCTTAATGCCGTTCTGCTTACACCATTCACTCACATATTCTATACAAGAAGTTCCTGAAATAGTAGCTGTATTTCGATCGGTTTCGGAAAAAATAATGTTAGTATCATCAGCGTATAATATAAATCTTGTCCTATCATTAATCAGATTATTCACTGGAAGGTCATTTATAAAACAATTAAATAACGTGGGTGATATGCAGGAACCCTGAGGTGTACCACACTATTTGAGCTGCTGACTTAACACCGTCGATCACTACATGCTGCGATCTTTCAGATAGATAAGATTTTATCCACGTGTTTGCAGGGCCCCTTATGCCCATGCAGTTTAGTTTGCTCAATAACAGGTCATGATCGACGGTGTCAAACGCACCACTCATGTCAAAAAACAAACCTATTACATTTTGTTTTTCGTTTAACCCCTTATAAACCTGTTGTAACGCTGCACTTAGTGCTGTGTTTGTAGATAATTTTGCACGAAATTCATGTTGGCAATTCGATAAATAATTATTTTTTGCTAGAAATCTGTTAATTCGTGTGTTAAAACAAATTCAAATATTTTAACCAGATGACATTGCAACGCAATAGGTCTATAATTTTGTATTTCTAGTGGGTTCCCTTTGTTTTTAACGGTCGGTGATATTTTTTAAACCTTCAAGGATTTAGGATATTTACCGGATAGTTTTTATTTATGAACAATTCCACAGACAAAGCTCTACTAAATAATTATCTAAAAAAAATTAATCTAGCTAAATTTACTAACCTGGTTTAATGAAAACATTCTATAAATATCTA
Source organism: Monochamus saltuarius (assembly GCA_025584915.1). Classification (NCBI taxonomy): domain Eukaryota; kingdom Metazoa; phylum Arthropoda; class Insecta; order Coleoptera; family Cerambycidae; genus Monochamus; species Monochamus saltuarius. The sequence continues at coordinate 72,472,951 of CM046721.1, read as the reverse complement.
AGTTCACTTTTCAAAATGTGGGAACTCGAAAATTCAACCACAATAGAGTCTTCTTTAAGTTGAGTCAAATATCTAACTATAAGAATTATTATACCAATAAATTAAAATTAGTTGAAATTAAATATCGACAATGTCAAGAGTGATTAACCTCAACTGTTACAGAAGCTAATAATAAAGAATATATAGGTATATATTGTGGGTGTAATTCAACGCTGGTTGAGGCTCTAGTCCACAGAGTAGTTAGTTTCACACAATATAGTTAATAGCTAAAAATATATAAAAAAAATTCTTTTTATTTCAAAATTTTGCCAATCAGTAAACAGAAACTTGTGATTTTACTGTTGACACACTATCGAAAATTATGTTGACAATAAAAACAATTGCGTAACGTAAGTCTTCTGAATTCTTGCCTCAAATATAGATATACTGTTAGGCAAAGCAGGAAATAACATTTAATATTGGAACACCAAGTCGGAGGAAGTGATTAAAGCAGGCCTATAATATAAGGAAATTTTACATTACTAATATGAAACTAATCATAATTTAACACGTGTTGATTGCGATTTGTAGCACAACATTTAATTATGCGAACATTCACCCGATGCCAGACAAGAGATTCGATTGCAAATAAGTATATTTAATTACAAATGTTCCATTTACTTCATCGCTGTAATGCTCCACTCCGATATCTACGTTTCTAAATTTAAATGGAAGAAAATTTAACTTATTTCATAAAATGAATACAAAATTTGCCTTTAGATTTTAATTATAATTAATTTAACAAATGAGAAGAAATATATGCAAATGTTAACATAACATTCTGCTTCTGAATGGTTATTTTATGCTAACTAAAGTTGTAATGAGTAAATTCGTTATTCCTATTTATTTTTATTTCGAATTCATATTGAAAAAAAAATGTATACCAAACTTTAACCGCAAACCCTCTTTGACAATATTCTTTAATAAATTAAGTTTTATTATATTCGTTATATAGCAAAATATTCAATAATTCCTTATGATTGAAAATGTCGCTACATTTATTATTTATTTCTATTTTTACCATTCTTGACAAAAAGAAGGCAACCTTCATCATTGTAGAGGGTTTATGTATTCCAGGCTTTCACAATAAATAATATTGAGAGTTAGCTGAACACGGAAAAGTTAATTTTACAAGGTGATTCTAAAAATAGTACCATTAATTTAACTGCATTTTCTAGATTCTCTCTCTCTAGTATCCAATATTGCATAATTCTTTTTAATAACTAGGTATAACAGTTTAAAATTTCTAACTTTAAAATTGCATCGACATTCCACTATTTTGGACCAGAATTTTTTTGGTAACGATCTAGGTGTTAATAAATGCTTTTCTTTCTTATATTTTTGAAAACTGTTGACAGAGTAGGTACCTTTAAAAATTTAGTTCCGATATATTTGAACCCGCTTTATTTTGTTATGATCTCAAATATTTGGCAGCATTGCCCCTTTTACGATGTGATTTGAACATTTAAAGTATGTTTTCTGGAAAAGCTTTAGTACCTACACTGAATTTTTAAAAGAATTTCAAAACAGAAATTTGTTATTTTGTACTTAGTTACTATTTGGGTACTAACTAAAATGTAAATTGAAAGTTCTTTTACTTCTTAATACAATTTACTAAGGAAAATGCAAAGCTATTTCATACGAAGTAAATAAATCATTATTTTCCGAAAATGTGCATTAAATTTTAATATAAAACGCAATGAAGTAGTATTGAAGAGAGTACTATATCAAAAGTTCTTAGAGAAAAATAACAATCCAAGTTTTATTGGTGATACTGCGTTCGTGCTAGGAAATGATTAGAGCCACGAATCAATTTGTTGTAGGAAACTAGTACTGAAAAATCCACGTAATGAAATTTCTTTTCGCAGTACGTTATTCCAACGCCCATAAATTATTACCTTAACGTCGAGTTATTGAGGTTTATTTGCCAGTTGGGGAATTTACTCGCCATGTAGGGGTAGCATCATTTATTTGCGATATGTTGAAACATTTTCTGTGGAAGATTTTCTATTAAAAACAGCCATAAAATAAAATACTAATACAAAATGGATACGCTTTGATATTATAAGTAATATGACTTACTGAAAAGTAAGTATAATAGATATATACGTACATAATAAACAAATAACATCCTGCTAATATTTCAATTAGAGCTGTAGATCTGGACAACGTAGGTTTATATGCACTGCTGTTTATTTTCATTTGCCTCCTCAAAGTTACTAATCCAGAGCAGTTACCATATCTCCAATATACTAAATTATTTTGTGTGTTGTTAAATATTTTCGAATTGAATAAATTAATTAAATTCTAGTAACAATTTCCCGGTCCAATAATCTGGTTTTCGCTAAGATTTTATTTGTGCAATTGCATTGATGATATTATATTTATACAAATAGGTAATATGAAACCAACGGTACATACAGGGTTAACTATGACTTAGTACAAATATTTGAAAAGGGAATAGGGAAAAATAAGAATTAACGGAATCACCCTTCAAAAAAATTCCAAAGTTATTTATAAAGCCAAAAAAATTTTTTTTCGATATTATTTTAAATCCTTATTTAACGCCGCCAATGTAAAGTAGACAACCAACAAGCAAGTCATGCAACAGTCGTTCAGTCGGTATCGCTGTCATCTCATAATTCAATTCCTGTGTTTACGTTGTAATTGTGTGTTCTTCTTCAGTTTTTAGTGCCTTATTTCATTTTAAACATTTTATAGGTATTAAATAAAGGAATATGTGTCGGGTACAGATATTTTCCCACAATATAGTTCGCCCGTTTGTTTTTCTAGGTTATGGGACAAGACTGCCGCGTGTGCATTAAACATTTTCTATTACCTACTTATTAGTACCACCCATTCCTTTCGTCCGATTTTCTTATAATAAATAGGCATTTTATCTAATTGTACCTACGGGAAGTGTCTTTTATCGGTACTGAGTGGCTGTAATGAGCGAATATGTAGTGTTACCAGTTTATAACAAAATAATGAAAACCGAGTGCAAAATACTGGAGCTACCTGGATTAACTGTTACCTATCTATCAGGTATTATTACTAACAAGAATATTAATTTTTGTCGTTTCTACATTTAGAAACGCTACAATGAATCTAAGCCATCTCAGTCGATTCTTATCATAGGCGCCGACTCTCCGTAGGAAAAAAGGGTTTTGCCCCATTTTTTAAATATCGAGCTAAAATTCTGGAATAATTTTTTTATTGTCTTTTAGGCCTCCCTGCGAACGTGGTTAAATTTTTTGTACTTAGTCATAGTTAACCCTGTATATTCTTAGATTGTACTAAGGTTTTTGATAGGAGTATTCATTACGAACTGATAATGGTATTGATATCTATCGTTTTATATATTCCACAGGATGTAAATTATCCTCGTGCTCCGTCTAACTTTAATCAAGTGTGAAGTACGGCAGGAATCCATTTTTGGGGCATTCCAATTTGTTTTATATACATCTGAATTTTCACATTTATATAGATGATACGCAACTATACTACTAATTTGATGAAAATAATTAGTAAACTGCAATTTTGTCTAAATGCGGTTAAATCTAATTTAATGCTATTTGGTAGAACACTTACTTGTAGTAGACACCATAAAGTCATTGCTACTAACGTAAAAAAGAAAATGGAATTAACAAATGCCAACTACCTCAGGATAAAACAATTCTTTTTTCAAAGCCCTTTACATATAAAAGATTGCGCACATTATGTCTACATGGACATGCACGACTTTGCACACTTGTCAAGCACGGACCAGCACCTTTTTGTGCAGGTTATGTATGTGTGTAAAGTTTTGATATTTTTAAGTAGTTGTTGAGTGTAGTTTGGAAGAAGAAATGTTTGTTTTAACGATGTTGTCTGAAGAGAAGAAGAACGAAGAAAATGAGAAACTTTTGGGTTCACCCTATCAATACAAAGAAAGCTGTATGGTGGATTGTATCGTTTATTTTCCGAATTGGAGAGTGATCAACAAATTTTTTTTTTGTATTTTCAAAAATCTAGAAAAAACTGTTTCGAGTGCTTGGATCGTCCTAACCTACAACACAAAAACATACGATTTCACAGAGTAGTGTCATCTGACGCAAGGCTTGCAGTTTGTTTAAGATAAGTAAAAAGTAAAGTAAAACAGGTTGCTGATAAGCGAGGGTGCCCGACAGTTCAGCTGTACATTAACCACTTAACTGGTCGAATATTTCTAACAGTTTGAAACCAATCTCTGATTTGTTTGGGAACAGAACTTACGTTTGACTAGTGCGGCCAAGCATAGAAATTGCAGAGCACCGACACGGCAGTGACGGTCGTTGCAGGTGGGGTCTATTGTGCCATGCTCCATTAAATAGTATGGTAACCTTCATGACTCGGCATTGCAGGTCCATGCTGCTCAGATTCGTGCTGGCTTAATGTACGCGACCTTAAATTTAGTTCGGTTTCAAAACATTATGTATACCTATGTTACTTCACAATGATTTGTTATAGTACTATGTATGTTAATTATTGTAAGTATTAAGTGAGTAGCAGGGTTCTACTCATAACATATTATTATGTACACTCTAATAGAATAGAATAGTGTTCATTAACAACATTATGCTTTACATAAGCATTTATAAAAGTAATAATTAGAATCATAATATGTGTAAATATACGCATACAGTACAAAGAAAATGTGACAAACAATTGAATAAAAAAAATAAATAAAATAAAATAAAATGTCAATGTGTAGTAACACAATTCTTACGACTAAATAAATGTCAAGGTATTGTATATAGGTGAATTTGTATGTACATGTCAACACACAGTAACTTAAATAAGTGACACTTCCAAAAACTCTTCTATAGAATAGAAGTAATATTTAAGATTTTTTTTAATCGCATTTTTAAACAACACCGAATTTAACAGCCTAATATATTATTGTATTAATGCCTACTTCGCCTTTTGTAGCACATACACTGGTCAATAAAGCTTTAAGTTTTATGATTTGAAATTGAATTTAGCAATGCAGTGTGGCCCTACATTGTTCTTTTACTATTAGGCTCATATTGACCATCTTCAAAGTCATGTCTAGTGGCCTGATCTAGGTTAGTTCATCAAGTTTAGCAACGTTGAGCAGATGTTATCTACAACGATTAATAGATATAGTATGAATGTATACCTGTGCCAAACGTGTCGATATACGATATTGATTGCTGCAGGTGATGTAATTAGACGCAAAATTTGTAGAACATCGATTTATATGGTAAGTTTCTATTATTTAGTTACTATCAATCCCAGCAATGTTTCGGTATTTTTTTATTCACAAGATTGTTTGTTTAAAGGTTTAATTGTTATTACAGTTGCGAGGCAACGCCTTTATGCTTCATGAAAATTGTTTATTCTTGTATTCTCAATTACTCTCTCAATTGTTATTTAAAACAATTACATCCAAAATTTGATTTTTTTAAAATATCTTACACACCCTGTATCTCAGAAATGAGTGGCTCCAGGACATACGTTTTTTAAGCAAACCCTACTTATTTTTCAATGCGCTATCAGTCCTAATGATATTGTCATGTCTTTTTTAAACATCCTGTATAATATTCTGTAATTGAAACACGTTTTCTGTTGGGCAAGTTATTACTAAACATGAACTATTATTACTTAATGAAATAAATATAATACAGTGTGCCTAAATTACACGAACAAAGACAATGTATGATACATAATGAATAATGTTTCATCAGATTTTTCCTGTTAAGTGAGTAAAGTAAATTTTTTTATTAGGTATCATAAAATATAGTTAGAAAATATTTTCACAGTGTATGTACGTATGTACCTACTATGAACCACAAAGAGCTGATTCCTTCATGTGTGTTGTTGATATGTTATAAAAATATCCTCGAATGGTTTCTTTTCAAAGGAAACAAGGCATGTAGCTGCAGGCTTACTATATATATGTTTACTTATTCTTGAGAAACTTCCCCCACCTCTTTCCGGAACAGTTATGTGTCTTCCAAGGTCACCACAATATTATATTTAAAAAAATTGAATTGCTATTCACAAAATTATATAAAACATTTTTTTTTGTCTAACTTTCATAAGAAGCATTTTAATCATAAGAACTTTTTTTATTTTGATCAGTACTACCAAATATTTGGTAAATCGACCTCTCCCTTCTTATTTCAGTGCTATGAATATCATTCTGTCAGATACAGAGGTGAAAATCAAGTAACAATTTTTTACAAAGCTCCGCATTCGCCGAAGAATTTGTAATCAATTACTTTCCTATCCGATGTGTAACATAACTCAGGGGAATAATTAATTTTTACGTTATATTAATCCCTCGAAATAGGAAGAAATAATGATTTCATTTCCTGGTCAGCGAGGTTATGAATTATTTCTTTGTCCATCCGTTTTCATATATTCGCTCTGCTGTTTCTTTCTCTTATATTTTTACGATAGCCTTCCTCATGATTGATTGCCACTTCACGTTCAAATCATTGCTTCATATAAATTACAATTTTCTTATGAATAAGGTCGAATCATCACAAAAATGCGGGAAAATTTATAAATAAATCTCTCATAGCTTGCGCCATATATGTGATGGATACGGAAAGATGGAATAAATCGATTCAATATGTTTTTTATTGCAAAAATTTGTCACGTTTATGGTAAGCCGTTATGCAAAATCCTTCCAACTTGCAAATCTGTTTTATGCACTTTCTCGAAATATCCGAGGCAATGAAAGTATTTATTACTCACATTCAATATGCAAATATATCTACCTTAAATTTATAAAGGAAACATCTTGCGGAATAAGAATAACTAATAGTTATTTTTGCATCTAGTACGCGAAATGCTACTTTGGTGATCGAGAATTGCATTTTTAACGATGCCCATCCGAGTTAAAAAATTAGTCGAGTTAGTCACCAAAGTAGTTTGCGCACGTGTTGCAAATATAATTTTTTCTACAAACATCAAAATATGTATAGGTATCCCTTAAAATTATTCTAATAAGTTAAGTAATGTTTAGTTTAATATAAAAAAATACTGTGGAACTAGCTTAAAATGTTTTTCAAACTCAAGTAACCACTATAACTATGGCAATAAAATGGCAAATGTTGACGACAATAATTATTTGAAACTGGCATTTTGCTATTGTCAGTTTTCCAGTACCTGATATTTTTAACTGTAAAATAATGGAAATTTTGACGCGACGATGAACTAAGCAGTACCCCATCTAATTTGATAGATACAGCCAACTCGGTTATTTCAAATCTTTTACCGGAGAAATCGAGGCGGCATCGGCAGTATGAAAATGCATATCAGTAATTTAAAGAATGGTGTGAAGCAAATAAAGCAAGAAAAATATCCGTGCTGTTGGCATATTTTGCAGAAAAGTCGAGTAAGGTGAAGTATTCCACGTTATGGGCACTATATTCTATAGTGAAATCAACAGTTAATGTTAAAAAACGTGATTTCATGAAACTTACCAAGTTGGTTCCATATTTGAAAAATTTGTCAGTTGGAAATTATCCTAAAAAATGCAAAGTATTAACTCAAGAGGAAGTTAATCAATTCATAAGAGAGCCGCATGATGAAATCTATTTGATGGTTAAGGTACATTTGTAATGATTGTTTTTTGTGTTTTTTGAATTACCTACTAAATATCATCAATAATTTCCCTTTAGGTCTTTTTAATATACTGGGTATTTCGGGTGCTTGCCACCGTGACGAACTTACTAAAAAGACGGTCGATGACATACAAGATAAAGATTCCATTTTGATTGTTAATGTACCCGATATAAAAACGAATATACAACGAATTTTTACAGTATCAAATTTAGATTATATTGACATTTACCGAAAGTATGCTGCTCTTCTTCCAAGTTATGCTACCAGTCGCCGATTGTTTCTTAAGTATTAAAATAAAAGATGTTTTAACCAAATTTACCAAATTTTGATACCTATACTGGTCATTATTTTCGGAGAACTTCAGCTACACTTCTTGCTATTCCATTTCTTGTAAAGGTAGCTTCATCCCTCCACAATATTTTCTGATACAAATTTTGGTCATTGTCGATATTTCCTAACAACCATGTGCAAAATTGTACCCTATTTTCGGCATCACCAGGATGTAAAGTTTGCAATTTATGTAGGCGGTAGGGGTGCAGTTCTTCTCGGTGTAAAATTCTCCAGACACGGCTTCATGGGGTACCCATCTGCGTTGATATAACACTGGTAGAAGGATCATCAACGACAGCATCTATTACGTTTTCTTCTAAAATACTTACATTTTCCATATTGCCTCTTACCCTAGCATTTCCAATTTTAACACTTCCAGTCTCGTGAAGTCTTTGAAAAACTCGTTGAAATACGTGCCGTCATGGTCGTCTTCTGTTTGGGAATCTGCGTAGATATTCTCGTGAGGCATCCAATGAATTTCCATTACAGAAACCGTAAACGTATATCATATCAGCATATTCATTATTGGGAAATTCCATAGTAAATAATAACATAGGTACTACTTATTTTGTGGAAATTGACTTGACTTCTAGTGACCTATAGTAGTAACTGCAACTTACTACTGTGACATGTAACAATTTTTGACATAACACTTGTAAGCAACTTTGTTATTTATAAATGACAGGTACCTACTAGATGACAACAAATAAAATCTTTGCATGTATTTTTCTACATAAATTAATGCAGTCGGTACTTTGGACTCAATTTACTTGAAAATGGTTGATTTTAGAGCTGTGTAACAAGTGCACCTTTTTTGTTCAGAATTGGTCACTGATTAAGGAGAACTTCGTCAATTAACGTAAAAGTAGGATATGCAAGAGTTATGAACACAAAATCATAAGGAATAACAGGTCTAGGCCACCACTGGTGTCAGATTAAAACAAACGCCATGTAATTTTAATGACCTTTAATTGATGTACACGTCACCCAAAAATTACCTAAATCTACGAAACGGTTTTTAAGTTATTGCGGAAAATTGTAATATTCTTTTTCCAAGTAACACCCTGTAACTTGGTAGGTGAGCATCAGAGAATTTTTTTAAAGAATTTTATTCTTATTTAGGTCTGGTCTACCCCCTGGTAAATTATTGTACGCTCACACTGGGACACCCTGTATTGTTTACTCATTACCTTATAAAATTCTTCAAAATTTTTATACCATAATAGGCGGTATTTAATTTTTTTACAAGTTATTCAATATGAGTCGAACAAGTGAATTGCTCATCAATGAAAAGTCATAAAAATGTTGTACTATGTACTTTCTCGGTTAACGTACAGTTAAGACTGCAATAATAGGGCATTGCGCTTTTTAAAAAATGTAATGTAGGTAATGAGTTTCTGTTGAGTTAATAATAACTATTTTTAAAACACCACGTATAAATCAATAGACAGCGGTATTCGGAATGCATTTGCGATACTTAGTCCAGTCATTTAAGGGAGTTCACTTATGAAAATTGAGATACCTAGCTATAGACTCGTATAAACTTGTATTTTGACATCCTAAAACTGTTCTCAAAATTCACATATGATGCGATGGCCGCAACTTTAAAAATTGGGGGTCAAAGGTCAAAAAATCGATTTGCTGCAAATTGTTTGCAAATATCTCGTTTGTTATAGGTTTTGCGCTATTTGTATTTATTATCAATATTGTAGGGAATTAAATTCTCTACAACTTTTGTTTCAAACATTTTTGAAACGTTGAATCATTTTTGAGATAGAGGGCGGAGAGCGCGCGGTTAGAATATCATTTTAAATCAACTGGAAGTCCCGATGGAAATCATCTCATATAATGTTGATAAATTATTGCTAAATATATAATTATATATAATTTTAATTTTTTATTAACATTTACATTATATTTAAATATTTATCTGCTTAATTGTTTATTTTGAATTAAGTATCAATTAATTTAATAACACTTACCTGCCCGTGTAGTTAAAAATTTGTAGACGGAGAAATTTAAACCATATAATTTAATTATTAATTATAGTAATTATTCTTTAATAAATAAAAAAGATTAGAAATGAAATAACATTTTCAATAATGTTTTTATTAAAAAATGTTATTCGATACATTTGTGATTTTCGAAATTAAAAAAAGAAAAAATTATTATAAGAACGATAAGTTCTAATTTCAATTTTCTTCTTCTTCATCGTCGTCGTCTTCCCGCAGCTGTATAATTTCAAGGTCGTTATCGTCTTCATTATCGTCTTCAACGACCTTATATGAGATGATTTCGATTGGGATTACCAGTTGATTTCAAATGATAATCTAACCGCGCGCTCTCTGTCCTCTATATCGGAAACAACTCAACGTATAAAAAAATGTTTGAAACAAAAGTTGTAGAGAATTTAATTCTCTACAATATTGATACAAATAGCGTAAAACCTATAGGAAACGAGATATTTGCAAAAAATCGATTTTTTTGACTTTTGACCCCCTATTTTTAAAGTTGCGGCCATCGAATCATATGTGAATTTTGAGAACAGTTTTAGGTTGTCAAAATACAAGTTTATACTAGCTTACAGCTGGGTATCTCAATTTTCCGAAATACTTTCCTAAATCTACCTAAAATGACTGTCAGACAAAATGGGTTGGTCAAAATTTGGCTGATATAAACATGCAAAAGGAAACCAGCCCGGAAATCACCTGACCATGCAAAAGGAAACATCTTCACGAATGAACGATGTACAAATTTTACAATTCAAAATTGTACAGACAATCCAAATTCTAGTATACATACTAGAAGAGAATGAAAAAAAATGTCTGATTCCTATTCTTTTAACGGAAATTAATTCCAAATGCTTACTTGAAAATGTTGAAAAACTATTGTCTGTATTTCTAACGAAAATTTGATTAACTGAAATTGTATAGATTTACTGACGGTTGCTCTTTCCATAAACTCTTATTGTTCCAAATCGTACTTTTTGGAATAAATCGATAGGATTGGATTAAGATTTATTACAAACTTTTATATATGAGACGTATTAAACAAAATGTTTATAAAAGTACTGATATTGGAAATAAAGCTGGTTTATTACAAACAAAATTATAGTCTTTCAAACATTTTTTTGTCAAATTTTTTGCTAATAAAAAACTATTTTCTCGTGGAAAAATTATAATTTAATTTTATTCGACTTTGGAAATAATTATTTATTATTATTGAGTAAATAAATGGTAGTAAAATGGAATCAAAAGTTGAATATGCCTTATTTGCCTTAAAATCAATCACAAGAGAAACTACACATTATGTATACGATTTTTTCCTGTTTAACTAAAAAGGTATGGAGTATTTCATCATGATAATTCTAACACTGCCATTCGTATCTGTTTAAAAATTGAAATCAACCTTCCGTTCTGAATTTAAATTATAGCTCTCAGCTAAATGTTTTCCACCGATTTAGCTTGCATGTTTAATATGCAAATACGTTATGCTATAATTAATATTAAACATTATATTTCATATATTACAATGGGAAATATTGCGAACAATTATATTTTAATAAAATTGCAAATAATGAATTCACGATTGTTTTGACCTGAGGAGATAAATATATTTCCATTTGAAATATTTTTTTTCCTTGCAGAGGAAAACATCAACAAATTATCGACCGACTTCAGCAAAGTATATCTTTTTCAAATAAAACAGGTAGGAGAATCGATTGTTTCGATAGTCAGATAGATACTAACTGCAAAAAAGTTACAGACGCAAAATACCAAATACCAATACCAAAAAAGATATGTATAATTTATAAATCTGCGTCGCAACACTACGATTCTCCAAACAATACTTTAATAAGTTTAATATAAATGATCATAGTAGATTCCTGCCAACCGTCATTGTCAGTTTATTTAATTTACCACAACTGGTAAAGTCATTTTTAAAAGGCTGTAATTTCTTAGGCTAGTATAAAAAAAATATATAAAAGACCACTTCCAAAATCGGCTGAAGAATCCACTGTTCTATTTTCCTCAACTATTTTTAAATGACTGTAAATTTTGGGAAGTCACCCGGTAAAAAGCGATAACGACGCCAGTGGCCGCAAACCATTGCGATAAAAATTTGCGAAATTATCTGGATATTTATTTATAATTTACATTGCGAACTGCCCTACGAAGTATATATTATTCATTTCGCCGGTAGCAATGGAAACAACGAAAACAAATTACCAACCACATTCTGTTTATAATTGCAACATGTTTTTCTACCGTAATAAAACATCTGTAAATTAATAAAAGCAGCGTGCATAACGCAAATTAACAGCAGCAAAAATGCACTTTGAAGGAAACTTTTCAGTTAAACAGAACATGGACATATGCATAGAAAAGAATACTAGGGAATTGGGAACAATTGATCATCAGTTTCATATAGAGTAATGCGATGAAGGAAGCATATGTATTGGGATACCTTGCTGGATGCTTAATTGTATCAGTTCTACAATGGAAATTCGTATTACATTGAATATATAGAGGTTTTATAATCTGAAACCCATTTCAAAGAGGTATAATGAAATAATTTGAAATTCATATTAAATTACTGCACTGCTATGAAGCCTTAATGTTCTACAAAGTAATGAGAATGGTAAGACCATTAGCTTTTTATGTGAACAGTTTCAGTTCGTCTTAATTTCAAATGATTTTAGAATTTTGCTAAGTAAAGTGTAATCTTACTACAACGGCTGGACTTTTTTATGTTCTTTTTTAGTTTACTATATTATATGTGAATAATTATATAGGTATACAGGGTGTCCCATAATTATTGCGACAAGTTGATAGGGGTCGTAGAGGGCATCAAAATAAGCAATTTTACCTTATAAACTCCTGTCGGGAAATATGTCAGCCGCTACAGCGCAGATGCCTCCTGACTCTGCTCGCCCACAATGCCGGCCTAGATGTTAATTACAAACTAATGGTCTGTACGGAGGGCTATGACATGGGGGTTATTTTTATTCCAAATGTAACTATTACGGTTATTAAAATAACCATCCCTTGTAAAACAGGCCTCGTCAGTAAACAAAACGTAGCGACCAAAGTGTGGTTGTCTCAACTCCTGCGGCAACCACCAACCACAAAAACGCTACGCGGCAGATGGTCCTCCAGACCCATGGCTTTTGCTTGTAACAGGCGGTACGGGTGTAGTTGTTGATCCTGGACAACCCGCCAAACAGTACTTCGTGCCTCTCCCATATCATGTGCAATGGCACGCACGCTTGTGGACGGATTGGCCTCTACATGGTGCAGAACCTCTTCCTCAAACTCTACTGTCTGCATGGCAAACGGCCATTAGAGGATGTGCCACTGGACATAAGAGCTAAAATGTGCTTTGCCAGTGCGGCACTATTTGAATGAAATATTTACTGAAAGGTGGATAGGCCGAGGTGGCTCTGTGCATTGGCCTGCGCGGTCATTCGACTTAACCCCCTTGGATTATTTTCTCTGGGGCCATCCAAAATCTTTAGTGTATAAAACTCTTGTTCATAACCAACAAGAGTTACTGGGAAGAGTAATGGCCGCGTCCGCACAGCTTCAGTTCAATGAAGAATCGTGCCCAGCTGCTGTGCACTGAGCAACATGGAGGATACTTTCAGCAATTACTATAAGCTCTTTCAATAAACTGGTACCGTATTAATTTTTTTTTTGCTGTAGCGCCAAACGGCATATTTACGGACAGGGGTTTATAAGGCAAAATTGCTATATATTATCTCTTAGTATCTACACAGCACTATCACAGTACTGACATGTCCAAAAATGTATAAAAGAATAATGGGATATATTTGTATTTCGTCTGCTTGTAACTTTGTTTCTATAGTCAAAAAATTCCATATTATACAAATGTCTTTATGTTCGATTCATAACTTCCGAAAATTGCTCGCTGGTATATTTTATTCACTTTTAATAAATAAAACGGTAAGTACAAAACAACAGAATTTAGAGACACAATGAATTAAAATGTATAATGTTAAAACATAGTAGTTATTTATATACAGGGAGGTTTGTAATGAATAGCATCAAGTCATTACTGAAAAACCAGATAATGACAGATTCTAGACATTTAAATATATTGCCTCGGTCCAAATGCCAATACTAAAAAAGATACAGGGTGTAGAAACGAAAATATTTAAATAGATTTTTATCAGTATTTCAAAAAGTTTTAGAGGTTTCTTTGAAATTCGGTATAGGGAGGTTCTTTGATGTGTATACCATATCGTAAGCTCGATTTCAACAGAGCGCTGTTTACAGCGTGTTTTACCAATATAATCGGATTCAACTGTTTTTATAGGTATGTTTATTACATTTCTATATAACATGGATGAACTCACCATCATTTTTAAGCAAAAAAGATATATTTTTTGTTTCATTTCGACAAATCACTCCGTTTTCGAGATATTCGAACTATTATCTTTCAATGCACGTTGACTTTATGATCACAGTCAACAATATTAATTAAAATTAACTCAAGTAGGCTGTGTTTTAAAAAACTATTACTAATTCTAACAAATGAAATATTGTGTCTTTACATGGCAGCAAACAGAAATTGTTAAAAAACCACGTTGCAGCTTTAATGTAAAAGAAATAAAAAAATGCAAGACACGATTTGTGTGTGTGTGTGTGTGTGTGTGTGTGCTCAAGTAATAGAACGAATAGGAATTTTGTACTAAAGCCACTGGCGTACCCTTGAACCCCCTAAGCTTCTACAATGATGAAAAGCATTCTTTCAGTACAAATAGTATATAACAAGTGCTCTAGATGAAATTTACTAAAAAGCTTTGTTTTTCAGATATTTTGACTTTTTCTAAACAGGACTCTCTTTTGGGATTACAAAATTGTATTATATTTTCTGAAAAAAGTTTTTTCCCAAAGTTAAGGACAAAAAACCGGGGAACTATTTACACTCTAAGTCATGTATTTTAAACTAAACTCAATCAGTTTGAAACTCTTTACACCTTGTACTAAATAAGTCAAAGATTTTTATAGTAAAAGATGGTGATAGTATCTGCAGTACCTATATCAAATGCTAGATTCAGATATAACAGGCAGGAGAATCAATTGCTTCAATATTAAGAAGATGCACTGAGCAGCAAAAAAATTCTGCCATTTAAAAGAAACATGATTTGCCATAAGTGGCACCCTCTACTAGTGAGTAAGGACGTAAAAATTAGAAACAAATTTGACTTTCTCGGCCGCAAAAACCCCCGATTTACAAATTTCATGTAAATATTTGGATTTTTTAAGAAGTTATCTACAAATACCGAATATAAAATTTTAACTTTGACACCCTGTATATTCTTTATTATGCGACTTGGGATGTAGGTATGTTAGGTTAAATCGATTTTTTTTCACCTAAGGAGTCTGTCTCATTTTTGCTACATCATTTAAAAACACCCTGTATACTTATCCTGCTAAGACCTTTGAAGTAATAAATTCATCGTGTCTAGATGTAAATAATTATCTCTGTCTTGTATTTGGATTTTGAGAATAACGTAGGTTTAGTTTTGTTTATTGTTCATTAAAATTCAATAAAATAATTTTCCGTAAATCCATGTTAGGTACTTATTCTGGTTCTTTAATTTTAAAGTTTTTTGAGGCTTGGTAAAACGAAAGGGCCGGCCCTACTGTATACCTATTTGAAATACTTCTTTTAAGCGATGGCAGTAATTTTCATGTTACATGAATAGTTTCGCAATAACTAGTTCCACCTTCCTATGCTGCAGTACGGTTAAATTAGCTTTTAAAGGGACAATCCAAGTACAGCAATAGTACGCAGTAATACATTTTAAGTAATTGGAAATTCTTGTAAGACGATGCTAGGCCAAAGTCTTAAATAATGAAAGCAGGGCAGGGTAGTCTAAATGAATGCACTCGTGACCTCCGTAATATTAGAAATTCCTGAAAGACGACTTTCTCGAAATGCACACAGAATTAATCCTATAGCAGTTCTCAAGTTACAAGTTGAGAACTTTTCAAACCGAATTTAATTACGTTTTAGCTGATATTTCTTTTCATACGCTAATCGTTTAATTAAAATTAGTGTATAAATTAATCTATTTGTCTCCACGGAAGCATAAAATTAATTAAGCAAACGGTATTAAATGACGCCCGTTACGTATTCGTCGATAAGGTGGTATCAAGGATACATTTGGGTGAGGGATGGCGATGCACCCACCTTTGCATTAGTTTTCCTCGTTCCGGGTGAAATTGGATTGGACCTAAATCAAGTGAGTTGAAAGCTGTTGATAATGCCGATATATTCCAAAGATTATTTATTATGCTTGATCTACCACTCAGAATAAGTAGTAGCAGTGGTGCCTTTTCAAGCACAAATGCAATTATAGACAAACTGATAGCAAAAATAAATAATACATTTTAAATGCAAAACTCGATTCACCATCTAAACCAGTTGATTTGTTTATGAATAACCAAATAACAGTAGTTTCTATCCAATTTATAAAACAAAAAGCGTTAAAATATAATATAATAGAGGTACAGTGGTGTACCGAAGTTTAGGGGCACAAGAAGCGATAATATATATTTTAATGGAAGCCCATGTCAATTTTTGACTTATTCTTTCTTTTTCTGATTTTAAAAATATGACATAAAATTCCTATCTATAACCACGTGGCCGAAAACGCGATGTTATTGATATAACGTTACACGCCGTTCAGCGCGTTTTGTTTCCGTGGAGTTGCCAATTATTGGGTAGCATCTTTTTTGACTGAACGTAAATAATATGTCTGTCTTACTTACTCGGGCGGCAATGTTTTGTCAAAAATTAATTCGGAACGTTCGGATATCAATATGGGTGTTCCTCAGGGCTCTATACTCCAATTGTCTATTTACTGTACACAAATGAGTTTGATAAAGTTGTGTCTAACGCCTCGTCCGTCATGTATGCGGATGACACATCGTTATTAGTATCTGATAACTCAGACGGGTCCTTAAGGCTTACGGTGAGCGCTCGATCCAAAGGGATATAGTTTTCGCTCAGTAACTCCTCAACGAAAAATGATAAAAATATGCGGTTTTTTTAATTGACTACAAATAGTATTTTGCGTCGGCGCTGTGTTTTGGAATTTTGGAAATATTAAAAATTCATTTTAAAATTTATTTTACACTTTTTCAAAATTTCAAAACACAGCGCCGACGTAAAATAATATTTTATGTATATTAAAAAAAAAACGAATATTTTTATCATTATCCATTAAGGAGTTACTGAGCGAAAACTATGGGTTTGTTCCAACACAGCAAGAATCGATTCCGAACCGTCCAGAATTAGTCAGTCAGTTTAGTTGTTAATGTACTCTCGGCGAATGCGACGTAAGACGGTGTTGGTCAAACATTTCTCACAGTACTGAACAGTTCTCGACGGTTTTTGGAACAGATGTTATATATCGTTTGATAGAGCGCTCACCGTAAGCCTTAAGACTGAAGACCAATGCCTCATTCAAAGAGGTGGGTGCGTAGTACGAATCTAATGACCTTTATCTTAACACGAAAAAGACTCAAGTAATAAGATTTCACAATTGGCAAAAAAATTGTAACAGAGTTAATGTGAATGTAAATGGTACTGATACTTTGAACTGGGAGACGGATATAACATTTTTGGGATTGGCGATCGATGAATATTTGAACTGTAAAACTCATTGCTATCAGCTGATACTGAAATTAAATTCAATTTTTAATTTGATAAAAGTTTAGAAAACGTGTTAACGTTATCACAATTGACAACAGTATATCATGCTCAAGTTAGTTCAAGATTGAGATATGGGATTGTCCTCTGGGAAAATTCCATCTTATCGTCAGATGAATTCATTGTCCAAATAAGAATCTTAAGGTGTATGACGAGAATTTTCAGCCATATGTCATGTCGATATGCTTTTAAAAAATTTAATATTTTAACCATTGTATCTTTGTTTATTTTTGAACTATCTGTATATGTTTTTAATAACAAATCTTATTTTATAATGAATGAGAGGGTGCATAACAGAAACATTCGACAAAATTAAAAATTTATATCTCTTTTTATAAATATAAAATATCTGTAAATTCACCATTTTACTTAGGTTTAAAAGTTTTTATTAAATTACTTAAGATATAAAGGTGGTAAAAAGCCTAACAACCTTTAAAAATTTATTATACCGCTATTTCTTTAATAATACATTTTATACAATAAACGAATTTTTTTTAATGTAGAATAACTATTGTTTATAGTTTGTAGTAGGTTAAGGTACCTGGTATTTGACTATTCCTATACAATATCTTTTTGTCTTTAAGGAAAATAAAGAGTATTATTATTATTATTTAAGATGCCGCTTATGGTGTTGGTTATGTAAACAGGCGTATTTTTGCGTTTTTGTGGCATATGTTGGTCGTAGATGCATAGTGCAAATGCTGTGTTGGTAACAGGGTGTTACAGAATGATGAGAACATCTAGAAGCAGATTTTATGTTTCAAAATAAGAAAAAAAAAACTTTATATGAACATGGCTCCGAAAATGTCTCGGTTTCGAGATACAGGTTTAAAATTTTCCATATTAAATACTATAGCATTCTGAAAAACCGATCGAGATATTGAGATGAGGTTTGGTACACAACCGTGTATAGTGAAGAGCTACTTTTGCGTGTATAAATTGCTTTGATACTAGCATCAGAGACGTCCTTGCCGTCATCTTTAGCAAAAAATTGTACGCCACTGATTTTTTAACAAATTGGTATAGCTCTCTTAAAGACAGAAATTCCGCTTAAAGAGTGTCTCTCGGACTTTTCCACCTAACGCACCGTTTTCAAGATAAAAACTAATTTATTAATCATTACAATACAGAAATAATTTTGAGAAACTTACATAAACATTTTAGTTGGCGTCTGTAAATAATAGTATTAAATTTCTTGTCAAAATTCAGCAAGAGAAGCATCAGCCAGAAAGGAAATGATGTAACAGAAAATGTTGAAAATTGTTTTCATATTCGTAGTCTATGAAAATGAGAAAAGTATTCAGTAATTAATCACATTACTTTAAATAAACCAATTTGTGTTTTACAGTTTTCTTAAAAATTTATTAATTTTCAGTGTTCAATGACTCAAAAACGGTTAAAGATAGAAATTTCATGTCATATTTTTAAAATCAGAAAAAGAAAGAATAATTAAAAAAATTTACAGTACAGAGAGCGCTCCATTAAAGAATATATTATCACTTCTTCTGCCCCTCAACTTCTGTACGCCACTGTACTTCTATTAACTTATTAAAGGGATTCAGCTACAGCCCTACAATTCGAAACTTTATTTTGTATCTCTAATAATAACGATAAAAAAGGGTGGCCTGAATATTCTGAATAATCCTGTATGATGGAATTTGTCCAAATCTTGATAAGAAACTGGCAAATGTAAAACAGTCCAAGAGTTTCGTAAGTACCATTACGTACAAAAAAAAACAAGTTGATCAACTGTTTGCAATTTAGTTTTTCAAGAAAACATATAATATTTTGACATTAGCCATTTACATTGATGAAATGATTTGTCAGTTATATAAAATTAAGTAAATGAAGAATACAATTTCAATGTATTAAATTTGATTCTTGAACTTCTGTATCAGACGCATTTTCTATAAATTTTATAGAATGCAATGAGATTCACAAACATTATTTTTTTACGACAAAGTCACATTAATATATTTTTGACTTGTTATAATAAAAATGTGTTATCATAAAATAATTATAACTACAAGGAAATAATTCTAAACGAACAAAATATCAATTATTTTTAATTCACCATAATTTTATTAATCAGTTTACAATGCCGGTTAGTGCCTGGCAATAATTGTACTACAAATATTTCTTATTCAGTCGACCGAATTACATTTAGCTTTAGCTAATGGTTAATTCAGTTTCCAATAAATATTAATAATAAATGATAACTTGCAAAATAATTAGGTTTCGTCATCGTCTTTGTGCTGACATATACCTATGTATTTAAATATAAAACCGTTATAAACGAGAATCGTATTTTTTTACCTCCTTAAAATTGATTTTGAAACTCTGGTGAAATGTAGGCACTAAATTGTCGTATATTCACTATAAACTAAGATATTTTGCCCAATAAATGCTCCCTTAAGAAAGAATTACGGAATTACTAACGTGGAAAATACTACCTTTATCATAAACAGTCAATTATAGAGAGAAAAATGTTTGGGAAGAATGTTTAAAGGGCTCTTCCGCCTTTAGGAGATATTTTATGGTATCATTTATCTTTTTCGATTATATTATCTCAGATCGAGGTCTGTTGTTGCCCAGCAAGGTTGTAAGCTAGATACCAACTCTATACACTTTGTTGATCTTTGCATATTTCAATTATTCAAGGATTAATAAAATTTGTTACATGAAATATTGTTACATATGTCCTTGATTGTTCATAAATTTATTAATTTTACATTACCATTACTGTGCATTCTTCATGGCTGGAAAATTCAGGAACCTGAAAAAGAATATAATAAACTGAAGCGTTGTTGACAGCTATAGTTGAAGTTAATAGAATTATGCGCATTGGTGAAAAATTTGTTTGCTCTAAGTGAAGGCTAATTTCTGAAATAGATACTTTGGGTTAGTAGTGAAACCTTCCACTAAGTGTTACATTTGCAGTGTAAAGAAACTGTAAAATAGCTTATTATTAAACAGGGCCGAGTGAAAATTAATAAAGATTTGGGAGTAAAGAACAAACAAGAAGAATTAAAGTAAAAGAAAGAGCAATGAAGATGAAATAAAAAAAGTGTACAAGAAGTGAAGAATGATATGAAATAATTAGGAGATATGATGAAGACCAGTTTGGAAGAAAATAATGATTCTAAGAAGATATTAGGGCCTAAATCACTGGGTTTGAAGAAACTGTTGAAAATAAAATAAGCCGATTCAGCAGTGCACAGGACTTGTTGTAGAAGGTGTAACTAAATTAGGAGTGAGACCATAAATCTGAAGTCACAGTTGTTGTCCGCAAATGAATCTGTTGAGGCCTATAATAGTTATCTTTCAATCTTAATGATTAAGCCGGCAATGCTTGATAGAAAGGTTTAATGCGGCATCTATTTAAACAGCTTGAAGTACCTGCCATGGTAAATAACATATTTTAAAGATAAAAGACAACATTAGTGATGTCACTGCGAGTGCAGAACCATACACAGTAGTAGAAGATATATTAAATTATTATCCAACACTGAAGGCTTTTTTAGAAATGGTGAGGCCCATATGGTTATCGTGCACAATTATCGGCTAGGAGGCAACGCTTCGAAGAAAATCTACAACTACTTAGGATAGATATAGCATCTGCAGCACTTCAAGGCCAGTTAGAAGTGACATACTTCATTAATAGCTTGCGAGACCCTGAAATCAGTCAAGTGTTTAAATTTTCTGGTGTTTTGTCCTAAATAATTGTGCCTGGAAGCTGCTCGACAAGCATTAAAAAGCGATCACGACCATACGGATTCTACTATATTCGGTACCTAGACAGAAGCTATGTTATCCTTCAATGTCATAATGTCATTCAGTTAGAACCAGCCACAACATAGTTTAGATATACTCGTAGTTCAGTTCCATCAGTATTGATGTACCTACTGAGAAATTTAAGGAAAAACTGGAAATTGAGAGGAAAACAAAATAACTAGCTTTCAGAATCCGAACAAATGGGACAATAAGTACAAAGTGAGGATCTAAATTTTGGTCCGATCTTTTGAAAACTTATTAGGTACAAACAGGACTTCTTAAACGTGTGGTCAACTGTACTTTTTGACTGATTTCCGTGAAAAATTATAGTAATATGAATATTATTGAAATGATCGATATTATTAAAATAATCGATATTATCAATAGCATAATTGTGATCGTTCCTGAACAGTTTTGGGCATGGTTTGAACAAATCTAATAGATAAATACATGCATAAGAAGTGGCTAACTGATTATTAGCATGCTCAACGCTACTGTTGAATGTCAAAACATTATTGATATTATCGATACATTCATAATACAAAATGGAAGAATTTTTCGATATACTGAATATCCCAATGAGTTAAGTTCTTCTTATTTAATCTTATTATAGCATTTTCAATACAAAACCAACTATTTAAACACAAATAACTGCCTACTCTACTAAACTCATTTATATAGTGCTAGAAGGACTGCTCAAGTTTCCATTCTCCGTTTAAAGGCATAATATATCACATAACAGAGGTCCTTTAAATTCTTCAAATATAATTCCTTGCAAATACAACTAAGCAAATATACTCTTGTTTCCAACATTTGTGAAATAACTAAAAGTGATAATATTCAGTAGGTACAGTAGGTAATTCATTATAGCTAGTGTATATCACATTAACTTTAATTGAGTTACTACATCATAATGTTAATTCTGATGTAAAATTTATGTCTACAACTCTAGTACTACAATGAAACATTAATTAAACCAAAGCAGACTTAAAATATACATTTTGATACATGTACTCAGTGTAATTCTACCTCATGAATACAGAGCGAGGCGATGTGCACATGGTATAAAATCAATTAGCTAATGCAAAGTGTTATACAGAAGTGTTGGTGATACTTACGTGTTTCATATAATAACAGCAAAGTTTGAAGAGACAATTTATTAACAACTTCATACCATACATAGGTATGAAATAACAATGTAGAAACTCGGGGAATTCTCAAGATTTTCACTTTATAGCCGCTGTGGAACTACTCTCCGTAGATACAAAGGATAACAAACCAGTTTGGCTAACTTTTTTATTTAGTAGTTGATACAAGGAAGAGTATATATTTAAATACAGGGAGATTCAGAACTTATATTTTTTTTTTATTTACAGGGTAGTTCGAAAATGATATAAAAATACACTTTTGTATGGCACTGGATACTGGTCCACTGTAAAATCTGGCCTTGCGCAAGACAAAGCATGCAGTCGGCAACTGGTGTAATAAAAAAAATTATAGAGTTTGTTAATTATAAAATATTATAGCACCTATTTTTGAATAGCAAATTCAACTGCTTTTGCCGCTATTGTTATTTTGAATTAATAAAATAAATTTGTGGTTTTAATTAATGAAATATAATTAGACATAGCTAATGTTACAATAAATGTTCATAATTTTGTCCATCGACGTGTAAACACATTTGGCTCCGTTTTACCCAGTTTCTACCAACTAATACAAATGTTTCTGGTTCTTGTCCGTTTTGAGCTCATAAGTTATTGGCAGCAGCTATGATACATTTGCGTAAATTATCACTAGTGTTCACATCGGTGCGATACACTTTACTTTTTAAATATCCTCACAAAAAGAAGTCCAAAGGATTTAAGTCACGAGATAGTGGCATCATGGTACCGATTCTCCTCATTCAATCCATTTAAGGAGCATTGTTGGAAATGATCACGTTGAATAGCGTGTGGATTCTCAAAATCCTAAACATAAGTATTAGAAATGATCGAATGTTATTGCATGTTCTCATGTTATTGCAGATCTCTCTAAGGCTTTCGACACAGTCTGACATAAAACAACTTTTAAGTAAATTAAAATGTTATGGATTTAGAAGAAAAATATTTGACCTTTTGGAAAGTTATTTGAATAGCAGAATTCAATACGTTGAAATTGATGGAAATAGTAGTGATTCCAGAAGGGTCAAATATGGAGTACCTCAGGGGACAGTACTGGGACCATTGCTATTTTCTTTATACATTAATAGTCTTTTATTGCTAAATACTAACGGTACAATAATAAGTTTTGCAGATGATACTGCAATTTTATTTGAAGCAGATTCCTGGAGTGAACTGAAAAACAAGGTTGAGATAGAATTTGTAAAAATGAAGAAGTGGTTTCAGTACAATACCCTAACATTAAATTGTAAAAAAACCTGCATATATGCCTTTTACTTCATACTCTAGTAACTTACCTGAAATGGGACCACTAAATATTGACAGTGAAACATCTATACCTGAAGCCAAATCAGTCAAATATCTAGGCATTATAATAGATAAGCATCTCAGGCATGGGGCCTACAAATTAATAATCTTATTAAGAATCTCAGAGGTTTACTTTTCAAATTTCAATACTTAAAAAATATTTTAAGTGTAGCAAACCTTAAAATACTGTACTATTCTTTGGTACAGTCGCAAATTTGTTATGAAATTATAGGATGGGGTGGACTTCAAGATTGTTATCTGAAAAATGTAAACGTTATACAGAAGTGGATATTAAAAATAATGTATAAAAAGCCTAGAACTTACTCTACCGATCAATCATTTAAACATTTTTTATTATTTTGTTTAAATGTATTACTCAATATTTATACATTATTATAAAACCAGAAACAGAGAAATTAAATTTCAATTTCCTCTTTGTTTAAAAACAATTGGTCACAGAAGTAGTACGTACCTTGCACCAAAATTATTTAATTTAATACCCACTGAAATTAAAAATGCAACAAATTTTAAACGGTATAAATTTGAGATCAAAACGTGGCTGTTGAATAGTCCACGACATGTTATACACAATTTAATAAACCAAAGGTAAACAATTTAAACATACAATTATTTATTTAGTATAGATACATACTTATCACCTGATTTGAGTCATTTGATTTGTGAATTGAAACCACGTACAAATAAACCATTTCCACTTCAGTGTATTTTCTATGTTTATTTTGCATTATAAAATGTTACTGTTTCTTTTTCTTCTGTATAGTATCTATGTGTTTGTATTTTATGTACATGTATTTAAGTCATTTCAAAGTTTACAGCACTTATTTGTCACACCACACACACTTGATAGCTTAAAACACGTACAAGTGGATCATTTCCACTTCAGTGTATTTTCTGTCTATTTTTGCATTATATAAAAATAGCTTCATAGGTAACTAACACGCAGCGATGTAAAGTTTGAAAATACTACAATTTCAATATCTTTTTCTCGGAAACTAGGAATTTTACAATTTTTTTACTCTATTTCATTTTTCATGACGCATAAATTCCCAATTTTGTTTAGATAAGTTGTGAATTAGCCTGTGTATGTGATACCACAAAAATCTTACAATGATGATGTGCTAATATTATATAGATTACCTACTGCTAAAAACTGAAACAATAGTTAGTATTTTACTTTTAAAGAGGATTTGTGACTTTTCCATTAACTAATAATTAACTGGTATTTCAAATACCTATGAAGTATTAGTGTATCAATGACTCAAGATTATTAAGGTGTACATTATAAGAACCTGTAAAGGTTGGCCTCTGGATGTTGCATATAGCAAAACTCAAATTGACTTTTGAGCATATACGAGCACTCAGACACACTAAGATCTGAGCTATTTCTGCATTTCTAAAATTGCTTCTGCAGGTGACCTGCTATATTTTAAATTGAATCAAAAATTATAAAAAATTAAAGTTTTAATTAAAATTACAGTAATATAATTTAAAAGTATTCACCCACATCTGCCCTTTACGTAACTGTATTATTGACTATTTTAATTCTATAAGACCCGATCATAATGAATCAAATAAACTTCTTATAGTGGCGCAACCAAATATATGTTTAAAACAAACATTTGATAAATAGGGTGAAATAAAGGATATTTTCCTATTAGTGAACACTTCAATTTCAATAATTAAATTAAAGAATTGTTTGTATATATAAGAAGAGATGTGTTTGTTGAGTTGGCCAGAAGCAATGCGGTACTATGATAAAAATTCATAATGACTGAAATTCATGATGATTCATGAAATGTTATTTAAATAGATACTATGCTTTTTTATACAGTACAATAAATAAATTAGAATCATAAATTATCGCTAAGTGATTTAGTCTACATTTCAAGAACTTCTCATCATTTTAATTTCAAAAATTACTTTTATGAGCTGCTACATTATAGCTCTGAATCCAGAAAGGTCTTTCAACATTTTTTTTTGCATGTTCAAAAAGAGATATTTATAATAATTACATAACGATTTACTTTACAATAATATAAAAACATGGGTAACAGTACATATAGAATGAACTATGAGCTGTGAAACTAACAATTTAAAAAATATTTTATAATCATTTAATCATCATAATAAAGCTCTTTAATGAATATTTTGAATCATTTTTCAGTTCTTGTTGTAAAACAATTCATGTAGGTGTAACTAATAACTAGGATGAATGGTATGTCGTCAAATACATTTATTGTTATTATTAACTTACAATAAGGGCAGAAATAAAGTCTGTTACGCCTAATTGCTAACGTGAAAGCAAAACAGATAAATAAAATCATATAAAAAAGTATATATCCACCTGTATAAACAGAAAATCCATAAGTAAGTAAAAACAAACTCAGCAAACTGGTTGCAAATACACTGAAAAGTTAAATAATAAATCGAAACAGATCATACCCACACACGAAATAAGAAACTGACACACTCAACGGTGACGGTCATAACTAGAGACCGTATATCGTTCGCACATGACGTCATTATCAGGGGCGCACTTAGGACACTAACGTTAACGTTTGTGGAAGGCAAGTAAATACGTACATTTATTGTCAAATACAGTTAATATTAACGTCTTACCTTGTACTGGTGATATGTATGTTGTCCAATATGGATCATATTAAGTTGTGTAATTTACAAAACACTATACTATTCACTTTTAGTACTGAAATAAAACTGAATAACCAGCAACTGTTGTAAATTTTCAGTTGTTAAGTTGTGACGTTTATCGCTTAAAATCCATTTCAGTTTCGAAAACGCACGTTCAACGTCCAGAGAGGTCACTGGGGCATATATAAAATATGTATAATTTTTCACTGAAGGCACATTTAGGGTGGGTTGAGCAAAATCTAGTCCTTTATCTTAAAAAAGGTCTACTATATGGCATACAGTTAAAAATCCCGGATTGTTCTGCAAAACGGTATTAAGTTTCTTCTTCACACGTTCAGCACTAGATCCCGGTACCTGAGAAATAAACTGTCGCAAGTCTAAAACACTAAGTCGTTGTTAAATTGTTTTTGACGTTCACGGTTTCTCATACAGTGCCTTCATAAATGATTACAATCCATGTGATCAGGACTGTGATTCTCGAAGAACAACTCGTATGCAAATAGATTTCTTGTCTCCCTCAATTGCCGTAGTGAGGAAAAGGATATTCGCATATAAATTGCTCTGCGATTGATTCGAGAATCTCGACCCTGATCACGTGGCTTGTAATCATTTATGAAGACACTGTACTATTACTCACACGAACTTTGTGTTATTTCGAGCGCATATGTTCCACAATACGTGTTTTATAATTCCACGATATAACTCTTTCACAAATTTTGCACTTTAGTTCTGTCCCGTCAAGTTCTAAATCTGGATAATATTTAATCTATTTATCCACTGTAGAACGTATGGGAGACCGACGGAACATATTCAAGCACCGAAACAGACAAACCAACAATAAACACGACAAGAAACTAACATTTACTAATAACGCGCTATCATCCCTACAAAGATATTGGCAATTGGAAAGCGGAAGCGACTGCGACCTTGACACATGCCGGTAAATAAATAAGATGATGTTCCTCAACGCTGGCCATTATTTTGAAGATGATATTTGTTTTTAATTAGGAATATTTAAATATTACGATTTTCAACCGACGGACCTGAGTACGGACCTGAGATGTGCGAACGACATACTATCTTTAGTCATAACCATTCTTGAATGAATTACTGGATGGTGTAGCAACAATAGTCAGGTAGATGGTTTAATTGTCGAATTATACTAAATTATTGGCTGTCGAATAAAATCATCGTATTTAAAATACCTTCATATAAGTGCTTAGAGTTGAATCCCACCGATGCAATAATAATGCTTGGTATTTCCATATTAAAGTTACATAAAACACATAAACTATACCACCTGAAAGTACACATCATAACCATACTAATGCACGATGTCCTTTGGCATATTTCACCTTTGTTCGTAACGTATTCGGCGGTAAGAAGTGAACAAATTCACTTATCGCAGCAACATAATTATGGTACCCATTTGTATCGCTGTGACAATAATGACAATTCGGTTATGATAATAATTTAGATTTCCGCAATCATATTTACCAACCACAGTTAACTGTAAAATAATTACAAGTATACAAATGACTTACCGAAAGTGAATTTTAAAATTCAATAAAATTCTTTACTGGCTACAAGTGATGTAGGTGGTATGGTAGAAAAGTTATTTTACTTTTGGGTAGCATTTAAGACACACCAGATAAAAACCTATTTACAGTAATTAATTTTTTGTAGCAACATAGTTTACTTAGACGGTTTTTTTCAATGGTAAGGTACAAATTACGGTTTTTCATGTTCTCTACTGCATTTTTGCTTCAAAAATTAAAGGAAGTGATTCAATTTCAGCATTATAGTTTAGCATTACGTTAATAAGAACTTCAATCTACTGGGTGAATGCATTTTTCCATGCAATTCTTTAGCCTTGGAACGCATTATAGCTATTTTCGATATTTTTATTATACAAGGTGATTAGGGGAAATCCTCAATATTCGAAAGAGGTGTTCAGGGGACAATAGTGAACAAAAAAGCCTAATGAACAAATGGTCTGATATCAACGGTAACTGAGATAGTAATGAAATTATTTCTATCCAAGTTAATTTTTGTAATGCACCAGTAAATAAAAGTGTTTATTCTGTAGGTATTATAAATTATTGACTAAAGATCTAATAAATCGAAATTAATAAATTCAATTTTCGAATATACCACCGTCAACTCGTTTGTGTATTGCACGGGTAGCTTGTTGAAGTTCACGGTGATTTTCTCTTATGAGTGATGCACAATTGACAATACGATCCAATAACACCTCTTTTGTGATCACTTTTGTTGCATATACTAATGATTTAAATCATTCCCAATGGCAGTAATCACGGGGATTGAAATCTGGTGACCTTGGTGGCCAATTTTTGAAACCACCTCAGCTAATCCAACGTCGTGGAAAGCGATTGTTAAGATCACAACACGACGAAAATGGGCAGGGGCACATCATGCTGCAAGTATATGTTTTGCTTAATATCTAATGGAACATCGTCCAGTAAATTATTTTCTAAAATTTCTACATATATCTAGCTCCAGTAAGACGACCATCTAGCACAAATGGGCCAAGTAATTTATTATTAATCATACTACACGTAAATGCTGAACCGATGCTGAAACTTAGTTTCTACTGTGGCGTGCGGATTTTCATCTGACCAACGAATATGAGAGATATTTACTCCATCACGAATGAATTGAGCCTCATCAGTGAACAAAATGTATTTGTAAAGTATATGGTTTGCGTTTATCTTATTAAAAAATGCAACCGCAAATAATTATCACCGTCCTGAAGATTCTGGACGCGCTGTATATGGAAAGATTTTAAACCATTTTTGCGAATGACTTCCCATGCCGTAGTTTGATGCATTTGGAGACGGGTTGCAATACGTTTTATACCGGAGCTATGTTCTACCATATTTAGAATTTCTTCTTCCACTGCTAGACCAGAACCAGCTTGCCTCTCAGTTGTAAATCTTATACTGGGAAACATTACAGTTTCAAGTGCATTGTTGAAGACTGTCTGAAATACATTTCTATCTGGCACTCTTCTGCTCGGAAAGCGACGTCAATATTCAGCAACTGCACGATTAGAGTTACTCATAAATAAAAATAGTGTCAGCATATTCTCGATGACTAAATGTGACAGGCATTGCAAAATTATGTGTGTACAATATTGATTAAATGAAGGCACATTTAAAAATAAATGGGACAGTTATTAAATAAGCGTTTTTCTACAAACATGTTAAAAATGCTATTTTTAACACTCCCTTATAGCATTAAAATTATCACTAGTGCCTTAAAGTAAATGTCAAATTGTGACAGTAAATTTTCAATACATTTAATTTGTATTTTCACACAATTTAAAAAATTAAATATTTTCACAATTCTATCACTATCAACTGAAACGACCGTATTCCTAGCTGACGTTTGAGCAGAATCCGCTGATATTGATGGCATTAAAAGCAGTTTCTGGACAATCAAATTTTTCCTTTCCAACGAATCTTTGTTGTATCCCGCGGCTACTGTTGAAGATTTCCATCCCCCATGCCGCTTAATGGTCATTAAAGTTGCTCCACTATTCGCTAGTAAGCTTGCCGACGAACGCCGAAAACAATGTCCAGTATAGAGGTTAGAATTTGGAAATTGCAGAAGTTTAGCAATAGCAGCAAGAAATTTTCCAAACGTATTTATTCCCTCAGGATTTTTCGTATACTTGCCTTTCACATACTTTAGAAAACGCCTCCGATGTATCACATTTGCTGGACGAAGAGCCATGTATCTCCGGTAAAAATCCAAATAAAATTCTTCAACGATAGTGAAATTTCTTGAAACCTTGATTTTGGTATCTGATATCTTAACCAATATTGAACTGGAAGTGTCCAAGTTGTCGAGAGTCAACTGGCAAAGCTGCCATCTACGGCACGCACCAAATATTTGATGCGCACTTCACAAACTGTTTAATTTGGTCTCTGGTCAAGATCTTTGATCTTTTGGGTTGATAAGCTTCTCCTTGGCTCTTCAAAAACGCAATGAGTTTAAAATGCTTGCTGATTTCTACGTCGCTATTTATTCGTAACATAGCCTTAATCATAGAATAATTAGACCATAGAGATGAAGATTTTCAAACCTTCGATTTCTCCTCAAAATAATCCAAGAATACATTTTCAGTATATTTTCCAGGAACGTCTTTGTCTTCACACCACTTGTTCTATGCAATTTCATATTAAATTCGGGATTTTCTTGGTAATAAGACCAAAGTAGCTCGCTTGGCCGCTTCATCGATAAATGGATTGTTCTTTTCTATATTTTCTTTAGGTATACCTTTTAAGGGCAAAAAGACACAACGTTTAAATGTGACAAATCCAAAGCTTTCAAACTTTTCGTAATGATGAATACAATGGTTCCACCATAGTTACTATATATCATTGGCAAGTGCTCACTTCGAAAATTTGATATACCTAGTGCCTACGATGCTATTTAAATCTCAACTTATTTCTGCCCAGATTAATTCTTTTTAATACTGTTTGTAGAAAAAATATTCTATGATATTTGTGTCAAACTTGTATTTAAGGCACTGATGTAACTTGCAGGATTCGCTGCACTCATTCTGCAAACTTTTACATGCGTGCCTTAAAAATGCACTTTTAACACTCGCATCATAAATAACTGTTAAATCACAAACGTCAAAATAATTGTGACACTTACTCAAAATAAAATATCAAATAATAACAGCAATAGCAGCAAAAATAGCAGTAAAATTATTTTCATTGCTATCTCAGTAACCGTTGATATTCGACCATTTGTTTATAAGGCTTTTTTGTTCACTTTTACCCACTAAACACCCCTTTCGAATGTTATAGGTTCTCCTTCAATCACCCTGTATATTTACCTGCATATGTATCACTACATGTAAGTACATGGAACATAACATAGCACTTTCCACAGTATTCGCTCCGTAATCGTAATCTCGTAATTTGCAGGTGTGTGTCTAACTGTCCCAGATTTCAGGCTATAACCGTATTTCCAATTCAAAGTTGGTACTTTCAAGGCAGCAACCGGAACACAGCGTTTGCACCAATCTTTTCCTTCTATCTACTCAACCCGATTTGTCTCCCTGTTTTCCGACCACACGAAATTTCAAACTGCTAAGCGGTAATTATTCTGATCAAGTTAACAAATGCATTGCAATGCATACACATTGAATTGAGAGTTGGTTTTCAACTAAACTAGATCTAGTGGACCAAGTTCTATTACAATTTGGCCACATTATTTTATTATCTCTGATTTCAATGGATCTACTTTCCTGTTATAATTAATTTTATTTTATTATGTACACGTTCTATTGAGAGGGTTAAAGTTAATAATTTTATTGAAAATTGTGCACCTGCATGAATTTAATACGGTACCTATTGT
This sequence comes from Monochamus saltuarius, assembly GCA_025584915.1. Lineage (NCBI taxonomy): Eukaryota > Metazoa > Arthropoda > Insecta > Coleoptera > Cerambycidae > Monochamus > Monochamus saltuarius. Next base: position 72,440,909 of record CM046721.1, on the reverse strand, counting down.
CAGTTATTACACATTTTTGGTATAAATTTGGGGTCAATTAAAATGAATTCATTTTGTATTCAGTAACTACATTCTACAGAATTGATAATTATAGTTTTAATAAATTCTACATGCATAAATACTAGTAACTTGTAAATACGGTTAATGTATTTAATAATGTATTGATAACTATAAAAATGAAGATTCGATGATTATTATATTACTAATTACACAGCGTATGAACTCAATACATTATAAATTTGTGGCTATATTGGTATTTCTTCTGTTATTTATTTATTTATTTAATATAAATACGTATCTAACAGGCCAGTACCCAGTTACAGGAAACAAGCACAAAATATCAATATGTATTACATTAAAACACCACCATCTATTTTATTTCCGTATACAGTTTTAAGTCATATCCTGCGCGTCTGAAACTATTTGCCCGAGTCCGTTTGCTGGTTTCGTTATGCTGTGCGTATACTGACAGTGAGGTTAGTACAATGGTCGTCAGCTTAAAGTCACCACTTCCATGTTTTGTCCCTTTCTAGCACCGTGTATAATAAATGGCACTAGAAAAGAATGGACCATGGAACTGGTGACTTTAAGCTGACGAGCATTGTACCTAATGGTTGATTTGTTCTTCATAAAACCGTGTTGCTCTATAGAAATTCTAGTGGAAACCTGGCCGTAAATGGTATGTACAGAAGGATTTTGAAAATTTTTGGTGAAATTACAAATGATAGTTATGATCTATAGTTAATTAGTTCATCTATATCGTTCTTTTTATGAATAGGATATATTCTTGATGAAAGATGAATAAATTTCTGCGAATTTTTATTATGATTATGACATTCAATATTTGTTATAAATTTTGGAGTAAGAAAGATAAATTTAAATTTAGCATTTGCTGCTATACAAAATAGAATTTGATCTGTTTGCATTTCTTTAAAAACAATTTTTATTAAATTTGTTGGTTATTGTCGATTGTAGATTTATTCTTATTTTACCATGGTATCAGGTAAAAGTGAAACTGAGATAGTAACTTTATGATATCAATTCCTACTAAATGAATAAAAACAGGTTACAATGTCATCGATAATAACTTTCCCATAATAATAATTATTAAAAAGAGCAAAGGGAGTAGTAAATGTAAATCGAAACAATGTCTTGATGTTGGTACATAAATAATACATAATATTAACCATTATTTAAACTAAACATATATAATACAAATGATTAATACTAGCAATCGCAACACCTTAAAACACATGAAACTTACAACTTCATATAGTACTTACTTACAACACCTGCCCTGTTTCTTTAAATGAATGGAGATAGCAAAACATTTCATTAACAAATGCAATATTTCATATACCTTTTTCAAATAAAGCAGATAGGAGAATCGATTGTTTGATAGTCAGATGGATACATTAAGCAGCAAAAAAGTTCTGCGATTTAAAAGAAACATGATGTGCCATAAGAAGTGGCGCCTTCTACTAGTGACGTCGAAATTAGAAACAAATTTATCTACAAATATCGAAAATTAAATTATATCCTTGACACTCTGTATCTTTTCTGTTATGCGACTTGAGATATAGTTATGTTAGGTTAAAACGATTTATTTTCATTTTAAAAATGAAATCATGTTTAATAATTCATTTACAAACACTCTGTATATTTTAAACGCACTGAATCTGAATATGAAGTCCATTTAGCTGAAACACCCTCAAACTTTTGAGTAAATAGCAAAAAATAACTAAAAATCGCAAAAATAACATTAGATGACCTTAATCAAATGTGTTTCTTATGTATTTCTATACACTGATTTCGAATCTGAAGTACATTGAGCTGAATATCCCACAGATTCTGCGAAAATCGCGAAACATGTCTGAACATTTACGAAAACTAAAATGATTTTTACGAATTACTCAAAATTTTGAGGATGTTTGAGCTAAACTAACTTCATACTCAAATTCAGTGCATTCAATACATAAAGACAGGTTGGTCTGGTAAAAAGTACAGATCACTTTTGGCGACTTTTTGAAATTCGAGTTCAGTGCGTCAAAATACTCGTACATGAAGATCGTAAGGCTGTTCAAAAGTACAGACCACTTTTATTAGTAAATGTATCTGAAACTATATTGTTGCAATTTAGAGTTCCTTAAGATGAGAAAGTAAATACTTATAAAAAGTTGGCACCGATGTGCAGGTATAAAATGCAGTAATTATTCAATATTCTCATTCAGCTGTTGTAAAATATTATTTCCAGTTTTAATTAAAACTCTAGGTAACTACCCGCTTTACTTAGCTAAAGTGAGTAGATAGCAATCGATTAATGTTTTTTCTAATCTGTTCAATAAAAGTAATGATCTTCTTTGAAACTAAGGAACTTTTTAATTAAACGTTTCTTAATTACAGTCAGATATAACAGTTTAATTCACTAATGAACTAGTAAACCTTATACATATTACCTCCAGTATAATAATTTTGAATTCCAAGTATCCAATATAATTGAATCTACACTATTAAAATGGCAGATGTTATATTTAGGTTATTTTTATGTGTAACATAATAATAATATCTCTACCCCTCATTCTAATCACGAGGATTAGCCCAGTCGAAGACTTGTGCGGGAGAGAGGGCGGCATATTATTATTAAGCAGGCCGCATTTGCGTCCAGGAACAGCATACGGTGGTAAGATCTAACCACCATTCAGTGCAGGAATGAGGGAAACCTGGAAAACCTCATTAATTAGGGAGGTAGCCAAATGCCAACCGGAATCAATCTTTCACATTGACCCAAGCCAACATTCTTCTACCCTACCATACCCGCAGACAGGGTGCCAATCTCTCCACGAATATAGCTTATATATGGTCTACCGGCTGCGGGGGTCGAACCCACAGTGATCTAGTCACCTCGATTCAAGTACTGACGCCTTATACCGCGCTACCACTATTATATTTAAAAGACATATTGCATTAAGAAAGCACTATTAAATATATTAACAATAATATTAGTTGAAAATTTTATAAAAAAAAATTTGCTACCCATTTAATACTTAATTATTGTGAATCAGGATTTTATTGTGAAATATTTTGTTTTTTTTTGTTTTGAACTATGTGAAGTCGTGCTGTTAGCTTTCAGCTGCTCAGTTTGGTATTTCCAGTGCGAACTTTTTGTACTTTTTATTGGAATATTTTATCTCTCTGCTTCTAAGTTTTATATCTTATTTTGGTAAAACATTATTAATTTTAACATAAAATTTGTTGCTTCTTTTGTTTAATTGTAATTTTTTATATTGAATGATTTGTAAAATTAAGCTGGCATCTTTTATTATATAAAATTGATATTTTACTATATGTTTCATTATTCATTCAAATTTACTTTCTTTTAATTAATTTATTTAGCTTATTGCTCAAGATAAAGTTTTATTTTTCTCCTCATGTACAGGCTAATTTTGTTTTTATTTCAATATATTTTTGTTAAGTCTATTTTTTTTTCTTCGGGATTACAAAGAACAAATATACCGGATTAATTTAATGCCTTATATTCGGTAACGTTTCTACTAGATTATTTATTTGAGAAAATATCATGTACACAACATTAATAAATTGCAAATTTTAACGCATTTATTGATCATTTATCATTTATGTAAATGAAAAATAATAAAGGTCCCAAGTGTGATCCTTGAGGTACAGTAGATGCAGCTGTAAAAGGAAATAAATGGTAACCATTGATTGCTACCAGTTGCGATCTATTGCAAATATACGATGCAAGCCATCCATGTACACTGATTTCAGCCAGTTTGGCTATTAGTATGTTATGATGACCTGAATCTGACAATCCATGTGGTTATTAATGTACTAATTAGTATATTGTACTAGATTTGACTCAACTGATTTTTTAGTGTAAAAACCGTGTTGCTGCGTAATTATTGAAGATTTATCAGCGTCGAATAAATGCTCATAACACACCTTTTCCAGTACCTTACTAAAAATATTTAATTTACTGATAGGACGATAGTTTTTTTACCAATTTTTTTTCTCCAAATTGAAAAATAGGAATCATAAATGCCGCCTTCCACAATTGTGGAAATTCATTTCTGCAAACGATTTGTTAAATAAATGAGGTAGTAGTCAGTTTGCACATTTTTTTTTTTAAAAAGAATGAAGGAATTCCATCAGACCGTGCCTTTATTTTCGTCTAAGTTAATCAGAATATTCAAAACTTTTTGGGGGTCATCTCTTATACTACTTCTATTTTTACTATTATTTCCCAAGTTCATTGTAAAGCAGTTCGATACTGACCACAAATAGCGCCTATAAATAATTATTTAGCAGTATTTTATGGCTCAATCAACACATATTTAGAAATGACATATGACGAAAGTGTTCTCGTATGAGGTTATGAACGATCTCATCAGTTAAGGCTTTGATGTCTCCTTTCTTACATAAAAATAAATGTCATTGAATTGCACTAGACATGGAAACGCTCACATTGCAGCAAATGTGCTACAGCGTCTATTAGATCTCAATTGAATAGATAATTTCGTTTTAGATACCAACAAGTTAAATTAAAAAGGTTCTTTAGTTCAGAAAGTCTGAGGGATACGTCTAAAGCTTATCTGATTCACAAATAAGCGCTAAAGTAAATCCTGGTCCATTTTGTGTCTTGTATAATAGGTGCAATCTGCTCTAATCCTGGATAATCTAAGTTGCACATCCTTACAGAAACATCATTAAAATCGATTAGAATTAGGTGATGGCATAAAAAGCTTATTCCGCATATTTTACGGGACGTGCATTGCTGGCGCGCCCGCTTTCAACCAACAGACTTATCTTCGTGATTGAGCTTCTTCGAGCAATTTAAATCGGCGTATTAAAATGCTTTTTACGAGTCCGCAAACTGACAGTATTAAGTAGTTGGAATATCTGTGCTATCACAAATGCATTCCTACGCGTTTTATTACCAATTCCAACCCTCATTTACTAACATAAATTTTGTTTCGCCTCGAATTGGCAATAAAAACTTTATCCGAAATTTCGTTATTAAAAATACCGCAGAAGTCGTAAAACTTGGCGGTTAAAAAATACAAGTAAACTTAATAATAAAAGTAAGTTAATAAATCAAATGAAAACTTACCAAATTTTGTGTTAAGATTTTCTGTGAAAAAATAGGGCACAATTCCTTTCTCTTGTCATTATCGTCCCCTTCCCTATTTGAAAGGGCATTGCATCACATTTTATTTATACCTTTTGTTGTCTTGTTTTATTTAGTTGTAAGATGAAACAGTACTCATTCAAATCTACTACAACGATATAAACTGAAGGTAATATAATGCTGAAACATTACATCGTTCTTTACTAAATTTATATTATAATTAAACAATGAAAATGGTATTAAGTTCTACTGCAGGAAATACGCATGTGCCAGATATGAATGGTCAGTTTCTATTGGTAGAGACGCTTTGATGGATCCAGCTGTTCTTAAGAATGGATAATAATAATTGAAGCTCTACAGCTTGCGCTCAAAATCGTACACGCCCTAATCTAACAAATGAGATATATAGGATGATAAAAAAAGTGTATAAAGTAATTAGATCTGGAGACCAAAATATGTGTGTAAGTGATGTAGTTTAAATATGTAGTTCATTAACAAAAGTGTCTGTGTGTAGTGTTATCGTGGAATAAAAAATGACAAAGAATATTACAAACTCACGGAAGTAAGAAAAAAATATACGAACAATGCATCGATGGTATTTTAAAAATGAGCTTCAGACAATAATCAAATTCATGTTGCTACCTGATTACAGAATGAAACTTTACCTAGAATATCTAGCAAAGGGCTGTTACTAATTATGGGCGACATGAATTTTACCAAATAGAAAGAGTATGCTGATAGGAAAAGACGAAATAGTGATATGGCGAAGAAACTATTTAACACAAATATTAGAAAATATTAGATCGATGCATAATAATATATTTGAATTTATTATATATGTTTACTAACGAAACATAGTAATGAAGGTTATATGATAACAAAAGTGAGGCTCTGTTTTCCCACATATGGAACCTGGTGCTGTCGTGGTTGTATGGATAATGCACCGTTGTTCGTAGTATATTAGACTTAGTTTCCAACCGTCAAAAGCATGCGCACTGTATCTAAAACATAGCATTTTCAACCTTACGTGAGCATTATAAACGCAATGCGGTTGTGTCTGACACTTGGAAAATGTTTCACGAAGAGCCGACGATAAGTGTTAACTTGTGACCGTTATAGTGACAATACTAGTAACCAGTATAGTGTGTACGTAAATAGTGCAGTGTATTATGTTGTAAAGTGTGATATCCGCGGAGTACGCATCAGATAGGTGTAAGTGGTTGTAGACCATCGAAATCTAAAAGGACAGCATTCTACGGGTGAGTGACTTTTTAAAATAAACTATTAATGAGCTTGGTTCACTCAAAGTGAATTTATTTTTGGTAATTTTGTGTTCTTTGAACCATTCACAAGTGGTACGCCTATGGAATCTTGTTCCCTCCAACTGCCACCTCCCGTACTCATCTAAGTGCTGTAAATAAATAACTCTCTATTATTTTGGACTTTGGGTATACATATTTTTTTAATTGACCAATTCCGCAGTAAAGAAATTCAGGAATAATTATATAACCAGAAAATTGATAGCTGTTTAAGTATTAAAAACTAAAATATGTGATGGAAATAATAACGATGCAAATTTGTGTACTCCGTCTGAAATCATGGCCATTAAAAATAAAGTGATGATTATTTGTTTATATCCGCCCTTATAGGTTTCGATTTCTGCAATTCAATTAGGCAACTACGGCTTTAGGCTGCTTCTCCTTCGTGGGCGTGCAGCTTAATACAGCAACAGATAAACTGACAACTAAAATAAATGTAATAAAATGTAGCAGTGACTTATTCGGCCATTGTCGTTAAGCCGAATTAACTCTGCCTATTTACCACCATCTTGGCATATTATACTAGATGATAACCGATGAAGTCAATGTCAGCGGTCGCTGACACTGCGATACTTGAAAATAGCTTATGGTAAAGCCAGGCAAGCAAATTTTTGTAAAATTATTTTCTATTGTAGTTACGGTCGCGATCACTTCCGATAATTTGATACATATTTAAAAAGGTAAAAATAGAAAACACTGATAAGCATGCGAGTAGGTACTGCCCAGTGACGGCGTAGAAAACTTTGCTATTCGTTTGTTTAAAAAATAACAAATTCAAATTTGTTTCTAATATTGACGTCACTAGTAGAGAGCGTCACTTATAGCATATCATAACTCTTTTTGCGGCTTGGATATCCATCTGACTATTGAAACAATCGATTCTCCTCCCTTTTATCTGTTGAAGTCGTTAGAGGTAGCCATTTTTGAAATAATCTTATTTGAAGTATTCAGTGCAGAAAGTAAACTGTTTTGGTTTCAAATAAAGTACCATTTCCACTGAAAATACAGCAAAATGTTATTTCAAAAAGTAATATAGAGCGTTAAATTATGACGAGGTGCAAAATTTTAAGGAGATCGGCCTGACTCGATGAAATCTTTGTGCTTTGATGAACATATAGAGACAGTTTTATTAAAGTTAGCCAATCTTCTTTAAATTTTGCACATCGTCATAATTTACAATTCTGAATAACTTTTTCAAGTAATATTTTTATTTATTTTCAGCGGAAATAGTACTTTATCTAAAACCAAGACAGTTTTTACTATGTTTACTTCAAATCGAATTATTTCGAAAACGGTTACCCCTAACGACTTCAACAACCTATCTGAAACAAAAAAGGTAGGAGAATCGATTCAACGGTTAGATTAATACACTAAGCCACAAATAGTTGTGCCATTTAAAAGAAACATGATGAGCCATATGTGACGTGTATAAATTATAAACAAATTAAAATATCTCGTCCCAAAAAAAAATCCGGATTTCTAACATGTATGTAAATATTTGAATATTTTAAAAAGTTATTTACAAATATCGAAAATAAAATTTTAACTTTGACACCAGTATCTTTTTAGCCAACAATTATTGACTAAGGTAAATTAAGCCGTATCATATTATTTTGTCATCAGGCATCTACTCTTGCTCTGTGCTGTATTAATTTCTAATTAAAAATACATGCATTACTCATTTTTTTAAGCATTTACAAATACGTTTTACTAAAAACGAACAACAAAAATTAGTTTATTTTAATGAAGTGATTTATATATATGAAATTTATAACAAATATTTTTACTGTGAAAGTACCTATAAAGAAAATAAAGCTATCTATTTTATATAAATATATTTCGTAATGTATCGTACCATAGACGATAGCTGGAAATGTGACATGATACATTTTGATCATCACAGCAGCAGCGGTTGACATTAACACAGTGATACTTGTCGTCGACACCGAGGACATTAGCAACGCTGTACAGACGTGTTAGATAAAGCACCTACACTATTCTCATTTATAATCGACGTTCTAGATATTTGGATTTATCACGAAGTAATAAATCCAAATTGAATTTTCGAAAATGCACAAATCTATTTGCCGGCAGACTTAAAAGTTTGCTCGAAAAGGAAAAAGGAATATTTTAAAAATGTACAAGGAATATAAGTGCTGATACTAAAAAAGCTTACATATCTGACCATATGCAATAAAAAACTTTTAGGAAAATAATATCTAAAACGAATAGTAATGTAATTGTAAATACATTTTTAAAATACAATCTGATCTGCATAAAAAAGTATGGTGCAAACTGGAATATGAAAACTTGTGTCATGAAGGTGTGGTAGAAATAGGTAAGTAACAATAGCCGCCTTCATCCAATACAAAAAATTATTGATTTTCTTCTTATTTCAGAAAACCTATCTTGTGTCTGTGTCATTCCTTGATTACCATTCCATTTGATCCTCAACTACTTAGCTATACAAATTTTCAATAATAAATCAAACCTGGAAATTATTTATTTAAACAGTTTATTCGATAAAGAGCCGTTTGAACTTCATCAGTCATGAGTATTTTGTGTAACCAAAGTACATATTTTGTTAAATTTAAAAAGAATATATTGTTTAATAATATAATAAAGTAATACATCTTTACATACTGCGTCATGTTATTATCTACAAATATAATCTCAGCCTTTATAGCAAACTTTTGTTTGATCTCGGGACCTGGACTATAATGTCCCATGTATTTCGACACAATGAATCCGATAAAAAAATTTAGTTCTGACGCAACAGTACTGCTCTACAGCCCCCAAAGCCAACTGTGAGCTTCCAGGAGAGATAAATTTTCCAAAACAAAAATCCACAATATCTGATAACAGTTTTTGAGATTGCTGAACACGAATCAGCTCGAAACCGACATATGTCTGATGGCATCGCTGAGAACTAACTGTGGCTATTTGCTGTAGATGTAATTCAATGGTGAAACGTTATTTTAGACATCTGGTACTTAAAGAGTACTGTTCATGACAAATCCATTAGGACAATCAAATTTAATCAAAAGATTGGTGTTAGCACATTCAAGGAAATCTAGATGCAGTATTAAAAATAGGTCTAAAGAAATCAAGTGAGCTAAATCATTTCCCAAATTTCGTTTCTATAATCAAAAACAGTAAAGTTATACAGAGTGTTGTAATTAAAAATTGTCTGTATCCAGAATCTTCTGGGTACTAGATATGACTTGTCTGATAAATTCTTTAGCAGTGTAAGTTTGTTACGGTTTCATTTCATATTTATTCGTGACTAGGAAGCTTTTGCTGAAATAATCTTAACAAAAAGTTGCATCAGGAACTATAATTTGTAGTTGATAGCTAATGTCTACACTTAACAGCGTTAGCTGGATTTTTAAAGGTTCTCGTGCACATAAAATTTTGTCACCGTGTGCCCTCATCGGATTACCACACTTTTTGGCCACCTAACACCCTTACGGTAAGTCCTTTACTTAATCAAACAATCCAGTCCTCCGTTATGGTGCAACTATTAGAAAATTCATTTTAGAAAGAGCGCATATAGCATAACGGTGTACCTATGTACTCGCTGGAGTTGATATACTTCTGGAATCACGTACCTACAACACACACCGGGTTCAGAACTCATTTATACCTGATCGAATCCACCACCCATTAGTATCGACAGCTACCTTTTCGAGGGCAGGACATCGGGGAATATTATAAGTTGCTCCTCAGAGCAGCGAGCAAAAACAGGCAAAATATAACTATTTTCTGCTCACATTATAAAATATTCTTTTTTATATAGCAGACTTAATACCTAATATGTGGCTGCTACTTTGCATGGTTTGATTTCTTATCAACACCACTCTAAATATTTAATTTTCTAGAAGCTTTTTTTGCTTTATTTAGACATACCATTTCCAATTAAATAATTACACAGCCACACAAAAAAAAAGTTCTGTGCCCGAGCTCTGACCTATGGTTCCCCATGTATTTTTGGCTCCCGAAACCGATCCGGGGGTCGGTATAGCCCAGAGGTTCCATAGTTGCGCGCTACGGTAAAAAAAAATAACTAAAATTTGGCCATTACCTGGAAATAAGCGCAAAGCTTTATCTTCTTGCCATTGAAAGGTCCAAATATGAATTAGTTGTTGACGTAGGAAGTATTGTAGCTCCTTTCTTTCTTTTTTTAATTTTTTTAATTTTTTTACTTTTTTTTGATTTTTTTATTTTTCTTTATTTTTTTTGTCTATTCACTGTGCAATGCTACATGAAGACAATCCTCTTAAATCAATTCGATCCAGAATACGGTGAAATCGTATGATTTTTTCTGGCAATTTGAAATTTTTTAGGACCAATTTTCTGCCAATTTGTGGCCCTCAAGTGACAATTGGGATGTGCGAGGTCCTATCCAACAACTGATTCATGTTTGGCGCGGAGATAAAGCTTTTCGGTTATTTCAAGGTAATGGCCAAATTTTGGTCATTTTTTGACTGTAGCGCACAAATATGGAACGTCTGGGCTATACCGACCCTGGAATCGGTTTCGGGAGCCAAAAATACATGGAGAACTGGGTTGTTATTTGCATATCTGTTATTCTATAACTGTTATCTGTTCAACAACGACAACGACTGTTATTTGTCTGCCAAAACCACAGGTATCAGTTGTCCCAGTGGGAGGCAGCTGCGCAGAGCATGTGAGTACAGGCCGCGAGCTAAAGCGAAACGCGAAGCCGTCTTATGGAACGGTAGAGTAACGAACAACCATTCGCAGTCTTTAGAGTTTTCAACGACGACGATAACCGATAACAGTTCCAGTTCACAACAACGGCGTTTGGAAAATAACGTAACGGTCTAACAGCGGATTAAAAACGACGGTGAATCACAGATCGCAGTCTTTAGGGTTCTCAACCTAGATAATATGTTCTCAACAACACAGTATATAGAATATATACTGTGTCAACAACGACGATCACCGATAACAGTTTTAGTTCAGGGCAACACGGTGTTTAGAAAATAACGTAACAGTGGATACGTTATAATAGCGTAGACCATTCATTTATAATTTTTAATATTTTCAAAAATACTTAACGATGTATGTTAATACCGGCAGAAAAATTAGTTTCAATTTATTTCAGTGTATTTGACATTTTATTTTGGTAAAACAATGAAATAAGAGAATTGGATGTATAATGTATTAAATTTAACGCTGGATTAGGTTTCTAAATTGTATTTATTTCAAAAAAACAAAATTTAAAAAATAGAACAACCAGATAAAAATAAATGTTCGTTACTATTAAAAAAGAGTCTAAATAAAAATAACTGTATAAATATTTAGACAATATACGAGTAACAAATTGCTTTGCTTTTAAACAAATAATTATGCAATCAAAAATTCTCTTCAATTTTATGGGCCGTAATTAACGGGTACGGTGTATCCTGTGCCAGTCGATACCATTCAGAGAAACATTCTGAATTTTGAAAGTCAATAACAGTTATCTGTTATTTTGAACTATTATTTAAAAACAACGATAACAGTTGCGACTGTTATTTGAAAATAACGGTTTTGCCCATCACTATGGGGAACCATAGGTCGGAGCTCGGGCACAGAACTTTTTATTTTTTGTGTCCCTGTGTATTGTTAATTTAAGGTGCTTCTTCCCTACAATAAATATTAGCATTTTTAGTATAATATCTTAGATTTAAGGTTTAAATTAATTATTTACGCTTACTATAAGAGCTTTCTAAACCTAGATATACCTGGGGAACGGCTATATTTATATTTAAAATATAATAACCTCTGCATTTAAAAAAAATAATATTCTATTTAGTTCAGGGCACAACATAAACCTAATTTTTAGGCAATTATTTCCGAACCATCTGAATGCAGATATGCACTCAGCGTAAATTAAATAAATTAGTTTGCGTTATAGGCACGTTCAGGATATGTCAATGTGCCACTCTGTTTAGAAAAGAGTCTCAGCCTGACAACTGAGCAAAATTAAAATTACTTAAATAAAAGTTTAAACTATTTTCTAATTCTCTTATTTAGTTCTTTGCACCCACATTCGAACTCATCAGTTAAAATTAAAAACTCTGAGAACGAAGGTGACAAGTTCAAAGATTAAAGTCAGAATTCAGAGGTTAAAGCCTGAATTAAAAAAAAAATAGTCATGACCTTTCTAGGGCTTCGTACGTCAGAAAGTAGTTGTTCCCTTCAGAATTCTAATGCTCTGGTGGAACAAAAATGTAACTAAAATATCTAATTAAATAAAAAAGGTATCAAAGGCGCTATCTTCTAGTAGGAAAAATAAAAGGTGACATTTATTGTGTACCACTCAGTACATACGACGTAAAATGTAACAGATGTCAACACTATATATTACCTACTTTAACTCTGGAAGGTTTTACAAAATATTTTTATTGTTAGCGACACATTTTTATGAGATGTAATTGCAAGTATTGTGGAACAAATTATAGCACTTATCTGTAATGAGCAGTTAGAAGCAATGCTGCTTGGTTTTCATAATTTCTGTAGTTAAAGTAACACAATTACATTATGTGCATTGTAGAGCCTGCGGGCGAACACTGGTTTAATATATATAATTTTGTTTTCTTTTAGCCTCCATGTCTAGGTGTTGAATTAAATTTTCACACAAAATAAATGTTATGTGTGGGATATCCATTTCGTGTTTCTCTATTTTTTTCGCTAATTTAAGTAAATAAAGCAAATTTAATATTTCCTCTCTAAAGAAAGTCAACTAGAATTCCGGGTGACATCAAATATAATGACCAAGTCTATACGCAACCTGAGGATGTAAATGCTTTTACAAACTTTTTAATGATGTTTATTTACCACATGGTCATAACTTTGATAACTTCACACTGGGTTTTAACAATAACGAAACAATTTCTTTACTATCTTTCGAAATTCAAGAAATTGAAACGGCTACCACAAAACTTAAACCAAGATTTACTTCCGGCCCAGATCAGATTCCGGGTTTTTTAAAATATGGACGGTATTTATGTATTTTCGTTGCCTCTGTAAATGATTTTTAATTTAGCCAATAAAACTAGTGTTTTTCCTGATTTTTGTAAAATTGTTAGTCAGTCCTGTACTTAAAAATGGTGATATATCACTTGTTATCTGCTTTCATTTACCCAGCATGGATTTTTAATTGGTAAATCAACTCAAAGTAACTAACTAGTTTTTTCTCAATATTAGTCAGATATTTTGGTCTCTCACGGCAGAGTAGATGTAATTTACACGTATATATCTAAGGCTTTTGATAGAATAGATCACTGTATTCTCTTCAAAAGGCTGGAAGGGTTCGTTTTAGCCCTGCTTTGTTGGACTTATTTTAGTCTTATATTGATAATAGAGCCTACTTCGTTGGATTTACTGGGTTCAAATCTCAGTTGCTGCAACATCAGGCGTACCCCAAGAATCCAACTTAGGCCCTTTACTGTTCTTAGTTTTTATAAATGATGTTTGCTTTATCTTAAAATGTGAAAATCTTATTTTTGCCGATGATATGCAAATTTATAGAAAAATTTATATGTCAGACTGCTTGAGCTTGCAAAATGATTTGACTAATATTGAAGCATGGTGTACGGCAAACCGGTTAGAGCTTAATGTTTCTAAGTGTAAAGTGAGAAAATGAAATTATAAAAAATATACATATTTATAAAATTAATTTGCAATCTGTGAAAACAATTATAGATTTGGGAGTTTTGTAATATGCGTTCGTTAGATCGAAGCTTGAGTATTGCTCGTTGATTTGGAATCCTTATTATCAGGTACACTCACTCCGACACTTGAAAATGTACAAAAGCGTTTTTTGAAATTTTTATCTTTTAAGTCTACTGGCATATATCCGGTACAGGGTTTTGATCACAATGCATTATTAAATATGTTCAATTTAATTAAAATTTTCCTGATGAATGAAGCTCCTAGTTCTAGGTGGTTTTTCGCCTCTAACTCTTCAGCTTCGGATGAAACGTATTTATAAGTCGAGAAGTACAGGCATTAATTTTTACTAAAAAAAAACTATAGCAGTGTTTAGTATATATAAACTGTGACAATAGTAAGGACTCAAATTGACTGGTGTCAAGAACCAAGCCGCCATGTTTAAATAAGTTACTTTATTTGTCACACAATATCAGTATCATTTATGTGTAATAAAAAAATATAAACAAATTTTGTGCATGTAGTGGATATTTTATATGATTTAACTAAGAGAAAGACTTGTGTGGTATGGAAGAAATATTATGAAGCAAAAGAGTCGGAAGGGAAGACATGTATTCATTGATTGCGATTATTGAATGCAAACATTATCGGAATAAATATGTTTGTGTATGTGTATGGATACATATGTCCTGGAGCCACTCATTTATGAGGTACAGGACGTGTAAGATATTTTAAAAATCAAATTTTGGATGTAATTTTTAAAGAGCAATTGAGAGGGCCAAACAACGCCGCGCTATATTCACCCAACTCTAAATTAATATGACCAGAAATACTATTTTACGCCATAAATGACCATGCATACAGAACTAGCTCTCACGTGTACCTACATAATGTAGGTGAGACAGAACCAAGAACTCATCAAACTGTGTTTATAAATAATTAGTTCTAACCTGCAACAAATCCATTTAGTAACTGTGTATTCATAAACGAACCATACATTTTTGGCATTTGTTAATTCCATTTTCTTTTTTACGTTAGTAGCAATAACTTTATGGTGTCTACTACAAGTAAGTGTTCTACCAAATAGCATTAAATTAGATTTAACCGCATTTAGACAAAATTGCAGTTTGCTAATAATTTTCATCAAATTAGTAGTAGTTGCGTATCATCTATATAAATGTGAAAATTCAGATGTATATAAAACAAATTGGAATGCCCCAAAAATGGATTCCTGCGGTACTCCACAGTTGATTAAAGTTAGACGGAGCACGAGAATATTTACATCCTGTGGAATATATAAAACGATATCAATACCATTATCAGTTCGTAATGAATACTCCTATCAAAAACCTTAGAACAATCTAAGAATATACAGGGTTAACTATGACTAAGTACAAAAAATTTAACCACGTTCTCAGGGAGGCCTAAAAGACAATAAAAAAATTATTCCAGAATTTTAGCTCGATATTTAAGAGTCGGCGCCTATGATAAGAATCGACTGAGATGGCTTAGATTCATAGATAAAGCTTACAGCTGTCAACAATGTCAACTACTTTATTATTATTTGTTACTTATATTATTTTAATATAAAAATGCTAAATATAATAAATAATAAAAATAAATGCCTAATTTGTTAGATCTGAAATTTTAAAATTTTCAAACGGCAGCTTTGTTAATTTAATAACGAAGTTGGTTAAATTTTCATACCTTTCGCACCTGAGTAACAGTTGGATCAGCCTCGCCGGGCTTAGCGAGTCATCACCTCATGAGTGATAGGTATAGGAGACTCACTGTGCAAAATTTCAGGTATAATCATTTACTTATAGGTTGCCGGCTACTGGCTCCTAGACTAATAATGAAAAAATCCTTGTTAGTATACCTACGTGCATGTGCTATATATGAACAGTTAAGAAATAATCTTTACAAACTGTTACATAGCAGTGGCTTATACAAGAGTTTATTAGTTTTTTAAGTGTATAGTAACTCGGAGCTGGATATCGTTTTAATTTGTGGTAAATCAAAATGCTTCTCGTCTGTACGTAGAACGATTTCTTGGTAGACATGTGCCAACGCAGATACTTTTATCACGGTAACGCAACGCGGGCGTGACACAAATTATCAACTGAATTGAAGAGAATTCCCGAAAAAGTATCAGGAATATCGCTCAAAAAGTAAAAAGAATGTTCCAGTTAAGAATGTGGTGTATCATGCACGAGGGTTAATTATATTCGTACCAAGTTCAGCGTGTCCAAACACTAATACAAAGGGATTATCATTTGCAAGAATGCTCTTCCTTAAATGTTTGGACAGGAATTGTTGATGATCGCTTCATTGAACCATTAATATTACCATATCGAATGGATGGAGTTCAATATTTCGAGTTTCTTCAAACACTATTTGCTTAGAGTGTGGTTCATGCACGATGGTGCTCTCCATTTTCGATAAAATGTTCGAAAGCACCTTAATGAAATTCAGAGGTTATGGAGGAGTGGACGAAGAGGACCGATGCCAAGATGCTGCAAATAACTTACGAGTTCAAAACGGACCAGAACCAGAAACATTTTGCGGTTCGTAGAAACTGAGTAAGACGGGTGAACAAAATTTTGAACAGCTGTTGTAACATCATGTATGTTAATTATTTTATTAATTAAAACCACAAATTAATTAAAAAGTTGCCGACTGCATACTTCGCCATGCACAAGGTCAATTTGACAGTGAACAAGTTTTCAATACCGTGCAGAAGTGTTCATTCAATTTTTTTTCAAGTTCTGAATCACCCTGTATATTTCCTTATATGCCTTCAACGACCAATTTTTGAATTTTATTTTTCAGTTGGAAAATATATTTGTATAACGTATTTACAGATTTTATTAGGCAAGGGTTATCTCTTACCGGAAGATCTAGACAAAACCTCACCGAATAAGGACATTAGCTTCATGAAGAGGCTAAATCTACTGAGTGAATAATTTTAGGTGTGGGCCACAAAAATAAAAAAGATGGCTATTTGAAGTGATTGTTGTATATCATACAGTGTCCATAACTTCCAAACGTAAGAATATTTTAGGGTCGATTTGAAGTATGCTCATAACAATTCTTAATTAGTTCATGGGCATGATGCTGCAAGGCGCTTTGCCTTGATCTCCAAATTAGTTTAACTTTTCAGTTTTTTCATGTGTTAAATATTACAAACTATTCTTGTATAGAAATTCGACATTGTCAAATTATTTAAGCCTATATATATATGTAATCGTTTAGCGAAAATCGCAGTTAAGGTTTTACTAAGAAACAATTTAATAATAATTTTCACAAATCATGCTCGAATGTTTCAAATAAAATGTAAATTGTATTTACAAACTGAAAGGATAATTATAATTTCTGTCTATTCTATGGCTATTTGAAATATTAAGCGTATAACGTAACAGGTGACCAGTTTGCGGTTAAGTGGTTAAAGTAATTGTATCTTCAATAAACTATTTAGGTCAATATAAGTTTAGATTGCATATAAGGTGAGTGCCATTTCAACTCAAGTAGTAACTTCTTTAGTAAACTTAAAAACGACCTCATTTTCTATTAACTGTTATTTTAATTGGCTATGTTTTATCAGTTTTGAAGATGCTCATATATAGGTATATCAGAAATTATTATGATTATTAGTGACTACCTGATAATTATGTAAAGATGTTTGTACGGATTTTCTTTTTTACCTATATGAATGTCTCCCAGCAACAAAGATCTCACTGTGTCAAATGTTCGGAAAACAAACTGATCCGGTTTAGACCTTTGAAATATATCTTTACCACTGTATTACAGAAGTAGAGAATTTAGTTTAGATCTTGCATGCCCATGTGCATTTGAACAAATCGGCATTAAATTTTGTATGAACCATTGTCGTGTTGACTAAAACTCAAAGTTTTATTATTTTAAAGTTATACGATAATTATGTTTTATTGCTGTATCATAAGTTGTGGCAACTAAAACAAAAGAGCTTATGCGGCAAATATATAACTGTTTCATAAATGTTTCTGTGACAAGCTTGTACACCATTTTAGCTATCAAAACTAAAGTATTTTATAATAATTTTTTAGTAATGTTCTATAGTATTTCTAACCGCGTTATAAAAAATATTATAATTGTTTCCTAGACGTGAGTTGTCAACCCATAAAACTAGTATATTAAATAATACTTGGAGACAATTTGACTTCTAAGAGCAAATGGCAGTATTAGACACCATAATATAGTTAATATATAATAATAATAATAATAATAATAATATCTCTACTCCTCATTCTAATCACAGGGATTAGCCCAGAAGTCGTAGACTTGTGCGGGAGAGGGGGCGGCATATTATTATTAAGCAGGCCGCATTTGCGCCCAGGAACGACTTACGTTGGTAGGCCCTAACCACTATTCAGTGCAGGAATGAGGAAAACCTGGAAAACCTCATTAATTAGGGGGGTAGTCAAATATCAACCGGCATCAATCTCTCACATTGACCCAAGCTAACATTATTCCACCCTACCATACCCACAGAGAGGGTGCCAATCCTCTCCACGAATATAGCTTATATACGGTCTACCGGCAGCTGGGCTCGAACCAACTCCGTCTAGTCACCTCGATTCAAGTACCAACGCCTTAAACCGCGCGACCACTGACCGATAAATATAATATAATAATGATAATGATATTAGTTGAAAAACATAAACAGTAATATAACAATAACAACAGAACATTGACAAACCATTCAATAAAACAAATTTGAATCAGAAAAATAGCGGGACATTATTTTCCTTGTGTCATAGCGAACGGTAGAAGTCTTTTTCCTAGCTATTGCTTTAACATTCATAGTCATTGTAAGAATAAAGGTATGTCAGGTTTAAACCAGTGGAAAAAATTCAAAGGAAGTGGCGCATTTTGAAGAAGAGTAAGGAAATGTTATCATATCGAAAAAAAGATATATGACCTTTATTAAAAGGAAATTAAAAGAATTCCAAGTTTTATCTTACTTGTTTCATTAAAATGTTTTGGAAACATAAAAAATCCATGATTTTAAATGCATTCGAATGTATTATTTACCATTACAATACCGCCCGATTTATCGAAAACGTTTTTCTAGCTGTTATAAAATACTATCATTAAGAAATATGTTGCATTAATTTTACTTTTCATTACATCAGAAATTATATAAATATTTATTGCACACTATTTTGATAAAGTAGCGTATAATTCTTTTAATTATCTTAAATGAAAAAATGCTTAGCTGACACCAATTCATTTCTGTATAATCACAGTCGTTTCAAAAATGCTGCCGTAAAACATGATGCCTCTATTAAAAACTTTACAGATTAACAATTATTATGTTTTGAAAAAAAGTACGTAAAGTACGTAATTAAAATTCATGTTACAACTTTAATCAGGAAGAATATTTTACCATAAACAATCATTATAGAAAATTAATTTTCATACACATGACGTTAAATTATACAAATATTTCAAATGTTTTAACATTATACATTTAATCATAATTAGTAAAATGATGTACAGACGCATAAAAATTATTTTAACCAGATTTATGCGAACGCCGGATTGTTTTAAATTGTTAATTTTGTAATTTAATTAAACATTTCAAATAAATAATATTTTATGAACGAGTTAGAATAAAACAGTTTCATAAATAAATATTTTATGCAAGCGATAAGTACAAATCCTTTTATGATCAAGAGAATAATATAATATTTAAAAAATAGCTAGTTATATTTTATACATGACGATAAACTATTAAATATTTTATCGTCGATCGAACAAGATTAATTCACGAGCAATTAAATAGTAAATTAATTTCAGGAGACAATAATGGAATTTTATCTTCGTATGTAAAACGATGTTTTTTTTCTATACCCCAAATATGGACGCATTTAGTATGAAGAAAAAAATTTATAAATTATTTGAAGTGATTTTAAATTAGGGAAACTTCCACATTGGTTTCTATGGAATTTGATTATTAAACAAAGTCAGCGCTTTGGGTTGTCATTGTCGTGTCAACATTTATGTCCTCTTTTGTCTGGTGGTTGGAGGCAGAAATGTCAGAAAACAAGACAAACGAGGAATTATTACCATCCGATATTCGGGCTCAGTCGTCAGAGGACATATCCATGGTCTTACCATCAAAATCTCGATTGACTTATAGAAAGGAATATAAGAATTATCAAAAATGAAAGAACGCAAAGAACGTCATGGATCTAAGTGAAATAGTATTGCTAACATATTTTTCGGAAAAATCTCAGAAAATGCAGCCTTTAAGTTTATGATCTTATTATTCAATACTTAGAAGTACCATACTGGTTAATGAAAATATCGATAGGTAAGGAGGAACTGAGGAGACGTTTAAAATCAGGTAGTATCAATTGAACTTTTGTTTGTAGATATAGTAAGCTCACAGATTTCCTGAAACTAACAACTAGCAGTTATAACCCAAGAAAAGAACAAAGTTTTTAATCCGAAAGATGTGATATTTACTCATTTGACTTACGGATTGCACCTAAAATGGGTTATCATGCAACGTACCGTTCTGATGAGTTGCACAGATTATAAGTTGGAAACATTGACCATGGGCAATCTGTAATGCTTGTTGTTCTTCTCCACACCAAAATAAAGAGGTATCGGTCGTTATGTATTAGAATAAGAAATCTAGAGACAGCATCTTGAAGAATATACGAAAATACATCGCTCTACGCCCACAGAACATGTCTCATAACAAATTTTTCAACTATCAACAGAAGAAATGCACTACTTAACCTGTGGGAATACACGCCATTTATAAAATTCCGCAGAAGATAGCTGAGTTTTTAAAGCTGCCAAACCCAGATATGTATACCTGTTGCAATTTCTGGCGACTTGGCAGTCTTCTTCCTTAACAGAGACATACACTGAGCAATCAGGGGTCAACAAGGTTGCTGCATCATAATGCATACTTTCCATAGTGTGGAAAATCAAACCATTTGCGTCAATACATCGGAATCCTGGTCGAAGTAAAAAATTATTCTTTCCTTCCCATGCGTATTTTTGGGAATATTAATTGCAATATTAATATTTGCAGTCGCAAATAGTAGACAATCTTTAAATTGGTGGTTATAAGTACTTACTTACAAAGTTAAGACCATTATCTATCCCTTGTGTTAGAGTCCTAGTTGCTCTACGATTTTTAGTCCTAGATGAAAAGCAACTTTAACGTTAGCAATGGAGAAAAAATGTATAAAATATTAATAAATATTTAATAAACATATCACCCACGGAAGTGCGAAAAATTTAAAAACATGGATTTGAGGGTGTGTTTCAAATAGTATTCAACTTAAATCAATTACGAATTTCTTTTAAATTAGTTTAACTCAGATTGCTTTATGATTATGGGGGAGGGTCAAACATATACCAAAATTTCTTATTACTAAATTTATTATCACAGTAAAAGTTATTTTTATTAGGTTGTATATATTATTTTTCTATATAATTTCCACTTTTATTAATATATTTTCGTCATCGAATCGAAAGTTTTATAATTCCGTCATCGAAAAATTAAGTTAATTGGGTTGGTGGAACGGTGCCCTCCCATTTTTTCCTTGAGTGATTCAAACATGTGGTAGTCACGTGGTGACAAATTTGAACTGTAGAGCGGACCAGGGCTAATGAATTTTTTCCAGTTTCTTTTTTTCAGTTTTTTCTTGTTTGTCGAAAGGTAAATTTTGCCTGATCAAGGAGGTGACAGTAGTTCCCAGAGTTTGCTGTGCGGCGCTCATTAAACAAATCAATAAGAAGTACGCCTTTGGAATGCCAATAAACAGTGGCAAGAACTTTTCCTGTAGAAAGACCAGTTTTGGCTTTTCTGGGTGATGCCTGTCTAGGTTGTAGCCACTCCAGGCTTATTTGTTTTGTTTCATTTAAATGTAAATTATAGGTAGGCGAATACAGTATGTAAATTTACTAATTTCTTGTAAAATTATAATGCAATTATACATTTAAAGCATATACAAATTAGATATTTTACATACATACATAGTATCTACCTAAGTATAATGTAAATTAACTGATTGTCTGTAAAACTCCAATGTAATTAAGAAACGGCATTCTGTTAAAATGAGAAATTTATGTTAACAGAAATGTAGAAGAATATTTTTTTAATTTGTTGAAGTATTGACAGTATGTAGGTCTTATGTAAAGTATGGTTGATGTAAGAGAAGCCGAACTTGGTAATAAATATCAATTCATTATGCTTGCTACAGACTATGGGTGAATTCGCAATTCGCGATGAGCGATTTGTAAGAAATTCGTGCATCATGTGTAGGGTTTTAATGAATGGATTTTTAACGAACAAGATCCTACACACTATTCGCGAATGCTTCGCATATCACGAATTACGCGAATTCACGCATAGTCTGTAGCAAGCATTAGACGCATATGCGAATTAATTATGAGCGGGGAACAAGAAGAAAATTAATTTCATTTTGCGGTTGATTTGTCAAGTTCGGTTTCTCGCATACCACTATACGAGTTCGTATTATTGTACTATTAATATAGAAATGATTATAGCATGCAACATATGAAATTAGATAATGAAAGTCAAAAATGAATATATAAACAATATTTTCAATTAGGTAGTAACATTTATTGAACATAATAAATTTGTATTTAACTTGTAGGAAGTTTTATTGTTACTTACTTCTTCTTGATACAACTGTAGCCAACAATATCAAGAAGAAGTAAGTAACAATAAAATAAAAATCATTTAACATCTCTATGGAAGCAGGTTAACACATTTTAAACTGTCAAACTTGACATACGTTTAAACATTTTTACTACGATTTTGAGAACAAAAACAGAGAGTTTTTCGAAACGTCAAATATACGGAAGTGCGTGATAGTGATGTGATTTTTGTTGTTTTTTACATCTCTGCTTTTTTCAGTGTGAGATTTTTTGGTTAGGCAAACTTAGTTTCGAAAATAACCCTTGACTGTTCCGTTTGGCGCAAGGGCTTATTTAATTAATCTTTATTATTTTTTCAGAAGTGTGGCAAAAACCCAACAAAACTAAAGAAAAACTAAAATTATGCCACAAATAAATAGCTTCAGACAATAGTAAAACATTTTTGACAAATTAATTAAAGCTGTATATACCCTTTATTTTAAATCTATTGGCATATTCTGGGAACTCAATTTTCCCCAAGCAAACAGTGACTTATGACATATTGGTTGATTTTTTTAAGATTCTTAACAATTTCATAGTCATCCTGGCAAGAAATTGAAGCATTTGAATTACTTTGTATGACAATGGTGCCAGATGATCACTGCTGCCACTACGTTACTATGAATTGTCCTGGGCGAGCCGCGACAGATTCTCCTCTTCTCACATTCCTACAGCATATCAATATATATAACCATTTATTTTTACCTAGTGACCATTAAAATCAAATTCGGACTTTAAAAAATCAGATTTCAATTAAAATTCATTTGCTTATTCCCATTTGGTAAATGTGTTCGAACCAATACAAGAAACTCTTTAATATTTCAATTTATATTGTGCGATTGAATTCGATATAGTTAAATGCATCAGATATATGACGAAAGCATTTCTAATAATGGTATACTATTTACAAACATTTATTTGTGAAATGCGAATTAGTTTAAAGCTTAAACTAGGGTGTAATATGGTACCTTATTTGTTCATGAATTATAATAGATAGTTAAGATCTTACCCTGTGAAGACAACGTACAAGAGAGATAGATTTGTCTGTTCTAGTATAGCAATAAATATAACAGGAGGCATAACAAAATAAATTTTATTTCAATAAAGAATCCATATCAATAAGTGAATTAGGGCAATTCATTATGGTGTTAGTTGGTGCACTAAAAGACTGACTAACAATTTGAGAAAAACTATCCTCCATTTTCTGATATGTATTATGTGTCTGTGGCCGCTCGGTTTAAGGCGTCAATACTTGAATCGAGGTGACTAGATCGCTGTTCAACCCCCGCAGCCAGTAGACCGTATATAAGCTATTTCATGGAGAGGATTAGCACCCTGTCTGCGGGTATGGTAGAGTAGAAGAATGTTGGTTTGGGTCAATGTGAGAGATCGGTTGACGTTTGACTACCCCCCTAATTAATTTTCCAGGTTTTCCAGGTTTTCCTCAATCCTGCACTGAATGGTGGTTAGGGCCTACCAACGTTAGTCGTTCCCGGGCGAAAATGCGGCCTGCTTAATATGCCGCCCCCTCTTCCACATAAGTCTACTTCTGCTAATCCTCGTGATTAGGATGAGGGTTAGAGATATTATTATCTCTTAACACTGAAGGTAGATTGCTGCTTTTATGAAAACTTGCATAGTTCCAAAATGTTTTGACAACAGATTTAATGTTATTTTCAACTACTTTAATATAAGCAGCATGAGCAGCATTATTTTTTAACGTTTTACGAATTTCAGAAAATTTAATATATTACTCTGCATCACCACTTCTTTTTTACAACCTCCAGGCATTATACTTTATTCTTAAGTCAATGCAAGTAGGTAGTAAGTTAAGTCCTTTGACTTCTTTATTCTCGTCATTATTTCTTAATCCAGATTATATTTATTTAGGTCGCGGAATAAGTCTTATCGACAATGTGACATTCTGCGATTAGGTCAGAAGTTATAACTGAAAAAAACATATAACTCGTTAGAGAAGCTACAATAAGAGTCAGGGGAATCGTATATTAACAATAGCAGAAATTCTAAACATTTCTGAACTAGGCATTGGAAGAATCATATCAAATCATTTGACTATTAGCGAACTTTGTACACTTTGGACACCCGACGACTAAAGTACAGCGGATATTGCCAAAAAATGCTACAAGCCTGATAACCATAATGCTGTTAATTCATTTGTTACAGATGACTAAATCTGATTATATTTTTTCTATGTACCTACCAACAAAAGCACATATAAAAATGTGAGTATTTGAAAACGAAGATCAGCCGATTCAAATGAAATGATAACAGTCAGTCGGAAGAAGAATGATTGTGGTTTTTCTCGGAAAAACATATTTAGTAGCAAATGTGGCACTGGGTAATTAAAAAACAGGTACAACTTGATAGTACACAAAAAATTGTTTACCTCCAGTTGTTTGCAGTGTTAAAAAATAAGGAACCAAGGTCGCCAGTTCCCAAATCAGTTAACTCAGGACTTTTTTCAATAATCTAGAATTCGAATATTGGATCGTGAAGTTTATAGTCTTGACACCATGCGAATTTGGTTTCTTTTCGTTTGTTACGTCGCTGCTAAAAAGACGAAAGTTTACATCTGGAGTTGATGGTTGATTCAGTCCGTCATATCTGCTGACTATTTCGGTCTCGTAAAATTCACCATCATAGCTACTTTTATATTCCCCCAGTTAAATATGCAACACGTTGTCCCGAAATTTTATTAAAAATCCATTTTTTTAGTAATCTGTTAAAGGAAATTCAACTTGAGACCTGAAATTAAAATATGTAATCCCAATTCTTTCGGAAGACAGGTGATTTATAATTTTGTAAAGTACTTAATTCTTGTTCCTGCAAAATTTTGATCGAGTTTAATCAGATTTATCTAAAAAGTCTATTTTAAGTTTAAAGAGGTTTCAATATTACAAGAGTTGATTGATGACTCCTTTTATAATTTATCATCCTTATATCTGCACGAAACTTTAATTTTATAGCTAGGTGAACATTTTGCCGAACGATTTATATATGTATCAGCAAATAACAATGCTTATCCAATTTCCTACTGGACGTGTTTTTTTTACTGCAGGTTTCAATTAAACTACTTCAAATTATATTCTTGCAACTTACGCTAAGGTTTTGCAAATTGATTCTCAACTAAAAAATGTAAAGAAATTAGATTATATGCGATCTTAACTATTATATAAATAATTTACTTCGATTGACAGAAACTCAATAAATTTCAACAAATGTGTCAAATGTATAATGTACAAGGTGTTCGTTCTTATTTTCCAGGTCAAATAGGAAAGAAAACCATCACTATAACCCTGATAAAGTGTTGCCTAAGAGAACTAAAGGTTTAATAATACAACACAAAGAGAAATACAACATTCAAGTGTTTATATTATACCATGTTGAAATTACAACAAAATTTGTTAGAAATTTAGTCCATACCATATGCAATAGTGAAAGAATTAAAATAATAGAATTTGATTTGTTGCGTGTAAACATTCTGAAATGAAGTTCCAAAATTTCTTCTGAAGTTGAAAACGATATGTGTCTCAAAAGGTCAATAAATTTAATTCAATGGAAAACAGAGGCCAAAAACTGTTGTTGCATAAACTAATAATTTAAACCATCCCCAAAGGCAGTAACCAAGGGGAATCAAATCTGGTGACCTTGGGAGCCAATTTTGGAAACCACCTCGGTCAATCCAGCGTTGTGGAAAGCGATTGTTAAGATGATTGATCACAACACGACTAAAATAGGCACCATCATGCTGAAAGTACATGTTTTGCTTAATATTCAATGAAATATCGTCCAGTAGAACTGTCAAATTATTTTCTAAAAATTTTACATATCTAGCTCCAGTAAGACGACTATCTAGCACAACTGGGCCAAGTAACTGATTCTTAATCATACCGCACCACACGTTAATGCTGAACCGATGCTGAAAGTTACTTTCCACGGTGGCGTGCAGATTTTCATCTGACCAACAATGTCCATTGTGACAATTATTTACTCCATCATGAGTGAATTGGGCCTCATCAGTGGAAAAAAGTATTTGTAAATTGTATGGACGTGCTGAATATGACAAGGTTTTAAACCATTTTTGTGAATGACTTCCCATGCCGTAGTTTGATTAATTTGGACACGAGTTGCAATACGCCTTGTACTGACACCCGGCCTACGTTCTACCATATTTAGAGTTTCCTCTTCTACTGCTAGACCAGGACCAGCTTGCCTCTCACACTGGGAAACATTTCAGTTTCACGTGCATTGTTGAAGACTGTCTGGAATATATTTATATCTGGCACTCCTCTGTTCGAGAAGCGACGTCGATATTCAGCCACTGCATGATTACCGCTACTGTCGCAATACCCATAAATGAAAATAATATCGGCATATCCTCGATGAGTAAATGTGGTAGGAATTGAGAAATTATGTGTGTACCATACCTACTAAACGAATGCACATGTAAAAATAAATGTGACAATTAATAACCACAATGAATGTGAGTATGGTTTAGAATGCATGACTTACTCAATAAAATGTCAAATAATAACAGCTTTCGCAAAAATAGCAATAAAAATATTTTCATTACTATCTCAGTAACCGTTGATATTCGACCATATGTTTATTAGGTTTTTTTGTTCCTTTTTGCCTCCTAACCATTCCTTTCGAATATTGGGGTGTCCTCCCCAATCACTCTGTATATCCAATATAAAATTAATACAAAATATCTTTATTTTATACTGTACTGTAATGAGTCCGGAAAATGTTTACTTCCCGGACTGCTTTATAAAAAACACAATATTCACATTTTTGAAAGATTTTATCTTTAAAACTACAAAATCAAGCCTATAAAAACTAATTATAATTATAATTAACAGTACCTACCTAACTGTGCAATATGAATTTCCTTGCAGGCTGAATGCAGGAATGCCGTTAGGGACAGAATCTTCACTAGACACGGTAGTGGTGGTGGATATAGTTTGTTGCTTGGTCTGAAGACCCTGTATAAAGTTTTCTCCATTTTGAATCATCTTTGCTGCTTTTATTTTGTTTTCTAAGGAATCTTCAATGTATTGTTCCGCAACTGATGAGCTTTTCCATGCACCATGACGCTTCAGTGTTTATAAATTAGCTCCCGCATTCGCCAAAAAAGTGGCAGATGTTCTGCGGAAACAATGCCCCGTATATTTTTCTGCGTGTTCCAACTTCAAATATCCCGCAATTTTTTTGGTGCCCCCCTTATGGTATGTATGCCCGCTCTTTGGGAAACACATATTCCTCTTCTATAACACAAAAAAATAAAATCTTCCTTCTTATTTTTAGGTCGGAGCTTAACGTATTCTCTGAATATTTCCAGAAAGTTTATTCCTTCATTGTCGTCACTCAATACCCGTTTTGTATTCGTCTTATAAATGGGAATGGTTATAATTAGTTTGGTGCCACAATCTTCAATGTCTTTTAGGGTCATATGGTATAACTCTTCTCGCCGACAACCACCAGCAATGCCTATCATTGCGATTACCTGTAACAATAGAGAAAATAGTTTAAAACTGATTGTCAAATTGATGAAATTTCGACTAACGAAACCAAGAAATGTATTTTTTGTAATTAATTGACATTGAGTACCTATATCATTCAAGATGCACATTGTTTAATTATTCAAAACTAATGAAAAGGTTAAACTTGTTTACCTTCATCAAAAGATACTCTTCTGATGGGGCTTCCTTCATGAATCTATTAACTTCTTCTCTTGTTAGAACTTTTGATTTGTTTGCCTGATGACCAACTGCTTGCCTTTTTAAGAAAGCCACCAGTTTTAGATATTTTGAAATATCACCTCCTTCTTTTACCATCAGCATAGACTTGAGCATCGAATATTTTGCCCACATTGTCGCAGGATTCATCTTTTTGGAGATATCCAAGAAGTACGCCAAAAGGATATTCTCATTCAGGCCGTTTTCCACCTTATAGGTTTTTCTCCACACGTTGAAGAGCTGGTATTTCTTCTCATAACGAGCAGAAGACTTCGTAGGCACCAATTTACTGGTTGCTTCAGCATATTTTAGCTCGATTTCTTCCATTTTTTACGAAAATTATCACAAATTACACACGGTAAACTGTCAAATTTGTTATTTTTGTTTTTACAACACTAACATAAATCAAAAGCTATGCGATTACATACAGGCAGGTTATGTAAAATAAAACATTAAAATTTAATTTTTGATACAACACAGTATGAAATAAAACGTTGTACGATACACGGCCGTGAAATGTCAATAAAGTACTCGTCTAGAAATCCCTGACTCGGCTCCCTGGTCGCCTCGTCCGTAAACATCTAGACTTGTACTTTAATATACCATTTCCCGGCCTTGTAACGTAAATATAACGTCACAAAACATATTTAAATTGCTTGTTTACTTGTTACTTCTACTTTACTTATACAACTTAGACAGCGCCCAGTGGATTTACTAGGATATTAGCAATGTATGAATACATTCCGTAAAAGAGTGTAACACAAGTTTTAATGTGGGTGTGCATTAAAGGAAGTATGCCGCTAATGTATTCGACCCATAAATATCAGCCAGACGTCGGAGTGCAAAACCAAATTGATGCATTAACTAAAGTATATTTTTTATGAAAATTTATAATCTTCGAATAAATTGAGGCATTGTGAGTTAGCGTAAGGTGCTGAAAAGGCTTCTAAGACAAATTAAATACGTTTTAGGGTAATTTAAATCTCATGCTTTCGCAGTATTCTACCATACCTATACATTAAGGTATTCCTATGCCAGAGATCTATTACTGTCGAGTTAAATTAGCAATAAGCATTATTTAGTACTTGTTCAAATTTATATTTATTTTAAAGAAGACTCAAGGAAACTGTGGATCAAAAATAGAAAAATTGAAATGCTTTCATTAATACATAAAAGTAAAATATAATTTTTCAAATAAACTCAACGGTTACCGAGACACAGGGTGTTGAAAATTTTAATTTTTTCACTTATAAATCGATTATCTCTGAATTATCCGAAGGCAAGTTGATCAAATACAGTTTGTATTACTCAAAAGTAAGCTTGATGAGTACTGTTTTGCCTCCCTAAGATATGTTTAAGTAGTTTAAGAACTGTGTAAAAATGTACTTGATGAAATAAAGCAATTTTGTTGTTAATCAGTTTGGAATACAAAAAAGAAAAAAGAAAAGATAATAAAATGACGAATATGATGACCTATTTTATTTGTAATATTATGCAGGTGATATATTTTTTTGGCAAATAATGATCGATTATATCCACTGGTACTGGTGAATTTCTAAAGCTGGTAATTTTTTGTTTCACGCCTACTGGCATACTAAATACGCACATCGAAATTGGTTAATTTATCTCAAGTGGTTTAGAAATTAAAAACTGATTTTTTTAAATTTTGGACACGCTGTAGCCACATTTATATAACAAAAAATTCTTATTTTTTGTCACAGAATACACCCTAGATTATTTACTTCTACTTAAGAAACACCTTGTATATAATTTTATCAAATCATTTTTTAATACCTGTAGCCACTAAGGATATTAGCACCTGATTTAAAAATCATACTGTACATTTAGTCACGGTTTCTTTTAATTTCATATTTATTCAAAATAAAAGTAAGGTTTTTTTTTTTCTTAATTAGGTTTTTAATAATCAAAGAAAATTGCAATATTGATGTTTCCACAAAGCTAAACCCACGCGGTATGAAGCCTTAATCATAAAAGCGTATAAATCATGCTCTTGATTTCTCTTTGATATTCAGTAAAATCAGAAATACGATTCATCCGGTCCACCTTCACAATAATCAATATTAAGGGAGTGTACAATACAAAGAAAATAAAAAATGTAGAAATGTTTATGGTTTCTGTACCTAACAAAAAATTTACTGTCTCAACAAGAATATAGGTACATTGTCAACAAAAAACATCTTAGAGAATTAGTTACGTGGACACATATTTTAATAAATTAGTTTAAATTAAAAATCTTCTGGCGTACATAAAAATATTAAATTATTTTATTGAACCAAATTTAAAAATATATTGATTATGTGTAATGTTACACAAGTGAAATTCAAAAGAATTAAAAATGTCCAGTTGCAAATATTATTATCAAATCAAACTATGTCTATCCTTCTTGCTGTCTCTAAGAACCGAGCGATATACTTGCTGATTGCTCCCATTGTTTAAATAGGAAGTATAATTCTGATGTACTCAGCATTTTTCTAATGCGTATAAATACTATTGAAACTGGGCTAATTTAAGCCAGTCCATGGCCAAAAGACGGCGGTCAGCCGTTAACTGACTGATCTCTAGAAGACATACTCCCCAGCGCAATGGTTGTTTCTATGTTATGGTTTAATAAATTTGTATTTATATGAAAAGGTTGATTTTCATTAAATTTTGCAGGAGCCAAGCGAGTACCCCAAGAATATAATAGGGTATTATTTTTATATGTTTAAATGTGGTGCAGGACAGTCATTAATTACCTACGTGACATTTGGTGGAATCACCTGACTTCCCTGCTATAGAGTCCCACTTTTCGTTACAATATCCCACTTAAAATTATCATAGTGGTAACTGTTCCATTTTTTAATATTTAGATAAAACGATGAAAGTGCAAAATTACATTAAATTTTTTAAATACTTATGTATTTTTTATTTCAATAATACATCTGTGTAACTATTGTAATAAAATTAAATTTTAAGCAGATAAAATATAATGCAAATTTTCAGACCTTCTAAAAACATGTAAAATAAGATTTAAAATAGTTATTTTTGGTACGAAAAAAAGGTATAGAATTGTAAATATTAGTATAAACAAGAATTATCGCATATTATAAGAATCACATAGTCAAAATGTAATAATTTCAATTTTAAAAAGTTAATACCAGATTAAAATTGTTAAAAATATCAGTACATAGACTTTTAAAAACAAGTACATATTAAAAATCAAAAATTAACCCAGAGCTAGACATAGCCGAGAGTAAATGAAATAAGGATGACACTAATGTACATATCGTTAACATCCGAGTCAGATATAAAAAGAAATCAATGATATAAATAGAATCCAAACGCCAGTTTTTAAAAGTTTTCATAAATAATAGTACATTATACTATAAGAGAGAAATGCGTTATTTTGGCAGAGGTGAAATTTGAAGCCCTATGGCTACAATGCACCGAGTATAGCATCTCTCCCGAATGGTATATACTATTTTTTCCACGGTCTCATTAACTTAAAAACACATATTTTGTCATTATGAAATAAGTAGCACCAGAGTTTGTTTAGTGCACAATGAGCAATTGTGAGTCGGAAGAGATTGTGGAGGCTGCAAATATTGCAATAAGCAATTTGCTGCCTACGAAGTCAAGATTTTTATACGATATAGCCTACAATCGGTTCAAAAAGTGGTGTGCCGAGAAAAATGTTCAAGTTACAGCGAGAATGTTTTGTTGGCATACTTCAGTGAAAATGCAAAGAACTACAAGTCTTCCACATTATGGGCGCAATATTATATGGTTAAGTCATGCTTAATAATTTACGACAACATAGATATAAGCAAATTCCCCAAGCTGATCGCATTTTTGGAAAGAACCGGTGACGGATATCAAGCGAAAATATCGAAAATATTGTCAAAGGGTGAAATCGACAGTTTTACATCAAGTGCAGATGACAAAGAATTCTTAATGATTAAGGTACGATTACTTTTGTTGTTAGGTATTTCAATTATTAAGTATTTTGATTTTTATAGGTTGGATTAATTCTGGGATTGCCGGAGCTTGTCGAACTGATGAACTAGTCAATTTAATTGTAGATGATATTGAGGATGTAGGCTCTTCCTTGATTGTCAAAAATTCCAAACACTAACACAAAGATTCCACGAACCTTTCTGTTTACCGATGTGAAAAATATGCTTGAATTGTTTCCAAAATACATGTCCCTTCGTCATCCCCACGTCAAGCATAAGAGCCTTTTTTTGTACTACAAAGAAGGAAAATGTAGTTCGAAGCCAGTTGTCAAGAATTCCATTTGAAAAATTCCGAGTGTAGTAGCTTCGTATTTAAAATTACCTGATGCTGCATGTTATACTGGTCACTGCTTACGAAGATCTTCAGCGACATTACTGGCAGATGCTGATGTGGATATTACGACAATAAAGAGTCATGCTGGTTGGAAATCAACGACAGTCGCTGAGGTTATGTCGAGAACTCCATTGAAAATAAGACCAAAATTGCTAATCAGGTTTTAGTAGGTACCACTACTAGCGCAATCACAAAACTGTAAATGTAAGGAAAGTAATATTCCTTCCAATATTAATTTTGAAAATTATACAAATGTAACATTTAATTTAAATGTCAATAAATAACTTCAATGTTATCTTTTTCATGAAAAACGTTCTCCATAATGTAAACTCCTTGGGAGCATTATATACTCCTTGGGAATAATCGACTAGTTCTGTTTTAATTTTGATGTCATAGAAACTGATTTCTACTCCCACCGTGGAAAAAATTTATTAATTCACAGCTGTCAAAAGTAAAGATGGATACGCAAAGAAAACACAAGAAATTTGTAAATAAAAAAAAAACATGGACAATATGTAAATTTGTATTTAGTTATAAGAGGTACAGTGTAATGCGTGAATTAAAAAAAAGCGATATGTAAAAAGATTGTGGAGGTGACTTAAAGCAAAAACTTAAAATCTAGATTCCATATAGACTGGAGAAACAAAAAAGTTGTTGATTAGTTACTCAAGAAAAAAGCAAAAGGGCAGCGTCGTTTTTTCCAGCGTCCCAAAATTTAACGAAAAAAATAAAGAAATTTCCAAAAAAAAATAATGCAAATAGTACTTACCAGGTACAGAAAAAAAGGTTACATCATTTTGATCCTAAACTGGTCCAGATAAAAATTTTCTAGCCGTCCCAAGTTTGACCAAACCCGGCTTAGAACTTCTAGTAGAATTCCAACCAGTATTTCTATGCTTCCAAGAAGTTTAAACTGAAAATAAAGGTACCAGGTACTATGTTTGATATGTGTACACATAAAATAAGCTAGAGCAATGTTTAAACTAATGAACAATATATAAACTGAACCCATGAATTTAGTAAACATTGCAGGACTAAAATTCACAGAATTATTAAAAACGTTTCCACAGCAGTCACAAAGCGAAGTGCAAGCTGCCATTTTATTTAGTAGAATAGTTTTCTGTCGGTCAAAATAGAAAATTGTAGATAAGTTAATTTTGTTAATAGATATCTGATATGCAACCTGTGGTACACTCAAAAAAGTATTTGGGTTGTCTAAGCTTTCAATAAAAAACAGTAAATAATATACAGTAAGACAAACCATTAGAAATTTGGATATACTATTGTTTGTGTGGATTTATAAATAGATAAGGAAAGGGCCATGTTTTTCAGTAGTTTTTTTTTTGATGGGAAATATTACCAGTATTAATTAATTATATTTTCAGACCTAGTAAAAAGTTAAAAAAAAAATAATAAAACAACGAATATCAGAATTTATGTATTATCATTGATTTCTTTATAAAAAGTATACAGATATAAAAAAAATATTGAACATCTCTTTATTCTGTGGGTGAATAAGCTATAGTTTTGTACAAAAAAAAAAGATTAATTTCCATCGACCAAAAACCGACTTCTAAGTAGAGTCTAAGCTAGCCAGGGTAGAGAAATAAAAGTGTAAGAAAAGAATTATAAACGCCATAATATTTCAATCATACATAGACCCCACACATTCACATTATATAAAACTATATATTTTGTTATATTTTATTTTTCTTGTTGTGTTGTCTATTGTGTATTTTGTATGGTATGTGTGTAGATCTTTAAAAATTTAAATTTAAGTTTTAAATATTTTAAATTATTAATATAAATTATAATTTTACTTACCCGAGCTAGCTTTTATCTGCGCCTTTTTTATGATTAAATATTATGAATTTTATATTATAAATCTTATGGGTTCACTACTATTGATTGATAAATTTGGAAATTCACTTTTATTTGATTTTATGACTCTTTGTCTCCGTGGTAGGTTCAAACAGGATTAATATTTATTGTTCAGATATTCTTCACTAGTAATTTTGATAACTTTGTTAATTTTTTAATGAAATGTTCAATTTTTAATTGATTTTCTTTTATTTTAAATATTCAAACTTTAACAATTAGATTGATTGAATCTCCTACTCCACCTAAACCCTGCTCTATCTTAAAATCTACTAACAATAAATAATACGAAATACAAAGTCGTTACCGAATTTCTTCTTATGTCCTTGTTTGTTAATTGTAGTCCCTTTCTCACTGCACTCTGCGTCGGCCTTTTTATGAATGTCCGCTTCTTTAGACTTTCCTTAAAAAGTTCAATTACTAGTGATTGCTCCTCGTACTGGTCTGTCAATCCGTATGGGGGCTGCTCCTTATATCGTTCTTGTCACTGTCTTCCGTCACTTAATATAGAATGCTGTTCTCTGGATATACTAAGAGCAGAAATATAGTTTAAATACCTTATGTAACGTCAATGGTTTGATGTCTTTAGTCCTTTAATGGGTCTTCTTAATTTCCTAGCTATTTCTGTTTACTGTTAGGCTGCTTCTTCTTGTTCTAATTTCAATCTTGTCTTCAATGATATTTTCTTAAGTATCCTTTTATACTAGTTTTATAAATTTCTCGAATCTCAGCTCCCTTCAATGTATCTTGTTTTTCTTAATCCCTTTTTTCTCCTTCCTGTTATTTCGATTGCTGACAATCTAGATCATATATTTCAAAATTGTTAAAACATAATAAAATATTATTGTTTTTCAGGTACTTATGTATATTTTTGTTTACCATATTATATTAAAGTGAATATTTATTGACGATAAGAAAGTAATTATTGTATTATTATAATATTGTATGTCTATAGCGTATTGTGTATTATGTATATTGTCTATTGTAATTAAACACAAAAGAGTGCTGCCTTATGTTTAGTTTGAATCGTAAGTAAAAAGTTGTTGAAATATATTTTTCTCAATATGCAGGGTGTTTTTAAATGAAGTAGCAAAAATGAGACCACAGATTCCTTAAGTGAAAATAAATCGATTTGATCTAACATACCTATATCCCAAGTCGCATAATGAAAAAGATACAGGGTGTTAAAGTTAAATTTTCGATATTTGTAAATAACTTCTTAAGAAATCCAAATATGTAAATCGGGGGTTTTTGCGGGCGAGAAATTTAGACGTACTAGCAGAAGGTGCCACTTTTGGCACACCATGTTTCTTTTAAATGGCAGAAATTTTTTGCAGGTTAGTGTATCTATCTGACTATCGAAACAATCGATTATCCTACCTGTTTTATTTGAAAAAGTTATATCTTGCTGAAGTCGGTAGGAGAAACAATTTAACCCTATTTAAAATGCCCAGTGCACCGAGTAAAAACTGTTTTGGTTTCAGGTAAAGTGCCTTTTCTGTTGAAAATACAGCAAAATGTTACTGGAAAAAGTTGTTGAGAATGGCAAATTTTGAAGACGTGCAAAATTGCAAGCGTGACGTGGATAGCAATTTGGGTACAGTTTAAAAAATTAATTATAACTCAGCTATTTATTTGATTTACAAAAACTAATGTCAGATTAGCAATCTAAGAAGCACGAACTACTACCCCTCAAAAGGGGATTCTCACTTAAAGTGACACCTTGTATATACCCTTAATTAGCTCATGTTTCGTATGTATTAGTTCAAGTATTTTACTCATCAAACAAATAAATCGGGAATTCAATAAAGATCAACCCAATGTTTACAACAATTCAATTAATGTTTTTTTCTTTGAATCTCACACAATTCGTAAGTATTCTAATGTTTTAATTGAAATCAAACAAATGCATGTAGGTTGTCTTCTAAATAATCAATATCGGACGACAGTAAACAT
This sequence comes from Monochamus saltuarius, assembly GCA_025584915.1. Lineage (NCBI taxonomy): Eukaryota > Metazoa > Arthropoda > Insecta > Coleoptera > Cerambycidae > Monochamus > Monochamus saltuarius. Next base: position 72,404,088 of record CM046721.1, on the reverse strand, counting down.
CGTCGGAATGAAGTTTAAGTGAAAAGATGGGTTGAGAAATGCCTTGTTGGGGAGTGTTGTATATCGATTTTCAAGCTGTAGTTGTCGCCAGTGACACTAACCAATTTAATAATCCAGCAAAAAGTAAATTTAAAGCATCTCCCTTATCAAGTTGCTGTCAGAGATAATGCCACGTAATAACATTTCAATCTGTTATTAAATCACGTTCCACAGGTGCCGCCCTTAAATTTGTGCACTTTAGCACGGCAAGAAAATTATCTGAGGCACTTCCTGCGTTGCTATAGGGCAAAGGTAAATTGTCGCGCTGATCTCAAACTGATATGACATGTGTTAGAACTCACCTGTTTTATTTATATCTAGCGATGATTCTAGTTCCATGTTATTAGCACACTAGACTTATAATTCAAAATTATAATACCAGAAATTTATATAAAATATATGTAGCGGTTACATGACAGCAATTTCATCGTATTATTGTTCCATTTGAGACTTTTTTGTTAACAACCGCTATTTTGCTGCTTTAAGTACCTGTGAGAATAATGTAATCCCAACATGAAAAGCGTTTTACAAAAATTATTTAAACTAATTGCAGCACGATCTTGTGTCTGCACTTATACAGTATTTTTGCTTCAAGACGTAATGTCTGTAGTAGCAATCTACACGACTAACTATCAAGTGTCATATATTAATTTTATAGTGGCCGCCAGTGAAATATTTGAGAAGATTCTTACAGCAAAAATAAAAGTATTTTATAGTTATTTAAGTTACTTTAAGACGCCATTTGTTTTATAAATGCTGTACTAAAATAGTTTTGCAGCGACAGCTTCTTAAAGGTAGTTAACACGAGCAAACGATTTGCTACAAAACATACTGCTCTTATGTTTCGCTTTTACATAACATTAATAGTTATTTATGCAACAAGTTCAAAAAGAAGGTGTTTATTGCACGGGACGTACGTGCTAAAACCAAAAAATGTTTTATTTATATGGCACTAAGTGTAGGAAAATATGACGTCGATTTGAACGTTTATGTTGATGATGACAAAACGTTGTAGTAAAATCACAAATGAATATAAACATTTTAATGCACTAGTGCAATAAAGAACTACTTTTTCCAATAAATATAGTTCAATAAAGTTATGTTGATCGTTGTTTTGTTGTTTGTTGTTGTTGATGAACGTAGAAAAAGTATTTTAAATACCTCTGAAGTGACTAAATTGATTTATTATTTTAGGACCATGTTTATTTACTTAATTCCAATTGCTTTTCAGCGTCCATCTTGAAAAACAATCAACAACAACAACTTTTACGTGAAAATTTTCATGAAAATAACGTCCATTGCTCATTAAAAATAAGAGCTATTATTTTACAGTACTATGCAGGCGCGTTATGACTTTTTGACCTACTTTATTCCTTTACCACAGTAAAATTATATTCGTTCCTGAAATTCAACTTTGAATTAGATATTTTTTAATTTAGAAGTATAACATCGTATACCTAATATAAAGATACTTATAATAGACAATATGTCGTAAAATTTAAAGAAAGTCGAATAATTGTATAACGTTTTTATAAGACATTATCATGACATGCTTTATTGGAATCGCATAGTTTGTAGTATCAATGCTGTAAGCTTTATTTTGTCTCCGTAAGATAAATATGTTACACTTTAAGCTACTTATATTAATTCAATTTAATAGAGAAGTATTTATAGAATAGCCTAACACTAAAATTTGCATATACAGGGTGTACGGAAATGATGCGTCAGTATTACAGGGGGTAATTCCACATGAAAAATTAATACCACAAAACCATATAAGATTATTTCGAAACCCCTTAATTAGCGGATACGGGTCATGAATTTTTTTTTGTATGAATTTCTTCTAATAATTATTTTTCTACTTTTTCTCATTTTGTGCACGTACTCTTTGTATACGTTCTTAACTTGGTGCATATTCTCCAACGCCAAAGGGGCTAAACTGTCCTTGGACTTCAAATAATGACTTTTTTTGACTATTTTTATAAATTTGGATAAAACGTTATTAAAAATTGTCAAAAAATCTTTAAAATAGATTCCCTTGTTTAGTATATCATGTTAAAATAAATGATTTCAAGGATGTTTTAGGATATACATCAAATTAAGAATGTTGATACCAAATAGCACTAATCATAAGTGTAAAAAATTTAAAAATAATCGGTACATTCACAAAAAAGTTATTAGATAAAATTCATAAAACAAAAACAATTTTTTGACGTCCTGTACCTCCGCTAATATTAAGTTTTCGAGAATATGTTATAGGACTTTGTGGCATTAGTTTTTCACCCCCGGAATATTAACGCAACATTTCTGGATACTCTGTATGTATTTACATAAAAAATGTGCCGAATTTTAAAAGTGTGCCAGAAAAAAATACTAAGAGAGTTAGGGTTGCATTTGTCAAGTTATTAATGGCGGCAATATCGGAAGTTTAACTCCATGTCCAGATAAAAGATAGCATACGATTTCTTATACCTAAAACATATTTTGCCCCTCCCTTCTTATATCTTTACTAGATAAAATATATTTTTTTAATAGTGGCCATACCCAACAAACAATTAAAGTTAAAATTACGTTAACTTGACCTCTGAATTGGTCAAAAACTATTCATGACCAATTCCATATAAGGGAAGTTTACCTATATTTGTTGGCCTCTTTCCTTATGTGGGGAAAAAAACTAAAGTAATATGGAAGTTAATAATTGGTCGGCAAGAATTTTATTCCAATAAGATAATAGGACCAAAAAGAAGTACAGACCAATTTTATGATAAAATATCAAAATATAAAAGACATTATTACCAAAATATAACCTAATTATGCCTTTTATATGACATACTTTTGCCAGAGAGAGACAACATTATATGTTTGATTTTATATATTCTAATAGGAAGAAAAAGATGTCAGGCTACTAAGCTACAAGTAGAGTAGGAGTTAGTATATTCATAGATATTTAGATTTTAATATAATAAAGTCTGTATTTTTGTTTTCCAATCATCAAATTGTAGAACCCAGGAAATTTTCTCGTATAATGTCATGACCAAACTTTCATAAAAATAACGCGCCTTATAAATATACATTTTTACTATAGCTTTTTAATAATATTACTATACTAAAAAATAACCTAAAATAAAAACTGAATGTACTTCGTGATAAAATGTGTTTAATAATCTTTTTGTCATTAATGTATTAACTAATATTATCTGTATTAACATAATTTTAATGAGTAATCAATTACAAATAATAAACAAAACATTTAGTGTTTATTACAACATGGCTGCTCAAACAAAATCAACTTTGAAGTCAATTTGTCTGTAAGTTTTAACCTATAGGGCAGATTGCCTATGCCAATGTTGACGTCACAGGAAAATATTAACTTTGTGGTTGAAATTTACTCCAAATGAAGATATTTTATGGTAATTTATTACCAATTAAATTATTACTAGGTACCTACATATAAAATTCTACTCTTGGATTTATTTGTGATTGAAAATTCAAATTAAAGCCAATAATATTATGTATGCGTAATAACAAAAACAAAATTGGCTTAAATTCGTTTTTTACAACTCTCTAATATTGTGTAGGGCTTAGTTTTCACTGCAGATTGCCAAAACACAAAACAATTTCTACGCGCTATTACATGAAGATATGTCAGAATACATATAACAAAAAGCTTGTTCCCTAAAAGAACTTTATAAGACACACTTACGTCGAAGTATTATTAATAAGTAAATTTGTACCACAATATAGAACAATATTTCTATTAGGTTAATTGAAATGGTCAAATTTTCTTTAGAAGTTATCAACAAAGTTTAAAATAGGATTATATTATAATAAAAATAGAACTTAACCAATTGAAGGATTTAATAGGGCAAAATAACTAGTTATTACCTTATTTTTAACTACTAGAAAATAAGTTTTAAAATTTCGTAATCAATATGTAAATATTTACCTATTGTAATAATTTCAAAAATCCTTGGATATTGAAGACAAATTTCTAGGCGAAATTAAGTAAATTATAACTTCGTCTTACACGTTATTGGAATGATAGCATTTGAAAACATAGAATAGGTAAACAATATGTAATTTCGAACTGTATAAATTGACATATATTTCATTTTACTTGGAAGGCATTATATTACTCTTTGTTAACAAATTTTTGACTAAAATTTTGGTATTATAAGTTTTTGTAACATTGAAGACTATTTTTATGGAGGAAAGTAGTAAATCTTGATCAATTCAGGATTATTTTTCTAGTGTAGTAGTCTATTAGGCTTAAATGTTAGTTGGGTATTGTCTCAACAGTCAATTATCCCTTGTTAAAGTTGTAGTTTCTCGTAATGCATATTGCTTTCACAAGTTTGACACTTAACTTGACATTTTTTAGGAAATTGGTAGGATCATTTTTCGGTTATGAACATGCATGTGCCTTAATTTGGACACACCAGAAGTAAGTATATTCTAAACTTAATTTGAAGTACAGTGGCTTCAAAATATCCACCGCTTTTGGTGTATTATCTGAACCATAACGAATATTGTCTTTTTCTCTTATTAATAACGAAGTTCTGCTGTTGAACACAGGCTACCGTACTTAATATTCATTGAAATTAATATCTCCGGCCAGTTACGAAGTTAAATTAAAGTTAGGCGACGAAATTTTCCGTTCCGTTAATATCCCTGAAAAAAATAATATCAAGTCAGTACGTTTACTTTTGTCTAATGGCGTCATTTCGACACTGTAATTTTATTCCATTGCAAAATGAACCCTTAGGCTTACGGTGAGCGCTCTATCAAACGATATATAGTTCTCGCTCAGTAACTTCTCAACGGATAATGATAAAAATATGCGGTTTTTTAAAAATAGATTACAAATATTATTTTACGTCGACGCTGTTTTTTGAAATTTTGAAAAAGTGTAAAATATTTATTTTTAAAGGAATTCTACACTTTTTCAAAATTTTAAAAAACAGCGTCGATGTAAAATAATATTTGTAATATATACTAAATAAAAAAACGCATATTTTTATCATTTTCCGTTGAGGAGTTATTTCAAAAAGAGACGATCGCATTAGATGCAAAATGTCCAACACTGAGAGAAGTGATTAAGGATCACGGTGAACGCTCTATCAAACGGGATATAGTTTTCGCTCAGTAACTCCTCAACGGAAATTTATAAAATTATGCGGTTTTTTTAATAGACTACAAATATTATTTTACATCGACGCTGTTTCTTGGAATTTTGGAAAATTCTAAATTATTTATTTTTAATTGAAATAAATTTTTCACAGGAGGTAAAATAATATTTGTAGTCTATTAGATATTATAACAGATTATAAGTATATGATTTATTTTTTTAATGTTATGTTTATGATTTATGGAGTTGACTCCTGATGGGGGTGCTAACTCCATCAGAACTACTCCCGTGTGGCGTTTGGCTACCACTGCCATCCCAGTGGCACCCGACTCTCGGGCGGTGCGTGAGTTCAAGTACACCGGACCCAGCCACATCCCTCAAGAACTGAGAGTTAACTCGCCGAGATATCGAGTTAAGATAGTCAGTGGTCGCGCGGTTTAAGGCGTCAGTACTTGAATCAAGGTGACTGGGTTCGACCCCTGCAGCCAGTAGACCGTATATAAGCTATATTCATGGAGAGATTGGCACCCTCTCTGCGGGTATGGTAGGGTGGAAGAATGTTGACTTGGGTCAATGTGAGAGATTGACACCGGTTGACATTTGACTACCCCCCTAATTAATGAGGTTTTCCAGGTTTCCCTCATTCCTGCACTGAATGGTGGTTAGGGCCTACCAACGCAAGTCGTTCCTGGGCGCAAATGCGGCCTGCTTAATAATAATATGCCGCTCCCTCTCCCCCATTTGTGTCTGTGATGGGCTGCTTGAGAGTAAAATGGATACAGTGAATTCATCGGCAGTATCACAAAATAAGGACTCTTCATTTTTAAAACAATTCAACAATAATTAATTAATTAATTAATTAATAATTAAATTCTGGTTGCCTCTATCATATTTGACCCCCTAATTTATTATTTTGTTTTATTAGATTTCATGTTAGAATATTATATCTTTTGATAGCAAAAACAACAAATTAAATCAAGTCACCTCAGAAACTGTTTCGGGGAGCTAAACAAAATCTAATTAGAATTGACATCTGTCAACTGCAGCGTTTATTGGATCAGTTATTATTATTTTTCTCGGAAAGTTGAAGGAATAATAAAGTGTTGAAATTATATATTTTTGAATTCAGCAAGTTAAGCTCTACAAGAATCCGATGAAAGAATATACGGGTTCTATTTAAAAAAATATCCGATGACGTCATCACGCGAAAACAAATGAACGTCGGAAATGCGTTGGTATAGAAAAAAAAGTCTTTTTAAAAAGCAAAATCGACGGGTCCGAGGAAATTTCATGAAACTTCGTTGTTTTAGAAATAATGAATTTATTCCATACCTTTCTTCCACACTGTATAAATACCATTTTTCATAGCAACCAAAAGCTTGTCCGTGATTTCTCTGGCACAAAACTTGAAACAGCACTGGAAGTTTCATTCTCAATATCAGATGGAAAATCATCGCTTAAACTCATAATAATTATGTTAGTTGTAGATAAAACATTGTACTCAATACGTAATATATTATTACCGCACTTATGTGATTATACTACAAACTTCACATGCGTACAATAATAATGCATATCCCACTTATTACGTAAATTACTATTATTTGTATATAGTAACGGTCACTTACACAATTTTCTTCTGTGTAATGTATAGGTATTTGCGAATTTGATATTTTTTTAATTGAATCTTTAATTACTATTTCTAAAAGAATATATTTAATTTTGGAAAATGCAATCCCATTGCTTTTAGTGAAAATACATAAATCTCAATAATCGAGAAAGCTCCTCACGGTGTCCTTATTCCGATACATTTTATTTTTTGAAGAGACTATTATTTATTTTACATGCTATCTCTGAAGCCTTCTGAATGCAGTCACTCAAATTGATCTCGAGACTAACGACACATTTCAACTTTTGTTACAAAGCGCTGAAATAAGGAAATATTTGGAAATATCGTGTATATATTTGGCAGAGTGCTTCTATACATGAAAATATGAAGAAATGTTTACATCAATGTTTTTCCTAAAATATTTCCTATTACAGTCCTTGCAAAAACATTGTATTAGGATAAGGTGATTAGGATTAGGAGATAAACTCATTTTAAAGTTAGACTAAATATACTGTTTTGTGGCACCACATTAGAATAGTATTAGTTAAATTGGTTTATCTGACTCATTTTTATAACAGGATTACCTACACAGAAAAAATACAAATTTTTGGTAAGTACTTATACCTACATTAATCCTAAAAAACTGTCTACAGAAAATTTATACTAATGTAGTAAAAAATTAACATATACAGCGTGTTCCTAAATAAGTGTCGCAACGGGAAACTGTAAATTCCTCTTGAAAAGAGAAATTTTTTTTTCTCTTCCATTCTTCTCTCCTGGCTTTTCTTTTCGAGATACACGGTGTCATAATTTTAATTTTTTTTGTTTTTTTCCAATATGTCATTGTTAGGAACCGTTTGAACTACAAGACTGATCTTATGTAAACACATTACCACTATTAATAGCTACTTTTTCGCACCCTTCTCGAATTCATTGGACGTGCCAGTGGTGGAGATTTTAAGGTATCGAAAAGGTTTCTTCCCCATAACTTTTACGCCACTAGAAAAATTGACATTTGACAGCAAATTTTGAAACGCCAATAAATTATACACAAACATAGTTCTCTTGGTTCATTGCTCTAAAGTCAACCGTGTTCAATAAAATGACATTCTATGAACAAAAACAAACATTTTGTTAACGTTTTGAAAATCTTTCGTAATTCAAAGAATCGGTAGTAATAATTAACAATTTTAATGAGATTTGACCACAGATAGGATTTTATCTTTTTTTCAATTTGGCGAGTAAAATTTACAAAAACTGTTCAAAATTACGTCCGTTGTGTTGAATGCACGCATTAATAGTGGTACTGTGTTTACAAAAGCTCAGTCCTGTAGTTCAAACGGTTCCTAAGATATTGGAAAAAACTAAAAAAATTAAAGTTTTGAAACCGTGTGTATCTCGAAAACGAAAGCCCGGGGAGAAAAATGTAAGAGGAAAAATGTTTCTTTTTTCAAGAGGAATTTACAGTTTTCCGTTGCGACACTTATTTAGGAACACTCTGTACTTTTAAACTAAATAATGATGAATTAAAAGATTTAGATGAGTAAAGTAATCGATATAATTGTTCTGTAGCATACGTATTGGAGAATTACTTGCATAATTAGTTCGACACGATGAAATATAAAAATATTTCTAGAAAAATGTGAATAAGAATTAAAAGAAATTTGACTGAGAATATAAGAAGAATCAACAATATTTGTAATTAATTTGTACAAAAATATTCTTCTAGAAACTGTTTGCTTTACACGGTAGTGAGACAGTCTGATATACGGTTCACAATATAAATTTCTATTAAATCTATAACTCAGAAAACAAATATTTTCTGAACATTTTCAAATCTATCTATGTATTTGTAATGCAAAGAGCTATATAAGAGACTACCATTACCATATTCCATTTACTTCTAACTAATGCATTATACAAAATAATAAACAAAGAAAGGTTAGTAAAATGCTTTGTATTGTGTAATATAAAACCTAAAAAAGTACTCATAGCTTTTTGTGCTATTGAGTTAACATGTGTCCCTAAAGATAATTGATTATCTAAATTATAGTATGACCGCCAATGGTGTAATTGTAAGCAATATTAAGCTCTTTTCTGAGGAATGTTATTCTATGGCATTTATTAATATTAATGAAGTTTATGGAATTTGCAATTTTCATTTAATCTGGAAAGATCTTCAAGTTTAACGCAGTCACCCAAATTGGAAACGCTTTGATAATCATCAGCAAATAAATTATAATTAGAATATTTGAAGTAGTAACCAATGTCGTTTATAAAAAGACAAAAAAGAAGAGGTCCCAGGTGAGAGCTTTGTGGTATTACAGAGGCTATACTATGGTACTCAGAATAGTAATTAATCAATCTAACATATTGGCTTCTATTAGTGAAATATGACTACAACTAGCGAAGAAGTTCACCTTGAACACCGAAATTATCAAGCTTAATTACTAGTGTTGGAGGATTTACTTTGTTAAACACTTTTCAAAAGTCAATATACACAGCCTTCACCTGCATTTTATTATCCATAGCTTCAAGAGTTGTTTGTGAAAAAGGCATTAAATTAATAATAACAGATCTGCTTCGAAAAAATCTGTACTGATTGTACTTATTAAATATTTAATTTAAAAAAAAGTTCTTAGTAATTATTGATTCAACAATTAAACCAAATACACAGAATAAAGAAATGGGACCATAGTTGCTGATTTCATTCTTAGAACCACTTTTAAAAACTGGAACTCTTACCGTTTTTCCAAAAGCTAAGGATTTGTTAAATATAATGAAAAACGGGAAAATTAGAGACTGCTTACAAATATATAAGATATGTCATCCGGACCAGCACTTTTATTAATGTCAAGTTGGTCAAATTACTGCTCGCTAAAATATTGACTGCCAGATAAGGTAGATATATCATTTACGTTAGAAGAGGTATCATTTGGCTCAAATATTGACAATAGGCTTCACAGACATCCTGATCATTAAGCAATTCCTGACCGTCACTGATAACACTTGGAAAACGCTTATTACTTGATTTATTAGAAATGAATGACCAAAAATATTTGATATTATTCTTAATAGTTTACGGATAGTGACCTTAGTTAAACACAGTTTCTAAAGGCAAAAATAATTGGAAAATACTCTTTATTCAACACCGTCAACGTTTCAGTTAATACAAAGTTTAATGGATTCCACTAACAAATGATTCTAGAGACATGCAATCCATTTATTTGAAAATTACAATATAAACAAGTTTCTCCATGAATTTCAAAAGTAGGTGTATATCTGACGAAAGTCAGTTTACAAAAAATCCATTAATCCCAACATACTATCACCGTATAATCAGCACCCTATATAAGATGACCACTAAAATTAGATATGCAAGAAATGATATTGATGTAAAAAAGGAACAAAATTGGACCCAAAACCGTCCCTTACGTCCCTTGGACACCAAAAGTTATATATCTGGGCTCACTTAAACATTCATTTTCACCCTTTACGTTCTATGTGACAAATAATCTCGCAAAATATAAAATGCTGGTCGGTGGTCTTCGAGCATCACAATTATACAACTTATCTGACAAAATATCGGTCTCCCTAATAAAATCCAGTACGCCCTTTTCTGTATTAGAATTGTTTCATAATTGCTGCTATGTAGTTATACTGTACGCATTAAAAATGAAGCCAACCTTTTTCTATTATCCGCTCAAAAATGTTAACAAAATTTTGTACTACAGAAATTGGACGATATCACAGTAAAAAATAATATTGAGTAAATTCAAATACATTTATGAGTGAATCAATTTGAGTAAATTTAACATTTTAACAAAGAAATGAGCTTATCTACACAATATTTGGTTAGAGACACCAAAATATGTGTGTGAGAACATATTATGTAAAAAGAACACCAACTGTTGTAAAAATTACACATTGTTTAAGTGGAAGAGGGAAAACAAAGCTGAGTACGAGCAGGTACCGACGCGCAGATGTAGTTTTGTTGTGTATGATACAAGTACACAGATCATTGGACGATTGGACGAATACAAGTAACTGCTGTTTGTGGACGATAATCTTAAGTTTATTATTCTAACCTGATCATGGACCATAGACCGCAATTGTACATACGTTTTTAAATTACAATTTGCATAAAAAAGTATGGTGTAAACTAGAAAGTGAGAATGTGTATCATGAATGTTGTGGTAGAAATAGGTAATTAACAATGGCCAGTGGTCTTCATCCGATACAAAAAAAAATGTGAATTTGCTTCTTATTTCATAAAACCTATCTTGTGTGTGTCATTACATGATTACTATTTCATTTGATCCTTAACTACTTAGCTATACAATTTTGGAAAATGGATCAAACCTGGAAATTATTGATTTAAACAGTTTATTCAATACAGAGTCGTTTGAACTTCATCAGCCATACAACACCAAAGTACATATTCTATTAAATTTAGAAAGAATGTATTGTTTAATAATATAAAAAATAAAATATCGTTACGTACTGCGTCATGTTATTACCTACAAATATAATCTCAACCTTTACTTTATTCAACTTGTTATAGCAAACTTTTGTTTCAAATAGTGTGTAGTTAGTGGTACTAATACATATTATAATATAATAATATCAGTAATTATTATTTTTATTGTTATTGTTGTTATGGCTGCTAGAAGAATTCTATTAAACCCATATTCTGTACCAACTGAGCAGGTTTTTTTGCTAGACTGTAATTTTCATAAAACTGTGTAAGAACCAATACAGTGTAATGAAATGTCATCACCATTTTGAGTTTACTACAACACTAAAATTATATAAAGTAAGTCTTTATTTATTTAAATTGTATAGATATTGTGTACTCAATTTTGTGTTTGGACTAACACATCGTTTAGTAGCTAACTTAAAAATTGTTCAGTGTTACCCTTATTAAAGGATTTATTTAGCTAATAGATAACTGAGTGAACATTACTCAATGTATTGCGTTATTATTTCAACACAATCGGGTGTGGACTCGTTTTTTGATTTTTAGTGAAATTTTGCTCAAATTTTTTTACGGTGTTAGTTTTCAGCTGATCCTGAGCATCTGATTTAAATACTGACGTAACATTGGACAGCTTCTATTGCATAGGTAAAGTACAATTTTTAGTACTAGTATTTATATTATTTATATTATTTTAGTATTAAATGTATAATATGAACCAGAGGAGTAACTATGTGATGTGTTCACTTTTTATTACTTTTGGAGGTATACCATTGATAAATACGTACAAAAAAGAATAAATACACATTTGCTATTAGATACTTCTATTTAATCCTTTACTATATGCATACTCTTATTTTGAATTATGTTTATCACAAGAAGGGAGTTTTCTTTCGATTAATTAAATATTCTTTATTACCTTAATTTAATTAGTAGCTTTAATATATGTATATGTTTCTTGCAGAATTATTAAAGCTTAGATGCTAGAATATTAGAAATTGTAATTCATGCAATGTGTGTCATAAATCCGTGTCTTTAACTGGCATATATTAACCAAACAATACTAGTATACTACAAATAGGGGTTGTATTTGTCTAGTGGCGATGTACTAGACGACGGTCAATAAATCACACATTTTCTTGTTTGTTAATTTATTCATGTAGCAGCACCGCATTTGAACAGTAAACAATTCAGGGATATTTATTTACGGGAAAGTGTCTATGACAAGGGTACAACCCCACATTTTCGCGTTCAATTGGAACCAGACACACCTGAAACTCGTTTTCAGTAATTATATTTGCTCCATTTAATTGATTAGCATTAGAATTAATTTGGTTTTTGGTTGATGGAAAAATAATTTAAAAGACTACACGTACAGGATGCTTGGGAATTTTAAAACATCGGAGGTGTTTCTATCTTTGATATGATTCAACTGGCAGATAATGATGTGCTCTATTGATGGTGCAGGTACTATAAAATTAAAGCCTGTGTCATATTAAGTGAAACAAAGTTTATAATAATTACTAATGATATAGCTTATAGTGTAAAGGTACTGATATATCATATTTGGAAAATTGAATATTTCTTTTCAACGTATATTCTTTTAACAAGTAGCAATATTTTAAAGAAAGATATGATGCAACTTTTAAAACATTACTGTATATGAGGGTGACATAATAGCCAGTAGATTATTTTAAATATATCAGTATTTATAGTTCCTGGTAAGGCCAGAGTATCTTTTGACATAGTGAAAACAACAATTTATTGATAGAAGTTTGCGTCATAAAAATATTAAATAAGTATTGTAAAAATTTAAAACTGTGCGTGCATTCGCTCGAATTTTGCCACATATATATTAACAATTAATTATTTTCCAGTACATAAAGTTACTGAAGAGTACTGAGACAGTGATAAAATGGATTTACTGGTAATTTTTAATTTACATTATATACTAAGGAAAAATAAGTATATGCATTTTTACGTAATAAGATTAGCAAATTACAGGAACAATATGATAATACAATGTACTACTGTGGAACTAATTACTTTTGTTCAATTTATTTTGAATTTTTACATAATTTATCATGTGGTTTCTTTCAGTCTAACCTAATGTGTTTTAGTTGTGTTGTGTGGTACACAAACATGTACGGTTTATTCATCTTTTGTGGGATTTTCGAATAATATTTTGTGACGCTGAAACGGTACGTTGTCTGGATGCATCAAAACTACGTCATTACCTGTTTCTCTAAACCATTAATTCATTCAACCAATATATTTGTCGTCGTGACAGCAAAAATAGTAATAACTTACAGCAGATATTAACATTAGTTGTAATGATTTGTAAATTTACTGTAACAAAAATCATTTATTTTGACACAGATATATGTATATCTACAAATATTTGCAAAGACCAAGAAATATACACTAATGTTTCAAGATGTCATTTTCAGGGAAAACATTTCATCAATATTCTAATGCTAATAAAATACCTACCATGCAATACATTTTTAGATGATGGATGAACAATACATTTTTAGGGGAAGAAATGGATAATACACATTTAAAGGATAAATGAATATAAATGTCACTATAACAATTTTTCTACACAGAAGTAAATTCTGTTCCTGAAAAGGACCTCTTAACTATTTAGAAATAAAAATGAAACTATTTACCTATATATTTCTTCACTTGCATGGTGTATTATTAAATTCTAATAAAGTCCACTGTATCTAATATTTTGTTAGTACGAGACACACTGCATTTGTTGACTCACTGAAAACTATATTTTTGTTCATTATAACACAATTAGCACAATTTTTTATTAACCCGAGCAACTTCCTTTTCATGACAGAAGTAGAACATTTTCTTCTTTTTAACTTTATCTGTCGACACAGGTGGTTACAAAAGTAATATTAATACATTTTTAAATTTATTTTTGTTACACTATTCAGATTAGGTTAAGTTAGGTTCTTTCAAAAGTTGTTCTGCAAAGGACAAAATAAAATAAAGTTAAAATTATGAATGATTAAATAATCAAATGTTCTATGCTTTACAGATTTCGTAAAATATCTATTAAAAATTATCCGTTTCGATAAAATATAAATTTAACATATCCTGGAAATTTAAATCTGACGTACTTTTATTCCCTCTTCAATATTGATGAATATAAACACAAGGTAAATACAGATCTGCCAATTAGTGTTATTCAAAAAATGCAAACAAGCATTGAAAACAAATAATGTATAGGTATTTAAAAAATGAATCAATTTTAGATAAAACCCAACTAGAATTTTGCAACATACGAGTATATACATACTGGTGTTTGTGTCGAATAAAATGTATTGAAGAGCAGAATCAAATAATTTATTCTGTTGGCTAACAGTTTTCAACCCTCCGTTGTTGCATCATTGACTGACTTCCTCTAAAACTTCCTTCATAAATTATACGCATAGAAAAGAAAACTTTCATAAAAGTTTAAGCAAATACACAAATTGCGTCGAAAATTGTCTATATGTATGTGGAAGTATAGCGAAAATTCGCCTCTACTGCACTTACGTTTCCGCCTCGTTTATTTCGTACTGAAAATATTTATTTGTGATATTAATTGTACAGATTTATTTAAATGAAAGTTAAATAAATATATCTCAAAATGTTTGACTTTTATCCCGATTTTGAATGAAATGTTCCCGTGAAGCGTAAATAATTATTTGGCTACGTCCTGTAATTTCCTAATAAAACTAATAAAATCGGTGATTATTTAAACTTGACATACGTTTAAAAATTTTTACTACGATTTTGAGAACGAAAACAGAGAGTTTTTCGAAACGTCAATAATACGGAAGTGCGCGATAGTGATGTGATTTTTGTTATTTCTCACTTATCTGCTTTTTTCAGTGTGAGATTTTTTGGTTAGACAAACTTAGGTTCAAAAATAACCTTTGACTGTTCCATTTGGCGCAAGGGCTTATTTAATTAATCTTTATTATTTTTTTCAGAAGTGTGGCAAAAACCCAATAAAACTAAAGAAAAATCATTGATTAATATTCACTCAGTTATTTGTTAGCTAAATAAATATATTAACGGTAACACTGAACATGTTTTGAGTTTGCTTTCTAAACTATGTGTTATTCCAAACACAAAATTGAGTTATATTATCAATCTATTTCGTTATATTTTCACAATATGTATACAATTTAAATCAGTAAAGAGTTACTTTATATATTTTTAGGGTAACAAGCTCAAAATACCTAGTGATGATTTTTCATTATACTGTGTTGGTTGTTACACTGGGTTTATGAAAATTAGACCTATTGTGTATCTATTAAACATGTTTATTTTTTTACGGATTGCAAATTATTATTATTACTATTAATACCATTACGATCAAATATTACAAATACTTATAATTAAATCAATAATAATAATAAATTATTATAAACAATTATGTCATAAAAATAACAGCCTGTAAAAAGAAACCCTGTACGGTTGGTACACAATATAGGTTTAATGGAATTGTGGAAGCAATCATAACAACAATAAAAATAATAATTATTGTTATTGTATTATAATATTTATTACTACTACTATCAACACACTGTTTGCTATTACAAGTTGAATAAAATAAAGGTTGAGATTATATTTGTAGATAATAACATAACGCAGTATCTAAAGATGTTTTATTTTATTATATTATTAAACAATAAAATTTTCCTTTGTTATCACAAAATACTCAATGGTGCTGTATGACTGATGAAGTTCTCACGGCTCTTTATTGAATAAACTTTTAAAATCAATAATTTCCAGATTTGACCTATTTTTTAAAATTTTATCAAACGAAATGGTAATCATGGAATAACACACCCAATATAGGTTTTATGAAATAAGCAACAAATCAACAATTTTTTGTATTGGATGAAGACGACCATTGTTACTTACCTATTTCTACCACATCTTCATGATACAAATTCTCACGTTTTAGTTTAAATCATAGTTTTTTATGCAAATTTTTATTTGAAAATGTATTTACAATTGCGGTCCATGTTCGCGATCGGGTTAGAACAATACACTAATGATAATCGTCCACAGACATCAGTGACTTGTATCATACATAGCAAAACTACTACTACGCATCGGCACCTGCTAGTGCTCAGCTTTGTTTTTCCCTTCCACTTACTAAACAACGTGTTAGATCTACAACGGTTGGTGTTATTTTTACACAATATGTTCTCACTAACACATATTTTGGTTTTTCTAATCAAATCAAATATTGTGTAGATAAGCTTTAACAAAGAAATCTTTGTTAAAATATTAAATGTACTCAAAATTCAACACCAAATTAATTCACTCTTAAACGAACTTCAATTTATTCAATGTTCAATTCTGTGTAATCATAGGAAAAATTTATATACAAATATTTGGATTAAAAGGACTATACGTGTAACTAATTAGTTTTCTTCGTAGATATGTTTTCAATATGGTCAATTTTCCTAACAAGTGGTAACTCATATATTATCTCCCGATCCTATTTCAGCTAGATGACGGTTTAAAGTTTTAAATGTCGCGTCGGTTTTATAGACCCTCCCGGGCATTATGTGGTTATTCGGTGAAATATATATGCGACATACGTAATTTACGGCAAACCGCTGGCATGGCCGAAAAAATGGGACAGAGTAAAATGGTGCGCTCAAGTTTTTAAAGCCAATTCTTTGTCCGAACGCATTAGGCTTGCAGTGAGAGTGGTTTGAAATTGTTGTGGAAATAATTTAACGCTTTAGTGGTGTGACCTGCCATTTTCTGAATATTGTAGGATTTAACGCAATGGAAATTTGGCGTGCGTTTATAAATTACGAAATTATACGGCGAGAAATAGAATAAAGGGAGCAGAAGGATTGGTTTGTATTTAAGATAAAGTCAGCTGTGTTATTTCGTTTTACTGGGATAATTGTTAGCTTAATTAAATCTAGTTAACATTTGAAGAAAGTCTCGAAATTGGCCTAATTTAGTTAGAGAATGGAACACAAATTTGCAGCATCCTGCTTGTATATTTTTAATAGCACAAAGGGGAAAGCTCGGGTTTAAAAAATATTAAATAATTCCGTTCGGTTTTGCAATGCAAATATTCCACTGAAAGGGAATATAATACAATCTCCCAATTACATTTATCCAAATTTCAAGTTGAAGTTGCAAATACTTTTAATTTTCTCAACCATTAATGTCGCAAAGTAATTAGAAATGAATTTATAGTCTACGAATATAAAAAAAAAACTTATACAGAAATAATAATACTGCGAGGATATATTTGAATGTTTCAACTTGTCTGAATTACATTCAGAGGAATCCCTTAGGTAGTTGATATTCGCACAACGTTGATGGGCAATGAAATTTATAACATCTTTTTAAACAAGAAACTTTAAAACATATCATTGCAGAGTTCTATACATGGTCCAGGGCATTTAGATCAAAATCGACCGAATAGCGGAAATTTTTAGGCACAGCAGATATCGAGATGCGGTTTTCTGCATTGTGTTCAGGAAGGTTCCAGGAAAAAAGTCTATATCGTCTGGTTTAGCCATTTTTTGAAAAATGCTTTCTGGGCCGGAAAATGCATTACACCATTATAGGAACGACTGAAGACTCTAAAAAATCGCTCGGAAATCGTTTCTCGGGGGTTTTCGGGGCTGCCAAACTCGATTCTTAGAATTACCCGGGGATGCACGGGGGTGGCTCTGTGGGGGTGCGCGTGGGATGAATTGGGGGAGAAATGGCAGCGTACATGAAAATCATTCCAAACTCGTTATTAGGGGGTTTTCAGGGATGCCGAATTCAATTCTGGCATTGCAATTACCCGAGGGTATTCGGGGGGTCATACTGGGGGAAAATTGCGTAGTCCATGGTAAGCGCTCCAAACTCGTTACTCGGGTGTTTTTGGGGATGCCAAATTCAATTTTAGCATTAGATTTCCCCGGGGGCGCTCGGGGATGGTTCTGTGAGGTTATCTGGGGGGAAATGGGGAAATGTATGTTTGTTATTTGAATAAAGTATTATTTTCATAACTTGTGATTTTTCACTTTCCCCTTTACCATTTCCCACAGAGCCACCCTTGAGCGCCTCCGGGGAAGTCTAGTCCCATGGACTATGCAATTTCTCCCCCAGAATAACCTCCCGGATGCCTCCGCAGAGCCGCCCCCGAGAGCCCCCGGGTAATTCCAATGCGAGAATTGAATTCGGCATCCCCGAAAACCACCAAGTAACGAGTTTGGAGCGCTTCCCATGGACTATGCAATTTGCTCCCCCCCCCCCAGAATGACCCCCCGGATACCCCCACAGAGCCACCCCCGTGCATCCCCGGGTAATTCTAATGCCAGCACCGAGTTCGGCAGCCCCGAAAACCCCCGAGTAACGATTTCCGAGCGATTTTTCCGACTTTCCAGTCGTTCCTGTAATGGTATAATGCATTTTCCGGCCCAGAAGGCATTTTTAAAAAAATTGCTAAACCAGACGATATAGACTTTTTTCTTGGGACCTTCCTGAACACTATGCGGAAATCCGCATCTCGATATATGCTGTGCCTAAAAATTTCTGCTATATTTCCTAACTTCCCTGGACTAAACATATTTATTGTGCAAATTGCTTATAGAGTATAATAGTACAATTTGTACAAGGTGTCGCAATTTCGTTGTAAATGTTTAATATACTTAAGTGGATAAATTGGATAAAAACACAAATGCAATACAATGTTCCATCACAATCATATTTGTGGAGTCAGAATGATTGGAATTTAATAAAAGAATATTCGCACAACTTGGTATTTCCTAGAACTCAATGAAGCATAAACTTGATATTGCAAGAAAAATCTGAAAAAATATAGTTGTTCCATACAACAACAGACATCCATCCAACTAGTGCAAATTCTTCACAAACCTCGGTAGATGTAGCAACAATACAGGGGTTGTTATTAACGGAAAGGAAGTTAAATGTAATAAAGCAAAAAACCAAATGTCTGTTACTATAACTGTAAATGTAATAAGTAAATAAATTAAATTTGATTTGTTATAGGTTTTTCATTATTCTACTAGTGAAATAAAGTTACTTTATTCCAAATATATTTATTTTATTCCACTACTGGATAAAGTATCACTTTAGACGGTTCATATGTGTGGATAAAAGTCTGATTATAAGATGATTCTTGATAAAATACTATTTAATACATAACTTAATTGTTTATTTAACATATATGTTCTTTCCTAATCATATTTGGTAAAATCAGGTATACCTCAAGGAAGTAATTTGGGTCCTCTATTCTTTTTAATTTTTATTGATGATATAACAACGTGTATTAAAAACTCTAATTGTCTATTATATGCAGATGATATAAAAATATATAGAGAAATTCAGAATACTGATGATGCTATGCTGCTGCAACAAGATCTAGATCGTGTATATCAGTGGACCTTTGCTAATAAATTATTTTTAAATATAAAAAAATGTACTTCTATGGTATATACTTTGAGATCACATTTTCAGGAATTCACTTACAACATAAATAGTCAACCTTTAGAAAAAGTATATAATAAGAAAGATCTAGGAGTCATTTTTAAGAGAAACCTAAATTTTAGTGAACATATTGATACTATTGTACATAGGGCTTACAAGAACTTAGGTTTCATTATGAGACATACAAAAGAGTTTTCCATAAATACTATAAAAATGTTGTATTTCAGCTTTGTTAGATCCAGACTGGAATTTGCCGCACCAATATGGGACCATGAAACAGTAACTGGATCACAATGTATAGAGACAGTTCAAAATAAATGTTTGTCTTATTTATGTATGAGAAAATTTCAAAAATGTCCCAATTACAACGATTATGAAAACATGAGGAAAGAATTTGACATTTTTAAATTATCAATCAGAAGGCGGATCGGAAACATTTGTTTTATAGCTAAAGTTATAAATGGAGAGGTAAATTCAACTGAAATATTATGCAGATTAAATTTTTATATTGCTGCTGGAGTTCGACCAAGGAGTATAGTTTTTAAAGAGAGTTATCGCACTAATTTACGAAAGAGCTCCCCTATAGTAAAAATGTCTTTGACTGTGAATTATGTCTGTCATGATATTCATATAAATATATTTGATATAAAATCAAACAAATTAAAAAAAGATCTTATTACATTTTTTAAAAATTCTATTATCTGACTCACCTTTATAACATATCGTTAAATTAAACATCTTTTCTTAATATATGTTTAACATACTTAACTCAAAATTATTTTAGTAAATAGTTACATTTTTTTTCTGTTATCAATCTGCACTTATAGTTTGTTATTAATGTATTAAGTTTTGACATAATTGTAAATTTAGACCGAAGTGTCTGTATTATGTCAGTGAATAAATAAATAAATAAATAAATAAATATTTTTACTGTATTTTAAGTAACTAAGGTGGAGTTCATGAACCAGTTTTGTATAATTATATAAAAATGCAAGGACAACTAAGCACCAGACAACATCAGTTGTTTTCAATTTAACGTTCTTTGACAATTTTCAAAATATAAAGTAGCAACTGTTATATATCATTATTAAGGGGGAAAAGAATGCAATTGAATGGCATAAAAATATACAGGGTGTTCCATTTTAAAAAACGTGTGTTCGTGTCATAATTTAAAAGAGACATCCTGTAGAGAAATTACAAATACGCCACTGAACTCTAACGTGAGAAAACTGCATCAGAAGTATAATTTTAATCATTTCGAAATCTCAGCTATTCTCAGAAATACAAGAAATTAGAAAATGTTAGAATTAGAAAACTACGTGATCCTTTATTATTTTATTTATAATACTAAGACTACCGATTATCAATAATTTTGAAGACAAGAGGTGGAATACTCGTAATAATATAACAACAACTATAGCACAGTAATATTGATGTCGAATAGCATTGTCTTTTGTGACATTTAAAATATAATTCTTGCTATTATTTCTTTTAAATTCTGTCAACTATCAAAATATTAATAGTATATTATATAGTAAGCATATAATGATGGCTGTAAATCACGTCAATGAAAGTTACGAGCCGTAGGCAAGTGTCGTAAGTCACCCGAGTGAATCACAGCCATTATATGCAATTAGAATACTATACTTTCTCCACGACTATCAACAATATTTTGATAAACTTTTTGCTGAAAAAATTATACAAGATTTTAATATTTATAACATGATATACAATTCAAAACACTTCACTTTCAGGTTTGATATTTATCGTTTACTTGGTAAATTTAAAAAAGTAAATAAAAATTCAATTCGTAAACTTCTACCACTTCCACTTGTAGTGTTTTAGGTACAGAAATCTAGAAAAATAAAACACTTAGACCAAAAGTAATCAAAATTAAAATAAATGTTAATGTAAACTCTCCTTAAATAAATAAATGATTAACTTTTAAAAGGCTATTTTAACCCCACAATTATTTTCACATACTTATAAACAAAAGTGGACAATCTTATATGCAGAACTGTATACCTAAATATGTTATAACAATTTACATTTACAGTTAAATTTTAAAAAACACGTGTTTTGAAAGATGTCTGTACCTAAAGATTTGTTGGTTAGACAGCTTTGTGTCGTTACATATTTATTTCACGGAGATACCTTTGAATATTCGCATGTGACATGAAATAACATTCTTGTTATGTGCTAAGCTCTATATTATTCAGTTCTTAAATGTCTAAAATTATTCATATCTGTAGAAAACTCTAGTTTAAGAATACGGCGTAGTGTTTGGCTTTCATACAGGAGGTTCAGGTTCAATTGCTGACATCAAAAAATTTTTGTTTTATTGATTTATTCCTGCTTCTTTGAATCCAGTAAAAATGATTTCGGTATTCATTAGAGGAAGATAAATATTATTATTATTGAGGAAACACATGAATGAAAATGAACATGAACATAGGATAGTCGTTTACAAACATATTTATAAAACAATTTGCTACTGCCTTCGATAATTGCAGAATAAGTTGTTTATGTCTATTTTGCAGTATTTCAAAGGAAATCAAATTGCACTTAATAATGTCTCAATTTCTATCCACACTGTATCGAGATAAACATTCACTTTATTGTGTGTAAGTGCAATTCTATGGGTACACTTCTCTTATGACAGAAGTTACAAAAGTTTTTCAAATTTGGGTTTTTGCTTTACTGCCCAGTGAGTGATATTTTACTTTTCTGAATAAGTTAGTTGCAATTATGGTTGTGTTGTGTTGAGTAACATTTGGCTCAGATTTGATTATAGTGAAATTATTTAAATACTGCCCGATTAATTTGCTGCTCGATATAAGCGAAAATTTAATTAATATCTAATTAATAAGGGAACTCCCTCATTGCCTTTACTACGTTTACCCATCGTAGTTACTTACATTGTAAAAATGAAATTCTTAGAGTATTTTTAAAGACATTTTTATTTTAATAGATTATACGTCTGCCCATTGTATATCTGCTCTCTAATGTAAATTTCAGAGGTAGAATATTACTCTAAAATTATAATGGAATTTAGGCATTCATTTTGCAAATACAGCATATCAAAGGGAAGGAATAAACGAAAATTCCCTTTGCAAATTCATTACCGCGAGAGCTGTTCTAATTTCTAGAGGTATTTAAAACTTAGCGGTAGGTAAGCTTTATAAGCAAGAGTAGCTATCCTATACCGCAGAAAAAACAGGGGCACATTGTTTGCCTAGACAACAATACTGAAGGCAGCAGCGACTGAGAGTAAATACTTCGACGCACACCCGCTGACGAAGCTGCGGCAGCACAGTCCTGGACCGATCAATATCGTACACTCCCCAAAATCAGCTGGAACAATACGGAATGCCGTAGTCCGTCCGTACTGCACTAAATGGTCCATTTATTGTCGCACATCTCTGTGCCGCCGTACCAGAAAATTCTAAAACTTATACCACCCCCATTATTTATGCGGAAAAGTTTCCTCTGCAAGCTGAGCCTTTCAATTTTACACTTGTTTCACAACTTTCATATCCAAAACCATTTCCCTTTCCTTTCTTCCATGGAAGCGATTGTCCCTCCGAAATATTACTGGCTTAGCAATTTTCTTATAAATATTTATGGCTGACAACTTTTATACTTTTCACGAAATCAGTTACTGTTAGAGTCGCTGGGGTTTTATTTATATTGGCTATAATTGCTGCAAGCCCTTGTTTCAGAATGTAATTCATTTTGAAAGATTCTCTTTTTAGTTTTTGTCAGAACTTCAGTCCTTAATTAAATCTGACAGGCATGAGTAACGAAAACATGAATTACAACAGAAAAACTTCAATCTGCTTGGGGAGCAGCAGCATTTGTTTCAAATTAATAAACCGGAAAATTTCAATTTTTAACTTTGTCTCGAAGGGCCTATTTAGTAGTGACGTCGCATACACCAAATAATAGGCAACCCCATAGTACAGGGTGTCCCAATTTTGCGGGTATCTCGGAAACTACAAGAAATAGAAATAAGTGGTTTTCGCACTGGACTACTTCTTTGAGAAATTTAAGATGCCTTAATGAAAACTTTCATAGACATCTTCGTTTTTGATACAGGACGAAATTAAAAAAATATTTTTAAGGGATTAAGACACACACAAAACCCACAGCAAATATATAGAATTAACTAAATCTTATCAACGGGACAAAGGATATTAAATCATAAATTTAAATAATTTGATTTGAAAAGGCCTAAAAATGGAAAAGTACGGAATTAACTGGTGAACTAGAACAGAGCCATGCTGTTTACCTAAGATATTGTACGGCCTTATATGTGAAGTTGCAAGTAATTTGTAGATTGAGATTTTGCACTTAACAAAATAATATTGTCACATAATTTGCCCCGCTCGTACCCAATTCAACAACTGTGGTATCGCGAACCGCTAGATTGCCCCGATCGCCCCTACGCGATTCTGGTAATCAAACAAATAATGCCGTGTATCGAGGCGCGACAGGAAAAATTGAGAATTGACGAGAAGCGTTTGAGAGTCGTTCGGGAAATGGATCTAGAGACGCTAGAAAATACCTGGAATATTTGTTTGGTCTATAAAAGAAGAATAAACGGCCGAATCAGTCAGTCTTGTATTACAATATTGAATTGCAGTCTTGAATTGAAGTGTTTAGTTGGAAATTTCCTGGAGTTTAAAAGTGAAATAGTGTAGTTGAGTTGTAATTAGCATTCAGTAGTGTACAGAGTAGTGAACAAAGATGTGATTAATTACCGGATTGTTTTTCTGGCAAAAAAAAGTCGGATTGGGAAATCCGTGACAATTTGGTGTCAGAAGTGGGATTTAACTGGAAGTTTGAAGAACTTTCTGGAACCCTGTGCGTAAGTGGGATTTAAGTGGAAGTTTGAAGGAATTTCTGGAACCCTGTGCGTGGGTGAACGGTGTTACTCAAGAAGAAGAATCTCGAACATTCCAGAACATTATACGGGAGTGAGACAAAGACCCAAGTGTGACATATCGCAGCACTCGTCTTGACATAAGAAAGTGAACGGTGGTATTTGCGAAGAACAATCTCGAACATTCTAGAACTTTATACGGGAGTGAGACAAAGACCCAAGTGTGACATATCACAGCATTCGTCCTGACATAAGGAAGTGAACGGTGGTATTTGCGAAAGACAATCTCGAACATTCTAGAACTTTATACGGGAGTAAGACAATGACCCAAGTGTGACATATCACTGCATTCGTTTCATTGTGAGGAAGTCTACGCTGATAGTTAGAAATACATTCGTAGAACTTTCCAAAGAAAATAAAGTCTATGCCTGTAACTACAAGTCAAGTCAACATGGATGCACAACTGGCGCAACTGTTAGAAATGATGCAGGAGAAATTAGACGAGAAATTAAAAGATCAGTCCCAGACGATGCAGGAGAAATTAGAAGACCAATAAATGATCAGATACATTCAACACAACAGGAAATGAGGGATCAGACGAAAGAAATGCAGACAAGGTTAGAAAAATTGGAGAATACAGTAGAAGAAAAACTAGAGAAGCAGTCACATAAAGTGACACAAGTAAAAGAAAAACTAGAGGAGCAGTCACATAAAGTGACACAAGTAGAAGAGAAACTGTTAGCACAAGAAATGGAAATGGACAAACAAATAAACCAGGTTAGAGAAGAGCTTTGACATGAATTAGACAAGATACCAAAGGAGGGCGTTATCAAATCAGAAGGACCTGTTATCCGAACTCAGAAAACGAAGCCCCCTGAATTCGACGGCAAGGTTTCCTGGAATGTCTTTCTGCGTCAGTTTGAAGCAGCAGCTGCAGCAAACGAATGGTCTAATTGTGAAAAGGCTACTTCTCTGATAGTTGCTCTACGAGGGGAAGCTATTGACGTCTTACAAAGAGTTCCTACTGAGCAGTAGAATAACGACGACATTCTAAAACATCATATGGAAATGAGATATTATGGGGATGGGCTTGCAGCAAGTTTACCAGGCACAATTAAATAATCGTTACCAGCACAGTGGAGAGAATTTACAACATTTTGAGACCGATGTTGTCCGACTGGTTTGATTGGCTTATCCAACAGCCCAGTCCGAATTTGTAGATCAGCTTTCCATCCAAGTTTTTACCGACGGCCTAAGAGATTGCGAAACCCAGCAGGCACTACGACTCGCTAGACCTAAAACGGTAAACGACGCTCTTTCGCATGCACTGGAATTCGAGGCTGCAAAAATTACATCCGGTAGATATGTTAAAGTGCGGGTCATCAGTAATAACAGCAATGGTATGGCAAATGGAGACATAATCAAAACACTGAAGGAGGTCAAAAAAAGACAATCTGATCGCTTTCATCAATGTTGGAACTGTAGATAGACAGGACATCTAAAGAGACAGTGTAGGGCCCCAGCCGCAGATCAGCAAAGGCGCGACTCCCAGGTGGCAGCCACACAGGAAAACTAGGTTCAGCCGGCTTGACGGGGCGAAATCTGGCAGCGTTTTTCTACCATGCCTCACGAGAAGAAATTATGTTGTCACGTCTTCAGGACTCTGACTCCTTGATAGTAGAGGGCAGTATTTTGGGTCGTATTTTCACTATGGTAATTGATACTGGAGCGGAAAGAACTATTGTTCGGGTGGATATTATTGGTGTTTGGCGTATCAAGAACAATGGCTGTCCTTTTAAGACCCCACATTTATATAACAAAATAAAATCCTTATTTTTGGTCTTTACTTAAAAAACACCTTATATTTATGTAGTAGAATACAGCCAGATATTTTACTTTCTTTTTAATTATGCCTTTCATGCTTCTAATAATCATAATTAAAGTAATAAGTTAAAAACAAATCCACAAATTTCTTATTCGTTAAATGCTTGCATATAAGGAATTTGCATTTGTAAATTCTACTTTGAGATTTCCAGTAATATTCGTGCTATGCTTTCCGCTATATCCGGATAACGCCTTTTATGACTCAAAACAATAACAGCTTCCCAGTTTCACATCCCAGTAATACATAAAACATGTATTATGTCTAAAGTTTGGTTGCCTCCTTCAGCACAACGCGTAGGTATAACTTATATTGGTTTTAATAGGTACAGGACGTATGCTCTTGGAATAATTAGACATTCCCTTCATTAGTTTTTACAACTTTGGAAATTACATTTGATATGAATTATTAGTTGATGTAAAATTAAAGGTATGTTTTCATTGGCTTCATGCGTGAGATTGAAATGCACAATCTCTATTGATTATAACGAATAGACGAATTCACTTGTTCCATCTAAGGCACTACCATAAGCGTGCGCGTAGAAAAATTTCAGATATATCTTTCCGCTAATTTAACTGTGATTTTAATTAATTTATTAGTGATTTTGTGTGTGTATTCTTAAGAGTAATTAGAGCGCTACAGTGTGTTCTCTAAATCATAAACGCCCTAATCTAACAAATGAGGGATATCGAACGATAAAAAACCTGTATGAAGGAATTAAAGCTAGAGATCTAAATATGAAGGTATGTAATGCGATTGAAAGATGTAGTTCATTGACAAGAATGTCTGTGAGTAGTGTCTATCGTGAATGACAAAGAAGAATATACAACTGCGAAACAGAAAATGGTAGAAACTCGGGGAAGGAAGAAGATAGAGGTTGATGATACAAAATATGCGGTTAATATAGTTGCGGTAAGAATTGAGATGACTTACGTCACGGCAGCAGCAATTGTTTTTATTGCCAACATAAATTTTGATAGTTTGTCGTGTTGCAAACAATCGTTTTTTGTAATTTAAAAAATATAAACGAGTCACTCTATTATTGTGGACCACGGTTATAGTTAATATAACCACAGAAAATATAGCTACGCAACAGAACTCTCGTGGGGGTCATATTAGGGCATAGGTCCTGAGGTTGTTGACAGATGGCGCAACGATACGTATTTGTTAAAATTTTAAAACTTATAAATATGCGCTTTTCGAAAGAAGCGGCCTAGCGCGTTCGTTTCCTTGACGACCGCTGCCTTTGTTGCCATATCGTGCCGTCTTTATAAAATGCGTTGCGTTTATGAGTTTTAATAGTGGAGTAAAATCGCCTCGCTAACTCGCTTATTTGTGGTTCATTTTTTTAAGCTATAACTAAATGGAACGTTTACCATAATTTAAAATAAACTTCTACAACTTTTTTCAGTAGGGCCGAACTTAAAATCAAATTATTGATGCTTGGATTTTATTTGACAATTATGTTTTTCATTACATCGCAGTTGTAAAACAACGATTTTACTAATGTTCATAATTTTTTCAATACCTATATAAAAAAACTATAGCGCTTCTAATGGTACACACCAAGTTTTGATAACTTAAAGCCTTTTCGAAAAAATTAGTTTCAAAGTCGTACCAGTAAATTTATGCATTAAAAATGTTAGTATGCGACTATATTAATTATTGAAAATTGATATATAGCTATACCGAGGCAAATGTAGGCAAAATTTTAAAAATATTTTTTTAAAAAAGTTTACTTTGCTATGTGCTACGGTTTTCAAGAAATTGAATTGAATTTTATGTATGTGCGACGTGTGAATAAGCTTATACTTGCGGTACAGAATATGTTTTCATAAATAAGCTCGTAAATAAGACGGTTCATTCATTCGGCGGGTTAGAAGTATCTATATTTTGGATAGACAAAAAGAATTTTTAATATATATACATATTATCATTGTATTAGATATATTTATGATATCGCCCTCTTCAAAATTAGAATGAATGGTAAACAGGTAATTTTTTATATAAAACAAAAAGGAGTTTTTTATGTTCATTATTTTTTTAATATGTTTAATCATGTTTAATTTGCCTAAATGCCTTTTATTTATTGAAATATGAAATAAAAAAACCAGCAGAGAAAGGTTTAGAATATATTAAAGGCAGCTGAATAAAAGAAAATTGAAGACGAATTCTAAATAATATAAGCAAAATATATTATCGAGCAATAAATGTTAAAAATTTCACATGGGTTGTCGAGGCTCAAATTAATGAAGCAGTTAATAATTACATCTAAAATAAAGTCTAAATCATCCGTTTCACTTATTACATCTAAAATAAAGTCTAAATCATCCGTTTCACCAAGCACTAATTAAGCCAGCAGTGCTTAGACACGTCAACTACCCGCCCCGCAACTAGAAGCATTATTTGCGTTTGCGATGTGTGTGATGGAATATTTGCACTCGCCAGGCACTCGTCCGGGAAAATGTGGGAAATCTCTCGGGTGCAGATAGAACATGAAAAAATAAGATGATAAATTTGTATAAAATTTGTTTCCTACATAACCTCCCTACGGAGATATGTATCTCAAGAACGCAGCTGGTAATCGTTTTTATTTAATAACTTTTAAAGTACTTAATATAATTTAATAAAAATTTAATGTGATGCACAACTAGTAAGGAGCTCTTAAAATAGTGTCCTTGAAACATATTTAGCTTTTTTACCAGGGATGGGCTAAACTTTACAACTTACTGCGTAAATTTCTAAACCCTGTATGATAAAGACTTTAAAATAATAAATCTGGGTAGGTTCAACCTTAGACTAAAAAAGTACTCTCGTTTAGTGTCGAGAAAATGAACTGAAAAAGTTTGACCTATGTTCGCATGTTGAACCCTCTTATGAAGTTTTTCAATAATTTCGTTAAGGTGCGTTCTGGGACAACACTGCGTTTTTTTTAAATTTTGTATTTCTTCGGATTAAATGAAACTTTCCTGTTGTTTGAAAGACTCATATCGCACTTTGTGGCCGCCAAATAATAATAAAAATCATAAAAAAAATACTTCTATACAGATACTGATTTATTTATACAATAAAAAAAATCAGTGAAATGTGATAGGCAAAAATAGTAGGTATCCTCTTTCGATATACTATCGATTTCGAAATTTTTGTAGTTAAAACTGTATTATGAATAAATAAACACATAAACAAATCAAATCAGAAATAAACATTTTGATAAATAGATAAATGGTAACAGGGTAAAATAAATCATAAATAAAATAAAAAGTGGTAAATATTAGATACAATAAATCAAATCAAATTACCACATCATCACATAAAATCGTGGTAATAAATAAATAAAATATTTAGGTATCAAAATGCAAAAATAAAAATAACCTTCCAACCTCTGGATACACCGAATTCAATTGTAAACAATTGGTGAACTTTTATGTATTTTGTCCGTAATTTTTTATGAATTTATCTCTTGAATACGTGTTAAAACAAATATAGGTACCTACTACAAAAGTAAAGGCAAGCTATATTCTTATTTTGGTGGTTATATTGCTATTTAAAAAATTGGATAGATTTTTTTTCTCCCTTAGCTGTGTGTAATTTACGTAATTATTAGATAAACATTTTCTTATTCTCTTATTTTGTGCGGTAAATTTAGTTTTAGAGAAAAAAATATCAAAATTAAATCGGTTCAATCAACTTTATACTTAGTTTGAAACATTGACTAATTCCTATGGAATATTAAATTATCTTAAATTGAATTGAATTAAATCAATTTGAAGTTTTAGTAGCAAGTCAATTTTAAAATTTATATTTGTCAATTTTTAGAGAATTAGGTATTTTTTAAATCATATATTTTGTGTCTCCTAGGATAAAGACAAAGAGAAACTATTGTTGTATCATACCGTTTACAAGTATAACAATGTTATGTATTATACAAACTTACAGTTTTAAATTGTATTGTTTGCAAAAATTAAATTATGGGTTAAAAAAATAATAATTGCAGTTTTTTTTTTGCGTATAGACCATTTATTACATAAATCTTAATTTTTATGTGAAAACCGAAACATTCGAACACCCGATTTTTGAGTTTCACCACAATTAAAATATTGGCACTTAGGTATTTCCAGCCATTATTGTAGATTTATTCTAATATACCTACTCGTATTTAATAATAATAATAATAGTAATAATTGAAATAGAAACTTAACAAGTGCACATAAACAGTAGCAAAACAAACTGACATAAAAAGATCTGCCACTGTGTGTAAAAAAATTCTATAAAAACAGTTGAATGCACGCCTTGGCCATATCTCAAGACAAAGATAGACGAGCAGCGGCCGCTCGGCAGCCAACATCGTCGGAACCACAGACCATGTGGTCGGAACCATCGTCGACTGCAGCTACGCTCACCTTTCGTCTATGTACTATCGTTTGCAATATTAATGACACCCACTAAAATGAATTTTGCGATTTATTTTGAACAACTGACATATTCATATTGAAATCTGATTTAAATTTTTAACATTAGTTATTAGTTGTTTCAAGTACCAAGAGAGATTTAATGAAATTTCTATTCAGAACTTCCAGAAGTTCAAAAACTGTTTTAAGAGAGTGTCATTATTATTGCAAACGATTGTACAAGATACAAGAGGCACATTTTAGACAAGCTGCCGCCGCTCGACTAAAACGAGCCTCAAATGTCCGTAGACCGCGTACAGTGTCACATTATCATTATAGTAAAGTATACCTTTCGTATACAATCAATAATAATTATAAACATTCTAACTATCTATAATCTATATGATACTGAAAACATCAGAGGAATGTAATTTGTATTTTTTGTGAAAATATAATTTTATCTATCTGTACAGAACACATATTTAACTCAACGCATATAAATTTAAAGAATAAATCCCGAAAGATTATTTATTTAAACTTTTTTCGTATCACAGTTTCTGAGATAAGGGCACAAGGAATTTTATTATGGACATGTATATGTATATATGTATTATGTATGTATGCATAAGCTTTTTTTCGTCGTTTTAATATTTGCTTCGATTATAAAAAATGTCACTTGTAATTATCGAAGTAATACAAACAAGATATAATTCTGGATCTATACCGAAAGAAAAATCATGTCATATTATTAATCAATTAATAAAATTATAAATATTTACGTTTTCTCAAATTGTTATTGATGTATTATTATTATTTTAACACAATTTAAAATTTTTAAATGTGTTTAAAAAGTTCCTATTTATTTACATATGTGTCTACCTTGTTTTTAATTACAATTACTGTAAATTATAAAAATGTCAGTTGTCGCTGATGTGTAAGAATACATATTATTATTGTTATTTAATACTTTTTATTATTTAGGATTTAGGTATAATATTCTAATAACTCCCGTAACATTTACATTTGGCAACGGGCTCTGAATTGGGCGCTAAAATCGACTCGCCTGTGGCGTGACCTACGAGCTAATAGCTAAACTTACTCTTTCTACTGTACTTGCGCAGTTTGAAAGAAGCTGGCTTTTGGAGCCGGCTTCTTTTCGGGGACTACATTTAAACACACTTGACGAGCCTTCTGTTGCGTTAGCTATATATTCTGTGATATAACTAAGATTTCTACCCAGTTAATGTTTAGGTTTTGACATATACACACTTGATAAATAAGTACTATTACATAGATCGTCTGGTTGACCTTACATTTACATATTACATTTTCTAGAAAATGATGTATTATTAACAAATTTACTAAAAGTACCTTTTTTCTTGAAAGAAAACGAAACATCACGTTATTTATAATGAGAAAAACCTAAGTCAGAGATTAAAGTATCAACAGAAATGCTAGCACTTTGTGCAAACAACTAATAACACCAACGTTTTCCGTACCACCAAAAACTGGTCAGTGTCAAATTTTAATCAAATCTGTTGGCCATTAAACAAATTACATCCAAAATTTGATTTTATAAAATTATCTTATCTAACAATTATTTAAAAGCAATAAAACGAAACGTTTATTTTCGAGTTTTCAGTCTTAATTCAAATTTTCAGATTACTTCAAGAAATATTTCCTTAATTTATCTTGTATATTATTCAAAACATTTTTTATTTAAAGACGAAATATGTAGCTCATTTCTTCGTGTGCATGTGTGAAAAGTTTTACTTATATTAAGTTATTAACTCGTCTTGCCAACGAAGCTGGAACTTAATAACAACCGCAACTACATCTTGTTTTATGTCATCACTTGATGAGAGAGACTTTCAGAGTGAGTATTACCTATAATAATTTTTATAAGACTTCTAGGAAGTTAGAACATCAAACTTTTATGTAGCATTATCTTCCTTATTTTCCTTTGTCCCATCCCTACTATTATCTCTCTTTCGATCTATTATTAAGTTTTAGGTGTTACTGCAATCTTTGTAAACTATCTCTTTTATTAAATTAAAATAATCAAATATGGAGGGGAGCAGACTCAATGGAAGAAACACACTCTGTGGTCTAGATTTAGGCGCATCGCGGGCTATGCTGGTCTTATTTAGTAATAATACAATACAATAATATATACAGGGCGAACCTTAAATAAGTACAAATATTTTAACTGCAGGTGTAGTTCGTCATAGTCATTTTTAAAAATTTCAAATATTTACGGAGATAGTAATTTTTTTAAAATACCCATATTTTGAAGAGCGCTGCCCAGATAGACCACTGACGTAACCTAATAAAATAAATCATATGATTTATTGAAAGCGAAGTTGCCATATCGTCTGTAAGATAAATAATTGTTTAACGTAAATTCAATTTCTGCGGTTGTTTCTAATTTAGAAACACTTGTTTTTAACAATAAGTAACGTAAAATTATCATAAACGATTGAAATATGAATTTTTGCACGTTCGATACTATCAACTAAAGTGTTTAAGAAGTTACTTTGTTCAATGATTTCAAAAATTACCCATGAACGTGCATAAAAGCTCACCTACTTACTGAAAAACCAACAATTATCCACATTTCAGAAGTTAATAGAATACCATTGTACACTGTTAGATAGATTATCACAAATTATAACCCTTAAATTATTTTATGAAGAATAACAAAAAAATATATGATTTCCAAATAACACCTTAAGAGTTAATTTTCGCCACATAACCTCAAACAACGTGTCCGTGCCAACCATTTCCTACTTCGTAGTGGGTGAAACAGATTTTAAAAATAAACACAAAACGTGGAATAACAAAATAACTAGCTTGATGTTCAATATCAAGAGAAGGCACAGTAAAATATCTAAAAGCAATGCCAATCGCATGCAAAAAAGAAACTAGTGCCGCAGGCACAGGTAACAGGTAGATGTCACAAGCAGTAGGTGAAATGTCCCATACCAGCGCCACTCTCCAGGATTGATAGTCGAAGTCGACAAAGAGGTTATGTTGATGTTGATACCGCACCACAAGTATGGTCCAGTGCAAAGAAATAATCTGTGTATATTACAAGTGGAAACAAAACATATTTATTTGTGGAAAAGGATTTGATAATTTCAATACACTTTGCATCTTCTGAAACCAAACTAAGCTAATGGTTTCTTTAAGTAATGCATTGCTTGACGCATCTGTTTTAAGAGTTGCGGTACCAACGTATAAAACGTATTTAAATTGTCTTTTTATTTTCACGGGCAGTGTTTTTCTCTAAAGTGTCTTGTGCATTTAATTAATATTTTTTCGTGAAATACAGTGTGATTAAATAAAATGTGGCACATTATTCAAAAAGTGAAAAGGTTGACATGCCAAAAGCGTATTTCTCAAGTAGTGATAATCAGTGATGGTAATAACGAAAACATATTGTGATAACTCAGTTGGAGTGTAGTAAACATGGTAATGAGTTAGTAGAGAATCTGGTTTATATTTTCAATTTATTGCTGAGGTTTAAGGATGGCAAAGGGGAGGAGATGGCCAGTAATATTTTCATAAATAAACATATTTGTTGGAGCCTATTCGAAGACATTAGTGTAACACGGGCAACGTTGTGGAATTCGCATCCACCAAGACTCCCGGATCAGCGGTCCTCAACAAGTTTTTTGTTGAAAAATCGCGAAATTTATTTAAAATTTGACTTTTTTACTCCTGATTTTTTTGCAAAAAAACTATTAATTACTACTACTATTATGTGTTCTACATAGTGAACTGTACTGCTGGTTAAAATATTTGTACTTTTTAAGGTTCACCTTGTATAATATATATTAATATATCTCCAACCTCATTCTAATTACGAAAATTAGCCCAGAAGTCGGTGTACGAATGAGAAAAACCTCATTAATTAGGGTGATGGTCAAACGCCGATCGATATCAATCTCTCACATTGACTCAAGCCAACGTTTTTCCACACTACAATTCCTGGTGAGGGGAGCTGATCTACAGTCTACAATTCGCACAATTCGAACCCGGGCACAACTCAAGTATTGACCGTTCGGCCACCGACCGACATACGAACATTATTTTGACACATAAATAGTACAGTAGAGCAAGTCTGGAGCGCATAGAGAGTAACATATGCGACTGATTGTGTAAAAGGTCATCTTCAGGTCGGCATAGAACGGTCCGCGATGCGCCTAAACCGCGACCGCATAGTGCGTTATCTCCTTTACGGGGCTCTGTATAGACAAATTTGCCATTTTCCTCAATTTTAATAGCTACTGGTATGACTGTCTATCGCTGACGATAGGCCATATAAAACGAGGTATTTCCAATTGAACCAATTTTGTATAACTATGCACCACGCAACATTAATTTTATCAATTTCAACATTTTTTGACAGTTTCCAGAATATAAAGTAGAAACTATTACATATCACTATGAAGTAAAAAAAAATATTACAATTGAATGGCATAAAAATATATAGTGTCTCATTTAGAAAAATTTATTCTAGGGTCATATTTTAAAAGTAACACTCTCAGAAACTATAAGTATGCCACTGAACTCTCCGTAAAAAACTGTATCAGAAGGAATTAACACCACTTCGATATCTTACCTATTCTCTGAAATACGAATAATTCCTTAAAAGTAGTTTTTTTCAGATTTCGCCCTGTATCTGTAAAAGCAAATAGATCTATGAAATTTCTTATTAGTTTCTCGAAAAAGTAGTCCAGTGTTGCGAAAACTGCATCCTTCTATTGGCACAGGCTGTATGTACTGTATGTATCTACTTCATTGTAATTGAAAATTTTAACAGACTGTACTGAACTTTCAGAATTACGAGAAACGTACAAACTGGTAGTATTATGG
The DNA here is from genome assembly GCA_025584915.1 of Monochamus saltuarius. Taxonomy (NCBI): domain Eukaryota; kingdom Metazoa; phylum Arthropoda; class Insecta; order Coleoptera; family Cerambycidae; genus Monochamus; species Monochamus saltuarius. The sequence continues at coordinate 72,368,306 of CM046721.1, read as the reverse complement.
CAAATTCTTATTCCTTATGTAGAATGGGCGTATTATCATCAATATCAATATTTAATACCCGTTCAGTACGACTCGAAAAGCAAACTAAAAGATTCTAATTAAAAATAAATGAACCTCAAATATTTATTAATTTGAGACGTATACCCTATTTTCTATTTAATTTCCATTTATATCTCCAATTAATTTTTAATTTGTTAAAGAATAAATAAAAGAATTCCTTTTGAGCTAATATTTTACTGGGGGAAGAAACTGTTTGATAAATAATAAAAAACAGGGAGCAGAAAATGTCCTTGGGTTGTGAAAGGAATTGGTACGTACATTCTCTCTCAGCTGCCATTACGCTTTTAAAAAGAAAAGATTTAAATAGAACGTCCAGGACATTTAATATTTTAAAGCAATTTTACCCCTTAAATATAATACGAGTATTTTGTATAGAAGAAAGAAATATGAAAGTTATGGTTTGTATATAGGGCAGGCAAAATGTATGAATGCAAAGAGCTAATGCTTAAAAATAAGAAATAAAATTTAAAAGTATATATAATCTAGCTCTGCTAACCGAGAAGGTCCATGATTTAGTTCTCCATTGTATTCGATTTCTTGCTTTTTCCATCTGTTAATTTGTAATTACTGTAGGTTTTTCTCCACCTCTGTTTTTCATCTTGACTTCGGTCACCCTCTCCTCTTCTTACCCCCAATTGTTCTTGTCATTACCATTTTCAAATCATTTTTTTTTTTTTCATTCAGAAATTTTACTCAATATTTATCTCTCCCACACTTACCAGTTTTGTTTGTTCTGCTTTATTCAACGTCCACGTTTCACTGGCAAATGTTAGTATTGGTCTTACCATTGTCTTGTATAGTCTCATCTTTGTTTATCTAGAAATATTTTGGTTTCTGTGTATTATCTGCAGCCCTGGCATTATTCTTTGTTCAATTTATTCTCCTATTTTCTGTTGTCTGGCAAATATGGTCTCTAAATATGTGAACTGTTCTACTTCTTCGAACCTGTATATTTTCCCTTCATTTGTGTCTATTTTCAAAAACTTGTCTTTTTAATATAATTTTTCTGTTCATTTTCCATTTACTTAGTTTTGTGCTCGTTAATATAGAGCCCCTTTTAACTGACTGTTCATCTATTCTCTTTATTATTTTCTAGTTCTGTTCTGCTTCTTGATCATTATCCACAAATGCTAGATAAAGATGCCTTTTATAATATGTAATGCTTAATCTATTGACTCCTGCATCTTTTATGACTTTTTCTAGTACTAAACTAAATGACACTAATGATAATGGGTCTCCTTGCCTTTTCCCCTTTTTACTTCAAACTCTTCCGTAGTTCTTTTTCAGTGTTAGGTATATCATGTTTATTATCTTTCTTCTGATTTCCAGTTCTTATAACCAACCTTATATAGTTCATTTCTTTTTATTTTGTCATAGGATTTATTATAGTCTACAAATAAAACTAAGGTTGGTTTATCATATTTCAGCTTGAATTTCTCGTGGCGTGCCACATTAATATTCCTCTATATTATTCTCTACCTCTGTTATTCAGCAATGTTATTCCCCTTTAGTTCTGGCATACGTATATATATCTCCTTTTTTATGTATAGAGCAGGTTATTGCTTCCGTCTATTCATTTGGCAATTTTTCTTTTTCTCAAACCATTTCTAATAGTTTGTGCAATTGAACTATTAGTTGCCTGTTCTCCATATTTAAATAGTTCAGCTGTCACTTTTTCACTTTATGGACCCTTCACTCCTTGATATAGGTTTCTAATGTTGTTATTTCTCAAGTTCTCCTCTATTTGTTTTAATATAGCTTCATAATTTCTTATTTCTTATCAGCTATTTAGTTTTCCTTCTTGGTCCCTCATACTTATTTTTTGCTTCCTCTGATCCTTCTTGCAGCATATTTTGTCTCAGTTATCTTCTAGCATCAAGCTCCCTCTTATATTCATTACCAAACTGTTCTTTTTCCCGCTTTTTGCCTTCTTTGTTGAATTCTTTACTTGTCGTTTCTACTTCTATTTTTATTTCCGTCCACATTCCCTCTACATTTCTCATTTCATTGACACTACTACTGATACTTGCTAACTATCTACTTAAATTATTTTCATGTTCTATTTTTTCTTCATTGGTTTTTGGCCTAGCCATGCTATTTTCTATTTTTCCCTGTTCTGGTTCCTAATTTCTGGTAACTCTTGTTCCAGTTTTGCTCCTACCATAAAGTGGTCCGAATCTGCATCTAAACCTCTGTAAGTCTTCACTTTTTAATGCATTTTACCACCGGCATTTCTGTTGTAGTGAACTATTTGGTTTATTGTTACTACTAACTAAAATGTCTTCTTTGGAATTGGTCAGAACCTCTATCACCAATGCTTCGCCTCGCCCTCGGATCGCCTCAGCGAGCGTGTACTTCTGGCATTTGGAAATTATGCATACGTATAAAGGAAGATCTGGTAACCCAAATACTTCAAATCATGTACCGGAACATCAACATCATGAACCAGTGAATGCGTCAAAATGTGGGAACCGTGGGACTTATTTTCAAGTTTCGGAGTTACTTCTGAGGAAGAAAGCGATATTTCTCTCGAAACGTCACCTGCAGCTTGTAAATGATGCATACATATAAATAAAGGTACGGTAACCCAATTACTTCCGCTGCCATGCTTCAGAACGCTATGACGTCATGCGTCAAAAATAAATATCGACCAAAGGACTTTATTACAAGTTTCAAAGTCACTTCTGAAGAAGAAAGCGATATGTGTCTCGAAACGTCAACGTGGCCACCAGTTGGAAATTGTTCAACCGTTTTTGATAATTACTAAACTCACATTTTTTAAAGTAAGCAATTGCGATTATTAATTATTTATTTACCATACTTAACTAAATAATTTTGATTTAAGGAAAATATATAGTGAATATATAGATGTTTTAATAAAATAAAAAAAAAACTGTTTTGTAATATCTTACGGGTTTATTTTAATTACGCAAAAAATATTTCATATTTTTAAATATGGAGCGTCATCGGCAAATTTTAATTTCATTTAATTCTTGTCTCCCTGGGGGAAGATTATAACATTTAAATTCGCTAATCGAATTCGTACAAGTAAAAGGGGAAAAGTGATTATAAGAAAATATTTACACAACCATCCGGGAATGTCATAAATCAAAATTTATGCGGAACTTTCCATTTATAAAAATACGATTTTGTATTTCCTTCAAAAGTTTCTTTCACTTGAACTTGCGAAAGCTTTTACTCAACCGAATTTAATGTTTAACAGATGCAAAGAACTGCCGATTTCAATACAATCCTATTATGGAACTTGAATTATCGCTTCATAACAGGGTTCTGTTTGCAGCTGTAGGAACATTTGGAACAAATTTTCTATTTATAATTTTAACACTATAAGTGATGTTATAGGTTGAAATTGTAACCATTTCGATAATTAGCTTCAAGATTCAGCAGAACAGATTTTGTTTTCAATTACTGGTTTACTCTTTAATATAACCAGCAACAAATTTAAATATATAATAATTCAGATCGGTTCGGTCTGTGGTCAAGCAGTTTAAAGCGTCAGTACTTCAATCGATGTGACCACTCTGAGTTCGAATCCTGCGGTTGGTAGACCGTAGATCAACAATACTTGTGAAGAGAATTGACATCCTCTCTGCGGGTATGGTAGGGTGAAAGAACGTTGGCTTGGGTCAATGTGAGAGATTGATACCGGTCGGAGTTTGAGCATCCCCCTAATTAATGAGGTTTTCCTCATTCTTGCACTGAATGGAGGTTAGGACCTACCAACGTAAAACGTTCCTGGGCGCAAATCCGGCCTGCTTAATAATAATATACCGCACAAGTGTCCGACTTCTGGGCTAATCTTAACAAATTATTTAAACTAAGTAGCAACTAAAATACATGAACTAATCATGGATACATTACTTCAAGAATATGGTAATTTGGTCAAACCTACACAATTTCCCTAATCTTAATGAAACATCGCGACGCATGACGTCATTGTCTCCTGCATCTTCTAGGTACTCGTTCACTTTGAATTAAAACCGATTAGCAAAAGCAGACTACTTTTAAAATCCATAACGTGCTATTTAAAGGTATCAATGATATATTTAATTATGATGATGGTCTATTTTAATACAAATCACCAATTTGTAAATACTGCAATAAGACGCGAAAGAAATGTAACGGTAAGTTCTAAATAATGTACATACTCGTTACTTAAGTAACTAAAAATATGTCATTATTAAATGGTTGGTTTTGTAAAAAGAAGAGTTTTGTGTAGGTAGGTGGTTACTTGCAACATAACATTCGTTTTTGTATAAACCTATTAGGAAGAATTTTTAAATTTAGTTGATATCATGCTTGTTTACTAATTATACAGGGTGTGTAAACAAACCTTCAAGTTTATTATTTCCGATTTTAAATATTTAAAATTTTATATGAGAATATAAGTGTGCCTAAAAAATTATTCTATTTAAGATATTCACAAAAGAGCTGTAGTGCTTACCTGCAAATTAAAAGAAAAATTTGCAAGTTCAAAATTCAATTACACACAATAACTAAAAAAAATAATGAAATAGACTGATGTTTAGTTTATAAATTTTATTATTCAAATTTAAGTTACATAAATTTCAGCTGCTTTATCAAAATTTAATAGTATGATTTCTTTTATTGAACCTAGTAAACAAAAAATTAAGGAATCTATAAACTCGATATTAAAATGACTAATAAGGTACTTATGTAATAGGAATGTTGTTTAGTTTTAAAGGTACCTATGTAGACCTAAGGATTTGAATTTTAAATAATAATAATATATCTATCTCTCATTCTAATCACGAGGATTAGTCCAAAAGTCAGAGACTTCTGCAGTAGAGGAGGCGAAATATTATCATTATGCAGTCCGCATTTGCATCCAGGAACGACTAACCACCATTTAGTGCAGGAATGAGGGAAACCTTGAAAATCTCATTAATGAAGGGGGTGGTCAAATGTCGACTGGTATGAATCTCTCACATTGACCCAAACCAACATTCTTCGACTCTAACATACCTACAGAGAAGGTGCCAATCCACTCCGCAAATTAGCTGGTATGTGATATACCTGTCGCAGGATTCGAACTTGTCAGTAGAATGGCTACCTCGATTCAAATACTGAAGCCATAAACCGCTCGGCCACTGACCGACTAAAATAAAGTATAAATGAAAAATAAATACTACAAAGTATACTAGTAGTATAAATTATTATTAAAGTGGTTAAGTATATATACTCGAATCAAGAATTCAGACGTCTTACGTCACGGCTGACGTTACACATTTGTTTTTATTGTCAACGTAATTTTCGATATTTGGTCGCGTTAAAAACAATGTTTTATTGCAATTTAGTGCAATATATGATGCAAACTTTTAGTTTAGTATATAGTTTTATTACTATCAGTTGCAGTTTCTTAAATATTTTGATGAAAATATAATGAATTGTTCATTTGTTCGTATGACGTAAGTCGTCTGAATTCTTGTCGCGAGTATATAAATTATACAACACACATTTATTTGCTTTGGGTTCAAGAAATATGTCGCGCTTCATTAATTTTTGTCAAAATGTTCGTGTATTGAAAAGAAATTAATAAATAATTTTTCTGGACCTTTTATCGTTGTATTGCGTGGGATATTTGCAATACAATATCTAAATTTTGATTGTTTTCGTTTAGTGTATCTAATAACACTTTCAATATTAAATTTTTTCATAATTAAAATAAAAACCGCAACCCTGACGACATCGACGACCACCCTACGCTTTGTATTCTAAGCAAGTAAACGATAGCGAACGCAACCCGATATGCTATAGGAAGCAGTGACGTCACACGTTTACGCAAATTCATGTTCCTAAACTAGTTTAAAGGCTTTCGAGGCAAGAAAATTATATATTTTTTTCAGATCTCACTAAAATTACAAAACCATTCAGAAATTTAAAAAATATATATAGAATCAGTTTGTTCCAATCGTCATGTGCATGCGCATTCCAACTAAAACAAAGTATTTTCAACCTTAGGTGGGTAGTATAGGTTCTATAGACTTTCCATGTGTAATTCAATGCTGGTCGAAGCATTAGTTCCTGGAATTCCATGTTTTTAAAATATCGTTTCTCGCCGAACGCGATACAAGTCGAGAGTTTTCAATGCTGTTTACTGCAATGAGAACGCTTCGTGTCAGTGGCATCAGTCGGACATGGAGTAGCCAATCGCCGATAGATGTAGCTTGTTCTACACTAAGCACTTATGGTCCCTTCTGTCGGGTTAAGCAGACTAAAACAGCTAAAATTATTCATCAGATACCTCACCTATGGCATACTAATGAGAGCTAATAAACTCGAAACCGGTATATGTCTGTTGGGCTACTGACGAGTGGCTCTAGCTGTTTGTTATAGGTTTTCCAGGTGTAATTCAATAATGGTCGGGGCATTAGCCTGCAGAGTAGTTGTTTCCTGGAATTAGATGATTGCTTCAGATTAGTTAATTTTGTATCAAATTTATTTCCTGTAACTAAAATATCCTCTCTTTACATTTTTGTGCTTTAATTTTTTAGATTATTAAGAAACACAAAAAATTATTAAAAACACGCACAATTTAGTACATATATTATGTGCTGCCTGTCTTAATATTTGCTACTACCGTTTGAAAATGTATAAATCAGAATAGAAATGTGGCACTTTCATTTTTTTTAACTAACAACCTGCTGACGTATATTTTGCTAAAATTGTATGACTTCATTAAAACCGCTTTACAGTCCTCAATTATATTTGCAGTGGCTTACAGCAAGCTTTTTCACTTGTTTTGCATTGGTCAATTTGCAATTGCAATAGAACCAACACTTTAATCCGAATGTACACTAAAAACTAAACTGTTTATCCAACAAGTAACAATGAAATAACATAACATATACAGCAAATGTTTCCATTAATATATTTTGCAAGCTCAACAATCAAACAATAATAAAGCAAAAGTGAAGAAAAGCAGTCTGAAATTGATAGTTCAGCCTAGGAACATTTGCGTATGGTGGTAACCATACAAATCAGTAGATTATTCCCCAGAATTACAGGAAAGCTGCAATAAAAATCGAGTAAGATCTATGTTTTGAAAGTACAAGTTTTTCAGATATGACGACTTTTGCAATACGCTACTATTTGGTGCGCATGCCTACGTGCAAGACTTGCAACTGGCAACTTGCCACTTGCAGAATGGATTGTAAGCTGTAAAGCGGCTTTTACAATATTTATTTTATGCCAAGTAAAATTCTGAAATTTAAATTGACTTTAGAATAAAAACTTTCATTGATTATTTGCACGTAGCCGGATTTGTATTTACGTATTTTATCAAATATATCAATCTGTATTTGTACATATTTCTGATCTACACATCATGTGGAAAAAGTGATAATTAAGATAATACTTTGAATAGAAAAAAATAATCAATCATACACTTTTGTAATGGAAGTTTATATGTAATTCATGAAACATATGACACATAGGACGAACAAGTTCCATGTGGTTAAATTTTGTTACTCCCTTTTCTCGGGGAGATAGGAATTCATACGAACGTGATGTTATATAGATTCCACTGGGGTGACTAAGTGAAATGTATTTAAATATTTCATGAATGCTCTTATAGATCCATTTTCTTCAGCATTGTTCTTTCAGAAATTTAATTCATAACGTTTTTTATTCAACGTAGCAAATAACTGTGATATTAGAAGCTGGCGTGTAACTTTATTTGAAGAATTAAATATCAGGTTTCATTGTCGTCAAATATAAATGTAACAATAATAAAAGTACGTCGACATTTAATTTCAAATAATTTTAATTTATTGGTGTAATAATTTTTATAGTTAGATATTTGACTCAACTTAAAGGAGGCCACCTGATGAAGCAATCCTAAAAATGCAGAAATAGGTCAGATCTCATCTATTGTGGTTGAATTTTCGAGTTTCCACTGTCAGAAATTAGATATCTATAGAGTGTTTTCATTAAACCAGGTTAGTAAATTTAGTTAAATTAATTTCTTTAGACAATTTTTGAATAGAGCTTTGTCTGTGAAATTGTTCATTAGCATACTTGGTATCAGAGAACATACATATGACCTCATTGATAGGAATTGTAGGAGATTTGATATATATTAGCTTAAAATACCTTTCTAAAACAGTAAAAAATGTTACAAAAGCTAATAATAAGGAATATATGGGTAGATATTGTGGGTCTAATTCAACGCTGGTTGGGGCTTTAGCCAACAGAGTAGTTAGTTTCACACAATATTGTTAATACCTGAAAGTATATAAAAAAACAGTGATTATTGTCCTGTGACTTATATTGTAATGTAATAATAATCAAAATTGAATTTTACACATGTTATAACTATTTTGTTATTATTCAGTAAATCTTAATAATCAGTTCACTATGAGATCCAGTAACAAAGATTAAACTCAGAATCGAAATAGTCTTCTTTCACAAAATAATTGCAAAAATGTTTTAACTGTTACAAAAGAGAAATTGGTCAGCATAAAAGCTGTGAATATATTGTACAGGGTCTTCCAAACTCGATACTATGGGCCCACTGTGAGAATATAAATTTTTTTAATAAAATTTGGGATACGTGGTGTTAAATGGGATAAGGTAAGTATTATCTTTATGATTTGACAACTAATGGCGTCATCAATTATATTTTTTCCAGAAACATACTTAATTTCCTGTTATAAAGCTCCCTTTTTTCTAATAAACTTTTATAGAGAAAATTTTCTGTATTACCTACTTTCTGTTTAAAAGTTATAAGCAATATTGTCCTAAATAGTTTCAAAAGAAAAACCACCTAAAAATCATATTAGTAGTGGAAGGATCAAGTAGGTACTCGTTGGAATATAATTAAATGTTCGCTGTTTAAAGTGCATAAATGTCATTAAGAATAAATAAAAGGATTAACTCGTTGATTTTTTAATATAGTTAAAACAAAGGGTGAGATAACAATAACTAAACTTAAAAAATGAGGAAAACGCCTTCATACTACATACATATTACAATCCATTCTCTATATCAGCTCTTTACTTGACTTGTTTGTCGGCTGTGTTTATTAACATTTTGCCGTTTAACTCATTACAAGCGTTTGTAATTTTTTCTTTCAAATGATTAATATATAGCGAAGGTGTTTTGTAAATCTTATTTTTAACCATATATTTACTCTAAAATGGCTTTGGTTTTGGACTGGATTTAGAATATGGAGGATCGACCGACTACCGTCCGTCTAAAGAATGTGCCACAAAGGGTTCTGATAGTGAACAGAACTTGAACTATAAAATTGAGTCTGTTTTCAATGTGATGCTCAGGTAAATTTGGTTGAGTAATGACAAGTATTTTGTGCTTTAACTAACGAACATTCAATTATTTTTCAACGACTGCTTAATTCTTCTATAGCTAATGTGGTTTGTAGGTGGTATTTCTTTTGAGACTATATTGTTCTTCTCCTTATATTGCTTATAACTTTTAAACAGGAAGTAATGCAGAACAAATTATTTAATAAAAGTTTATTAGAAAAAGAAAGCTCAACAGGCAAAATACGTCGGTATGTTTCTGGAAAAATATAATTGATGACGTAATTAATTGTTTCTGTCAATTCTTTCGATTGAAAATGGAGCTTATCTCATCCTATTTCACGCCATGCGTCTTAAATTTTATTTAATTTTTTTGTATCCTCGCAGCAGGCCCATACTATCGAATTTGAGACATCCTGTACATCACTTACTAAACTTAAAATTTCGTGAATCATTAGGCACTAACAGCAATCAGGGACTGACTTCAAACTGTCAGAAATGTTCGTGCATCTACTTATTGCGTTACGATCACTGAAAATACATTCACAGCTTGACTGGTCGGATATTTCTAACAGTTTGAAACTAACCCCTGACTCGTGTTGGACCAGATCTATTTAGTTAACGAAATCAAAATTGGGATAGAAAATACTGGTCTTTAATTATTACAATTATTAATCATTACCAGTTTTCTCTTTATGTATTTTTATTTTTAACATTTCAAAAGAAATCAAGTGTTTCACAGGAGCTTCTCAAAAACTTCTGACCTACTCTCTGTAAACCTTTTATCCACAGCATCCTCCTTGCAGCATTTAGGACACTTTTTCTTACCAATCAATAAAATAAGATACTGAGCTCTAAGGAAACATCTGGTTTTATAAGTTACTATAATGGTATCACATTAGTCGTTCCAAGAAATTAATACCCTGATAATATAATATACGGCAACCAATGTGCGCATGCAAAATAATTTTGATATTTATTCTATAAACGATCATAAATGCTATCTAGTATCCTCCTGACCATATATTAAAATAATTTAAATATGTTATTTCTTGGGAGTATTGGTCAAATTGTAGAACAAAGATCATCGAATTTTACGTTTCGGTTTCTCTATTTATCCATCATCAGGAAAAATATATTTTTATCTACAAACAAGTTGTATAAATATCAAGTTTTTTTTAACAAATAACTCACATATTTTACGTAAAATAATTTTTCACAACAATAAAATGTTTGTTTAAACCAGATTTTCGTGGTATACAGGGTGTTTTTAAATGAAGTAGCAAAAATGAGACGACAGATGCCTTAGGTGAAAATAAATCGATTTAACCTTACATACTTATATCCCAAGGCGCATAATATAAACGATACAGGGTGTCAAAGTTAAAATTTTAGTATCGATATTTGTAAATAACTTCTTATGATATCCAAATATTTACATAAAATTTGTAAATCCGGGGTTTTTGTGGGCGATAAATTCAAATTTGTTTCTAATTTTGACGTCACTAGTAGAAGGCAACTGAACACTTGTGGCACACCATGTTTCTTTTAAATAGCAGAACTTTTTTGCAGCTTAGTGTATCCATTTGACTATCGAAACAATAGATTCTCCTACCTGGTTTATTTGAAAAATGTATATCGTGCTGAAGTCGATAGGAGTAACTATTTTTGAAATAATCCTATTTGAAATGCTCAGTGCACTGAGTAAAAACTGTTTTGGTTTCAGGTAAAGTGCCTTTTCTGCTGCAAATACAGCAAAAAAAGCTGTTTAGAATGGTAAATTATAGAGATTTCAAGAAGATCGGCGAAGTTTGATGAAACCATTTTCAACAAAGCACAAAGATTTTATCAGAGATGGCCGATCTTTTTGAAATTTTGAGTTTCTATAATTTATTATTCTGAACAACTTTTTCAAGTAACATTTTGCTGTATTTTCAGTAAAAAGGCACTTTACCTGAAACGGTAACAGTTTTCAATCGGTGCACTGAATATTTCAAATAAGATTATTTCGAAAACTGTTACTCCTAACGATTTTAACAAGGTATACCTTTTTCAGATATAACAGGTAGTAGAATCGATTGTTTCAATAGTTAGATGGATACACTAAATAGTAAAAAATTTCTGTCATTTAGAATAAACATGATGTGCCATAAGTGGCGCCCTCTACTAGTGACGTCAACATTAGAAACAAATTTGAATTTCTCGCCCGCAAAAACCCCTGATTTACAAATTGTATATAAATATTTGGATTTTTTAAGAAGTAATCTACAAATATCGCATACTCAGAAGCGTTATATGTCTGGTGTGCCTCTTATGAATGACTGACATTTTGCTATAAGTCTTTCTTTCCTTATATTCATAATTAAATACTACTGAGTGAGTAGTGTATTTATTTCCGTGTACTTCCACTTGCTTATTTCTGACAATCATTTCAAGTACAAACGTCAATAACTACAGAGAATCGTAGAAACTGATTTACTAAAGTAATTCAAAATATCATTATTATTTCGTGAATGTTAGTCCAACATGGGATGATAAAGGAGAGGCAGTCCGAAATGCAATATTTAACAGTTAAAAGGGGCGGATGTAATTTGAGCATCACGCTACCTGAAATTATAAACCCACAAGTAATTTCAGCACCGTTGGCGAAAATGTATTTTAATCCTAGAAGTAATCTGGCCGCCAATAACGCAATTCTGTTAAGATAAGAAACTGTGTGAGTTGTGATATTATATCTACGGAGGTATGTTTGCTTCTATATGTTTACAACATGGAACTTGTAATACCCTCTCCCATACTTTAAAAGTTTTATTAATTGCTTTTACTTTGTCTAACTTTAATTGAATATTGGATAAAGAAAATTTCTGTGACGTACATATATCCCCTGAAATACAAGTTTTTTTTATAAAGATATTAGTCTAGACATATTGCCTGGTTTTATAAAATTCACGAATACAATTTAATGGAATTTGAAAATTAAATTAAATTCCTTAAATCAAGATGGATTACTGAGAGCAATATATCTTTATTCAGTTATACTTAATTATTCTTTAAAATTCTTTATCGAGCTAAAATGTTTTCCTAAAAATCTGAGATCAATAATTAGTTTCTTCGGAAGAAAGTTTGTTCAAATAACATCGCTTGGCAAAGTATAAATAAAATATATGATATGAATAGAGCATGCTTCCAAGAAAAACAATGTTTTGTTTAAAGCTAATGTTTAATAAAGAAATAGTAGGAGTCAACTACCTGCTTACTATAAATCGATATAAAGTAATTCACAAAAATTACTCGAAATTATAATTTGGTTGTTCCGCCACTTGCTGCAAAATCCAACGATATTAGCTGTCAGGATCTACACAGGTTTTTTACTGTTTTAGAAAGGTATTTTAAGCAAATATATATATCAAATCTCCTACAATTCCTATCTGAAACAATAAAAAATGTTACAAAAGCTAATAATAAAGAATATATGGGTAGATATTGTGGGTGTAATTCAACGCTGGTTGGGGCTTTAGCCCACAGAGTAGTTAGTTTCACACAATACTGTTAATACCTGAAAATATATAAAAAAAACTACAAACTTGCCATATGATAAGGTACCTATAGTAACTTCTCCTCTCATACAATGTACTGTGTTGTGTAGCAATATTTGAAATACGTGCAGTATTGTAGGTACTGCTGTGGTTCGAATTTTCCTGGGTAATCTTAAAAATATATTCCTTCCTGTTTAAAACACGTCTGTTCCGCAGTATTTGAACAGCGTTCTGCACTGTTTTGAAATGGGGATGTTGTTTTTGGCGATAACAATTCACATACAAACTACAAAGACAATTTGCAAAAGTGGAATTAGGGGAAACAACTACTCTACGGCTAATATCCCGACCCGTAATGAATTGCACCTTAAAATCTATAGTAAACAGCCACTGTTAGACGTTAGTGGTGCCAATAGACATATACTGGTTTCGAGCTTTTTAGTTCTCATCAGTATGACATAGGTGAGGCCACCAACGAGCAATCCTTACTGTTCATCCTCTGTCATAGCCAACTGAAAATGTATGCAGTAAAAAGCGACAAAACGTTTGACTAACAACAGGACTTCTTTTTCCTTTTCAGTGGGTCTGTATCGGGTTTAGTATGCTTTGTCTGCTCTGTGAAAAGGGCGTTGTCTCGCCGTAAGAGAGTGAATAATATCCTGAAATGTAAGAAATTTCACGTGGGCTGTCCCAGAAATTCATGCTAGTTGTGGTTAAAGCAATTTGGAGAACCTTCGTCGCAGTAGAAGCTTTGCGAGAAGGAGTGCTACGTAGACAGGTAACCTTAGATTCTAAAGACATTATTTTGTGTTGTAGTTTTTTTCCTTATACCTTGTGACGTGTTTTTTCTCGTATGCTGAATCCCGATTGCGATTGACTGTTTCAATTTTCGTAGCTCCGGTTATGACGTCACTGGAGTCCAGCTCGGGCGTCAGTTTTGTGACGCACCTTCTTGGACTAACTTATTTTTGTGGCGCGGTGTTCAGCGGCGGTGAGTGACGTCACAGAAACGTAATTCAGGACATTTTTTCGGTTAGTCTCGGACGCCAGTTTCTCTATATTTAACGTGGAAGAAACTCCACGTAAACTCACCCTCGGTTAGAGTAAGTATTCGGGCAGCTGCAGTGAAGAAAGTTAAATTGCAGGTGTTTGTTATATTTCTCTTATTCCAGAGAATAACAAAACTAGTTTTATTGGTGTAGTGATAGGTCGCTTTTTAAATAAACAGAATTGTCAGTGTAGAAGAGAAGAGAAGAGAATTTTATCAAAATACCATCAAAAAATATATATTTTTATCACAACATTTATTTTTTCTACAGAATATTACTGAAAGAGTAAATATTATTATTATTACAAATTATAGAAGAGCAGAGGACTACTGAGAAAACAGGTGAAGTACCTTTCACATATTATTATCCTAATATAAAGTACAAAAGGAAAAGAAAAATTTAGCATCCACAGAAATGAACTTAATTGTTAAATAGACAACTGTCAATTCTATTCTTGAACAAGTAAACTGTTGGCGAATCCACTATGCCCTGAGGTAATGAATTCCAGGTGTCGAAGACTGTTGCACAGAAAATTTTGTCTGGTACGCGCTTTGAAGTTCTACTTCTTAAGTTTTAAAGAATGTTCAAGAAGGCAAGTGTCTGTGCTGAGTGGAAAAGCTGTGCTTTAGTTGCCAATATTGAATTTTAAAATGCGGTAAGTTAATATTAAATCACCACGACGTCGTTGATGAAATATCGTAAGATCTGCAGATACCAATATATCGTGATAGGATAGCTGAACGGGACCAAAGGATAATCTAGTAGCTCGACGTTGAACTTTTTCCAACATATCTTGGTCTCTGATGAGATCAGGACACCACACTGGTCCCGTGTATTCAAGTATGGGACGCACATAGCTTTTATAGAATCGGCAGCACGTATGAAAAGATAAATTTGAAAAAGCTTTTTAAAAAAAAACAGTGTTCGCACGTTTACACACAGTGGCGATATAATCATTCCACGCAAGACTAGTATTTATTGTTATACCGAGGTCGTTATGTGATGACACATCTTTTAGTAGCCGTCCATTATTAAAGTACGGAAAATTTCGATTGTTTCTACCAACATGCAGTACAACGCACTTATCTACGTTAAAAGAAATAATCCACCAAATCTACAACGTAGCGATGTCATTTTGAAGGTTTTGGTAATTGGTCGTGGGATCAGCATATACTTTGGTGTCATCTTGTGGAAAGATATTTGATGTCACTTGCATAGATAACAAAAACTAGAGGGCCAAGAACCGATCCTTGTGGGACTCCACTTGTAACTGGTCTTACCTCAGAATAATCTTGACCACTTCTAACCTCAAAAAATCTGTCGTCAAAGAAGTCAGTTATCTATCTACTCAGGTTACCACGAATACCTAGATGATTTAACTTGCAGAGGAGTCTACATTTGAGGACTTTGTCAAAAGCTCTAGAGAAATCCTGATAAATAATGTCCGTAGGGGCTCACTCTGTTATCTAGAGCTCTTGACCAGTCATTTACACATAATAAGTCCGATATAGTGGAATGGTCCTTTACAAAAATGTTGTTGATCCGGAACAATGTTCAAATGCAACAAACCAGATATATGTTCTTTAATAATAGACTTCATTATTTTACATACAATCGGCAGCAGACTGATTAGGCGGTAGTTATTTGCATGCTTTTTTGAAAATACCTTTTGTTATTCTTTACATATTATGTTAAATATGTAGCTATATCTTATAAATACTTTTTATTATTATATGTAAAACTAGGGCAGTGATAGCCACACATGTGATTTATTAATGCTAGAGCAGAATCACAGGACAGGACATGCATCAAAATTGACGTGCACGGAAGTACCACCGGCTGACCAACTCATTTGCTCTTCGAGGGCCGACCAGTTTAAAAAGTATCTTTCACCCAATTTAATCCCAATTGCATTAAATTGGCCGATGGAACTTAATAGGGTTGAAATTCCGTAACATGCGCCACTACAATCAAATTTGTTTTACGGCTAGTTCGTCCGTTCCGTTGTAATAAACTCGCCAGGTAGTGCCGAAACCGGCACAGAAAAGTGTAGAGAAAAAAACGACGTGCAAGTTTATGATTCAGGCTTTACGCTTCCAGTTTTATTGTCACTAAATTAGCCTCTGGCGAAAGCTGTAAATTCGGTGAATATCAATTGGAGCCATTTTGCTTTATGGGGGCGACCATACATCTCTATGGTAAATACAGCCATAAAAAGATACTGATATCCTTAAAATATATATTCAAATTTTTGTACATACTTCATCAAATAAGGTATTGTGCAATTAATATCCTTTGAGCTATAAATAAAATAATACTTTGAATTTGGAGAAGGTAACTGATATTTTCTTATGACATGGTACTTCGTACTTAACCGGAATATTGTCGTTAATCAAATTTTATAAATGGGCACAACTCCTCAATAAACTACCCCTAACGTGCGATTACCAAAATTCTTTAATTTTTGAGTAAACCTAATCCGGCAATCACACTGTTGAAAAATGTTAGTTTATTGGTTCCTTTAATAATATCATTTTCAGTATACAAATCTAAAAATAGAAGTAAATCAGTACATCGGCACACAAAAAATGTGGCCTTTACTTTCGATCAAACCCAGCTACCGTTAAAGCCCCTTTAAGTCTCTTGCATGTTTGTAGGCATGCACTCTGGACAGTAACGTATTGCAAAAGCCGTCATATTTGAAAGACTCTTGCTCTTTCAAAATATAGGTCTTGCTCGATTCTTGTTGCAGTATTTCTGCAATTCTGGGAAATAATTTAGTGATTTGTATTATTACCACCATACGCAAAGATTCCAGGGCTGAACTGTCAATTTCTTCTTCGCTTCTATTTGATTATTTTTTCATTGTTGAGCTTGCAAAATATATTAACTGAAACCTTTATTTTATCAATAATGTTATGCTGTTTGTTATTGTTAAATTTTAATAATTAATAATTTTAGATTTCAGTGTGCATTCGGGTTGAAGTTTTGGTATCACTATTGCAATTGCGAGTTGATGAATGTAAAACGAACTGCCAGTCAGACTTTTGGAAAAGTTATTGCAAGTGCAAGGTTTAGCTGCAAACCATTGTAAAAAGAATTGCGGACTGTAAAGTAATCTGTATGTATTTTGACGCACTAAATCCGAATATGGAGTCCATTTATTCCAAATACTCTCAAAATTTTGAGTAAACAGCAAGAATAGCGAAAAATCGCAAAAAATCGAGTGGGTGCGAAACAGCATTAGAAAAAAAATGCTGACTAATAAAGTGTGTTTCTTATGTATTTCGATGGGCTGAATTCGAATGATGATGTCTGTGGAAGTGCCTTACCCACAGATGGTGCAAAAATTGCTAGAAATAGGTAGAAAAGGCACAGAATCATTAAAAATTGCCAAAAAAACTAGTCTGGACCCACATATTTTTATGTATTTTGACGTACGTATTGAATCTGAATCTGAAGTCCGTTTAGCTTAAACTCCCTCAAAATTTTGAGTAAATCGCAATAGTAGAGAAAAATTGCAAAAAATCACGCTAGTCAGAAAAAAATTTTTCTAGTTTTGATCAAGTGTGATTCTTATTTGTTTCGATGCACTGAATTTGAATCTTTTGAGATTGTTTTAGCTAAAAGGACGTCAGATTTGTCAATGAATCAAAATATATGAGGATGGGTGGGAATGGTGAAAAATACAGATCACTTTTTTGTTGCCAATTATAGCTTAAAATACATAAATAACACACTTAATCAAGATCAGAAAAAAAATATTTTTACGCTCACTAACGTGATTCTGTGTGTTATTTCGCTACTAGCTATCAAAGTACATAAGGATAGGTGGGTTTGGTCAAAAGTATAGACCACCTTTTTTTGTGTGTGTCGATGTCATTTATAGAATTGACAGTTATAAGAACTTTTATAATTTGGTTTTATTTTTGCCTTAGAGTAATTAATTTATTGACCATTAGATAACAAATTTACTTACAGGACATTTTTTCCGATATTGCAATGAAAGATTTTTATTTAAAAATTTACTTTAAAGTTCCTGCATTAGCTACAATATATTTAAAAAATAATACATTTTCTAACAATTAATAATGCTTAAAAATTTTCTCACATATGACCTTGTAATTATATCACTTGCCTCAAACAATGTAGATTACCATGCTATTAGTTATTTCAATCAAATAAGATAACTTTCGTTACTTTTTAATATAGTAGTGTGGACATTTTTTGCAAATGTGTTATTCTATTCTTTTTTAATTATACATTTTTGTTTTCGATGATTTTGCCAACATTAAAAACTACTCGTTAATAACAAGAAATGTAAAATTCAAAGGGAAAAAGAAAATTCCTATCACTCACAACCCTTTATTCATTATTGACAACCGGTTTCGAGGGCAAATTTTGCACCTCATCATTGACCTCGACACCAGTTGTCACTAATGAATAAAGAATTGTGAGTGATATGACTTTTCATCTTCCCTTTGAATTTTACAATTGACCTGTATAAATTTTGAATATGAAATGTAATTATGTCAATTATGATTTATATCATACATAACGCATTGCTACAACAAAAAATATTAATGATTATAAAAAGTGGACAAAACATTTTTTATATATGAAATATACTGTACTGAATTCTGATAGATGTATTTCATTCCACAATTTGAAGAATTAAAACACTTTAAATTATGCTGTTCTGTGTGTACAAGGTGATTCAGAACTTATCTAAACAAAAGTCTGGAAAAAATGCGTCTCGTTAAATGGAGTTTTTTTTGTAAAATCCGTATAGTTTCCGAGTAAAAAATATTAAAGTATTTTCAACCTTTACATAGCTGGGCTACTATAGTCTTTAACCTGGGGATTCCAAATATTGAAATCCGAATAATTTTTGTAGTTATCAAGTTTTTGTGATTCGAGTCTTTACATTAGTTTTTCAAGTGTCAAAAATGGATCAGAACTCGGAGATAGTGGGTAGTGTTTTAATTCACGGTGATGTGAAAATGCTTTAACAGTATAGTTTCCCAGTAAACATGTGCCAAATGCTACTTTTACTGCGGTGTGCAGTGAGTGCATGTGTAGTGCAACGCGAGAGATATCTGAAACCAAAAGATGGACTAGGACGCCCACAGTTTATTGCAGCAGTGTGCATATCATTCAAGAGACTCAATCATACCCGTATCATGTACCATGTACGGATATAATAATTGAACGTCCAAACATTAATGAGCATTAATACCAAGGAATTGGATTAGGAGGACCGGTACTAACCATAGCTGCCACGACCTCCTGACTAATTTATTTGGACTTCTTTTTGTGGGGATATTTAAAAAATGAAGTGCATTGCAACCTATATCTTCTACTGATAATATACGCAAACGTATCTTAATTGCTGTCAATAACCTACGTGTTCAAAACGGACAAGAAACAGAAACATTTATGTTAGTTTGTAGGAACTTGAGATTGCATGCTTTGTCACCTTATCAGGTTTTACAGTGGACCAGGTTCCAATGTCGTGCAGAAGTGTTTTTTTTAATCATTTTTGAAGTGCCCCCTTTTAATTTTTTTAAATATTGTATTTGTAACATTCAAATTTTTTAGATAACTTCTATATCATCCTGTATACTTTGTATTTGCTATTTTATTTTATTGTATATGTTAAAAGTACCAAATATAATGAATTACTTTTTTAATCCTGATGGAGGAGTGTAAATATTTCCTCTTATTTTTCTATCGATTTTATTCGACAAGCAACAAAAAAATAAATAATTTACAAGTCGTATAACCCGATAAAAAATTTTAAATCTTAAAATGTAAAATTTATCAAAACGCTCTTGCTAAGAAGTTACTAGCCAAAGTTTATAATTTATAGACAACTAAAAGCAAGAATTAAATGTCTGAAACTTTAGCCATTATTTCCCATCTCTTATTTATTCCTCAGTGTAAACTTCTCTCTGTCTCCGAAGTTTCTTTCGATAATACTGTTCTAATTATTTCTTTCATAACCCATATACCTTATCTTCATTGTATCTTTTAGTAATGATATTTGAAAAGGGAAAGTTTTTGAAAGGAAACCAGCGGCGTTTAACTCAGCTCGATTTCTGTTAATCACCGCTGTATTCATTGGAAATAAATTTCCCTTAAGATGGTTTCTTAACAGATTAGTTATTTGGTGAGGCGTAATTAAAATGCTCGGCCAAATGTTACTGACGTATTCAACGCTATACAGGGCGTTTTTAAATGAAGTAGCAAAAATGAGACCACATATTCCTTAGGTAAAAATAAATCGATTTAACCTAACCTAAAGATACAGGGTGTTAAAGTAAAAATTTTATTTGCGATATTTTTTGTAGATAACTAACTTCTTAAAAATCCAAATATTTACATAAAATTTGTAATCCAGGGGTTTTTGAGGGCGAGAAATACAAATTTACAGCTGCAAAAATGTGCTGCCATTTAAGAGATACATGGTGTGCTACAAGTAGCGCCCTCTACTAGTGACGTGAAAATTTGAAACAAATTTGATTTTCTCGCCCGCAGAAACCCCCGATTTACAAATTTTATGTAAATATTTGGATGTTATTATTTTTTTTTTTCCAGTAAACACCTTCCGAAGCTCCGACACATTCGGAGATGTTCTGGAGAGTCAAGCAATGACCACTCTCCACTCCGTGGAGTCAGTAATCATTGCGCCCGTAAATCGTGTGTTCTGAGCAGACGTAGCGAACCAAGGACGATTGCCTTCTGCATTCTGCCGGCCAAGATCTCTGCCGAATTTCGACAAGCCGGTATGATCTTTAAGTCAGAAAGCAACGTATGTCTCATTCCACCCAGGACGCCTATAATTAGCACCACAATCTTAACATTATTAACATTTATTATTATTATTATTATTATTATTATTATTATTATTATTATTATTATTATTATTATTATTATTATTATTATTATTATTATTATTATTATTATTATTATTATTATTATTATTACTATTATTATTATTATTATTAGAGAAGTTATTTATAAATATCAAAAATAAAATTATATCTATGACACCCTGTATCTTTTTTATTATGCGACTTGGGATATAGGTACCTATGTTAGGTTAAATCGATTTATTTTCACCTAAAGAATATGTGGCCTCATTATAGCTACTTCATTTAAAAACATCCTGTATATTAACGAATACCTATGCATTTGCAAACGGATTGTTTTAGAGATATTGGTTTTTAAAATTCTCAAAATTTAAAATAATGTGCATTAAGTATGGCAAATAAGCAGCTGGTAAGCCACAAGCATAATATTTTATTCTTCAATGATCCAAGTAATAGTATATTATGATGTAACGAGAATAAGTGATACTTTATGTGCTAAACTAGGATAGTTTGCCTGACGAACGTAGTGCGTTTGTCTATGCGAAGCATATACATATCTTATTCTCCAAACACCATAATACAGATTACAGCTAAAGCGTGGCTAAAGCTTGCGATCTGCTAAAAATTAAAAAGAGCGCCAAAAATATAATAATAATAATATCTCTACCCCTCCTGCGGACAGCTGCGGGGGTCGAACCCACAGCGATTAAGTCACCTCGATTCAAGTACTAACGCCTTACCCCGCGCGACCACTGACCATATACTATTTTTTCATCAAACGTTATAAATTTTAGGTAAAATGTTTAAAATTACTAAGAAAAAAACAAATGTTAAATAGAGATTGTAAGATTGCATTTTTATCTTATTTCACTATATATCCTTTTACTTACCGTTACCATAGATACTTATTTATAGTTACCATACTTGCATCTATCATAACTAATTTTAGAATTTGACGTCGCGTCGATTGACAGTGAGTAAAGACCTAAAGACTGAAAATGAGTGTAGAAGTGGCTGATAAACCCCCCCAAAGCGGTAGAGGCGCCTAGAATGGCTGTAGAAAAATTTGCTGCCAATGAAATCTTGTGCAGTATATGAGGCTGCCTTTGTTAAGTTCGAGAATTGGTGTATTGGAAAAAATGTAGGGTAGTACTCTGAGAACGTTTTATTGGCATATTTTTCTTAAATGACACAAAACTGAAAAGTTCTATTTGGTGGACTCATTATTCAATGGTAAAGTCTGTGAACATTGAAAAATATAACAATAAGCTTAACAAATCGAGTGTTGTTACAGTTTTGTCTGATGCTCCAGATCCAGATACCAGATTAAAAGTATTTGGCGACAAAAATAATAAAATTACATTTTGTTTATTTCATATGGTGCTAACCAATTCTTATTTTTTAAATTAATTTTGATATTGATGGTATATCTGGGCCATGTTATTGCGACGAACTAGTGAAGGTGACAATTGATGATATTGAAGACAAGAAATCTTTGCTGCTAATTAAAATTTTTAACATGAAAACTAATAAGAATATAACCTTCACCGTCAAGGGGGATGAATATTTAAGTAAATATAAACAACGTAAAATTTAAAAACATATCCATAAAGTATGTAGTGTATGGGCTTTCAATTTGGGAATATTATATTATTGTCTGAGAAAAACTTCAGCAACGCATTAGTTCAATGCTTGTCAATAGCGGGGTGAACATTACTACGCTAAAACGGCATGGGGGTTAGAAATCGAATGCGGTTGCTGAAGAATACATCGAAAATTCTAAAGAAAGTAAGACCAAACATACTAAGAGAATTTTTCAACCGTGCTTTGCGGAGAACGTCGAACAATTTTTATTTAATGGGCTGACTACAAGCAATGAGTCTTTAAAAATTATTGGTGAATATTGTCTTGAGTGCTGATATCGCGAGAAGTGGAGAATTCTTAAATATTAATAATAAATAATATAGGAAAATAAAAGCTATTATTAAAATTGAATTCATAGTACTATAATGTGTATATACGGTTAGGAGTACTTACTTAGGAAGTACTTGTACTTCTAGTCTTTTTCGCCATTAAATAATTCGCGTAAATTTGAGTTTTGCGTTCATGAATTCAAGGTTTTAGGAAGCATAGTTTAACCACAGAATAAAGGAACTACCAGAAGCGAAAGCTAAGGCGGTGCCTTTGATCTTGGATGGTCACAAAAATTTAACCTTGAATTTGAAATTTGACATATCTACAACTTACTACACTGAGAGAAAGTTGTATATAATATCTACAGTCTACACTAAGAAACAAGTTGACACTATATTTATTTAGTCATATTGAAGCTTTAAGCAGTATAAAATACCTACTATGTATAAAATTATTAAAAAATATAAAATACATGTATAAATTGCATTTATTCCTGCTTATTTTTTTATTGTTGTGAAAATTATATATTTTATTTAACGTGGGAGAGCTTTTTCAGATACATTTGCCATACAGAAAATTTGATACTGCAATAGATGTTTTAAATAGTATAGTCACTAATATTTCCTTTATTTCAATTATGGAAGCTATTTTCATTTCAAGTATAGATTTCAGGTATGAGTACCTACTTGGTGGGCCACGCTAGATGCAGGTCAACTCAATCATTCCGCAAAGCACACAGCAATCATCCGACTTCTCTTACATCTTTTCCTAGTTCCAAATTTACAAAGTTATTCTTAATTATTTTCAGAAACAAAGTGTACATAAATTTAAAAAAATAATTTTCCCCTCCATTTATTTGGTTAATTTTACGTTTCAAACCTTAGTTTACTTGTGTCAAAAAATATGATTTAGGGCACCCTGGACACTAGATTCTAAGAGCACTGGTGTAAGACTCAATTGATCAATATTATGGGAGTTATTTTGAAACTAGTTTCAAGACACCTAAAGTTTTAATTTTGAATAAAAGTAATTTATTTTTCAATGTTTACAGAATAATAACGGAATAATAAAGAAAACACAAATATGGTTCATGAAATATATATTTATACAATACCTATTTTACATAACTATAAATTAAAAGAATCTATCACTTTCCAAAACACACCAAACCACACAGCGACACACATAAACAAGAAAGCAAAGCGAGGTTGATTAATAAACTACTTGTAAAATGGCGGCGCCGCACATGCGCACTAAAATTGTGTTTTGGCGGCAGCTCTCTCCTTCGCTTCTGGTAGTTCCTTTATTCTGTGGTTTAACAGCAATTAAACAAGGTGATTCTAAAGGTAGTACAATACAATATAACTGTCTTTTCTTAACCCCAAAATAAAATAAAATGTATGTACATATAAACATGTATTGTAAGATGCTTCAATTTCGACACAAGTTTAGTTCTTGATGACGGTTTTTAATTAGTATTTCCCAAACACCTTGCGATAAATCAATGAAATTAGGTACAATTCTATAACTTCGTATGCTCTTTTCGCAAAGAAATTAACATAGTTTGTCCAGAGTTTTGTCCAAAGACGGGTAAAACGAGAGGCTTCAAAATCTGCATCTGGATTTTAATATCACCTTAAAATCTATCCGGAATCTACTTGACTTTTATTTGAAAGACAAGAAACAATTTT
Source organism: Monochamus saltuarius (assembly GCA_025584915.1). Taxonomy (NCBI): domain Eukaryota; kingdom Metazoa; phylum Arthropoda; class Insecta; order Coleoptera; family Cerambycidae; genus Monochamus; species Monochamus saltuarius. Next base: position 72,343,876 of record CM046721.1, on the reverse strand, counting down.
TGCATTTCCATTTTGAAGCACTGAATCCTTCTTTTACCTGCCTCTGGCTCATCCGCTTTAAGTTTTGAAACTCATTAGATGATTTAATTAAGTCAGGTATCCAATCCAGTATATGAAATTGTTTCATAGCTTACAATATTGTGACAATTTCTATTAGCTGCAACCATACAGTAAAAGACCATCTAATCTGATCAACAATTAATCAAATTTGATTGTTCTATATCTTTACTCATTAACAGTTACAGCATTTTCACAATACACGTTAATAATTTGTACGCGCTGTGGCCATCTATGATAATTTGGTAGAACTAACTGCAAATACTGCCAAATATGATACCAATGTCACTGCAGATGTGGTCACTAGGCGCCGTGGAAAATAGAACCGATTTATTTGACTTCCCTACGCTTAATTGAAATTCAGGCATGTTTTTGTTGGTTTGTCTAATGCGTTCTTATAATAAGGTTTAATTTCAAAAGTTTTAAAATAAAACAAATCTAAATCCAATCCCAAAATTACAACCCTCTGTACAGAGGAATTAGCTAACGAATAAACACACTCGATTTATTACAAAGTGTCTTATTTGCAGATTCGGTACTTTTAATCATTCAATATAAAATTATATTATTTTAAAACTGTTCTACTACTATTTATACAGAAAAAATTGTATTTCAAAAACACACAAAATTTCACACTCCTATTACGCAAACAATTTATTCAATCAATAAAATACTTTACTGTCACAAGTAATGCAATCGCTTATCAGTAGTATACATATGTAGAAATGCTATTTTACTTTGTGTAATATTTAAAATACTTATACCAGTTAAAGAATATTTACGGTAATTATTTTTTTAGCAACATAGTTTACTGGGAGTATTTTTCTCAGTGTACAGTTTTATTTAGGGTCGGTCAGTGGTAGCGCGGTTTAAGGCGTCAGTACTTGAATCGAGGTGACTAGATCGGAGTTGGTTCGCGCCCAGCTGCCGGTAGACCGTATATAAGCTATATTCGTGGAGAGGATGGGCATCCTCTCTGCGGGTATGGTAGGGTGGAATGATGTTAGCTTGGGACAATGTGAGAGATTGATACCGGTTGATATTTGACTACCCCCTAATTAATGAGGTTTTCCAGGTTTTCCTCATTCCTGCACTGAATAGTGGTTAGGGCCTACCAACGTATGTTGTTCCTGGGCGCAATTGCGGCCTGCTTAATAATAATATGCCGCCGCCTCTCCCGCACAAGTCTCCGACTTCTGGGCTAATCCCTGTGATTAGAATGAGGGGTAGAGATATTATTATATTATTATTTGCAAAAGTAAAAATTTTGATTTCCGTATGGCATTTTGATTTCTGTATTTTAAGTATGACAAATTGAAAAAATATTATTAGTCAACTTCTTTAGTACTAATATCTTTGTAAAATGTAAAGTGTGCTGTAGTTTATAAGTATGAGTAATAAAATAGTGAATTAAATTTAATGGGAACTCATATTTATTCCATTTTTAACATATAAATTCCTGGAACCAGTTTCAATCAGATAATTTTTACTAAGCCACAAAATCATTTTCAATCTATTAAATTACCTCCATTTGGCGGATTTGTTACCTACAAAAATAGTCACGTCATCAGTGAAAGCACGAAAGTCCAGATGAACGTCGCACTCGCCATTCGGCATGCAATATTACACTTTAGATGGTCACGCTCAACGAAGCGGCAAAATTTTCGCATGTTCAACGCATTAAAAACTTCACAATTAACAAAATGATTAATTTAATCGGTCTATGATTTATGAATTGCTCAGCACATGTGTGGAAATTTATGTCTTCCATAAACTTGCATCGATTTCAATTTAACGCCTGCTCGGACATCACTACGTAATGGATTTTCGTGAAGTTCTATATATTTCTGTTCTATGTCGCATAAAGTCTGTTAGGGTCATCTGAATTGTTTAATCGCAATTAATATTTAATCTGGATCAATAAGAAATGTTGCTAAGAACCATGCACTTCTAAGCTATATTAACTTTAGTCTAGAATCACGGCGAGATAAATTTTTGAAATTTTTCAGTTATTAGTAGTTACTTCAGGGTGTTTTGAAAATAGTTGAGGAAAATGGAACAGTGGATTCTTGAACCGATTTTAGAAGAGGTGTTTCATGAAAAAATATAATTTTAATACTCCCTAAAAAGTTGCAACCCTTTAAAAGTGAGTATTGGAATCAAGTGTCCATGAGCTATTTTAAAACCGGTTCAAATTAAGCACTCTAATTGTTGCATAGATGAAGTTGTGTTAAAATGACACCCTGATCCTGACTTTTAATATTTATCATTCAACACAAATGTTATATAGGGTTGCATAGCTAATTTTACTTGAAAATTTAGAAGAAAACCATTTTTGTAACAAAATTTGTTCCATTTATAATATCAACAAAATAGGTAAAGCTTACATTTAAATAAAAAAGAGAAATACATTTAAAACACTTCTAATAGCAGGCTTTGAGTCATTTTAGCTGTCAGCCGTTATTACCAGTTTATTTAATTACTGTTTATCATTCTTATAAGTTTAGTTGGTGTTTTACCACTTGAAAATACACGGAACCTTAATGTCAGCGCTTACTTTTAAGGGGTTGTAGATTCTTAGAGGATGCTAATCAACTTAACTACAAAAAAATTTGATTGGACGGGAGACTGCAATTTTGTAAAAAAATCAAAAAGGGCAGTTCGCAAATGATTTAAAAATACTCTTCTGCACGGCACTGAAACTCTTCAACTGTAAAATCTAATAAGGCGGCAAAACATGCAATCTACGACCGGACAAATTCTCAAGGAACGAATTAAAAAACATTTTATAACGCCGATTTTATACAGTCAATTTAACAGTTTTTACCGCTATTGTTATTAATTATTAATATAATTAATTTGTGGTTTTAATTAATAAAATAAGTTGACATATCTGATGTTACAACAACATTTTGGGCCCGTCGTACGCAGTTTCTACAAACTAACAAATGTTTCAGCTCCTTGTCCGGTTTAAACTCGTAAATTATTGGCAGCAGCTATGATACGTTTGCGTACATCATCAATAGTATGTATCCACTTTGGTGCGATACATACTTTTGTATATATCTCCACAAAAAGAAGTCCAAATGATATAAAGTCAGGAGATCGTAGCGACTATGCTACCGGTCTTCGTCGTCCAATCCCTTGGTATTAATGCTTGGACACGCTGTACATGGTACGGATATAATTGAGCCTCGTGTATGATACGCCACACTGCTGCAATACGCCGTGGACGTAGTAAAAGTAGCTGCATTTGGCACATTTTTACCGGGAAATCGTTTTGCTAAAGCATTTTCACATCGTCATAAGCACATAAGCCATTTTTGACACTTGAAAAACTAACGTAAAGTCTCCTATCACGAAAACGTATAATACCTACAAAAAATAATCAGATTTCAATATTCGGAATCGCCTGGTTAGAGACTCCAGTAACCCAGCGATGTACAGGGTGAAAATAATATCGTAAAAAATTTACGATATTGACCCCATTTTTCATTACGCATCTATTCCCAAATTCCTTTAAATAAGTTTTGAATCACCCTATATTTAAGTTAAATTATAGTAACTTTTGATTACCGTTTCAGTGGAAATACTATATGTACTATCAATTTCTTATCTTATCCAGCTTGCAAATAGTCCTTGCCCGGTAAAGCTGATTAAACCTCATTTAACGAAGGCACTATAACTTGCTACATTAATGAAATAATAAATTAAATCACACACTGTACATTTCATAAATTTCAGCCGTTTGCCATTGGGTTCATAAAACTTAATGTGGCAGTTTACCCAACTATACGTGTTAAATCATAATTTATGATGCCTGGTTATCTTAATTACTGCAGGATTACACGTTGTGAACAGGGTAAACGTGACTCCAAGGTACTAACATTTTTACGTTATCCCATTACTTTCTCGTACACCCAAAGATATTTGATTTTAGAGGAAATAGTTTCTTTTGAGATGATTTGACTCATACCATAAGCTTACTCTTCTTTATTTTAATTTAACAAATACAGAAGCCAGTTTAAATTGATATTGTATTTACTAAGTAATAATATAAATAAATTTTTTAATTGTATGGCTGTGGGTAATAAAAAGCTTCTACAGCTGTGGACAATAAAAGTTACAAGGACAATCTCAACAATACATATAAATGTATGTGTGTATATAAATATAAATAAAACTTGTAATAACGTTGATGTAGGTACTTTAAAATCAAATTTTGTCATTGTATTGCTGTGGATGATATGATGATGTTTTAGTGGTGTTTTACGCCTTCACGGTCGGTGCTATTATTTAATATATAGTGATTTTCCGGGTTGTTATGCCGTGACCTCGGTAACTGCCAGTAACGGAATTAATGTGCACATGCCTAACCTGAGCTGGGATTCATTGACCTGCCTTTGTTGTTCTCAGGCTAGGCTCTGTAGAGGTGCGCCATCGGTATCTTCTGGACTCGCCCATATACTGATTTCGGCTGTTGTTGGCATTACAGGTGATACGGTCGGAACCGTTCCTCGTATAATGATAGTCTTCCAAGACGTCCCATAACTGGTAGCATCTTATGCTTCCAAATGTTTTACCGCTATTCACTGTCGGCATCTTCAACAGTTCGTTCGTTAATATCTTTCCTTAAAAAAATGGGGGAAACATATATTTGTAGGTCATATTGAGATTACAAGCTCAATTGCAAGGTCACTTAAATTATTCCTTTAAGAAGAAAATCGGTTATACAAAAGTAGAAGGAAATTTTCTATATTATTTAATGACATTTTAAAAAAAGCAGTTGAAAATCGATGTTAATATGTGTCCATCATTATTATGTAATAGCGCGCAACAAACAGAGCAGAATAAAATTTAATGACAGTACAATATTCACTAACAACAAAATAAGATGAATTGGAGGTTTGACGAACACACTTGATAAACAAATATTATTACAGATATCACCTGGTTGACTTTACCACAGTTTTTTGCAAATAAAATTTTACATATCACAAAAATGGAAAAACCCAACTTAGAAAAAGGTAGACAATAAAAATGTCAGTGGAAACGCTGCTTTGCACTCTCTACTTTGTACAAAAGAACTAATAACACCAGCGTGTTCGACACCAGCACAAATTTAATTGTGACAAATTTTAATGAACTATGATGTGCTTTAAAAAATTATATCTAAAATGTAATTCTCTAAAATTATCTTACACGCACTGTATCTCACAAAATAAGTGACTCTAGGACGTTTATTAAGCAAAACCCACATACTTTTCAATGTTCTATCAACCTAGCAATTTTGCCGTGTCTTATTGAAACACCCTGTATATTTATTAGAGCATAATTCTTCAACATCATGCTAAGAATTTTAATAAAAACGTGTATAATATAAAAAGGAAAGTATGCTGTGTATTGTACGATTTTTTTCTGAATTATAATTTCCCTAGGTAAAAAAAATTTGCGAAAGTCGAAGTAGTTCAGTACTGAAATTAACTCGAAGCTAAGTTTGCAGAAAATTGGAAGTTCGAAGGACTGATTATTTAAAATTTAATATCCTTTTTCCCCTTAATCTGAGAAAATCTACAAGCTGTACTCGACATCTCGCAGCATATTTTTTAACTTAAAAACTCCACCCGGAATTTAAACAACTTTAGTCCTTTATTTTATCGTGGCATTAATACACGGAAACCACAGTTTGGACTTTTTGCTGTGCAAAAAGCGGAAATCCCGTAGGAAACTTAGGGAATTTTATTCATAGGTCTTCCAACATTTTCATGAGCGTCTAGCAACTTATTTTTACCGCACGTCTGCAGAGCCGCGTATAATTTTGTATTACTGATTCTTAAATACATGCAGTTGATCGTTTACTTAACCTGACCATGTATTGCGGTAAAAGTAAATCGAATATACTTCTTGCATCGCATAAACAGTTCTGGTCAATTCAGTCGATGCATCATATAGTGCATCATATAATGAGGTAAATCAAGTGGTTCTTCCCTGGATAAGTAGTATAACTTCTTCTTCTAACTGCTATTCGCACGACCAATTTTATCACATGGTTGATCACTCGTTCGTTTATTTTCCTAAGCTGTAGTTGTTTAAACACATAGTTACAATAATTGTAAATGTTAAATATTAACAGGAACTAAATTTTCATTTACAAATTTACCCAAACTGATGAACACATTGCATATATTCTGTAAATATGTACAGTATCCTATAAGTTTAAGTAATGTTACTTTAATATGGATCTTCCTGCTATGATTTTCTGTTTTTTTCTTCTATACTTATTACTTTTGTTGCAAAACTAGATCAATATAGTAATATATTCTGAAAGTTTAAACACATTTAGTAAATTAATGCATTATAATAGTAGTTGTAGAAGAGGGATTCTAATCCACTTTAGTAACTTGTCCATCCGAAGTTAGCACTAGGTACTCGAACGGCTGCCATGGCAACGATGCTTTTCAAGTTCATGCCCGAAAATGTTCTTGGATGCCATCTTCGTGGCCAATGACCACCAATGATGATGAAGAGTGTAAGTAGGGTTCATCGTTAATGACTAGAAGGTTGTTGTCGAAGAAGATATAGTGGTGCCATCAAAAAGGGTGGGTTGTCGAAGAATACAGTGAGGTCCGTCATCAGTGTTAAAAAGATAGTCGTCATCATCGCCGAAGAGGATTTTAGTGTGAGAGAGGATATGTGATCCTGCCTACGATGCCATCAGCATCACCCTTCACGCAAGCAGCTATCTTTTTCTTTCACTCAGATACTCCCTTCCACGTTAAATCTTTTTAGGCGATGACGACGACAATCTTCTGATCATTGAACCCTACCTCACACTTCACCACCTTGTGATCAATGGCAACGGCGATGACCTGCAAGAACTTCTTCGAACATATCTTTCAAGAAAATTTACCTTACTATTTCACAAATATCTAAAGATTACATTGTATTGTATAATAAAATAAAATTACAGTAACAAAATGTAAAATTATACTTCAAGTTACAAATACCTAAGAGGAAACATTAAAGTTTATTTGCATTTGCTGTAAAAATTACAAGAAAATATAAATTCTTTAAATATATATTATTTTTTGTTAGTGCATGGCTCAGGTGCCGAATCTTTAAATTTATGTCTCGACATAGTTGAGGTTTATTGCCCGTCTGTCTATATTATGTGGGGTATTGTTGTTCTTTTGAAGAATATATTGTATAAGGTTTCCTATATTACAGAGAGAGGTTGTTATTTCAGTGTGTAAGCTCAGAATAGAAGGGGTCCGATGGATTTCTACTGTAAAATAGTGATTTGATGTTCGTTAAAACGAACGTCTTATGTTACATATTTCTTGTTCTTTACAAGGTTTATGAGAAAAAAATCGGAACATATGACAATTTCAGGCCTTTATCGGCAGTGGTTAATAAATAGAAGTAAATCATTTTGCTCGAGCTTTTCATCAAATAGAAAATGTTGAAGGAATGATAGCAACTATTCTTTTACCTCTTCCTCGTGCAAGTGCAAATTTACCTAAAACCTTGAAGTTAAACTGATTTTCATTTGTTCCATTACTAAAAATGGACATTGTCGAGATTATTTGCCCTAAATGATATAATCTATAATAAACATAGCTCAAAAGTTGTATTTTGAAACATTGTAGATACATAAATTTGTGAAAGATATAGTAGTAGATATTCCGATCCGGATAATGCATTTTGAGAGTACTGAAGTTGTTATTATTATAATTTTATGTAATACACATTCACCTTCTATTACTAATAATTACTGTCTTTCTTTTTACAGGTGAGCAGAATATTTCTTGGCCAGAAACAGGTACTTAGATATTTTTCTACAGCTAGCATGACATAATTTCTTCAGATACTTCCTTCAGATCATACTTAAAATTTGTTAATTAAATTAACAAAGAAACGATAACAACATTTAACTACAAATATCCAAAATGAATGAATCAAACGTATCTAAAAATATTAACACTTTGATAAGAAAATGCTTCGTTATTAATACAACAGATGTTATGAGTCAAACTCAATATATTTCACTTGCACCCAACCACAACCAGTTTAGTCATCATACATATTTGGTAAATAAAACATTCTAGAATTTTTCCTGTTGTGGAATAGCATACGGTCCGAAAATATATAAAATATTCTTATCAAGCAAAAAATAAATTTTGGTTAGTGTTGGCTAGACAAGAAATCTTTACTAATTTGAAAAAGTTTTGCCTTGTCTTGCAAAATAAGATAAGTTTCTTTAATGTCTTGTTCTTGATCGATCTTGCAAGGTCATGTCTTGTCTTATAACGCAATTTTGCAAAACTCTTTCATGATTCTTGTGAGACTCTTGCATAAGAATTAAAAGTATGGAACTTTATTAGGAATTTGGTAACAGTGGTGGTTACTACCATCGATATGATCGACTGTCGCAGTGGTCAATTGGTAGACATTATAAAGTATAGAAATAGGCGATAGACTTAATAAACTTTGATTTTCAAAATAATATTATATGATGTGGCATTTAAATGAAGTATATACCTAGAATAGAAATGCAATTTAATTTTTTCAGCTAATTTTTACTTAAATATTACCCATCCTTATACTTGCAAGACTTCTTGCCGCAGCAGTATTTCTTGCCTTCTCTAGAAATACTTTTAGTTTTTCAATATTGCTGTGACTTGCAAATCGAGCTGTCAAATCTCGTCTTGGTTTTGTCTTGTCTTGTTTTGCGAGACCAACACAAAACCAAGAAGATGCAAGACAAGATTACCAACAGTCATTTTGATATATCCAACTAGTAGATGAAACTACATTCAGATAATACTACCCTACATTTTACTAGCGTCAGACTGTTTTGTAAATAATTTAATGATTTTCGCGAATCTACTGCAGCTCTTTTAATTTGCCAGATATTTTGAAGTAAACAAATATTACAGTTTAATGAATCTATTGTTTATCCCACTTTTTGGTATTTGCAAAGATGTTATAAGATTTGGTAGAATACAATAACTTTGTCGGTTACTGATATTTTTTTGTATGTATTAGATACTGTCAATATGGTTCTCTTAGAAAAGAGAAAGTTGTTGATGATTTACAACGTTTAAGTGAACCTAACAATTATCTTTTTTTTAATTTTTACCAAACCTAAAGGCCCGGAGATAGCATGAATCAATTATTACTTAATTTTAAAAAATTAATCATTTGAAGAAATTGTGTATGTCATAGTATTAAGTAAAAATGGTATGTAGCACATAGTGAAAATGCATATAGCAATATCCTACGTGAAAAAGAAAGGTAAACACTTATAATATGTTCATTAAATTTTAATAATTTTCGGTAGGTACCCTGTGTACAAGGGGGAATGATTACATTTTCAACAAGACCAGAGAACTTATTGCAAAAATTGGTTCAATTGTATGTTAAGAATCCACGATTCCTAATAATCATTGATACGCCTGGGCTTGAATCTAATAAGGTTATCGATGAGTTCTTGAGGTATCTCTTTCCAAGCTATGTGAACTTTATGCGTCAGAGCTGCTAAAGTATATGGAAAGTGTTGTAAATTCAGCAGTTTATGCCCAGTCATGTCCCAGACATGGTCTATAGGAGACAGATCCGGCAATCTTGATGACGGTTAATCGGTTGTTGATACGCAAAAGCTATTGATTATCTGGCAACGTGAAGTCTATCATTGTCTTGCTGGGAAATGGCGTTTTGAATGGTGTGGATATGGAATGACATATGGCTTCACCACTTCTGGATATAGCGTTGGACTGTCATGTTACCTCTAATGAAAACTAGTGACATGCTACCATACGCAATAACGTACCATACCATAACCCCTACTATGTGAAGAACATGATGCTCTTTGTGATATTGTAAATTGCATGTTTCACTACGCCGCTTGCACGACTATTGTGCATCCCCAACAGAAACAAAATTCGTCCCTAAAGATCAGTTGATTCCATTCTTGGTTCTACTGAACCCTCTCTCTACACTAAGATGATGATGAATGAGAGGCAGCACACAATGTAGAGAAAAAAAACAAACCGCTCCATTTCTTTTCAAACATTCTTCTACTTTGGTTCGATCCAAAATAATATTTCATGTCACTTTGCCTCTGACCTAGTTGCCAATAATTGGTCTGACTTTAAACAAAAATGTAAACATTATATATACTTTGGCAAGTCATTATATATTTTAAAACTAATTGGACAATTTTGTAAGATCGTTCTTTTAATATTTTTAACATTCATTAATTTGTAAAAACTCTTTTTAGATAGAAACAAATGTAAAAATTTTAACATACAAATTTCTTTTATCTGAAGATGGGTGCTATCCCAAAACGGTCGTAATAATAAATTAATTATCTATGATTGCATAGTATTTCAATCTATGGTTTTATTGTCTTGACCAATTTCCAGAAAATATTTTATACAAAATTGTTTTTAGTTTGCTCAGATATGCATAATACTTTCTTACATGCAGATGTAAATGAATGACTATACTTATACATATAATCCATAAATTTTATTTTATATTTTGTACATCGGTACCTACTAATAACATTTGACTGGTCAATTTTTACATAGGTAATATAAACCATTTTCCCAATGAAAGTTTAAAGACAAAAGTGCAGTTAAAAACTTCACTTATACGCATGCAAAATAAATTTGTTCAGTCTTATTAATGTATTTTAGTTTAAAAGTTAAAATATTATAAGACTTCATTGCTTGCTAAAGAGAAAATTATTAAAAATCAAGTGAAATAAGTGCTTTATAATTATACCGTAATTTAATTCTTATAGTTAATCATCAATTATTTTAATTGAATAAAATCTTAATTTAATAACTGGAGTGCCATAAATTGAAGTTTATGTGACTTTTATAGAGATTGATTGCTATATAACTGCCTTTATTTTTGTGGAGGAGCAGGAACTAATACTTAGAACATCGTCGACAAAATATGAAATTTGATATAAAGTAAAAAGTATGAATTGATAGTATCCTTTTGTATGAATACTTGGAGCTATTGGTTGTGTAGATGCAGGTATTCAAAATGTAATATCGAAATTTTCAATAAAGCAAAACTTTCTTTGTGCAGGTTATTGCAATTTTAAAATGATATAGGCAGACGTAATAGACCAATGCGTAGTTGAAATTACAATACCCAGTTTTAAAAATGTAAGGAAATATACTTTATTCATGTTATACGTAAAAGGTATTCTGTGACGAAAAATAAGTGTTCTTTGTTATATAAATGTGGGGTCTTTATTTATAAACCACTTAAGATAATGTAACTAAATTCGGTGTGCTATAGGTTTTCCATGTGTAATTCAATGCCGGTCGGGGCATTAGGCCGCAGAGTAGTTGCTTCCTGGAATTCCGTATTTGCAACATATTATTATCGCCGAATCGTGATATAGTTCGCTAGATTTAAATGGCTTTTTAGAGTCCAGTAGAGTATTTGTACAGTTAGAGAAAATACAATTAAAATACGTAGTTTTATGGGCAATCTCATTAGAAGCTTAAGTAATAATTATTTCTGTGAAAACTGTACCGGGGCGGGGAGAAACGTAAATTTGACCCGCGATGCTCTTCTTGTCTTGTAACGAGTCTTCTATAAAACCCTCCGTTACTAGACTTCCATCCCCTATGTTTCTTAATTGTAGTAAGATTAGCACCAGAGTCGGTCAAGGAATTAGCCAAAGACCATCGCAAACAATACCCAGTATAAACGTGAGAAGCACGCAAATTAAAAAATTGAGCAATATTGTGTTGATTCGAACTGGAGTCACGACACATTTGTTTTTAATGTATTTTATGAAAATTCTTGAATGATTACTGATTAGTGTTCGCTGGATGAATGGCTATGTACTTTTTACAATAGTTAATATGCAATGTTTCAGTAATAAGTCCGTTGCGTATTGGTTTTTGTGTCGATATCATTGAGTGTTGCATGTTGCACAGTCCTTCGCGACAACAGGCTGCAAATATACCGAAAATGACGGCAACCTTCTGCTTTCGCCAGTTTGTCGATTTGTTTTCGGTCGATATTTTTCGCGCTTTCGCTTCAAAAAGCAGGCTTATAATATGTACTTCTGTCCTAATTGTTTACGTTCATCATCGCTTCCAACATGGAGTAATTTGACCAATCCGCTGACGATATCTATATTTTGGACTTTTCTTTAAAGCATGCGAAATCGATATTTCATTGACCACTGACATTTCTCCTATCACATCATATCAAGAAGCGATCGTACAGAAACTCGTACTACTGCCTTGGTTTACTAGGCAGTAACTCGAAAATGGCTTTATAAGCGGCTTCTTCAATTTCCACAGCGACAAATTAATTTTCTTGATCACTTTCCATATTACGAGATTTGAAGTTACTTGTCAACAGATCGATTTTTGCTTACCTTAGCAACAATAAGCGTCATGGCCAATTAGATTTCAAAACGATTTTTTATAAATTTAAAACCGTAAGAATGCGCGTTTATTTATACTTTTGATGGTGTTTGTAGAAAAAAATAGTGTATGATATACTGGGTTAACTACAAATATTTTAAGAGAGGATAGGGAAAAATAAGAACTAAAGGAATCGTCATCAAAAAAATTCCAAACTTATTTATCAAGCAAAAAAATTTTTTTTTAAATTATATTAAACCCTTATTTATCGCCATCTCTGGCCATCTATCAGTCGCGAGGTTAGGTATATCTACACCAGGTCACCGCTTTGACACTTGTATCAATTTACTGGGCTTTGAAAGAAAAAAATATTTACAAAATGTATTGATTATTATTTAATGAGAAACAGGATATGACAGTACTGGGGGCAGCACCTACCTCACTGATATTTATTTACAAGATTGATATTTGAAGAGATTTTGAGAATGTTAAATCATTTTCTGTTTCCTTATTTAAATTAAAACTTGTCATTGCAAAGATTTTTGTACTTGCTGGTTTAAAGCGAGGTACCTCTTGGTCCGGCGATCACGACAAGGTGGATTACCTCTGTCTGGAAAAACACAAAGGATTAACAAAAATACACGTTGCCTAACGGCCTCGTTGGACAATTTCCCGTCGCGTGCAATAAACACTTACTTTTTGTATTTGTTGCATAAATAACTATTAGGCGTTTCTGAGCACGTGGGTATAGTAGGTATATTAATTATCAAGAACAGTAAGAAGAGTTTACCGACGACAATGTTTGCCTCTTCTCCAAATATTGGAGGAGATTGGTAAACTCTTTACTGTTCGAGACGCTTATACTATTTTTTGTACGACCATTATATGAATACGCAGGTGTTAACTAACAAAACATCCTGAAAATATTAAAATAGTTTTTGTCTTGTGTCTCGTATATTCACCAAACTAAGTAGGTTTTGTCGTTACCATAGATACGCTTGTAAATTTATTTTTAAATGTCAATATATTTGTCAAACGAGTGAGTGTGAGCACGAATGCACCAGAAAACGAAAATAATTCAGATATTGAAGAGGCGTGGGGTATAGAATAAGATGTTCTTCAGTGATTCCTGAAAAATCTAAAGAACGTGACGAAAAGAGAATAGTTTCAAAAAGTGGTTACAGGGAATTATGGAAGGAACATAAATGAAAAATTCTTATTGTTATATTTTCTGCAAAGAAACCAAAAATTAATATCTTCTGACAGTTTATGGGCTGAGTATTCTATGTTAAAAGCAAAAAATTTTTTGTATGGTTCTATTGATATTTCTAAATTTTCTATACTGATTGCATTCCTTAAGAGAAAAAATATTGGACATAGACCAAAAAGAGCCAGTGTTTTTACCAAAGAAGAAATGACCAAATTTTTAATGGAAGCACCAGACGAAACATTTCTGATCAATAAGGTACGTTAAATTAATTTTTAATAGTAACAACTTAAATCCAATTTCTAAACATTTTGTAGGTCGCAATGATTTTAGGAGTTTCAAGAGTTTGCAGAAAGAAGAAGAACTGTAGGTATAACATCCTTGTTATTGTTTATTGGGTATTTTTTCACTTGTAATCTCCCTAGTGCTTGGATTATTACCTGAAATTTTTTCGAGGTCACGAATATTTTGAAAATTTTTTCAAAATATTCGCGAATGAGGAAAAATTTTCGGTTATTAATTCAAGCACGTAGGGGATTCAGTAAGAAAATTTCACACCTAAAAAATTAATCGATAAATTTTATTTGACAATAAGATTATTTAGAGACATGGGAAAGGTAAGGTTAGTTGGCCATGAATGTTTATTGAAATGTCAACAATTATTGTACCACGCTAATTTTTCTCATTATAAAGTCGAGTTAAGTGTTAAGTAAAAATGTCGCGTTTTGGAAAATAAAATGAAGACAATATTAGAAAAGCAGTTGAAAATTTAGTGCCACAAAATACAAAGAGATGTCTGTCATGTGTCATTAGTTTGACATAAATATTTCCACTTATTAATCTCGTTCAGGGTACCCTGAAGAATGAATATTTCCGGAAATATTTTGGTGTCCATGGCAACCAAACAAAAAACGAGTCTCTGATTGGCTTAAGAGTATATTTGTAAAATTTTCACAATAAATAATATAATTTACTTACCGTTCAGTTCTGTCAAAACCAGAATAGTAAGTAATTACTTACCGACGCAGCTTTGTTTGGCAGCCAGTAAATATAACATACTGTTCTAAAGCTAAGTACCTATGATAAACAATGGGAAATAGAATGGTCGTACAAAAATATGTTTGTACTTAGTCATAGTTAACCTTCTTTATGCTAAAACTTATTTCATTTTGATCGAAAGGATGGGGGGTGGGATAGGACCAAATTTCTCTTCTCACAAAATCAAATGTAACTTTTAGCGCATAAGTAACTAACAATTTTACATGGCAATATGTACATTTAATTATAGAGTTATAAATTAAACGACAATTTATTCGAGAGTAATGAAGGGGCATTAGGGGCTTAATTAAAATATAAAAAGACGATTGCGGTTAAAATATGCGGCCGGAATGGTGCCGTTCTCTAGCAGTCCCCGACAGTTGCATTTATGACTTATTTCCATGGTGCGGTTACTGGATTAAAATTAATAGAACGTGCGGGTAGCTAAACGACCTGAAAATGTGGTTTTATTCCACTTTATCAATTACACCAAGAACGGGTTACTTAGCCGAAGAGAACAAGGGACTTTTCGGTTTTAAGGGTCTACTCCTTTGGTTTATAGCAGCATTTGTTCGCTCGTTGGAGTGTCACGCGAAGGGTGTGACATTTAACGGCATCGTTCTTTCCCTCTCTGAATATATGTATGAAAATTATACGTATTGCTTTTTCGCGTTGTTAGTGAATACGTACAGAATCTTATCAGTCCTTTTGAGATTAATAGTTTTGGGGAATACCAGACTAAATCTCACAATCCTTTATTTTATATTAAATATGACAACTGCAATAGAATACTTTTCGGAAGGCGAAGTAAGCAATAGAACGTTGGTGGTGCTGTTAGTTGTGGTGAGTTTGTGATACACTTTTAACGAAATTTGAAAATGGCTCATCGTGAAGTTTTGAACGAGCAAAGTAGGTGTGTTAAATGTTTTGGAGCTTTTACTATAATTGATTATGGGAAAATTTTCCATCCGACCCTGGAAATTTACATCTAGAGATAATTGCACTATGCACTACTCTAATCATTCCACCGCACATGCATTTCTAAAGACGTCCTTCCTAACATATTTTTGGCTAGCCCGCCAGGTACCATACAGTTATACCTGTCATAAGCAGGTATAAGTTGTAACGAAATAAATGTATACATTTCGTCTCATCCACTTCTCTTTCGACTATAGTTCATCAATCTACAAATCTATTAGTAGCAGTAATATCAATACATCATCAAACCAAGTAACTTGATGATGATTTGAAGGCAAATTATTTTTAAAATATTATAATCTTTACGTTGACTTAGCCTTGGCATACGTTACTTAGAAAAACAAACTTTATTGTCACTACTTGATTACACAACAAATGTACTTCAACAAAATCACAATTGTAAAATATTTACTTTGGCATTTCAGTCATTCGTGTTCTATGGCTCAATATAAACCGAACTGTGGCAGTAAAATCGATCCGCTTTTATATATTTTTAGGGTTCTGGAATTTTCTGTGGTCTCGAGAACGTGCCGAGAAACAAATCAAATATAGCCTGGAATGTTCTAGACAACGTCAAAGAAATTCTAACGCAAACAGGAACATAATTAGTAAATTAAAAAGGTAGGTGAGCTTCCGTAGCAATATATTATTTGATTTGATTTAACATTATGCTTCAAAGAGTGATATTTGACTTAGGGCAACGTGAAAAATACTGAAGTATTACTCATACTGTATCTACACTTGAGGCATAAAGCATAACATTATTGTGAAAAAACATTTATGTAAAATACGATTCATTAATCCACTACTCTTATGTGCTTCGCTTTGTGAGATTATGATTATATGATTCAGGGCGCCGTTTTTAAACGCAATATTCAACGAGTTCACAGCCGTTTTTAGAGGCAGTTTAATAGTTATTTATAGTACAAGTGAACAATTTTTATCTACAACTACCTTAAATTGAGAAAAATCCAAAATCAAATCCAGTTTGTAAGTTTTGATTAAAAACCAAGATGCAACGGCTTTGTTATGGTAATCTACCAAACTTGTTATAAACAAAATTGAGTTTTCGTTTTTACATTTTCTTTTGAAAATAGTGGTACTGAATGAAATAATGAGTGATTCAGAAACAGACAACTTGCCCCTTGAAATTGAAAAACTGCTGCAACTGCAGTAGCTTTACTTTTACCAGATAAATCGAGAACCAAGTACGAATAATTTTATAAACGATTCACTGATTGGTGTGCATCATGTAAAATATGAAGCAAAAGAAAAGGTATTATTAGCATTTTTTGAAGAATTATCCAATAAGTACAAATAATCTAGTCTTTGGGCGTTCTATTCTATGCTGCGGTCTACAATCTGTATGCGGCAAAATGTTGACATCAGTAAATTCAACAATTTAATTGCTTTTCTGAAAAAGTAATCAGAGGGATACAAACCAAAAGAGTCAGGAATATTAACGAAAGAGGGTGTTTCAAAATTTTTACAAGAGGCCTGTGACACAAAATTATTGCTAACAAAGGTAAGAACAAGAAAATGTTTGCTATTTAAAATTCATAAATGCGTAATTTAAGGTATCCTTAATTTATCGGACTTGGGGGTGCATGTAAAGTGGACGAGTTAACTAATTTAATGTTAGAAAACGTAAAAAACGAAGGAAACATTTTTCATATTTTCATACCGAGAGAGAAAGAATTCTTTAACACTACCGGGGGAATATGGTCCAAGTAATACGTAAATACCTCACTCTGCGTCCTAGTCATGCCGCTCATGGACGATTTTTTGTTGGTTACAGAGGTGGTAAATGCATGAAACTTCTTGTTGGTATAAATATTTTTAGTGTAATGCCAGAGAAGCCTCAACAATATACAGAGCACTGTTTTCGACGATCATCTACTTCACTTCTAGCCAACACTAGACTCTAACTATAAAACGGCATGGTGGTTGTCCAACACCGCGTGTGAAGGCTATATTGATACGTCTCTTGAAAATAAGAAAAAAATCGCCACAAAAGTTCTTGGAGGAGAGATTGCCATCATTGAAGCTACTTCAAGTGCTTACAAAGAAAGTTTTTTAAGCATTGCTAATAATAATAATAATAATACTCATTTATTGCCCAACAGATACAAGATCCAGTTACAGGACAAATACATAATATAACAAGAATTTTTAACAAAATACAAAAGAAAAAACAATTTCCAGTTCATTTACATTAAGAATCACAAAACTATTAAATGTAGCAAAAAAAAATTAAAAAGACGGAATTAATAAATGAGATTCTACAAATCTACAAATCTATAAAATATAAGAATAATAATAGAAACACTTCATTTAAACGCAAGTAGGTATATATTAAAACAGATGTTGGTATTCAATAATAAAACCCAATTGTTTAACATCTACAGAATGAATGTCACAAAACATACCAATTTTATTTAAATTACTACACATGACATACAATGGAGAGCGCAGCATTATATTGGTTCTAGCTAATGGTAACACAAAATCAGCAACCCGTCTTGCAGAATTTTGCGGAACATGAAAATTTAATGCGTGCAATAGATCACAACAGTCAAGTTCATTATGTAAAATTTTGTAAATCAATGGACAACTAGAAATGACACGTCTAACTTCTAATAATGTAACATCAAAGGTGTTCAATAATACATCATGACTAAATCCTCTTTCCGGATACGAACCATACTCTTTAAAATAAAGAAAGTTCAAGAACTTTCTTTGTACACTCTCAATAGTATGACACCTATAAAACGGGAACCATACTATCGAAGCATATTCAATTTTGGATCTAACGTAGGAGTAATAGAGAATCTTAAAACTTTGTGCATTACGAAAATTTCTAATTAAGAACCCTAACATCTTAAACGCTGCTGATACGATTAAGGAAATATGTTCATTAAACGACCATTTGCTATCAAAAGTTATGACCAAATCTCTATTACTATTACAACGAGATAACACTGACGAATTTAAACTATATTCAAATTCAACAAATTGTTTCTTCAAAGAAATACTCATAATTTTACACTTGCTAGTATTTGAGTATAATTTATTAATGGTACACCAAGTCTCAATTTTATTAAGCTGACCTTGAATAAATTCACAATCATTCACTGATTCCACGCTATGATATATTTTCAAGTCATCTGCAAATAAAGCAAATTTGCAGTCTATTATACTACTAATATCATTTATAAATAATAAGAATAGTAAGGGCCCCAAATTGGCTCCCTGGGGAACACATACAAATAGTGACCAGATGCATTCATCTAGTATTAATCTTACGAATTGCCAATGTTGTGTTGTTAATATTTATGATAAGTGTTTCAATTTAATTAAGTTAAATTATCTCTAGTCAAATTGATAAACCTGTTGGTTCTTAGTAAAAATAACCATTAAGCAGTGATCTCTTTTTTTAATATTTCAATAGTAAGATACTATGTCACATTACTCCACTACTGGTGTAATGACCATTATTCAACTGAAACAGTGCTAAAAAATGCTGTAATGAGGTCCTTATAAATCAGTTGTAGATCAAACATAATTGTCGTATAACCTGAAGATTATAAAATTATAGAACTGATTTGCTGGTTGGGTAACTGGAGCTCCGTAAGGTTAAGAACCGCTGATCTAATAAATTCATTACAATATCGGTATAATTATTTAAATACGCTTACGTTGCTGGTGATGGAACGCATGGTGAGGTTCAATCATTCAACTAGTTTTTGGATACATAAATCAACACTTAACCCTTCTGATCAGCAAAGTAATCTCAACACGATACAACCACATACTTGGATTAAAAGAGTAAAATTGTCGCGGAATAAACGTCAGCTTCATGGGGCTTAGAGATGACTAATGTGGGTCTCTTAAGCCGAATGATTTAGCTAGCAGCCACCAATGCTGCCTGTATAGCTTAGAACACAATGAGTGATCGAATTCACAAACTGCTTCTAAATCAAATTTCGCCCCGGATTAAGGAGTTACGGGTGAATATTTTCGGCATACACCTGCGACCGTGATCGCTTTTCCATTTACCTAATATATGTGTGATTGTGTCTTCATGAATAATACATATTTGCGAAGGCCCGGAATAATAAATTTCGCAGAGGCGAACTTCAAA
Organism: Monochamus saltuarius; assembly: GCA_025584915.1. NCBI lineage: Eukaryota > Metazoa > Arthropoda > Insecta > Coleoptera > Cerambycidae > Monochamus > Monochamus saltuarius. The sequence goes on along the minus strand of CM046721.1, from coordinate 72,324,042 downwards.
GTAAACTCCTCGTCGATGAAAATGGCATAACATACGAATATAAAATATTAATAAAGCGACTGCCCTTGCAGAGTTAGTGTACATCAGGCTTTTCATGTAAATGAATCTCTAGGGATGCAGTACATTTTGCTTAATTACGTATTAATAATTAGAAATACTCATCACGGATTAATTTTTTTTTTTACTAAGAATTTTGAAACATGTAAGTAAATTTTTATAAATATTTATTAACCAAATTGGAAATTTGCAAGAACTAATTGAACAATTACCATGAAAAAAAAATTAATACATCAAATAACCGTTGAAAACTTTTAGAATTTTTCGAACAACTATAATTAGGTATTAAAACATTCAAAAGGAAGAAGAAAAGTCCTATCAACTCAAAATATTTTATTCATTAGTGCCAACTAGTTTCGAGGTCAAATTTTGCACCTTATCTTCAGGCTAAAACAAGCGGATATCACAATTACAAGTATCAATGCATCCAATGCAATTTAACGTCCATAATAATATACATTAGTTAATTAATTATCAGTCAACTAAATTTAGATTAACATAAAAAATAAACTGCAGACCAAATACAACAACGTTACAAGTACATATTTTTAAATTTAAAATTTTTCAGCATAGCTGTTGTACTCCTATTTTTTGTGAGAAAGCAAACACTAAAATTGTCACCTTTATAATCGATTTACTCGATGCTAAAATCCACATTACCCACAAAGAATGATATTGACTTAAGCAAGTTCAAAAAGTTGAAGTAATTAAATGCCGGTAGGGGTATTAGTCCGTGGAGTGGTTGTTACCTGTAGTATGAAATAATATTGTACAATAGAAATTTAATATTTATTTTTTCAGCTAAGCTCACTTAAGTATTACCCCTTGTCACGACTTCTTGACGTAACAATATTTCTTGTCTAGTCTTACAACTTTTTTAAATCTTGTCTTGTCTTGCGAAAAGAACAATAAAATACCAGACAAGATTGACAACATTAGTACTATTGTTATTTTCATGATGTCAATGTCAATCTCTAATATAATTCTAAAAAAAGTTGATATATTTATAATTATTTGAATATTCCGGTAGAAAAAACTAAAATAACCATATTTCTTTCCAACTTTTTTAGGAAAAGTAAGGTGAGGTTCCGTATCTTTTCCTCTACTTTTAATTCCTATTAATCAAAACGTAGCATCTTAGGTATTGAACTTAGAAATGAAGAATAATATTGAACTCAAATTTCAAAATAATTTGAACCATCAAAATATATATATTTTTTAAAGATCAATGTTCATATTTCTTCAGTGTAAACTGTGCCATATCAACATATTCGATTTAAACTAAGACATTCTTCTTCTGTTAAATTATAAGAAGATTAACCAAACTTCAGACAATTTTATATCATATGAAATATTATTTACTACGGTGCATCCTTTGCCATGTCTACTATTAATTAATGCTGGTAATGACCATGCCATATACATATATAAATATCTGCCTAAATCTGTTTTTTATGTTTTTATTGACATTAAATTAAAGTCTTTGCGTTATGACAAATACAAATCTTGAACTTCAACTTAGCTTTTCGAGAACGGATCTCTCAATTCCGTTACAAATGACGTGGAATAAAAGTATGAGTATGAGGTTTCTTGTGTCGTGCAGCCAAAATGAAACGCTCTCACAACGGTAAAAATAATATATTTATTTAAAACTAAGAAACAGAGGATGTATTAGACTAGATGTTGTCGACGCGAAGCTTTGTTGGAGTATGTTTTCTGCGCTGCGTCGTACTATTATATATTTTCTCCTTGGCGCCACCCTGACGGTTTCGGTGGATGTTTCGAGAATTCCAGTTTGGGTGGTCGTTCTTGGAAAGGACGGCTTCTGGTCACTGTCCCAGCTGGAGTCCATTGCCGAATCGTTCTGGCGCCACGATGGCGCTTCCTAAGTGGGTCGATACAAAATGTGGTGCAAGTGTATTTGCCCACAGGTACCCCCTCGCCAATGATTGGGAATCATGAAATCTGCAGCCGGTCAGTGAAACGAACCTTTCTACCTGACCTAGTGGTAACTTCGGGTGGCACGGGTTTTAATGGCACGGAAGTTGACAAATTTAAGGCACTTTTGTGGTCACTGGTATCCATCGCGTCATTTAAAATGTAGGCGGGTTTGACTCTGTCTATAGACACTTTCTTCACTTCGCGACCACGCATTAGCAGCGTAAATGTTTTGTTGTCGCGTTTGACCACTGTAAAGGGACCGTCATATGGAGTCCGTAAGTGGGTTTGTACACCATCCGCACGCACAAAAACTTGTTTCGTTGTCGCCAAGTCTTTAAAAACGAATGGCGTTTTCTCGCCATGGCGTTTCACTGCGGAAGGGCGTAGGCTCTCCATATGACTTCGTAGGTCCTGGACAAAGTCCGCTCCGGTGCTGGGCTCGTCGTCTGTCCTGCGGGAATGAAGGAATTCTCCAGGTAGGCGTAGATGTTGTCCGTACACCATCTCGGCCGCGGTAGCTTGGATGTCCTCTTTCCACGCCGAACGGATTCCCAAAAGCACAGTGGGAAGGACGCTGGTCCAACGCTCGTCTCGGTGGCATTTGATAGCTGCTTTAAATTGGCGGTGAAAACGCTCCACCATGCCATTTGCCGCGGGGTGATATGCAGTCGTTCGGAGATGAGTCGTACCTAATAAACTATTCAGACGTTTGAATAGGTGTGACTCGAACTGACGACCCAGATCGGTCGTTATTCGCTGGGGTGATCCGAATCTGCAGATCCAATTGGCGTATAAAGCGCGGGCGACAGTTTCTGCCTCCTGGTTCTCCAACGGAATTGCTTCTGGCCACCTGGTGAAACGGTCTACGCAGGTTAAACAGTAGCGGTAGCCCTCAGATGGCGGCATCACGACGATATCCACGTGGATATGTTCGAATCTCGTTGACGGCGGTTGAAATGAACCAGTCGGAGAAGTCACGTGGCGCGTTACCTTTGCCCGCTGACATTCGACACAGCAGCGTGCCCAATGTCTGCTATCGCGCTTTATCGACGGCCAGACGAAACGTTGCGTCAGGAGCTTCACCGTAGCGTTGATACCGGGGTGCGAAAGACGGTGCACCGAATCAAAGGCTATCCTGCGAAATGGCTTGGTGATGAACGGCCGGGCGGAATCCGTAGACATGTCACAAAATACTGACGCGTTCGTGTCAGGTATTTTGATCCGCTTTAGGATGAGGCCGTGTTGTCCGTTGACGTATGCGCCGATTTCGTCGTCTGTTTGTTGTGAGGCAGCGAGCGCCTCGTAGTCTAAAGTCGCGCTTATCTCGTTCACCCTAGACAACGCATCCGCTACCACGTTTTCGCGACCAGCCACGTGACGGATGTCGGTCGTGAACTGGCTAATAAAGTCTAGATAGCGGAACTGTCGCGGTGTGCACTGACTCGACTTTTTCGCGAAGGCATATGTTAGAGGCTTGTGGTCGGTGTAAATGACGAATGTTCTTGCCTCTATCATATGCCGGAAGTACTTTACTGCTTCATAAATCGCTAAAAGTTCGCGATCGTAAGCAGAGTATTTGCATTGAGCCGGGTTGAGTTTTTCGAAAAGTACCTAGCGGCTCCCAGTTGTCCTCACTATTTTGCTGTAAAACTGCACCAACTGCAAAATCTGAGGCGTCACACACTAGAGTAATCTGCGCATTTACTTCGGGATGCGCAAGTAAAGCTGCACGTGCTAAACTCGATTTAGCGGCATCAAAAGCACTTGTCGCGGTTTCCGTCAATTTATTGCTGCGTTAGCTTTGTGGGTCCCTTTTAGCAGGTCATTTAAGGGCGCCTGGACACCTGCTGCGTTGGGCACAAACCGACGGTAAAAGTTTAGGGCACCAAGAAACTGCCGTAATTGTTTTATTGTCGTAGGCAGCGGGTAGTCTTTTATTGCCTCGACCCTTTCGGGGAGCGGACGCGTGCCGTCACTGTTTACTAGGTAACCGAGGAATTTCACCTGATTTTGTCCGAAAACGCACTTGCCGGGATTTACAACCACGCCGTAGTTTCGCAATCGTTGAAACAATACTTCCAGGTGACGCAGGTGTTCCTCTTCGGACGATGAAGCTACGATGATGTCATCGATGTATGCATAACAGAAATCCAGGTCTCGTAATACTTCGTCGATGAATCGCTGGAAGGTCTGGGCCGCATTGCGTAGACCAAACGTCATTCGGGTAAATTCGAACATACCGAAAGGTGTTGTTATCGCGGTCTTGGGAATATCCTCTTCTGCAACGGGGATTTGATGAAATGCGCGAATCAGGTCGATGGTCGAAAATATTTTCGACCTCGAAGTGATTGCGCGAAATCCTGAATGTGACGCACAGGGTACAGGTCGGGACGCGTTCTCGCGTTAAGTCTGCGATAATCGCCACACGGTCGCCATTCTTCACCCTTTTTTGGCACGAGATGTAAGGGTGACGCCCACGCACTGCTTGACGGACGCGCGATGCCTAATTTGAGCAAAGCGTCGAACTCTTTTTTCGCTGCTCGTAATTTGTCAGGCGCTAGTCTACGCGGTTTTTCAGCGACAGGGGGACCAGGTGTCGTTTCGATGTAGTGCCTGGTTTGATGCTGCACAGCCGCGGAAGGAGCTGCAGGACGCGTAATGTCCGAATATTTCTTGAGCAGGCTGTGAAACACGGATTCCCCGCAAATTGTCCTAATCGAGGATGACGCAGAACCCACGAGTTGACCTGGAGACGTAAGTCGCGTAGTCTCGTCAAGTAACCTTTTATTGCGCACATCCACAAGTAGTCCATAAAAGGATAAAAAGTCTGCTCCAATTATGGGTTTCGACACATCCGCGATGACAAATTGCCAAGTAAAACAACGACGCAACCGGAGGTTTAAAGTCATTGTCACTGTGCCGTACGTAGCAATTGCAGTTCCGTTCGCCGCGGTGAGTTCATATGCCGATTTTGATCGCGATTGTTTGACTAGTGAGCGCGGATATACACAAAGGTCAGCACCCGTATCGACGAGAAACTGGACCTTAGAGTACGTATCCGTAACGTACAAACGGCGCGGAATCGGGCACGCGTCGACGTTCGCCATCACCGACTGCCCGTCGCGTTTCCCGAACGATACGCGCACGGTTCGCGACACTCGCGGGCGCGGTCACCAAAACGTTGGTGATACCAACACTGATCGCTGTCACTATCGCGGCTCCGCGAACGGCCTCGTGAACGCGACCTAGTTGTCCTCGTTGTCGGTCGTCGCGGTTCACTCTTTGTGAAGAGCTTAGCCATTGCCTGTGACATCTACAAGCTGTTGTTCGATGCGAGCAAACCTGTCGTCCTCAGATGTAGATGGTGGAAGTTTCACTGCGACATGGTTCACTTCCGTCGCGGTAGGGTTTGCGACGCGGTTTTCCTCGTTGAGACTCATTTTGCTTCGCGGCGTTGCACACAATTAAAACCACTCTAATTTAGAAAAAAAAAGAAATCGCGTACTTTCACTAAATTACGTTTGAAGATCACGTAGGGGTCCCCACTTGAGGGTGTCTTGTGGCCTGCAGCAAAATGAAACGCTCTCACAACGGTAAAAATAATATATTTATTTAAAACAAAGAAGCAGAGGATGTATTAGGCCTAAAACAGACGGAGCGGTTTCTGCCGAATCGGCAGGGGATCGGCTCAAAACACATGTGGCGTCACCCCAACTTCCGACTGACAAATTTTTGTCCAGGCTATTGCACTGTTGCCTTTTAGGTAGTGCGCTTAGATGGCATAAAGTATGGCTTCTTCTGATGATGATTTGTTTTTTCTAATAACAGCAGGCTTATTATATAACAAAATTAGGAAAAAAAAGATACGCAATTATTGGATACATCCCATAATAAATGAGAGGAAAAACAGAGGATTTTTTTATACACTGTATGGTGAACTTAAAGGAGACCCAGACAAATTTTTTAATTTTACCAGAATGTCAAGAAAAACATTTCAAGAATTATTATTAATCATTAATGATATATGTTCAAGAAGAAATACTACTATGAGGGAAAGCATACCAGTAGAAGAAAAGCTAACTGCTAAAAAATATTTTTATCTCATTGATTAATTTTTCTACGTTCAAATTTTCCATCATAGTCCTGAACTGGCAACACTGAGACACTCAAAAATAATAAAACCGCCACGAAAACGCTATACGTGTTTTATCCCAAAAGCAAACATGTACTGATGTGCCGACTGGGGTCGTAAAACCGCCCGCGGTGCATGGTAGCCGGCAGGGTACGCGCTGCCACCGCCACAATGGACCGCTCGATGATATACCGTCTGTTTCATTCAATGGAAGTGTCGTAAAGGATGCACCGCTTCAACGACCGACTCGGCAGCCGAATCGGCAGAAACCGCTCCGTCTGTTTTAGGCCTTAGACTAGATGTTGTCGACGCGAAGCTTTGTTGGAGTGTCTTTCTGCGCTGCGTCGTATTATTATATATTTTCTCCTTGGCGCCACCCTGACGGTTTCGGTGGATGTTTCGAGAATTCCAGTTTGGGTGGTCGTTCTTGGAAAGGACGGCTTCTGGTCACTGTCCCAGCTGGAGTCCATTGCCGAATCGTTCTGGCGCCACGATGGCGCTTCCTAAGTGTGTCGATACAAAATGTGGTGCAAGTGTATTTGCCCACAAGTATATACCAATTTACTTTTAGCAATGAGAAAATAATTTTTTGCATATAGATTATCGAGTCCTACCCTAATAGAATATTATATTAATTATGTATAGAATATTATAAAATGCAATGTTTACTTTGCTACTTCTGTTATTCTCTATTATTATCGAATTTTATTGATTAAGAAATAAATTATTCTATTACTAAAAGTAAATAATAGAGGTAGCAAACATTCCATTTTATAATATTCTAAGTCAAACCAGATATTTTGATATTTTTTTTTTCTCAAGAACGGTTGAAATTAAGGCCCTTTTTATATTGGACTTTTTTGTTTACAGTAATATATATTGTAGTCTGTTAAAATTGCCAATCAAACCTCTAGTACAATGTATATTCATAGACCTATTTCATCCCCTACTTTTTCAGGTTTGATACAACCATATTTGATTCTGGTGATAGTTGAAAAAATATATTGAAAAATAATCAAGCACAAACCAATCGCTATAACTATGTATTTAACTCATATATTATTTAAGAGTTTTCTTAGAACTGTGAAAAGACTTGAGAGACCTGAACATCATTAGGCAAGTAAATATATTTTTATACGCTGTAAGAAAATGACCGCTGAAACAAAGCAGAGCACAAAAGTTGCAACGATTACACGTAGACAAATGGTGTACATTGAAATTTGTAATAACCTTTGAAGTTATATATTCAGGTTTATAATTTAATAATATCTTAAAAGTTAAACAAGATAACTAGATCTGAAATCTAGCACTGAGGTCCGAATTTTTAAAATTAGAAAAAATATGATCAAACTTGAGAAGATTATAATCGAACTTAATACCTAATAGTTAGATATTTGACTCAAGTTAAAGGAGGCTACCTGATGAAGCAATCCAAAAATGCAGAAATAGATAAGATCTCATCTATTGTGGTTTAATTTCGAGTTACCACTTCATATATAGAGTATATAATGTTATTAAATAGAATAAATTCTGTAGATAATTATTGAATAGAGTTTTGTCTGTGGGTGTTCATTAGCATACCTAGATGTTTGGCATCAGAGAGCATGCATATGACTTCATTGATAGGAATTGTAGGAGATTTGATACATATTAGCTTAAAATACCTTTCTTAAACAGTAAAAAAATGTTACAAAATAATAAGGAATATATGGGTAGATATTGTGGGTGTAATTCAACGCAGGTTGGGGCTTTTGTCCACTGAGTAGTTAGTTTCACACAATATTGTTAATACCTGAAAATATATGAAAAAAATAGTTGACATGCTTAGCTAATCTGCCCATAAGATTTTTACAGTTATTAGTTGGAACAATAGATTGCCCATTCAGAATAATGGTAAAATTAGAATAATCTACAATTACATTCTTTTTATTTCCAAAAATTAACACATGAGTATTAGAGTAATTTAAAAAAAGATTATGAGCAAAAGATAGTTCATTGATAGAATTGAGGTCTGCATTGATCCTGGACACGAGAGATGTCAGAATAACTAAAAGATAAATATATATCTTACCGTACCTATCATCAGCATACTGATGAGATTGACAATGTTGAAGGTAATTTCAAAAGTCCGAAGTACAATTGAAAAATAAAAGATCCCGAGAACACTACCTTGGGGGACTCCAACAGATGTCAGAGTTCAAAGTAACCCGCTGGCGTCTACCCGTCTAATTTTTAAAGAGTGTGACAGCAATGTCGCTAAATCCGAAGTATTTTAATTTGATACAAAGTATTGCATGATCTAAAGAGTCAAATGCCTTACTAAAATCAAGAAGAGTGAGACAAAAAAATTATTTTATGTCTCTTATTATATCATTAGTAACTTTTAGCAGAGTAGTACAAGGTACAAGTATTATATTGAGCTCGAAAGCCAGACTGAAGATCAGGCAGGATATTGTCTTTATTACAGTGTTGTTATTGTTGTCGTGTTATTTATACAATACGTAATAGGACACAGACTACCTGGTAATAGTTGAAAGTATTAATCATACATTTATTATATGTGAGGGCTAAATTATCAGAGGTATAGGGTGTTGCAGTAAAATATTTTTTAAAGTAGACTAATAACTTTTGCAGTTGTTGACGTATCACCTTGAAATTTACTGTGGATGGCTTTTTGGGAATGCTAAAAATTGAAATATCATATCACTTTTGAACTCTCTTAGGGGCGCCAAATAATGTAGCAATGAAAATTACTATAACTTTTTTTATCTAACATGTAAAATCTACCAGCCGGATTCATGAAACGGGCGTACGCTAGTCCGACTAACGAGTTTACGCCCATGTAAAGCGTGTTAATTGGCCTAACCAGCTTTGCGTTCATTCACGAAACATGCGTTGCTAGGTAGGCTGTTTATTTACGTCCATATTTGCGCCAAAAGTTAGACCCAGTATTGTACCTGTCTAAAAATCGCGTAACTTCGGCCTCTAGTTCCTTGCGTGTCCCATTGTATATTTAGTATTTATATTCAAAAACTGTACTTTTCAGTACTACGGATTAGTTAACATATCATAAAGTAAGTATTATACATAGTAGTGAATAGGAGTATGCTTTTTATTTAAATTAGTGCAACAGATGCGTACATCTTTCGCGTAACCTCCGCTAGTCTGACTAACGTTACGCCTTGTTGATGAATCCGTATGTAAGAATCCAATCCAATTCTATACATAATTTGGATTTTTCCATAAAAAAACTCTAAGCCTCCTTGTGGAGTAAGCTGTATCAAAAACAGTTTAGTTTAAACAGATTTAGTTTTACCATCATAATTAAATTCATCATAATATTTATATCATATTAAAATAGAAAAAACAATAATCGAATTGTCAACAGTCATTTATGCATGGAATACACATGCCTGTTACCTGCATAATGGCATTCAAGGAACTTGCACAATGCAGCTCAATAAATTGCCGTATAGAACTTACTAAATCTAAATATTTTTCTTCATCAGGCAAATGTATTACTTAATTTTTCTATCCTTCTTCGTTGGATGCTTTAATTTAAATTTTACAACTAACTTACTTTCATGTGCATTCATAAAACCACGAATTAAATGTAAATTTAATAAGCCGTCCATTTTCTCAATTCAAAAAACACAGATGTTAAACTATAGCGACACCTAATTCCCTGTCTTTAAGAAACTGTTAAAATCCTACATAACATGTAAAAAATAGCATCCCCGTTATTTCTTAAAAGTTACAGGTAATGAAATATAATATTTAACCTTGAAATAACGTATAACAAGAATATGATACATGCAGGGCTGATTAATTGTGTCAAGTAGGTTTGTTATAATAAGAGAACTATATAAAATATTCTCTCAATGTTCTGTTGAAAACATAGGTCTGGCATTTCGGCATCTGCAGGATTTTACTAACCCAGGGTTATATATTTGGATAATATTTTCTTTCGGTTGTGGCCAAATTCCCAATTAAATTAAGTGTCATTATGTTAAATTTAACAAACAACGGAGATTTTGACAACTGTGGGTTCAGTCTGAAGACCCATTTCAACGAAATGCCTGAAACTGTTCGCCAACTGTTGCAGACATATCGGCAGATAAAACCCACTTCCCATCCTTTTATTTATTAGTCGATTTTATCCCTCTGAACTATCCTAAGCCAGGTCACTAGCTTTCTATATGTCGGTGTTCATTAAACCACCCATGCTTTGTTTGATTTAGGACGAGATTAAATGAAAATTTTAAAATGCCTTTACTATCGCTGCCGACAATATGTTTATTTATGATATAGTATTCAATATGCATATTAGCAGAGGAAGTGACACCTTATTTCTTGAGAGAGAACAATGATACAGCCTTTTGCTGCAAATAAATTGCTTAATAAAATGGTACTATTTCTTCAATGATTAGCTTTATTACAGCAAATAGAACAGTAGAGCAAGCAATTTACTTACAAGTACATTTAATTTGGAAACAAAGTGAAGTATTTGCAATCTTTAGCATTATCCTCGATCTGTAGACATATTAGAAATATATTATGATATAACAGTAAATTTTATATACACTGCTCAACAACCGAACTAGATATTTGCTATTGTCTCGAAATTTTAATTTAAAAATATTGTTAAATGTATCACACATATTTTTTCTGTTTCTATAATAACATTTGAGACACGTGGTGTTAAATGGGATGAGGTAATCTCATTAATTCCAATCCATTTTTCTAGGAAAGTGTTATCTAAATGTTGCATTACAATCCTGGCCTTGTGGGGTGAAGCTCTGTCGTGCTGAAACCGTAGGTTTCTTCTTAAGATGCCCGTATCTCGCCGTAAAATGATCAAATTTGTGGTGTTTTTAGGTACTGAAATCTCGAAAAATAAAACTCGTAGAGCAAAAGTAATATCAAAAATAGAATTATTGATGTTTTGTTTATCCACTTTTACTATTTAAACTTTCCTCAAATAATGTAATAGCTTTTAAAATGCATTTATATGACACACATAATTTCGCTATTCTAACCCCACATTTTAACAATTATTTTCACATACTTATAAACAAAAGTGAACAATCTTATATGCAGAACTATGTAAGTTTATGTTATAACAATGTTTATTTAAAAAAATACGTATTTTGAAAGATTTCAGTACCTAAAAATTCATTGGATAGATCGCTTTCTGATGTTAAATATTGATTTTACTTCGGTACATTTGAATATTTGCAGGTGGCATGAAATAACATCCTTGTTATTGGCTAAACTCTATATTATTCAGTTCTTAAATGTCTAAAATTATTTATATTTGTATAAAAAACCTTTTCAGTAATACGGCGCAACTGCAAAGCCACGTTCTTTAGAAGTACAGAAGTTCTTCTTGTAGAACGCTGTTCAATGTCTGTTCATAAAAATAAGGCCCAATTAAATGTCGACCGATGATGCCTTGGTCTCACCGAAATTGCCTTGGTTTTGGACTAGATTTACAATGTGGCGACTTTCAATGAATTTTCAGTGTTGGTTGCGTCTGTTTCGTAAACCATTACTGACAAACCGACTTTCATCCGTCCAAAGAGCGTGCCAAAGAAGGTTCTGATCAACAGTTTCTACATTTACTACAATTTGGCCTATACAATTAAGCTTGTTTTCAATTTAATTGTGAATTTTGTAGTCATGATACCCACTCTTCTTTAAAATTCGTTGAAAGATTGTTTTATCCAAATTCAATTCCCGGCTATCCTGCCTACAGAATTTTGTGGATTTTGTTCGAAATATTGAAACAGTCTAGCTGTATTAACATTGTTTCTTACCCTTCGGTTAATTATTTGATTCTTCCGAACAGAAAATGCATCTTTATTTCGTCACGTGGTCGCCTCTTATCTTGTAAAGGTTGTATAATCAGGAATGCGGCACTCTGGATACATTTCTCGACATAACTCTACAGCTCTTGAAATTTTTTGTGACTGTGACTTTTTTAGGTGGTATTTCTTTTGAGACTATTTAGGACGATATTGCGATTAACTTTTAAGCGAGAAGTAATACAGAACAATTTCACTAATAAAAGTTTATTAGAAAAAGGAGAGCTTTTTAACAGGAAAAAAACTGGGTATGTTTCTGGAAAAAATATAATTGACGTTATTAGTCGTTTCTGTCAAATTCCATATATAATACTTTCGATTGAAAATGGAGCTTACCTCATTCCATTTAACACCGTGTCTCAAACTTTTTCTTAAATTTTTTGTATCATCAAAGTAGGCCCGTACTATCCAGTTTGAGACACCCTGTACATACGGGCTTTTATTGTCTTTATTACTGCCGCTGTTACCTATAAATATGTTTATTCGCATTAACACTATGCCACTACGACGATTACAAACAATGCAACTTGAGCAAAGCATGGGATAAGTACGTAGTAACTGGGTCTTTAGCGTACATCCATCTGGGAGGACGTGAACGAGTCACCGATGCTCAAGACCGTTTTATTGCCCTGACTGCAAGAAGAAACGGAACATTCACGGCTTCAACAATTAATTGCGTCCTCAGACAAGCTAGTGGAAGGGTGGTTTCTAGCCAAGCCATCAGAAGAAGGTTGCTTGTTTCTAACTTGTGGGCTGAAAGACGCGCTGGTATGCATTCACAGTTAAGGGAGGATTAACGTGCATGTAGATAGCGATGGGAGAGGGGACACAGTCTCTGGGGTTTTCAAAACTAAAGAGATTGTCTTTTTATTTATCAGTCCAGATTTTTTGTGTACGTCTGATGGTTGAACATTGGTTTGGAGGGAAAGAAGACGAAGATGCAATGAACATTAATGGTCTCAACCACTTTTTTTGACGGTGGATCAGTTTGTGTAAGGGAAAGCATATGTTTTAATGGTCGCACTGTCCTATTAATAATAACTAATGAAACTATGACAGCGTGAGATATCTGTATAAAGTTATAGAGTCGATAATTGTGCCATTCTTTGGTGCAATAGATGAAAGATTTAATATCCGCCCACACCGTGAGAGAATTGAAAATGAAATACCATAGGATTAAAAAAAACTGGAATGGCTAACATGTTCACCAGATATGGATTGTTATAAACATATTTGAACAGAAATGTCTAGGCAAGTAAACTACCCCCAGCTACAGTTGTTGAGGAGTGTAAATGGTAGAGTGTCTAATTAAGTTACTTCGCAATTTAACTTGTAATTTAGCAATACTTTTATTTCCTTAAACTTGATTAAAACATTTTTATATCTATTAATAATCGAGATCCTAAAGCAATGTATTTTCTGCACAACGTAGTTAATAGAAATTTCTTAGATGATATTTGCAACAGTCTATATTTGATTTTACCTTGTTGTTAGATCAGAAATAGTAACTACTAAAAGAGTTTATTTGCCTCAATACATACAATTCATTTTGAATAATATATCACAATTCCACTAGTTAAAACAATCCATTATTTTACAGAATTTACATGTAGACATAAAGTGTTTTAGTAGACTTTGTCTACACTTAAATGCATGTCCAATCCTTTTTTTAAAGCTGTCAACAGTTCGCAATCATGTAAGTCAATATATAAATATATAATGTACAATATCAGATGAAGGCATTAGATGCTGGCCTGAGGTTGCTGCGCAAGAATCCAGAGGGTCACTTTTATCTGAGAAACAGTTTCAAGTGTAAGTAAGAACTGAAATCAATATACGAACTGGTCCACAAGTTCCAACAGCGTGTCTAGCCTAGCATAACCCGAGGGTAACCAGAGCAGATCAAAGATTCCTCTAAAAGTGCATTGTAACAGTTGCTACTGGCACCATCCAGTTGCATAGAGCGCGGTATAACAAGCCGAGAAACCATAGTAGTTCTAGAACAGAACGGGCCTTGAAAAAGTTAAAACTGCTATACAAATTAATGTACAAATATTGAATAAATTAATTCACCTTGACCTGTCTTGGCAACATTTCTAAAAATAACGCATATGTTAATTTTGTCTTTAACCACATATTAAACAATTAATTCTTCTATAAATAGAATGTATGTAGGTATAAATAAGTATCAATAGGTACTAGTTTTCAATATGGTTTAGAAAATAATAAATATGGAAATTCGAATATTTATGACTAAAAGCAGTAACAATATCGTGACATTCGCACATGATACGTCTATTAAATTAGTAAATTTTTTACATTTGTTAATGACAACGTTCTCAATTATTTATATTTTCTATATAAACTAATGTACTTACTTTTAGCACAAATTTGATAATGTGGTAATCCTAATAATCAAATATAGCATTAAACACTAAAAGGTTTAGTCGTTTCATTAAAATTAAACGCCAAAAGATTGGATATAAAGTAGTATACTAAGTACTTAATTTATATACTGTAGATAATATTCTATAGTAAGAGGTTTTCTAATGGCAAAACAAATATTTTTATAAAAATACAAAATACACAAAATATTTCATTCCACTTCATTTCCGAGCTCCATTTAAAAAATACAAGGTGTCAAAATAAAAATTTTAAACGTGATTTTTATTGATAGTTCCGGTGATTTTAAATATATTTGTTTGAAATTTGGCATATACAAGGTTAACTATGACTAAGTGCAAAAATTTTAACAAGGTGATCAAGGAGGCCTAAAAGACGATACAAAAGTTATTCCAGAAATTTAGCTCGATATTTTAAAAATGGGGCAAAACCCTTCCTGCGGATAAGCATTGACTGATATGACTACTAAAATTCTTATTATTAATAGTACCTGATAGATAGGTAAACATTTAATCTAGTTACCTGCAGTATTTTGCATTTGTTTTTCATTATTTCGTTACAAACTGTCAAAACTACAAACACACTTCCCGTGGGTATAGTTAGACAAAATATCTATTTATTATAAGAAAATCGACGGAAGGAATAGGTACTAATAGATAATAGAAAACTTTGAATTAATCCGCAGCAGTTTTGTTCCATAACTTAGAAAAACAAACCGGCGAACTATATTGTGGTAAAATATCTGTACCCGACAAAAATTCCTTTATTTAATAAAATCTAAAAGTCTAAAATAAAAAAAAAACACTAAAAACTGATTAAATTAATGAAGAACAATAAACTACAACGTAAACACAGGAATTAAATTATGACATGACAGCGAATTTTACCGTTGCGTTGCTGGATGTCTACTCTGGCTCTTTTTGAAAGATGATTCCGTTAATTCTTAATTTTTTCTATTCCCTCTTAAAAGATTTGTAATTAGTCATAGTGAACCCTGTATATTTATCTTAAGTCAGCACACTTTCTGTGTCTAAAACATCAAAGCTAAAACGGAGAAAAGCAGGGTTGTAGCACACGGATCCTCTAATTTTTTTAAGCCGATGGTTTCAAAATATTATTTTTTTGATAGTGTGTTCTTATTCTATAATTTTTCACTCTTATAAGATGTTTATTTAAGGCGCAGTTTACAAGATATTTGGCACAAATTAAATATTGCTAAATATTAAATGGTCATTTTCATTTTATTCAATAAATTGAAATGGCAAACAAAATGGCACATGTGCTTTCTTAAATGCTAAAAGTACTCTTAAAAAATCAGAACTCACGGTTCTCGAGTAACATCGATTTATTTTTAAATTTTATGACGTTTTAACGTCTAACATATCGTTATACTCCTCAGAAGTAACTTTGAAACTATACTTTAACCTTATCATATGTCTCTGGAAACGTAATGAAGCTAAACCGACGACGTGGCGACCAGTTCGGAAATTGTTCTACCAAGGTTAGAATAAATTAGTTAAATGTGTATTTTCTCATAAAACGTTATACGTTTATATCTTGTGTAAACGAAGCATATAAGGTTTGAAATTATTGTCAAAGCAATGTGACAGCTATCATCCAATTATTTTTTATAGTATACTTAATCGTAAAAGAAATGAAATTCATCAGTACGTCCAAAAAATTTAAATGTCGATTTTCTCGCACACGGTTAGTTTTTTTTAAAAAAAAGTTATAATTATTTCTTCATCTACCACGTGCTCTTCCTGCCCTTCAGGGCGCTGCAATTTTAGAAATATTGTAACTGAAACTGCGCCTCTATAAAGATAACAAGTACCAAATTTGAAAAAAAGAATTGTTACAGTATTAAACAAGTTATAGACAAAAATAAAATTTAAAAAAAATAACTTTGAAGTTACGTAGCTCCGTGAATATTGACTTTCCGAGAAAATGTTTCTTGAACTTGACAAATTATTTTTTCGAGTAGTATCACCTCCTAAATGTTCTGCGCGAAGTTTCCAGAAACTCTGTATCCACATATATACAGATACGCAATACTCAATACTTTAATACTACCAGATCATTGACACCGATCAAATAAAAAAGTTCAATTCACTTTTCAACGATCACACTTAATATTTTTTTATGTGTCACCTGTTGCTCGAAAGGTAAGTGGCAAATGTACAATAAAGGTTACAGTTGAAAACTAATGTACAACTAATACTTTCATTATAACATTTACAAAAAAGAAAAAACAATTGATAAGTTATATGTAGTACTATTAACTAGAATGGTTGAAATAGATAGCGATCACCACATCCGGTAAATAATAAAACAACAATAATGTTCAATTATAAAATTAATTAGATAAATTTAGTATTATAAATCTTTTATTGATAATTTACTTTCATTAAGCAAATTAAATTGTGCTCCTAACAATAGATTTATTTTTAATACGGACATTGTGACCTGTTTTTTGACATTAAAAGTAATAAATAAATATGCTTTTACAGAAATCACGCACCTGTAAAATACAGGATGTTCTTGAGTGAGCCTTCAGAATTTACAGGAAACATGGATTTCATCCATGAACAAAACTCATTTTTGAGTGGATGAACACCAAGATCCTAAAATGAAGAGATTACTTACAAACTGTTGATTCTTTTTGCCCTATCCTCCCTTTAATTAACAAGTGAAGTCACTGGTATTAAATGTCGACTATTTTATCTCTGTGTTCCTTGTTATTATTTTTATATTAATGACATTATTTTTCGTGTTTTGGCGTAATATTTGTTGTTCTAGTATTTGTTATCGTTACGTTTGGCCGTTGTGAATCCATATTTTTACAACTCCTAAATTATATTGCGTTATAATTCTGGGGGGAGCAGTTTATATTGTGGCTACTTGTAAAATCAAAATGAAAAATAAAAACTAGGGAATTTGTTAGTTTCCATAGATCCCCAAAAAACCCTAGTCGGTCAGTCAATGAATAGCCGAAAACTGGGTGTAGCATGCATTGAGGGGGGGGGGCAAATTTTTCGGTGCAGAAATCTGTTGGGGGTAAACATATCAAAAGTCCCCACCTCTAGTCCTTCCGCTTCAGAGGGCCCCCTCCCCTCTGAAGCGGAAAAGTATTCTTTTTTGGTTTTTCGTTTATTACTCGAAAATAGTGCGTTGTATCGAAAAATTCTTTACATAAATGTGAGAGACTATACATTTTTTTATAAGATTAGTTCCATACATTTTTTCACTACGATGTACCATTTCAGAGATATCGCCTCTCAAAAATAGGTATTTCAAAAAAAAATGTTTAACACACGTTTTGTTTTTTGTCATAATTCTCCTGGTAACTACTCGACCGTTTGTTTTACACAAAAGTCCCATAAGAGAATATTATAGAGCAATACATTTTATTTAACAATATATACCAATATGCTAATTTATCTCCAATGCGGCAGAAGTTACAGCGATTTGAATTTTTTGGTTAAAAGTATTGACTTTTCAAGAAAACTCCCTAAAATTAACAAAAAAAAAAAATTGTTATCTTCGTTATCACAGAATTTATAAGCTCATTTATTGTTCATTCATACACAATCAGGCAAAAATTTACTAAGTAATTTGTGAAAAATTGAAAACCTAAGAAGGCAAAATTAACTGGGTCTGTTTTCCTCGGGCCGGAAGGGTACTGCTTCTGGCTGCACCATCAATACCGATCGTAGCACAAATTACCGATCACCATTGTTTTCGTCATCAGCCTCCGCAGGAGATGTGAGAATAGGCTCTAAGCATTCTTCGTCATATTTGTTTAAACGCTGTATAAACAGTGATCCTGACAGTTTTGGCATGATCGAGAGTAACTCATCTTGCTTTTTTTGCAGCTGCATCTTCCATTACTACAGTGCATCTACAAAATATGAGGTCCAAAATTTGCATGGGTGTTGCTTCGATTTGTGTCATCACAGAAGTAAATATATTGTCTTTGCATTGCCAATCTCACAGGTCTGAGGGTAGTTGGTTTGCCAGCCATAGTTGCACCTGATGGAATGTACCTAATAAGTGCCCTTTCCCCCTCGCTGGATGGAAGTGATGCAAGATTTCGGTTTATATTAGATGCCGATTTTAAAAATGAAGCGTACCTTAGCAGGGACACTGTACCGTCTCAGCATGAATATTCCCCCAGCTTCCTCAATATCAGCATACACGGAAGATGAGTTGTGAAACACTGTTTTTATGACATGATATTTTTAATAATATTTTTACGAAATCAAGTTATCAAGTTTACTCTTACGGAATGTCGTGCTAGTAGAATCATAGCCAGTGAATGTGTATAAGAATAAAATTTCCTTGAGTCGCAGCTGTTACATTTGATGGGTAGAGCAAACGTTGGTTTGTACTTTTCCTCTGTCAGGTTTTATGAACAGAATGTTATGGTCAGGTGGCGTTTTTTCTGTAAGTAGCACAGTGAGGTCGCAGTCTTCCTCTATAACAGCCACATTTATTGAAAAAGTTAGGAAGCAGAAGAAGGTCTTCTCTGATGTCTGAATAAAGCAATTACTAACGCATGCTTGTAATCTTTCTGAATAGGTATTCACCTCATCCAGTAAATATATGGATTCCTTTAAGGGTTCTAAAGTTATGACCAAAAGTTATTTTTTATTCAACACCTATTAACTTAACTTAGTACGTTTTTTTATAAAACGTAGACATATTTTGACCGGATGTACATATATCCATCGGTTTCTGCATTGCTCCAATTATAAATTATTATCTGACTCGCAGATGGAGATTTACCTATTTTGCACTCTTGCATCTTGTGTCTGCTGAATGACATAGTAAACCACATCCACAACCAGATTTTATAATACCTATGCAGTAGTTAATGATCATACGTTATGATAAACTGAAGAGTGTGGAAGCAGCACTAAAGCTAAACTGTAGTACTCAGAGGCTCACCTTGGTCAAAAATAAAATACCGCTTAAATTTCCCTACAACTTTGTAGGTACTTGGTTTAAGTGATGAAGAATGGGTTTGTTCCTGTGACAGTTGGAAGCGGTTTGAAACAGTCAGTAATATTCGACCAGTTAAGTTGAGAACGAGTTACCACTGAATTTAACGCAAGAAGTAGTTAGGCGGATATTTCTGATAGTTTGAAACCGTTTCCAACCGCAGCAGAAATAAACTTAATAATGTTTAAAGGAAATTGTTGTGCAAAGAAATGATTCTCAAACAGCCAAATTCAGCTGGTATCGGCAGTTTCAGGGAGGAAAGTTCAGTCTTGTCTGTAACAGAGGTAAAGAATATTGCAGCAGATATTTCTGTCTGCAGATGAGTTACATAACTACTGGATTTGATCCTAGTTGCAGTGATTCTCAGTGGAGCTTCTTTTAGATTAAAATCTTTGAAACTCGTCACACAATCTAAATATGGTTGTATGATGAAGAGAATCATCTTTAAGCCTTTGATTCAATTTCGCTAAATATTCACAAACACTTAAATACTTTGAAAATGTCTGTGACAAAATTTTCCGGCATTAATTTTTGACCAAAGGTAATAGTTCCAACTTCTTTTACTACCATAGTTAAGAAGTATCTAACACACACATAAAATGTCTGACCTCAACAATCTTCCTTTAGTTATAATGTGCTACCATCGGTTATACAACATTGTAAAACTTTACTGGCACAGCATGTGAGTACAGGAAGAATGAAGATATTCTATTTTAAATATTTTATTACATTTAGAATCTTATATTTTTAGAGAAGTGTATTCTTAGGGATTCTTAAATCCAAGCTTTATTGCAATCATTTTTACTTCCAAAAGTATTAACTCCGACAGGCAAGTTCAACATATTTTCGAAAAATATTTAAACAGTAGATACCTGCGTCATTTTCTTCTATTATAACAAATTCTAGGACAATTTTTGTTTTCGGGCATGCTATCACAATTTTTATATATAATATATAGGTCATTGTATGGAATATGATCCAACATTAGCTTAGTTAATTTTTCGCGACTATAGCCCCCAAAAATGCCGATCATCCTAGCAACCTTCATGAGTAAATATGTTTCATCATCTGCAGAAGATATACATCTTTGTAAAAAATTGATAAGTGAAGAAATAGAACCTTTTATGTAGGTATCTATATATCGATACATCTTATTGATTAACTGAGCCTTGTCTTCATTGGCATTCAAAATGCTGGTCTTACTGTACTATTGTACTTAATTAAAAAAAGCCTTCAATTGTCGGAATTTAAATTATAAATCGTATTCTATTCCAGCATATTATAAATTAAGCAGCATAAATTCCCATTTTAAATCATTTTCTTTATAAAATGAAGAAAACGTTCATACTTCCTTGGTGCACATGCTGTAGAAAACTAGCTGAAGTAAAACTCCGCAAACAAATGATAGCACTGATGTTTGCAAAGTTAAATTTAAAAGGAGAATTAAATTAAAAGCCTGTAAGTGCGCACTTAATATGACCAGTGAAGTATTTTCTAAATGCAACTCATTTAATCTTAGCCTAGCGCTTGCTACAAAGAACTTGTCTGGTTAAATCTCGGTTACTTCATGTTGTGCAACTTGATGTAGTAAATCCTAGAATTAAAATGTACCTTCTTTAATTTTATGTATAATTATTTTTAGCGTTTATTGTCGCCAGAAGTACTGGGAAGAAATAAATCTTTTACTTAATTGTTAAACTGCATGGTTTAATTTAGAAGTTTTGGGGTGTCACACTTCTAATATGCAGAGTGTCCGAAATATGAGTACTTTTATTTTGCTGTATGATAAATTGTACCAAGCGAAACATAACTGACTTAACATTTTTTTTCTCTCTGCCGAACGATAATAGAATTACGATAGTAAATTGGTCTTGAAAATTTTTGTGACAACGCCGCTCACATACCATATTAGGATTGTCAGGGGTTTTTACGTAATAATTACAAATAACCTAAACATACTTACTGTGAATGGTTTTCTTACAGTTATTTTCACATCACAGAATAAAATGAGAAATAGTTATAAAAGTTCAAAATGACAGAGTTTTGCCCAGATTCACCATATATTATTATGTCATGCAGCTGGTGATGCATACTATAAATTATTGTTTAATTTTATCTATGTACACAAATATCAAGTAAGAATGTACAGAAAAACGAAATGCACTAGCCACAATACTACTGTGACTAATACATAATACTTTTAGGTTAACAGCCGCAGGCGACCTTACTTTATAGTTTAAGGATTTTGTGGGAAACTTCTATTATTATTTATTTCATTAATACTGATACAAGAAAAATAAATTACAAGAGTATTTACTTAACCTCACTTGTACCTTTTTTATAATATCGTAACACAGTCCTGATAGATAAATGCTCAGATAACAAAGAAAACAAAATGTTTACATTTGCATATTATAAAGGTTTTTAGCAATACTCTAAATTAAGATGTAATAAAAAGCCTTTCTGCAAAACTGAAGAAGTCTACATATCATGTTAAAATATTGGTTTCTGTTAAAATACTATGAAGGATTTAGATTCAGTTAGTACTTCACTAGAAAAGGAGTTTAAGGTTGTCGTTCACCCGTTCAAATTTTTAAATTTGTGGCGTTTTTAGATCCAGAAATATCGAGAAATAAAACACGTAGAACAAAAATAATTTCAAAAATAGAATTATCGATGTTTTCTTTATCCAATAATTTTATTTAAATTCTCAGATAAAATAATGTTACGAAAGTTCTCCTACCTTTTTAGTTTGTTAATTATATTCCTGTTTGCGTTTGGTTTTATAATTTGTGTGATACCTTTATTTTGACGTTTTCTAGAACATTCCAGGCCACAGTCTATTTGATTCTCGAGAGCGCGGAAACTTCTTGAACTCTAAAAACCTATATAAGCGAATCGGTTTCGCTACCACATTTGAATTCTAAGTTCAGCTTATATTGAGCAGCCAAACACGTGAAAGAAACGTCAAAGTAAAGGTTGGCTGTTGTGAATTTGAAGAATATTCGTTGTGTAATCGAGTGTGACAATAAAGTTTGTTTTTCTACGTGACGTGATTCAAACCTAAGTCAACGTAGAAGTACAGTTATTACTCAATGGTAGAAGTTACAACAATAACTTTTCAAAAGCAATTTGTAAAACACAGTTTATTCTGCAATTATAACAACACGTAACACATTTTAACAATTATTTTCACATACTTATAAACGAAAGTGAACAATCTTTACTTTTGTTCTACGCGTTTTATTTTTCGAGATTTCTGTACCTAAAAACACCACAAATTTCATCATTTTACGGCAACCTTAAACGCTCAATGCTAAGTTTTTATATTACTTATTTTTTTCAGCATATTAAAATTCTAATTTAGATATGCAGGTTCGGAAAGTTTATCACTTTCCATTGTTTTTGTTTAAGAGGAACAAATTTATTCAGTTGATAGACAATGATGGCTATACTGGCATGTCCTCACGATCTAAAAACTACTGCCCATTTGAAGTAGGACATCAACACTTTTCGTCCAAAAAACAAAAAACAAATCTTCCATATCCATTACATGACACGCAATGAATGAAAATAGGAAAAAAAATCGCTAGAAAGAAAAGTTTAGACGGAAATGGAGAGTGGACTTATTTTTTAGAATATTATTGAAATTACAGCTATATCTATCCTATTTTGTTTGATTTCTGTTTATATCGGACATAAAGAGAACTACTCGTAAATACCTAATTTGAAATAAACTTCCATCGGCAATGAGTAACGCGCAGTAGCTGAGCTACATTAGGACTAAAAAGACACAGACAAGAAGCGTTCAAAATTGTCGTAGAAACGAGAGCTAATATGCTCGAAAGCGGTATGTGTCTGGGTGGTCGCCGAGGAATGACTTTAGCTGTTACTTTTTAAGTGTAATTCAAGTAGCTGTTTCTGGAATTCCGTGTTTGTTCCATTGGCAATGCTTATTT
Organism: Monochamus saltuarius; assembly: GCA_025584915.1. Taxonomy (NCBI): domain Eukaryota; kingdom Metazoa; phylum Arthropoda; class Insecta; order Coleoptera; family Cerambycidae; genus Monochamus; species Monochamus saltuarius. Next base: position 72,300,679 of record CM046721.1, on the reverse strand, counting down.
ATTTTTCTCTATGACTGTCTCAACACAATAGTTTATCTCTCTCTTTCCTACTGCAGACCAGAACCTGTATGTAACTCTGCAACACTCTAAATTTTCATATAATAGTTACATTAAAATATTCTAGGTTTCATTATAATGAATTACATTTCTTACACCTCACATGTATTTGCTTTCCTTTGGAGTGATATGCAATATTTAACTAAAAATATATAGGTTTATAGGTAGCAACCTACCATTCCAAGTCATGGAAAAGTAACAAAATACACTGCAGACTGGAATTATTAGTCTACTAGACGTAGAATTTTTATTGTGTTTCTGTTCACTTCACAAGCTTCATTAAAAATTGTATCGCGTGTCTATCTTTCCAGATCCTTATCATTGCGCTGTTGACGATATAAAGCACAATGAACATATAATCGATAGTTCTCAGCAAGTGCTTTACTATAAATAATTAAATTCACGTTCACGAAATGCACCATCTTAATTATATCAATAAGCAAAGAGCGAAAGATTCTTCTATTAGAGGAAATTCTATTCGGATAACATTATCGATATAATTGTAAAGTCGCTTTTGACATTCATAATAAACCTGCAGCATATCAACTTCATTACAACTATTAATTTTGTTATAAATGAAACTAGGACGATGATAACAATCACAAATAAACCGATATGTGATAGATAGCAGTATGCATAGTTGTTTTTCCAGCGCCTTCTGATGGCATTCCAGTGCCCGATAATTTAAGAAGCGAGCATCCCGAACTAAAATCAAAGGCTGAAAGTTTTATTATTTTTATCAAAAATTCTTTATGCAAAGAGAAATAAAATAAAAAATCTATCAAAACGTTAAAACACTACATAATTCATATTAAAAAAAATATCGATGACGTCACCACTACAAAGTGACAGACAAAATTGTGCGTGAGTAGGTATAAACTGGAAACAGCAGGACTCCCATGAATAGGATAGGATTTTGAAAATTGTACCTAGGTAACATAAAAATTGCATCTAATTTTAAGAATTTATATATAAATAATAAATTACTGCAGGATAGATAGGTTTAGTTAGGATAATTTATCAACTTTTGATTTTATGATTTAATAAAAAAAAATACAAATTTAAAATTTATTGTCAATTCAAATATACTTCCTGTATAGAATATGCACTGAAGTTAAAAGTTTCATGCTAACATTTCAAATCTCAGATCAGATTACAAATTTAATTAAAGTTCTAAACCTCCAGTTATATTAGTACAAAATTACTTTAAGAAATATAATTTTTGAGAAATCCTATGAAAATTATATTTACTACATTTCACTAAATATAAAATTAATACATATTTATTCATATAAAAATATATATAAGCATCATTTATACAGAATCTTTTAATATGTTATTATTTTAGTCTAAAGGGAAGTGTTGAAACGAGAATAAAGAAAAGAAAATAAAAAAATTAGAATCAAAATAAATTATGGACAGTGTAGTATTATTTCATTATTTTTTCTTTTATTCTGTTCAGTCCCCAAAAAATTAATCTAAATGAGGTATTTTTAATATAAAGGACGGTTTGAAGAATCACAAATTTAGGAGTTTATAGAACAACAGAACATAAGAAAATATTTTCCGGTGGACAGTGGATCCTTTATGCATTTTGTACAAATAAAGACATTTTTATGTAGGCTAACATATTTTCAAGGAAATAAAGTAGTATCGAGGAAATTTGATTATATTAAGACATTAAGTTCGTTGAGTTTGTGAGTAAATTCAAATTTTCTCGGCATCTTTCATTAAAATAAAATTTTTCAGCAGGTATAACATATTTTTCAGTATACATATAATATGATTCTATGAAGGATAAATTAGATTTAAATTATCAGTCTGATGTAGTATATAAGATACCTTGTAATGATTGCAATAAAATATATATAGGACAGTCGGGACAAACAAAACCAAATCTGAAAACAAGGTTATATTATGAGCACCAGTTGTCATGTAAAGAAAAGCATAAAAATAAGAATGAAAAGACGGCGTTGGCTGCACATCATTTTGATGAGAATGAGAATGTTTTTAATTTTAATGATGTTATTTTAGACAGATAAATAAATGATAACAAAAGGCTCATTAGCGAAATGGTGTGCATTCGGGCACATAGTCATATAACGGTAAATAAAAAACTGATACGGATAATTTAAGTAATGTTTACAGTAATATTATAAGAAATTATATTAATAAGTAAGAAAGGGTAGTAAAAAGTAAATATATACAATAGTCTGATAAAAATTTGTTTTTCCTCGAGACATTCGTTTTTGGTGTAGTTTTAAACAGAAAATTCATTTGTACGTTAGACTGTTGCTCCATTAGATTTACATATTATTAATAGTCTGGTTTGAAAATATGTTTTTTCCCATATCAATGTTACCTATGTATATAAAAGTTGGACAATGAACTTTATGTTTGTTTTTGGATACATAAAATTAGGTAAGGATGCTCTGGAATAAGTGTACTTAATAGATATAGGTTTTATTTTTTGGTAGTTATATATATATACAGGGTATCCCGAACATTTGACCCCCCCTATAATTGGAAAACCGAATAATATTTCAAAATTCGCCGAGACCCGTCAATTATTGTTCTTGGGGGGAGCTTATTTGACAGTCAAGCCAACTCGATATGTTCATCTCCCTAATGCCTAGCAACCCCAACTTAAAAATTTCAAATGCAACAACCCCACTTGTGGCACATCATTTTAAAGCCATTTTCATTGCGAATACAGTGACGTACCGGTTTTAGAAATCGGTTGAGATTTGACAGAATTATTGGTTACAAACGAAAAGATGACAAACCAACTTACGCGTAGTAATTTCTACACAAATGCCCACCACCAATAAGTTTTTCATCTACTACACATGACCGCATTACCTAATTGTTATTGATGTGTCTATCAGTTTACAAAAAAGTCAGAAATGAAATAAAAAAGCTGAAGCAAATAATAAATCAGATTTATTTGATGAATTGCTCAAAATGATCCCCGTTAACTTCCAAATAATAATACAGTCTGTTTTCAAATTCTGAACCGAACATTATTAAAGACATCCGTAGTTATTAATCGGCATTCTTCTACAATTCTCTGACGTAGCACATGCAATGTTTCCGGCTGAGTGGCGTACACTCGTGGTTTTAAATGACCCCACAGAAAAAGTCCAAAGGGACAGATCCGGAGATCTTGGTGGCCATTCGACGGGACCTCTTCTGCCAATCAATGCCCCGGGAAATGGTCATCCAAAATTGTCGCACAGCAGCATAGTGCGGGGGCGCACCATCTTGTTGGAAGGTTATTTCATTTTCTAGTAAATTGTCGTCACTTTCTAAAATCTCTGTTATCCTAGGATCAATTGTACTTTCCAATAATTCTAGATAGGTGTTTCCATCGAGATTACCTTGGATGAAAAATGGTCCAACAAGATGGTCGCCCAAAATGCCTGCCCAAACATTTAATTCTTGAGCTGTCTGAGTATGAAATTCCCTGATTAAATGCGGATTAGTATCACTCCAATAACGACAATTGTGTCTATTCAGTTCGTCATTCAACATAAATGTGCATTCGTCGTAGAAACATGTATTGTAGAAGATTTGGATTCAGTAGAAGTTGTTCACTATTATTCGCAAAATTGGTTACGGCGATCAAAGTCATCTTCATGTAACTCTTGAACCAGCGTCATCTTAAATGGATGAAACTTGTGTTTTTTCAAAATTCGATGAACACTGGAACAGGATACGCCAGAAGCTTGAGACACAGTTGTAATCGATTGCTTATTATCCATCTGTACATGACCCAAAACTGCCACTTCAACTGCTTCATTTCGAACTGGCCCAATTACTTCACGTTTCTTGTTTAAAAGCGAACCTGTTGCAACAAATTTGTCAATCAGGTGTTTAACGTACTGGTGGTTTACATTTCAGGATGATTGGCATTAAAAATTCGTGCTGTAGCTTTAGCGCAATCGTGATTTCGATAATAAATTGCAACAATTTCTACTCTTTCCGCGATAGAATAAACCATTTCGAACACACGTTAATACTTTCAATAACGGCTGAAACTAACGATTTCTTGGTCACAAGCAAAAAACACCGACTTTTTTGTAGTACTGATTTTTTGTTATTTTGAAAAGGTCTGAATAAACTTAAGTATCTTCTACTAATAACTACTTTAGTATCTAGTTTTATTTACTTCAGCTTTTTTATTTCATTTCTGACTTTTTTGTAAACTGATAGACACATCTATAACAATTAGGTAATGCGGTAATCTGTAGTAGATGAAAAACTTATTAGTGGTGGGCATTTGTGTAGAAATTACTACGCGTAAGTTGGTTTGTCATCTTTTCGTTTGTAACCAATAATTCTGTCAAATCTCAACCGATTTCTAAAAACGGTACGTCACTGTATTCGCAATGAAAAGGGCTTTAAAATGATGTGCCACAAGTGGGGTAGTTGCATTTGAAATTTTTAAGTTGGGGTTGCTAGGCATTTGGGGGATGAACATATCGAGTTGGCTTGACTGTCAAAAAAGCTCCCCCAAGAACAAAAATCGACGGGTCTCGGCGAATTTTGAAATATTATTCGGTTTTCCAATTATAGAGGGGATCAAATTTTCGTTGGGATACCCTGTACATATATATAGGTTATGATGTTTTGTGATTGTATTTTAAATATTATTATGTGGTGGATTATTGTTTTTTTCATATAATTGTTTTAAGTGATGATTTGATATGTATTATTGTTTTTTAGTCCTGAAGAAGTTTTTAAATAAAAACGAAGCGTTGACTTTATTTTAAAATCCTATATTACTCGACTATTCTATACTGACAACTTGTACAGAATTATAGAACATTAAGGATATTAGAAGCTCGGAAATAACAAACATGTAATGTACGATATAAAGTGAAATCTAAATCTAGTATCAAACAAATTGTATCATAAAATATCTCTGGTCTTATCAAGGTCTTACTTGTCTATGAGATCTGTAGCAGATGGTTAAAAACTCCAAATTTGCTTGCGCTAAATATGAAGGATTTGTTTTTTCGAATCACAATTTTAATGCAAAATACTACTCTTATTTTCGGTTTACATTAAAATGAAATTATTTTTGGGAGATTATCGCAATGATACTGTTACACTCAATATTAAGGCATCTATTCTGTATGTAAATATTATGGGTATTACATCATCACTTAGTGAGTAATTTATTATATATACCACTATAATATAGGTAATATTTGGACATAGGCATTTGTAAAATTCCATTGTCAGTAAAGAGGTGGCAGGAGGCAGATCTGGCTTTGTCCCATTAGCTGTGTTAACTGGCAATGAACCATGACACGTAATGGCCCTTGACATGTTCTCTCCTGCACCACTACCGCACTGACGGTTGCAGGACCTGATCTCTGCGTATGATGTCTGGAATCTACCAGGACTCCTAATTATATTATTTCACTCCTATCAATGTCCAGCGTAAATGTAATTAGACTGGTATCCTGTTTTGTAGTTTGTAACAGTATTTTTATACGCCATCTTGTAGGTATAGTTTTTCATAGCAAATCAATAATTTAACACAAATAATAATTATTTTAACCCTATCTAAAAGAGATCATGCCCCTAGCCTACTGAGAATAACAGTTTTGTCCCTTGGGCAGATAAGTGGAATATAGGTTAATTAATTTGGTACCGTTTGTAGACAAGCTTATACAGAGATTCTTAATACCAAAATATACTATTCTCCGATTGTAAAAGAAGAAGTTGTTCACCATCCTGCTTTATGCATGTCCCTTGTTGTGGCAAAGAATAATTCAATTTATTTTCCGGTTAATTTAAATACTAAATCTTATAATTTCAGAAAAGCAAATTCCAGATTGCTGGACCATGGCAAAAATATGTCCCATTTATAAGAGTGGGGATATCAATAATATTGGGAACTATAGACCTATTGCAATATTGTCTAACTTTGTTAAAGTTCTTGAAATGTCAGTATGTGCTATCTTTTATTCCCCTGTTAAAAATTATATATCTAGTTATCAACATGGGTTTATAGAAAACGATCCGCAATGTCGAATTTAACATACGTTACTCAATTTATTCCTGAATCCATAGACATGAGAAAACAAATTGATGTGATATATACTTACTGATTTTTCAAATGGCTTTGATCGTGTAGATCACTGTATATTGATAGAGAAGTTGAATTGTATTAGACTGAATGCTTCTTTACTATTTTTTTTATCATACCTGTATAATAGGTCACAGTATAGTCATTATAATGGTTTTAAATCACAAACTCACTTGGCAACATCTTGAGTGCCACAGGGTTCAAATCTGGGCCATTTGCTATTTATCATACTTATTAATGACTTATGTGAAGTTATTGACTTTTATTCGCAGATGACTTCAAAATATATTGTGAAATTAACAATTTAACAGATTGTATAACATTACAGTGGCAAATTTGTAATATTGGAATATGGTGTAAAGCTAACAAACTGGAGATGAATGGTGCTAAATATAAAGTAATCACTTATTCACGAATATCCTGGCCCGTACATTTTTCATATACTCTTAACAGCACTGTACTTCTGAGAGCTACTGAAACTAAGGATTTAGGTGTTACTTTTGATAGTAGGCTTGATTTTGTAAATCATGTTAGTGTAACCGTCAACGAAGCTCTTAAACTATTAGGTTTTATTATCGACCCTGCGTGCCAGTATCGTGTCCATAAGGTCTTTATTTGAGAAATTATGCTCCATACGTTTTTAATCGCGTGAAAATAAACTTGAGTACCTAGGACCACAACTGAAACAAAGTTCTGCTACAAATACCAAATAAACAAGTGTATATAGACTTGATCCCGAACACCAGTCTAGGATTTTACAGTCCATTGGCTCACACACACGTTATTCAACACTCTTTAAAATCCAAATACTCCAAGATTCATTGGTTGATGTCGTTGCATGTTTATTTATAGAGCTTGAAAGTCCCAAAAAACTGAAACTGAAAATTCTTATTTTACTTTCTAAATATAACGGGCTTTTAGAAACGTGTAAAAATAGTAAAGTACAATTTAGAAAGGTTGAAATATGTTAAGGAAGAAAAACAACATGACTACTACTATATTTTAAAATTAGATCATTTATTTAAAGAAATCATTTTTAAAATTCGGAAAGAAATTTATTTTTTCTTGATTCATCAAGGTTGCTGTGAAAAACAATAATATTGCGAAATGTCAAATCATGGCATCTTTTAGAACACTATAATTACAGCTTTGTTTCGTGAGAAATATTTTGCTATTAAAATAAAAATGTACTTAAATATTAACGAAAAAGTGCAAATAATTCGACTAACAGGCAGAAATAATCGAAGTTACTGAGAAGTAGTTAGAATTAGAACCGACGAATATCAATTTCTACTGTCTACTTTCTACTGTCGTCAATTTCTATCTCGAATAAAACGTATGTTTGAGCGGTAATTTGTTGATATTTTTTAACCAGTTTAAATCTTCTTTAAGTAATATTTCATCTACGGTAAAAAGAGGATATAGGGCAAATGGGAGGTGTAAAACTATAACTGAATATTTCCGAAATAATTCTACAAATAGTTGATCTGATGTAGTTCGAGATTTACTCAATGTCAGTAAGATGATAGTTTGGAATAATTTGAAGAAAATAAATATTAGGCTATTTAAAGTCAAATAGCTTCATATGTTAGAAATAGGTGATGCAAAGAGGAGGTTGGAGTTCTTTCTGTCTTTGGACACTATGTACAAGATCAACATTTTTAGAAAAACGTCATTTACATGCACGAAGTTACATTTTCTACTAACAGGACAGTAAATTCACAAAATACTCGTTTCGTTTAAAAACCTCCATTATGTAATTAACTGCAAGCGTCAGTACTAACAGAAGATTGATGTTTTTTGTGGCATTTCTGATCAAAGATTATACGACCCGTTCTTTTCCATGGAAATTTAAATTGAAAAATTTTTTTACACATTCTTACGAACTGAATTTTATAATTTATGTGATGATGTTGTTTTTGCAAAATTCTATGCTAGGGCTAGATGCTGCCCGTATTCATTACACCAGACCTGTGACAGAATGGCTTGAAACATACTCTCCTAATAGAAGGATAGGTACACGCTCTACTTGCGCTTGAATTATGGAAGCTTGTATTATTGCAGAAACGGTATTAAACGTATTTAAACAAATTTAAAAAAGAACTGAAAACTATATGGAACTACAGAGTGGTTTGGTGGTTGAAAAAAGAAATTTTTAATTTTTACTCAACTTCCATCGGGGGTCTCTTAACGCACTAATTATCGAAAAAATACATGGTGTTTAAAAAAACGAACCCTACCCAAGAAGTACTTATTTAAAATATGTTGGTGTTTCTTCCAAATTTTGTTATCTTTCACTTGTAGTATGTTTTCTTCTTTCTTAATGTGATATTGCATCCTTTTTAAATATTATTTTACTGTTTTTTAATAATTTCTAAATGCCCTTATATTTTCTCTCAAAAAAGAATTTTCAGTATTTGGGACTTTCAGTCTCTATAAAAATAACATGTAACGACATAAATTAATAAAACGTTGGATATTTGGGTTTTAAATGTTGTTGAATAACGCAGTGGTGTCAAATTTCTAATAAAAAATCCCGAATGCTATTTTCCAAAAAAAAAATTTACAAACCACGAGATAACACCATTTCCTTAGCAATATGTCCTATATGTGTGGTAATGTACTTCCTACTCTGAAAAAAATTGACATTGACGTTAAAGTCGCCCCATCCTGTAAAATTGTATACTGGTGTTCAGAAGTAGAAAAATCAAACGAAAACCATTACTGTTTTGTTTGTTTTGGTAAAACAAATCACTCAAGTTGATCACGGCTACACCTGGTATACTTAATTATCAATATCTTCAATAATTACCTGTTGTTCACTCAATTCCGTTTCCTAAAAACTGAATAAGACAAGTTTATCTTATCCTCTTCTATCTCAGTTCAGACGTGATGAATGGTAAATAAAACCTGTGGTAATCTGCCCTAAGTCGCCTTTGTCTCTTACATCCCGACTAAAAATCGTTTAGCAACTACAAAAGGGATATACCGGCCCAGAGAGGCTTTAGTTGTTGGTAATCTTGTGATTGTAAAACTATAAAAAACAGCTGTCTCAGTCTCCACAAACGAAATCAGCAAATTCATTTTTTGAGTCGAAGGATAGCACTCTTAATGGTATTAAGAATTTTTTACAAAAAGGTTTATTTCTTAAAACGGCGATATTGAAGGATTAAGTACGCTTCAGTTGACTTTTCTATACTATCATTTTTTTATTCTTCCACAATAAATTGATAAAATTTGAGAAACGGTTTGTTCTTAGTCTTAGGCAGTCCCTTATTGAGTGAATAAAGGATAAATCCGGAATAGATTCTAGATCTGGCAAGATGTTCGATTCCCATCGTATGTCAGTGACGTTGAGCTTCTTGCAGTTCTTGGTTCGAAGAAGCCCCTCCGCTTCTTTGGTTGGTTTTGGACTCAGCTTTTACTCTTGTTAATTAAAATAACTACCCAAAAAAAGATATTCGTTCTTTCTAATTGTGTTTTATTTAACTAACAGCAGGTATTTTACTAAGAACAAAACAGAGTTAGCTCAAATCTTTAACAGCGTTTTGACTTGATTAAGACTGAACTGAACTGAAGCTGAAAAAGTCTAAAAATATATATATACATGAAACATACGTAATACAAATTACTAGATTGCCTCGTGCACTAGGAACAATGAACAATAGATAATTTCTGGAATTAACATAAGGTTATTGATAATATACGGTATAAAAAGATAAACTTCGACAGGAATCTTTGTCAGCATTCTACCGCACTTTATCACTTATGGTGTAGGTCAGTTAACACAGAGTCGGCTCAATGTCTATGTAACAGGTAACTCCTCCCGCCTAAAATGGAAACCTAGGGTTGGACTGGTTGGCTGGGTTGATCATCATTAAGAGAAGAGGCCTCATTCGGATTTTTCTTCCTTCTAAATAGTTTGATTGGGTAAGGGTAACAGTTTCTGTAGTAGCATGTTACTCCAATATAGGTGATAGCACAAATGAAAGCAAATAATAATAAGAAGCCAGGTTAGGTATGGGATGATTTTCCTTTGGCTCCACAGGTAAAGCTATTTCATGATGATTATTCATTTTCTTTGCCAAATGAAAGCTCTTCGATATCCATGCTATTAAGTTTAATTTTATTTGATCGTCCTCTCAACTTGGATACATCCAATGATGGAAGTTCAATAATTGTAACAGGCGAAAGATCTTCATTTTCGGAAGAAAACTGTTCTTGATTAATAGTATAATGACATTTTTCAGGAATTGTTATTAGGTAACTTCCAGGTTGAAGTTCTTGATGTTTTTCTATGGAACATCCTTCCGTAATTATTGTGTAGGAAGGTGTAGTTAACAAAATATTTTGGGGAGAAATTTGATTTGCAATCATCTTTTCTACATGGACAGACACAGTAGAACAGTTTTGGCTTCATTCTTCAAAATAATATAGACTATGCAATCTTCTTCGGCTTGAAGATGGTTATGGCAATAAAAGGTATCTTCGATCTTTTCACACAATTCTTCTTGATATTGATAGAGTTCATTTTTCTCATTAAGGATAAGATATGGTTTTTGAGGGGATTATTTTATTCTGGATAGGAACAGGATACAAAAAAAAATGTTTTAAACGCAGTAGTCATTAAAATTGGACAATGAATTAATAAAATTATTCTCTCGTGTTTATATAATATTTGAATACCAAAAAACATATAATAACTGTGTTTACTTTTGAATTGAGCAATTTGATTTAGTGAGTATAAGTTTTGCATTTTATTTATTATAATATTCAAATTTTCTATAGAAAGAAAAGTTGGATGAATTTTATTAAGAGTAGCAAATGTTATAGCATTAACGATTTGATTTAATTGGTTCTGTAGAGTTATTAGGCAATTAATAATTAATTCCAAAGTATTAATTTCATTTATACTATCCTGGTATTTATCGATTAAACTCTTTATAGTTAAGATGTTTGATTTGATTTGAAAAAGGCTATGATTTGTTTTTGACATAAATTCCTTTGAATAAGAAATTTCATTATTAATTTCATCTTTAAGTAAGTGATCATTATTATTAAGGTAATCTAATATAGTATCGATTCTTTTTCCATCCTCAGAATCAAGTGTGCCAAATAACCATTTTGATATTTTACCACCAAGATTTATCAGTCCACGTTTGTGTCTCATGTTAGGGAAAATAGTTTCTAATAAATGATCATTTTGAAATAACAGTGATTGTGCTTGTTTTATTAGTTTGTCTGACATATCAGTAAAATTTTTCTTTCAATAATAAAATTGACTTGTTCTTGTAAATTAGATTTAATTTTATTCAGTTCAGAAATATCTAGATAACTGACGAATGTATGTTTACTTATAATAATTCTCGAATTTTCCAAGTTCATTGGTAAAATAGGGTTGGTTAATTTTGAATAACTGCATTATTTAAGTTATGGATAAGGATAAACGAGAAAATGATCAATATCCTCATCTGGAAATAAAACATTAGTAATTAATATTTTTTACGTTTCTTTAAATTATGCTTAGAATATTTTGATGTTTCAGTTTTCACCTTATTTTTGTTTGAGCTACAGGCGAAATTTTGGAAAATTTATTTGCTAATTTATCTCTTGTCTGTTCTTTATGATAAATTTGGTCTTGTTCTGATATTGTCATTGGTTCTTTCCGTTCTGCGTTAATTTTTCCAATTTATCAGTTTTTCTTGTTTATATCGTCATTGATTTGTTGATATTTTCCTTTTAATTTTTCTTTATGGTCATACACATATTTAGAGATTATATCTTTTTCTTCAATATCATAAGGATCTTTAGTATTGAAATGTCCTGAAACGATCTCAAAAGGAGTGAAGTTTGTACTCGAATGTATGGAATTATTATAATGTAATAGTGAATATTTTATTAAGTTATTTAAAGATTCTTTAGGATTTTGTTGCGTTTTAACTCTAATTTGTTCCAACAATGTAGAATGAAATCTTTCAATGTAACTATTTGAATTCGGATTTTTTGGTGTAGTAAAGTGTATATTTACTTTATGAATTTTGCAAAAATCTAGGAAATTTTGATTATTAAATTCCACACCATTATCACAAACAATTGTATGAGGAAGTCCATAATGTGATATAAAAGTTAATAATCCGTCAAGGACATTTATAGAATTTGTTCCTAAAATTGGATAGGCTTGCGCAAATTTTGAAAAAGTATCAATTATCGTTAAGAATTTTTCTTTAGATACTGACAAGGTATCGATATGAATTCTTTCAAAGGTTTTGTACCTATAGGAATTGGTTGAAATTCAAAATTATTAGGTTGTCTTTCATATTTAGATTTTTGACATATGACACAATTATTGACATAGTTATTAACGTCTTTAGTCATGCTAGGCCAATAGTAATTTTTCTTTAGAGAGTCAATTGTAGTTGTAATACCTCTATGACCAGTTTTATAAATATGATGATAATTCATTTTGTCTTGTTTTTCAGAATCTGTACAGATATCAGTTAATTTTGAAGAACAAATTATTAATTTTGATTGAATTCTAATAAGTTTTTCTTGTATATTTTTATAAAGTATTTTTCATGTTGTTTGTCAGGAAAATATAAATAATATGTAAGTTTATTATCGAGATTAGCTATAATTTGTTCTAAATCTTCATCTATATGATTTTTCTAATATTTATGTAAAATCTCTGATTATCAAAAATCTTTTCTTTAATATAATTAGGAACAGGGGATGATTCTGAAACTTTAATAATCATTTGATGTTTATAATGATTTAAAGGTTTTTCTGTATAAGGAAAACTAAGTAGAGGAATTTCATCTGCAGAATGTGCTGTTGTAACATTATTTTCATAGTTTAAATATTCTTGAATGACATTATCAATATCACCTATTTCGTTTATCAAAGAAACATTGTCTGAAGGATTTCTAGATAGCGCGTCTGCAACGACATTATTTTTAATATAATCAATTTTATAATTGATAAATTCCGATTTAAAACAGTGATTATTAATTGTTGTTTCTGGGATATAATATGATTCATCGGTAACAGCGTTGGTTGGAATTTTGGTTCTTAAAATTTCATTTTCATTAACAGTGATGTTAAAGTGTTCATATTCTGAAGGAGAACATTGTCGTACAGGAATTTTCAAATTATTCCTCTGTAGATATCCTTCTTGTAAATTCCAATTAAATCCCATATTTTTTAAGTCTCTAAAGCTGATTAATCCATCAAAAAACGGATGAAAGTCAAATAAAGTGAAAATAATTTTCCATTTGCTTGAAATTCTTTAAAAACTGGGATATGTGCCTCAAATTTTGCTGTTTGTTGACCACAAGATGTTTTTATTAAACTTGGTTTTATAATGATGCACTCTGGGAAATATTTTTACTAAAACAGGGTTCATTAAAGATATATGACTACCAGAATCAATAAGAAAACGTAAAGGTCTATGAAATCCTGAAATTTCTATAAATGGCAATTTGCGTTGATCTATAATATGATTTAATTCTAAGTAATTTTCTGTCCAGAGGCTAGGTGGATAAAATTTTCTTCATCGTTATTTTGTTCTTCTGTATATGGTTCCATACCTTCTTGGTCTTGCATGGGTAATTCTTCTTGTTCATAACCATATGCTGCTGGATTTTCTTCAATTGCTTCAGTATAAATTTCTTCATCAATGTTGTGTAATTCTTCTGCCATAAATGTCGGTCTCGATTGGGGTTTAAACTGATAAGGTTGAGTAGTTCTTTGCCTAGATGTTGTTGACATAGGAGTAGGTTTATAAGTAGGTATTTGATTTTTGGGTTTCCATACGTTGGTTGTTGATGTACTTTGTTTACCGAATACTTGTTGATTTGGGTAAAATTTTTGTGGTACTTGTTTTGGAGTTATTTGAATTGGTTGACTAGGAAATATGTTTTTATTTTGTTCATGAAATCGTTGTTGTAACTGTGAATTATTATGTGAAAATGTTTGACTTAGAGTAGGTTGAATTTGAGAATATTTTTGAACAGGTGCTTTAATATTTGGAGATGGAATATGTTGATTTAAATTTCTCTTTCCTTCATTTACAATAGAATTAAAATTTTCTTCTTCTATTACGTATTGCATTGCTATTTCTAAACAATCTGGATTTTTAAGTCTAACACCGGTTTGAATTTGTGGTGGAAGATATTTTAAAAATGTTACCAAAATTAATTTTTCAATATTAGAAATTTGAGCAATTTTTGTACATTGTCCATTGTATTATCATTATTTATATATGAAAAAATTAAACTTCTAGTATATTGACAACGAATACCAAAATTATAAGGACTTTCTTTAGGATTTGGTTTCAAACTGTGAAGTTCATGAAGTAAACAAGTAAATGACCTTTGATCAGTAAAAGAAACTTTCAAAATTTCTTTTATTTTGTCCCAAGTGTCTAATTCAATTCTACTTGAAATTAAAGTTAATGCTTTGCCTCGTAGTTTGCCAATTATACCTCTAAAAATTATTTTTTTTTTATAACTTCAGATTCGTTAGCATACTGTACAAATGTTTCATCACAAGCTCCAATAAAATTATTTAATTCACATGGGTCTCCACTAAAATTTGGAATAATATCTAAAAATAATTTTAATTGCTGATAATTTATTTCACGAGCCATATTGTCACTATTATTTCTTTTAGATTTTTCGTATTCTAATCTAATCGCAGATAAATCTTGGATAACACTATCTAAATCTGAATCAGAATCTTCAGAATTAATACTTCTACTAGCTCTAGTTTGTTGTCTAAAATTTTTGTTTGCTTTTGACGTTTCTTTAATATTTCTAAACATTAACCATTTGTTGAGAGAATAATTTTTTATTTCCAAACAATAAAAAAAAACAAGTTTTATTTTTGAATATTATTTTACACAAAAAAAAAGTGAAAAGTTGGGGTGAGAAGGAGAAAAAAAATGGATTATGAGAAAAAATGACTAACCTTGTTTGTGTGCAGCTTTGCTTTGTGTGATTGCTTGATTTTGTTGTTTTTTCTTTCTAAACCTGTCCAGGGATATTCGATCCTCCAGTAGGTTGCTAGCCAATTTTCTGGGTTTATGTCCTAGAAGATGGCCCCCGTATGTCGACAAAGAATATTCAGTTCTCTTCTCGAAACACTCTTAACTTGCAGTAGTCCTGTCAGTAGAAAATCACTTTCCAAAAAGGCACTATGTCTTCTTCTAAACAGTGACTATCAGATCCTACCGACTGCGCCAGTGACGTTGAGCTTCTTGCAGTTCTTGGTTCGAAGAAGCCCCTCCGCTTCTTTGGTTGGTTTTGGACTCAGCTTTTACTCTTGTTAATTAAAATAACTACCCAAAAAAAGATATTCGTTCTTTCTAATTGTGTTTTATTTAACTAACAGCAGGTATTTTACTAAGAACAAAACAGAGTTAGCTCAAATCTTTAACAGCGTTTTGACTTGATTAAGACTGAACTGAACTGAAGCTGAAAAAGTCTAAAAAATATATATACATGAAACATACGTAATACAAATTACTAGATTGCCTCGTGCACTAGGAACAATGAACAATAGATAATTTCTGGAATTAACATAAGGTTATTGATAATATACGGTATAAAAAGATAAACTTCGACAGGAATCTTTGTCAGCATTCTACCGCACTTTATCACTTATGGTGTAGGTCAGTTAACACAGAGTCGGCTCAATGTCTATGTAAAAGGTAACTTGTCGCCATAAAATATACGTAGTGTTAACAATCGTTCTGTGATCGTAAATTTGTATACAGGGTGATTCAAAATTTATCTAAAAGAATTTGGGAATAGATGCGTCATGAAAAATGGTGTCAATATCGTACAAAATTTTTTGTAAAATCCTTATAGTTTCCGAGTAAAACATTATTGAAGTTGTACAGCGTGATGATAAAGTTTGGAACAAAATTCATTACTTTTATATTGAGTGATTGTTAAAAAAATGTCAGGTCAATTTTGATTTTGAGAGGAGCACCTTTTAAGATGAATCAGTTGAATACAGGGTGATCCAGAAAAGCGGGATGGACAATAAATTTGTTTTTTTTTCTGTGAAACACCCTGTATATTTTTTCCTATTTGAATAAAGCTTTCTCTTACAAATACAGTAATGTAACGTTTAATGGGTCCAAATCAAATGACAAGTGAGATATTACGGAAAAATGAGATTTATTTCAAAAAATTATTAATTTTTCTTAAAAAATTGTACTTGGATTCGAAACGAATGCAAATAATTAACGAAAAAAAACGAAAACAATTTACAAGTTTAGCAAAAAAAAAGGGCTCTTTTTGTTGGCACTCAGGTCACTCATAAAAATTACACAGCCACACAAAAAAAAAGTTCTGTGCCCGAGCTCTGACCTACGGTTCCCCATGTATTTTTGGCTCCCGAAACCGATCCCGGGGTCGGTATAGCCCAGATGTTCCATATTTGTGCGCTACGGTCAAAAAAATTACTAAAATTTGGCCATTACCTGGAAATAAGCGCATAGCTTTTTCTTCGTGCCATTGAAGAGTCCAAACATGAATTAGTTGTTGACGTAGGAAGTATTGTAGCTCCTTTCTTTCTTTTTTAAACTGTTTAATTTTTTTGTCTATTCACTGTGCAATGCTATATGTATTTTTTCTGGCAATTTGAAATTTTCTATGACCAATTTTCTGCCAATTTGTGGCCCTCAAGTGACAATTGGGCTGTGCGAGGTCCTATCCAACAACTGATGTTTGGCACGGAGATAAAGCTTTGCGCTTATTTCCAGGTAATGGAAATTTTTTGACCGTAGCGCGTAAATATGGAACGTCTGGGTTATACCGACCCTGGGATCGGTTTCGGGAGCCAAAAATACATGGGGAACCATAGGTCGGAGCTCGGGCACAGAACTTTTTTTTTGTGTGACTGTGTTATTAAATTTCGGTTTTGCCACCAATAGCACGATGTACGGTGAGTAAATTGGTTGCCAAGTTTAGAAACGCTGGGTGTGTAAGAGATAGGACACGACAAGGTGGACCTCAAATCGTTGAAGAAACCAAGTTAAATGTGTTGGAAATTGAAGAAAATCCCCATCAGTCAACAAGACAACTAGCCCTAAACAACAATGTGGACCAATCAAAAGTTGTAAAGTTGCTTCATATAGAAAAGTATTATCGATATAAAGTCCAGCTGATACACGAATTAAATGAGAATGACCCAGACCGCCGGTTGCACTTTTGTTAACAATTAATGTTAGGGTGTAATGAGAATCCAAACTTTTTAAACATAATATTTTCTGACGAAGCCACATTTTGTTTAAATGGCTCAGTACATCGCCATAATTGTAGATATTGGTCAATATAAATGATAATCCCCATTGGACGCAAGAATTCCAGTCAGCGTAAAGACAAATTAAATGTATGTGTGTACACCATAGGAACGCGATTTTTAGACTACTTTTTTGAAGAAAACCTCCTTTTGAAGAAAAATTTTAAACAGTTTTTATGTCGTTTGTTAGAACAGTTAACGAGTGTCCCATATGTCAAAAATTCATAATTATGCGTTAGCCTGTTTTAGAAATATTTTTAAAAATATGGTCTCTTGAGACCTCTTGGTACTTCGGAAGCAAAAAAGAAATCTTAATTTTGAGCGTGGAATCCACTACTAAATTATTGTACATTGATTATAGGACACCCTGTATATTTTTTATACATTTTTTAGGTATTAACAATATTGTGTAAAACTAACTACTCTGCGGATTACACAAAGGGTAAAATTTTGTTATTAATTAAGTAGGTCGTTATCATGTTTAAATTCCTAGCATACCTAGATGTTTGGTATCATAGAGCATACATATGACTTCATTGGTAAGAATTGTAGGAGATTTGATATATATTAGCTTAAAATACCTTTCTAATACAGTAAAAAATGTTACAAAAGCTAATAATAAAGAATATATGCGTAGATATTGTGAGTGTAATTC
The DNA here is from genome assembly GCA_025584915.1 of Monochamus saltuarius. NCBI lineage: Eukaryota > Metazoa > Arthropoda > Insecta > Coleoptera > Cerambycidae > Monochamus > Monochamus saltuarius. Next base: position 72,282,554 of record CM046721.1, on the reverse strand, counting down.
ACCGCTGGTCGGGACTTTAGTCCGCAGAGTAGTTAGTTTCACACAATATTGTTAATACCTAAAAATATATATATCTAAAAAAAAACGATTACATGAAGGGTAAAATTTTGTTATTAAGGTCAGTGGTAGCGCGGTTTAAAGCGTTGGTACTTGAATCGAGGCGACTAGATCGCTGTGGGTTCGATCCCCGCAGCCGGTACACCATATATAAGCTATATTCGTGGAGAGATTGGCACCCTCTCTGCGGGTATGGTAGGGTGGAAAAATATTAGCTTGGGTCAATGTGAGAGATTGATACCGGTTGACATTTGACTACTCCCCTAATTAATGAGGTTTTCCATGTTTCCCTCATTCCTGCACTGAATGGTGGTTAGGGCCTACCAACGTAAGTCGTTCCTGGGCGCAAATGCGGCCTACTTAATAATACTATGCCGTCCCTTCTCCCGCACAAGTCTTCAACTTCTGGGCTAATCCTCATGATTAGAATGAGGGGTAGAGATTATTATTATTGTTATTATTATTATTATAATTAAGTAGGTCGTTATCATGTTTAAATTTATTGACAGGTTTAATCACTTTTGACATTGTTGATATTTAACTTCAAATAATTTATTGGTATAATAATTTTATAGTTACATATTTGACTCAACTTAAAGGAGGCCACCTGAAGAAGCAATCCTAAAAATGCAGAAATAGGTCTGATCTCATCTATTATGGTTGAATTCCCACAATTTCAAAAGTGAACTTAGATATTTATAAAATGTTTTCATTAAACCAGGTTAGTAAATTTAGCTAGATTAATTTTTTTAGATAATTATTGAATAGAGCTTTGTCTGTGGAATTGTTCATTAGCATACCTAGATGTTTGGTATCAGAGATCATACATATGACTTCATTGATAGGAATTGTAGGAGATTTGATATATTAGCTTAAAATATCTTTCTAATGCAGTAAAAAAACCTGTATATTGTCGTAAGTTTCAGTTCTGAGGACATTTTAAAAATATATTAGCCATTTTGATATACTTAAACGTAAATATATTTTGAAGATGCGTTTTAAGTAGTAGCTAGCAACGTTTTTTAAACACATTATTAATTTAAATTCGTGAAGATTAATGTTAATTTATTATTGCTCTAAATTTTATTTGAAATAATGTACTTCATTGTCATTTATTATGTACACATTTTAATAAAACAAAACAGATTCAATTTGTTGGCCTTATAAATATTTAAGCTTTGCACCTTATGACATTTTAGCATACCTACATATTTCGTAAAGGTATATATCATACGATATACACAAATTAGTTTCAATAATATTTAACTTCCTCTCAAAAATTGATTCATTGTGTACCTTTAAAAGAGGTCTCTTACGCACGAGAATCATTATGATCAAACAAAATTAAACTGCATGGAAAACGACAACATTTACTTATTAGCACCTAAAGCAAAACGTCAATTTTTTAGTACAAATTAGTACCATTAGGCGCAATATATAAAGGTGTTAGTATTACGAAAGCGTAGTTATTCTTAGTTCAGTTATTCAGTGTTAAATAATAATGATTGCGATACGGTTTGTCATATTTGTTAGTGCCTTATGCATGAGTTGCTACGGTAAAGCGATAAGTGAGGAAGTGGAAACTGTTGACTCTCCGACCCCCTTATTGGAAAAAATTGGATTTGAAGCTGCAAATTCCTTCAACGGCAATATCCGTTTAAGACGCAGTATGGACGAAGACGTGAAAGAGAGTGATGGTAATAGCGAAGCAATCGACAATTATGGAAAAACTCATAAGACAAAGAGGGATATAGAATTCGGAGGTTACCAACTTTTAAAGGACAATATGGATAGTGATGATTATAATGCAAAACTACTTGACGGTGGCCAGTACGTTCCTTTCTTCAGAGTCAGGCAATATTTTATAGAGAAGAAGAAGGTGTAATGCATTTCTATAGATTTTGTACTTCGATCTAAGACTGAATTTCTGTAATATTTTATAAATAAATAACAATGTAATAATAATAATAAAGCTCTTATTGTGTTCAATTTCTGCATTTGTTATTAATTTTTGAGGTGATATTATAATCCATTCGTTTGATTACTTTAAAAAATTGATATGACACCTTTTACACAGTGAAAAAAACTTGCTATAAAATGAAGTTATATATATTCAGCAAAATTACTGCAAATACTAAATAAAAAATAGAAAAATTAGTGCATTGTACTTAACTAAATGTGGATTTTGGTAGTTTATTTCATCTCAAAAATTAAATGGTGAAATATTTGGTGCATTTTAAAGAGGATTCTTAAATTTTTTAACTGAAAGTATTACCTACAAAGTTACAAAATGTTTAATGCAGAAACTAGTAACTATAAATAGCTAAATTGGTGCAAACCTCGGTGCAAACATTGTACAGGGTGTCTCAAACTCGATAGTGTGGGCCTACAGTGAGGATACAAAAAAGTTAAATAAAATTTGGGATCCATGGTGTTAAATGGGATGAGGTAAGCTCCGTTTCCAATCAAAATTATTATCTTTGAGATTTGACAGAAACGACTAATGATGTCATCAATTATATTTTTTCCAGAAGCATACCCAAATTTTTGTCCTGATAAATAGCTCTCTTTTTTTCTTATAAAATTTTCTATTAGAGATTTTTTTTCTGTATTACTCCCCTAAAGAGTGTCATAAGAAATGCCACCTAGAAATCCTTATTAGCGGTGGAAGGATAAGTAGTCGTTGGAAAATAATTGAATGTTCATTGTTGTGAAGTGTATATGTCATTAACCTTATTTTTTGGAACCCTCCATAACAAAAATCAAGGGGTGTTAGATTTGGTGATTATCCGGGCCACTGAATAGGTCCATTAATCCCATTCCTTTTTTATGGGTGTTATTTAAATATTGCTGCACAATCCTGACCTTGTGGGGTGGCGCTCCGTGGTGCTGGTTCATAAAAATAAGGCCCAATTAAATGCCTACCGATGATGCCGCAACATACATTTACTCCAACTAGGCTAGATATTCAATATGGAGATTTTCAATGGACCAGTAGTGTTGCTTGCTCCTCTTTGGCAAATCATTACTGACAAACCGACTTTCGTCCGTCCAAAGAACGTGTCGCAGAAGGTTCTAATCAACAGTTTCTTCATTTACTATAATTTGAGCTATAAAATTAAATCTGTTTTCAATGTGATGCTCTAAATTGTGAATTTTGTATTCATGATACCCATTGGTCTAAAATTATTTGAAACGTTAATTTACCCAAATTCAATTACTGGCTAGCCAGCCGTATAAATTTTGTGGATGTTGTTCGAAATCCTGTAACAGTCTAGCTGTATTAAAATTGTTTCTTACCATTCAATTACTTGATTATTCCGAACAGAAAATGAATCTTCCTTTCGTTGCAAAGTCACCTCCAATCTTGTAAAGGTTCTATGATCAGGAATCAGACGCTTCGGATCTCTTTCTCGATATAACTCTACAGGTCTTCTTGAATTTTTTTGTGACTCATCAACTTTTTCTGAATGATAAACCATTTTGTGAGCACATTTATGTACTTTAAACAATGAATATTCATTTATTTTCGAACTACTTGATGATTCCAATGCTAATGTGATTTTTAGGTGATATTTATTTGAAACTCGTTAGGACGATATTGCGGGAAAAAATCTAATTGATAACGTCATTAATCGTTTAGATCCGAAGATAGTACTTTCAACTGAAAATGGAGCTTAAATCATTCCATTTAACATCACGTGTCTCAAATTTTATTTAAATTGTGTATATTCTCACAGTAGGCCTATACTACAGAGTTTGAGACGCCCTGTACATGGATAATGTAAATGTAACATTTTTTCCTTGGCTGGTTTGCCATAAAATACATTGATATGTTGAAATTGATTATTTGCCTACTTGGACTACCCCTTATTATAATTTTCCAAGAATTTGTATTTTTATATGAGAGAATAACTTTGTTCGAACAACACTAGAATCAGGTTTCCAATTGTCAGGTTCATATGCATTTAATCTAAAACAGTGCATTTTCAATTTTAAAGGAGTATTAAAAAAAGTATTCATTGCGCGTGAGTCCCACGTTTGCAACTGTTCTGAGAACAGAACTAATAAATATTTTAGCCACTCCTGCCAATTTTAGCCATTTGACCTTTTATTACCCGACCATAAAATTTATGAATCAGATATTCTAGATAAAATGATCTATACCAAAATTATAAGAATGAAAATGCCTGTCAAACATTTATGTTTTAAATTCCTTCAATTTGATAGATTTTATGCACAATATACTATTTTGTTTCTTATTTATTTTTTTTTGTGCGAGATCCTAGGTGATCGTGCGGTTTAACACATCAGTACTTGAATCGTTGTTTGGCACCTGCATGGGTTTGAATCCGGTGGAAGGGTACAGGAACGTTGGCTTGAGTCATTGTAAGACATTGATACCGGTCGGCGTTCGATCATCACCCTAATTAATAAAATTTCCCAAGTTTCCCTCGTTCCTGCCCTGAATGAGCCTACCAACGAAAGTTGTTCCTGGGCGAAAATAATGTGGCCTGCTTAATAATTAAGTGCTGCCACCTCTCTTGCACAAGTCTCCGACTTCAAGACTTATGCTAGTGATTAAAATGAGAGGTAGAGATATTATTATTGTTATAAAAACAAGTATTAACTGAAATTTTTGGCTCAACAATTAGTTTAATTGTAAATATGGGTAAATAAAATATTCATTTCAAACAAAATTATTGTATGGTAGTAAATTTATATATACCTAAGTACACAACATTCTTTAAGCAATTTGTTATATCTATGTGTTTATTTGTGCATATATAAGAATCCTCAAATAATAATCTAAATCTATAAATAGTATTAAAAACCATCATAAGGATATAAATGGCAATTCGGTGTTTATTCAGCTGTCATAGGAAATATGTTGATAATACTAGTTAATTGAAGGAACGTATGTTAATAGACATTGAATGTTTTAAATAAATATTGGTAGGTCCCAAAAATTAGTTAAATATTAATATTCATTCAACTGAAATAAATGTATATAGAGTCTCCGAAATATGAGTATCTTTTTTTGCTCTATGATAAATTATACCAAACAAAACATAATTGACTTAACAATTGTTTTTCACTTGCCAATATAATTCACACAATTGACAAACAGGTTTTGAATACGTGATAACCGTTGAGTGAGAAATTATAGATAGAGGAGCAACCTTATGGCAAAATGCGTATCCACTTTTGAACCCGATATAGTATTAGGTAATAGCATCTCTTTGGATCTAAGATTTGTCAACTTATCGACAACTTATTGTTCACGCAGGTTTTCTTTGCTTGTTAAACCATTGAATCACACAGAACACTAAAATTTACTGTCGTTAACAAAAGTTCCCGACAGACGGACAAATCTTGGGCCCAAAAAAACCCATATTGTAAAACACGGTGTAACATAACGAAACGTCAAACATGAAGGCCTTTATTTCTTGTCCGACTTTAAAAACATTTTGCCCTTTAGATATTTTCTATTAGGGTCTTTGTTTTCAAGATACAGGGTGTTAAACTTGTAGATCGAATAAGTATTTCGCCATTAAGGTTGCGCCTCTATCTATAATTTGTCACTCAACGGTGATAACTAAATCCGCCACTTCGTTCGCAGATCTCAGGTCCGGACTTGGACGACCTGATAGGTCTACTATACGGCATAAAGTCAAGAAATCCTGGATTGTTTGGCAAAACAGTATAATTGTTTTTCTTCACACTGGCAAATAAACTGTCGAAACATTATTTACTACGTTATTTATTGAATATTCTGATGCTGTCACAGTTACCTCACGACGGCGAATACCTGAAGGTATGTGTGAATAATTAAAATGTATGTATGCTAAATCTTCGCGAATTCCAGGATCGTTAAATATCCGTTGAGTATATAAAATATAAGTAGCATCACTTGAGTGTAGGCGTTGTAGAATAATTTTTATGCCGTCAAATTGAACATATATGACGTTGCTTCTACGTACAGTTCAATTGCAACTGTTTTGTTTTGCGAGTAGTAACCTGCTAAAAATCTAAAAATGTCTAAGTGAAAACAACACTCCTCGGCCTCGATTCTTGAATGCAATAAAATATCTTGAGGTAATTCATTTCACTTAAAAAATTATATTATTATCTGTGTATATTTACAATTCTTGAACCTTTATATTCCTTTAGCAAAAACCATATGAAATAATTCTCCAATTTTTTATGGGAAATAAGTACAATGAGAATGGTCAAGAATACAGATTTGCATTTTCTCATAAAAATTTCTGAGGGAATGTGTGCCACTTAACTGGAGATTCGAGCAGCTGCAGCTGTAAATAAATGGGGTGTTTATATCTATTATATGGCATGAATAAGATTAAAATTGATTTAATATAAATAATGCATATTTAAATATTAAGGTCGTCCTCAAGTCCAGATCTGAGATTTGCGAACGAAGTGCGGGCTTTAATTATTAACGAAACACTATATAATTTTAAATTAGCAGCTAATTAAACAAAATGATTTTATAATTCATAGTTGCTCAAATACTAAACTTATTTGCTATACATGTCCAACTTGATAATAAATTTTCTATAAAACAGAGAACCGTATTTATGTTAGTACGACTGAATCTACAGTTATATCTATTTAAGAGCAAGTCTGACAGCTAGTGCATTTAACAAATACAAAAGTATAGAATTCCAGTTCCAAGCGATTTTTACAGTATCAATTCTGGCGTATCTCCACGTACATGAATTCTTCGGGACGTTATCTGTGATCCGATTATTTCTCTACCGTCGAATATTGATTCCACTGAATAACTCCAACTGCACGATTTTCACTGCACTTATACTTAAGTGTCTGTGTCGAAATTTTAATACCTGGAATGGCGCATTTTGCAGTAGAGTTTAAATTTCTATTTCCATTATTGTAGAAGATAAAATTTCAATAACACAAACTCCTATCATTGGATTACTTTACAAAAATATTGGAATTCGGAAAACAATTTAGGTGCATTCGGCTATAAGTAAATATTTAGGTTAGCCACTTTATGCAAATAATAATTCTATTTTCGATGTATAAACTATATGTACCTAATTATTATTTGATGTTCATATTTGTGACCTTTGCATTAACTCTAGATATTTAGTTAGTATGATATAAGTGAAAATAATGTCAACAAAAACCAATCTTTGATACATAATAATACCAACGTCTCGGCTATATACTCCTCTTTCAGTGTTCTAATATAAGAGTGGTGCATACATTACAATAGAATTTACATAAAAAGAAACACATAAAATTAAAAACACATTAAAATTACAATTATTATGTTGTAAATTCAAATGAGTTTGGAGGTAAATAATATTCGTTATCGTAACATAAGGATGATGTCAATAAAAAAACAGGATATTCAAAATTTAAACACATATCACAATTTAATTAATTTGATAGATAAACATAAATATGACACATCTTGTATACAAGTCCACATTAATAAATAAATAAGTTAAATATTAAAAAATAAAAAAGAAAGTATGTTATTTATTTTCTGATCTTTATCAAGAAAGAAAAAAGATCAGGGCTCCAGCCAACATAGTAGTCACATTATTTTAATGAATGATTTCTATCTGAATATAAATTTATTGTAGTATTTACCATGGTAATCGTTATTGTTCCTTATATAATAAATAACCGATTTAAGTTTTAACAGAATTTAAAAGTTCATTTAAATTAAATTTACAAATAGTTACATATTTTAGTACATATTGTATGTGTACATTTCATATAATATTTATTTTCCTTTTCTGAATCAAATGTATAACAATTTTTGTTTTTATTTTCTATGGAAGCAGATTCTTTTTGAATTTTTTCAGTCAATAGGTAAGTATTATTCAATTTTAATACATAATGCATAACAAATAACATATTGAATTTATATTTACATTCATTTTGAATAAATTAAACATATTTTCTGCATCAATATTTCAGTTTAATATTAATAATGCAATAATTGCAGTCAATTACACTTCAAAATTTGAATCTAGTGCATCCAACCGTATTTCATAAAATTTATTTTCCCCGAATACTTATTGGTCGAGGTTTTTAATATTCAACAGCATTTTGTGTAATAAAAACTGATTCAGCTTTGACACGTGACGCATATTAATAGAGCTGTCCAAGTTGATATAATTTTCTTCAATAAATACGTTTATTATATTGCTTTATATAAGTTGTATTTTCTTCGCTTAAATGAATACGATGTTATGCTTTTTCAGTGGTGTTGGTGTATTGTTAAACATTGTAAAATGAAAAGTATAGAATATCGAAAGTGAAAAGCTTTTGTTTGTGTGTTAAGCGTATGAAACATAATTATTTAATTGTTTAAAACTATAAATACCAAGGGAAAATAATTTGATTTGTTTGAAATGTACTTTCAATATACATTATCTGTGTGGGAAATGGTATGTACTATCGTTTGCAATAATAATGAATTTTGCGATTTCTTTAGAGCTTCTGATGTATTTGTAATGAAATCTACTTCACATTTTTAATATTAGTTATTAGTTGTTTCACTCACCGATAGAGATTTAATGAAATTTCTACTCAGAACGTCCAGAAGTTCAAAAACTGTTTTAAGAGAGTGTCATTATTACGCAAACGATTGTACGAAAACAGACGTACCTATTCCTGAGGATATTCAGAATAAAAAAGTCTTACAATCACATTTTGGGAACAAAATGGAAATGGAACGCTCTAGTGAACAAAAAAATCCTAATAAGGCCCTGGCCAAATTGTTTCCAGTCAGTGTTGACAGATGGTACAATTTTACGGAAATTTGTAAAACGAACAAACAAAGAGATAAAGAGTTTTCACTCTCTAATTAATTTAGAATTGGAATTTTTACGGTAATGTATGCTAGTTGTTAATAAAAACCTGGTATAACCTTGCCGATGTCACAAATATTTTTATTCTTTCTTCAAGTCAATAAAAACTAATTGCAAACAGTTTGTTTAAAACAAGTGGTTTCTTTTCAACAATAAGCCTAAACTCCCACAAGAAATGCAATTCAAAATCAGTACAATAGTTTTAGGAAATAAATAAAAGTGATTTGGTTACTTTTCTGTAAACGGTAATATGTAATCTGAGATAGAATGTTTGTAGAAATAAAAAAATATAAGGTACTACAGAAAAGACTACTATTATTGTAACAGGTATAGATTGGATTTCTACAAACGCAATTAGTTGAAAACTTACTGATTTAAAACGGTATCCACTAGCGCAGACTGCATCTGAGGCAGACCTGGCAGGAACGTATTCAATTTAGGCGAATAAATAACACAACGTTTCTTATTTTTCTACTTAATGCAATTTACTATAACACTATTACACTCTGTTCTGATACTAAAATCAGAATAGCAAAATAGTATCTTTTGCAATATCTCAGAATAATTAAAATTGGAAAATAGCGCTAAATAATTGTCATACTTTCTAATTGCGGAATCCACACATTTGTACTGTTTAATATGTTAGTAGGAAATATTTAATTTTTTTGTGCTTTTGCTATACTTTTTGTTAGTCTGTTAGTTCTATTAATTGTTATGCATGTTTTACAAAACTGGCTTGCCACATTATGTACTATCTGTATCTGTAATGGCGAAGAGAAAAAATAAAACAAATAAATAAACACAACACAATGCATATCTATAAATACAAAAATATACACCGATTTTTTTCATAGAATTGAACATTTCATCACATAACAAAAACCTCAATAGAAAAACAAAACTTTGATATAACTGCTCATAAGTCATAAACTAGATAGACTAGGTAGATATTTACAGTTTACAAAAGTCTATTGTTGAAAATAATGTCATTTAACGATCACAAATAGAGCGTCTACTGTTGAAACAAAGAGCGTGATATCCGACTATTTATAAATCGAATAAAAATGTATAGAAAACAGAACAACCAAAACTAACTAAATCAGAAAATTCTTCATAATATTTTAGTGGTTACATAGATAGTTATTTAAATGCAAAAGGCGAAAACAACAGCAGACGTAAAAAGAAACGTATCGACACGACACCGACTATTACAGCGTTCTGTAAATAACTAAAACTAAAAGCGCTATTCGAAATGCGAGTCGTCAGTTGTGAATGCCAACGACTCGCGCATTCGGCGCTGTTAGACTCCGTGCTGGCACTAACTCTAGTAACATTATTAAGAGGAATATACCGTCTCGGCGCTAGTTCACACAGCAGTCAAAGACTAGTTTGAAACTGTCACAAATATTCGAACAACTACTTTTTGAGTTGCATCAAAAACACTTTCATAACTTAATTGTCGAATATTTCTAACAATTTGAAACCAACTCCTGGCTCTTGTGGGAACAGACCTCATGACACACACCCCTGACCTTTCTTTTTTAAAACGTCTCGACAAATGATATGAATCACGTGCCAGCTGTAGAAGCCGCTGTGTGTTCTTACCGGGACAGCAGAAACTTCTATGTGTGGCATCACCTTAATGTATAGAAAAAAAAATTGTTTCGGAAGCTACAGTCTAGTAGGTGTTACACTTCGCATCTCAGAGGTTGTTTAATAATAAGTGAAACGTATATCTCAAACTTCGCTGATATTAAAATTTAATTTCGGTTTAATATAGCAGACACTTTCGCACAGAGGAAGAGAACGTGCGAGTGTACTGCTGATGTTGGTATCTACAACTTTAGTTCAAAAGCAAAATTACATTACTTAAAGTATTAACGTCAATAATATGGAAGTATCTGGCAGAACGTGCCATTCTACAAAGAGATTGGAGATGTTATAAGCATAATAAGGAAAACCACATAATAATTAATATAAACATTTATTATACAGGGTCCACTTTTTATTACTATTACGTTATTCAAAAACCAATATATCATAAAAAACGAATGTTTGTTTGCTAAATAAACTATACCCGACAAAAGTTTACATTTTGAAATACAGCACGTTGAAGTTTCTCAAAAAAATGTTGTTTGAATTTTTCTGTAAATGATGAAGTATCACCCGTAAATTTTTTTTAAATGATTTGGCACTGTACGTGTGATCTTTGGAGAATTTTGATTTTTTTTTACTTTACCAGTGACCAGTACCAAATTAAACGGAATCCAAAAAATAGTGTTTTTAAATTTCAAGACAGTGGCGTTCTAATATTTACTAAAGCAATAAGAACCCCTATTTTCTCCGCCACTGGTAAAGTAAAAAAAAAATTTTTTGGGAAACTTCAACGTGCTATATCTCAAAAAGTAAACATTTGTAGGGTATAGTTTATTTAACAAACTAACATTTTTAAATGATTTTATGTACTGCCGCCGTCGATGTAGTGATAGGCCTATTAATAAAAATTTGAAAATCTGGTTCTTTGCTATTATCACTGTAGTCTGTGTTATTCAAATATTTGTGACCTTTACTGTAAAAATTTTGACAAAACAACCATGTCCATTGCAGGAAAATTAACCGTTGCATATAAAATTCAAAACCTTTGCGATATATCTCAGTTGGTTTGGCTATAAATCAGCTTTATAACCAAACCAACTGGGTTTTAGCAAAACAAAAATATATTTATATATCACGAAAGAGAAACAGGGAGAACCTTTATTTAAGATATGTGGTTTTAAAATTATACTCAATTATTAATAACTATAATTATAATTTTTCTTACATAAAATTTATTTTAATCATCCCAGAATTCCCTCTTTACAAGTGAAAAATTGTGATCTTTATTACATTTAATATACCATAGCCTGTATAGCCCGGAAATTCAGAAAAAAATGTAAAATATATACAAGATGTCCGGAATATGAGTGCCTTTATTTTGCTGTATGATAATTGTACCAAACAAAACATATCTGACTTAACAATTGTTTTCCCTGGCCAACGGTAACAGAATTATGTCAACAAACAGGTATTGAATATGTGACAACTCACATAACATGTAATTAGAAATAACCTAAACATACTTACTGTGGTAGTTTTATTAAAGTTCTTTTCACAACACAACATAAAATGTAAAACAGTCTATAAGTGTTCAAAATGATTTATCTTGCTTGTAAGAAGCCTCTACCGTATAAAAATCTCGTAGCCAGTGAGTTTTTCCAGATTCGCCATAAATTAACATGTCATCAAGCTAGTCACGGGTACTACAAATTGTTCAATTTTTATTTATGTACACTTACAAGTATCAAAGAAGCACTAGCGAAAACAATACGCACAAGCCACAATACTACTTTGACTAATATTACTTTAAGGTTAACAGCAGCCGACACAATACCATGGATTTTCTGAGAAATTTCAATTGTTTACTTCATGATACAAAAAATAAATTACGTTTCAGAAACTTATAGTTAACCTTACTTGTACCTATAATTTCGTAATACAATTTTGTATTTTATTAATTAATATTATTATTAATCTCATTCTGCTCCTTAGTTTACTATTTCCCTTTGTACTTATTTCTTTCTCTTTATAGATGGGCATCTTCTGAAGATAAGGGACCCTCCTTTTTCTTTAGAAAATATTGAGAAGATAATGAAAAAATATTAAAAAATTTTACGACGCAAATTGGAAAAATATGTTTTGTTAAGCATGATAAACACAAATTTATCACTGAAGATAATAAGCTAAAAACCGGTGTATGTCTGGCAATTTAATTGATCTTAGCTGTTCACTAGATAGAGATATTAATCCACATAGTGATACAGGATATGACATTAAAATAGTTTATCTACAATTACTAATTAAAGTAGGATGTTTTGCTTGATAACGAAAAGTTGACGTTTATTGAGGAGCGTCATATGAGTGTCACGTTATTGCTTACCGAGCGTTAAAATCTAGCAAACGCTCGTCGTCAATAGCAATCAAGTAAACAGCCTCATTTTTAAGTAGTAAATTTAACAATTGCCAAATTTTGTAAAATTTGCGCAGTATAGTTGAGAACATTTTAGTTGAAAAATGTTGGAAATTGAAAATAGTGACAGTGATATCCCAAATACATCTCTGGAGATTAAAAATACTGCAGAAATTGTAACTTTAGGTTTGTTGCCAGTAAAATCAACGAAGTTACGAGAAGCAATATCTATAACCTATTTGTGACATGGTGTAAGTCACAAGAAAATTTATAAATATTCAGAAAACGTACTCCTCGCCTATTTTTGTGAGAGAGCAAAGACACTAAAATCGTCATTATTATGGGCGATTTACTCGATGCTATATCTATATTCCATATTATCTACCAAGAATGATATGACTTAAGCAAGTTTAAAAAGGTGTTGTCATTTTTAAAGAAGCAAGAAAATGAATATAAGTCTAAGAAATCAAAATCTATTTCGCATGCGGAAATATACAGAATTTTGCCTGAAGCCCTTGATGAAACATACTTATAAAACTAGGCAAATTCTTTATGTATTGATTATTGTAAAATCTGTAACTTAATATAAATATATTGTGTTTTGCTTTTTTAATTATTGGAATTTCGTGTGCCTGCAGAATTGACGAATTAGCAAAAATGAATGTTAAAGATGATGAAGACAAAGAATCCATTTTGATAGTTAGATACTATTCTCGATTTAAAGACAAGAAATTGTCGAATTTTTACTGTCGCAAATAACATTCGAGATAACTTGTCATTCTATAGGAAGCATGAGGGCTTGAGACCTAGAAACGAAAACACACCAGCATAATTATACTTAAAATTTAATAAGGTAAGATTTTAAGGTAAGTGTTTTAATCAAGTGGTAGGAATGAATGCTGTTGCTAAAATACCAAAACCAAACGATATTGCTGATTATCTTAGGGTCATTTCTATACAGGGCATTACTTTCGCCGAACATCGGCTACTTTATTGGTCCATGGTGGAGAAAATACAGAATTGAAACGACACGGAGAATGGAAGAGTTCTACAGTTGCAGAAGAATTCATAGATAATAATATCAATGAAAAAATTGAAACACTAGAAGTAATCGAATGTAACAATCGCAGTGATGACAGTTTTACCATATCAGAATATAGCCTCAACGTGCCTTCTGAATCAGGAATTATTATTAAAGATTGTAAAGACTGTTCTTTCAGCATCCAAATTATGAATGATGACAAATGAATTTCTTACCTTTGGTCTATTTGTTATAATTAATGTTCTCGTAGTAAAATTTTATTTTGTTGAGTGATTACCGCGCTCGCTTCAATCGCGCGTTGACTGTCGCTCTCTGTTATATTCTATTCTCTTCTATCCATTTATCTCATTGTTGTCCAACGTAAATCTTAAAAATAAAGGCATACAATTTTATGGAGAAATATTAATTTATGTCAAACGGTTTCAGAGAAGATAAAACAACGGAGAAATATTTAGTAGAAAATGTTTATGAATCTTTTAATGAAAACCTCTTTTCTTCAGGCATTTTTCTTGACTTATCATCCTAAGGTTTTTATATTTAGATTACGAAAAATTGGACATGTTGGACAATATTAATTTCGCAGAACCATGTTAGTTTCATGATAAGTTATAATAGTGTGTTAAATAAAATAAATGATAAAACTGCTATATCACTATAAAAAATATTATTTTTAATATGTTATCTATATTTGTGACCACTAAACATTATACCTACTGGTTACCGTTTGCTATATTTTTAGCACTCTTGAAGCCATTTAGTGCCCGTTGTGAAATATGTCATTTAAAATATACGTGTAAATGTTGGTATACCAAGTGGTAATTTGAAACTTATGCTACATTTAATTTGTCTAGAGGGATCTGAATTATTTATGATGCACGTGCTAAATACTTTAAGAAACTTGCGCGCTAGTTTTCCTATTAGAGTATGTAGTGATAATTGAAATTAGCTATTTGTTCAGTTTAAATAAATATTCGTATTGTTTATAATTATTTGTGGCGTTAATTTCTTGTGCTCATTACCTACTACCTACTAATATTATTTGGTAACAATTTGACACAGCAGTAGTTAGTTTGGGACACTTGTATTGTTATCAAAATTATTGATTTATAGAAATAATTTAGTTTCTTAAATTAAGGTTAAGATTAAAGATTACGTTTTCTTGTTACAGGATAATTTTCTTTTTATAAAATATTTGTTTTATTCAGCTAATAAATACCCTACTCTCTTGGTATTTCCCATATTATAATATCTCACAGATACAATCTTTATAACAAGATTCAAATATAAATTTACACTACAAAACTATTACTTGTATAAATTAGTTTTATTTTATTTGAAACTTCATTTTATGTTTTAGTTGTTTATATAATTTTATTTTGTTTTGTATTTAACAAACTTTTTTCGCAAACATTTTTCTTATCGTAATTTTTCTGATAAACCTTGTATGTACGCACTCACGAAAAAAATGTATTGTACCCACAAGTCTCATACATTTACTTTAAGCAAAGAATATGTTTACACAAGATGTTTCAAAACATGTGTCGGAAAATGAAGGATGTTTTTCTTTAACTCATTTTAAGGCAAAAAGTTTTTAACATGGGTCAGCAAATGCATCGTTTTGAGATATAGGGGGCAAAAATAGCGATAAAATAAAGTATATATTTTGGGTTCCCATGTTTTTCCCAAAATTAATGCATATTATTTTTAACACATCGTATTAATATATACCTATTATTATTAATTATAGTGCTAAAGGTCTGATATATATAGTATAAAAATATTGACTATTTATTATATAACTTAATTTTTTAAACAGCTGTTTATTTTGCATACACTTTTCTTTAAGTAACTAAGGTAGAATTAATCAATTTTGTATAATTATATAAAAATATATGGCCGACTATGCACCAGGCAACATCAGTTTTATCAATCTATCGTTTTTTGACAATTTCCAAAATGTAAAGCAGCTACTATTATACAGGGGGTTCTGAAAGTCAGTTCAGGAAACTTCGGGAGGTGATTCTACGAATTAAAATAATAGTAGTATATAATGAAAATTTGTTTCGAATTGCCAATTGTTTGCAAGTTAAAAGTTGTCAAAGTTAATTTTTTTACTTTTCTTTTTAAATAAATAACTTATTTAATTATATTTCGAATATTCTGTTATTTGCTACAGCCGCTAAGTAGATCAAACTCTATAGGAACAGTCAAAGAAAAGTTTTATTATGCGCTGCTAGAGAGCACTTCATTTAAAACTCAGAATTAGTATCAGAAAAAATTACCAAACTTAGGTATTACCTGCTTTAAATAAATTTCGTTACAATTTGTAACACCAAAATTTCTAATGACATTTATTTGAAGCACAACAACTTGATTAATTATTTACAGAAAGAATTTTTACAAATTTGAAGTTTAATAAAACTTTAATAGCGATTTACTGCTAAACGGTTACATTTATCTGTTTAAATAAAGAGTACATACGTTTTTCTGATATTGTTTCTCTTTTCAACAATGTTTAAATTTCTGTGATGTATAGCAAGAAATAAAAGTTATAAATAAAACTAATTCTGAGTTTTAAGTAAAGTGCCGTCTAGCGGCGCATAATAAAATATTTCTTTAACTGGTCCGATAGAGCTTGATCTAATTAGCGGGTGCGCTCAGTGAGATAATAATCGAACCTGAATTCAATAAGTTATTTAAAAAAAAAAATAATCTTTGACAAGCTGTAACTTGCAAACAATTTACGATTCGAAAAAAATTTCATAACTGCTATTATTTTAATACGTAGAATTGCCTCCTGGGGTTTCCTGATTGACTTTCAGAACACCCTGTATATAAAAACACAGGTACCTACACATGTTCCATTATAAAGAAATGTATATTTGGGTTGTATTTTGAAAGAGACACCCTGGAGAGAAATTACAAGTGCGCTACTGAACTCATGGTCCTGGTCACTACTGTAATATCTAGAAGCTATCCTCTGATATACAAAGAATCCCTTAAATGTATATTTTTTCTAATTTCGCCATGTATCTCAAAAACGAAATGGTGACAGTTGATTACGGCATTTTAAGTTTCTCAAAACAGTAGTCTATTGTTGCGAAAACCTTGTCCTTCTATCTCTTGTAGTTTTCGACAATTACTAAGAAACTGGAAATTGTACACTCTATGTATGTATGTAATTGTGCGGAGGTGCAGCGGAAATTGCTTCCCACTGCAGCACTTAGGCCTTATTAGTCCCTTTGTACATCCTCCTTACTAAGAGAGTTCTTCTTTCAAACCATCCAATTAATATGGATGGCTCGGTGGCAAAGTCTCTTACAGATTTATGTGTGATAGTATAGGTCCGAGTTACAGAGATTTTTTGTTGCTCTGTCCTCATTTCCATTTATCGGGGGTTTCTGCCTTGCCACACGTGCGCCTGCGGAGCATGGTGACTGTCCAGACTTCGGGCGGACTGCCACAGTCTCGGCCCAAGTTTGGTCTCCCATCCAAACTCAGCCTGCGTACACTCTATGTATTGTTATATTTTATTTTTTTGTTGTATCTGTAAATTTAAATTTTAATTTCCATTTCAATTTTTTTAAAGTTAATAACATAAATTATATCTTTACTTACCCGACCTAGCTTTTATCTGATGATTAAATATTATAAAATTTATTTTATAGATCTTATAGGTCCACTAATTTTGACTAATAATAAATTTGGAAATTGATTCTTATATGCTTTTATAAATCTTTATCTCAATGGTAGGTTATTTGGAAATTATGAATCTTTATCTCAATGGTAGGTTCAAAACAGGATTAATATTTACTATTCAGGTATACTTTACTAATCATTTTGATAATTTCAATTTATGAATGAGATGTTCAATTTTATGTAATTTACTTTTATTTTAAATATTAAAAGTAGAATTTTTCCTACTCCACCTAAATTCTGCTCTCTATTATACTCTATAATCACAATATATTCTATGAAATACAAAGTTTATTACCGAATTTCTTCTAAAGTCCTTATTAAGTAAATTTAGCCCCTCTCTTGTGTTTCTGTCTGTCTCTCTCCTTTTTATGGATGTCCGTTCCTTTTCTAATTCCTTCTGAAGTTCAGCTTCTAGTGACTGCTCCTCGTATCGTAATTTTGTATTATGACGTTCTCCAGATATGCTGTGATCAGAAATAGAATTTGAATACCTTGCCTAATATTAATTGTTTAATGCCTTTTATCCTTAAATTGGTCTTCTTTATTTCTTATTTATTTTTGGTAACTGTTAGACTGCTTATTCCTATTTTCAATTTTTAACGTCAATTTTCAATAGATATTTTCTTATATCTCCTTTTATAGACGTTTTTATAATTTTCTGTCATGCAAGCTTTCCTCCAATCTATTTTATTTTTCTTTCTGACTTCTTGTTATTCCGTTTCCTTGATTACCTTTTTTTATTTTTATCAATGAACCCTTATTTCTACTTTACATATTTTTAAAAAATATATACATTCCCTTCAATCAATCAAACTGAATTTTGACATTTTTTAAAATTCACCTATCATCTACTTAAATATCTATTTAACTTTAAAAAAAATTACTTTCATACTCTATTTGCTGCCTTTTACCTTCCATTGAAACTTCGTTTTAATTTTACTATAATCTTAAAAATTAATCTATTTATAGATACCTATTACAATATATATATCACATTTTTATAGTTTCATTACCAAATATTTCTAAATATTGAATCTAAAGGGTGTTAAAAAGAGAGTGTAAATATTTCAGGAGGTAATAGTATGAACCAAAATAGGCAGAAATGTCTTAATAAACATGGGTCCGCAAAGTAACGGTTGCGGAGATATGAACCACTATTCGTTTTTCAAACATTTTATTTTATTAGGAATAAACCGACAAAGGAAGCTTTTAACAAACAAAAAACAAAGTTACAGAAGATGTTCAAAGTGCCCTCCGTCCATTTCCAAGCAGGCACGACATCTTCGTCTCAACGATATTCGAACTATTTCGAAAACACCCTCCTTGGTTTGAATTTCCTGACACTTTTGGTTAATCCGTAGCTGCAGCTCTTCCAGGCTATTTACAGGAGTACCATACACTAATGTTTTCAAATATCCCCAAACAAAGAAATCTAAAGGGTTCAGATCAATCCGGACCTGTTTTATGGCCTCCAAGATCGCCTGATCTGCCCCCTCTAGATTTCTTTGTTTGGGGATATTTGAAGACATTAGTGTATGGTACTCCTGTAAATAGCCTGGAAGAGCTGCAGCTACGGATTAATCAAAAGTGTGAAGAAATCCAAACCAAGGAGGGTGGTTTCGAAAGAGTTCGAATATCGTTGAGACGAAGATGTCGTGCCTGTTTGGACATGGACGGAGGGCACTTTGAACATCTTCTGTAACTTTATTTTTTGTTTGTTAAAAGCTTCCTTTGTCGGTTAATTCCTAATAAAATAAAATGTTTGAAAAACGAATAGTGGTCCATATCTCCGCAACCGTTACTTTGCGGACCCATGTTTATTAAGACTTTTCTGCTTATTTTGGTTCATACTATTAGCTCCTGAAATATTTTACACTTTTTAAACACCCTGTATATTAATATGACAACATGTTTAAATTTTATTTATCGGAAAACGTCTGTGTTAAAATTGTAATTAAAAATTAATGACGTAATAGTAAGTCATAAGATTATTCAAAATTAAATTATGTGGCAACATGAGATATTAAATATAATATAATTCTTCTGTCATGTTATTGGATGAAACATATTTTGAGTTGTTGATTTTTATATAAAATTTTATAAAAATGCTAAAATCTAAAATTATAATCTTGTAGGAGCTAATAATGATTTATCGTATTTATTTCAGTGTTCTAATCATACTGGAGTTTAACAGTATCTTAAAAAGCATTTAAATTTAAATAAACAACCAGTGACAACGGTTTTAAAAACAAATTAGGCCTAATGCCTTAGACAATGTACCTTAAACATTTATAAATTGTCACCTAAAACCCTATAATCTCTTTATGCAAAACGTAAAAGTGTAAAAACAGTCTTTTTAAGAAATCGAGGGAAGCAGCGGAAGTGAATTGTGAATTAGGGTTTGGAATTCATTCCTCTCTCTTATTTAAAGCTGGATGATATATGGCTCTAAATAAATCACACACTTTATAGTGCATTGAATGCAAGAACAACTCACAAAAAGTTGATTTGTGAGCCTATATAGAAATTTTACTGTGCATTCTGGATATTTTTCTTGGACTTAAAATGGCGTAAAATTCGTAACAGTCGCATATCTCATACACAGTTGTTCTCAAGTGACGTTTTTATACATTCGCTGAAAAGATGAGTGAGAAAATTGCTCTGAAGCTACAACATTGGCGGTAAATGTAATTAGTAATTACTATATTGATCGCATCACAATTATTACTAACACATTCGAACAATGTACAATTGTTTTTTTCTTTGCTCCCTATACAGGGTGATTTATAATATATACGCACGAAAATTATAGCAGATGATAAATTATAGCGAATAGTGAAAAAAAATGTTTTTAATTTATGCAGATTCCAATTTATTTCAAATAAAAATAAAAAAACGTGAATTTCATAAATTTGAAAATGAATTTAATTTATTATAGTAGTTAGGTACTGATCGAAGTTATTTCCGTGATTTTCAATACACAATTGAACTCCATGGTTCCTCACACGCACGGCCGAAACTAGGCTGAAGTCGAATTGCCTCAGCGGCAGCTTGTATGCGATTTCGCAACTCTTGTTCAGTGTTTATTTCGGTAACACACGCCATAGTTTTTATGTGACCTCAAAAATAAAAGTCAAACGGACTTAAGTCTGGCGATCGAGGGGGTCGCCTAATTCGACCACCTCGGCCTGTATATATTTCGGGAAGCAGTTGATCCAAATTTTGTCGCACTAGTCGTGCAAAATGTGGTGAAGCGCCATCGAGAAGAAACCACACATGTTGTCTAAGGTTGAGGTTAACTACTTTGAGATGTACCGATACATTATTACGCAATTGTACACAACTTAATCGATTTTCCATAATGAAAGGGCCGTTTACAATTCCAGCCCACGCATTTACAGAAAATTGTTCTTGAATATGTGTTCACCGAGTGACATGGAGATTTTTGAAATTTGTGAATACCATTACGTATGAAAATTGTCTCATCCATAATAAAAGTGTACATGGCAAAGTTTGCGTTCAAGTGCTGCTGTCACTTGCAAAAGTTCACTCAAAGCTGAAGATTCCGTGGAAGTAGGGCTTGTATCCGCCGCATGTTAAATAGTAGAGTAAATCGTGCCTTAACGCTCGTCAAACTGTAGATTGTGTTATCCCAAATTATTGCCCAGGCCTTGGCCACAAGTTACCAGTTTCTCTAGACGTAAAAAGGCTTCACGTCTAGGATGATATCTTTTGGAAAACCTGGACATAAAGATGAACTACAGCCACTGAATTTTGATGTCAGAATCGTGTCTGACAAATTATGCAACATACTTTTATAATTATATAGAAATAAACTCATATAGAAACGTAACTGATAGCAAAGTATTGTTACAAATACCAAACATTTATTCTGGATTAAAATTACAAAATATTAAAAGTACATAAAAGCAGTGTAATGGAAACTACAACTTTTAAAATGTTTACACTTTATTATAAGAAAACAAATGCATTTTTCTACTTGATTCGTACACTTACAAAATGCATTCAAAATGAGCCCCATAGATTTCAATGACACATGATTGCTGCGTTCATAGTTTTCGTAAATTCGCTGGAAAATTTCTGGGTTGAGGTGTATCCATTGTGATACATAAAATATAATTTGTCTACCAAGCATTTTCAAAGTATCAATGCCGCACTAAATATTTTTCAAATTACATATACGAGTACATTCATCTAGTTTCTTCTATTACTTCGTTGAAAACAAGTGTCTTGAACTGTCACAAACTTGACGTATGTTGGCGAAATCATATCTATACGAATTACTCAAAAGCCTTCGATAGGCTTGACCATGGGTTACTGTTATCTAAACTTAATTCAATTCGCCTTAGTTCAGAGTTACTAGCTTCATTAAATCCTACCTATGAGGTAGAACTCAGTCTGTAAAAATATCTGTTGTCAGGTCTGCTAGGTTTGCCCAAACGTAGGGAGTCCTACAAGAGGCCAATCTTGGACGCTTTTTATTGTCAATTTTTGTGAACGATATTACCTGTGACGTTGGTATTCGTTATTTGCTTTACGCCGATGACATGCAAATATTCTGTGAAGTTGATACAGAGGATGCGGCGTTGTTGCAGAGTAATTTAAATACACATAACGTCTGGTGCAGTGTAAATAGATAGGACTCCTCTTCAGCGAACGGAGAATATTAAATATCTAGGGGCAACTTTTCATATCAGGCGCTCCTTTAATCAACATATTGCCAATATAGTGGCTGGAGCTTATAAAAGTCTGGGTTTTGTTACCAGAAACATAAAAACCCTGAAACCCTTTGTCTTTTAAATAATGCTTTTGCTAGACAGACACTAGAATATGCCATTTTGGTATGGAGCCCTATTTATGTTAACCATATCAGTAGCATTGAGAAAGTGCAGCACCTTTTTTATTCACTTTTTATTTTTGATGTTGTCTGTCCACCAAGAAGTTTACCCCAAGAAACTTTTTATGAACGTTTTGGAATGAGTTTATTGCAGAGGCGTAAGATGTATATTGTTAAATTTCTGTTGGAGATATTGGATCATAATACTTATTGAGATTCCTTACCGTACTAATCTTTGCAAAATAATGTTCCTCTTTTAATCAAATGGCGGTTGACTATTCAGAAATACAGTGCATATACTCTATTGTAAGGCTAAATATATAAAAAAAAATGTGTATTTAATCATTAAGTAACCCTGACATTGTATATTTCATGAGCAACTCTGAATTCATAACATTGTTGTTCCTTTTTTATTTATTTTATATTGTTTTCCTATACTTTATTTTTCTTTTCTTTTGTACTGTTTTTAACCTTATCCTGTAACTAACTGGGCAGCTGAGCCCGTTGTATATTGTACCGAATAAATAAGTTAATAGAAACCCCTTTTTTAAATTGTAACGTTAACATCATTGTTTTGCATAAAAATAATCTGCGATCAACAACTTGACTCCTTTTCCTCTGTTTGGGGAACATTTAGGATCAAAATATTTAATGTTTTGGATTTTAGATGAACTCAATATTAGAATAAACTAGATATATTGTATTGCGGCATTATAATGTAAGCTATATAAATTTCAAATAGCCCTTGGTTTAGGTTAAATTAGGTGCAGACTGAAGTTAAAAGTGCCACTGATATTCCAAACCAGATCGAATTGTAAATTGCATTTTCAAATCCAATTCAACTAGTAACTTTATACTAATGTAATGAACAGCGGGAACGGTTTCAACTTACTTTAGTATTTTACAGGTTAACATCCATGAAAGTGCATAGTTAGTTTCTAGTAATTCAAATCCTTCATTAATTAGTTTTGTAATTGCAATACAATCACTGTCTAATGGAGGTTGATTTCAAGTAAATAATAAATAAAATACTGTTTTTGGCGACTGACTCGTACTTTAGTCCTGATAATGTAACATGATATTGGTAAAACTGTTACTCCTCATTCTTGCAAGATTGAGGATAGCTGGAAAAAGTATTCAATTCATAACTATTGAATACTCACAAAAACAACTATACAGGGTGTTCAGTAAAGAATGGACCAAACTTCATATGTAGATATCTTGGATGAAAATAAGCTGAATTAACTCAACTTACCTTAATCCAAAAGTTGATACTAACGGAGCTAGCAGATTTTGGACTGAAGTAAAATGGTAGGAGTATAATTGTTGTTCATATAAGATGTTCAACACAGTACCTTGACTTAATCCAACATTGACAGATATATGGCGGATACTTGTTGTTGGGTCATCTTCAACAATGTTTAAAACCTCCTCCTCTTGCTCAACATTGCGAACCATAGGTCGTTCATAGACCCTGTTTAGGCGAATACTTCCGTTTTCCTTAATCTGGTAAACAGGCATGAAAATAATTTTTGGTTTGGCTGTAAGCAAAATTTCGTGAAATTTGCTTCAAGCGATCGAAAGATCAAAAAGAAAACGTGATTTATTTTTTCAATTTTGACACCCTGTATCTTTGTTATTATTGATTTTGGTGGATTTTTGTATTTTTTAGGATAAGCTAAAGTAAATCGACTTATTTTGGTCGCAGTATTATGATGTTACAGTATGGCCCATTACTTATGCAACAATTTGACTTTACTTTTAGATAAATTGCATGCATCATGAAATTTGTATTTTTTATGGCACCCAGAAAACTATAATAAACCTTAAAAATATTTTCTAAGTTTAAACTTAGATATGTCATATTTATTCGAATTAAATAAATGAAACATTTTTTTTTTTCATTTATACCTTCGACAACCTGTATCGTTAAAATTGAGATTGAGATTGAGTTTTATTACTGTAGAACCAGTATTGAAATTTTTTGATATGCTATCAGTAATACATATTATGCATGCATCAAGTTAATAATATAAAACTATAAATTAATAATCAGGTATTATATATATGGTTCAAAAAATTATTGGTTTTATTATGACTGGTCTATATACCTGAAACTTTTTCGTATTTGATAAACATTTTTTTTTTGTAGCTGGTCAACTAACATACGGTTACATTAAAAAATTAATTACTGTGAATAAAGTACATTCTACATTGAAGTGAGTCCCAGTAATTACAAATATCTATAAGACTCTTTTCAGACTTTGCACGTTATTTTATACCTATACTTTTACACAGAGACGAGAAGAGTATTGAAACTTTTTTTTGTTATTTTAGTATTATACATATATATTTAAGTATTTCCATTATACTATATTAGATATATACATTTGTTTAGTTAAAATTTGGGGCAAGCATACTTTCTTCTATTTTGTATGGCATGTCCTTTTTATCAAAATATACTCGATAGTAACTTGTTCCTATAACCTGATGAGCGTATTGAATGCCGAATATGGTTAAGTAAACATGAAATTTACTCAAGTCATTTCTGTGAGACTCGTAAATTTTCTTCTTATTACAAACTTTAGTACCAGACCAAGATTTACAACGTATATAAGTTTCGGTGACACGGATTTTACTCCTACATCCAACATCTTGCAACTCATTTTATGACTTCATGTGTAATGTAGGTATACAGTAAATACGTATGGATTTCAGTATTCTTCGCTGTCGTCTAAAATTTTTCAGTTGGAATACGCTAGTAAAAGAAAATAACTTTAATTAATTTCATTTATTATTCTGTAGCTTCAGAATTCTGCGGTACTTATACGCTTTTTTAAATAAATATTTCTCACTATTATCAGCTTGTAGACTCAATCTAACATTACAAAGTATTAAGATAATTCAAATTATACTTACTCTAAACATTTTCCTAGATTTTCATCGAGTTAATCACTATGTCATTTGTATCATAAACATAATATACTTCAGAGGCAATATCATTATTGGAAAATTTATTGCAAAAGTACTATTGTGCTGTTCCTGATGAATTCCATTGACCGGTTCTGAAAAATTCTTTAAAACGTATTTTATTACAATGCTACATGCGTTTTTAACAAAGTAGTAAAAGCATTTCATGCTCTTTCGCTTTAATTTATGACGGATGTATGGGGGTGGTTTTTTGTCGAGAACAACATAAATTAATGTGTCAACATTTATTTATGCGTCTTTGCTAGCTGATCATCGTTTAGTCAGTCAATAATATCGATTGTTTGTTTCCCAGATTGTTATTGGTCACAAAAAATATTGCTTTTGCATCAGCATCAAGAACAAAATGGAATAACAGCTCTAAAATAAAGGCATATCACATACCAGTACCTGTTACTCATTCACGTAAGTTGCTGGTGTGCATCTACTGCAACAACAAAAGCGTTATTTACAATGAATTGTCTACGAGTAATGTCACTATTTAAGTATTTTAATCTCCGCAGGAGCAGCTATTTAATGCTTCAATTGAGAGTTATTACACATCCAACTTATTCTTCTGAACTTGCTCAATGAAATTTCTCGTCTCTGTTCATCAATTTTGGAATAATCTCTTTTAAATGGTTATTACATTAGACCACTAGTGACCTAACTAAGTTAAACTACTTGTTACTCGGAACATTTAGACAAATGTGAGCATCATCAGTTGGCGTCATAGCTTGTGTTACTTTTGTTTTATTTTCTTTGCATTTGCTTCTTTATGTTAGTTTCATCTTGGTTACCACGTTCATGCATTGGTGATTTGTACAGTGATTTTCATCTCATAACATGAAAAGAGACAACAGTGAGAAGAAAAGAGACCGAATATAAAAGCAGCGCAACAGATCAGAAAAGCAGAAATTAGAAAAAAACAAGATGAGCAGTAGAAGGGAGTAGTTAAAGCAAACAGGGACATATGAGACACATAAAAAAGATGAGAGAGAAGAGATGATTAATAATAAAATTAACTAAGCTAACATTACATGCATTAATACATTAAATTAATAAGTGTATTAAAGAATATGCACAATATCTAAAGGAGCAATATAAAACTTATCTTACTACTTTAATTAGATTGTCAAAAAATAATTAATTAAAATAATTAAAACTGGAGGAAAGTAAAAATAAGTATAAAAAAATGGCAGCAACTAAATGAATTAACTAATACTAGATTACATAGTCCATGGGAAGCGCTCCAAACTCGTTATTCGGGGGTTTTCGGGGATGCTGAATTCAATTTTAGCATCAGATTTCCGCCGGGGCGCTCGGGGGTGGCTCTGTGGGGTTGTCTGGGGGTTATTGGGAGGGGAGTAAATGAATATTTGGTATTTGAATAAAGTATTATTTTCATAATTTGTGATTTTTTACTCTCTCCTTTACCATTTCCCACAGAGCCACCCCAAGCGCCACTGGTGAAGTCTAATGCCAGAATTGAATTCGGCATCCCCGAAAACCCCCGAGGATCGATTTTGGAGTGATTTTCATGGACGCTGTCATTACCCCCCAATTCACCCCCGCGCACCCCTACAGAGCATCTCCCGTGCATCCCCGGGTAATTCTAATACCAGAATCGAGTTCGGTAGCCCCGAAAACCCCCGAGTAACAATTTCCGAGCGATTTTTCCGAGTTTCCAGTCCTTCTTATAATGGTGTAATGGATTTTCCGGCCCAGAAGGCATTTTTCAAAAAATGGCTAAACCAGACGATATAGACTTTTTTCCTGAGACCTTCCTGAATACAATGCAGAAAACCGCATCTCGATATCTGCTGTGCCTAAAAATTTCCGCTATTTTTCCTAACTTCCCTGGACTAATATACAAATTTTATCAACTAAGGAATGTAATAAACAAAACACGTGTTGTGGTGTACGATACTATAGCTGAGATATTGTATTTATTGTATGTGGTGGTTTATACGAGGTAAATTTGCAAATACTACAAACTACTCAAAACACATTACTAAATATAATGCTTAAAAAAGAGAAAGTATTCTACTGACCTCTTATTTAAAGAAAGTGTAGTGTTTAGTGTTAGAAAATTTTATACCCATCAAATGGTATATGTCATCAGAAATATTGTATACAACATGTTGATGTAGTACCAGGGCTGTGTAAAATTATTCTACAGTTATTCAATTATTGTACAGGTTAACTCGTACCCAAAGATTTGTTTCGTACCTTCCTCAAAAATATTTCATTTATTTACTACAAACATTAAGAGAATTTAAAATATAAATAAGTTAAAAAAGGGTTAAAGTACCTAGTATGTAAGACGATAATAATTATAATAAATTTAGAACTATTCTTGAATAATATATAAATAATGTAGATGTGATATCAATGTGTCCCACTTTTCATGGAGCCACCCTGGTATCTCGCTCACCTGATATCCGAATACTTTGAAACTTTGGTGGTGGTAAATAATCATAAAGTGAGTCTTTAGACGTATCCATAATTGATTATAGTCAGGGGTGTCTGATTCTAAGATGGAGAAAGAGTGTAAATTTTTCAAAATAAAGTATTAGCGATTTCTTTTCAAAAGAACTAGTAAGATATTCTTAATCAGCACTATTAGAAACCCTCTTGAACAAGATTATATCGTTGTGGGTTCAAAGGTGTTTGAGATATGGGCTGTTGAAAAACA
Organism: Monochamus saltuarius; assembly: GCA_025584915.1. NCBI lineage: Eukaryota > Metazoa > Arthropoda > Insecta > Coleoptera > Cerambycidae > Monochamus > Monochamus saltuarius. The sequence continues at coordinate 72,254,354 of CM046721.1, read as the reverse complement.
ATTTTTTTTCAACTTAAGGCTGGTTTCGCAGTGCCTGAATAAGCGGTAACCCATTTTTCTCATTTATTTTCCGACAGAATAATTTCATTTTTTAAGTGTAGTTCTATTTAATAATTATCTATTACTTCCTCGCGTTAAAATTTTGATAATAAATTCAGAAATACAGCAAAAAAATAATTTTCGATTTTGGTTCCCTTATAAGCGGAAATTCGGCCACGAGCAAGTTATAGATATATTTTTAATGATTTTTCACGTTTGTCCCATACCAATATATACAAAAATGACTGAGAAAAATGGGTTCAAATTTTCCAATAATTTCTTAAATTTACTGAAATTTTAACTTGGTACGTGAGACGTTTGGGTGGAACTTGAAATAAAGCTCCGCCTTTACACGTCACAATTCATTCATAAAATTCGAAGATGTTACTCCTATAATTTAACAGAGTGATAGACAGGGTGTTAATATAAAAATCGATAAGGAGAAAATAAAATTTCCAATTTCGAGGAAATTTAATTTTTGAAGATTTAACTTCGGAACGGTTATTAAACGTGCGAAAGACCGTTCTGTATACAAAGTGTTGAAAAATTTTTCACCATTAAAAAAAACTTAAAATCAAGAGAGCTAAAAAATTGTTTTTGATAAAACGTCTAACAAGGGTTCTTTAGAATAATAATTAACGAAAAAAATACAGGGTGTTTAAAAGACCCCAACCAATTTCTAAAAAACCCTAAAAATGAAGGGAATAAAAAAAATTTTTGATCAGAGATTGAACAAGGGTCTATTAGAATATTAATTAATACAAAAATACAGGGTGTTTAAAAAAAACTACAATTTCTAAAAACCCTGAAAATTAATGGATTTAAAAAAAATTTTAGATGAATCTTTCAAAAAGGGACTATTTATTACCTTACTAATTAACGAAAAAATACAGGGTATTTAAAAAAATTAACCAATCTCTTAAAACCCTCAAAATAATAAAATTTCAATAGAGTTTTTGATTAAACTTTTAACAAAGGTCTATTTAACACTAATTAATGAAAAATATACAGAGTGTTGAAAACAACTTAACAATCTCTAAAACCCCTAAAAATGAATGGATTAAAAAAATTATATGAAACTTTTAAGAAGAGTCTATTAGATCACTAATTAACGAAAAATACAGGGTATTTAAAAAACTGAACCAATCTCTTAAAACCCTCAAAATAATAAAACTTAAAAAAAGTGATTAAACTTTTAACAAGGGTCCATTACAACACTAATTAACGAACAAAATACAGGGTGTTTAAAAAAACTAAACAATCTCTAAAAACATTGAAAATTAATGGATTTAAAAAAAATTGATGATAACAAGGGTCTATTAGATCACTAATTAACGAAAAAATACAGGGTATTTAAAACCCAACAATATCTAAAAAACCTTAAAAATTAATGGAATAATAAAAATGTTGTTCAGAGATTTAACAAGGGTCTATTAAAACATTAATTAATGAAAAAAATACAGGGTGTTTAAATCTTTAAAACCCCTGAAAATTAATGAATTTAAAAAAAATTATATCTAACTTTTGACGAGGGTCTATTAAAATACTAATTAAAGAAAAATATACGGGGTGTCTAAAAAAGCTTAACAATGTCTAAAACCCTAAAAATTTATGGAAATACAAAAATTTTTGTTGAAACACTTAACAAGGGTCTATCAGAACACTAATTAAAGAAAAATACAGGGTGTGTAAAAAGCTTAACAATTTCTAAACACCTTAAACATTTATGAAAATACACAAAATTTTTGATGAAACATTTAACAAGAATTTATTAGAAGACTAATTAACGAAACAAATACAGGGTGTTTGAAGGAGCCTAACCAATCTCTAAAAACCCTAGAAATATATGGAACTACAAAACATTTTTGATGAAACATTTAACAAGGGTCTATTAGAACATTAATTAACGAAAAAAATACAGGGTGTTAAAAAAAGCCTAACCAATCTCTAAAAACACTAAAAATTTATGGAACTACAAAACATTTTTGACGAAACATTTAACAAGGGTCAAGAAGGAATTAATGAAAAAAAAATACAAGGTGTTTAAAAAAGCTAACCAATCTCTAAAAACCCTAAAAATGTATAGAGCTATAAAAAATTTTGGATACAATATTTAACAAGGGTCTGTTAGAACACTAATTAATGAAAAAAATACAGGGTGTTTAAAAAAGCCTAACCAATCTCTGAAAACTATACAAATTTATGGAAATATAAAAATTTTTTGATAAAATATTTAACAGAGTCTATTAGAAAACTAATTAACGGACAAAAATATAAGGTGTTTAAAAGAGCCTAACCAATATTTAATAACCAGAAATTTATGGAATTAGAAAAAATGTTTTAACAAGACTCTATTAGAACACTAATCAATGAAAAAAATATAGGATGTTTAAAGAAACCTGACCAATCTCTAAACAACCTCAAAATTTATTTATTTTAATTGTACTTTATTTAATTTCTGAATTTGAAGGTAATTAATTTTGTAGGTAGGTATAGGACACATAATTTATAATAATTACGTATATTTATAAAACATAAGAATCTGAAATAATTAATGTACTGAAAGAAATAATCACACGTTATGCAGATTATTTATTTTAGTTATACAGTGTGTATAGCTATTTGTATAGTGTGGTGAGTATAGTCAATGTGCAGCCCTTCATAAATGTTTAATCGAACCACTATTTTCAGTGATTTTTGTTTAAAATATTTGGCCGTACTTTAAACAGAAGGATTGTTTTGCAGGAAAAAAAGACGTTTTAATCAAATCTTAAGTATTACATTTCAAATAATTTTTCAGTAAATATCAACACATATGCGATTTTTAAATTAGACATTAATTTTAAATTGAATAGATCTAACTTATTAACTTCTGGAACAACAATAACACGGAAAAAATATCCAAACGTCAAAGAGTAACAGCAAAAAACCCATTTTTCGTGTGTAGCAAGAACGGGGAAGGTCGTCCAGAGGTTTCCGTGGGCTTAAATTGATTGTTATGAAAAACCTTAATTAGAGGTAACTGATCAGAATTTGGCCGAAGAACGAATTATGGGGGTCTAGATTCCATATCAATTGGAGTTATGAGGAATAGCGGCGCAAAAAAGGCAATTCATGAAAGGAACATCATTTGCCGCCGGTTTTTGGCAATAGGTGTGGTTTTACCCCCACACCGGGGTGTTTTTCACCTTGAGCTTTTGGAAGAACATCCTGATCTCCTCCTTGCCATTCAAGATCCGCCAATTTTTACCAAGAATTGATCGACCATTTTTCACGTTTCTTGTGTTAGGGTGGTTTCCACCCCTTAAGTAGGTAAGTCATGCAAATATTGGAAAAATCGAATTATGCTCACCTAGATTTTTCATGACGATCAATTTAAGCCCACGGAGACCTCTGTACAACCTTCCCCGTTCTTGCTCCACACTACGCAAAAACGGGAGGATTTCATTCACTCTTTTATTATTATTTGGACTTTCATATATTACAGACACGTTAAACTACATACTTATATGTATAAATAATTTTATTTAGTTATGATATCTTTACTATTTCAGGTAACATATGATCATAGTGGAAATGCTTTAATTTTGCCACCATGCATTCCCAAAACTGATCATCTCTTTATTCTCTTTCAACCTATAAATAGATAGATACAAAATAATTAATGGGCATAAATATTTGCTATATTGTTCTTAAATTACCTTATCTACAACCATTCCTAGAGTAGTCAAACTATAAAATAACAGTAATAAGCCCGAGTTATTGACATCTGCCATAGTATCTTATAATAATAACTATGCCCTTTTTCAATTTCCATTGCCCGTTTTCATTTTGTAAAAATTTTATTTTATTACTAGAAATAGCTTCTTCGGGTGTAAGTTTTGCAGCCGCCGAGTAAGGACATTTAATTTCTGCAATATTATTTTTGTCTATGATACCATCTGGGCTAGCTCCTAGATAAAGGTGTTCTTCGGAAATAAATAAACCGCATTCATTTATTTTTAAAGAGAAAGTTCTGCTAATTAAAGTGAGACACCCTAACTAAATAGAAATGTTAGAGATTGAATGCTACATGAGTTATACATTTTAAAAGACGAAGCTTTTCCTTCCGTGAACACCCGGTTTATCACATAATAATAATAAAAATGTATCCACACAAAGAACTACATTATACACACTGTACAACTAAAACAAAAATATATTAAATGTGTCATATTGATTATTTCAGTTTACTGTTTATTTGCAGTAAATATGCAAATATTTGAAGTACATAGATACAAAGTATAGATATTTACAGATCTATTATATTTATAATTTTAGAAACATAAAGTAGTACCTACCAACAAATATAATCGCCCTGTAAATTTTTCAATATACTGTTTCAGCTGTGAAGATACATTACTGCAACTATTAGTCGCCCTGTATATTTTGTCGATATACTGTTTCTTGTAAATTTATATTTGAAATCATTTCAAATTATTTATGGATACACTACTACAGATATTAAATCGCCCTATATGTTTTGTCCGTACACTGTTTCTTGTAAATTAATATTTGAAATCGCTTCAATATTATTTGTGAACAGCTGCGAAGACGGGTCACGCTCATTCTGAAATGAACAAACGTAAAATATACATGTGGCTCTCGTATATGGGCGGTTACAAAATGCGTCTGGTTTTATGCGAGCTTTACTGATTTTCGCTGTCTTTGTCTGCAGCGCATACAAACTGTTTCATCGTAGTGGACGGAAGTCGGGTATTACTCGCTATGTACAAAACTGTGACACGCCTTCGGGAAACTGGAGTTTCTCAAAACTGCTAAACCAGCCTTAAAATCATTTGTATCTGTAAAACGAACTCTCAAATGAAAAACATGTATTCTTTATTCTTTGTTCAGAATATTATTTTGTACTGATATGAAATGATTCATCAACAAAATAATAATTATTTTAATAAGGCAAAAATTCTAAATTTTTCTAACAAATAATCTTCAATAAAAACCTATGTAAGCCATGAAAACACATGTTATTGCAAGTGCCAATGTATTCTTGAATGTAAATAAGTTAAAACGTCAAAAATCTATGTATCTATGTACAAATTAGGACCTGTGTATATGGATATAAACTTATACTTACTTACTAACAATGGTTGTATGTCATTCTTTCCATTAATTTTTCTTCTCTTTTTTATTGAAATTGCGAGGAGAAGCAAACTTTCGTTTGATGTAATTTACTTAAATACAAATGCTTCACGGTGATAGTACCAGCAACTCAATTATTTTCGCTTTAATTTGGTGGCTTCACTAGCTTGCACCTAGTGATACACGACCAGTGGACCTTGCCCAATAAGCATTTTAATGACATGACAACCTCACATTTAAAAATTAGTTTAGTAAATTCTTTGGATAAATTTTGTATATATCTTTTATCAATTCACATATTTTATTTATTATAAAGAATATTTGAATTCAATAAAAAAGCTGCGGACTTATGAATCAACACACTGAACCAATTACTTTACGTGTCCGAAGTCTTGATTTGATTTTATTCTATTCTATATTCAAATTCTTATCGAATGCGTTACAACTCCTGGCATAAGATACCGAATCGCGTCGTTTGGTCAATTTTGCACATTTAATTAGCAAAGCGACAGACAAGATTGTACCATAGAGATTACTCAAAGCGATCCGTTTCCACTGTTGCTTACCATGCGAGATGCGTTCAATCAAATCAAATGCCTTGTGCTGTTCTGTATCTCATCCAGATTCACTCATTAAAGGTTGATGCGTAATCTATCACTGTTCAACGGGACTTAACTAATTAACAATTAATAACGTGTTACATCGTAAAGTGGCACATAAACGGACCGTGGTGTCTTACGGGGGCTCATCAAGGCAATTTGTTTCCTGGGTACCTACTTGTTGGAAGAATCCTCGCAGACGTTGCGGTTAGCCGGAGATGGTCGAAACACTTAGCTATTGGTTACTAATTGCATGCTACTGGCTTGGAAGTTATCTGCTGAATTCCGGAGATGAAATTTCAAGATGTAATGTAAAAGTAAAACTTGCTTGTGACACAGTGGAATTGAATTTAATGTAAAGGTATGTACTTAATAAAAGTTTTATTACAAAATAGCGAATTTGTATGAATCTCGTATTGGTTTGAAATGATAGGGTAATTTTTCAAACATATTAAAATGTCAGAACATGTGTCTGGCGGCAATAATCACATAACAATTAAAATATTAACGTTAATAAATTGCCATAAAATGTAACAAAACCATGTGGCCGAAAACGCGATATCATTGGTGTGACGTTACACGCCGCTCAGTGTGGTTTGTTTCCATGTATACTGGTACAGGTTCAGTGTTAGTGATGTAAACAGGCATTTGTTTCTTGTATTTTTGCGTTTATATGGCGTTTGTGGGTCATAAATACAAAGTGTAAATAATATGTAGGTAATGCCACAATTATTGGTGGTGATGTCCACGGTATTGTTAAACGTAACGTATTCCTTTGTTTACAATATAGATCCGCTCGTGACAATTACGGCTACGATGCTATTGGGTAAGTACATGGTTTTACCTGAGGTATTTATAAAATTATGTCATCTGATGTGACATTAAACTACTAGCTTTAACTTGAAAAATAATAAGTAAAAGTAATGAATATTTAGTATTTATCTATTTTTTTAAATTAATTTAATGAATTTTAATTGCTACTGATTGAATTTCTCCTTAAACATTTTCTCCTTAAATTGAAATCATTATTTATTACTATTGTTTATCATTTTTTTTAGAATTAACCAGGTAATTCAATTTAGTGAAATCAGATCGCAAACTTTTATAAATGCGTCAAATAAAATTCTACATTACGCGGTGTAGAACTAACTACATCTATCGGCCGTTTGCTACTCCATGCCGGACTGAAAATGTCACAGGCACGAAGCGCTCTACATGCAGTAGACACCATTGAAAGCTGTCGACCTTTATCGCGATCGGCGAGAAACGATATTTTGCAAACACGGAATTCCAGGAAACAACTACTCTGCGGGCTAGTGCCCCGACCAGCATTGAATTACACCTGGAAAACCTATAGCAACAGCTAGAGTCATTCGTCAGACGCCCACCAGACATATACCGGTTTCGAGCTTTTTAGCTCTCATCAGTATGCCATAGGTGAGGTATCCGACGAATAACCCTAGCTGCTTTCGTCTGTCTAACCCGACAGAAGGGACCATGAGTACGCGGTGTAGAACTAACTACATCTATCGGCCGTTTGCTACTCCATGCCGGACTGAAAATGTCACAGGCACGAAGCGCTCTACATGCAGTAGACACCATTGAAAGCTGTCGACCTTTATCGCGATCGGCGAGAAACGATATTTTGCAAACACGGAATTCCAGGAAACAACTACTCTGCGGGCTAGTGCCCCGACCAGCATTGAATTACACCTGGAAAACCTATAGCAACAGCTAGAGTCATTCGTCAGACCGCGTACTCATGGTCCCTTCTGTCGGGTTAGACAGACGAAAGCAGCTAGGATTATTCGTCGGATACCTCACCTATGGCATACTGATGAGAGCTAATAAGCTCGAAACCGGTATATGTCTGGTGGGCGTCTGACGAATGACTCTAGCTGTTGCTATAGGTTTTCCAGGTGTAATTCAATGCTGGTCGGGGCACTAGCCCGCAGAGTAGTTGTTTCCTGGAATTCCGTGTTTGCATTCTACATTACGTATATGTTAGGAGCAAATACAAAACATATTATTTGGAATCGGAATGAAGCGCCGAATACAATAAATGAAAAAAATGTAATTTTACATTTAAATTTTTTCGATGAACTTAAACCTACCTGTATTTCCAATTAAACTTGCATTGCAATAGTGTGCACAAATAAACAATGTTGTAATGCTTCCTCTCCTTGCCTTCATCGCCCTACATCGTCACATTTTTCTTTAAATTTTTTTGGTACTGTGAAATATTATTATTATTATTATTAAATTAAATATAGGCACAGGAAAATCCTATATTGCCCTTTAACATAGTATTAGCTATCTAAGCACAAATACAGGGTTAACTATGACTTAGTACAAATATTTTAAGAGGGGATAGGAAAAATTAGAATTAACGGAATCATCTATCAAAAAATTCCAAACTTATTTATAAAGCGAAACAATTTTTTCAAAACCTTATTAACCCCTAATTTCTCGGCGACTATGCCGCCTGTCAGCTTCGAGGTTAGGTATGTTCTGCCAAAGTGAAAGTTGTCAAAGGTAGTGACAGAGCACCGCGTTGCCACGTATAACGATTTACGGCGCTTTTAAAGAAAGTTTTATTTACAAAATACTAGATTATTTAATGAGAAACCCGATATGGTACCTAGCACTGAGAGTAAAACCCACCTTACTGATACTTCCAGGACTGATATTTGGAGATTTCAAGAAAGTTGAATTATTTTCTGTTTTCTAACTTGTTTACATTATAACTTGTTGTAAAATTGTTATACTTGCTGGGGACGTCTTGGTTTCCTCAACCATTTCATAAATAAAAAAATACTTTTTTTCTGTAGGTATATCTATTGTTGTTTAAAAATGCTTTATTTTTATGTCACTAAGTAAAAAAGAAGTTTCAAGGAATTTTAAAAAGTATGAAATTGGTTTTTTTTTATTTTCAAGTTAGGTACATACGTATTTAAAACATCAGCACGTGTAAAACAACATTCGTGGACGTTGTACAATTCGTACAAATGTACGAGGATTTGGCATATTCCGTCTATTTGGAAAACGTCTTTGATATTCTGCTGCTGCACGATATTCACTTTCGTCGCACTTCCAATAAATTAGTACCATATCCGTAATTTCCGCGATTACACGAATTTGAATGTGCGAAAAGCAAATACTGAAAACTAATAATAGTAACGAAATTAACAATTGTTAGGGTAATATTTTCTTTGTTAATTAAATAAATACCCAACAACGTTTTACTACTTTCTATATTTCGCACTTCCTATCTATCTTTACAACAACAACTGAACTCTGACAGTTCTGACACACCTCTTCTTCTTCTTACATTCTTTCTGATCTACATTTTACAAAACATATTTATGCCTACTTACTAAGAAATTTTTATTAGCAAAATAATTGTCCACACAATAATCGACCATGTTTGCATATAATAATATTGTGGTATTATTATTTTAAATATCCCGAGGCGTTCACAGTGCTCTGTAATATTACTTTTCTGACCACTACTGTTTGGCATTTGTAGAGTATTAGACACAATGCAACCAACAACACAGTATAGGTTTATATCGACTGACAAGTGCTATGTGCGTGTAACCCCATGTCACGGAGGAAATGTCAAAACAATACTAGAATGAAGAAACCCACGATCGTACATAAAAGAAGATAATATTGATTATATTGATTGCCATAAGAACATTTATCTGAAGAATATTAAGTTCTCGGTGTAGGCGGACCGAAGACTGAACGGTGGCGTTGACAATGTAATTTTAGTTTTCCGTTTTTAGTGACAGTTTCAGTTTTAAACGTTTTATTCATTAAATAATGGATGGTTGCGATATATTGGGACATGTGTAGTTTTCCACAATTTTCTTTAAACGTACGTGGAGATATTTCCTAGAGTTGAGAGCAATGCAGTGGAGTGACCGTTATCGGACAAAATTTTATAATTTAAAACTGCCACGGGTGTATTCGAGGTTTTCTGTTAGTATTTCTTTCACAATCAATTTTCTTAAAATAAATGGGCAATTTTATTAACTTTGTGGCGAGTAATTCTGACGGACCTGTAATGAGTGAAAATGAAGTTTAGGCAGTTTGGAACGAAGGAACGAAAACGAATGCAAAATACTCTAGCTAACCGGATTAACTGTTATCTATCAGGTACTTAGGTATTATTATTAATAAAAATGTTTACTTTCGTTGTTTCTACATTCGGCAACGTTGTGAGAAACGACCGCATGGTACCTAGTTGCACAGAACATATACCTAGTTGACATATGAAGCCATCTTGGACGATGACTGATGACATAGGCGCCGACTTTCCGTAGGAAAAGAGGGTTTTGCCCCATTTTTAACATCGAGCTAGAATTCCGAAATAAATTTTTATTGTCTTTTAGGCCTCCTGAGAACGTGGTTAAAATTTTTGTACTTAGTCATAGTTAACCCTGTATAATAAAAAAGAATAAAAAAAACAAAATGAAAATAATATTATCTATAAGTTGGACCTCCAATAACGATCCAAGCGATTTTTGAAACTGTTCACTAGCACTAATCACTTCGTCAGGTAAATTATTCCAGGTGTTTAACACACGACACGACCAAAAATGCTGCATACATGTAGTACAGAAGTGTTCATGTGACAATTTAGGTATATGACCTCTAAGTCTTGCATCTCTACTGGAAAGAAAAAAGTTCAAGTTTGTGCCGAATAAGTTGTTAAGAGCACGATAAGTCATACTCGTCCTCTGTAAAGTGTTGGTAACTTCATAATCTTTAGCCTCTCTTCATATACCAAATCGCGAAGATTGTGTGGTATTCTAGATGCTCGATGCTGTATACGTTCAATTATGTTTATATCTTTTGTAAAGTACGGAGACCAAACTGGGAATGCATAGAAGGAAACTGGATATATTAGAATAGATATATTAGGAATTGCATGCTGTATTCACACATAATGGCATAATGCAATGCTTTTTCCATTTGCCCGGCGAAATGCACTTTCTGTGCCTATTTTACGAGTCTATTTTGCAAGTTTATTCAATATCAGTGTGTATTTAACACAATAATATCTAATAATATAACAAATGACGAATTAACTCTTCTAAACGTGTGTACTGCGTTGTCCGAAAGCATGGAAATCGTATACAAATATGAACTAAATCACATTGCTCTATTTAGGTATACACGTGCCAACGGCGTCTGACGTCACAGGTCTACGCTGTGGTGGCAACCGTTTTGTGAGGGCGCGGCCACACTAAATTTTTAAATTCTTTTTTTTCTCCACAAAATTGTCTAGGACAAACGCCATTTCAATTAAAATAATACATTCGTTTGCACGTATTTGGAAAAATCATGCAATTTCCCCTTTACACCGAAATAATTTTTCTTAGTTGAGAGTGAGAAGTAGAAAATGTCTCTATAAGCAAACTCTTACAACAAATTTAAAAAGTTACAGTCCTTGCCTTGAAATTTAAACATCTATACAAGAAGCGAATGAAAATGTCACCTGTTTTTATAAAGAAAGATATACAGGGTGTTCCAGAATGATGGTCAAATATTTTACCTGTATATTCCACAAGAAATTTCAGTGTGGGATCTTCATATGAAATTTTTCAATTTGGGTCCTCCCTGTTGAGATATTCGAGTCTCAAAATGGCGAAAAAATAGTTTTTTTTATTTTTCGTAGAAAACGGTTACACTTAGAAATTTCAATTTTGGTACACATTGTCAGCTAATCAAGAGCTATTTTGTGGTGGTGTCTATTCCTTGGCTCATGTTTCTGGAGGGAGGGAATAAGCAACCCCTAGATTTATTTATTTTAGAACTTTTTCCTGCAATGGCCTATTTCAACTAAATTTTTTTTTTAAATATTACATCTAATTATACTACTTTTTCCCCTCTTGTAATTTTTTCATATAACTAACACTTTGCTCGGAAAAAAATAAAAATTGTTTTCCTTACTCCAAACATCTTTTCGTCACTGGTTACTGATAACCGCAGTAAGCGGTTGCTATATTAATGTTTCTCTGTTGTCTTGTGAAACAAATCGCCATTAGGTCTATAATTGAGAGTTTTGGCAAATATTTCTAATCAAGGAATTCCTATAATTATTACCTATCGCGCCGTGTGCATATTTCGTCATTTATTCGCTAATATTTGTACGGAAGAGTCAGTTGTTTACAAATATTTGCAAAAACTGTCAAGACTGATTTGTTTGACAAGACAACGGAGAAACATCAACATAGCAACCGCCTATTGCGGTTATCAGTAACCGGCGACGAAAAGATGTTTAGAGTAAGGAAAACTATTTTTTTTCGCGCAAACTGTTGGTTGTATGAAAAAATTACAAGAGGGAAAAAAGAAGTAAAATTATATGTAGCAAAAAGTTTTGTTGAAATCGGTCATTGCAGGAAAAAGTTCTGAAAGAAATAAATCAAGGGGTTGCTTATTCCCACCCTCCAGAAACATGAGCCAAGGAATAGACACCACCATAAAATAGCTTTTGACTAGCTGATAATGTGTACCAAAATTTAAACAAGTGTAACTGTTTTTAAAGAAAAATAAAAAAACTATTTTTTCCGCCATTTTGAGACTCGAATATCTCAACAGGGAGGACTCAAATTGAAAAATTTTATATAAAGATCCCCCCCTAAAATAGCTTGTGGAATACACTGGTAAAATATTTGACCATCATTCTGAAACACCCTGTATACAAAAATGTGTGTATCAGCTACGAAGGTGTCACGGCAAAAAGTTGTCTTTATTACTGAAGCCCTAATAGTACAAGGGACAGAGCTAAAAATGGTTTAAAAATCGAAATACCAATATTTATTAAGCTAAATTAATTTTATAAATTCAAATGAATTATTCCGTGTTATTTAATAATAGGTACAATATCAGTTTTCCAACTTTAGGTAGCAAGAGAGACCTAACCACTTGTGGCACTACAGAATATATTCCATAAGTGAGGTTGGTTTTCCCGGCGCATCCACCATATGTTACCCGTCTGACAGGCATAGTCAAACATGGTTTTAAAAAAAATAAGAATATTTATTAATTATACTAAATTTTACAAAAAAATTATTATACAGATTCGAAATTGCGGATCTTTACAGAGAAAGTAGAAATTGCCGCTTCATCCCAGGGACGGTACGAACTTTAAGAGGGGCGGCGACGTGCATTGGTCTAGCATTCCCCACTACTACGGTAATCGGTTCCGTATCGCCAACGCCAATTCGCCATTGCATATCTAACTGTCCGGTCAACTGATGCCAGTGTTGTCAGGTCTCATGCTTTTGCATGAGATCTCATGTATTCCGAGGAAATCTCATGTTTTTTAATAGACACAAAAAGAAATAATAAAATTATTAAAATTACTCTTTGAAATCTACCAAAACAAAGACCTAACGAGAAATAAAGGCAAAATCGAGGGCAAAATTGAATATATAGAGGTAGGTATCTACAATATTTGGGTACTTGAAATGTCCTTTATTGTAGACTGCTCTCTTAATAATTAGCAATGAATACATAAACAGGTATGACAGTCTACGGATATGCGGTGTGTCTGTTGTATTCACGCTGTGCAGTGATTCTTAACTCTATTCCGTAAGGGTACCTACATTTTATGGAAACAACAGATTTTACGACCCGTGAGTCACCCTGCGTCACGTCAACTGCGCCTCAACGTTCGCCCGGCCTAACAATAAAATAAATTAGAAAGGTTACGTGGTTAATAACTTTTAAGTAAGTACCTGTAACTACCTACTTACAATGTAATATTATGATAAAATAACAGAACATAATGCTTTTAATTAAATAAAAGGCATTACAAAAGCAATTAAAAATTAAGCTGTGTCAAGAGGTGTTTTTGATCAATTAAGCCATCTCATACGGCAAAATACAATTCACCATCAAGATCCTCACTTTCCAAATCTGTATATCTAGTCTGAAGGACTTCATATAAAAATAATACAAATACAAGACCTATGAAAGCTTATCAGTTTTCAACCTTCATGTTGCAGGAAGAGATCACAAGCTCTTGTGAAACCAAAAATATGATTGACCTTTGGTTCTAATCTGTATTTAAATATAGTAATATTCTTAAAATTTTAAACTTCATTGAAGTGTACCTACATGTATTAGTTCAGTAATAAAGGATACTGATATAAATATTTACATATCCTTGAGTTCCAAGCATTCTTATACATAATTCAACACTTTTCTTTCTTAAAATAACACTAAATTTAAAATTTACTTAAAGAATGTGTTGCTAAAATAGGAATAAAATGTTATTAATCATAGAATAGGTTATTAGGATTAGGTGTTATTAATATTTTGTAATAAATGTTATATTGTAAAATTTAAACTGCGGCTATATTCCAAAAATAATACTACACACAACGTCAAAGGTCTTGGACCCCCACCATTTTTGTTAAAGAAATATTTTTGTCATAAAAACCAAACACATTTATAAAACTATACTCGTATTGTTTTTTGAATCTTTTTTTTGTGGAAAGAATATGTTCGATAAACTGAGTACTTACAAAATTAAAACCCAGCAAATGTGTGACATTTTTGACAACATTTATTAAATCAAAATGAAGTAACAAAGCAAGTTCTCTACATGACTAATAGTCGGTATGACCTCCACCACGTTACAATAGCATATTGACACGTCTGTGCATTGAGATAATCAAGCGGTTAACGATCTCTTGCGGAATATTGTTCCATTCCTCTTGTGCCGCCACGACTAACTTATCTGCTGTCTGAGGTAGAGGATTATGATTATGAGTGGCTCTAGCAGGAAAATCCCACATGTTTTCAATAGGATTCATGTCAGGAGAATGGACTTATCAATCTAATTTATTGATATGTCCTGCTTTGAGTGTCTCTTGAATTCTTTTTGCGTGATGTGGTCGAGCGTTGTCGTCCATAAACACAAAATTTTCACCTAATTCATTACGTAAGGGGTAGATAATGGGCGTAATAACTCGTTCGATGTAAATTTGACTAGTCATATTCTGTGTGCAAATTAATAGGGTGCGGTGGTTGACTATTATTCCACCCCAAAACATTACGGTACTCCCTTCATACGGAGCAACTTCACGAGGAAAATGAAGTCGCTGTGGACGACCTGGTTGTCTCCAGACTTTTTGTCGATTGTCATCAGTAACCAGCCCAATTCTGGTTTCCTCTGTAAATAAGATCCACCGCCACAGGCGTAAGAGCCAACCCATATGCTCTCGCGCCCATTGGAGATTGGCAGCACGATGAGAAAGTGGGGACCCGTAATGGTATTCTAGCACGTAAATTTGCGTTGTGGGGTCGTTTTCAAATAGTAAGTGTCGATATAATACGGCGAAATGTACCTTGAGAGTGGGCCCTGAGAGTTGAAGCTGAAGATGTGCGGTGTCTACGGACAGATTGCACCAAACACCGATCCTCCCTTTCATTAGATACTCGAGGACGTCCACTACGCGGTCTGCTTTCCACTGTATCAGATTCTTCATATCTGTATACTATGCATACAACAGATGATCTAGGAATGTCCAACATGTTCAATATCTGATGATTAGAATGTCCCGATTCATGTAAAGCAGTCATTCTTGCTCGGGTAAACGCAGAAATATCACGTCCTGGCTTTATAATGTACAAAAATTCAAAGGAATACGGATGAATACACTGCCAAACTGACCAGATTTGTAAAAACATTGGTAATAAAGTAAAGGTTTATGGTCTGCAATTTCTTATTATCTTTTCTGTTCCCTAAGTACATGTACTTTTCTACCACATTAAGAAAAACTACTACGTTGAATCGAATCATTTTTTATACAGGGGTTCCAAGACTTTTGACGTTCTGTGTATATTGTAGTGTTATGAAATTTTGTTGGGCGCCAATTAATATTTGTGTTGAAATTGTATTTGTGTTTCTGTAATGATTTGTGTTTGTGTATTTTGTGTATAAAAGAAAATTGTATTTATTGGACTACAAACCTGTATCTTATATTTTTTATGCTTATTCAATTACCCTGGCTGCTTGTAGAACATAGACTCTGGTAGTCGGTTCGCTCGTCAAGTCAAATCTTTTTTAACACACTGTACTTTACTTTCAAATAAATATCAATTCAAAATGGACAATTTTTATTTCATAAGAGATTTGTTTACTACTTATTCAAGAATATTTAACGTTTTATGAACATTTAATTAATAGGTAACATATAAATTTTATTTTAAAGGCAGTTGCGTATTAAAAGTTGCCTATCTTTGATATTTTTAATTCTTAACTTAATAGTATATGACATTCTTAAAATCCGTGATTCAGTGGTCTTCTGCTAGTGTATGTTCATTGCTGGTGATGTATTATATTTGCAAATCATACTTTATTTGACAGGTGGTCCACTAAATAACGAGTTTTAATATATTAAATAGTAAAGTAAAGATTATTAATTATACTAAGGTAAGTAACTTATTATTTTACTAAGTCTTAGAGTCTGTGACTGTCTATTTTGTGAATTTTATAGCTAGCTAGCATTTATTTTCTCTGATTAAATTTACGTAAATTTCTGTGAATTTATGTGCACATAAAATACCTTTCTGTAGTTTCTTTTATAAGACTTCGACTGGAAATCCTTTGGAAATCCCTCTGAACTGGTGATTGGGCTTCTGGTATTGATGGCTGGTTCTTCCCACTATATGGTACTGCCAAATTTCTAAATTGGACCTGGATCTCTGTTTATATTGTTGTTAGACACTTTTCTTGTAACGTGAGTATAACTTTTAACTATTATTTGAACTTTTTCTTGCTAATTTCTAAATTTTCTGGAACCTCTGTTCAAAAACCGACGCTACTCGTTCTTTCATTCTTTCGTATCTAATCAACAAATTTTTGTTTTTCCTCTATTTTTCTACCAAGTTGATATCTTGATTCCTTGTTGTAAAATTTGCACACATATTATGGTTCATACATATGATCTTATTTAGTTTTTCGATGCACTGTTTTTTATGTTTTCACTGCACTACTTAAAACTATGACAAATTTTTTTATGTTATTACAATTTTACTTATGTCTAATTATTAAATATTCTTCAATATTAATCAAATTATGTACATTGTTATATCCCTTGTTAAGCCAACTTTAGACTTGACATTTGTCCCTGTCTATGATATTTATTTGACATTTCTAAATATTTTACAAATTTTATTTATTTAAATTGCTAATATTTTACTTATCTTTGCTTGACTCTCGTCGCTATGTGTATGATGTTATTAAATGATCTTTTCTTTTTCTTTCTATATACTTTAATATGGGTTTTACTCCTTTTTTGTTTATGAACTATTGATAAATATGAGATCATGTCCCAATATTTAATGAATTTTAACTATATTTTATTTTCAAAATTGGTAATTTATTTAATTTACACTACAATAACTGTTTATATGCTCTGCATTATACCTTTTTTTATATTATTTTGTTTAATTTTTCTATATTTTAATTTTAATAACAATAATAATTTAAATTCTATTTTATGGTTTTCTAAATAAACATGTAAATTCTCATAAGTATTGAAGCTGATATTTCATATTGTCTCAATATATATATAGATGATATTAATACAATTTGTGATGGTCATTACCAAAACTATATAAACACAATGCGTATTATTTACTACAAATTGTATTAAAGTAATATACTTTGACAAGTTGCTATGAGTCGTTCAGGTGTTTACACATATTTATTTTGTAGACATTTAATAATGTATTTAAGGTAGGTAGAGTAGTAACTACTCTAGAAAGGAAAAATACAATATAGCAAGACTACTGAAGTACTGATTATGTAATTTTACAGTTTTATTTTTTTCTTAATGTAATATTATTATTTATTTTATTTAAAATTATTTAATATCATTTCAAATATTTGTAGTAATATTTTCAAGTCACTTAAAACTTTGAGAACAGCAATAATTGTTGAGTCAAGTAATTCATTTTATCTAAATAAAACAAAACAATTTAAATAAACATAACTATATAACCGCTACCAGACACATCGCGAGTATAGCCGAGTACGAATATTTACAGGTAAGTTGAGAGAATAGATATTTTCGTAACGTAACTACAAACTAATGTTAATATCTGTTGTAAACTATTACTATTTTTACTATCACAAAGATAAATATATTGTTCGAAATGAATGTTGTTGTATCGGTCAGTGGTCGCGCGGTTTAAGGCGTTGGTACTGGAATCGAGGTGACTAGACGGAGTTGGTTCGAGCCCAGCTGCCGGTAGACCGTATATAATCTATATTCGTGGAGAGGATTGGCACCCTCTCTGCGGGTATGGTAGGGTGGAAGAATGTTGGCTTGGGTCAATGTGAGAGATTGATGCCGGTTGATATTTGACTACCCCCCTAATTAATGAGGTTTTCTTCATTCCTGCACTGAATAGTGGTTAGGGCCTACCAACGTAAGTCGTTCCTGGGCGCAAATGCGGCCTGCTTAATAATAATATGCCGCCCAATCTCCAGCAATAGTCTCCGACTTATGGGTTAATACCTGTGATTAGAATGAGGGTAGAGATATTATTATTATTAATGAATGTTGTATGGTTGTATGGAGACACAGGTAATGGGCAGTTTTGATGCAAGCATTTAAACAACGTACTATTTCAGTTTCTAATATATTTATCAATTGTATATCAGTTAAATTGGCATAATCTGCAAGTACATACGTAACAAAATATAATTTTATACATACGAATATCTAATGAATTCAGTAAAAGTGCCAATGTAGTACATTGTGTTACCACATTGTTCCGGAATTTCCAAATATTATTACACAAAAACGTATTCACTAGATTTTTTCTTAATATATGTATAATGTAAATTAAAAATTACCAGGAAATTTCTTCGTTGAAAGCATTATTTTAATTTTAAAATTTAATATGAATGCATATCTGAAAATAAATAACCGAAAATGTTCACATACCAAAAAAATTCAACTCAACACGGGCTTACTGAAGCGTAAAATCCGATTGAAATGATGCATTTCAGATGCGATTGTCGAGCGGAAAGTTGATATTTCAAGTAAGTCCTCTCCTACGTGTGCCTGCTTATTACATGTTATCCGCTTGAATACATTTTCTCATAAACGGCGGTAACAAGTTGTACACTCTGAGGATATATGCCCATCCCCATCGCACGACAGAAGAGGGCTAAAACCTTTTGTATCCCCTAGCTGTTGTTTTTTATATTGATTTTTCGTAGTGGAATATATTTCGCTTTCATGTAGATACATGTAGATTTACCGATAATACAAAATATATACAGGGTGTCCGGTAAGTACCTCCTAATCTCTCGGGAGTGTATAGGGAGGTCAAAATAAAACTAGTCTTTCCTATAATTTTTTTCCTAATGTGCCTCTAACGGAGTTATGGGGGGTCAAAGGGGTACCTAGAAATTAACGTTTAGGGTTATAACTTTGAAACTACCCTGTATATTTTAATAAAATTTTCGTACGTTGTATTACACATAGAGCTCTACGATTTGATGCTAAAATCAACTTTTTGCTATTATCAGGTGTCCAGAAACGGACTGGCCCTCTCACAATTTTGACAGAAGTAATTTTATCAAACTGAAAATATTATTATTAGATACTCTGAAGGTTTTTCTTTAAAAATGGTACTCTTTATTTATTTCGAAAAAATGAACGGTTTGCGAGGTAAATCGGTTTTGAAAAAAATTGGTAACAAATACAACAATTAAAATTTATTTTTTTTACATTTCATGCATTTAATTTCTTTAACTTTATCAAGTCCAGAAATCTTTGAACGGGTTGGCTATACTTTATGAGCAAGTAGTGACCAATTAAAAATAACATTTGAAAAATAACTTACTTACAAGACATGCAACAAAGAACATTCAACAATGAACAAAGGTACCTAAATGTTACTTCGGTAGATGTTCAAAATGAGCACCACGTACTTCAATGCAATTTATAATCCAAATAATGTTTTCAGGTAGCACTTCAAATAATATTCCGTGATTATTGCGGAGATGGTCACAGTTCTGTGTTATCCTCAGCAGAAGTTCCTCTCTACTATTTACGGGTGTTGAACGTCAAACGTTATTTTTTAAATGACCCCACAGAAAAAAGTCTAATGGGTTTATATCGGGCGACCTAGGTGGCCATAATACAGGTCTGCCTCGATCTATCCATCGATCACCAAAAACATTCGTCAGATGTTGACGTACTAAACGATCAAAGTGGGGTGGTGCACCGTCATGCATGTACCACATTTCAGTTCTTATTTGAAGGGGCACTTC
Organism: Monochamus saltuarius; assembly: GCA_025584915.1. NCBI lineage: Eukaryota > Metazoa > Arthropoda > Insecta > Coleoptera > Cerambycidae > Monochamus > Monochamus saltuarius. The sequence goes on along the minus strand of CM046721.1, from coordinate 72,234,257 downwards.
TTCTAACAAAATATTTAGATTTTCCTCTAAAAATTGCAAATAAAGAGTACCATTAAGTCTTTGCTCCAGAATAAATGGACCAATCAAATGATTCCCGATAATTCCAGCCCACACATTCACCATAAAACCTTGTTGGTAGCGAGTTTGAATTAATTATGCCGTCTCTTGTAAAACCTGCTTCATTGGTGAACAAAATAGATGTACCAAAATTATGATTCCGAATATGATGCTGTAAAAACCAATGGGCGTATTGAAGTCTTTTTGGATAATCATCTGGAGACATAGCATGTACTTTTTGGATGTGGTATGGGTAAAGCAATTGTTCTTTCAGAGTTTCATGTACAGACTTATGCTATTTGAAGGATTATTAGCAACGTCTTCCAATATGTTCCTCTACATGAGGGTCTCGTACTCTCCTCGGGGCTCCTGCTTCACCACGGCCTGGCAAAAAGCTTCCTAAATAAAGGATTCGGAAGAAATTAGTTTCACTAACGTTTTTCACTAATTTTTTTACCTGTTTCTCTAACTACGATCAACTCTTTCAAAAGTTTTTGGACTCGGCAAATGTCGACCCGGAAACCTGTCATCATAAAGCCTTCTTGCCTCCACGGAGTTGCATAACGCTTCCCCATAAATTAGGTGCATATCAGCATATTCTGCACAGGAATATTCTTCCATTTTTAAATGTTACTTCTAACGGCTTAAAACAAATACCACAATAAAATTGAATTTTTATTCTGTCACGCGCCTTTGACAAGTACTTTAAAATCAACAGGGTCTAACAACGAAAACAATAGAAAAGAACTCCATGGAGACAAGAACAATAATAATTTGTAGATGTATTTTGGTCATAGATGTTGATTTTACAAGAAACAGCATTATTCATTCCCTTAATTCACCACCAGTAAATGTTTATGGTGAATCTGTAGGCTGGCACTAGCGGGAATGATTTTATTGTAAAAAAAATAAATTTAAATTGTTGTATTTGTTACCAATTTTTTTCAAAACCGATTTATCTCGCAAACCGTTCATTTTTTCGAAATAAATAAAGAGTACCATTTTTAAAGAAAAACCTTCAGAGTATCTAATAATAATATTTTCAGTTTGATAATATTACTTCTGTCAAAATTTTGAGAAAATTGTGATAGAGCCAGTCCGTTTCTGGACACCTGATAATAGCAATAAGTTGATTTTAGCATCAAATCGTAGAGCTCCGTGTAATACAACGTACGAAAATTTTATTAAAATATACAGGGTGGTTTCAAAGTTATAACCCTAAACGTTAATTTCTAGGTACTTTGACCCCCATAATTCCGTTAGGGGGCACATTAGGAAAAAAATTATAGGAAGGACTAGTTTTATTTTGACCTCCCCTATACACTCCCGAGAGATTAGGAGGTACTTACCGGACACCCTGTATACTTCATCTAAAAATTATAGACAATTGAATGACATGGTAAACCAGTAAACAGTGTTGTCACATCTACTTCAGATATTTCACTATAATTGGAGTCTGAGAAGTCTAATATTGTCATTTAAAAGTTTTATGTTTAGTTCATTTCTTATTCAGTTTCGTTGTTTTATCAAATAGCATTAGAATTAACTACTGGAGATTTTTAACTGTTAAAGAAAAAATGACAACGCATAAAATAGGCGTTCAGCTGATATATGATGTTATATTATAATCCTTGTTTTACAAATGCATATACAGGGTGTACAAGCAATTTTGCCTTATAAACCCCTGTCTGGAAATATGCCGTTTATCCGCTAGAGCAAAAAAAAATTGAGAAAGTACCAGTTTATTGAAAGAGCTTAGAGTAATTGCTCAAAGTGTCCTACACGTTTTTCAGTGCACAGCTGGGCACGATTCTTCATTGATTTTCGAATTCTATGGAATATTTCCGGTATGTCCTGAACCTGTGCGGACGCGGCCATCACTCTTCCAGTAGCTCTTGTTGGTTGGGAACAGGAGTTTCATACACTAAAGCGTTTAGATGGCCCCAGAAAAAATAATCCAAGGGGATTAAGTCGGGTGACCAAGTAGGCCAATGCACAGGTCCACTTCGGCCTATCCACCTGTTAGGAAATGTTTCATTCAAATAGTGCCGCACTGGCGAAGCAAAGTGAGCTGGGGCGCCATCGTGTTGAAACTACATGTTAGCTCTTATGTCCAGTGGCACATCCTCTAATAGTTATGGAAGCACATGCTGCAGGAATTGAGCATAAACGTGTCCATTCAAATGTGGTGGGAGCAAATATGGCCCGATGCTCTGCTCACCCACAATGCCGGCTCAGACGTTGATTACAAACTGATGTTGGTCTCTACGGAGGGCTTTGACATGGGGGTTATTTTCATTCCAAATGTGACTATTACGGTTATTAGTACAAACAGTACTTCGTGCCGCTCCAATATCATGTGCAATGGCACGCACGCTTGTTCACGGATTGACCTCTACATGGTGGAGAACCTCTTCTTCAAACTCTAATGTCCATGACATGGCAAAGGGCCGCCCTGCTCCCCCGGAACGTCTGACGCCGCCACTGACACAAAGACGTCCATGAATTCTAGCAAAAATGCTATGATGAGGATGATGACGTTCTGGAAACCGTTCGGTGTACAATCGTGCGATTCTTCTCCCATTACCACCAGCTTCTCCGTAAATCATATGCATATCAGCAAGTTCCGCATACGAATAATGCTCCATTGTACCACCAAATTAATGCTGTTTACGTTTTGCACACCAGTCGCTGAAACTAACTGAATGGGTGTGTTTTTTGTTTTTTTTTTTTTTGTTATAATAGCCAGCTATAGCGGCTAAATGACATATTTCCGGACAGGGGTTTATAAGGTAAAATTGCTTATTTTCATTCCCTATCATTTTGTCGCAATAGTTATGGGACACCCTGTAGGTATATATAAGTCTATCTTTCTCACATGTGGGCTTGCCTCAGCGAAGTACATCCATAATAATTAACGCCGGTGTAAGATTTTTTCTTTGTTTTTTTATTGTTTTATAGCCGACTTTAATAGGTGAGTCTTTAAATATATATGAAATAAGTGTTTTTTTAATAGTGAATTTGTGAATAACTGAAAGTGCAATACATTGTATTTTTTTAATCTGCATTATAGCCGGCCTCTAGTGAGTTTATAATTTTTGTGATAGTGATCTAAATATATTTCTTTGCGAATTTCAAATATGAACTGTAAGGTGAACTTGGTTGGGAAGATGGTAGTGTGATAAATGCTCGACAAGCAGCAATCGAAGGTTGGCCTACTAATTTAAGAGTGCCGTCTGAAAAGGGTCGTCGTTTGAGAGTGACACACATGGAAAGTGATAACGGGATTATGGGGAATGGAGAACTGATACTTGAGTCAAAAAGATCTGAAATTACCACGAAGAGATATAGAAGTTTTTGAAAGATATCGTCTTTGTGGACAATGCTCCATACCACAGTCAAAAATGTGAAGAAATGCCACGAGGAGGAGGAAAGAAGGACTCCAAGAATGGTTACGACAAAAAGACTCCATTTGACAAAAACGAAGTAAAATACAACTTATAGAAAATTATGCAGAGAAATTCCAGGTAATATAAAAAAAATCCTGTGGATGACATGGCATCGATTCGTGGAATAACAGCATTAAGACTAATCTCTTGTCATGTGAACTAAATCCAACAGAATGGGCGCAAGTAGAAGGAGACATAGCCGAAGAGAATAGGACATTTAAATTGGCCGATGTAGAAGTAATGCTTAAAAGAGCAATATCAAAAGTAAGTAACGTAGTTATTGAATTTATTGGTTAAGGAATTGTGGGGTTACAGTTTTACGGGGTGATTAGTTCATGTGTTTGGAGGTTAACAGCTTGGGTTTTGTGTTTAAAGTCTGAGTTAGAGGGTTCTTAGTAAACATGGCCTGGAAAACATTTTGTGGGGCTTGTTATCAGTTACTACATTAAAATTATTCGATTGTCTCACTTTTGTTATAATTTTAACGTTCAAAAAATGAAAATTTGTATGATATAAAATGATGTCAAAGTATATGTAAAACAATATATACGAGTGTTTATTTCAAAATATTTTAGTTCTATTACTGCACTCAATGTCTTAAAATTGTATTCATTCAAAATTCTAAGTAAGATGAATGGTCGATATTTTTCTTTCTGTATTTAAAGTCTGATGATTTTTTTTTAGTTACAGCTAAAATTATCTGTTAAGTTGACATAAGACAACCTGTAGAATGTTTCTGCAGGTGCATTGCCATAACTAGGTGAGCTTCATTAACATTTAAAATTTCGCATAATTCTTAAATGGTTCATTGAGTTGGCCATTTTGATTTTGACAAATATCTGAATTTTAACATGAAATTTTCAGTACTATCTCCAAAATTTGTTTCTATTAAATAAAAAGAAGTTATGGATAAGATTTTAATCGAGTTTAGGTAAAGTTAACACTACAGAATCAATCTATAATAGTGTCACAAAATTGAGCAAAATGGAAACATCTCTTCCCTCTGAATATTACAAGTTATCAAATCTATTGAGAAAATTTAAAACGTATTTTTAAAAGTGTAATGTTTTTGTCTATAACTTACTTTATAACTGACAGATTCGAACTGTCAGAAACATAATGCAATGAAGTTTCCAGATAAACAATTAACTTTTAATTTTCAATGTATCTAGATATCTGTTATAGATTATAAGTATTTGTAATTAATCAAGTTACAGTTTTAAAAACAAAAATCATATACAGTAAAATTTCATTCAAGCAAACCTGAATTATATACATACACATTACATTAAATGGGTATTAGGGTATTTCAGTTATTATTTTTTCAACAATCACATAACAGGTTTCGTCAGTATTCCGATGGCAAGAATCAGAAAGCCTGAATTTGAGCGTAATATGGAAATGAAAAGAGACGTCCATGTAATAACAATCGATGGTGGGCTGGAACACAGTCAAGTTAAGGGATTTATTTGTATCCTCTCAGATTACTAATGATGTTATGCAAAACAAAAATCGATCCGTGGCGTTCAACGCGAAGCCTGGGATAAATATATTCATTTTAAATCTAAGACAAACTGTTTGAATACGAAATGTTCAACATAAGATTAGAGCTCGAATAATTTTAAAATATTTTATGAACTGACAAAGAAGTGTAGGTATTAAAAGTAAGAAGTATTTTTACGATTATTCAATATATTTTATAAACTAACTGATTTATTTCTCGCTCCTTGTAATAGTTAAGATCACCTCCATTCTGTACAAAAAAACAATTGGTATTAGATCTGGCGATCGAGCGGGCCACCTAAGCGGCTCGCGTTCCTTCATTTTAAAATACTGTCGAGCTAGTAATACTTATTAATAAGACAAACTTTCGTTTTGGTGAGGGAAGTCATTAGTCATTAGAGAAGAGGTGCCACCATTAATTGCCAATAATATAAAACAGGGCTGTCCAATATGAAGCTCGCAGAGAGGGAGAATACACAAGCAATTCCTACACCAACGATGAAATGATGCAATAAAATAACACATACATGAACTATGTGACGCCACTGCAGCTGAATAGAACACCACAACAAAGTTACAGAGACAATGTAAATCTCACTGGGCAGCTCTCGAACATTCAAGTGGTCATGCGTGCGTTTATAAAAGTTAAGTTAAGCGAGACGAGCAGAGTTAATAGTTAATAGTGTGGAATAGAGACTCATTGAAGGTCAAGTGCTTATTTATCTATAATTGTAGTTATTTTGTTCTGGTGTACAGCAAGTCCAATTAAGGATTTTTAAATGAATTACGTCTTCGCGGAAAGGAGAAATAACGAATGAACATAATAACAGAGTTTATAGTGTCCCTTGGGAATCATATTATTTAATGATATACAACAATAATAAACTTCAGTGTATTGTTTGTACCTATTATCAGTTACTAAAGAATATAATATGAAACGACATTACACTACGTTACAGAAGAAAAAGGTTTAATAGTGTACTGGGAAGTACAAATCCTATTATTACGGATTATAAGAAAAAATTAAAACAACAAACACATTTTTTTGAACGTTTGACTCATAACAAGTGCAATATTACCGCTTCTTACAAAGTAGCGCTGGCAACTGTCAAAAGGATAATACCCTTTTAATGATGGAGTGCTTATTAAGAATTAATTGTCCAGTCAAAATGGCAAAACAATTGAATGAAACAAGAATTATCAGAAAAATCGAGACAAAGCAAGATAGTAATCAATACGTATTCAAAAAATTCCACGACACTATTGAAAAATACAAATAGTTTCCACTTTGCCTGGACAAATGAAACTGACTTATGCGACATCAGCCAACTTGTTATATTTATTTGACTATTCCAGAAAAGACTTTAGTGAAACAGAAGATATGCTTGATCTTCTTTCTGTCCATGGTGCCACTAAGGGTACGTACATTTTTAAAGCACATAAGATGGGTCAGATTATGGGGGATTTGATTAATGTTCCTAGATTGTCACTCATGGATGAATTGAAAACGGACGCCATTTTTTAATACAAATTTTCAACGAATTCATAGCTGTTTGATGAGACAGTCTAAAAAAATCTGAGGAACTTAGATATAATATCTCTTCACTGTGTCAATTATACAAGTTTTCTCTGGGATCTATAACAGTTTTCATTTAGAATAAGAACAAAAGCATAATTGTCACCTGTTATATTTTATCATAAAGTTTCCTGAATTGTACACGTCAACTGTACATTGGGAACATCGTATATGGTCTCATAAACATTGTCACACTCGGCAGAATTATTTTAAGAAGCTAATAACACTTGAATTGATGTAAATTATAAAGTACTTTTCATGATGTGTGTTCGCAGTGATAAGACACAATTCACGGTATTTCATGTTGTCTAGTGCATTTCCCTGTCTTAAAGTTTTGAAGGAAATGATATTTTAGCACTACGCTAATAAGAACCTCCACCTATTGACTGGATTTTTTTGGCATATTTAGATCTTATGTGTCCTTAAAATGATATCAACTGTCCTGTGATTGTTGATCAAGACGCCCCATGTGGAAAGTCCTTACGTCAAATGAATGTCATAAAAGTGGTTGTAAAATAGCTAATATTATAAGAGGTGGCAATCGCGCTTTGACTCATATAAAGTTTCGTGATCTTTTTTGACGAAATAGATGCTACATATGGGGGCTTCACACGGATATTCGTTGGTTAAACGCCGGAAACTCATCGCAACGTTTCTTCGCTCTACGCAAGGAGATTCCTATTTTCCTTAAAATAAAGTGAACTCCGAAACTTCGGAACTGGAAAATCAAATTGTAGACGCAAAATTTCTATCAGACCATACATTTTTAACAGAGATGACATCTCACCTTAACAAATTAAATTAAGTCCTCACTGGAAGAAAATTACCTATTTTTCCTAGGCGCAAAGAGCACTTTGTGGAAATGATGGATTTTGGGAAGTTTCATATTTAACTCATATAATATTCACCCAATTGCAGAAAAATTCGGATACCAATTTAGCGAATTTAAGAAATTGAAGAAGAAATTTCAGCTTTTACTTACTATTTCTGCTGGGAACGTAAGTAGAGGAGACCTTCAACTGCAATTTAGTACGGAAGAACCGGAACAGGATTGAACTTTTTTAAGTTACTCCTAGGAGACCGTTACTCGAACTTGTGGCACTCAGTTCTTATGATGGGTTCAATGCTGCTGTTTTTTTGCGAAAACATATTTTCCTACCTGAAATTTGCAAAGACAAAATACAGACTGTCTGATAAGTATCAGTTGTTTCATTTATCAACGATAAATATTAATGTTAGTATTGATGCACTGGTTAGTGACCATCATCGCCCAACTTCCCACTAACTTTTTTGCATACTTAATATTCTTTTGAATAAATAGAAATAATTATATAAACAAATATGTTTTACTGTACCTACCTATTACAAATCACTGATAAAGTTGCATACAAATTATTTTATGATGAGACGATAAATAACGAATGGGACAAGGTTGCTATGACAATGAAAATTATCCAGATTTTTATGCAGCTGAATTTTTCGTCCTTCTATTTAGCTGATAGCAAAGTTTAATTTCTGCTTTCGCAAAAGGAATATTTTATATATGAGTGAAATTGTCAGTGTAGTTTTGTCTAGGATATCCAGAAAGCGAAAAATTTGTCGCTGCCATAATGCGTTTTGAAGATAACATAATTTGATTGACTACAACATAATAATATAAATTTTTCGTAGACTTTACAACTTCCAAAAATGTAAATATCGGATTCAAACTTGTGCATTCTATTTTAATTTTAACTAACGATAAATATTGTGCCAATAACATTTTTGACATAACGTTGTGTTAAAATTGCTCTTCAACACCTTACGTAATCCTTCTGGCAAAGGTCCCCTCTTTATTCATTTTCCTGAAAATAACTTATATGAACTTGCTTCAGCAGCCGATACGATAGCTTTCCACGTCATATCCTCCCCGTCAACAGCACTTTGCACGTGATTTGTTACAGGCTTATAACATTTTTTAACGCATCTCTTGCACATATTTTTTGCCTCACCGCTCCCTTGACCGCAGTGTTAGTAAATCGTTTAAGATTTCAATTCATTCACCTACTTACCCCCATAATTTACTGTTATCGTAGATTTTCCCATAATCCGCTCTCTATCCAAGCCACTGCTTTGAACGACAATGATAATGACATGTTCCCCACTCAGCACCTCTCATTACCCTCGTATTCTTTACGGACCCTTTCATCCTTTCAGGATACACTTTCAAATTTATCATACTTATTTTTATATTCATCCCTTTTCCATAAAACTGTCATAAAAAATATTAATCGAGGGATAAAGTCAGCGAGACAGTGATAAACAGGCCTTTTGTCAGGGATCAGGGAAAGCAATCAAAGTAGCCAATAACTAAAGATAAAAGTCCTGTAATCTTTGCAACACCTACAATAAAAGCTACTGTCATTTTCAGTGCGATGATGTCAATAATACAAGGTGTTCTGAAAGTCAGCCAGAAAACTCCGGGAGGTGATTCTAGTAATTGAAATAATAGCAGTATGTAATGAAAATTTTTTTCAAATTGGCAATTGTTTGTCAGTTATTTTTTTTAATTTTTCTTTTTAAATAACTAATTTAATTCAAGTCTGATTATTATCTCAGTTAGAACACCCACTAAGTAGATCAAGCTCTATGGGACCAACCAGGTGCTACTCAGGAGGGTATTGCTCATTCTTTAGTTTGGAAAGTTATCTAGGAGCAACTTCTTCATTCATTTCATGTGCAAAAGGTAGAAATACTTTATCATGTGTCCAATGTGTCGTTAACGGCTCTGTAATAGCATTGTGGAAAAATATTATGAGAATAATAATTATTGATAATATTTCATTTACTGATGAGGATGGTAATTATCATAAATCGATGGTCCGATGAAAATCCACTTGAATATGTAATGAAACATTAGATGAGGGCGGTTATTTGGAATTTTTTCGAACCGACTTTCCAGATTTGCTTCACGATATTCCTGTAAAACGAGATCAAATATGTGGCTTCTACTAGATAGTATTTATTACATTTTAGTTTACCTGTTCGTGCCTATTTAGATGAAGTATTTCATAATCGTTGGCTAAGGAAAGATGGACCGAACTTGGGCACTTTGATCACACGATCTCAATCCAATGGATTTTTTTCTTTGGGGGCACTTAAAATCGATAGTTCATGAAACACATAAATGACGTCAACAATCTACGACGAAAGGAGTATCGGTAGATTTGAAGTGATTACATACAATATCGGTGTTTTGAATTGTGCAATTTTTAAAACGTATCAGAAAATGTATAGAAGTGAATGGAGGTCATTACGAACATTTGTTATGATGAAATAAGAAAGAAAATCTGTCATAACGCTATTAGTTACTATCTATTTTCTATTATTGTTATGAGTATTATGATAATTTGTAATACCATCTCTTGTAAAACCAGCTTCTTAATAAATAAAATATTGTTAATAAAATTATTATCCTCAACTATTTTTTTCCATAATGCTATTACAGAGCTGATACAAAAATTATTATGGTGAAAAATCAAACTTGCTGCTTTAATCAATTTTTTTTACAATTTGTAACACAAAAATTACTAATGACATTTATTTGAAGCATGGCAACCTGATTAATTACAGAAAGAATGATAAAAAATTTGATGTTTAATGAAACTTTAATAGTGATTTCCTACTAAACAGTTACATTTCTCGACTTGAATAAAGAGTACATAGTTTTTTCTGAAATTATTTCTTTTTTCAATAATGTTTACATTTATATAATATCAGCAAGAAAAACAAATTATGAATAAAACTGATTCTGAGTTCTAGACAAAGTGCCCTCTAGCGGTACATAATAAAACTTTTCTCTGACTAATTCAATAGAGCTTGATTTACTTAGTGGGCGTGTCAAATGAAAGAAAAATCGAACTTGAATTAAATAAGCTATTTAAATAGAAAAATAAAAAAATGTAATTTGGAAAGCTGTAACTTGCAAACAATTGACAATTCGAAATAAATTTCATTACATAATGCTATTATTTTAATCCGTACAATCACCTTCCTGAGTTTCCTGATGGACTTTCAGAACACCCTGTATACACAGGGTGTTTATTAATTAATGGAGCTTCCTTTTGGACGAAAATAAGGTGATTTATATCATCTTAGTACCATCATACTGAGTTTACTAAATAGGTAGAATAACGGCAATTGGTATAAGCAGTAATCAATTCTGCTGATATTTAGTAATTATATATCGTAATGTTATTATTATTAACAAATTAATTAGAAGAACAGAGTCAATGCCTATAATGTCCAAAATATGACAATACATAGTAATAATAATAATTTAAAAATACATAGAAACATAGTAGACAGCAATTAAATAAATACACAAGAAATAAAAAGAAATAGACAAAATACTTCTTACAATAAACATTTGTTTCACGAAACCAACGAAACAGGCCTTTGCCCGCACTAGGTGAAGAACTATATATCGTGCAATTACCCTGACTCCCGTGACATCCACTCATCCAGCCGATTGTTAAAGATATTTAGGGAAGGTGCTGCCACAACTGATGAAGTGATGAAGCTATGTTGTTCCAGTGACTAAACAATGGATAATAGATAATTGGATAATTTAACTCATGACCTCATAGACGAAGATCTGAATTTAAATGGAGCAAATTAGGAAAATCACTGTTATAAGTAGTATCACTTAGTATCCGATAAGCCTGAATAAGGTCGCCTCGAAGTCGTCGTGGTTTAAACCAGAAACGAGTTCATAGAGACAGTCGTGATAGGATAAGTTACTAAGGACTGGTATCAATTTTGTGAATCTTCCTTGTACTCCTTCTAGCAAAAATCCTTAACGAAAGAACCATATATTTACACAGTGTTCCAACAGAGGGCGAATATACGTCTTATACAGATTTAATGATACTTGTTTGCTCGGATATTGGAAGGCTTTTCTTATTACATACGAGGCACTATTTGCTTTTCTACAACGTGACTGATGTATTCTGACCAAGCAAGACTGTTGTTTATAATTCCTCCTAAATCATTTTGACTATCAACAGATGTAACTGGCTCTCCATCACTAAATGTGTATAGGTGTTTCGGATTATTTTTACGTATGTGTAAAACACTACATTTATTTTTGTTTAATGGAATCAACCAGTTTTCACACCAACGTTCTATGGTAATAATATCACCCTAAAGATGTTGTTTATTGCTTATTGGATCACCAAATACTTTCTTATCATCCGCATAAGATGCGTGCATAGATTTAAGGAATTGATCTGATGCATAAATCAGGAACAAAATAGGTTCGAACACCAAACCCTGAGGGACGGCCGAAAGAACTGGTTTATGATCTGATTCACTATAGCCAACGCTGAGATAAAACGATCGATTGGTGAAATAATTAATCCAGGCAAGTAAAGATCCTCGTATTCCAATATATTCTAGTTTATACAGAATTAAATTGTTTGGAATTCTATCAAATGCTTTCGTAAAATCAACGTAAAGCACATCAACTGCACATAATACATGACTTTTTATAATAAGAGAGAAGAAACTTGTTACCTGCTCAGATGCTGGAATCTGTTCAATGCTATTCGTATCGAGTATTTAATATTTGGAATAGTTTGCCGGAAAGTGTAGTGGGTGGTCCAACTTTACAGTCTTCCAAAAGCAGATTGGACAGATGGTTCATAGAGGACTAATACATATAATTTTTTTTCTCGTTCATTGTTGTTCTTGTAATCTTTATATGGTTAATTAAGCTATTTTAATGTTTTAGTATTTAGTATTTAATATTTTAAAAGTTTACTATTATATTTACTAGTTATAGTACATCTTAGTCATTGTGTATTTTCTTCTTCTTCTTTTAATACGACCGAACAGAATTTTTGTTTGCCCATTTCGTTTTGTAATAATAATTCTTTATTGAACATCCTGAATATTTATTTCCTTAATTAAGTACATATTCTTAGAGCGCTTACCCTATCTAACTGCCGATTTATTTTCCAACTTCTCGAATTTCAATGAGACATTGGACCGGATCACAATTATTTGACAAATTTCGAGCAAGAGAACACTCGACAAAGAGGAATACAGTTATCGATACTGTAATTATAACCAAACAACAACAGCTCTACATTTTCTCTTTGTTAGGCTTGTGCGATAGTACCCAACGGCCCTATAAAGTTTTAACTGCAATAGATACAAACTAATGCCGAACGGCTATTCAACTGCTAATTATCGATACATGAATATCGGCACCGACAGTAATTACGGACCTCTCCAATGGTTTTGTTTGAATTTTGGTAATAATTCACAGACTATTGCAACTTCATGAAACACAGGGTCTATATAATCAAAATTTACTAATGCTCTCAAAATAAGAATAATAAAAGGAAAGGGACTTTGTAAGAGCGTTCTATAGTTAGGCCGCCATATTGAAATTAGTAAATTCCTAATTTTGAAATCCGTATTTTCGTAATAAGTCTATTTTTGGTAAATAGTTTTATAATTAAAATTCATACATTGTAAAGTTATCAATTTTTATGTTACGTTTTTATAGATCAAAATGACCACCTTTCCACTCGGTCTGATGCAAAATTAAACAATTTTATCCTATAAAGTTTAAAAAAAAAACTGGGTCTGCGTCGGACCAGACGGTGGAAGTTATACTTCTTTAAAAAAAAAAAGAAACTTCCTTTCAAAGCCTGAACGTACAAAAAAAAAAAAAAGTTCTTAAAAATTTGTTATTCCTTTTGAGCGTGACGCGGTTTCTCGACCAACATCCCATCCCAATGTGTCTAACGGGCGCAAAGAAGTATAACGTCAACAAAAATATTTTTATTATATTTATTTAAAGAAAATATTTGGAGATCATTGAATTTCAGATATAACCTAAAAAGCAGTTATTCTATAAATCCCAGTAGTAAGGTTTTAGTACTATTTTTTATATGCTCATATTAAGATTCCCTGGATATTGTTTTTGAAATTGTCTGCTCAGTTTGTAAAATGATTTAAAAAGTACATATCGCGAATGTTCTGTTAAAACGGAAACTGTAAAATTTTATCCCATATTCTTAATGACAGACTGTATATTATACGCTTATACGTAAGAAGTAAATTTATGTTGGTGTCCACAACCAGTAATTCTCTACGCTGTATAGTGGGTTGTATAAAAAAGTTCTAAAAAATGTGTTCTTCCTTTTGAGCGTGACGCGGTTTCTCGACCAACATCCCATTCGAATGTGTCTAACGGGCGCAAAGAAGTATAACTTCAAAAATTTTTAACTTTTCGTAAATTCGAAATTTCTTGATATTTATTTTACCACACCGACAGGTGCCGCCACCATGCGGTAAGTTATAAATACAATATATTTCAAAAAATATGCTACAGTTCAACAGATGTGTTGGTGACCTATGCAACAGATAACGAAATGATATAAGACACAAGGAAAGTCGGCGGAAAATCGGTCAGCAAGCTGGTGTAGACCACTCTTAACTGTAATGAATTGTGTGAATGTCGTCTATGGTTAAGAATAGTATCATACTGTAAACATCCACAATTAATTAAAACACTATTCAGCAGATTTCCTAGATTGTTCGATTGTGCAAACCTGGTCTAACAGTACTCTGCTGCCAGGCATGGACTTAGGAAGGCCATGGACATAGAGCTAGAGGCATCGGCAGTCGTAAAGGAACCACAGATCGTGAAGATCGTCGATTGCGACTTTTAGCTCTCGGAGACCGATTTAACAGCAACCGGACTATTGCAATTCGGAGGTTTGAAGAACATGGGGGGGATGATCGGTATGCGTACAGTATATCACCGAATTTCAAGTTTTGGCCTCTTGTCTCATGGTTCACATTGGGTGATGCCTCTCACTCGTCAACATAGAGCTAACAGCTTACAATGGGGTAGGGAGAGGATTCAGTGCGATCAAGAATGGGATCAGGTGATATTTAGTGAAGAATCCCGTTTCTTCCTGGGGATGCACAGTGGTCGTGCAAAGGTGAGAAGGTGACGTGGTCAAAGACGCGATGGACAGTAGGCGTTATATATCGCATATGGTAGCAGATTACCACCAGTATACATTAGAGGAAACATGACAGTCCAGCACTTCATCAAGGTGATGGAGTCATATATCATTTTTAATTTTCTTGGCGCTCTGTGTTGGAGCATCCCGCTCTGTGTCCACGGCCCTTCTAATAACACCGCATTAAGGATTTGTTAGTTCGTCTAGCAGAACAGCAGCATTTTTTAAAGTAGAATTCTACCTTATACGACCTATGCAAACTCCAAAAAAACTTTACAGTTAAACCGGAAAATTGAGTCATTTTTTACATTCACCGAAAGAAGTAAACATGTAGAGAATGATCAAAATATAATGATAATTAATGGGCGTTTCTTTCTCTTATTGTAATATAGTCTTATTTAAGTTACATTTAGAGTATTTCATATCGATGTAGAACAACTTAAATAAAGTTAAATTAAACCTACTTTCAAGTAAGTAGGTATTACATTTATATCATGTGTGTGTAACTTTCCAAAATACATTTGGTCCGAGCATATTATTTAATTGCATTTCCTTTACTTTTATAATCAATATCATTAGATTTTCAAAACAAAGTAAAGTGTGTCTCAAATATAAGTAGGTATTTAAGCATGTGGAATAATTTTCACTAAAAAGGTTTTTTATTTACATTTTTCTGCTTAGTTATAGTTTCATAACCTATTTAAATTTCTCTAATCTGAAGAAGGAAATAAAATAAAATAAGACCTAATAAGAGTAGAATTAGATTATACGGCCAAAAATAAGTACTGCTTTTGAAAAAATACGTGGAAGCTTGTGGAATAATTTTCACTAAAAAGGTTTTTTATTTACAATTTTCTACTTAGTTATAGTTTCGGGCTGACGGTAACCGAGCGGCCAAGGCGGCGCTGAATGGTTGCTGCCAGGGAAGTATGAGACCGGAAGATGGTGCGAATCCAACACGGGGCAGGAATTTTTCTGTTCTACCCATGGATGTTTGTGATTGTAAGGGTGGAGGGTAGTGTAAGTTAGTAGGTAAAAAGAGCCAAATATGGACTAATTACCAGTAAGCTTCAGTACATTCACCTTTAGTTATAGTTTCATAACCTTTAAATTTCTCTAATCTGAAGAAGGAAATAAAATAAAATACGACCTAATAAGAGTAGAATTAGATTATACGGCCAAAAATAAGTACTGCTTTTGAAAAAATACGTGTTGAATTATTTCGTTTTCGTAGATTAAATTGGATATGTAAAATTACCATGGATGAAATAAAGATTTTTTATTTAGATTTTGTTTATTTTTTTGACATTAATGTCTACAGTAAATGTTGATTTAATGTGGTTAACTGGAAAAATGTGTCGTGTTTATTTTTTAGCTTCCACAATCGTACTAAATCTATACAAAATAACGCATTCCCTTTAAAACAACAAGATTTGTCGAGGACTAATTAAATGGGAACTCGTATTTTATTTACCAAACAAACACGATTAACTAAAACTACAAACCATACCAAGTCGAATTAGTCTCCGAGTTTACTTCGTTAAAGTTAAATAATCCTGTGTACCTTTTCTGAAATATATAGCGTTGCCATTGATACCCTAAATGCTTCTACAGGCTGATTTAAAAAGCCTCTACTTCCCAACCCTAATAGCTTAGACGCAAGTCACGGAGGAATTGATATGAAAGGCCACTGACACCGGACATTTTTATCCCCTTTGTGCCGTTTAAAGGCTACTTGGAGCAAAAACGTCCTATTGTGAATATCTATGTACCAGCTAATGTGACATTTGCAAGGATAAATTTAAAAATACGTATGAAGAGCTAACATAATATATGCATAAGAAAAGTTTGAGATAGATGCGACTTTTTAAAACCACATATATTCATATAAAAATTGTTTTTAGAATTTTTAAAACTACTAATTTTTCACTCAATAAACCGTACTTATATATGTTATATATGGGGCATTCCACGCCAACTCAGCAGTCGATCCCACATCACCCTGTCAGATCTGGTTCAAAATTGGTACATCGATTAGTACTATCGAAAAAAGGATATTCCCAAATTTTCAGCCCCTAAGACCGCTTCCTGTCATCAGAGGCCCTTGCTAGATATCGGAAAACGGATGGCGGCATCGTGTTCTATGGGAAATTTGGCATCTCCTAAGTATTTTTGATCATTTCTTTAGACCAAAATGCCGCGTCAGTACACGAAAAACCGATTTCAGACCCCTGGAGGCGAAATGATGGTCGAAAACTTCACTATGGGCCCCTGATGACAGGAAGCGGTCTTAGGGGCTGAAAATTTGGGAATATCTTTTTTCGATAGTACTAATCGATATACCAATTTTGAACCAGATCTGACAGGGTGATGTGGGATCGACTGCTGAGTTGGCGTGGAATGCCCCATATGTTATTCAGAACTTATCAAAAAATTTTGAATGTACTGGAGACTCTTTGTTGTTTATTTTGTTAATGGACTGTAGTTTTTTGTGAATTTAGATACACAAAAGTTTTAAATGCGGTAAAGAAAAAATAGCTTCATCAAAATGCGGGAGAAAACTTCACTCACCTTTATTCCAGCGATGGATGAAGTTCTGGCTTGAGAAAAGACTATTTTGAATTTCAGCTTATCGGAAAAACACTCTAAGAACGATACTTGTGCGATCACGTGTCGGCGGTTCAGCGGTAGATTTCAGTATTCTTCCTTCGACTCACGCTACGCGAATGTAGTGGGGTGAAGTTATTCTCATTTTTTCGCGCAAAAAATAATAATAGGTAAAAACGCGGAACATCCTAATTAGCCAAAAATATTAATTAAAAAATATAAGCAGGCGTGAACACTCTTACAAACATAATTATGTAAAATGATTTAAAAATACACTCCTGCACGCACTGTAAACTGGTCCAAGTAGAATAAAAAATTAACGGACAAAAAATTTCCCAATTAAAGGAATAGATAAAATTTTGTAACACCTATCTTATATCAGCAAATTCATCCACTTTTGCCGCTATTTTTGTTATTAATTAATAAAATAATTTGACAGATCTTATGTTACACCTACTGTTCAAAAATTTTGTCCACTGACGTGTAAATACATTTGGACTCATTTTATTCCATTTCTACGAAATTCGACAAATGTATCTGGTTCTTGTCCGTTTTGAACTCGTAAGTTATTGGCAGCACTATGACACGTTCGCGTAATTCATCAATAGTGTCCACTTCAATGCAACGCACTTATTTTTTTAAATATTCCCACAAAAATATGCAAAAGGTTAAAGTCAGGAGATCGTGTCAGTCATGGTACCCATCCTCCTCGTCTAAGATACTCCTAAACATTTTGTCGAAAATGAGGAAGAGCACTATCGTGCATGAACCACATTCGAAGTCGGACAGTTAAGAGCACATCTTCTAGAAGTCCAGACAGATCATTTCGAAGGAACTCGAGATACTGAACCCCATCCATTCGATTTGGTAATATCAATGGTCCAATCAGGCGATCAAGCTGTACATGGTACGGATATAATTGAGACTCATGTGTGATACTCCCCACTATTGATTGGGACATTCCTTGTACTTGTTGAGCGATTTACCTGATATTTATTAGGGGATTCTCTTCAACAATCTCAAAAATCAAAAATGCCTTCCACAGCTGCTGCAATATGCCGTGAACGCCCTGGACGTCAATTTCTTCCACGATTTGCGTGCAAATTTCACGCGCCACGCCCGCTTGCACCACCACGAGTAGCTGCATTTGGCATATTTCTACCGGGAAATCGTTCTGCGTACAGGCGAAAAACTGCTAAAGTATTCAGTAAGCTATTTTCGACACTTGTAAAACTAATGTAAATACTATCGTAGAAACGTTAATTCTACAATTGGATTTCAGTGTTCGGAATCGCCTGCATCCCGATAAAACTAAAAACTATATGAGCCCAGCGATGTAAAAGTTGAAAATACTACAACTTCAATATCTAATAGGTAAACAAAAAAATGTTTTACGATGCTGACTCGTGGCGCATATCCAATTTTTTTTTTTTTAGATAATTCGTGAATCACCCAGTATAGTCTACAGTTCATGACATTAATATTTCAAAGTTAAATATTTAATTCTTCAAAAATAATTAATATTGTACTTATATATCAGTTTAAGATACCCTAAGATGCCGTAGTACAAGAAATAAGAACCCAAATCAATATTTGGGTTAGATTATCACGCAGTAAATTTGAGATTGAAATGTTAAGGCGTTTTGGAATTGTCGGAGATAATGTATACATTCATTGAAATTTTAACGCTCTGTATCTCGTTAAGGAGCCATCTGCGACTCCATGTTCATTAGGAATTTTTGGTTTAGCTTTTATATCTATACTTTCTGCTCTAGAACTCCGTCAGCGGTTTTTTTCGCCCTGATGCAATACATATACTATCATTTACAATAGCGTATAACTCTTTCTATAAACTTACTTAATAAGCAGCAGTTTAAAATATAAGTATTTACAGAAAAATATCAGTGCATTGGTTTACCGCTGCCTCACCAACTGCTCTTACCGTTTATCACTCTAATTTATAAAAACGAAAGAATAAAAGTACCGAATGTCTACTTATAGTATCAAGTTAGGCCAGGAACATTTTTATGATTCGAGTTTTTACCGAAATTTTTTGCCTCGATGTTTTAGCGTCTGTGGAATTTCCGCCGTGATTCAACATCAGTTACTGTCACCCCACATATGTGGCTGTCCTAGTTTACTTGAATATTATGCGACTTCAAAGTCAAGTGAAATCACGTCCTTTGGAACGAGTTGGATGTAACATCTTTTTATTTATTTTCATGAATATGGGAGTAAATAATACAACTTTAACAAATTATTTGCTTATTTATTTTAAGCCTGTCATTATAGGTTAAAAGCATAATTTAAATATGTTTATTGGTTGTTTGAAGTAATGTTTATTAGTTAATCATTTGTAAAGGTCAATTTGTCAAAAAACCGGATTAATCAAGAATATTTATTTTTAAAGCTATTAATTTGTAACATTTTTATAGGTTAGCTGTCAATTTTACAAGTTAGTAGCATTACTTATATTAGACATAAGTGACATTTTTGTGTAAGTTATTGCACAGTACCATTGACTGTGCTGATTTTCTTTCCGTACCTAGGATAAATTCAAGAAGTACTAACACTTTTAGGCTTGCAACGCCAAATACTAACATTGTATGTAATTCATCGGTTTATATCGTGTGACAATTTTAACTGATTGTTTATCTCTTGTTATATATTCTTTTCTCCTTTACATACCTTATTGAACGCTGCAAGGCAATGATTATTTTTGTTTGAATGTTCCACTTCTGGATTAAATTTATGTGTAATATTAACACACTAGTATATACAGAGCGGCCAAATAAAAACGAAACAGAGCAATTTTCAGGAATTGCGTCAAGATTGCAGAAAAACGCTCAGACCCGTCGATTTTAGATTAAATGGGGCCGGACATTCTTCGCCGGTATTTCTGACTCTGCCACTTTCACCCCCAAGCAAGGGTAAGGATCATCAAAATATTTAAATGGTATTGAAGGTTCAGTAATATTTATTTTGAAAGTTCTTACAATTGTCTTTACAACAGACTTTAAATTTTATAATTTCGCCCAATACTTTGAAAAAAAAAATTCATTTTAAATTTTAAATTATGTTTAGTTGCTTACTTACTACTTAGTTGATTAAATGTTTAAACTGATGACCGCCCACCTCCATACAAGAATAAAGATTCTGTTCGAAACGTTTGCGCACATTCAGGCATTTCCGGAGTGATTCAACGGCATTCGTCAACGATTCTTTGATGCAAATCTTGCAGAGACGCTGACTGTGTTTTATAGATTTTACTTTTTAGGTATCCCCACAAAAAAATCAAAGGGCGATAAATCCGGTGATCGTGGAGGCCACTCAATGCTGCTTCATTTCCCAATCCAATTCCGTGGAAAACGTTAGTCCAAATACTGACGGACAATTAACGCATAATGCAGAGGACCACCGTCCTGTTGAAAAATCAAATGATCTTCATCGTACTCTGGAACAATTTAAAAAATATCAGTACAAAAAAAGGACCCACCAGCCGGTCACCGAAAATTCCAGCCTATACATTTAAATCTGATTTTTACAATTGTGTTTTTTTACGAATGCAATAACAAATAGCCAAAAACCAATGTAACGCAAGAAATACTAAATTATACCATTGGCGTACTTAACTCGAATGAGTGGCATTTTTACCGTTGCTAATTGTTTATACATAAGTTTCAACTTTAAAATCAAAATTCTTATCGAGTATTGGGCGGAATTATAAAATTTAAATTCTGATGTAAAGAGAATTGTAAGAGCTTTCAAAATAAATATTACTCAACCCCCTATGCCATTTAAATATTTGGAAAGATGCTTACCCTTGCTTGGGGGTGAAAGTGGCTGAGTCAAAAATACCAGCAAAGAATGTCCCCCTTTAATCTAAAATCGACGGGTCTGAGCGTTTTTTTACAAGCTTGACGCAGTTCCTCAAAATGGCTCAGTTTCGTCTTCATCTGGCCACCCTGTATATATATTTAGGTATTCCTATATGTCTGCTTAAATTTCTTGAAATGTTCTTTTCTCTGTTTTCGTTTTTTCTTGGTTTATATTTGTTTAGTTGTATTATTTTGTAAATGACCCTGTAAATTGAAATCTGTTGGGCAACAATGCATTATTATTATTATTTATTATTGTTATAACTCCGATTCTTTTAAACCTTTCAATTTGGGGCAGCGCCAATACTGTGCTGACCAACATTAAAGGAAATGCGCTTTCCATTTCAATGTGTTAAAAACAATTGTAGGTTTTCTGTTCTAGGAGACTGAAAATTTACATATTTTTGTACAATATGCAGGGCTCGAATTTGCAAACATCATCTGTTATGATTAATCTTCTTGTTGTTAAATTTGTTGTTTGTCGCTAAATCACAATTACGTATTTGCTTATATTATTATTTTCTACACCATTCATGGTCGGGGAGAGAAGTCACATCGAAAACAACCATAAATCCCAAATATTGTTTTCGCAGGCAACCTAATCACCAGAAGCGCCCGAACAGAAATCGTTCAATTTCTTCTTTAGAAAACCTTTGCTTTTTTGGAATATAACGCTCATTCTTTTGTTTGAGACATGCAATTACCTTTAAGAATCTACAAATAACGTCAACTAGACGTCATATTTTACCATATAATTTTAAATAAAAGCAAACCTGCAAACTTGAACATTTTCCTTCATTACTGAACAATTTTTTAGCATAGGTCATTTTACCTATAATGTAATCGGACTGAATCTAACAAATAGTTGATTCATGTAAACCAACGAAACAACTTCTGTCACCCCAACCGCACCATTTTTTTTCTGTCAGTTTTCGAAGTCGCTATATTCACGCTAGTAACTTGAATCTGATATTTTTGGCAACAGACTTGAAGCTGCGCTGGTGGCTTCCTTAATAATTGTTTTGGGCACATTCATTTTCGCCAAAATAAATAAATAGTGAAATAAACAACATACATAATAACGGTAGCGCTTCCAAGGCTTACGTAAACTTGTATATCTATTTTATATATTTACAAACGAATAACAAATAAAATATATAACAATACGCTCAAGGTAATGGTTTTTACTGGCTCCAAAAGGTGACGGATTCATCTATGCCAGTCACATCCTTCTGTTCCTCAATAAAAACCCCATTACCATTAGTAGTGTTATATACTATTCCTATACGTATATATGTGTATGTGTATAAATTTGTATATAGGGTCATCCAATAAGGATCTCCTATTTTCGTTTGCCCCTAGTGACAACATTTGAAATATTGGTAGGTATATTAGCCACGTGTTTATGGTTTGACACGATTTCACAACGTGTACAAATTGTTAAAGAATATTATGAAAAAGCTGTAACTGATAATGGCAAAAGATATCGTACAGTACTCACCAGTCATTTAGTGACCTAGAGCATAAACTCTAGAATCTTTTGGTATCAGCAAGACTGCGCTACGTGCCAAACTGTCTATGAGACCATTAGGCTCGTTATAGACTATGCGTGAATTCGAGATTCGTTATGCGCGATTGGTGACATGCGAGGAATTCGCGAATAGTGTGTAGGGTCTTGTTCGTTAAAAATCCATTTATAAAAACCCTGCACACGATACACGAATTAATTACAAACCACACATCACGCATCATGAATCGCGAATTTACGCATAGTCTGTAGCAGCCCTTACTTTGTTAAAGTAAAGATTTGGACGTTGCATAATTTCGCATGTGGTCCTGTTGGCTAGCCACCAAGGATTTGCAATGTAACAGCTTTAGATTTTTCTGATGCGATTATCCGAAACTCAGAGTAAATGCAACTCAAATAACTACAGATTGAATGGACAATATTGGAAGAGTATTGATGAAATTCTACCGACTTTATATGAGAGTGTTGTCGGGAATTGTACATCTGAACTTCGCGCTATTAGTCGAACCCGTGACGGCCATTTGCTCGATATCCTTTTTCATACATAATGGAATCTATTGTATCTATGTATGTACAGAGTGAGTCAATGATTGCTAAATTCTGAATTATTTCTGAAATTATCTCTGAATATCTATCTCTATAGTTACACTGTAGTTGTTGGAATAATTGGGATTTAATAAAAAATTAGCATATCTTTGCCCTGTATTTAAGTAGCTATCGACATCATTTTTACTACTTTATTGCTTTCTGAGTGATAAAATCTAGCAAACGCTGTCGCCAATAGCAACCAAGTAATCAGTGTCTGTTCAAGTAGTAAATTTAACAATTGGCAAATTTTGTAAAATTTGCGCAGTGTAGTTGATATAATTTTAATTGAGAAAATTATGGAAATTGAATATAGTGACTGATATTCCGAATACACCCCCGGAGATTAGAAATGCTGCAGAAACTGTAAATTTAAGTTTGTTGCCAACAAAAATCAAGGAGAGGATACGAGAAGCAATATAACCTATTTCTGACATGGTCGAAGTTGAAGAAAATTTATAAATATTCTGAAAATATACTCTTCACCTATTTTTGTGAGATTATGGTCAATTTACTTGATGCTAAAATTCATATTATCCACAAAGAATGATATTGACTTAAGCAAGTTCAAAAAGTTAACGGCATTTTTAAAAAAGCAATGAGTTGGATATAGGCTTAAAAAACAAAAACTGTTTCGCAAACGGAAATATACAGATTCTTGCAGGAAGCCGATGATGAAACAAACTTATTAAAAAAGGTACATTCTGTACATATTGATTATTATAAAATTTGTGACAATAGAGATATCTTACTATAGATAATTCTAGTTATTGGAATGTCTGGTGCCTGCAGACGTGACGAATTAGTAAAAATGAAGATTAAACATGTTGAGGATAAAAAATCAATTTTGATAGTTAGATACTATTCCTCATTCAAAGACAAGAAGAAGTCGAACGTTTTCTGTTACAAATAACATCTATCAACTTTTTGTCATTCTATAGGAAGTACCTATGTAGGAGTGACACCTGGAAACGCAATCACACCACTACGATTATCCTTAAAATTTAATAAAGGCAACTGTTTTAATCAAGTGGTAGGAATCACCCATATTGCTAATTATGTTAACCTATCATTTACACACAGGAAATTGCTTTCGCCTAACATCGGCTACTTTATTGGTCCATGATGGGGGTAATATACAATTGAAGCGACACGGATGATGAAAGAGTTTTCTACAATTGCAGAAGGATACATACAAAGAAAAAATTTAAACAAGAAATTTTTAACTAGGTCATTACATAATGTACAAGTAACTGAATGCAGCAATAGCAGTGATGAAAATTTGACCATATCAGAAAGACATGGAATAGATCAGAAATTATTGTTAAAGATTGCAAAGACTGTTCTTTCAGCATCAAAATTACGAATCCTAACAAAAGAATTTCTTACTTTTGTTCCATTTGTTGTAATTAATGTTCTCATTGTAATAAAGTTAATAATTGAAAAATTTTATTTGATTGAGTGATTGTAGATAAAACTTTGTATTACTTGCAAGCAAAAAGTGGTAATACAGCTCTCGAGTGAAACAGTACTATTAACTGTCATTCTCAAGCAATTATCAATATTCGCTCTTACACAAATCAGTGCCGTGTCAGTGTTACTTCAGTCAGTGCTACTTCTGTCAGTGCTACGTCAGTGTCCGTTCAGTGGCTTTTAAATACACCGGCGACGATATTTTTGTAATTTTACTGACGAAATGACCAGATTTTTCTATTACTTAGAATGGATAAAAAACGCATCGAGCTGGTATGGAATTTTGATCAATTGCATGATAAATACATTCAGATCACTTTGTTTAATCGTCTACTTACTCCATTTTTACGGAATACCGACGGATATATGCAAACTGACATCAGTGATCGACCACAAATAACACTATACTGATCTGACACTGAACTGGTATGTCACTGATGTGTGTAAATGGACCTTTTAATAACTATTGTGCTGTCACGGATATCGCCCAAACACCGGCTTCCAGTTCTAGCTAGCAACTGTCACATTGTTTTTGCCAATTACTGAAGAAAACAAATACTACTACTCTTATGGGATACACATTCTTAGGCGTTTCTACCCAATTACTGATAAATCTAATAAATGTATTAGTATTTACACCCACTTATAATTTTTACTGATCAAAGAACTATTAAGTTTTAAAAAATGGTTTTATTTAATTACTGAACCTAGTTCTAGCTTATGATGCTTATTTCTCAGAATACATTTGTGTATTTTCAAATATTTCAAGACATTATAAGTATCTACTTATTATCGACGCAATCACTTAATATTAGAAGGATTAGTATTTACACCCACTTATAATTTTAACTGTTCAAAAAACTATTGTCAAATGTATGTACTCAAAAATACATATGTATTAAGTGTGTAAATTATTTAGGCCCGCCTAATTGCCAAACTGTCGCTGTGTCAGTCCATAGGAAGTAATTTCATTTCGTATTTACCGATGGAACCGATTAATTGATTATTTGGTTTACAGTTGACAAACGACGATTATGAGAAAAATATTGTAACATTCATGTCCAATTAAATTTACTTAATTGCAAAACGCAGCTACAGTGACTAATGGAAATGCAACATATCCGAATTTCAAATAAAACAAGTCCGAGTAAAATATAATTAGTGCCCTTGATAAATGGTATTACTTATTTACTGGTACTAGCTTCAAATCCTACTAGCGCTGCAGTTTTGAAAAAATAAAATTTTCGAAGTATAATATACATCCACATAATTTTGTTATATATATGTAGGTCAGGGAAGTACTTTTAGTGTTATTTTATAGAATTTCAAGAATTAATTTCTTTTTTATTGTTTTTTTACTGGAACGTCATAAAAATTATTCAAACATGATAAATCGAATTTTAATATTCGGAATCGCCTGGCTAGAGACTACAGTAGTAGTAGCCCAGAGATCCAACGGTTGAAAACACTACTACAACTTCAATAATTGTTTACCCGAAAGCTATAAAGATTTTACAAACATTTTTTTTACGATATTGACTACATTTTTCATGACGCATCTACTCCCAAATTATTTTAGATTTGCTCAAGAAATTAAAATGCAACACTAATTTATTTGGTGTTGCGTTACGACTGCATTTTTAAGTTTTTAGCGCATGCTATAAACAGTTCTAAAATACTTTCAAAAACGGTGGTCCTGGGTTAATAATACCTTTGACATGTTGTTTCAATCGTTTTTATTTATGGCTATGCTTAAATCGTTATAATTATGTATACATGTGTTCAGAAACTTGTGGTAAAAATAAATTCTAAAACATTATTTTGACTGTACCTGTATAATGTAGCATGTCAAATTTCACTTGAAAATGTGAAAGTTGCGCCCTCTTCATGGGTATGGTAGGAAGGAAGAATGTTGGCTTGGGTCAATGTGAGAAATTGATACCGGTGGACATTTGAACACCCCCCTGATTAATGAAGTTTCCAGGTTTCTCTCATTCCTACACTGAATAGTGGTTAGGGCCTACCAACCTAAGTCGTTTCTGGGAGCATAATAATAATATGCCGCTCTCTCTCCTGCACAAGTCTCTCTCCAATCCTCGTAATTAGTATGAGGGGTAGATATATTATTGCACACCCAAGTAGGGATTACATATGCCTGTTACTTGCATAATGATATGCAAGGAACTTAGCTTAGCAGCTACTGGCATCTGTGTTTACTAAAAAGGCGGGTTTACACTGGTATAGGAAATGAGTTAGTTACTTATACCACTAGCTTGCAAGACAAGAACTTCAATGTAAACCAGGAGGAAAGTTATTTACGCAAGTATTTTTTGTAGTAGAGAGGGCAGGAAAGTGCATAGCCTACCGAGCTATATACTTGCCAACTAACCTTCCCCTTCTACCACAATTTGTACTGCCTGCGTGACTGGCGTTTCAACTTACCCAGTGTAAACAGTCTTGGAACTTTTTAAGAGTGAAGACTAGTCGGCAATAGGCAACCGAACAGTGCAATTCTCGTATATTCTGATTTTGGTGTTTTTACTGATGTAAAGTGTTTCCTCCTTTAACGATGAAGTGGTCTGAGAATGATACGTTAGATATTAAAACAATTATTATTTAGTCACATAACTATGTTCATCAACTTTTTCGATATTATTTGTTGTTTATTTGTTAGAAGAAATATTTTGTAGTAAATTTCCTTCATAAATAAAATACTTTATGTTAGTTTAATATATTCCTTCAACGCATCATAATTTACATCGCACACCGCGGGTAGGGACCCAAAATAGATGTGATAAAGTTCTATAACTATTTACTGTTGCCATAAAGTTATGCGTGACTTCTAATTTTAATCTAGCTAGAAGAGCATCCGTTATTAGTGTACCTGTAATTTTTTTGAATAATTGGTGATATATTTTTGAGTTAGCTTTCACATTAGCTGGACGTGAGTCGAACACATAAACTGTATTCTTCAGGATCTTCTTCTTTAAGAGTTGGGCAGATGCTCCTCTGGTGGTTCTTCTACTTATCCATAATCCACATTCTTTTTTTAAGGCGAATTTGTTCTTCTTCAATTATACTTTCAATAAACAGTGTTATTTTCACAATAATATTTTTAAGACGATCTCTATTTATAACTCTTGAACACCGCGATACACGCCTATGATGATCTTCACTCCCAAATTACCAATTAGCATTGACGACAAAACGTTTGCATGTGTGAACAGCAACTTGCCTCGAATTCAGTTAAGTATACTATCTTAGTCAGCACTTGTACAAGTAACTATACTAGGTAATGTAAACCCGTCCTAAAAGGTATACCAGTAGAAAGCGATGTAAAAAGCAGATGATTTGATCTTTTGGCGTGCAATGTGAGACCTCAGACGTAGCTCGTTGGAACGTCTCCGTGTATTATCATTTACTAACTACTGACATGCCAATAAGCAACGTATTAATGAGCCATGTCTTCTTTAATCTTCTAGCCATCATTATTCCATTTACTAATCAAGATTTCCTTTAACATCTTAAACCCAAATGACCCCTTACAAAAGAGCAGTTATTTTTATAAATATTAGGATTTTTTTAACTGAAATAAAAAGTATTTTTAATTTCATTAGAAACCTGAAAACAATAATACAGTTTTGTTTATTTCTTAGAGAGAAATATGGCTTTACATTTTTTTTATATTATTATACTTGTAACAATCACCATTTAGTTTCCTCGCATTTTCAATGTTCAATGATTACAGCTTCTGCGGTCATTGTACCAGAGGAACAATGATGTTGACCATTTGAATATTCATTGCTAAACGTAGGCTATAATATTAGTCTAAAGAAAATTGTTTTCCGTTAGGCTAATGGCATTGACACTAGCCTACATACTAAATCATCATGTTAAATGTTAATGCTAATAAATACCTTGTCAAATGGGTTTGTTTTCGATTAGTTAGCTTTGCATCATCTAGCACACTT
This sequence comes from Monochamus saltuarius, assembly GCA_025584915.1. NCBI lineage: Eukaryota > Metazoa > Arthropoda > Insecta > Coleoptera > Cerambycidae > Monochamus > Monochamus saltuarius. The sequence continues at coordinate 72,205,603 of CM046721.1, read as the reverse complement.
AAACAAAAAGCGTACTGAAGAGGTAGAAGAAAAATAAATATATCAATTTACCTTTTAAAATATGCAGTAGTGGTATAGGCCCCATAAGCCCTTAAAGTATATTTAGTATGTGGTCTTATTTTATAAAAATATTAATTTATTATATTAATTGAAACTAAATTCTTTAGTAATTGAATTTATACCACAAAGAATCCTGAAGTAAATGTAAATAAAAACCATTGTGTTTATTTGTGACCTAGGTATATTGCTAACTGCTAAACTAAACACTGGGCACCAAGCATATTAGTGATCTTGTTATGAATGAACTGGAATGCATGTTTTACTGGTGGTAGGTAAATATTTCATTAAATAAATATGTCTCATAAGTAGTAACACGTCTGAAAAAATGCAAGGGTACTCATATGATTTTTGAGTGCAGTGACGTTGGATTAGAGATTTCTATTGACCCGTCCGAATAGCTTTATCAAAAGTCGATTCCCTGAGCCAATAAATAATAAGGAAATATCATAGTCAGTGTAGTGCAATAAACTCATCCGAAATAATCTAATATTTGATCTCTCAAGAAGAGTTCTGAAGACTATTCTTCGCACTTATATGTGTATCATCCCAATTTTCCCTTGGAGTGTTTTATATGTAGGTACTTGAGATCTATATTTCTCTTATTATTATCATTTCGTCTTTCCTACGTATTCTCCACATCATTAATGATATTATTCTATCTTATAGTATATGTCCAATAGTTGCATTAGATACTCCGTCTCATCATTTTTGTGCTTTATGTCATTTTCTTCAGATGTACATCTCTGGTGCTTTCATTTTATTGATTTGGTTTCAGATAATGTTTTAAATATAAACCACAAACGAGCAAAGTAATTATTTTTAATTACGTTTAATATGACAACGGTTGATGATAATTTGAAATTTTTATCTAATTATCTTCCTATTAATTAACTTTAGCTGATGAAATCCGTTTAATAAAAATATTTGCAGAGAACTAAACATCTGATTTGCCTTGATTTTTTTATCTGTAACTGTTATAACGAATAATTTAAACTACCTAATGTCTAACAAAGTTAAAAAAAATTTGAACTGATTAAGATATTTGTTACAGAAATTCAGAGAAGTTCAGGATAAACCGTGTACACTTTCCATATCAAGTGAGGTAAGCCATTTTTTTTATTTATACCTAGATACCTGTAAAAATATATGACAGTTATATAATACCTATTTATCAAGCATTTATGATGGGAACAAATTTGAAGTGGATCTGATAGGTAGTTTTCGAAATATACGAGATAAAATTGGAATTAAACGCTCGCTCCGGATCGCGGGATGTGACGTCATTGCCTCCTGCAGCTTCTGGGTACTCGACCGCCTCAAACACGGCCAATGATCTTTCTCTGTTAAATATAAACAAATTAGCAAAAGCTAACTACTTTTAAAATTCGCAGTATACATTTAAAAGCGTAGTCTTCTAATCTACCTATCGTATATTTAATTATGATGATAGACTAATTTAATTATGTTATCGAGGTCTCAGCATAACCCGGAAAATCACTATACATATCACATAATAGCACCGACCGTAAAAGGCAAAAAACCTCTATATTATAAATTAGTATTACATTGATTTAATTATAGATCTTTTTATACAGCACATATTTATTCATTTTGGATCCAAGTAATATGCCGCGCTTCATTGCTTTTTGCCACAAGTTTCTCGTATCTGTACTGTTACATTTCTGTACAATACAATATCTATAGTTTGATTGTTTTATTTTAGTGTTTCTAATAACATCTTCAAAATTTGAAGTTTCCTTAATTGAAATACATGCCGTAATTCAAACGCCGCCGACTCCTCTCTTACGCTATGTATTTTAAATGATAGCGAGGGCAGCCGGACATGCTATCGGAGGCAATGACGTCACACAGCAGTTTACGAAAGTTCATGTTCTCATTTTTTCAGATCACATTTAAATTCCAAAATCATTCAGAACATTTTAAAATGCTAAATGACCCCATTACGACTGTATCCATCCAACCAACCAACAAAATCATTATACTTTATTTTAATAAGTTATTTAAAAAATGACACTTTAATTAAAAATTCTAAATCTGAACCGGCTAAGCAGCTTAAATTTTATGCAAATGATACAGCATATTTGCCCAATTTTTCTGCGAGACTTAACAAATATAACAAGAGCAAATTGTGAAATATTTATACTGGATTTAAATTTGAATTACCCTTGATTAGGTAAATCACATAGTTGCACAGTAGTTACCTATAGTTATACAGGGTGATTTAAAACTTATCTACAAAAATTTGGAAAATACATGCGTTATGAAAAATGGAGTCAATATCGTAAACAAATTTTTGTGAAGTACCTAGCTTCCGATTGAAGTTGTAGTATTTTCAATCTTTACATCGCCTCTAGCCAGGCGATTTCAAATATTGAAACCCGATTTTTTTATAGTATTTGTATTTTAGTGATGCCAGTATTTATATTAGTTTTTCACTCGAAGTTGATGGATGTCGTTTTAATTTATGGCCATCGGAAAATGCTTTAGCAGAACGATTTCCCGTTAAACATGTGCCAAATGCAGCTACTTTTACAACGGTGTGCAGTGTGGTGTAGTCTAATGCGAGGGAACCGTATTGTGGAAGAGATAGAAGTTCAGGCTGTCCATCCGTAGCATGTACAACGTGTCCAAGCATTAATACCAAGGGATTGGACAAGGAGGACCGGTACCATAGCTGCCACGATCTGCTAACTTTAAATCATTTAGACTTCCTTTTGTGGGCGTATTTAAAAAATGAGGTATATCGCACCGAAGTGGATACCTACTATTGATGATTTACGCAAATGTATCATAGCTGCTGCCAATAATTTACGAGTTCTAAACGGACATTTTTTTTAGATAAGTTATGAATCACCCTGTATACTGGGGTAGTTGTAATAACTTTAATGTTTATATTTCGTTTTGATAATGTTTATACGCAAAAGACACCTTTTATGAATTGTCTCCTTATTGTCGTGTTCAACTCCGGATTTAAGATTTCTACGAAGCTTAATTGAAGTTAATCATATAGGTAGGTAATTAGAATATCTACAAGTTACCAAAATATTTGTAGTATTACTTGTTTTCCATAAATATTTAATAATTTTGATTGATTTTTTTAGCAGGACACTTTTCCTTAAAAATAATTGATTAATCAATAATAGGTATTTTTTGCTTTTTTTATTTTAAATAACTTCTGAAAATGTAAATATGAATTCTAAACAAATTGAACCAGTTTAACCTATATGTATAGTTTATTTATAGTGACAAATTGTTGGACGGAAAGGAAAGAACCGAGGTATAATAAATGAGTAATTAAAACGTGCATATCAAGACAGAAAAAAAGTAATTTCATGTTAACTGCAATAATTTGCTGCAGTACGTGAGGAGCACTTTGCTCATTAACACGTTTTCAAATGTTAACTCTACAGTGCATTGCAGAAAGGCCAGCTTATCTTAAGCTTAATAAGGGTTTAGAGCATAGCAACTTAAATTACTATTTCAACATACGTCAGTACTCAGTAAAAGTATAATTCTTACCGCATGCTGTCAGTGTCTAAATTGTTATTTTAAGGCACTGGTTTAAAATTAATGTACTTGGTGCTAAAAGTAAATGACGTACTTTACTTTTAATACTACTGCGAAAATAGAAAACAATGAAGACATGTTAGAACAAATACATATTTATTTCATTAAATGCACATTTAGAGAAACTACAATTAAGAATAAGTAATTCCATTGCCAATCTCATTAGTAGCTGTAGCAGTAATTATTTATGTGAAACCAATACCAGAGTAAGGAGCAATGTTATCCGCCGAAGTTTTGGACACAATTAAGGCCGCGATAATCTTCTTGTTTTGTAACGAGTTTTCTATATAACCTTCCGCTACTGTGTTGGATTTCTATCCAACGTTAGCATTAGAGTATGCCAAGAAACTAGCCAAAGATCGTCGGAAGCAATGTCCAGTATAAAGATGAGAATCAGGCAAATTTAGAAATTCAGCAGTATTGGCAGGCAGGCATCTTACCAAATGTGTTGATTCCAAATGTAGTCGTGGAACATTTATTTCCTGCCATACTGAAAAGTCTACATCGTAGGAGATAGCCACCATTGAAACCTACTGACCTCTATCGCGTTCGGCGAGAACGATATATTACAATCACTGAACTCGAGGAAACAACTACTCTGCTAAAAACTAATACAAATTCTTGAATCATTAGCGGTCGCTAGACGAAGGGATATGTACTTTGTATAATAGTTCAAATATAATGTACCTACCAATTATAACAAAAATTCGTTACACATTAGTTTAATTTTTATATGAAAGATCCACCTTATTTTTCCACAGGTGATCACCCCCTGAATTTTTCACATTTATAATTTACATCCTGTATAAATGGCATTTAATTTGTTAATTTCAATGCCCTCTATATATGAAATGAGTGGTTTTAGATTCGGTCAATAAGACTTTTTAGTTCAAAATGACCCAAGAAACAAGCTGCTGAAGCTATGATATGAATTAATAAAATATCTTGTTCAGATGATTGTTTACTTGTGCCGCACTGTGAGGCAAAAGACCTGTATTCTTGGTCAAAACCTCAGATATTTTAGATTTTGAACAGAGTTGAGGTTGTGGCCTGAAAAAGTATTATTCTTTGGTAAGCTCCTACAGAAGAAGTAAATATATGTCAGACACAGCGGTTTGTGCCGCCTCGGCAACCGAGTAGGCCATCGAGTCGGTTGCAGCACAAACCGTTGTATCTATCATCACCTTTAATTTAACTTCCTGTGAAGATCACAAAACAGTATGGTTCCAAAAAATAATATCTACGGAAAAGAATAAAACTATTTATAATTTATTATGAATGGCACCCAATAAAGTAAGCAAAATAACTGCAGAATTTATCATAGTTTTTTACTCAAAGTTTGATGCATTTATGATAAATGACATAACTTTTTAGTTATTCCTTTGTCTCAAATACATTCGACTTATGGTACATGGTTGATATAGTTAAAGTACCTAACCATATTTATAAGCTTAAATGGAAAAAATGCTCCTTTTGAGGAAAGTTTAATATTTACCATTTTTCGGTCACTATAAGTCCAATCCGACCAAACAGCTTGTCAACAAAATAGCACCTGGAACAAGTAATTCTTAAGTAGTTATTTAAACTAATAGAATATGTTAACGAAAAATAGCGCAATTAAATGTACAATTTGTGGCGTTTTGTAAATTCAGTGCTGTGGCAATAGCGGCTTGAGAATGTTCTTTAGTCGTGGATTTCACTGTTGACAAAGTATGTGCAACAGGATTAGTTTTTAACTTCAGTGATGAGGGAACAGCTGCTAGATGCTGTTCTTCTGTGGCGGAACATACTGTTGATGTACTATGTGTTTCAGCATGACTATACTATAGTTGTCATGAGAGATTTAATGCTTTGAGAATGCTGTGGGCTATTTTCTTTTTGTTATTCAATGTATTCTCAATGTATGACTCAGCTACCGATGTAGACTTCCACCCACCATGCCGTTTTATGTTTGTAATACTGGACCTGGAGTTGGCTAATAATGTGATAGAAGAGCGCGATGTCCTATATACGTTTCGGCGTTTAGGAGGTCAATACCTTGGAAGTAGGTTCAAAATGCCTCTTTTATAAAGATATAGTGTTCTTCTCATTGCGCCATTGGTCAAAGACAACAAGCTCTTTTTCATAGCGAATTTTTGATTTTGCAAGAATTAATGCATTACTTCATTATTAGCGGATGCCAACATCTCTGTCGAAACATCATTGAGAGACACTTCACTCATTTTGGGTAGTTTATGGCGAAGAGAAATAAAAAAATAAATCAAACTTAACCTTCATACTGAACTGATTGAAAATTTGAAAGCTTATGTCAAAAAATATTAACAATCAAAACTGCACGCAGTTATGGGAAGAACAGGTATTATCGGTGATTACTTGTGTACAGCGCAGCTCAGCGTCGCAGCGGCTTTACTGCTATTTACTGTTAGACGGTAAGCTGCATCGAGCAGTACTCAGATAAGCGTCTTGAAAAAAATCAAGCGCAAACTTTTTCGCTTAATGCTGCATGAATTCGCCGAATTACGTTGGACACATGCATTGTCACAATAATACGATAGTCCTACTGTATAATGTAACAAAAATTGTGAGGAAAAGTGCACTTTACTGCATTAGTGCAGAAAAGTGTCACTTTCGCCACGAAAAAATCGTGCGGACTTTTCCACATGATTGTAAGGAAAAAAATAAACAGTTTTTGTTTGATTGCTAGGAGACACTTCCAGAATAATCTACACAACAGATATATCTCAACTTCAACTGTTCAATGTTCTTCGATTTGTGAGGTTTTGACCAGGAATATAGATCTCCTGACTGTGTGCGCCGACACTGATTTGTTTCCACAAGATATATTAACTTATTGGCTTTTGACGTTGGCAGCGGTAAAGACGCTCATTGTAGCACATTATTTCCATTTCAGCTTTGGTAATTACTTGTCATGTAAGTGATAACTAATAAGGCGTGGAAGTGTTTGGATTTCCATTTTGATCCTGTGGGTGTTCGCCCAAGTAATTTCAACTTGCACAGAACTTTCGTTAGTGAAGTCGAATAACCTCTTTAAAGCCGACGTTCATTCACTGGTACGGCTTGCTCGGCGTGATCATTTCCTTTTATGTGATTTCGTAGCCACTAATTAATTTTATAGGCAAATCGGCATTTATTAAATATTCCATGTGGTACGGTCGAGCGGACTCTCGACTCTTATTTGCATTTTCATATAGAAATACTAATTTATTTCATATGAATAAAAGATGTGTGTTCCGTATGATTACCTTTACATTCACAAAAAAGTAATATGGTAGTTCCTCATAACGTTTTCTGTCGCCAACGTTGTAGAATACTTTTTAGATAATAAATAGTACACACCGGTGTTCGTCCATTCATATACCTTGTAGGTTTTTATTTAGTTGTACTGCCCACATACTTTTTATACATTGCAAAAATAATAGTATATTGAATTTGGAGAGAAGATATAGTAATCGCCAATAGAAGAAAACATCTTTATGAACTTAAAATGCTGCTTAAGTGGGTGTGAAGCCCTTTAAAGAATAGATAAAAAGAATAGTATTTTTTACACTCAGAGAAATCCTTTAGTTAAGGGTTCGGCCAAACAGTGTAGCTTTTATCAGGCTCCGCCCATCAGCACCTTCAACGGCAAATTTAACTTTGTGCCCCTGTAAGTTAGGCAATTGTATGCAGCAATTTAGCAAAACATGTCTTCTTAGCGGACAGATTTCATGAATATAAATGCAAAAAATTGAAATCTGAGGCAATTGTCTGTTATATGAAGACTTGATTTACTAGCCTACAGCTTTCTTTTTTTATAATAGTGCCTAACAACGTCTCACCGCAGTCCTAAATGTGGGCAATATTGCGACCGAAATATTGTTCAGATCTATTTTTTTTTTTAAATATGGCTTTGCTGTCTAGTAAAATATACTTTTATTAGTTGATTAAAACTTGCTCCATCTTAATACGAATTTCCATTGAGGAGAAATATGAAAGCGTGTGGACGTCTAAAAACGGCTTTGTAAAATTGCGAACAATACAGCCTTAATATTCATACAACACTGAACAATTCAATTCTTAGCATATGTTTAAATAATTGGAAAATTTTAAACCATATTTCGTGTATTTGTATAATACTATAATTTGTACATTTCATTTCACTAGTTTTGTCATAAACGTTTTTACTAGTTTTGTATCAAATTTATACATATTTTTTCCACAACTTATTAATTTGTTCAACGCAATTGTATGATTATTATCTTAATACAGGAACGAATAAATATACCATTTATTTTCTAATCAGTTTTAGTAATTAAGTTATTAAAACTTTCAACTAAAACTAAGCTTACGTGAACTGTAGATTAAATATTAGCTAGTTGTATTGCAGTAGTACTTTTTAACTTATGGGTTACCTGTATTTTAGACAATCAACTGGCAAAATGGTTGAGAATTCACTGAAAAGTTAAATAAAAAAAAAACAAAAAAAAGAAACCGAAGGAGATCATACCCGCACACGGATAACAAATAAACTCGCACAGTTGCACTAACATGGAGCATGTAGGCGGTAATAACTATTATTGAATGAATTATTGATGGATGATGCAGCAACAATACAGTGAGGAATTCTTACCTAACTTTTAAAAACATAGTATTTTCGAAACCTCCATTTAAACGCGTAGAGGTGAATCTCACTGATGCAATAACAATGTATTCCATAGTTATTAAAATTACACAAAACACATAAACCATACCGCTTCGAAGTACACACCATAACCTCACAAAACTTAATGACGCCGCCGAATTGAAATAATGTGCATTTCGGTACATTTCGGTACATTTCTTTATTCGTGAAGTACACTTATCGCAGCAACATAATTACTTGAGGTAGGTATTTGCACAGCTCTGACAGTAATGTTATATTTCAGTAATCATATTTACCAATTACAGTTACCTGTAAAATAATTACAAGTATAAGGTAATGAATGACGCCCGGAAGGAAAATTTAATAAAATACTTTACTGACCACAAGTCATGTAATAGCTTATCAGTGGTATACATGTGTAGAAATGCTATTTTACTCGTGGGTAATATTTAACACCTACAAAAGGTAACAAAAATATAATATATACGGTACTTAATTCATTTTTAGCAACATAGTTTACTCGGAGAGTCTTTCTCAGTGTATAAATTGTACTCATAGAAGTTCCTAGCATTATGTGACTAGATGTAGATACTTAGATTTCACGCACTTCTGTCTTTCATTCGGATATAAGTATGACAGAGACGAACAATAGCTAACAAGTTTTAAATTTGTATATTCAGTGACATCCCTAACTATCCTAACTAAATAAGTACAAATATTTTAACCAGCAGTACAGTTAACTGTATAAAACACATAATTAATAGTTTTTTTACAAAGAAGTCAGGAATAAAAAAAGGCAAATTTTAAATAAATTTTGCGATTTTTCAACAACAAAACTTGTTGAGGACCGCTGATCCGAGAGTCATGGTGGATGTGAATTCCACAACGTTGCCAGTGTTACACTAATGTCTTCTAATAGGCTCCAACAAATGTGTTTATTTATGAAAATATTAATGGCCATCTCCTCCCTTTTGCCTTTCCTATACCTCACCAATAAACTGAAAATATAAACCAGATTCTCTACTCACAATCATAGTTATCCAGAATTTGTTAATTACTGCACTCCAACTGAGTTATCACAATACGTTATCATTATCACTATCACTGATTATCACTACTTGACAAATATGCATTTCGCATGTCAACCTTTCACTCTTTGAATAATATGCCTCATTAATCACACTGTATTTCACGAAAAATATTAATTAAATCCACAAGACACTTAAGAGAAAAACCCTGCCTGTGAAAATAATAAGAAGATTTAAATACGTTTTATACGTTAGTGCCGCAACTCTTAAAACAGATGCGTCAAGCAGTGTATTAAAGAAACCATTAGTTTAGTTTGGTTTCACAAGATGCAAAAGTATATAATATTAACTTTCAATTAACGTGTACTGAACTTATCAAATCCCTTTCCACAAATATTACATGTTTTGTTTTCACTTGTAATTTACACAGCTTACATCAACGTAACATCTTTGTCGACCTCGACGTAACCTCGACTATCAATCCTTGTGTGAGGCTGGTATGTGACATTTCATCTACTGCTCGTGACATCTATATGTTAGCTGTGCCTACGGCACTAATTTATTTTTTGCATGCGATTGACACTGCTTTTAAATATGTTACTTTGGCTTCTCTTGATAATGAACATACATCAAGCTAGTTAGTGTTTTCGTATTTTGTTATCCCATGTTTTGTGTTAATTTTTAAAATCTGTTTCACTCACTACGAAGTACGAAATGGTTGGCACGGACACGTTGTTTGAGTTTATGTAGCGAAAATTAAATATTAAGGTGTTATTTGAAAATCATAGTTTTTTTTTGGTATTCTTCATGAAATAATTTAAGGGTTATAATTTGTGATAATCTTTCTAACAGTGTACAATGGTATTGTACTAACTTCTGAAATGTGGATAACTGTTTAAATAGTTGGTTTAGCAAGATGAGCTTTTATGCACATTTATGGATAATTTTTGGAATCATTGAACAAAGTAACTTCTTAAACACTTTAATTGATAGTATCGAACGTGCGGAAATTCATATTTTAATCGTTTATGATAACTTTACTTTACTTATTGTTAAAAACAACAAAAATGAATTTATGTTAAATAATTATTTATCTTACAGACGGCATGGCAACCTCGCCTTCAGTAAATCATATGGTTTATTTTATTAGGTTACGTCAGTGGTCTATATGGTCAGCGATCCTCAAAATGTGGGTATTTAAAAAAAAATGATTACCTCCGTAAATACTTGAAATTTTTAAAAATGACTTTCACTAGACTTATCTATATGGCAAACTACACCTGCAGTTAAAATATTTGTACTTATTTAAGGTTCACCCTGTATATAGGCTGTTATCTAAAATCCCGCTTTTGCAACTCGGATCTCGAGGCTTTTATGATACCCACAGTATGGTAGGCCGTTTTCTGCTTTTGGTGGCTCAGCATTAAGCCACGAATGTAAATATACTACATCCCGCGTAATTTGTTTTTTTTTTTAATGTAAATAATTTTGATTAGTAGACAGTATTACATATATTTTATGTCGAAATTGTTCAACAAATTACTAAAAATTATATTTTTTTGTACAAATTTATATATTTAATTATCTACAGAAATTGTTTCTGCCACGATTTTAGAACCAATTCGAGGTGCTGTTATGCATAATTGGAAAAAAACTACATACATTTAAGTATTTCTCTCTGCATGACGGTGATATATCAATCAGTTCGATGAAAATTGGTTTTATGGTTTTAAGCAAAAAAAATATTTCCTCAGAATTAAAAATATATTGTATTTGCTTCTGAATAACTCGGCAACTGTTGAATACCTATAGATACATACAAGATCTCAAAGCGAACACTTTCGTGTTTCATCATTTCACTAATATCGGTATATATTTACTTTTTCATAAAATAGTTGCGACCTACTTACTTTCAAATAGAGAGGAAAATTAAATCGTTTTCTGTGGAAGACCTTCAACTACATTACAATTATGTGGTAATGTCTATTAAAGTCTGGCGAAAGACAAAAGCCTAAAGTAGCGCATTTCAGCATATACAGGATGTATCACTTTTTTTATGCAAAATACAGATTTTCTTATACTATTATTTTATTACATTGTCTGTGTCAACATAATTTTAAATACCCAATTGCTTCTAATGTGAAAACCAATAAAATAATATTACTAGAGAATCTGTATTTTGCATAAAAATGTACATTCTGTTTATTACTTTGTTGCAGTTGGCGTCTTTAAAACTGGTTCTACATTATCTTGAGCAACACGAAAATATTTAGGTACATTTTTTTAACTAAAATTGAAAAAAATGTAATAAATACAAAAGATAAGGCAACATGTAGTATATTGCATGAAAAACGAAAAAACAGTCATTTTTTTGTGGTCATAGCCTGCTTCAATAAAAAAAAAATTATCCGCCTAGAGGGCGCAGCGAACCACATACGATATTTAAAAAATCTGTTTATATCAGGTGGAAGGTATCAATTTTGTAATAAAAATTTATTACCAATAAGTTTTCTGTATCTCTTATAATAAAAAAGTCAGACAGCCTTAAAGTTTGGGGGACTTTACAGGTTTTTTTGTTATTATTCGTACAGTTGGCCATGGATCTCAAATTTGTTTTTACGAGCATAAAGGCCTCCAAAAATGCAACAAAAAACAATTAAAGGTTTTTGACGTATCTCACATATTAAGCGAGATACATGAGAGTGGCCCTCTTATGTGATACAGCCTGTATACAGAGGATCCAAGACATTGCTAAAAAAAACAATATATTAAAACAATATTTTCATTTTCAGAATAATATATTTCTTAATGCAAAATAGCAACTGTATATTGAGGAAAATGCATAGTTCTTACTAAATTTTTTGGATTATGCAGTCACAAGGATTATTTATTAAATTTGCTTATAGTTTCTACTTATTATCTTATTATGTCATTTTGTAAGAAACTTAAATATTTACCAGGCCAGTAGACCCCTATGACAGGAGATAGGTAGAGATAATATACGAGTAATCACTTAATATCTAACTATATGATTTACAATTCGCTTAGAATTTTTAAATGCGAATGCAAACAAGAAATGTTGTAAATCAAGTTTCTAATTATAAGTGGTATAATTTCGGCAAGAATCCAGACGACTTACGCCATATGAATAATTCATTACCTTTTCATCAAAATATTTAAGAAACTGCAACTGAGAATAATAAGAATATATAGCACACTAAGTGGTTAAACTTCATATTGCACTAAATTGCAAAAAACGATTGTTTTAATGCGACAAACTATCCAAAATTATGTTGACAGTAAAAAGAATTTCTTAACGTTAGCCGTGACATAAGTCGTCTGAATTCTTACCGCAACTATAGTAACAGAACAAAATGTAAGAGTGTCATTAGCTGGTCTTGCTGTAATAAATCTAATTGATTTGCAACTCCTAGACAGTCAATAATATTACAAATTACGCTATAGAAGTTCATCTATCTCAAAACGTCTTGTGGTTGATCCTATTCAGGACATTTATTTATTTCTACACCGATTCGAGCAATTTTAGAAACTTTATACAATAATTAAAAAAAGTTTAAGTCAGCAGTAGCCAAGATTAAAGGAATCATAATAATATACACAAATAATCTAAACATGCCTAATATATTTGTTTTAGAAAGATCAGATGCTGTATATAATTTGAGAAAGTCAATTGGCTTTTGAAATAAACTGGTAAATCATTTAACACTGTTGAATAAAATTATTTAAAACACCATACCATTGATCTATTTAACTGGCTATGAAAATGATGTGCCTAACACAGAGAAAGGTCGTCTGTATATATTATGTCATAAAATATCGAGTTGGTTTAAAGCCATTGTATATAACGTCAAAAGGTTTAACAGGCCACAAAATCCATAAGGTCGAAGTATTTGTAAAAATACAATGTATCTAGCTTATTTATACTTTCGACAAGAATTCAGACGACTTACGTGATACGAACAAAATAATTCTTTATATGTTAAAAGCCCATGAAAAGTTGTTAAGCAGACAATTTAGTAGTTAGGTAGTTTAGTAACAAAACATTTACATTTTTAATCTCATATGTAAAATTGATCGATTAGGTACTGATTATATTGACAACACCCCTGGAGTTGTTATTAACTACTAAGTTAGGGAATTGTGTTTAAGTTAGAGTTCTAACACGAGTTTATATAATTTCACTTCAACATGTCAATGCAAAAAATGTTTTGAATCTAGTGATAAGTTCCAACTAAATAATAAATAATGTCAGTGAAAGTGATTTAAAAAACATTAATTTTAAATCTTCTTTGATAGAAATAAATACTTTTCTAACTGCTCATTTAACTTCAACAATTGTAGAGATTTTGTTAAAAAAAAATTATGTCACCCACTACTGGAAGCTGAATTTTATATTCACTTCTCTTTCCCTTCTAGTATTTCTTCCATACCACACTGCAAATTCATTATCTCGGTGAAATCATGTAAAACGTCTGTCATACGCACAAATACAGGGTGATTTTAAAAGTAGGGTAGTAATTTTAGTATACGCCTACGTATTCGAAGAACAAAGTGATGCACAAAATATAGCCCAATAGTATAACAGTAATATTTTCGCATTTTTAAATTATGTAAGCCGGTCCTGTACACCCATGGAAAGTGTTCAAAATTATATCCGCGTATCCCAGTTTATCTGTGTCCCGGGTTCGTTGTGTAAATAAACAAATCGTCGTGCAGAGGGATGAAATCTATAAGAAAATGTCTGTGTATTTCACCCAGCAGTGCCCAGTGATTTGGATTACACTATACGTACACAAATAACATATCCACAGGTAATTATTATCAATACAGTTGGATCATTGTTATATCGTCTTCAAAATTTGCAATAACTTTAAACACAGTAATATCGGTTATTAAAATACATTTATCTACAATCACTAATTAAAGTAGGTTTTTTGCATGACTGTGACAACGAAAAATTGACGTTTACTGACGTCACATGATTGTCACTATTGCTTGCTATTTTGTAAAATTTGCATAGTTTGGTTGAGATAATTTTAGATGAAAATGATGGAAATTGAAAATAGTGACATTGATATCCCAAATACACCTCCGGAGATTATAAAAGCTGCATAAACTGTAACATTTGGGTTTGTTGCCAGAAAAATCAAAGAAGTTATACGAGTAGGAAAAAATGTTATTGCTAAAATACCAAATGATATTGTCTATTATCTTAACCTTCCAGAGTGTCATTTATATACAGGGCATTGCTTTTACCGAACATCGGCTACTTTATTGGTCCATGGTGGAGGTGATATTATACAATTGAAGCGATACGAGGGATGGAAGAGTTCTACAGTTGCCGAAGGATCCATAGATAATAACGTCAATGAAAAAAATGAAACAAGTAAGACAATTTTAACTAGGTCATCAAATACTGTACAAGTAATTGAATGCAGGTAGCAATATGCCTTCTGGATCAGGAATTATTATTAAAGATTGTAAAGACTTAGTTCTTTCAGCATACACATCACGGATGCTGAAAATAAATTATCTACCTTTATTTTATTTATTATGACTAATGTTCTCATTATAAAGTTAATAATTGAAGAGTTTTATTTTTTGAGTGATTGTAGATAAAACTTTGTATCCAGTACGAACGAAAAGTGATATATTATGCAGTAATGTCACTTAATACATAAATAACTACCTATTATTAGGGCAACATTTTGTAAAATTATATATTTTAATGTCTGCTGTGATCAGTTGAAATTATTATCCCACTTTCAAAATCACCCTATATAGTTTATTATATTTTGTGGTTACAAGTTACATAAACGTTATTGACATTGTCTGGCAAATAATACAATTTCCAAAAACTTAGCTGCTTGGTTTTGGTGGGAAGATGGTCTTTCTGTATACCTTACTTTCTGGTGACGTAATAAGCCGTCCCAACGTCTAAGGATATAATAAATAATTTTAAAAATATTTAGAAAGTTTTTAACTCTCCTCCTCTCGCCCTTCTTTCACATATTTAATGTATACAAGACCAATATTTTATTTCAAGATTGTTTACCGGGTACGAATCAATTTCTTCCTGGCTTCAAAACGAATATCAAAACAAGTTTTTATAAAGACCAGTTTTTATCTAAAATTCGCTAAACAGGTGTGATGACACTGTCTTGTTCTGAGAATAATAATAAAACGTCTAGAGTTTACGAACATTTGGTAAAATTAATTTGTATAATTAAAAATCTTCCCACGCACACACCCGCGAACACTTAGGTTTACACGGCATTTTAAGTGTGGTGAGATACGTGAACCAGATATTTTAAATTTGGTAGTACTATTTTCCAGTCATGCCTTATAAAGCAGACCCACTTTTAGTTTTAGGTGTTGACTTCAGGGTTATGATTCTTGATTAGTAATGTCGTGAAAATTGCTGACCTCAATATAAAAGTTAAATAACTGTAATCTATAATCTAGTTTTATTCTTTATACATAATATCTAGAACTACTCGCATTTATATAATGGATTATGTTTAAACATTCATTAATCACAGTGTCAATATAGAGGGTGTTTGAAAATAGATTATATACTTTGGGACATAGCAGAAGAGGAGGAGTTAAGGATGCCATTTTCATAGCTGCTTGTTGAGATAGTCTAAACAAATCTGAGTAAGTTAGACATGATATCTCTTCACTGTGTCAATTATATAAGTTTTCGCCAGGGTGTGTAAAAGTTTCCAGGCTGACAAGCCATTTATAATAAGAAAGAAGATTCATTTTCAACTGTTATATTTTATCATAAAACCACCTGAATTTTGGAAGCCAACTACACATTAAGAAAATTGTGTACGGCATTATAAACATTGTAACAGCCGGCAGAACTCTTTAAAAAAACTAGTAGCATCTGAATTGATGTAAATTATTAAGTATTTTTCACGCTGTTTGGTACACAGTAATAACTGATACAGTAAAATTCACGCTCTCTATAGTGTGTTTTGAAATGATTCAATTTTAGCATTATATGTTAGCACTACAGTAGTAACAACCTCCGCCTACTGGATATTTGTATGCATTCTTAAATACGTTTCTGCGTTCTTGAAACGTCAGCCTTAAGCCCTCACCTCTCCTACAAATTGCTTTGTCAGTTGAGGAAAGAGTCATTAAAAATTATGAATCTCTTTAGTGTCCACCACTGACAGAAGTTTACTGTCCGATGACAAACCTTCTGATAATAACTCTTGCCACTTTTTGAAGGATACAATAACTGTTCTTGAAAGGTTCAATGCAGTCACATATGTGAAATATTTATGGTTATAATTTTCTTCAAACATATTAAAAAAGGTATACTAAATGAACCACTTTCCCGTAGATATTAGTCAGCAGTTGTGCTTTAGTGTGGTAATCTATTGGTGTTTTGAAATACCGTCAAAAAGGTTCACAAAATATAGACTTTTTTGTATCGCACAAACATTGGTGTTACATAATATGTTTCCAATGGATTTTAGTGAGCTGAATTCGAATCCGACTTCAGAATTGCTCCATCATGTCAAGTTTTCCAAAAATTCTAACCTAAAAGGGTACGCTATTTTTCGTTATATTTGAGCTTATTTTATGCAAAAAGATAAAATTTTGTAACAAAAGTAAAAATTGCATATCAAAGTACCAGTTTTCTCCTCTTAAATCGAGTATGATCGAATATAATTTTTCCTCTTCTATATATCGTACATCGACATTTATTAAACCCAAAACCCCATAAACCCATAAATTACATCCCCCCGTTTCTCCATACTCCCTTATCTTCCTTGAAATCTCACATTCCATTTATGTCGTATTGTAGTCAATCTGTAAATTACATCCCTCAGGGCCCATTGTGTCGATATTTCTCGTAACCAATTATTTGCTATTACAGTCGCACTGTGCTTCAATTCCGTACATTACATTCATCATCGTTCGATACGACCTTGGATCCCCCGATACAGCTTACACACAAAAAACATGGAGCCCATAAACACCAATATCAAATAAACCCACAAAATCTATAATTCACAAATCCATACCCCAAAACCCATAAATCCACAAACTCCAAGACTGTAAATCTCAAAATCCATAAACAGCAAAATCCCAAATTACATAAACCCATAAACATAAATATCAAATTTCATAAACCCGTAAACCTAAGCTTCTTCACACTCTGGAATCAGGCGATAATGAGAAACGAATGGATTTTTGTCTCTGGGCACAGGGACAATATCTCAATTACTGAAATTTTTTAAAAAATATTTCCTTCAACGATGAGGCCACATTCACGACGAATGGAATTGTATCTTCGCAGAACTCGCGGTTTTGGGTTTCACAAAATCCAGAGTGGATAAATTAATATCAGAAGACAATATAGTCAGAAAGTTAACGTTTGATGTGGGATACTTAATAAGAGAGTCATTGGTCCGTTCTTCTTTGAAGGGAACATGAATGGCGAACAATTTCTACATTTTCCTCAGAACTTTAATGCAGTCGATAATCTTCCATTACAAGAAAGAGTAAATCTACATTTTCAGTTGAAATGGAAGTCCAATACACAATGAGAAACAAGTCAGAGAGTGGCTTAATGAAAATTTCCCCAATCGTAGGATAAGTCAAAACCATGTTGAAACAGTCCATTAATTCATTTTACATCCCGATCTCTGGACCTTACCCTACTTGATTTTGTTCTGTGGGGCTTTATTAAGTCCAAAGTTTATAAGACAAAGCTAAATAACTGAGAGGTATTGTGCACTAGAATAAAGGAAGTGTGCGAGGAAATTAATTACGAAATATTGTAAAAAAATATAAGAAAAAAACGTTATCAAAAATGTATAGAATTTAACGGAGGATAAGTGGAAGCTACAGAAAAATAAATTTAATGACGTGATTAGTGTAAATCAATTTGACAGATTTCTTTTTCATTTTTAAAAATGTAATTTTCTAGTCATTACTTGTTTTTATCAATTGTTGTTTATTTAGAGCAATTTTTAGTTATTTTGTGTACTGGTTTTTATGGTTCTTATTAATAATTTATACGAGTGTTGAAGTTATTTAATTTTGTTTCTCTTTGGATTATATTCGGTTTTTATAAAAGAATAGATTCATCGACAACAGCAAACACGCTGCCGATATTGTCAGAACTTTTTTAGGGACAAGTTCTTCCAAATCCAGTCGTGTAGTCAGATTTTTTATAAACAAAATCACTAACAAAATTTTACTATTTTTCACTTAAAAAAAATTCGTAGTAGGCCTTGAAAATCAAAATTTCGCCTTCAAATTTTGCATGAAGATAGAGCTTTCGGAGATCTATCTTTTAAAAGGAACCCGGTTCAAATGAGCCAATAAACAAGTTTTGTACGCGAGTGTTTCCATTCTTAGTGGGTCATCCTATATGTGATCGTTCTTAAAGAATTTCTATCTCACCATCTAAACAATTAAACTTCTAATACATCAATACATTTTATCTAACATTGAAACTCAGACTACATGACATATCTAACAGTATCCCCATCAAGCCGTATCTGGTGTATAATAGATTTCCCATACTACTTGTTAATATATCACCTCCGTTCGCAAAGGTTAATAGCCGGAATTGCCTCAGATGTCTGCGTGGGTGACGATTCAGCATAACTCAACCACTTGGTATTAATTGGAACTGTTTATGTAAAAGCAAACACGCTTTGATGTGCATGCAATGGGCTTCATTGCCCCAATTGCATTGGCTTTGAGGCTTACGACCGAGCCTATGCCATATATTGCGATGATATTGTTCCTGTGCAACAGTAATCCAGATTAGTTTCTGTCTCCACGCCCAAAAACGATAGAATCTGTTACCATTTTACTGGATTCCCGTGTAAAAGAAGTATGATGATTCCCAATTAGTCCCAATTTTTAGAGCATCTACTCATTTACATTAAACCTTTCTCTTACATCACAAATCATCGTCAGTATTTTTTTTTATTTCCACTAAAGTAGTTATCCAATAATGGAGTGACACTAATTAACAATAAAGTTTGAATACAGTGTGTCCCATAATTAACATGCAATACTTTAACAGTAGATTCTACGACCACAAATGTTTTTCAAACATTTCCAAAACAAGTTAATGCGTTTTTATGAATTTTGGTAAGACACTCGTTAAATGTTCTAACAAACTACATAAAAACTGTCAGAGACGTTTCAGGCTGGGGGGCTTACGGGTAAAATGTGCCCCCAACGTTTTCACGTCAATATTTTAAAATTAAACATCAAACTATGATAGCTATGAAATTTTTATAAAAAAATGTACTCTTGCTTTACTGCGATAAAATGTTTCGGTTTAAAGAAAAATCGATTTCAAAGTTTTGTTGCATAATCTAAGGAACGGAAAAAGATTTATTGTAAATATTGAAATGTATTATTTGTTGTTTTGAGTTTATTTTGTACAAATAAGAACTGATTAGACTCACTTACCCCTAGTATGCTTAAGTGTCTGACCTTGACTTTGTTTCTGGATGCCAGTCTCATAGACAAATTTATTTTATAACATCCAGCACTTGATTTTACAGTTATTACTTTATGGTTTTGGTTTATAAAAGGGAATTATATATTTTAAAATACTGAAAAGAGTGAATTAAATAAATATATTTGACTGGCATTTTTAATATTCAATTAAATTTTAAATAGAATTGCTGATTATGAAATTTATTATCATTAATTTTCTCCAGCTCTAAATACTTTACTATCATGAGAAATGTCTTAATCCTCAGAGGAGGTTCATAGACAAAGTCTGGCTAATTTTTGACTATTTTATAAAATTTTTTCAATGAAACCGTTGACTTTTCAAATTATTGTCAAAAAGTAAATACATTTTCAATAACTTTTAATGATAAAGTTGGATTATATTTTCAACAATCTTAGTCTACTCCTCTGTAACCTGTGCTACATTTTCTAAAACTGATATATTAAAGACAAGTCTTTTACCGTCCCTTCTTTGGTTCTTAATTTGTCACGTCCAGTTCTAGGAATCTCCAAATGCCTAACTATATTCGACTATGGTCCCTTATTGATAGTTATGTAACTTTTTCTGCTTGTGGCACCACCACTGGTATCACGTTGTCATCCGATAATATTAATGGTTATGTAATTAATGTGTTTCCTATTATAAAAGGAATTGGTGTTTGACTCACAAAATTTAACCTGTTCCAGCTATTTATACTCTTTTCTTCGCATTTCTGGGGTTCCAACTCTCCAGATTAATTCGGATATGTGTTATCGCCAATGCTTGACAATTTTCTTTTCTCTAGACACCCTATTGAAGTAGTAGTCGACTTTACTTATTTCGTTGATTATTTTGATATTTCTCCTCTACTTCTCTTCTAAAAAATGCAAAATTCAGTGTCAATCTTCTAATGCCAATATTTTTTCAACAAAGTTCTTTTTTTTTCTTATCGCCAAGATACCAAAAACACAAGATTTTTTTCACGGTAATCTGTTTCAAACTTTACTATTTTATAAAAAAAATATATTTTCTGTTTGACATTATTAAAATGATTTATTCTATATAATTTTATTTTAAACTTTTCATAGTTTGGTTCTACCTCTCTAAATAACATTTTACCTATTTTTAAATTATATTTATTTACACTATTTTAAATTCTCATTTCAATATTTGTCTTTTAATTAATTTTCATGTCCATGCCTCAGAATTACAGTCGTTAAAAAAAATAATAATAATAATTTGCGTCATGCAAAGAAGAACGATTAAACATGTAACGATGCAACATTGTAAAAATTGGGACTGACAAATTAAGCATTTATTATTTATTACATGTATTATAAAATTATGGTGAATGTGATATTTTATTATTAAAATAAAGACAACAATATTATACCTATAGCTAATGTAACAACTAATATAACAATTATTTTGTTTTCTATAAAAATTATTTCACTTACGTGAACATGAACAGTAAACATGAAATTTACGGAAAAATAATAAACATTTATAGAGTGAACAGTTTATCACAAAATATCTCTTTTTATGGCCGTGTCTCTTAGATCCTCTAGATCTCCATAACCCGTATACCTGATGCTATCGTCATTTTGCTGAATGATCAATTGTATCAAACTAAACATATTTGATTTAACAAAGAGGTGTTGAATATGTGATAACGTCACACACCTATCATATCAGGCATTTGTACATGAACTACCAATGCTCTTAAACATATTTCGGTACTATTAATAGTTTTCTTAGATCCCTTTTCACAACACAGAATAAAATGTGAAATAAATTAATTA
The DNA here is from genome assembly GCA_025584915.1 of Monochamus saltuarius. Lineage (NCBI taxonomy): Eukaryota > Metazoa > Arthropoda > Insecta > Coleoptera > Cerambycidae > Monochamus > Monochamus saltuarius. Next base: position 72,183,973 of record CM046721.1, on the reverse strand, counting down.
CAAAATGACATTGCTTGCGAAAAACGTTTACTGTACAAACGTCTCGCAGCCGAGTTTTGCTTAGATCCGCCACAATATAATGTTATATAACTGGTCATGGTTACTGCAAATTGTTCCATTTTTGTTTCTGTACTCCCAGAAATAATCGATACACACTAGCCTTTATAATACTGCTTATAATAATAATTTGAGGTTAACAGTAGCAGATAATGCATTGGAATGTTGTCGTACGTTACAATTTTAAGAATATTTTGGGAAACTTTTATTGTTCACTTTATTAATCCTGAAAAAAGAACAAATTTCAAAGAAATTATGCTAAAAGACTTTTCTTCTAACCTTGGTTGTACATTGGTTTATAATTTCGTAAGACATTTTGCATTTCATTGCAGTTGCATTTTTATTTTTGAATGTAAGTATTTGTAGAAAAACTGTTCGTTTTTGTTTCTTTTGGTGAGATATACAAGCCCCTCTACTATCGGCACTTATATCCCGGACACCATGCACAGTGTCTTCATAAATGATTACAAGCCACGTTATCAGGGTCGAAATTCTCAAATCAATCGCAGAGCAATTCTTATGCGAATATCCTTTTCCTCACTACGGCAATTGAGAGAGACTAGAAATCTATTCGCATACGAGTTGCTCTTCGAGAATCACAGTCCTGGTCACGTGGCTTGTAATTATTTATGAATACTGTATATACAAACAAGGGGGTCCTTTGACATTTTTCAGAATTTAGAGGGCATTATGGTTGAGTGCCGTTTGTCTTATTAGCCCAAAAAATTTGAAGCAGTTTATTGAGAACCTTTTAGAAACCATCATGTACCTATCCTTGTAAACATCAACATTTGGACTGAGATGAGTTTGGCTACATCATGAGAAATATACATTTGCTCTGTGTAATTTTGGAACACCCTGTATATTCTTGTTTTATTAACAGTGTCACTAAATTAATAATAATACCTGAGAAAAGCTCAAATGCAAATGCCTCATTTTCAACTCCTCTTACTTGTAGTAAAAAGTAATTAACTGTTTATATTCTCCCGTTTTCGACGATTTTTCAAACACTGAGTTAATTGTGGGGTTACAATGTGGCCTTTTTCTTGAAATCGCTAGCCTGAACAAAAGAAAGGGAGAAAGAAACAAAAGACGTCATTAACTAGCACCAAGATATTCTCGGTTAGAACAAAAGCGGACTTGACTTGCTGGTGGGAAAAAATATCGTAATTTTTTATAGCTAAATGGAAATACATACACCTAAGGACTCTCTTAAACGCTGCGATTTATTATGTGTTGAGGGACGTTTTATAACTGTCTGTTTTCTGGATTTTTACATTCATTTTCCACATTTTAATTAAGCTGAGTTTAATTCACTCTCAGGTAGAATGTTTAACTATTAAAGTTAGCTTATGGATATTTTTCTTTTGAAATCCAAAGCTTTTCCAGTACTTTATTAATTAATTTAGGAATGATCTGGAAAATTTTGCGGAAAAGTATTGGTAAAGCTGTCTTGCATCCCGTATAAAAACCGTTCTTATCAAACCCGATTATATGGTCAATAAATAAGTAATTAAAAACTAATTATTGAAAAAGTTTTAATGCGGCAGAGCCTTCTAAGGAACTTTATAAGGAGAAGTAGAACGATTCAATGTTAGTCCCAGTGAATTTCAAACTTTTTTTAGATATATAGTCACTTCCTTCGGATAACATAATAAATTATGCAACACAATTTCTCTGAAGCTATTTATTTGTGGCATAAGCCTAGTTTTTCTTTATTTTGATTGCGTATTTTACCGTACTTCTGAAAAATATTGAAATTAATTCAATAAATTCTTGGGCCAAAAGGATCAGTTAAGGGTTATTTTTGAAATTAAATTTGCCTATAACCAAAAAATCCTACTAAAAAAGAAGATAAGTAAAAATAACAAAAATCACAACACTATCCCGCACTTCCTTATTTTTTTGACGTTTCGAAAAACTTTCTGTTTTTGTTCTCAAAAATTGCAATTATATTGAAAGTAAGTCAAGTTTGACAGTTTAAAATTTGTTTATCTGCTTCCATATAGATGTTAAATGATTTTTATTTTATTGTTACTTCATCTTGAGACAATTTTAGCCAGCAATGATCAATGTTTACTGAACAGTTTGGAACACACTTATCTCCGTTCAACAAATTAATCGCGATTTCTGTTAATTGTCTTTTTGTTGCATTATCCTTCTATAAAATTATTTATTTTTTTCTGATTTTAAAAGTTTTTTCGCTAGTGAAATACCCTTTGCGCACAAGATACAACGAAATGTAATTGAGAAAAGTTTCTCAGAATGTAAGAAGAGGACATGTGCAAAATTGTAGTGGTATGTCGCTTGCCTTCAGAAAAATCTGAAATTAAGCAAATAATCCTACTAAGCCTAGCGTGTTCACTTTTTTTTTATTTTTGACATTCCCGTATTCATATATAATTTGTATGTTCCTCAACTATAACATTCATAGGCCGAGACGTTTCTCAAGCATAATGTATATTGTAATCGCAGGGTATGCTGTAGATGCAATTTTTTGAAATTTGTATATCATTTTTTGGACGTGTTTCGCATCGAAAAATATTATTTGTCTGAAAAACTGTTCTAATACCAAAATTATTACCGATTCTTCTTAGTCTTTCTGATAATATAGAAATCTACGAAATTTATATTGTGTGACTAGAATATATATTCATTATTTAGTAAAACATTTTTAATAAATTAAAAGAGGCCACGATTATTTATTTATTTATTTTGTTGAAGTAAACATTGATCATTGTTTGCTACATTTGTATCAAGAATAAATAAGTAACAATAAAATACAAATCATTTAACATCAGTATTGAAGCAGATAATCAAATTTTAAGTCAAAAGACTTACTTTTAATATACTGAGAAGGAAAAAATAGAGTTTTTCGAAACATCAAAAATAAGTGCGCGATAGTGGTGCGATTTTTTTTATTTTTCACTTATCTGCTGTTTCAGTGTGACATTTTTTGGTTAGACAAATTTACTTTCAAGAATAACCCTTAACTGATCGTTTTGGCGCTAAGGTTGATTCAATTAATCTTTTTTCAGAAGTGTGGCAAAATGTCCAATTAACTTCGATAAACTTTTCTAAATTATCCTTCGACCGTGATTATTTTGTATATTTAAGTAATAACTAATAAGTGAAATGAAATGTGTTACTTGCTAGAAAATATGTAATAGTAAACGTGTAAATGATGATGCAAATTTAACCTGCAGTCCAAGCACGCGAGACGAGAACTCGCTCCTCGCCTGTCTTGCAGGGTATACAGGGTGTCCCATAACTTATGGGTCATAGAGCAATCGGAGATAGTAGACATAAAAATATGTCTATTGAGCCAAACTTGCCTAAGTGATATGTTATTTGCTATTTAAAGAATTACAGGGTGTTGAAAATTAAAATAAATACCCGAAAAATGATAATTTTGAAACAGTTGAAGATATCGAATTCAAAATTGGTATATTTAGGTTTTTGGGAGCGAGAAATACGAATTTGGCATTATTTCAAGATATTTCCTAGAGGGAGCTTGCTACGTGCTTTATGTTGAGTTAATTCACTAATGCTTTTTTACCTGTACAGTTAACAGAATTTATAAATTAAACTATAAAAGAACCAACATTTCTACGTAAAAAAAAGACTCTTGGTCAATCTCGATATCTCAAGCCGTTTTCCAGATTTTCACGATTGGATGTGTCATTGCACATTATGTCGATAGCTGAAAAATATTTAATTTACAAGTGTGCCTTGAATGTTAACAAAATTTGTTACAGTAACAACGGTCAGTGTTATCTACCTTTTCATGTGATAGCTTATAGCAATATTCTAGTACTTTTTTTACGTAAAAAACACAACATGATTTATTCACAATAATAAAATAATACAAATTCATTTTAATTTACTAGTAAATGTTGAATGTGGCCACCGTTTACCTCAATACATTTTTTTAAATCTTTTTATGAAATCTTGAATGAAATCTTTATCTTTATCTTGAAACTAATTCCAAAGTCGTATTTCTCGCTCCCAAAAACCTAATTACCTACCTATACCAATTTTAAATTCGATATCTTCAGCTGTTTTAAAGTTATCATTTTTAGAAAATTTGGCAAGTTTGGCTCAAAAGACATATTTTATGTCTACTATATCCGGTTGCTCTATGGCCCATAAGTTATGGGACACCCGTATAGATGCACATATTTGGCATTTGCGTTTCTCTAAGAAAAACCGTGCGTGTAAACCGGCCTATTCTCTCATACAGCAAAGTAGGACATGGTCTGCTTTCAATTATATCCCCTTTTATAAAATAACTTTAATTATCCTAATCTCAACACAACTATCATGCACTCTATACACTCTTGATGTATGGATGATAGTAATTATCACTATCAGTGCTACATATCGTACAATATTGATTAACTTTCTTGTTTGGAAAAAACATTTCCACTAACTTGTTTTTTTTTTGCGGAATGTCAAGAAAGTTCATTTCTACCATGAAATTTGCTTTTGTTTGAAATCCTCGCACCACTAGATGTATATATATCTTCTTTGAACAATATCTATGGCTGGAAACTTGAAAACATTTTCTGACTTTTAAATAAAATAGTGAGGCATTTCCACTATAGTACATAGAAAGCATTTTTTCCCCAACGGGGCCGAATTTTATTAGCGGAGCTTGCATATTCTACTTTCGAACGTACAAAAGAATTGTAAATGGGAATATATGTTGTAGCTTGAATAAAGCCAGGCGATTCTGGCAGCTTGGCTCCATTCCAAGAAGTTAATAGAACTGTTTTAATTTGCTTAATATACTATAGTCAAGTATACAGATAATAAACCAATTATTCGCGATTTGTTGTGATATGTCCGCAAAAAAATATAACGTTTGTTCAATATCTAAATATCTATCTAAAACATTTTCATCAGAATGGAGAACATTTGAATTTTTAATTTTAATTATAACATTTTTAGCACCGTTGCCTTATCTTTTTAAAACAACTGTATAAAGTAATGGAAATATATTTATATAAATAAATAATTTGAATTTCTGTCAATGACCTTTGGCATGGCTCTAGATTAAGTAAACACTTAATCAGTTGACAGTAGAGGATCAAAAAACAAACGGCCAATATTAATTCGATGCAATGAGAATCGATTTATAATCCGGTTTCAATAATTTGAAAAATAGAAACAGAAACTATGCACTTATTTATTATGATTACGATATAGTTACTGATGATATTAACTACAAGTAAGTAGTAATAATTTGTTTGTAGTAAAATTGGTACAAAAAAAAACTAAGCGCATAATTTCTATTTTTCAAATCATTGAAATTAAGAAATAAAGAATTACGCCATGCAATAAATCGATTTAATTTTTTTTACTGGAAATGGTGAGTCTTAAGAAAAAAAGTCGGGAGACCTTTTCTCTTGTAAATTGAACAAGAAATTCAAAAATATATAGATACATTTTTTAATCAGTAACAGATCATTGTTTTCTTTAAAATTATTCAGAGGATCACTGGTTCACCTGTGGACCAGCCACTGGTAAAACTGAAAACAATACTTTTATCGCAAAACATGTATTGTAATTAACTGTCAAATCCTTTAAATTTCATTAAAATCTTCTGAGCGGTTTTCGCAACATTAATAATATAGCATATTTTAATTAAAACTTTAACACCCTGTATATCAGAAACTAAGCGTTTTCAGAATATGGTATATTAGAGAAATATATCACAAATTACTTGTGCTATAACCTCCTGGAAGAAATGCATCGACTTACCAAACATTCTGCACAGGCTCATTCACAACTTATCTAAAAAAAAAATTGGTCTTGAGAAATATAGTCAATATTGTAAAACCCTTATAGTTTCAGAGAAAATTATTGAAGCTGCAGTATTTTAAATCTTTACAGTCCTACTACTTATAGTATTAACGTTTTTGTAATGTGAGTGTTACATTAGTTTTCAAGTGTCACAAATCGCTTACATGTACAGCAATTCGGAGTTGATGGATATTGTTTTAGTTTACGATGAAGTTTAAACGCTTTTTAGCAGAACGAGTTCACGGTAAACATGTGTCGGATGCAGCTACTTTTACCGCAGTCTGCAGTAAATGCAAGTGTATGCAACGCGGGCGTGATACGGGAAATTTGCAACCGAAACGTGGAAAGGATAGATGTTCAGGACGTCCACGGCGTATTGCAGCATTGTGGCGTATCATACACAAGGCTCAATTATATCTATATACAGCATGTTCAAGCATTAATATACTAAGGGATTGGATGAGGAGGACCGCTACCATCCACAGCCACGATCTTCTGACTTTAAATCCTTTGGATTTCTTTTCGTGTAGATATTTGAAAATTGTAAAGTGTATCGCACCGAAGTGGACACTTGATGATTTACGCAAACGTACCACAGTTGCTACCAAGAACTTACGTGTTCAAAACGGACAAGAAGAAGAAACATTAATGTTACTTTATAGAAACTGGATAAGACGGGCTCAACATTTTGTTGTTATTACGACAGGTATGTCAAACTATGTTATTAATTAAAACCAGAAATTAATTCTATTAATAATTATGTAATAACAATAACGGCAAAAACAGTTGAATTTGCTGTATAAAATAGTTGTTATAAAATGTTATTTATTTTTTGATAGTGTTATGTGCTTGACGTGGGGCGACGGATGTTCATTGTTTGCTATCTACAGATGATTTAAAGTTGAAAGGCAAATCATTTAAAATGATTGTCAAAGTTCAGAATAATTTATTCATCCATTTTCAAGCATGCGAAATAATGCTTTCAAAATTAACAAATTTTTAAATTACTTATTTTGGTTGAATTAATTCTTTACCATAAGAAATTATCCACCCATTTCTTATAGCACATACCTAAAAATTCAGTAATAATAATTTTATTGAATTTAAATAAGCGCCTTTAGCATTGGAGCGCAAATATTTAGTTTTGAAATTTTTAAGTGTTAAGTGTTTTGGATCTCAATTTTCTATTGTAAAATGGCTGCCTCCTAAAGATATTTTTAAAAGATATAATCAACCCAATGAACAGAACGGTAAGCGCTTTTCCCCCACCTTATAAATGGGCTCATTATTTTCGAATTGCTTGAATTAAATGTTCTAAGCAAACTAAGGATCTAATTAGAATATCGCCTAGAAGGAAATAAGACTAAGGGTGACATGTTAAGATATTTAACGACCCTACGGGGAAATCAAGAACAGAACTAAATTTCCGTTAAACAGATATATTTGCCAAAACTCATGTGTTGACTAAGGGACTAAGAGAATTATTATTATCATCCAAACAGGTATCGTATACAAATGGACCAAGGCAAAGACAAAGAATAATACATTTTAGATATAATTTCTTTTTATGTTTTTACATATTGTATTTGCATTTCACTTATCTGTTGGATTAAAAAAAATAAGTAAATAATATTTAGGTATCAGATTTTGAAACGATTTAAATTTTTCCAGATGGTTTTTGATCCACTTTAAATGTCATCAAATATAAATAACCTCCAAATATTAAGTAATGAAGGGCAACATCAAAAAACAGGTAAACAGGTATATTTTTCCATTCCTTAGATAATTGCCAGTAAGTGCAGTTCATCAAACTTTCGCACCACATTATACGGTGCTCTGTTACGGTATTTTTATTTCTGTGCAAGTTTCCAGTCCTTTCTTCAAAAATGACCATTATAAAAAGGAATAGCACATTGACCGAATATTGTCTTAAAATGTAAATGTATTTACAAAAGAGGAACTTCAGGTCGTCTGCGACGCCCCGAGACATACCTTAAGTAAGTACAAATATTTTAACCAGCAGTAGGTACAATTCACTGTGTAGAACACATAATTAAATGTTTTTTTTTACAAAAAAATAAGAAATAAAAAAGATAAATTTTAAATAAATTTAGTGATTTTCCAATTAAAAACTTGTTGAGGACCGCTGTCCTCAACAGTTGCTGGTAGTTGTTGTTGCTAATATTACACCAATGTCTTGGAATAGGCTTCAACAAATAACTAGATTGACGAAGTACGAAATGGTTAACACTGACACGTTTTTTGAGGTTATGTGGCAAAAATTAACTCTTAAGGTGTGTGAAAATCATAGCTTTTTTATTATACTTCATAAAATAACTTGAGGGGATAATATGTGTATCTTTCACGTGTAGACTAGTATTAACTTGTGAAATGTAAATAACTTTAAATAATTGATTTTTCAGCAAATAGGTAAGTTTTATGCACGTTTATGGATAATTTTTGGAATCATTAAACAAAGTAACTTTCTAAATACTGTAATTTGTCATATCGAACTTAATTTTTTAATAGTTATGTATGGATCGTTAAGAACTTACAGTTTCGGTTAATATTACTGCATAGTGTACTACCTACCTAATTTTACTTTACTTTTTGCTAAAAACAATTATTTTTAAATTAGAATCGACCGCAAAAATTGAGTTTACGTTAAAAAATTATTTCTCTTATAGACGATATGGCAACCTCGCCTTCAATGAATCATATGGTTTATTAGATCACCTAAGTGGTCTATTTGGTTAGCGGACCTCAAAATGTGGGTACTTTTGAAACAAATTTATATCTCCGTAAATATTTAAAAATTTTTAAAATGACTTGTTTGATGCATCTATATTAGGAACTACACCTGCAGATAAAATATTTGTACTTATTTAAGATTTATCCTGTCTACCGGTTTTAAGCTTGTTAGCTCTCAACAGTATGTCATAGATGAGGCAACCGACGACTAACCCTGGCTATTAGTGTATGTCATAACCGACAGAAGGGAATAGGAGTAAGCGAGATGTAGCACGTAGTACACGTACCTACATCTAGCGGTCACGGTTAGTTGTCGGTTGTTTAAAAGGATTTTACAAATTTCTTTGCACGTGCTGTCAAACGCTGACTGGATAAATTATAAATTACCCCATTGTTGTAGATTCAAAGAAATTAAGTTCTCTAGACAAATTAAGCAGCTAAATTAGAATAACGCGAAGCAGGAAATAAGACAGAGGGTGACATGTAAAGATATTTAACGGCCCTACGGGGAAATCAAGGGTACGAAATAAATCACCACAAAAACAAATCAATTTATACAATAATTCATCCTTACTGCGAGAGGTTTCTGACATCCAAATGTACCTCACGGAGTAAAAGGTCCGCATCGTTGAAGTAGCGAGGGGTGGGTAATTAGCTCCCTAAGATAATGAGTTACGTGGTTCGCTTCGTATATTTATCACAAGTCTCTAGAGTCGACAATGAGTCGGTAGGATAGCTATATAATGCAGGAGAACATCTCCTGAGATGCCGCCGTTTCGTCTTGAGCTGAGGGGCGGGCAAGCCACCCACTTAACCAACCCCCGTGCATATTCTAGCACATTTCTAATATTATGGCAACAAGAAATCTCATATTAAGCCCGAGTGTGGATCGCTGAAATAGATGGCATATTTCTAGAACGACTACGTTACATTTCGGTTGATTGTAAGGGGTAGTAAGGGTCATTGTCTATTAATTTATTAAAGGATATTAAGTGGGGCTGAGGAAGAGACAATTACATCCTGGACATTAGGATGATAACTTTCATCTGGAACGGGGAGAATTGAAATACGTGACTAATTGTTTCTGAGATGGTTAAATTGGTTTTCTTTCTTCCTTGTATGTAGAAACCATTGGGTGCTGAAAGTGAAACACGAATGCTTTTCAAATATGTATAATGTTCTAATATTCTCCTTTAAAAAAGATGCACAAACAACCGCCGGAAACCCTATATAAAAACAAGTTTGTAGTATCTTTGGAGACGCTGTTCTTTTGTAATAATAATGTAGATTATGCCACCTTTGCAACAGGTAACACATTTTAATACAAAATACTATACATTTACAAATATGGTAATGCAAAAAAAAATGATATATGCATTCTGCAAACTATTAAAAAATATTTAAATTCACGCCGCTGTAGTTTGGTCTACTGTAAGGCTTACTACAGACTATGCGTGAATTTGCAATCCCTTATGCGCAATTTGTGATATGTGAGGAATTAGCGAATAGTTTGTAGGGTCTTGTTCGTTAAAAATCTATTCATAAAAACCCTACATACTATGCACGAATTTCGTACAAATCACGCATCCCGCATTACGAATCGCGAATCCACGCATAGTCTGTAGCAAGCATAATGAACAATACAAACTGGTGATGTCACATTTAGAACAAAAAAACTTCCGAAGTTCTGTGATTAAACCGATACCGGCACGAGAAAGATTGGTAGCGTTTTTACTTTAGAGTAAACTTAAAGATAGGTAGATTTGATCATCATGACGTGTCTTTAAAATGAATAAAATTTTGTTACACTAATTTTCAAGAAGAATTACGATATTTGATCACTATTAGAAACATGAAATTTTTTAAAAATTAGCACATACCTTATTGCAAAAACTGTTCGAAATTTTATCACTCGACTTGTACACACATTTGGGCACACCTTATCCAATTTTGCAGTACTAAAGCAAATGTTCCTCCTCGTTGTTTTTCTTGTAAACGAAAATTATTTGCGGCAGCTATGATATACTCGCGCAAATCCTCGACGATTTCTACTTCGGTATGGCACACCTCATTTTTTAAATGGCTTCACAAATAGAAATCAAGAGAGTTTAAATGGCACAGAGGCCATTCTACCAGTCCACCCCGTCCAATTCATCGTACTCCTTGCACTTGATAGAGATAATCTCAAACATCTAGCCAAAAGTGAGGATTCGCCTCATCATGTAAAATGTGTTGTCTGACAGCTAAGAGTACATTTTCAAGAAGGGCAGTAGGTCATTGCGATGAATTTCGAAATATTGTAAACCATCCATTCTATTGGTCAATATGAACGGTCCAATTAGGCGCTCATCAAGAATTTCTGCCAAAACATGCAGTGAAAAAACGATGTTGAAAGTGGTGCCATCCAATTGCGAGCGGATTTTCGAGTTACCAAACATGTGTATTGTGACTGTTTTGTATTCCATTGCGAATAAATAAAGCATCATCTGTAACTAGTATATCAGCAGTAAATTGTGAATTTTCAGCATTTTGCTGCAACATCCACTCACAAAACCTGACTCGTAATGGATAATCCGCTTGTAGCAATACTTGAACACCTGGATATAAGGGTATAACTGAGCTTCATGTAGTAAGCACCAACCGTTGTCTAATATACTTCAGGTACCTACCTGTCTAGCAATCTGCCTTGTACTTTTTGGCGGATTTTCACACCACATTCAGCACTTAAAATACGTTGTGGTCGCCCGGGGCCACCATCTAGTCTACAATTTGCATGTAAATTACCAGTATGAGGTCCACGTTGCATCACGGTCGTAAAAGTTTCATAATTTGGCGTGTGCCGAACGAGAAATCGATCCACATACAAGCGCAAGACTGCCAATGCATTTTGTCTATCTTCAGCAATAAATAACAATCCATGTCCATTAACTCAGGATTATTGTACAGATGAATCTTTTTGAAAATTTTAAAGATTGACACTCCCACGATAAATAAAACAGCACTACTGACCTTGTTTGTTTACCACCTAGAGAGGATATCCCCACTACAACCCTATTCGCCAGACAAGTGTGCTGACACGCGCTCAAGACGCAAAAACTTGTTTACTTTTTTGTACATCAGGTGCCGCTGAAGTACTCCTTTATAATGTTAGAACTTTAAATATTTTTTACGCGAAATCTATTATTTTGGAATTTTAGCTTGATGTTTAAAAAATTTAGCAAAACCGTCTTTTCTCCTGGAAAATTGGCAGCTATGACAATCGTCGGGCGAGATGGCTTAGATCTGTCAACAACTAGGTACTTTCCAAATATAGAAACGACAAAAATACACATTTTTATTAATTATAATACTTGGCAGATAAAAGTTAATTCTGTTTGCTACAATATTTAGCATTCGTTCCTTCTCTGCAAACTGTCAAAATTACATTTTCACTTATTACAGGCCGAAAAACAAACGCCACATAGCAAATCATATTATGTCTATAGCCGATATAAATTCTTTTAATTATTATACCTAAAACGTTTAAAACTAAAAATAACTAAATGTAATTCAAAATGTGTTTCAATTACGACAACGACTTCGCATTGTTGTTTGCGTACTCTCCACATCACAGATTACTGAACTCCAAACATCAGCAGTCTATTTGTCAAAGAACTCTGGTCAAAGAAAGAGATTTTACGGACAGTGTAAACGTCTCGGGAAGTTACAATTTAAAATAGTACTAATTGTTGTATGCAAAGATTGTCGATTATTCTATCACTTACATCGTGAATTTATCCTTTCTAACGGTTTTTTTTCCCAAGAATGTTAAAAGTAGGGAAAGTCATTCCTATCTATAAGAAGGGTGATCCCCAGTTAATGAAAAATTATAGACCTATTACAGTTCCGCCTGTTTTTTCCAGGGTGTTTGAATACTGTTATCTGGAACGGCTATTGAAATTTATTGTAAAACATAGAATTTTTTCAGATCATCAGCATGGTTTTCAGGCTAATAAATCGACAAGTACTGCCCTGCTGGATTTTTATTACAGAGTGATTTAATGTATTGAAGCGGGCGAGTCGCCCATTGGTATATTCTGCGACGTTAGTAAGGCTTTTGATTGTGTCAACCACGACAAACTGCTTTTAAAACTCCATAACTACGGCCTACGTCGGGTTGCCAATTATTGAGTAGCATCTTTTTTAACTGAACGCAAACAGAATGTCTGTCTTACTTACTCAGGCGGCAATGTTTTGTCGAAAATTAATTCTGAACGTTTGGATATTAATATGGATGTCCCTCAGGGGTCTATACTGGGTCCATACCCTGTTTACTTTATACGAACGAGTTTGTTAAAGTTGTGTCTAACGCCTCGTCCGCCATGTATGCGGATGACACATCATTATTGGTATCTGGATGGATCGGTCACTGGTCGCGCGGTTTAAGGCGTCAGTACTTGAATCGAGGTGACTGGATCGCTGTGGGTTCGACCCCCGCAGTCAGTAGACCGTATATAAGCTATATTTGTGGAGAGATTGGCACCCTCTCTGCGGGTATGGTAGGGTTGAAGAATGTTGGCTTGAGTCAATGTGAGAGATTGATACCGGTTGACATTTGACTACCCCCCTAATTAATGAGGTTTTCCAGGTTTCCCTCATTTCTGCACTGAATGGTGGTTAGGGCCTACCAACGTAAGTCGTTCTTGGGCGCAAATGCGGCCTGCTTAATAATAATATGCCGCCCCCTCTCCCGCACAAGTCTTCGACTTCTGAGCTAATCCTCGTGATTAGAATGAGGGGTAGAGATATTATTATCATTATTATTATCATCTGATAACTCAGACGAGTCCTCGAGACTGAAGACCAATGCCTTATTCAAAGAGGTGGGTGCGTGGTACGAATCTAATGACCTTTATCTTAACACGAAAAAGACTCAAGTAATTAGATTTCATAATTGGCAAAAGAATTGTAACAGAATTAATGTGAATGTAAATGGTACTGATACTTTGAACTGGGAGACGGATATAAAATTTTTGGGATTGACGATCGATGAATGTTTGAACTGGAAAACTCATTGCTATCAGCTGATATCGAAATTAAATTCCATTTGTTATTTGATAAAAAGTTTAAAAAATGTGTTAACGTTATCACAATTGATAATAGTATATCATGCTCAAGTTAGTTCAAGATTGAGATACGGGATTATCCTCTGGGGAAATTCCACCTTATCGTCAGATGTATTATTGTCCAAAAAATAATTTTAAGGTATTGACGGGAATTTTCAGCCATATGTCATGTCGATATGTTTTTAAACATTTTAATATTTTAACCATTGTATCTTTGTTTATTTTCGAACTATCTGTATATGTTTTTAATAACAAATCCAATTTTATAATGAACGAAAGTGTGCATAACAGAAACACTCGACAAAATTAAAATTTTTACATTCCTTTTTATACATATAAAATGTCTGTAAATTCACCATTTTACTTAGGTTTAAAAGTTTTTAATAAATTACCTTTAGATATAAAGGTGGTAAAAAGCCTAACAACCTTTAAAAATTTATTATACCGATATTTGGTTAATAATACATTTTATACATTGAACGAATTCTTTTTAATGTAAGGTGTGTAGAATAACTATTGTTTATAGTTTGTAGTAGGTTAAGTTATCTGGTATTTGACTTTTCCTATACAATGTATTTTTGTCTTTAAGGAAAATAAAGAGTACACCTGGTCGTGGTTGTCGAACCGTGTACCTCGCAAAATAAAAAGAACGATTGAGGAAAGATCCCCAGCAAGTATAAAAAGCTTTGAAAGTTTTAATGTAAACAAGTTAGAAAACAGAAAATGATTCAACATTCTTGAAATCTCTGCAAATATCAATCCGGACAACGTAGGGACAATGCGGTACTCTACCACCACCTTTGACTTGGCGGAATTGTAACCTCACGACTGACATGCGACCAGAGTTGTCGATGAATATGGGTTTAATATGGTTTCGAAAATTTTTTTTCTCTTAATAAATAAGTTTTTTTAAATGAATTATTTTTCTCTATCCTGTCTTAAAATATTTGTATTTAGTCATAGACAACCCTGTATACAATCTGCTTCTGAAAGTAATTGATAATAACTTTGTAAATTTGGCTAATCTTAATTTAAAGTAACAGCTTATGTTCAAACAGAATCAGTCGATGAGAGATAGGAGGTAGGCAAAGATGAAAGGTTTAAAGTGGTTACCGTGCACTTAGCGGAGCAGTCGAGCTGACTTGCATCTAGTGTGACCTTTTAATGTTACTTTATATTATACTTTTAAATAGGGGACATAAACAAATCCGTCTCAGCACTAATGTTTGCTATAATTATTTGTAAGCTAATTTACCGCAGTTGTCACCTTTATAAGTTGTCGCCAGTGTTTGGAATATTCAATTAAGATTTGTTCCCGGTGCTTCATAGATTAAATGTGTAATTAAAGAAAGTTGGAAGAACTGAATTAACTTGGAAATTCAAAAAAAATGTAATTAAAGCAGTCAAACTTCTTAAATTACTTAATTATCTGAAATTTCTGTGATATTATTAAAAACTACGCCACTCCATCCGTTAATTTTGCGTTTAATATGTATATTTCATTATTTAAATTATCTGAAAATCCCTTTATAAATAGCATTTTCTTTCACTCTAAATACTTTTTTAAAACTTCCGCTTAAGTGATCAACGACTTCAATTAAGAAAGACATCTCGGAGAATAAAATATAAATTTCATTTGCATTTCACGCTCCTCCGTCCTCGTCCGTCTCGCTCTAGCCCTCTAATTTACAGTCAAACACTGGCGACAATCTTTTTTCCGGAAAACAAATTTATACAATGTCTTTTCTTGTCACTTTCTCCACAAAAGTCTCAAAATTGATATTATTACTTTTTATTGCAAAAATACCGGGCTTCCCTACGAAGTAAATTACTTCCTCTTCTTATAAACGTAATGAGCTTAATGACAAAAACACTCCGAAAGATTACGGGATTCATTTTTATTCAATCTCTTTTAATCGTATAAATTTTGAACGTGTAGCCTGGAGGCAGTGTCGCAGTCACAGTATATCCATCCCCTCTGACGCGATTTACGGATATCTTAACCCAATTCATTTTTACAACTGCGAATAAAGGCAGTGGTAGTTCGAGGCGCTGACGCTGCCGCCAGAAAACAGGAAAACGAAATATTTTATTCCGTTATGTTTTAGGTATCTTTTAATGCCCGTGTTTTACGAGATTTTTATATGAATTTCATTTTCTTTATTTGAAGGCCAAGACTCGGCTTACAAAAGGAAAAAATATTCTTTCCTGGTCCTCGACAATCCTATGTCAAATAACCGGGTGTACCCTTGTTAAGCATAAAAGGCTGTTGCCAGTGTAAAGGGCTATTTAATGCATTTTATATTAGAACTCACAGCGATACATCAGATATTTTTTACAGCCGCAGTAAATTTTTATTTTCTTTCTTTTGTAGTAAAATTGGCATCATATCTTTATCACTCACATGACTTAATAGTTCTTAAGTATTGACAATGAGGAAGGTTGCATGAATTTTATATTGGTTTGAAATGTACCACAAGATAATATATATTGTCTGAAGCTATTTATTTGTGGCAAAATTTTAGTTTTTCTTTAGTTTTATAGGGTTTTTGCCACACTTCTGAAAAATAAAGATTAATTAAATAAGCCCTTGCGCCAAACGGATCAGTCAAGGATTATTCTTGAAACTAGGTTTGCCTAACCAAATAATCTCACTGAAAAAAGCAGATAAGTAAAATATAACATAAATCACATCACTATCGCGCACTTCCGTATTTCGAAAAACTCTCTGTTTCCGTTCTCAAAATAGTAGTAAAAGTATTAAGCGTATGTCAAGTTTGACAGTTTAAAATTTGTTTATGTGCTTCCATAGAGATGTTCTTCTTGATACAACTGTAGCCAACAATGATCAATGTTTACTGAACAGTTTGACACACATTTATCTCTGTTTAACAAAATAATCGCGGTCTCTTTTATTTTCTTTTTGTTGCGTTATCTTCCTTCTCTAAAATTTGTGCCGAACCCCATTGAATCAAATGACCGTTTTCCCAAGCGTGTTCGCAAATTTTAGATTTTTCAAACTCCCGTCTTTTTATATAATTTTTATGTTCCTCAACTCTAACATTCATAGACCGAGACGTTTCTCCAACATAATGTTTATTGCATTCACAAGGTATACTGTAGATACAATTTTTTGAATTTTGTATATCTTTTTTTGGACGCGT
The DNA here is from genome assembly GCA_025584915.1 of Monochamus saltuarius. NCBI lineage: Eukaryota > Metazoa > Arthropoda > Insecta > Coleoptera > Cerambycidae > Monochamus > Monochamus saltuarius. Next base: position 72,167,088 of record CM046721.1, on the reverse strand, counting down.
TTTAGACAAAAATGATCGTAAAGTATTGTCTGAAAAACTGTTCGAATATTAAGTTTGTTATCGATTCCTCTTAACCTTTCTGATTATACAATTGCATGATTGAACATGGAGTAGAGAGTTTTACTTGAGGTATTTAGAAAATTATGCCATCTAATTTCACATTAAATTACTTGTGCTAATTTGAAACATAATAAATAAAAGTAATGAATAATGTTATTTAACATTTATTTTTTTTATTATTTTTTATTGCTGTTTGCTACTGATTTAATTATTCCTTAAACATTTAAAAAAAAATCATTATTTATTACTTTCTGTTAATCATGTTTTCAAAATAAAGTAGGTAATTTAATGTCGTGAAATCAGATAGAAAAAGTTTATAAATGCCTCAAATAACATTCTACATCTTGTCAATGGTAGGAGCAAATACAGGACATGTTATTTGGAATCGGAATGAAGTGCTGAATACAATAAATGAAAAAAAAAATATAAGTTTGTTTGACCATTGATTTTGACAACGCCCTGTATATATTCTGGCAACTAAAAAAAATATTAATTTTAATTTTTTCGATGAACTTAAACCTATCCACTTATATATTTCCAATTAAACTTACATTAAAATGGTCTTCACAAATATTGTTGCAATGCTGGAAAGCTGAACATTTTATTTCGTCGCGCTTCATCGCCCTACACCACAATTTTCTATTTATTTTTTGGCACAGTTAAATATTTTTATTAGTCGCTGCATGCTGTATTCGTAGATAATGGCATAATGTAATACATCTTTGATTTGCTCGGTGAAATGCACTTGCTGTGCTCATTTTACGTGTCTATTGTTCATCTTTTTTCAATATCACTGTCTATTTAACACAATAACAGTTAATAATGTCACTAATGACAAATTAACTCTTCTAAATATATGTACCCTGAGTTGTCCGAAAATGGATATCGTATAGGTATAATAAATCACAATGCCGTATTAGGTACACTCGTGTGAACGTCGTCTGACGTCACAAGTTATCGCTGTGGTGGCAACTGTTTTCAGGAGGCATGGCCAGACTAAAATCCTATATTCTTATTAGCAAAATTTAATTCAACAATATCCTTTGTTCAGGAACATTCTTTTAATTTTAATGTATTATTTTTCAAAAACAATGGAATTTGTTAATATTGTATTTGATATAGAATAATAGTTATTTGTGATACGTGCTAAAAGTGACATTTTATTTTGTGAGAAGGAAATAACAAAATAAAATGACTTTTAGTATTCATATCATACCCTATTTTTTCTACAAATACTATTGACAAATAAATGCATTTCTTATGTTATTAAATTTATAAAATATCATTTTGAAATCCAATTATTGTCCTTGAAGTTTATTGCTGCTAAGGCAATGAAAGTTCGATCGTTTGTTGACAACAAGTAACATCAAATCACATGACGTGGAAAATGATCAAAAAATGAATTTCTTCCAGATGAAATCGAAGAAGCTGATAATAAAGTCACTTTTAAGTTATTGCCTAGTACCTAGTAGGTCATAGCAACAGTACGAGTTTTGGTACAATCGTTTTTTGAAAAGGTGTCAAAATGTTAGTGACAAGTTCAGTGAAAAAGTGCTTTCGGCATTTGTAGAAAAGTCCAAGCTACGGAAATCGTGAACGCTTTGGTCAAATTACTGCATGTTGAAGGCGATAATCAGGACAATGCAAATATTACAAACTTCTGCTGATTTTGAAGCGAAAGGTCGATTGATACGACCGAAAAAGTTGAAAGTATTGACCAAAGAACAAATCAAAAAATTTCTCACAGAGGCGCAGGATAAACCATATCTCATGCAGAAGAGTTCTGTAATTTTCGGTGTATTTGGAGCCTGCCGAAGAACTGCGCTACTTGACATTCAATAATATCGAACATTTGGGAACGTCCCTAATAATTGTGCATATAGCGGACGCAAAAATTTATATGCAACGAACTTTTGTTATTACTGGTATAGTTCATCCAATGTCAGTTGGAAACAAGTAAATCTTTATTTATATCCAGACTAATTTTTATCCATATGCTGGCCGATCGCCAGTATGATTTATATTTGCTTGCGATATTTGTCTATCCCTGGTTTCAAAAGAAAAAGAAGAGACTATTTTTAATAATTATCGTATTAATTACATATGTCCGGGGATACTGACAACCGACATTGGATATACTTTACATTATATTTGTACCACTATTATAAAAAGTGCATAGCCCTTCATCCAGCGAATACTAATCATTCAAAAATGTTCATAAAATATATACGTTAAGAATAAATATGCCACGACTTCAGTTGGTAAGATGCCTGTCAATGTTCCTGAATTTCTAAATTTGCCAGGTTCTCACCTTTATACTGTACTTAAATGCTTTCGACTACAATAATTAAGAAACACGGTGAATGGAAGCCCAATACAGCAGCGGACGGTTATACAGGGTGAGTCAGTCATAATGTCATTAATTTTAACCACGTATTCGGGAGGCCTAATAATGACAGAAAATCGAAACAAAAATTTTTTACTCGACCTTTAAAAAAATAAACAAATCACCCTATAAAAATCAGTAACACGACGCTCCTGGTGCGCTACGAACTTTCTGATGGCACACCCGACGATAATCTAATGCCACAGACTTGCCGTATTAACCATGGATGCCACATTTACATACATAATATCGTCTAACACATCAGCGTGTTATTCAAATTTACCTCCATTTAGCACACTGCATTTCCCGCATTTCTTCCCCCTCAAATTTGTAGATCATGCCACACATTTGGAGGGGGGATGGAGAGAATACAAGCAGTAAGCAGTAGTTTGTTTATTTCGGTCTAACCTCACGTATTTGGTGTAAATTCACGGACGGATAAGTGCAGTTTTACTTGAAATGTGGGCTGTAAACAGGTTAGTACCATACAACTTAAAAAACAATACATTTCTAGGCTAGATGTACGTAACTACAAATTGTACATCTGGTTATGTGTGTTTAATTGTACTTACGAGTAATACTAAAAATTCATATTTATTTGTAAAACGTAGTGAAAACGTAATATCAAAATTATTAAACTGTAATAACCTAATATGCGAAAACATTTATTTACTATCTACATTTGTTTTTATTAACAAATAAACCAAGATTTAAGGAAAATTCATTCATGTATCTAGATTTAAAAAATAGTTTTACTCCTTGTCGTTAAATAACAGTACAAAAACTAGGTAACTAGGTTATTGACCTAATAATACGGTAGGTTAAGGTCAAGATTAACTCTCGATAACTTAGATTAGCGGCGTGCCATTTCGGTCTTGGACAGTTTTCTGTCGACAACACGATGGTTTTTTATTACTTAGTATTTAAACACGAAACACTTTTCAGCTTTTCTTAATAATTTACCCATTGGGTATAGGTTTTTTATGTAATGTACGTAAATGGTTTATTACTCGATTTATTATTAGACACGTTGGAGTTTTGTAGCAGTCATAACAGCTACATTTGCTCAGAGAAAAATCGACACGCGAGTGTACGGGTATCGTTTGATTGGGCAGTATCTTCTACGGGAAAACCTGAGTGGACCGCGTTACTTGCAATTTTTAATAGAATTATTTGATTTTATTGGATATTAACATTTTAAATTATTATTGGCTGAAGTTGAAGTGAGCAAGAAAAAATTATACTCTAAAATAGTCAGTACAACCGTTTATTTGTGATGTCTAAAACCTAGGTGGGTAGGTACTATATAGAAAAATATTACAACTTGACAACATTGTATCAGGTCGACATCGAGTTGAACTGTTAGCTGTAACCTATCAAGGCTGTGACCGGTCAGTGACAGTCTGAAAAGGGGGTTAAATAATGATTTGAAAATATTTTTTTTCGGCGTAAATATGCATTTAGATTTTTTAAATCACGTATTCGCATTATACTCATTATTCCCTATCTCCTCTTAAAATTAATGACAATATGACGGACTTACCCTGTATAGAAAAATCGTTACAAAACCAGAAGAGCATCGCAGGATACATTTTGTCCAAAACTATCCAGGTATAATTTTCGCAGAAATGATTACTACTACAGCTAATAATGAGATTTGCCATGGCTTATTCTCATTGTAGTTTCTCCAACTGTACATTTAATTAAGTAAATAAATATTTCTAAAATGACATTTTAGACACTGGCAACATTATAATAATTAAAATCTATAAATTTACTAGTTTAAAATTTTTAAATTCAATCTTTCCGAGAGGGACTTTTTCAATTTAAAAACTATTTACATGTCTATAAATACTGATAATGGAATATTTGATTTTTCGTAAATTGCGGTATATGCTAAAATATAAAAACACTAGGTATTTGAACAAGGCGATGTCTAGCAGTAGCAGTGTTTGCAGTGTACAGCACATAAATTTAAATGAAAGGAGGGCAACGCTCTAAAATCGATTGTTCAAACATTGAACGGATATGTCAGGGCAATTATAAGTTAAATTAGTCTTTAAATTATGAGGTTAGTTTTATCTGAGGTTTAAACGACTTTTTTATCCCAGATATTCAAGCCCTGTTACCTGCTTGTTAGTTTAAATCAATATGAAGGTAATATTCGTAATAACAATACATTAAAGTAAGTAGATACATAGAATGTTTTAAAAAACATGGCCGTATGCTGATACAATATTTAAAAATGAGTGAGGTTTGTTTAAGAGTGCTGTTTTTGTACGCAATTATCAACGAATTCATAGCTGTTTGTTGTAATTGTATACAAAATCTGAGTCAGTTAGAAATAATATCTCTTCGCTGTATCAATCCAGGGTGTATAACAATTTCCAGGCTGACAAGTCATTTATAATAAAAAAAATATTATTATTAATATCTATTGTTTTATCACAAAATCCCCTGAATTTTAACAATATTTTAACTTCAAGTAAATAAAAACGGACAGGAAGTAAGTAATAACTTATTAACTTTAACAATTAGTCAATGTTGCAACTACACTGACTAATTACAAATGATGCGGAGCCAGAAGCTCTAGCAATACGTAATATGCCGATGGCCTATATAAAAACTAAATCAAGCTACTTAACCGGATTTTATACTTTTAAATTGAACAAGTTGGCTCTCCAGAGAACTTTAATTGAATATCTCGTTAGCGTATTTCATAAGTCTACCCGAAGTAACTCAGTTGACCTTATGTAAAACTATCCTGAGACACATTTAATTGCTGGAGGCAGCATCGCAGTCGTTGACTTACTTGCACTAGTGAAGTTGACCCCACCCCCACCACAGTTTCTTGTAGCTGCTCCGAATGGACCTGGGTGGGTGTATATTAATCGAAGACTGAATGAAATTGGTACACTCGCGAGTGTACTCCAGATTTATTTTATGGCTTCTACTACCCATACCCATTACCTTGCGAGGCGAAACAGAGCAATTATTTGATAACGTTAATTACGTGCGGTAGTACGCATAATTTGTTAGTTTTTGTTTGCTCTGATATTAAATATTCGAATTATTTTCATTGACATAAAAATTACAAGGTGAACTATACGCGTCCAAAATAATAGATAGTGACTAATTCACAGCACATAGATGAGTACGGGAGATTAGGGTTGCAGGGAACAAGATTCCATAGAGGTGCCACCTGAGGGTTCAAAGCACACAAAATAACGAGAAATAAGTTGACGTCGAGTGAACCCTATCAGATACGCATTCTGCGAATTTCACACTTTAGGTCTTGCCATCATGAACGAGAAATTCACTGATATTCGCGTAAATTTCGCAACTTTTGATTTAAATTATCAATAGCGGGAAAATCTCAACTTTTAACGAATTTCGCAAAACAGTAAAGTAGTACAAATATTAGTATGTAATGTTCTGAGTTCCTGTCAATCTAACATGACACTTTAATGAAGGAAATTGAGGGATTTTGCTACACTTAAATAAATCGCGCGAATTTTCACAAATTTCGTATCCATAAGGAAAAAGCTTCATATAAAATACACTGCACTATGCATACATACTCTTCACTACTGGTTACTAACACTGCCACTATTAACGGTCACACATTAACATTACATATGCATTATCTTGTATAGTACCGCCTTCCGTATGACCTTCATTTATCCATGCTTCGTCAAAGTTTAAGTAATAATTCTTAATTTAGACTTCGACCATTCAATTTTTGTTTTATGGGTTTTTTGCAATATCACTATTTTGTTTTTTTTTCTATTCTATTCTATTCATATGTTATGCATTATTGGCAATAGCAGCATTCTACATACTATAGAGAACGTTTTATCTTGTAATATATTACAACCCGATTTATTTTTTTTTTATTGTTGGAAGCTCATTTTTAAAATACCATATTATTCCTTCCACGAGTTTCCACTATCTTCCTTTACCACTGTTTATTGCACGATATACGAGTATGCTACTCACAGACATTCTTGTTAATTAATTACATATTTCAACCGCATCATTTACATTCATATTTTGGTCTTGCACTCTAATCCCTTCATGCACGTCATCATTCGATATTCTTCATTCGATTTTGAGACACACTTTGAAACACACTGTAGAGCTTGAATTATTATCCATTCAAGGACACAAACATAAAATCATTAATAAATTCACACATCTATGGTTCCACTGCAGATGAAATAGGTGGATCCATCAATTCATAATGACCAAGAGGAATCGAGCATCTGATGTGGCACATGCGTATTTGCTGCAGTAGAGTTGTTTTGTGGTGTACTCAGAGGTTCAGGACATAAGTAAAGAACAAAATTTTGTGTTAAATTTCAAGGATCCCTTATTTGTGGCCGCACCTGTTTTATGGCCTCCAAGATCGCCTGATCTGAACCCCCTAGATTTCTATGTTTGGGAATATTTGAAGACATTAGTGTATGGTACCCCTGTAAATAGCCTGGAAGAGCTGCAGGTACGGTATAATCAAAAGTGTCAAGAAATACAAACCAAGGAGGGTGTTTTCGAAAGAGTTCGAATATAGTTGAGACGAAGATGTTGTGTCTGCTTGGAAATGGACGGAGGGCACTTTGAACATCTTCTGTAACTTTGTTTTTTGTTTGTTAAAAGCTTCATTTGTCGGTTTATTCCTAATAAAATAAAATGTTTCAAAAACGAATAGTGGTCCATACCTCCGCAACCGTTACTTTGCTGACCCATGATTAGTAAGACTTTTCTGCTTATTTTGGTTCATACTATTACCTGCTGAAATATTTTACACTCTCTTTTTAACACGCTGTATAATTTCAGGTCAGCTGCCACTTTACATAATGTTTCCGACGATGTTTCTTGTGCGTATGGTATAACACAGATATTGATAAACATTACGTTAAACGAATTGACCTTCCAGAATATCTATGAAAGTCCTTACTAGAGTCGTTTAAAAGTAATCTTTCTCCTCTTCATTTAAAATTTGGTATGGCGAACAAATTTATTACATACTTAGGAATAAAATCTAATAATAAATGGTAATTTGCATTGAGAAGATATTTTCAACAATACTCGCCTCCGTATGATGTTGAAAGATGAAGTATTTAGTATACCGTAATGAAAGGCGGATGTGGTTTAACTTTAGGAAAGTGATCACAAGAGTGAGTTATAAGGAATTAGTTGCTGGTATACTTAGGAACTAACAGCGATTGAGTTGTCTAATACCCTCCTAGATTACTTCCCACAAAATCTTGAATATTTCAGCGAAGAACAAGCATTATTTCATCAAGATATCTAGGAAATGAGATATAACCCTACCATGGATAAAAATATGATGGTTGACTTCTATTGGATGTTGAAAGGAGAAAGTGCTATGAAAAGAAAGAACCAATAAACGAAACTCCACAGATCATTCGAAAAAGAGTATGAAAACTTACAAGGTCATTATGGTACACGATCATTTAGCTGTTCGAGTTCGAACATTGATATATAGTTATGGGGGATCCTGTTCTGGACTATGTGGTTATTGGGAGGCTAGAATATGATAAGGTTTGCTGGAACACAATTTTTATCAGTGATGGACCTCCCGACCAAATTATCCTAGTTCATTTTCATACTGTGTTATGGTATTAAGGATTATTTGATCACAGGAGTTACCCGTAAAGTGATCAAGGGTTATAATGTTAATACGAAAAAGTCATATTTTGAGTATTTGAGCTCATAACTTTATGCCAAGTCCTGCAGTTTTATTAATATTTTGAGATGTATTTCGGCTGTAGGGAAAGATTCTGGCATGTAGAAGTGACACTGAGTTCGGCTCATGCAAGCAAAAATGCATGGAAATATCGTCTCATTCATAAAGCAAGAGATTTTTTTGTTAGCCTGTGAAATTACAAGAAAGTTACATACATTACTCAGTTTAAATTAAAGTTTTGACTTTCTTTAACTTCGTCATGCAATATCTCAAAAAACAATTTGATTTTTTAAATTGATTACAATTTGCTTAAAACTTAATAGCAATCTGAATAAATCTGCCACTTTTCGAGAAAGAAGAATTTCTTTTGACACCTACATTTTGCTGTGAATTCTGTTCCCATTTTTTTTTTCGTAGAATAAATATATGTATTTCTGTTAACAATTTATCCAGTGGAATTTCACATCTGGATAGATATGTCTGAAATATTTTACACGATATATATCTTAAGTATTTGTTACACGAGGCATCATTTTGAGGTAATTAATGTCTGTTGCAAACACCTAAAACGTGTTATGCTGGTAACAATGCACGCGATAGCGTATTTTCTTAACAACAAGAATAATAAGACGAAACGAAAACAATGCGATTGAATATTTGACAAGTAACAAGTTTCTCACGGAGCAGGCTCCGTCCCCATTCAAACATCAATTTCTACTTCAGACACAATAAAATGCAAATGCACTTTTGAAGGAACTCGCTAACGTATACGAGACAATACCTCAAACCGTATAAACGTTTTCCTATGAAATTCATGAAAAAAATAAAACAAAAGAAGACTAGAAGAATAGTTTCATTTCGTTTTATAAACCCTCTAGCTGACTGCTTCCTGAGTTTTCTGCATGAAGTTAGCTTCACCCACACGTACGTCGGCGTTTTCAGTCTAGCCAAAGTTTTATGCCTCGGTTTAAAATAATTTTAACTTAGAAGAAGTACTCTCACAATTTTTAGTCTTGTAAATATTTCCATAATTCTAGTTTCTGCAAATGCATACTGTATGTCTCAAGAGACATGTTCATTTCCGTCAATTTTTGAAGAAATCGCTCAGATAGGTCAACTTTATTATTATTATTTTTTTTTTGGTGATATGAACTTTGGTAGAGTTGAATTTTTTAAAATGTAACCAGTGTCGGCGTGATACGGATAATGTTGTTTTTTTTTTAATTTTTGATGCTGTTGGGAAATTCTTATCTCCTGCGAAGACACTTCAATAGATGTGAAACTAGTCCTCCTAGGTATTTCAGCAGAATCAGACACCGATAACAAATTGGTTGTCTCGCTTTGACTGGCTAATGATGACTCGACGTATTGCTCTGCCACAGCAGTGAATTTTTATCTGCCTAACCGCAAAACATTGGCACCATTTTCACCCACTAACGTAGAGGCAGTACTTCTAGTGGCATGCGCATTAAATGTCTCTATTTTCGAGAGCTTAAAAACTAATTTTTCTAAGGAAATCTGCTATTGAATAATACCCTGAAACTAGATTGCCGAATCAATACATTTTTACCCATCTTGATCCAATGTGGCTCTGTAATCATAAAAGATATACTTATAAGTTTTGGTATTCGGAATTTCTTCCACAATCTTCTCTCCTAGAATATTAATATATTGACCTTCATTTTCAGATGTTCGTCACTTCTAGGTGCACCAGAAACTCAAATAATAAGAGCAACCTAAAGCAATAAAATAAATCATTAAATAATTAAATACCTGTGATATTTTTAACAATCAAAAAGTAATGTGCTATTATTATTATTTTGCACATAAAAAGTAAAACAAAATTCTGCTTATTTTGATAGGCAGAATTTTCTCATTTGCTTTAACAAAAAAATCATCAATATTTTGTCTTAAAAAGTTGAAAACGCACTCGATTTGAAGCCTACATTCTGTCGCTTAAAAAACATCGTCAGCTTTGCATATTTTGAAATATCCTTCATATTTTTAAGTTCTATCATGGTCCTTACTTTGCTATAGGTACCCCATAGTGTGGCTGGTTTTTTCCTTAGGAGATTTCGCCAAAGTGCGCCAACAGAGTAGTTACTGATCCAAAATGTGTTTTTACGATGACATCATGACTGAAAAATTTGGAATGCTTTTTCATATCGCGTCTTGCTTTTTAACGGCAGTAATTTTTTTTCTACTTTGTGATCTACCTTCTGCAACTCCGGTAGTGTAAGATTTGGAACTCATTTTAATACACTTTCGTGTCTGAAACCGTTCAAAAGCTCCAGAAAATGATTGTTGATTTTGTTTTATGGTATAGTAACAGCATCAAAATTCTATCTATTGAGTGAAAATTTCAAACAGAACGGAATACATTCCTTTTTCGCATAACAATAATTATATCGAACAGATTTTAAATTTTATTAAAAAATTTGGGGTTAATTTAAAATAGTAGGTATGCTATTCTCGACAGAAATTTTCATTATGTCTCGACAGTAATGAAATATTTCCCACCTCGTAATATACTATTACACAATATGTAACTACAATGTAATGTTACTAACTTCAAGAATATTTTGTTTCATTATAATACACACGTCTGCTTAAAGTTCTAAAACTTTTAGAATGTGTCACTTTGCCGGAACCCATAGCGAGTGATAGTTTGCATAAAAATTAATATTTTTTACTTAATATTAATAAAATAGGCAATAGAAAGGTTTTCTACTTATTTTTTAATACAAAAAAGGTTTTTCAGTGGTGGTATTGCGTGATGATATTAAAAACTGCTGCTGCAAGTGCAACTTTTGAGTTTCTTATTAAATAATGTTCAATTTTTTTTATTGCTTTTTTGTATGAGGAATAAAGTCAACAGACGTTAGACAATGATGGCTATTTTGGCAAGTTCTCGCGATCTAAATAATATCATAACTCTTTCCCTTACAAAATCATATCTCTTACATCCACTGCAGGACACACAAACTGATGCAGCAAATCACTGGCAAGCCATCCATCGATATTGAGTAAGTAGGCAGGAAGAAGAGCGTCGGTAGAAGTGAAAATTTAGATCTATGTGGAGAGTGGATCGATATAGGTATTAGCATGTCAATGAATGGTGGGCGTCTAGACTCTTACTTGTATTTCACAGCTATATCTATCCTATTTTAAAACATTTAGAACAAATAATATAAAATAAACAAATCTGGCAATGTCGGAAGTGGAGCTGCTTGCCTGTCTTAATATAAGATATAGGTATATAAGTTAATTTTTTTCTTTACCCGTTTGTACCTTCCGAACCTGTACACTGAGCTGGCTATGGCTCATTGCAAAGCTGAGTGCATTGAAAATAGATAAAGCAAATTTGTAATTACAAACAATTAAACAATATGTTGTTGAGTATTATAGAAGGACGAACTCACAGGGTCCCACTCATAAAATGGTTTCAAATATTTATTTCGACAACAACCATAAAAATGGCTTCCTTCTACATTTTTAAATACATGAATCAATATTTGCAGATCTGCTGCCGTAAATTTTGCTAAATTCCTTTAGTGATTTAGACATTGTTCTCCCCATTGTAATAAAAAATGGCCAGTCCGGTATAAACTTGACGCTAGCTTGGTTATTACACGATGAAGGTTTTAACTGAAATTAATTGCATTACATCACTCACAAAGCACCATAAATCTTATACAAAATCTTTGCATAATGAAGGTATAAAGGCGCATAATGCACTAACACCCATACCCATATAAGTATGTTCACACGTAGGTCAAATGTGTTTTAAAGTAATTTATGATATATTTTGTATGTTTAATAATTTGGTGTTCAAATAAGGTGTCAAACAACATTTTGCAATGCCAATTAAAACACGAAATATTCTCTACAAAAATTCTCTAATTAAAATTCGCTATTTTCAAATAATTAAAGTCAAGAGGCCCTTAAACCATACCATATTGACCCAAAGCGATCCAGCCTAACCGTGGTGGAGTAATTACTCTGAAGAAAACGTCGTCGAATTTCCCTTCTAGACGAGGAATGAATAAGCTTGTTCCGTCAAATTTCCTTTATATGTTCTTTATGCATTTTTTGTATAGTACGATACTTTTATTAAGCCCTTGAAATTTCATATAATTTATTTTTTGCGTCCTCAATATACAGGGTTAACTATGACTTAGTACAAATATTTTAAGAGGGGATAAAAAAATAAGAATTAACGGAATCACCCTTCCTCACCTCAATTTTTTTTCGATATTATTTTAAATCCTTATTTAACGCCGCCAATGTTTGTTGGTTGCATACTCTACAAGCACCCAACAGTCGCTTATTAGTCAGTGTCCCTGTCATGTCATAATTGAATTTCTGTGTTTACGTTGTAATGTTGTGTTCTTCTGCAGTTTTTAGTGCCTTATTTTAATTTTTAAACGTTTTATAATTATTAAATAAAGATATTTGTGTTGGGCGCAGATTATTTCCTACAATATATTTCGCCGGTTTGGTTTTCTAGATTATGGGACAAGACTCCCGCGGTTACATTAATACGTCTATTATTCCTTTCGTTCGATTTTGTTATAATAAATAGGAATCTAATCTATCTAATTGTACCTACGGGATGTGTCTTTTATTGGTAGTGAGTGGCTGTAATGAGCAATTATGTAGTTCTACCAGTTTATAACGAAATAATGGAAAACGAATGCAAAGTACTGGACCTAAGTGGATTAACTGTTACCTATCTATCAGGTATTATTATTATTAAGAATGTTAATTTTCGTTTCTACATTTAGAAAAAACGACGATGATAGTAGATATTGTTGACAGCTGTAAGTTTTATCTATGGGTCTAAGCCATCTCAGTCGATTCTTATCATAGGCGCCGACTTTCCGTAGGAAAAAAGGGTTTTGCCCCATTTTTAAATATCGAGCTAAAATTCTGGAATAATTTTTTTATTGTCCTTTAGGCCTACCTGAGCACGTGGTTAATTTTTTTGTACTTAGTCATAGTTAACCCTGTATAAAAGGTTGAAACTGGTACTTGTCTGAAAAAAGTTGCATCCGCTTGTGACCTCTATACACGCAACTATAAAATAGAAGATCTACCGCTAACACGCTAATATCCGATCGTCGAGTTGAATTTAGTAAGCTGATTCTGACAATCTACCAGAATTTGATATGTTCATGATTACGGACTAATAAAGGTAAAGGCTATGTATTACAGAAATGAAGATAATAAAGTACAAATTTATTAACATATTAAATATGTTTTCTATTTTGTGTCATTCCACTCAATCTCTTTTCTCGGATCCATCCATTTCATGGGTTTTAAACAACAATTTTGACTTTTAAACCTGTATTTGAAACAAAAACTACTAAACAAAGTGATCCTTCTAACAAAATCTCGTGCCTTTGTCGGATACAATATCAGATCTCTGCATTGCTCGTAGCCATGTCCTTCTTTGCTTTTGGCCCATTGGCAAACAAATAAATAATTTATCCGACGCATTTGAACTTATATTTGTGCATTGTGAAACTATGCAATACTTAAAATTCTTTTTTGTACTGATACTGAATCAAAAAGAAGTACGCAACTGGACGGGAACAATAATCGAATGCATGTAACTAGTATTGAGTCAAATGTAATCGCTGGGATTATGCGTGACGTGAAGTGGCGTCTGACCACACTCCTATTCTCGCGCGCTGGATATTTGTAATTAATTTTATGGTACTAAACGTTCGAATAAAATTATAATATTTTGCAGATCCATTATTTTTCACTTATAATTTCGATTTATGAAATCAAAAAATGCTGAACAAGCCCATTGAAGCTGAATAGATAGACGCGAAGAATTATGATACACTGCGTGATTGATCGATTGTATGAGTAAAAACTATGATGTTCTGTAGCCGAGCTCTCGGACCTTTTGACGTTTATTATTAAAAGAGATGAGTACTTTGATAATTTTGTAAATTCTGAAAATATTTTATAGTATACTGATCAACGAGCAGAAGATGGCTATAATTCATGAAGATAAAAGTGAATCACCCGAGTGAAGTACAGCCATTATACAGGGTGTTAAAAAAAGAGTGTAAAATATTTCAGGAGGTAATAGTATGAACCAAAATAAGCAGAGAAGTCTTAATAAATATGGCTCCACAAAATAACGGTTGCGGAGATATGAACCACTATTCGTTTTTCAAACATTTTATTTTATTAGGAATAAACCGACAAAGGAATCTTTTAACAAACAAAAAACAAAGTTACAGAAGATGTTCAAAGTGCCCTCCGTCCATTTTCAAGCAGGCACGACATCTTCGTCTCAACAATACTCGAACTCTTTCGAAAACACCCTCCTTTGTTTGGATTTCTTGACACTTTTGATTAATCCGTAGCTGCAGCTCTTCCAGGCTATTTACAGGAGTACCATACACTAATGTCTTCAAATATCCCCAAACAAAGAAATCTAGAGGGTTCAGATCAGGCGATCTTGGAGGCCATAAAAAAGGTCCAGCCCTTCCTACCCATTCATGTGGAAAAGTTTGGTGTAAATGCTCTCTAACGGCCATGGAAAAATGAGCTGGAGCACCATCATGCTGGAACCACATTTGTTGCCTGTGATTCAAAGGAACAAAACTGGTATTACGTTGTGCATTTTTATATAATTATACAAAAAAGGAAACAATAATGCAATTAATTTGCATAGAATAATACAGGGTGTCCAGAACATAAGTGTCTTGATTTTGCCATATGATAAGTTGTACTAAACAAAACATATTTGACTTTACAATTTTTTTTTCTGACCAACGGTAACAGAATTATGACAGAAAACAGGTCTTGCATATGTAATAACGTCGCTCAGATACTATCCTAGGATTGTTATGTTTTATACATAATTATTACAAATAGGTACAACTAAACATATGTACTTACTGTGAATGGTATTCTTAAAGCTCCTTTCATAATACAGAATAATAGTTACATGTATTTAAAATGACTTCTGTTTCTTGCAAGAAACGTTTTCTGTACAAACGTCTCATAGCCAGAGAGTTTTGCCTAAATACACCGTAAATTAATATGCGATGCAGTTGTTTATGGTTACTATAAATTGTTAAATTTTTGTTTATGTACACTCACAAACATCAAAGAAAAATTAGACAAAAATAAATCGCACTAGCTGTACGCACCAATATGACTAATATTACTTTTAGGTTATCACCAGCAGCCTGACACTGCTACGTTGTCGTACGTTACAGTTTTAACGAATTTCTCGGAAACTTAATACTAATCCAAATATCAAATTATGAACAAATTGCGTTACAGGCGCTTTTAGTTAACCTTAATTGTACCTTAGTTTGTAATTTCGTAACATAGTTTTGCATTTTTTTTACTGTATTAGAAAGGTATTTTAAGTTAATATTAATCAAATCTCCTACAATTCCTATCATTGAAGTCTTATGTATGTTCTCTAATATAAAAGCTAATAATAAGGAATATATGGGTAGATATTGTGGGTGTAATTCAACGTTGGTTGGGGCTTTTGTCCACAGAGTAGTTAGTTTCACACAATATTATTAATACCTAAAAATATATAAAAATAGTTTTGCATATTATTGCAGCTGTATTTTTATTTTTCAAAATGTATTTGTAGACAAGCTATTCGTTTTAGAAATTATTTCCATAAGAATTTTTTTATTGCAGTCAGACATATAAGCCCTTAAAATTCGGCAGTCATATTCCGGACACCCTGTATAAGGTCTTCTATTTTTAAAAAAAAGTATATTTGGACCATATTTTTAAAGGGACACCCTGTGGTGAAGTTACAAGTACGCCACCGAATTTTTCGTAAAATAGTATATGATAGCAAATTTCACTATTCCGGTACCTCCGATACAACATCATTCCTTTGACCTTTCATTCGGACAATACACATATAATAATTCAAGCCTTCAAATGCCGTTATATCCTTAATATTTCATCCTGTATGACACATACGGCTACTATATCTTTAATTTCATCTCGGTCATTATTTAACTCCGCGTCCGTGAAATTTGCAAAGTCAATTTTTAATTAGACCACGCCTCGTCCTGTTAGTCTCAGTGTAAAACATCCCCTTTGCATTATATTAACCGGAAACATGCCAACAATCTTGTCGTCTGCCCTTTGTTATCTCCGCTGGACCCCACAGCATATGTCGTTGGGCCACTGCTAATTTAACACATTATGATCATTTTAACACGTTTGGAAGTGATTTGCAGCCGTAACAGTGGACACTGTCAGGGGCAATTAATTCTGTGATGTTGAAGTTCTTAAATACATCAATTTATAATAATTAGCGGGTATTATGGGGTATTCCTTAAGTATATAATACGAAAATTTCTCCTTTAGTTTATTTTAAAAACACATGTATACAGGCAATGATCTGATTTTCGAAAATAAAGTACAGTATTCATTGACTTTTCAAATATCACGAAAATAATAAAAGTAACAAATTCAATGATGATCATCAGGCAAAATTCTGACATTAGCTATATATATCTACTATATACTATAAGATTAATTTTATTACAATTTATTCATTGTTTGGAAAACAGGTTTTTAAAACTATTTCAAGCTAATCGCGTATCGAGGAACATGCCTAATGGTCCAAGATCCCACTGCAAAATACTTTCTCCCAGAATAGAACAAATCACATTTAAACATGTTTGATGTGCGTCCAAAGACGAATTGGCTAGGTTGGCTAATCAAAACCGAGTCCTAGGCATTAACTAATCATTAAAAATATTAATTATGGAGGTGAACTACAAATTAGTTTTAATAAACAATGAACCGTTTGGAAATTGGCAACCCGATAAGTAAAAGTGTATAGAGTTGTCATCCTTTAGGAGGTCCTCAACATTGGTGGTTTAAATATTAATGTTTATATTGTTGGCGTACAACCGGCTGTTTAATGAAACAAAATATATAACAATCGAAAGCTCATAACCTGCGTTTTCAGAATATACAGGGTGAATCAGAAACAATGGCTCAACACTAAGCTGAAGATACTAGACACCAAAATATTATGTTTTAGTTCATCATGCCTTATACGTATGTCGCTGGTTTAAGAAATACAGGATGTTCAAGGTTTTATTCTGAAATTTCTCAATAATTAAGAAAGTTTTGATAGCATGACGCTGAAAGTTGGTAGTGTTTTTTTATGTGGGAATTACGAATTTGAAGCTTATTTTGAAGTTGCTCCTAGAGGGCGCTAGTTTCACCGTATTATTTAGATAATAATAATAATAATAATATAATAATATCTCTATCCCTCATTCTAATCACAGGGATTAGCCCAGAAGTCGGAGACTTGTGCGGGAGAGGGGGCGGCATATTATTATTAAGCAGGCCGCATTTGCGCCCAGGAACGACTTACGTTGGTAGGCCCTAACCACTATTCAGTGCAGGAATGAGGAAAACCTGGAAAACCTCATTAATTAGGGGGTAGTCAAATATCAACCAGCATCAATCTCTCACATTGACCCAAGCTAACAATATTCCACCCTACCATACCCGCAGAGAGGGTGCCAATCCTCTCCACGAATATAGCTTATATACGGTCTACCGGCAGCTGGGCTCGAACCAACTCCGTCTAGTCACTTCGATTCAAGTACTAACGCCTTAAACCGCGCGACCACTGACCGATCAAAACATTTTTTTTATCTGTTGAGCTATACTTAAAGAAAGTTAAAAATATGAAAAAAAACGTTCATTCTACATAAAATATGTACTCTTGTAGGCAACCTAAGCCTAACTTTATTGGTTTCTGAGATATTTGCATTTAAAGGTTTCAATGTATTTTGTGGTAATTTTCTTTTAGGCGCTGATATTGCTGTTTATTTTCTTAGTAGGTTTATGTCAAATTTTCATGTCAATATATATTAGCGTATTTTGCGTGCGCCTGATTATTCGTGCCATTTTTAAGAAATTTCAAAATAAAATTTAAACCTTGAACACCCTGTATTTCTTAAACTAGCATAAGATATGATGAGCTAAAACATAGGTAATATTTTGGTGTACAGTATCTCCAGCTTAGTGTTGATCCATTCTTTCGTACCTCACCCTGTATAGAGTTGTCTGCATATTTACATGACTCAGGTGAAGTTTTTCTTTAACAAACCTTCATATAAAACTAGTTGGGGGACATAGATGGAAACTCCATCAACACACTTTCGTCCTATCTACCGATTAGGCCAATTCCAAGTCCAAGTTATATGCCTAGAGCATTGTGTATATAAGACAGCGGTCTAATCGAAGCAGTAGATGAATCTTATCAGCTATTAATTGCTATGCATAACATTGAAAAATTCATTTCTCAAAAAATGTGAAATTATAGAGACAATAAGGAGGCAAAAAAATCTATGCTGGCTTATCCACAAAGCGATAACTTTGTTGAAAAAACCATCCTAAACTGTAGATACGACGAAAATGGGTTGATCCCTAAACATAACACCTCTAGAGTTTTTTTCAATAAAGGTTTGTTGAAAAAAAAGTATACACTATCCGCCGAACTAACAAAGAAACCTGTGTGAAAGGATGACACAGGCTTGCAAAGAAATTACACCAAACCAATAATCTAAATTTCAACTGCAGTGGCAGTATTTTAAAAATTCGATCATTATGATAGTGGTTTTTAGGCTTTCACGGCCGGTGCTATTGTTTGATATACAGTATGCGCCAAAAGTATGGAATAAATTCAATAAAAACGAAACAATTATTTTTTGGGAAAAATCTTCGAAGAGGTCGATTTTTAATTTAAAAAATACATATTTTAGCGTAAAATGCGATTTTCAAATATCATTTGTTTTCGAGTAATGACGTCATCGATTTTTTTTTAAATGGCAACACCATATTTTTTTCCTTGATTCTGAAAGATCGTTAATTCTCTATCAGACAGTACTAAAATTTTGCCCTCTTACATAGGAAAGTTTTCGAGTAAATGACGATTGAATGTTAGAAAACGTAAATTTTATCCATAAAATAGTAACAATTCTGAGGTATGTAAAATAAAATACAATTGATTAAATTTTATACTTAAATTAAATGTTCGAATTGCCATCCACCAACTTCTTGACAATGCGCAAGTCTGTGAAAAAATTCTTCTTGCACATTATGAATGATTTCTGGGGTAACTCTGCGTATTTCGTCCCGAATGCGATTTTAAAGTTCTTCTAAATTACGTGGTTTATTAATATACACTTTTGACTTCAAGTATCCCCATAAAAAATAGTCAAGACGTGTAAGATCTGGCGATCTTGCAGGCCATTTTATCGGTCCGCGTCTGCCGATCCACCTCACAGGAAAACAGTTGTCCAAAAAATCTCGTACAGACCTGTTCGAGGATTTTTCCCAAAAAATAATTGTTTCGTTTTTATTGAATTTATTCCATACTTTTGGCGCATACTGTATAGTGATTTCCAGAGTTGTTATGCCGTAACCTCGGTAACTGGTCGCTATCAGAAACAGAATTAAAGTGAACATCCCTAGTATTAGCAGGATTTTTTTGACCTACCATGGTTGTTCTCGGGCTAGGCTCTATGGAGACAGACCCGCTATTCGGCTCCTATTGTTGGTACGACCGATACGGTCGGAACCGTTCCTCGGATAATGGTGTTCATCCGAAACGTTCAGTAGTCGTTTCTGTAACTGGTCGTATCCCAGGCTTCCAAACGTTTCGCTGTTCTTCACTGTCGGCATTTTTTGTTATGACTCCGCAAAAGCTTTGCCGTGACTGAGTCGCAAAAGCCGAAATCAATATAGGGGTGGGCCCAGAGATACTGATAGCGGGTCTGTCTCCCACAGAGCCTATGTCCGAAGACAACCAGCGCAGATCAAGGAATTCCGTCTAATGCTAGGCATGTGCACTTTAATTATGTTTCTGACAGCGACCAGTAACCGAGGTTACGGTATAACAACCCGAAAATCCCTATGTATCAAACATTCCAATCGTATTTCAGAGGAAAACATTGTTTCACTATTATTAAAAAACGAAACATATTTATCATACTTTTTTTAGTCTGAATATACCACATAGCTTTCGAAATCCATCCAGTTGACCTACATCTCAACAGTTTGCTTAAACTTATTTCTTTTCTGATAGAACATCCTATAGATATTTAGAAATCTAGATTTTATTCTTGGAAATCACAAACAGGCTGAGCTAATAGACGTCAATATAAATAAACAAAGGTGAGGTTAAACAACCAGTTTTTACACGTCCATGCTATGGACAAGAAGTATATATTATGCAAATGTAAAAGATTACAAGATAACGTATCTTTTATTGCAATTTTCCAATGTCAAGATACATTATGTTGAAGTATTCATAATAAATATGGTAATTTGAAAAGCAACAGCAGAAACAAAACATGATATATTTCACTTTTATTATTTTTTATGCAAAATAATATTTATTAAGGGAGTTACGAGTTCTTCATTTTAAAGTGAGCTAGAAGTAATACTGAATAGAGTATAATTATTTCGAACAATACCATAGATTTCTCCACAGCTGTCTCTTATATTTTATCTAAATGTATGATTATTACCTAGAATACATAAATAATTGATCAGATTATTCATTTTATCAACTTACTTAAGTATTGTAACTACGTACTTTTTTCTTTTATTATTATTATTATTATTATTATTATTATTATTATTATTATTATTATTATTATTATTATTATCAAAGATAAGGGATATATAGTGTAACCTCGAAATTAGGTTATCGTTGAAACACGTCACGTAGACAAACAATCTTTATTGTCACTCTTGATAATACAAGAAATATCTGCTTCAACAAATTCACAACTGTCAAATGCTTTACTTTGACGTTTCAGTCATTCGTGTTCGACTGCTCAATATAAACTAACTGCAGCGGCCGAAAATGATCTGCTTATATAGGTTTTTACAGTTCTCGAAGTTTCTGAGATTTCGAGAACGTGTCGAGAAACAAATAGAATATAGCCTGGAATATTCCGGAAAACCTCAAAATAAATGCATCACAAAATAATTGTAAATTCTAACATAAACAGAAACGTAATTTACAAACTAATGAGGTAGGTGAGCTTCAATTATAAATTGTAAGGAAAACAGGAACATAATTAACCAACTAAAAGGTAGGTGAGCTTTCGTAACATTGCCCCCTCTTAGAACTGATCGTCCCGATCAGGTTACTCCATTGTCCGCATGGGCTTCTTGATAAGGTGTCAAACGATCGATGTGGACAATCTTCATCTTGGCTTGGGATTCCTCTGGATCCTGTAAACTACGTCATTCAATCGTGACACGACAGTATAAGGGCCTTCCCACGATTTCTGCAGCTTCGGAGATTTTCCCTTGCTTCTTTTTGGGTTATACAGCCACACTTTCTCAAGCTCTTGAAACCCGCTGCTGTTGGCACGCAAGTCGTATCTGGTCTTCATTCTGTCGCTTTCTAGTTTTATCATCTCTCGTACTTCTTCATGTACCATCTTTATTCGATCTTTCAGATGGCTGAGATAATCATCTAAGTTTTCCTCGTGTTTAGCTCGCTTCATAATTAGATCTATGGGTAGCCGCAATTCAGTGACCAAAATCACGATGGCTGGTGTTTTACCCGTGGTCTCATGAATTGCTGCTCGGTAAGCCAGTAAAAATGGAGGAAGACAGGTATCCCAGTTGGTCTGTTTCTCGTTGACGGCCGTTCTCAAGAAGTTTTCGATGGTGCGATTGAATCTTTCCACCATTCCATCTGATTGCGGGTGAAGAGGTGTAGTTCTGGTTTTGTGAATGCCTAGCAGCTCACAAACGTTCTGAAATACTTCCGACTCGAAATTTCGTCCTTGGTCGGAATGGATCTCTCTGGGCACCCCATAACGACGTATCCAATTTTCGAATAAAGCTTCGGCTACGGTAACAGCTTCTTGATTAGGTAAGGGATATATTTCTGGCCATTTACTGAAGTAGTCCATCACTACCAAAATATAACGATTCCCACTGCTGCTTCGAGGAAATGGTCCAGCTATGTCAATAGCTATTCTCTCGAATGGAGCTCCAACATTGTACTGCTTCATCTGTCCTCGGCTTCGAGTCCTGGGTCCTTTACTAGAGGCGCAGGTATCACAACGTCGGCACCATTCATCCACATCGGACCGACTGCCAAGCCAGTAGAATCGTTCTCTAACTTTATTCAGAGTTTTGTTTATTCCAAAGTGCCCACCACCGACTCCACTGTGCAGTGCTTGAAGAACTTCTGGAATTCTTTTCTGGGGCAGTATTGTTTGATAAATCTTTTCTTTGCCGTCTGGGCTCTCCCAGACTCTTTTAATAGGCCGTTCTCAATGGCTAAAGAATTCCATAACGCCCAGTAACTTTTTAGAGATGGTGACTTATCAGCAATGTCCTGCCAGGTGGGTCTGTCCATGTTGTTTATCTTCCATTGGAAAATTGGTCCAAAATCCGGGTCTTCACTTTGTTCTTTAGCAATGGTTTTAATATCCCAATCCTCTGGACACTGGATGGTAGTTCTTCTGCAAAGAAATTCATCTTCTTCCCTCACTTCTTGTCGCACACAATGTTTACAATTTGAAGGACATGGTCTTCTGGATAGAGCATCAGCATTACGATGGTTAGATCCTTTACGGTGTTCAATTTTGAAGTCATACTCCTGCAACCGTTGAAGCCATCTTGCCACTTGGCCTTCCGGATTCCTGAACTGCAGTAGCCACTTCAAAGAAGCATGATCGGTCCTCAAGACGAACGGCTGACCATAGAGATACTTATGAAAATGCTCCACAGTTTTAACTATGGCAAGCAACTCTCTTCTGGTTACGCAGTAGTTCATTTCTTGCTTAGAGAGGACCTTGCTAAAGTAGGAAATCACTTTTTCTTGCCCATTTTCAATTTGTGATAATATTCCTCCAATTCCAATATTACTAGCATCCGTGTCAACGATGAATGTCTTTCCAGGCTTGGGATATGACAGAATCGGAGAAGAACACAAAGCTTCTTTTAATCTCTGAAAAGCTTGTTGACATTGTTCCGTCCAGATAAATGGCTGATTGTTTTCTGTGAGTCGATGTAAGGGTTTCGCAATCTCGGCGAAATTTTTCACAAACTTGCGATAGTAAGTGCAAAGTCCAAGGAAACTCCTTAATTCATGTTTGTCTTTCGGTACTGGCCATTTCCAGACGGTTTCAGTTTTCTCTGGGTCAATCTTCACTCCGTCAGAGGAAATAATGTGTCCTAAATACTTGACTTCCTTTTGAAAGAGCATACACTTCTTAGGACTTAACTTGAGCCGGGCTTCTCTCAACTTTTGGAAAACTTCTTGAACATTCTTCAAATGATCTTCAAAGTTTTTGCCAAGTATTATTATGTCATCAAGATAAACGAGACACGTTTTCCAGGTCATTCCTCGCAGAATGGTTTCTGTAAGTCTTTCAAAGGTGGCTGGTGCATTGCAGAGACCAAAGGGCATAACGTTGAAGTGCCACAAACCCGTACCAATGGAAAAGGCGGTCTTCTCTTTATCATTTGGATGAAGCTGCACTTGCCAATAGCCGCTCTTCAGGTCTAATGTGGAAAACCATTGAGATCCAGACAGTGTATCCAGGGTGTCGTCTATTCTTGGCAATGGATAACTGTCCTTCTTAGTGGCATCGTTTAGTCTTCTATAATCTACACAAAATCTGGTAGAGCCATCCTTCTTCTTTACCAAAACAACCGGCGAGGTCCATGGACTCTGGGATGGTTCAATGACTCCCTGCTGCTGCATGTCTGTCAACATCGTGGATACCTCTTCTTGCTTTGCTAAAGGAATCCGTCGTGGAGCTTGTTTAATTGGCGTGGTGTCGCCGGTATTTATTCGGTGTTGCACAAGATTAGTTCTTCCAACATCATCTTCTGTTAATGAGAAAACATCTTGATAACGCCTCAACAGATTTTCCAATTGTTGGACCTCATCGGCTTGTAGTGGGGACTTGAATCGGTTAACAAGGCCCTGAAGAACTTCAGGTAGTTTTTCAATACTTCGAGATGTTGTTGATGGTTCTATATTGCTAAAGACCGATCCAACTGTTTGACAAATTCCCAAAGGTTCACCTTTCTTGATCTGTTGTGGGTAGTCTTTCAGATTTAGCATTCTGACCAATACCAAATTGTTTTTCCTTTCTGTTAATGTCTTTCCAGTTAATATGCCCTTCTTATACAGGCTGCCCTCTTGTTCTGGTTCTACAATTACAGTTTCTTCAACTGCCGAAGGACTGCTACAAATAGCTTCGATTACAACTTCTGAACCTGCTGGAAGTTCTATGTCTGCTGACGCTTCCACAGTTCTAATAGGAAGGTTTCTGATTTCGGGAAACTGCATGATGATTTCTTCATCTTTGGTCTTCAATGATCTTCGAGAAAGGTCCAGCACAAAATGATGTTCAGTCATGACATCAAGTCCAAGAATGACATCATCAGTTATATCTGCTACTAAGATGTTGTGTTGGAAAGTGGTTGTCCCCAGGGTTATTCTAGCTAGATGGATGCCTTTCACTGATATGACTTCTCCATTTGCTGTCTCCAAGATGTAGTTCCGGTCTGGCTTTTGTATTCTGCAGTGAGCGACGATGTTTGGTCTTACTATGGTGTGACTAGAGCCTGTATCAAGGACCATTTCACAATCCCGTCAACATATACGCCCTGGTACTACCAAACTCGTTCCATTATTTTGCAGACGGGTTACCTTGATCTTAATAGTTGGTGGGGCTTGGTAGCACCTAGCCAGCTTTCGCCCCTCAAAGCTGACTAGTTGGCGTTTTCCTGGTCCTGACTAGATGTATTCTTAGGGCATCGATTCCTAAGATGCCCTTCAACTCCACAATTCCAACACTGAATGGGTCTTCTCCTGCTATATACAGTGGAATTAGTACGGTCTTGTTCTTGCTGGAAGTTATTCATTAAATCTTGCAAACTCTTCATAAATCCTTCCATGTTATTTTCGCTTGCTCGTTGTTTGCTAGTTTGAAACCTAACTTGCCTTATTCTGCCTTGACTGCTTCGGGAAGCTTGTCGTGCGGCTTCAATTTCTAGCGCCTGGGCCAAAGCTTCAGATATATTTTTATGCCTGGCCAACCTTAACGCTTGACCGATCTCAGAATCTCGCAGGCCATCAATGAAGCTACTTATTGCTAACTGTTCTTGAAATTCTGTCGGTGCGGTGGGGTAGGCTAGCTTTACCATACGTGCTATATCTGCCTCAAATTGCTGCAGATTTTCTTCGAAGCGTTGTCTTCGGCCTTTTAATTGTGCTTGATAAACGTGTTGTAGATGAGCATCGCCATACCTCATTTCTAAAGCACTCTTCAGCATTTGATAGTCTTTTGTTGATCCTCGGCTAGAGTTCGTAATATCTCCATGGCTTCACCTCGTAGGGCAACTATTAGTGATGTAGCCTTTTCTTCTTCTGACCAATTATTTGCCAAGGTAGCTGCTTCAAATTGTTTAAGGTAAGTGCTCCATGACACTTTTCCATCAAATGTGGGTGCTTTAATCCTTGCAGAGGAAATGCAACTGTTGTCAGCCTTAACAATCTCCTTCGCAGGCCATTGTGACTGTAAATTTGTAACTTTATGCTCCAACTTAATTAGGCTTTCTTCTAAGACTTGGACTTTGACGACTTCACTCTGTAATTTACTAACACTTTCTTCTACGACCTGAACTTTATCTTGCACTTCATTTCTCAATAGATTAATTTCTTCTTCAACGGTTTCCTCAAACTCTTTGAGATTGATCTTAATTACTTCTTCTAACTTTTTATTATTTCCTTCTTGATAATTTTTCATTTCTTCTAACCTGTTCCTCATTTCCTCTTGACCGTTCTTCATTTCCTCTTGACTGTTTTTCATTTCTCTTTTCAAGTCTTCCATCATATCTTTCATCATTTCGTCTTGGTTAGTCTTCATTTCATCCTGGCTGTTCTTCATTTCTTTTTTTAAGTCTTCTTTCATTTCGTCCTGGCTATTCTTCATATCTTCCTGACTCTTTTCATATCGTCTTGACTCTTCTTCATATCTTGCATCATTCCCATTAACTGTTTCAATGTTTCCTCCATTTCTGTTGCTCTCGATCTCGTTACCGGCATTCACTTATCTACTCCAAATGTCTTCTTTGTGGAACGTCACACTTCTGACACCAATGTAACCTCGAAATTAGGTTATCGTTGAAACACGTCACGTAGACAAACAATCTTTATTGTCACTCTTGATAATACAAGAAATATCTGCTTCAACAAATTCACAACTGTCAAATGCTTTACTTTGACGTTTCAGTCATTCGTGTTCGACTGCTCAATATAAACTAACTGCAGCGGCCGAAAATGATCTGCTTATATAGGTTTTTACAGTTCTCGAAGTTTCTGAGATTTCGAGAACGTGTCGAGAAACAAATAGAATATAGCCTGGAATATTCCGGAAAACGTCAAAGTAAAGGCATCACAAAAATTGTAAATTCTAACATAAACAGAAACGTAATTTACAAACTAATGAGGTAGGTGAGCTTCAATTATAAATTGTAAGGAAAACAGGAACATAATTAACCAACTAAAAAGGTAGGTGAGCTTTCGTAACAATAGCATTTATTATTTTATATTTCAAAGGCAGCGTGCAGCAAAGTGATGATAAATACAATTTAGTTATTGAGATAATTTAGGATAAGGATAGTTAGTTGTTATTACACTTATTATTATTGTAGAAATCATCTATTAAAATTGTTGGCGAATCACAGATGGCCCTGAGGGCCATGTTAATAGATTTATTTTCAAATTAGCAACAAAAAATACGCTTAGGCAGAAAAATATTGCTATACATTGAATTAATAAATTTTTGGAGAGATCGATCGAGCAATAAAGTGTAGTACTTATAAAATATATATTAACTTATAGTGAATTGCGTAATAGTCATCGTTTCCATTATCTTTCCTTACCGTTACCATTATGTGTCTGACTACTATTATAGCTGAGTCAACAATTAGGTAAGCCCTTTTGGTTCTTAGTTTGTTTTTATTCTACATAGTAATGTTGCACATCATACAGTCCACAATTTCTAGAAAAAGCCAAAACAGTTATACTTGAAGTCAATAAAAGACATAGGAATAGAAATTTTGGGATTTTTCGAGACATTACCTTGCTCTCTAGATAAGTGCAAACATTCTTACGGCATTGACTTCTTCAAAATTTTAGATATTGTTTGTACTTGTACTTATACAAAATATAATTTAGAGAAAAATTATAATTTGTATCCTAAAACGAGAAAGTAACAACAATGCAGTTCAGAAAGAAATAATCACTTTTTAAATAGAATGAATGAGATTTTATTTCTCACAGACATAACGAGGATGTAAAGCACATTTATTGAATTTCCATAATTTCCAATAAAATTAAATTTTTAAGATTCTTAAGTGATTTTTCGATCAGAAAGATCATAACTCAATCTTTGCTGGAAGCGGACGATAGAACTTATTTTATGATAAAAGTTGATAGACAGACTTGCGGGTGCCTAAAGATATGGTGACAAATCTGCACCTACAAAATGTTAAAGATGAGAAACAATACATTCATATTATTATTCCGTTTACGAAAACAAAAATATCACGAATATTTTTTCATAGGAAACATTGAAGGAAAAAATATGGACGAAATGGTTCGAAGATATATACCGATGAGGCCGAGGATATATACGATTTTTTGTGGTATATAGAAATGGAAAATACACCAAGCAGGCATTAATACTTTTGAGAAAATGCCATGTAATATAGCATTGTTCATGGGTCTTCCAAATCATCAATAAAATACTGGACATTGTTTTCGTAGATCATCGGCGTCGTTGCTTACAGGAGTCGATTTATTAACTGTTAAGGGGCAATTATGGTTGGCGCTCTAATACAGTGGCAGAAAGTTATATAGAAGATTCCAAAGAGAATAGGAAGAAAGTGACCTCTAATATTTTAGGTAACATTTTAGATTGAACCTTTAACAAGTTCGAGCAATCGAAAATAAACTTACTTTATAAAAATACAGCCCACTTATCATAACTAGAATTAATTTAACAAATTGTTCAAAAATTGTACATAATGTTTACAATAAAAAAATGTTGTGGAATTTTTAATAGTTAATAATAACAAGTAAAAGTGGTGACTGTTTTTGAATATCTTTTTTACTTTAAAATAAAGTGACAACTATTTATATATTGTTATCAAGAAAAGGAAAGAAATTACAAGTACGGCACTGAACTTTACATCATAACAGGTAATTTTTATCATTCCGATAAGCAAGTTGTTCTCTGAGACTTATTAGTTTCATAATTATGATCAAAAATTTCATTTCATTTTAAAACATAAAGTCAGACTATATGTATAGGATTCTACTAACATCAACAATCACATAATATTTCATATGACCCATAATATGTCACAGTTTCCGTTAGGTATGTATCGCTTACGGCTATATACAAAGCTCGAGTTCTGCTGAAATTTACCTCTTCCGCAATTTTAACTGATGGTTGAATAAATTCAAGTTTAATCAGAGCTAAAAATATATTTATCCTCAAACAAAAAGTATAAAAGGGACCGCCCCATATTATTCACAATTATAAGGCCCCTCCCAATGATATAAATCGAATATGGGGAACATTTGGTAGCCTGGGGATGTTTGGGATACATTTTAATATGCTGCCTCAGTTCTGTTGAGTTAAATATAAAGTCGGCTTTGTTAATAAACACTGGTAGTCGCTTGTTTATCAGCAGCAATTTCCAAGTTATGTCTTGTCTTTGTTAGCGATAAACCGTTAGAAGTAAAAACGCTGATTGTATGGTAATTATTCTCCATTATCTGAAATTATGGCACTATCTTTAAATTAGGCTTCGCTTTACTTTTGTCTCGTATATTAAGCGATATTACAATTTTGCAAATGTCTAACGGAGAAAGTTTGATAGCATGCTCGTGTAACAGATCGAAGTGGTAATTACAAAGCATCATCTCCCATTTACTAATAAATGACTTACTAATAGAGCTCTGCTAAATCAAATTCAGTATGTTAATAGTAAGTAGTGCTACATACACTTCCTTCATATCAATGCTTTCACATTTTGCAAGCAACTATATCAGTATTACCAGCCTCATTCTCTAAATTCAGGAACATAAGACTACCTTGAAACAAATTTGAAGCAAAGCAGGTAGGCACATGCTTTAGCAATAACAATGACACTCTCTCGAAACAGTTCTGAGTAAAAATTTCATTAAATTTCTATTGGTGAAACAACTAATAACTATTGTTAAACATTTAAAGTAGATTTCATTAGCCATACGTCAGCAGTTCAAAAGAAATTGCTAAATCCATTTTAATGAATGCCATTAATATTCCAAACGATTGTACAGGGGAAGTTCCCTCTACTTTTATAGTAAATATTTTGCAAATATGACTGTATACTCGCGTCAAGAATTCAGATGTCTTATGTCACAGCAAACGTTACACATTTGTTTTTATTGTCAACGCAACTTTCGATATTTGATCGCGTTAAAAACAATAATTTTTAGCAATTTAGTGCAATATATAATGCAAACTTAGTAGTGTAGTATATATTTTTTATCAGTTGCAGTTTCTTAAATATTTTGATGAAAATATATTGAATTATTCATTTGTTCGTATGACGTAAGTCGTCTGAATTCTTTTCGCGAGTATAATAGATTTATATACAGGGTGTATGTGAAAGGTTGGGAAATTTCGGAGCTGGAGATACTTGTGACCAAAATAAGTCGATTGAGCCAAATATGCCTTGCTGGTTTCAAAAATACAGGACGTTCAATGCTTGAATTTTATTTTGAAATATCTCAATAACTTTGAAACCTGTCGGAGTGTTAAAAAAAATTAGCATAATTATGGCACGGCAATTAAATTTTTTTAACTAATTTTGGCGTTGCTTATACAGGGCGTCAGTTATGCCCTGTTTCTTTGATAAAAAGGGGATTTTTTTTGTATTTAGAAATGCGGACATCATGTACTGAAAATAGGAAAGAACGTGCTTTGTTTCATAAAAAAATTACTCTTGTTCGATTTCGATATCTCGCTTTGTTATCGAAATATTTGCATATCCAAATTTCAATGCATTTCGTTTTTTAGCAACTTGTAATCTTTAAATTAGATTAATGCGTCTTGACGGCTAGTATGAAGCAAACTATTTATAGTTTTTTAAATAGCAATTTAAAAGGAAAAGAAAACAAAAAGCATTTAAGGAGAAAATACAAACAAAACAGAAAAAAATGGAAACTTCAGAAATATCTACTTAGGTATGATTAAAAATTAATAATTGCCTACTAAATTGTTCAAAATGAGCACCGCCTTGCCTAATATACTCACGAGCACGTCTAATTAAAGATGGTTGTACTCTCCAAATCATCTGAATATTATTTTTTATTTCCTGGCTATGGTGGAAAATCATTCGCCGCAGTTCATTTTCACTTGCCACAGGAGTTGCGTAAACACGTGTTTTCAAGTCACCCTATAAGTAGAAGTCCAAAGGATTTAAATCTGGTGACCTAGGCGGCCTGGGCACTGGTCCTGATCGGCCTATCCATCGATCTGGGTTATACGATACGCCTGTTATGTGCTTTTATATAGTTTTTATGTGTTTTTGTATATACTGATACAAATGGGTGGAAATTTCTATGTTTCGTTATGCTCTTTTTACATAATATTTACTGGGAAATTTTAATTTACATTATATATTAAGTAATATTCAAGAGTATGTGTTTTTACGTAACAAAATTAGGCAATTTCAGAAATAGTGTGATAATACAACGTACTACAATGGAACTATTTACTTTTACTAAATTTATTTGAAATGTTTTCATGTGATTTCTGTTGTACATGCTCATATTCGAAATTTGTAAAATTTGGCATTGTGAATTTACGACTAATAAACGAGACCGAAATAAACAAACTACTGCTTGTATTCATCCCCCCTTCAAATGTGTGGTGTGATCTCCAAATTTGGGGGGAAATAAATACAGGAAATACTAAAAGTGCAACTAAATGGTGGTAAATTTGAATAACACGCTGAAGTTTTAGACGATATTATGTATGTAATCCTGATGTGGTAACGATGTTTCCTTTGACATTCGATTGCCATATGGCTGCATTATCAGTTTGTAGCGTACCAGGATCGTCGTGTTGCCTATTTTTCATCTTAATTTGTTTATTTTCTTAAAGATCGAGTAAACATTTTTTTTTATTAGGCCTTCCAAATACTTGATTAAAATTAATGACATAATGACTAAGTTACCCTGTATAATAGAAACTAAAACGGTACGTTGTTTAGATGTTTGCATCAAACTTACGCCATTGCCTGTATCTCTAAACCATACAACATTAATTTCAAACAACGTATTTATCTTTGTGACAGTAAAATTAGTAACAGGGTACAACAGATATTAAGATTAGGTGTCGAGCTACAAATATATATCTTCACACAGATATAAGTATATCTACAAATATTTGCAAAAATCAAGAATTATAATCTGATGTGTCCAGAGTAATATGTAATATTTTCACTAAAAATATTCAGTATATTTTTTAATATGAATGAAATACCTACATTTTTAGATGATGAATGAACAAAACACTTTTACAGAAAAGAAGACTAATTCATATTTAGAGGATGAATAGATAAATTCCGCTAAACAAATCTAATAATAATCTACGAAATAAATATATCTATACGAAGCTTACATCTTTAAATTAATTTCGAATATTAACATAAATCACAAAAAAATAAGCCAATAATTTTAACCTTATATTAAAACAATTCCAAAACTAAATGTATTTTTTAAATAGGTGAATAGAAAAATGTAAAAAGGAAGTGGTGGTTCTGGCGTTGAATGAAAACTCATTAGGTAATAAAATCTATGGGACTAATTGTTGCACCGTTATAAACAGCAAACATCAAATCAGTATCAAATATTAACCTGGGCGCAAATAGCTTTGTATTCTATTTAGTGTAAATGCTCGAAGTGCGTTAACGTAGAAGGACTGTTTGTCTGTCTGTCAATATACGTTAAGCAAATATTCCGATGCGATTACTAAGCTAGGGATTATTAATATCAACTAAATGTGTAAATTGCTTTAGCAGATTTAATATAAAGTAAGCATACCTATTCCAGTACAAATAATAGCTAAATATGCCTAAGATTTTATCAATGTAATAATCAGATGAACGGAAAAAGCTACTGTATGTTAAATGCTGAATTCTAATCTTATAGTATTTTTCGTGTTATACATGGTGATGCAGTTTCCGATGCGGAAACTTGAGTGGCCGATAGAGAATCGAAAAATAATATGAGTTTGCTATATAAACTATATTCGAGAAATATTTCGTTATTATTATCGTCATTATTTTTAGCTTTGCCTCCTTACTAGCACGTTACTGGATAATTCTAAAGATAAAATTGGTACGCCACTGCTTTTTCATGAAATAAAAATCAAGCTCGCTATCAAGTATCTGTCTAAAATATTACGAACATTACTGGATAACCATAGGCATGAATATCGCCTACAGCCCGTTCAGGATTTACATCCTGGGGATGTTGAAAAACGAATAAGGTTTTGCCACTGGCTTTCAAACTCGACAGGAGACAATTCTGACTTTTTGCACAAAATTCTGTTTACAGATGAGTCATTCAGTAAACGTGGAATAAAGAATTACCATAATGTCCATGTTTGGGCACACGAAAATCCTCTAGAAATTCGGCCACTATAATTTCAAAATAATTTTTCCGTACATGTTTAGTGGGAAATTTTTGATGATAATATTTGTGCTTCACATTTTCTACCCCCAAGGCTAAACTCCAAGTTAAGCACTATTTTCTGATTTGTTTAACTAATGCAGGAGTACATCGAAAATATACCAGTTAACTTAAGACATGAAATTTGGATACAACTGGATGAGGCCCCCCGGATTTTGGAATTTCTGTAAGAGAATGGCCAAATACTAATTATCCGCAACGTTGGATTGGTCGGCTAGGAAGAAATGGCATGTATCATGACGTGGTTAACGACATTGGACCACTGACCTAGCCACCCAAGTCACAAGATCTAAACCCACCTTACTTTTACGTTTGGAGAATGTAAAGACCAAATGTACGCTTGTCCAATATTAACCAGAAATGATTTATTTTTAAGAATTCAGGAAGCCTGCAATGATATACGGCAAAATCCAAGTGAAGTATTAGCTGCGATAAATTCATTAGTTAACGATGTCGAAAATGTATTGAGGTGGACTGCATTTCGGATAATTTCTTTAGCTTACATTTTAGTTTCATTTTGCTGTTGTATGTTACTAATTAAATATGTCGTTTTCCATGTTATAGTTTCATTAACATAAAGAATAAATTACATTTACATTGTGTCTGTTAAAAGGATTTTTTGTGTTTTTGGCGATAACTATATAGTCCGTGTG
Source organism: Monochamus saltuarius (assembly GCA_025584915.1). Classification (NCBI taxonomy): domain Eukaryota; kingdom Metazoa; phylum Arthropoda; class Insecta; order Coleoptera; family Cerambycidae; genus Monochamus; species Monochamus saltuarius. The sequence continues at coordinate 72,133,423 of CM046721.1, read as the reverse complement.
TACAATATTCGTCTATTAATAATCATCTATTAAAATTGCATTTCAATTAAAAAACAATTGAACATAGTATTCACGCGGTCGGATCTTGAACTATAAAATATTCCTGCTCTCATTGCCTTTATAATAAAATAAAAACTCTTTTATATACGTGACTATGCTTGACATGTAATAGTTATACAGTAAAACTCTTATAACTTCTTTAGGTAGTTGTAAAGAACTCTGCTCTTAAATCTACTTTTCCAAAACAATTTTTTTCGCAATAATTTAGTATGCACTATACCAAAGATTTGATATATAAAAGAAAAATCAGAGAGGTCTCATATTTCCATTTATATAAGTAAAACATGTTCTAATGTTTCAATTACAAAACAGTAGCAGATGCAGTATAAAAATAGAAATAACATTAATAAAACAATAAAATAAACATAAACAATACAAAACCACAGTGACAATCATAATCAGTGATATCGTAAAAACAAAAAATAGAAATTCTATAGACTTAAAATCAAAGTAATAAACTAGTTGTAGGGCAATTTCAAAAGTGAATTAGAAAAGCACATTATAAATAGTGACTAGAACAAAAATGTATAAATAATAGCAGTGCATTGTTGTTATCACAAATTAAGATCAGAAAAAAATATAAACAGGCAATGCTTTCATATTGAGTTATTTAAATTGGCAACAGATATTATTAACGAACTAATCATTATAAGTGTCATACTGTCATTTATTGTAAATTACTAGTGACAGATTTTTATCTGTGTAACCTAAGAAACAGGAAGTGCAAGTCCTGTTGCAAACACGCATACTAAATGTACAAGCCATTAACATCTAACTGTTCTTAGAAATAAGTTATTTATAAGCGACAATCGAATCTGAAGTTACCTACATCCGAACGGGTTTCTCAATATCCTATTAGAGATGCCTCGGTAGATTAAGCTTGATGATCTTTCAGAAATAATATGATTTTATTGTTTCCTTCTGAACGGTGTAAATAAAAATTACTCATTGTTTCAGAAGTTCTGAAGTGGGATGGAGTGGATCATGTAGCCAGGTGACGAGGTTTTGCCGAACATTGACATTGACAATGGTCATGTGTTTTTTTATAAATAGCATCAAGTTTAAATGCAAGATTTATTGTAAAAAAAAATAGCTTTTAATCAGTTTCACATAATGCTTTAAGTTATTTATTTGTGGAACACGTTCAGTGTTTTTTCTATTTATTACTATATTCTGCAACCTGTGAGAAAATTTAAAAAAATTAAATAATGACACACTCGCGCTAAAAAAATTAGACAAGTTTTATTTTTGATAAACTATTTTCAACTAACTAAAAATTTCACTGAGAAAAGTAGATAACACATAGATAAACCAATTCGTAACAGTGGATCATACGTTTGGTTCACGAAAACCAATCTTTCTTTAGTTCCAAAAGGTAAACAAATAAATTTAAAAGGTGCATTAAAATTTAAGACCCACAGTGAAAGTATTTTCAATTTAGGTATGTACATAATAACAACTCCACGGAAAAAATACTAAGCTACCACTTCAATACGTTTTTGAGGTTGCTGAAATTGACTTATTTTTTAACGTCATTTTCAAGGTAATTTATATATCTAATTTTCGTTTTGAACTTTTTATGTTGGTATTTGTCATTATGACGAGATATCGGGTAAATAACCTCTATAAAATCTATTTGGACCATCCGAAAGAATTTGACTTTATTTTGCTTCAGAGATGAAACTAATGTGATGGCAGATTTCTGCTGCAACTTGAAATGAAAAACTGACCAAAAAGAATTAAAGAAATAATAGATTAGAAGATAAAATAATACACATGTAGATACCATTCGAAAATGGATCGGTCAGTGGTCGCGCGGTTTAAGGCGTCAGTACTTTAATCGAGGTGACTATTTCGCCGTGGGTTCGACCCTCGCAGCTACATTTGACTACTCCCCTAATTAATGAGGTTTTTCAGGTTTCCCTCATTACTGCACTGAATGGTGGTTTGGGCCTACCGACGTAAGTCGTTCCTGGGCGCAAATGCGGCCTGCTTAATAATAATATGCCACTCCCTCTCCCGCACAAGTCTTCGACTTCTGGGCTAATCCTCGTGATTAGAATGAGGGGTAGAGATATTATAGATATTATTATTAATTATAAGTTTTACCGACAACATTGTAAAATTTAAGTTGTTTAAATAATTTGCCATCGCTACAATCTATTAAGATATACAGGGTGTTTCAAGAAAAGGTTACAAACTTTAAGACAATAAGGAAAGTTAAAACGAAAATATAATATGAATTCCTGTTCGTTAGCTAAGCATATTTAGTTCTCTATACTGTTTATGGATCCTTAAGATGTTTTACGGCGCAGTGCTTGCTCGAAAGAAAACGATTTGGGTTTATATAAGTTACATAAGGTAAATTTAAACAAAACAAAATTAAATTAGAACTCTCGTCTACATTAATAATTGTTGCCGTAGCAATTAAAAATAACATTTGCTTGTGATTGTTTATGTGACAGATGTTGCTTGACATATTTTTCTATAGTAAATTTCGATCTGTTTTTTCAATTTCATAAAATCGACAATGAATTCATCAGATAAAGAACTTCTTTGTTACCCGTGAAGTCAAAAGAAAGATATGAGAAAAAATACTCTCATTTTATTGATTGATGTAATACTAAAAAGGTAAAGTTAAGAAAAGAGGAAGTGTTTTTAGCACATTTTGATAAAATGTCCAAATTCTGGAAAGCACGTTATGGTCCAGACATTCAATGATACAAAGTATTTGTAAAGGTAAACAAGACACGGTTATTGGCAAATTTAATAAAAATAATTGCCATTATAAAAAGATACAATGTTGGATTTCGTCCGAAAAGCAAAAATGTTTAGGCAAGAAGACGTAAAAAAATGTACAAGAGAGGCACCCGATCAAATTTACCTGATGAATAGATGGTAATGATTTTTGGATTGATTGGTGCCTGCAGATGAGAGGAAATAACTAAAATCACCTCGACGATAAAGAAGATAAAGATCTGATAATTGTCAGAAAAATAATTTCACTAGATCGATCCTTCGTGATATGTAAAGGAAAAAATAATGGATATTTTTTTAATGTATACAGAAAATATACAAGCTTACGTCCAAAAAAACTCAGATTGCAGATTATTTATACAGTACAAACATGGAAAATGTAGTGTCCATCAATTCCATAGGAAAAATACCTTTCAAAATGGCAGACTATTTACACCTTCAAAATCTAGAACTATACACCGGTCACAGTTTCAGGCGGTCCTTGACCACTTTTTTGCTGATTGTGGAAAAAGTATCACAAATATTAAACGTTTAGAAAGGTGGAAATCAACCTCTGTTGTTGAGGGGTACTTAGAAGACCACAAAATTATTCTGTTCCCTGATCAGGTCTACATGAGTTTGTAGAAAATATTTCGTTCCAAACTCATGCAAAAAGTGTCTTTCCCGCATTTGGCTGCTTTTCCGTATTTGACGACAGTCTCGTGCGGAAAAGGGCCACTTTCCGCACTTGTTAGGAAAATAATTATTACTAACGTTACGTAACTTGTACGGTTTCATGTCGTTTTCTTTCGATTTTTCCACAAGTAAGTAATTAGTCAAATAAATGACACATTTTATACGAGTTTCTATCTTATACTTTCATGTCTTAAACTTCTCTACTACTAAAAAAAAAAATATTTATAAAAATAAATAAAGTCTTATTTACAACACAGAGGAGTTAAGTTTAAAACACTTTTATACAAATTTGAAGCTATCGGAATGATTTGCAAGCGAAGGAGCTCCTCATATCCTTAACAATGAATCGCTTATTTCAGTCTTAAAACTTAGACAGGGATTCAAAATTTAATTATTCATTGATCGATTATTCCCTCCTAAATAGCCCTGAAATTATAATGAGGCACTCGCCGAGTGAAGGTGTTCCACCTCCTATTCGAGAACAATAAAGAAAGAATTCTGATCGACTCATCCCAACTTATGAATACGTTCCCCGACAGGAGCAGATTAAGTTAATTTGCATTCGCTATCTTATCGTTGCATATCTAACTTACTTTAGCATATAGATTGAATAGTTCGTTGCTTCCTATAAACGAAGAGCAAATTAATATATTCCTTCCAGTCCGCGCGCCTTTCAGCAGAAAAGGCTAGAAGAGCAGGTGCGGTTGTCGAACTGTTCGGTTGACACAGAGCAACTTTTCACGTACACAGCTGTTGACATCGACAGGTATGATGCGATGCTAGAAATGCTAAAATGTTACCAGCGCGAAGACCCGACGTGCTGAAAATTGTTATACAGGGTATATGATACAAAAACCTGACTTCTAGAAATGCCTTGTTCCAATTTATTTGGACGCATTGCAGTCTCACATTTTTTTTAATATGAAGCGTTGTCTAAATATATTTAAAACATGAGGTGAAATTAGGGCTGTCAATCCCGGGATCCTGAAAATTTGGGAAAATTTAACATTGATCATATTTTTACAAAGTAATAACTGCTTTACAGTCTAATTGATTTTTTTATTAAAAAAGTTTCATTATTTTCTACTGTAACCAAAGAAACGGAATTAGATAAATATTGTGTATCTTACGATTTTTTATTATCAACATCGACATTGGAACGTACTCCACCAGAATTTGTTCGACATTAAATCCTGTGCTGGGTGAATTAGGTTTTCTTATATTATTATTTTTATTTTTTCCAAAATATGAACAAAAAATAAATTTCATATATAAGATACTAACTAACTACTAACTATTCATATAAATTGCAATATAACGTTTTTACGATTTACGATTCTGTTTCTTTTAAATAAATAAAACAATATTATTTTTTTTATATAATATATTGACATTGTCACAGTAATCAATCCCGGAATTCGAGATTATTAATTTCTACAAAGTTAAAAAATACAAACATTTTAACCACGTGCTCGGAATTCTAGCCCAATGTTCTTTAAAAAATGGAGCAAAACCCTCGTTTCCCTCAGAAAATCGGTTCCTATGACAATCATCGTCCGAGATGACTTAGAAATGTCATCTACCTACCTGTCGTTTTTTACAGCATCCTCAAATGTAGAAAGGATAAAAATAAAGTTTTGTATTAATAACAATTTTTATTAATAATAGTAAGTACCTGACAGATAACAGTTAATCTGGTTTTTTTCATTCGTTATTCATTCATTCAACTACAGTAGTCAGTATTTTCACTCATTACAGATTCGTTAGAATTATCCACTAACAGAGTACATTTTGCACTAGTGGCCTACAGATGGCGACTGCACATTCCATCAGATTCATAGAGCTTAGAAGTGTATGATCAGATTCTGTCAAAAATAGGATATCGTATACAGTAATTAGTTTGAATTAATTTTTCAGTACCTGCCTTTCAGTGCTATTATGACGAATTCTCTTTGAACCACAATGTAACTGCTGTTATGTTTTGGCGGTAAACGTGTGGCACTTTAGCAATGCTTTTAAATACTTGTATACAAGTAAAAAAATCTTTGCAAAGACATGTTTTAATGCAAACAAGTAAGAAAGCATGAAATATCTCCAAATATAAATCCTGCAAATAAATGCCAGTAAGGTAGGTGCTACCTCTTTGTGCTACCATCTCGTGTTCATTAAATCATTAAATAATTATTAGATTTTGCAACTAAATATTTTTCCTTCAAAACTGCATAAATCGATATACGTGATAACGCGATGCCCTGTCACTACTTTTGACACCTTTGACTGGTGGTATATCTAGGCTTCTAGGCTGACAGAAGGTCAGAGGCGGCGAATAATAAGGGTTTAATATAATTTCGGAGAAAAAAAAATCACTTTATAAATAAGTTTCGTAATTTTTTGGCGGACAATTTAGTTAATTTTTATTTTTCTCTATCCCTTCTTAAAATATTTGTACTTAGTTACAGTTAATCCTGTATATTAATCATTGCAAAATTGTAAGCATTTACGGTTAATATAGCACTTGTTTTATTAATTATAATGAGGTCATTCAGTATTTTTTATTGCATTTTCAATGATTATGTAATTTTAATCCGATATAAAAAAATTATAATTTTCTAATGCCTCTGAAGCCTTTAAAATAATTTGAGAACATCGACTAACGCAAACTGCTGTATGACCTTACTGCGTCCTATATCATGTCGGGTTGCACTCTCTATACCATTTACTTGCTTTTAGAAGCGTAATAGAGAATTTAAATATTGGGTATTATTAGATACCAAACTATAACATTCAAAATCTATATATTATATTTCACCTTAATGACCCAGTACAAAAAAAAAATGCTCAGCTAAATTACTTATCAGTTACGCCGGAATTTCAATACACGAAACTTGTAGCAAAAAGCAATAAAGCGCGACATATATTTTGGACCTAAAACAGATAAATATCTGTTGTATAATTTATATAAGGAATTGTAAAGAATATATAGTAAATCTCAACTGCAATTAATAAAAGATATAGAAACATTGAGGTGCGTTGATCTGCTGACGATATTTCCCAGACTTTTCCAATAAGATATTTGAGTATTTAATGTTTGCACTACATATTATACTAAATTACAATAAATGAATGTTTGTAACCCGACAAACTATAGAAAATTATATTGATAATAAAAATAATTGCGTAACGTCAGCTGTAACGTAAGGATAATGTAGATTTGTAAAATAAAAAAGTAGATAAATGGCATTGTTGCCCATTTATTTATGTTGTAACTTATACTAAAATGAATTAATTACATTACGTGACAATGTAAAAATGTGAAACTAACGTAGTGTTTTGTTTAACACCGAATAGGTTCTTTAAAGAAAAAAAAATGTAGATACTAAATTTAATAAGCTAACATTGTGTTAGAAAGAGAGCAGGGTATGCAATGACGTCACTCCCTCTCTCCTCCTGGCCGAAGAATGATGTACTGTTAATGTTCAAATCACCATGATGATGACCCATGATGCATTTTGACAGTTGTTAACCATTCTAATCTATTCCACCAGATAAAAATGTCACCACAACGAATAGTTGATCTCTGTTATTAATATAACAAAATAGTCATTTATTTTGCCTGATTCAGTATAAAAATATATACTTTCAATGAAATTTGTAGTCTGTACAATTTAATTCTCGTTAACCAAATATTATCTTACCGTCAAAATAATGGCTTTTATTATATTGTTTTTATAACACTCAATAGTAAATTTCAACAAAAACTAAATTTTTATTTACATCGTCACTTTATAGTTTGGCTGTACATTGCATCACCTTGTTTTAACCAGAGGCGTTTAAAGCCACTCTCTGGTGATGACTTCCAATCACATCCATCAATATACACCTTGTTAAATTCAACAAGGCAATAATTACTTTGTCATTCTGGCGCGAAGCTGGTCCCCGCAGAATCGAAACACACGTTTTGTTTTGTTTACCATCGGTGACATCGCACCCTGTGATCCCGAAGGACGAGATGCAATGTGTGTCATCGACAAGTCGCCGCACAATCTCTGATAAGCAGGATGCCTATGTAGGTAACATGTAAACTTCCAGATTGGTTTGCAAATCATCGTGTTGCTATTTGCGGCATGCGGCTTCCAACGTTCAAAACGTAAAGTAAAAATTTGATGCAGGCGAAATCGATATTCACCTGTTTCAGCATCTGTTTTGCTAGATTTTTTTCAATTAAAAACACTAGTAGGAAGTATAGTCCCTAACATGGATCCAATTTCTTTAGAACTGTATATTGAGTTGATGTATAAATTCCTAACCGTTTTATTGAATAAAATACGTAAGTGACAAATAATGCACATAATGGAAAAACATCCTTGTTCTCACTGTTCACGATTGCCTTGCAACAATGTAGCGTCATTAAGAGGCCTCTTTAAGTAACTTGAAATAAATAACTTCTGTAATAACGATCCAATTTCGATACGGCTTGGATCAGGTTTTTTTTTATATTTTTTGATACAATAAATAATATGTGTCCAATATATAAGAATTCAGTAAGAACCAGTAATAAAAAAATAAGTGGATAACAGGGGGAACGATAGAGAAAATGAAAACCAGAGATGAAAAATATAAATTGGCCATATTGAATACCGATGATGATTGGAATCAGTATAAAGATGCAAGAAATGAGGTAACTAAACAAATTGGAATTCATTAACAAAATTATTTTAAATATATATTAGATGGATATAAAAATAAAAGAATAATGGAAACGTTTAAAGACTTTATTACCAATCAAGAAAAAGAGTGACATTCAAGATAAAATTAAATGTAACGATGACATCGTTGGTAATAATTATGAAATTGCTAGAACAATTAATATATATTTTATTGAAAGTTTAAAGGAAATAGTACATGCAATAAGTAAACGGGGAAATAATAAAGGCATCATCCAGGCAATCGATTGATAAATTTCAAAAAATTGATATGAAAACATTTAAATACACTAAAATACTCAAGAAATGAGGAAACAAGAGTTTCAACAAGTATTGTAGGGGACTTCTGTGAATGTGTTGGTAATCGAATGTTGGATATAATAAATTAATCGTTAAGTACTGGTAAATTTCCTGAATGACATCTATAGTAATCCCTGTACCAAACATTGAAAATACTAGGAAGTATGAAGGATTTCGTCCCATTAATACTGTTCCACCTTATGAGAAATTAATAGAATTAGCAGTTAAAGATCAATTCAATAAATATTGTGATAGAAGCTCTATACTAGTGCCTGATCTTTCTAGATTTAGGTCCAGACATTCATGTGAGTCAGTTATAATTAGTGTTTGTGAGAATTGGGTCAAATCATTGGACAAAAGTGAAATAGTTGTAGGTAGCAGTATTTTTGGATTTTCGATGAGCTTTTGAAACAATAAATAGAGATCTATTATTAAAAAAATATATATCAAATAGGTGTTTGAGGACAGATTTTGGAATGGTTTAAATCAATCATTTAATAGAAAACATCAAGTAAAATATAAAGATGTCATATCTAAAGATAAATAATTATAGAATACCACAAGGGACGGTGCTCGGACCTCTTCTATTCATTTTGTATGTAAATTATGTTGTTAATGTTATTTAAAAATGCAGTATTCATATGTTTGCCGATGATACTGTATTTATTTCTGGAACAAATAAAGCAGATATATTGGATGATTTAAATAATGGTCTGGTAGGTAAATATTTATATCTGGTTATGTGACAAATCCATTATCCATTAATATCAAAAAAGCAAATTTATTGTTTTTGTATAAAAATATTAATTAAATTTGTTAAATGATTCGATTAATGTAAACATTGAAAATGTAAAACTTGAAAGAGTTTTGGAAATAAAATATATATAGGGGTCTATCTTGATGAAAATATGAGTTTTTAAAAACATATAAATTATATATTAAGTAAAATGTCAAAAAAAGTAGGATTTTTTTTATCGTATATGTCAACATCTTAGCATGGATATTAAAATGATATTATATCACTTAATCGTATCACCATATTTAGAATATTATTCAACTCTTCTTAATCATACAGAAAATACAGAATCGTGCCATGCGTTGCCTATTTCAACAATGCTTCATGTATTGAATTTTGTGTCTGTTAAACAAAGGATTATTTATGAAACCTTGAATTTATATATAGAATAAAATATAATCTGCAACCTGAATATTTATTAAATACTTACATATATATCAGAAATGAGTATAATACAAGAAATCAAGCAAATTTTGATGTTGCAACTTGTCAAAAGACTAAAACATATCATAGCATATTTTACAAAGCTTTATTTTATTTCAGAGAATTACCGTTAGATATAAAAACACTGTTTTAATAAGTTTTAGGCACTATGTCAAAACTATGTATGGGGTGTGAGTTTAGGACAGAACAGTAAGAAGAACAAATTTGCATTCCTGTTGAAAATATTGAACTTTAAATTTTGCATAAAATCTCTGTGTAAGTTCAAGTGGCAAGCAGCTTATTTATAATATGACTGGCTGTCAAAGGTATAAACCATACTTCAGATTTCGTTTAATGGAAAAGTCTGCTCTCTTTCTTACATTTATTAAACAAATCTTTCCGCAAGTCCTGATTTGAATCCCATATAATTTTCCCTATAGCAGATTTTGAAAGATGAGGTACAGAGAGTACGATATATGGTATTATTAAGGGAGAAAACATTAAATGAAACTGGTACTCTAAATTAGTTGGGTACATGAATGGAGGACATTGTAAGAAATATTTGTTGGGTAGGTGATTATTTGTCTATTAGGACACAGTATATAAATAAAAAATAGATGCCTAAATGTAGAGTTTTACTTCCCAGTTTGGCAATTTTTCAAAATTACTAACGATAAAATAAAAAAATAGTCGTTTTAGATTTATTAACAATGCTACATAATACGTCATTCCAGCTGTGACAATTTGCGAGCCCTCTGACGGACTTATCGTCCAATCAAGTGTTTTGTAAGCAGTTTACTTGAACTATTTGTAGAAACAAAACTATAAATTCACTAAATCCTCAAACTAAATTGCACGCTTCGGCTTTAGAACAAGTTCAGACACTGATGATTTAGTAAATTGCGACTTGTAAATAAAATGCTTAAGGAGAAAAAAATTTAAGATTCGTAGAAACGTATAAGTTTAAATAACGAAGCTGATAATTGTAATTTCTCTTATAAAATATATTTGCCTTAGTAGATTAAATCAACCTATTTTTTAAGGCAAAGAATTAATAGGTACTGTGTTTAGAAGACCTATACATCGGTACTATAAATAAAAAGGTATATAGGATGTTTCTTACGTAAAGATCAACAATCCAGGGGCATCCAAGGCAATCCAAGGATTTTTTGTTATACATATACAGCGACAAAAATGAGTTTATAATTTCTAAACCACAACAGATAATTTAACCTAATTCGGATATTTAGTATGATAATAGGTATGAAACAAAAAAATACCACTTTGGAAACTTACCAGTGGCGTAGGTGTATCATCGATCATTATTTGCAAAAATAATATACCACATTATTTGCAGAATACGCCTTAGTTTCATTGAAATCACAAAACTCCAACGTATCTAGTAATAAACCGAGTAATAAAGCATTTACGTACATTACATAAAAAACCTATGCCCAATGGGTAAATTATTAAGAGAAGCTGAAAATTGTTTCGTGTTTAAATACTAAGTAATAAAGAACCTGATAATCTTATGCTCATAGGTTATCAAGAGTGAATCATGACCTACCGAATTATTAGGTCAATAACCTATAGTTACCTAGTTTTTGTACTGTTATTTAACGACAGGAGTAAAATTATTTTTTTAATCTAGATACATGAATGAATTTTCCTTTAATATTGATGATGATGATAAAAACTGCACTCATCCGTCCATAGCACTTTATTAATAAAATTAGGATCAGTTAAAACAGTCTCTATCACCCGACACAGTTTCACAGAACACGTATTGCGAAGACGATTGTCTCAATAGTCAGATGGATACACTAAGCAGCCAAAAAGTTGTGTCATTTAAAAGAAACATGATATGCCATAAGTGGCGCCCTCTACTAGTGACGTCAAAATTAGAAACATATTTGAATTTCTCGTCCGCGAAAACCCCCGATATACAAATTTTATGTAAATATTTCGATTTCTTAAGAAGTTAATTACAAATATCTAGAATAAAATTTTAACTTCAACACCCTGTAACTCCGTTAATAATCAGTTTTGGAAAAATGTTATAGAAAGAGGTAGCATTTATTTTCGGACTAGAATTATCCCATGAATCTTTCGCTCATCCCGAAAAACTATTTTCGAAGAGTATGCAATTAGCATGAGTATTAATTAACTTTCAGTTTAAAAAATATTTAATATTACAAGTTACAAAACTCCAACATACATAAATAGTGAGACAAAAACAATATTAACTTGTTCGTATTTAAATACTGATAGTAATGCAAAAAAACCATTGTGCTGTCAACAAAAAACAGTCCGGGACATATTCAGAGGTAAACAAGCTGGCAAACCGAAAATTGAGGTATCGTATTTAGGTCCATAACCTTATTTTCAATGCCTACTCAATGACTAACGCTACAGAGCCGTCAAATGATAACATAAACAAACAGATACATTCACATTTATATAAACTTGGTATAATGAATATCAAATCAGGAGTATTTACTATTTAACAGATTAGTCATTAGTCCCATAATAAATGCTCAACCCCAGTAATTACGCGCCGACATTCGATCAGCTTGCTGTAATCGGCACACTCGGTACAACTGGAAACTTGACAGTTCAAATTCCCTTCATAGTCCATTGATATGTTACATTATTTTGGCCTTGGCGTGCATTTTTTAGAGGACGCAATTTTATTGTTTAAATGTGAGGGGGGGGGGTCAAAAAAAGCTTAACTTCTTACGTCAGAGCATTTTTGTAGAGTGGTTTTCAACCAAGAATTTTTATTATATAATTTTTTTATTATATTCATTAGTTTGGGTTTTACAGCGCTGTGAAGTGAACACTAATTTTCCCTATAGTCTATTGAAAAGTTACATTTGGGGTTGCATTTTTTAGAGGACGCAATTTTATTGTTTAGATGTGAGGGGGGTCAAAAAAAGCTTAACTTGAAGTTTGTGGGGTCGCAACCCTCCAACTTCGGCCGCCATCTTGGAAAAAGGGGTTTAATTGTTTTTAGCATTTATCAGGTAAACTATTGGTCATAAAAAAATGTTTAAAAACATTTTTTATTGCAAATTGAATCCTCTACAATTTTAGTCTAGTAACTTTTTGTTGTAAAATCAAAAATAACAAAGATATTAAAGAAAAACAATCAAAATTTATTTATTTTTTTATTTAAAAAAAAGGATCAGAGCATACCAATATTGAAATGTCTATAATAAAAAATATTATTATAAAAATATTTAAAAACTATGCCATATCATGATATAAATTTATACTTATCAGTAGGGAAAATTAGTGTTCACTTCACAGCGCTGTAAAACCCAAACTAATAAATATAATAAAAAAAGTATATAATAAAAATTCTTCGCTGAAGACCACAAAAATGCTCTGATGTCATTTTTTTATAAATAAAAAAATTAACAAATTATGGCGTCCAAAAGAAAATTTGTCCAAAAATGTTGATTGTTTTTCTTTAATATCTTTGTTATTTTTGATTTTACAACAAAAAGTTACTGAACTGAAATTGTAGAGGATCCAATTTGCAATAAAAAATATTATATAAAAAATTTTGTATGACCAATAGTTTACCTGATAAATGCTAAAAACTATTTAACCCCCTTTTTCCTTTTTCAAGATGGCGGCCGAAGTTGGACGGTTGCGGCCCCACAAACTTCAAGTTATAATTTTTTTGACCCCCCCCCTCTCACATCTAAACAATAAAATTGCGTCCTCTAAAAAATGCAACCCCAAATGTAACTTTTCAATGGACTATCAGTACTTTAATGAAGTCCCTTTCCTTCTCTCATCAATTACTATGTTCCCCTAAGAAGAAGCATTTTCTGTTTGTTGTTTTTTGTGTCAGCAATGCAGTTTATAATTATTAATTAAATTTACTATTTACCTAAATAAAAATGCAATTCAAATTGTGTGACACTAAAACAATAATTAATAGTGAAAGAGCACGGTCGTCCTCATAAAAACATGTTTCGTGTGTGACATTAGTTACTGATCATGACGCGAAAGCCTGGATAGAAACAGAAATAAAGAATCTGATTCTGATGCACTTAAGTCAGGAAACAAAAATTTATAATCAAATGCGATTTGTATTATTTGGGAATCAACGTACAAGCTAAATTTGATTCTGCTCCCATAACATAACGAAGAGGTGACAAAAAACAAGTATGTTTTATTCACATTTATTTACCTACTTTATACAATGTTGCACTATCCTCCGGCAAGAATTCAGACGCCTTACGTCGGCTGACGTTACGCAATTGTTTTTGTTGTCAACATAATTTTTGATATTTGGTCGCGTTAAAAACAATGATTTGCAATTTAGTGCAATATATGATGCAAAAATTTAGTATAGTATATAGTTTTGTTACTCTCAGATGCAGTATCTTCAATATTTTGAAGAAAATATAATGAATTATTCATTTGTTCGTAAGATCTAAGTCGTCTGAATTATTGCCGCAACTATGTAGGGTTAACTACAAAAATTTTAATCACGTGCTCAGGAAAGCCCAAAAGACAATAAAAAATTATTCCAGAATTTTAGGCTCGATATTTAAAAAATGGGGCAAAATCTTTTTCCTACGGAAAGTCGGCGCCTATGATAAGCATCGACTGGCTTATATCCATAGATAAAGCTTGCATCTGTCAACAATGTCTACTACCATGCGGTCGTTTTACGCAGCATTTCTAAATGCGGAACGACACAAACTAACATTATTATTAGTAATAATATCTGAACAGTAGGTAACAGTTAATCCAGTTAGCTCCACTATTTAGCATTAGTTTTTCATTATTTCGTTACAAACTGGCAAGAATACAACATTTTGATTCATTATAACCACTCACTACCGATAAAACACACTTCCTGTAGGTACATCTAGATAAATTACCTATTTATTACAACAAAATCGAACGAAACGTAGATACTAGAAAAGTTTTAAGGTACCCGCGGCAGTCTTGTCCCATAACCTAGAAATCCAAACCAGCAAACTATATTGTGGGAAAGTATCTGCACCCAACACAAATTTCTCATTTAAAACGTTTAAAAATTTAAAATGGCACTAAAAACTGAAGAAGAACACAAAACTACAACGTCAACACATGATAAACACAGGAATTAAATTATGACTTGACTGGAAAGTTTACAGTCGTGTTGGTAGTTGCCTACGTTATCTACTCTGATTCTGTAAACGTGTGAAGGACAAGTCACATAGACGGCGTTAAATAAGGATTTTATATAACTTCGAAAACAAATTTTCTCTTAATAAGTTTGGAATTTTTTTGAAGGGTGATTCCGTTAATTCTTAATTTTCTATATCCCCTCTTAAAATATTTGTACATAGTCATAGTTAACCCTGTATAATGATGAATCCGAAAATTCTCAAAATCTTGGTTTTTTTTTGCGGATTAGTGAATTTTGCGTCAGAACTTGACAAAACGCTTTATGAATGTCTTAAAAATTACACAATTTTTAAAGGCACCACAAAAAAATATACAAAATGTCAATTTACATTGCATACTAGAAATTTGTCATTAGAAAAAAGCACAATACTTCTATACTGAATTTTAATGAACATGCTGTTACTATGTATGCGATCCTGACGACGCGACGTGGAAACTAGGTTTCGCTTCAACACTCGAGCGCATCATCAGAAAATTTGTAGCGACCGATGGTTATGTTTTTTTTTCAAAGGTCGAGTAAAAATTTAGTTTCTTTCGAATTTCTCTCTATCTGAAGATGTGGTTAAAATTAATGACATTATGACTGAATCACTCTGTATATCACACAATATCACACTCCATTTAAAATTTTAACGGTAAAGGTCACCCCTTCTAAGGGGTACAAATTTGGTGAAAAATATGAAAGCAGACGTGTTTAGACTGTTTTGGGATATTTTGTGACGCATGACAGCAACCAAATATTCACTTAGCTTTATATATAGTGTGTCCAAATATCGGAGTTCTCCATGGGTTCAGTTAATATGACAACTACAATATCGTTTTCAAAGACTGTGTTTTTATGTTTTGTAACATTTTTATCTGTATATTAGTAGTGTCATAATAATATATATTTTTTAATTTGGATGTTCAGTTGGTTTCGATATAATTAATAATAATAATAATAAATTCATAATGTTTTTTAATTAAATATAAGGCAAGGTTCTATATCCTGCAGCAATATTTTGTGTCATGGAAGTATTTCACATAAGTACACACATTTTTTTCTGTAAAATGTAATAAGCGTTTAGTGATCTTGTAATCCATGTATTAAACCCCTAATTATTCAACTTCGTATTTAACAAATCTTTGAATAAAAGCTACAAAAACTCGTCAGTTATGTCAAAGTGAAAATTTATAGTGAAACTACCGCCGTTGCTTATTATTTATGTATAATTTACTCAATGGCAATTTTTTTGGATTCATTAAATCAGTTTTTTAACCATAACCAAGCCCAAAACGTAAATCCTTTATGTAAAACATAATTAATAGATTAAAAAACATTAATTTTATTAGTTTGGGTTGTCCAAGGTAGGCGACTAAATCAAAGAAGTTAATATTAAACGGCTTTTTATGTTTCAGTCATTATAATTATCTAATAACGAAAGTAATTACGTGGGCAGGAGGAACTGAAAGCCGATAATTACAATTTATACTAATTCAAAGCCAGAATTATTCATCAAGATCGATGTTTTTATTTAAATTTATACAATTACTGCCGATTTTGTCTTTCTTTCAGATTTCCTCCCGTATTATAATTATATTTCAGCTTGCAGTCATACGGATCAAATTTTCCATATCTGAATTCGCTATGGTGGTAGGCGATAAATAACGGAAACTTTTTCAGGTTTCTTCTAATTACCATATATTCAAAAGCATTCAAAATATATAAGACGGCAAGTTAATATATTATCTTTGAGAATGCCCACATATTTCGACAGTATGTTACACATGTTATTTAAAAAGATGGTAGCTGAAGAATTGAATAAATTGAATTTTAGGTGGTTTAAAAATTTTACGTGGAAAAATAAAAAACGGCATGTCCAATACTTCTTTTCTCGAACATACTTTTGTAGGTAATTTAACTCGAGCTCTTGTCACGATATTATGTACTCGAAAACAAACAAGAAATATCCGGCTAATCTGAGCTATTAAAATTGCGGCAAGAATTCAGACGACTCACGTCATGCGAACAAATGAATAATTCATTATATTTTCATCAAAATATTTAACAAGCTGCACTGAGAATAATAAATCTATATACTACACTATATATGTGCACTACATATTGCACTAAATTACAACAAATGAAATGAAAATTATGTTGACAATAAAATCAATTGCGTAATGTCAGCTGTGACGTAAGTCGTCTGAATTCTTTCCGCAACTATACAGGGTGATTCAGAACTTATCTAAAAAAATTTGGGCATAGATGCATCACGAGAAATGGAGTCAATACCTTAAAAATTTTACTGTTGTTAAAAATACCTTAATGTTTGTAAAATCTTAACAGATTCCAAGTAAAAAATTTAGTAGTATTTTCAATCTTTACATCGCTAGGCTACTGTAGTCTCTAGCCAGGCCAATCCGAATATTGATCCGATTACTTTTTGTAGGTATGAAATGTTTTTGTGATGCTAGTCTCTACATTAGTTTCTCAAGTGTCAAAAATGGCTTATGCGTATGCGTCAAAATGCTTTAACAGAACGATTTCCCGGTAGACATGTGCCAAATTCAGCAACTTTTACCGCTGTGTGCAGTGAGTGCAAGTGTAGTGCAATGCGAGGGAAATTTGAAACCGAATCGTAGAAGAGATGGACGTCCACGGCGTATTGCAGCGTGTCCAAGCATTAACGACAAGGGATTGGGCAAGGAGTAAGGAGGACCGGTACCACGACCGCTACGATCTCCTGACCTTAAATCGTTTGGACTTCTTTTTGCGGGGATATTTAAAAAATGCAGTGTATCGCACCGATGTGGATACTTACTAGTTGATGATTTACGCAAACGTATCATAACTTCACAATAACTTACAAGTTAGAAACCGACAACAAGCAAAACATTTGTGTCAGTTTTTAGAAACTGGGTAAGACGGGCCCAAATTGTTATTGCAACATCAGGTATTTTATTAACTAATACCACAAATTAATTCTATTAATAATTAAAAACAATAGCGGCAAAAGTAGTTGAATTTGCTATATAAAATAGGTGTTACTTATTTTTCTGCTTGGAAACTTCCTTCAATTTTTTTGTCCGGTCGCCGATTGCATGCTTTGCCTCCTTATCAGGTTTTACAGACCACTTATCAATTTTAAATCATTTTCTAACTACCTTTTTTGATTTTTTTTTACAAAATTGTATTTATAAGTCCCCTGTACATTTTTTCTTCTGTTCTGAATCACCCTTAACATAGTTCAATATCAATTATACTTCGTCTTATTTTGGGAAGTAAAGACAATTTTAAGTAAATTGAAATATTAGTTTCAGTAAGTTCAATATTGTTATAAAGATTTCTATTGAATTATTTCGTAACAAATCTATTATAATACCCATATAATATTTTTAACAAATAAATGATTATTTAAATATATATAATAATATAATAATATAAATATAAGGTATTTAAGCTACAAAATACGTTTAGTTAACAAATTGTCGGGTTAAAACTTCTTCATAATCTTACCATTCTCAACATAGGACCTACAGTAACGATAAACGATTTTACAACAACGTGGATATTGTTGTCAGATAAACATCTATTTCTGTGGTTTCTGAACTGAATTTTTTATATAATGTACAAACAATCTTTTATATTGAGAACTTGTTAATTTTATAAACCGTATTTTGCTTTTAAGATTGCCGTATTTTTTTAAATTTATGGTGTTTTAAGTACAAAAAAATAAAGTCTAGAAAAATAAAACACGTAGAACAAAAGTCGAGACAAAAGTAATATAAAAAATAAAATTTTTGATGTTTTGTTCATCCACCTTTATATTTAAATTCGCGTTTGTAGGACACAGATTATTTTGCTAATCTAACCCCACATTTAAACAATTATTTTTACATACTTATTAATAACAATTTTATATGCCGAACATTGCAAGTCTATCTTACAACAATACTTACATCCACAGTTAAATTTAAAAAAATACGTATTTTGAAAAATTTCTGTACCTAAAAATTCATTGGTTTGACCGCTTTCTGTCATTAGTTTCATTTCAGGCATATTGCGCCGTTAAGTAACTTTAAGTACTATAGCGGTTACTGAGTTTAATATGATCACATTTCTGATAACTATTGGTAGACGACTTATACTTTCAGGGGCTCTTAAGTTCATAAATAAACAAAAAAAACGAAAGTTAGACCGTCATTTAAATTATGATTTATACAAAAAGTAAAGATATTTTTAAAATATTCAGATATTAATATTTATATTTCTGTTACAACTTTTTCTCCCAAGTGAAAGCGTAATTTCCATTATTCATAAATTAAGGAAACTTGACTTTATAAACGCATTTTATTTATCCGCAACGTATTTTTTATCTAAATAAATGTTTAATATTTAAAAGGTTGTTTTTCAAATATTTCAAAGGCAGAAACATTAAAACTTTAACTGTAATATTTCAATGAATTTTTTTATCATTTAATAATACCTAGTTACTAGTCATTTTGTATTATATTTTTAATGTGAATATATAGGTGGTACTACACTTAGTATAATATTGAAAATTGTATTCCCATATTCTTGTAATATCTATATTTTTCTCATCGGTAGGAATACTTGCATATGGATTTCTTGGTTAGAAAACGTTAGTTACTGTTTTAATATAGAATAATCTAATACTAAATTTTTTCAGCTGCTGAAAGACACACTATTGAAACAGTTAGTATAAATTTGTGCTTACAATTTTGTCGTAGAATAATCTCAAATGTAATAAAACATATAAGTTTGTTGTAGAAGTAAATGCAAAATTGTAATAGTGTAATAGTAATTGTAAGTGTTTGTAATTGGGTTGCTGTAAATTTTGATATAATTGTGGAACTTTTTACTATATTTTACTGAAATAACAATATTTATAGATTGTATTATTTCAACACTTTTAGTCAACATTACCAAAACTACAGAGACGCAGTTATAGTATTTAATTCAAATTGTATTAAAGTAGATTTTGTGAGACCGCCAAGTTCAGCATGGAGTAGTAGCTGCTAGATGTAAACATATATCTCGCACATTCTTGACCTTCCGTCGGATATGACAAAGATTGAGCAGCCACCCAGAACTATACGTGTTAGATTACATGTACCCAGGTTCACTTCTCTTGCGTGTAACAGACACGAATAGCTGGAGATCCATCGAGAGATATTTTGTCTGCTCCTATGGCATATCGATGCCACAGACAAATTACTTTGTCTTTCAGCTGATAATGATGAACGGGAAATCGGGCATTAGCCCGCAATGTAGTTGTTTCCTGTAATTCCTCATTTGCAACAGAAGTAGCAAAGTTTTATATCTATCAGTGTGCATTTTTTTAAATAATTGCATGGTACTAATTAATGTATTTAACAAACATTTTTATAAAACCTTTTAGTGGGAGTTATGGTAAACTTTGTCAATAAACTTACAAAACTTGTAGTAAATAGTACAACAATATATGTATATAGTATTTGGTAATATTTCTGCTATAGCAAAATAGTGTTTGGAGATTGTTACTGCAAAACAAAATTGTAAGCATGTGAAATACTACCACAAAAGATAAATTGTTATTATCTTCTGTGATACTACTATGAATTGTGTCTGGAGCACATCAAATTGCAATAGCACATAAATCTACAATTGTGTAAGCTATTATTATTTTTTTTTGTCAGTACCTACATTAATTTATAAATCTTTATTAAAATGATTAAGGATAAAAGATATCGTATCATCGTTTTGTACTACTACTACTACTACTAGACGTACAAACTTATGGTCAAGGTTCAAGTAAGTTTATATTGAAAGAAGACCATAGCAATTCTATCTACTAAAATTTTAATGACTTGGAATGTGGCTAAAAATGTTAAAATATATTTTTTTAAATAAATTCAATCTTGTATTCTTATAATTTCTATAGTTCCTATATTACAGTTTTCTAAATATGCTTGATATCAGTAGATAAAGATGAGCATACATACAATTTACTGTCACTGTTTGAAACGCCGTGTATCAACTTAATCAGCTAATTCTGTGACAGTGTATCTATTCATTATTTTTATTATTTTATTATTTTTTTGATATTTGCATTTAAATTAAACTTATTCAATTCACACAAATTGCATTGTTGATAATTTTCTCTGCGTAAAAGGTAAAATAATTATTATAACAATATTATATAAATACAAAATATTTTCAAAGCAAATATTTGATGTCGAATTCGCTATTTATAATATTTTATACGGCAGTTGCATTACTGTAAATGTTTCAGCGGCCACACCTATTCCAAAAGAGGTATAAAGGAACGACATAAAATAAAAGCAAATTTTCGGTAATTCTCTGAATTTCTACAAAAAAAAAAGTAGTGAAGGAAAATAGAAATTAGTAATTAATAATAATTAGCGATGATTCACGTCATTTAAATAAGCAGTTTGCGCCTCACGTATAAAATCTGGCGATAATGCATGACTAATTTGACAAATATGGTCTATATTAATTTTAATAAATATTATCTCACAGGTTTAGAACTTTTGTTGTCTGAATTTTAACATAGCTACAGTTTTTTCTCTGTTTATTTGTATAACTTCTCTGCTCCTCTGATACCATAGAAAGCTGCTGCATAGGACAGGGGCTAAGGGTTACTCTCTCTGAAAATGGTTGGCTTTAGGGAGCCTATCATTTTCAACGTAGCCATTCAGAGAGTACGAACGGTTAAGTTTTTTGGGGTTACTCTGAATAATAAACTAACCTGGGTACTCCATATTGACAGGTAATTACAAAAGGCCACTGCATCCTTTTGGATTTGCAGGAAGCTCTTTGGGAAAATGTGGGACCTTAATCCAAAAGCTACGTTGTGGCTTTATACTGCAGTTGTTAGGCCCTCTTCCACTGCTGCTGTGGTATGGTGGCTATTACACAGCGCCTAAACAAATTTTAGCAACTTGCATGTGTCAGCACCACGGGAGCGATACAAATAGCTTCCACAGAGGCCTTAGATACTATCTTATCTCTTTCGAAGCTGCATCTCGATGTTGAAGAAGATATTAAAGGGTTCGTTTATCGGCTAAAACAGTGGGGGATGTGGAAACGTAAAGATGACGACATGGGTTTGTCTGTCTTTAAGGAGTTAGATGAAATTCTTGGTGCACCCGGCCACAAGATATTCCTTACCTATGCTTCTCAAAGGAACTTTAAGGTAGAGTTTCCGACTAGGAAAGCCTGGTTCGGTATTCGTGACGATAAAGTTTCAAAAGAGCTCATCTGATTTACCAATGGGTCCAAGACAGACCAGGGCTCAGGAGAGGGGATCTGTGGAGTGAGACCAAGAGTGAATTTATTTCACATGCCACTGTATTTTAAGCTGAAGTATCAGGAGGAGATATGTAAATCTGCATATTCAAAATATGCACAAACAGTCAGGCAGCTCTATGAGCGCTTCTGTTCTCCAGAATAACTACTCGTGTGGTCCTGGAATGTGTCAGAGCTATTTCCCTCTTGAGACGGAATAATCGTGATAGGCTGACTTGGCTCTGGGTCACAGTAATGTGACAGGTAATGAGAGGGCTGAGATATTGGCCAGACAGGGCTCAAGTAGTAAATTTCTGGAACTTGCACCATTTTGGAGATTACCACAATGTTGCAAGGTC
Source organism: Monochamus saltuarius (assembly GCA_025584915.1). Classification (NCBI taxonomy): domain Eukaryota; kingdom Metazoa; phylum Arthropoda; class Insecta; order Coleoptera; family Cerambycidae; genus Monochamus; species Monochamus saltuarius. The sequence continues at coordinate 72,110,857 of CM046721.1, read as the reverse complement.
TATTGATGACTGGATCAATGAAGATTAATAAAGTGGATCCCGTCTACGTCAGGTCGGGCTACTTATATAGGGCCTACAGGCTGACGCAAACCCAAATTTTGTTATGCTTAACAGAAGCAACATTAGGATTGTGATGGGCATTGTAATAAGAATCTACATAGAATTGGCTTAAGCAATGTTACGAGGTGCAGACTTTGGGGCAATGTAGATGAGGATTCGATTCACATTCTTTGCAACTGTGTCTGTTTAATGGTTAAGAAACAGATATCTTAATATCTTGGGTCGGCTTCTCAAGACATTAGAGAGATTCCAGTAGAGCTGATGCTAGCCTTTGCGCGCAGCATGGGTCTATTTTGAGCTCTACAGTCAGCGGCATGTACAGTGGGTTTTCAGACCTGAGTACTGTGGGTAATCCGTGCCGCATTTAACAACGACACCAACAACATGGTTGAAAAAATATAAATACATATATGCATTAGTTTTTACCGCATGCGGATGTGAACACCATGGTAAGTTTTCTTTGTAACGTGAGACATAGCATCGCCATGACCGTCGCCAATAGTCAGCTATACAAGACTTCAAAGCGCGCTTCAGCATGGGAAATTCCGGAGCGAGGTGTTGAAACGGTACGCGTCAGGAGTGCGCTCTGCCACAAACGATAAAAATATTTACGCAAGTTTAATCGAAAGTTTACACATTTAAAAGTTTTGTGTTGCCAGCCACATACGAAGACTTCGACTCAAGGAATTGATGTGTACTGTTCAAGGATTGCATCCAAAAGTGTTGGTCAGTGCAGGGTGACATTTAAAACTATGGAGTGTATGTTTGATGTGTGTCGTTCAAAGAGCGAACGCTAAAAGTATTGGTTAGTGGAGTGTCATGAACAGCTACCACAACGCAGAAGTTTTTAGATATCTAAGATGCCACGCGGCACTCCAAACCTTCCAAAAATGTGAAACACTTTTAGCTCACTAGCAAACACTTTTAAATGTGGCACTCCAAACTGCCTGCTAAACTCGCTTGAATATCTTGACCCTTTATGGCACAACGTATTCCTGACGCGAACCGTTCCAACACCTTGCTTTGGAACGTCTCGTACTTAGAAGTCTTCATGTGTGGTTGGCTAAAATCTGAAAACTTTTCTGGCCTTTGCTCTTTGAACGCCACACATCAAACGTGACTTCAAAGTTTTTATCTTACGCTTCACTAACCAACACATTTGCATGTGATCTTGGAATGGCACTCATCAAACCTGCCCTTCGAAGTCTTCGTGTGTGGCTACCTCATAGCTCGTCTCGCAGCGGTCCACTTGAAAGCAGTTCAGTGATCTGTGGGTTACTAAAATTGAACCATATTTACCAAAAACAATATTTTTAGAAAATATACAAGCAATCTCAGGGCAAACAATGGTATGGCTTTCCATTCTTTAATTTTTATTATGTATCTATTTATTTTCTTCCTTAAGATTTCATTCTAAGCCTGTGTCTTTCAAAGTGCCTCAATTTCAAAATCAGCTGACCGTTCTTCTGTTGCATTCTATTCATTTTTATAAGGCATAATTATTTTTTTTATATATTACATAACGCAGTAATATTCCCATAGTAATAATAATATTTGTGCAAGTCAAATAAAAAACTTATTACATATAGATTTTGTTGAGAGAACATATTTTTTATATTATTATATTCATTACTTTATTACTTTTATCTTAAAAAGTTAGCTTTATTTAATAAAATAGAATAGAAAAGCTAGCATAATATATTTTACATATCTCTTGTCAAACTGGCTGATGAAGATAAATGCTAATAATCTACTCCAGCCTTATTGGCTTATTATTTAAATTAACTTAACATTCAATATTTCTGAAAGCAAGATCAGGTGTCCACAGCTCTTCACAATATTTTTTCTTTGTTCGGAATATATGGTAAAGTTTTTTCACATCAATTTCTTAGACAACTTTTAGAACGCTCTCGTCATGGCATCAGTATGAGATGAAACGAATTTGAAAATAATAGTCTAGGCGTTGTTGAGGGCAAGGACCATGTATATTTCCATAATATCTGCGTGTCAATTTTAAAATTATATAATTTATTCGATATGTAAACGTATATTGTTGAAAAACAGGTAGGTATTGTATTCCCAAAATCTTATAGAGATGTCATACAAATACCGTAACAGTTTACTTTTTTAATTAAATGTTCTGTTTCCCGTGAAAATAATTTACAGTGTTAGAATATGGCTTTAAGAAGCTGACAAAAAACAAATGAGAACGAAAATATTTTATATGAAAGTTTTTTGTCATATTTATACGCACCTACAAAAAAAAATTTTTTTAGCAAACAATTCAATTTATTTCAACATAGGTAGGTAAATCACTCTCGGGAAGCAAATATTTTAGTGTAATGCTCACTTTTTTGTCAAAAAGGAATCGATTTATTTGGAAAGAAAATTTAAATTCTCTGATGAGTATTTGTTTAAATGAAATAAATAGTTTTCCATTTTCTTCTTCTTTTCGTAAAGTTTTTGAATAAAGTTTTATTAGTTTATATAATCCTTTGAAAAAAACGTATACTAAAAAAAGTCAATTTCCTAATATAGTATTATCGTCGAAAAAAGTATTTCTTCGAAAAGAAAAATTCAAATTGTTTCCTACAAACAAGAAATTTAAAGAATTCAGAATGCGTACATCAGATTTCTTAGCTGTGTACCGTATAGACAACACATTACACCACATCTAAATAGATTATCAGAACCTAATATGGCTATAATAATTGAATATCTTTTTATAAGGTTTCTATATCGATTCTGTAAACATGAAATGCTAAAAGTAATTATTTAATTTACTGTAAAAAAAATCGGATGTGCATGATGTTAATTTATGAACGAACCTATATATTATTCCTCAAAATTTTACATCTAAATTTACAGGATCCTTTTCTTATTTAGCACCAACATTTTCAAATAAAGTACTAAATTTTCTTGATTTGACCACAGGACTTTTTATAAACAAAATAAAGAAAATGCTTTTACGTAGTTAATGTAAAATGAATCGTATGTGATGAGTTTTGTATGACAGTGTTTAATTGTTTTAATCGTGTAAAATTATTTATGTAATTTATAAAGTGAATGTGTTAAGCTGTTAATCTTGTTTTATAAGTAGAGTGGAAGAATGGCTTGCGCTAGAACTCTTACCTTTTGTGTAAACTACTTTTTTGTCTTAGACAATAAATATTATTATTATTATTATTATTATTATTATTATTATTATTATTATTATTATTATTATTATTATTATTATTATTATTATTATTATTATTATTATTATTATTATTATTATTAAAATATAATTGTCAATGGATGGCCGCTAGATGTAGCTGTGCTATATTTTGCGTACTCAAGTATGTCGAGTTTGAAAGACAAGAACAGTCAAGGTTAATCGTCAGTTTACTCTTCACTCACCTGTCGCGTACTGATGAGAGCTATTAAGCTCGAAACCGGTATATGATGACTATTTTCTATAGCTTTTTCAGGTGCAAGGTGAAAGTAAAATGATGTTTTTTAATGGAAACAAATGCTTTCTTTATACAAAATAACTCAATTATTGCGTTTTCAAAAAAAAAAAAAATTATTTGGTATCAGGAAGCAAATATTTGTTTGGCCGTATACAAACAAATAACAAAAATTTTTTACAGACACAACATTTTTCTTCGGTGACAATAAACCGAGCGTTTATTTTCCATACCTATATCACTGGAAACCAACAATCTTTGCTAGATGAAAGGTGACACTCTCTAAACTATTTGATATGCACATCATAATATACAGTGTGTCCCACTTTTCACTTACGCATACTGAAAACATTCCATTAAAAATATATTATCGCTTCTTGTACCTCTCAGTTTCTCCACGTCACTGTGCTTCCATTATCTTCGGTCAGTTACAGCTCTACAACTTTTATTGGATATTTTATTTTGTAGCGCTAATAATAACGGGTGGTTTAAATATAACTTAAATATTAATAACCCTATACAATCATCCATTACGGTGTACTGAGAGCAAATATGATAATTTCAAAAACAAAGTAGGCTATATACTGAAAAATTTTGTAAGTTTAAACATTTTGACAGCCAACTATGTTTTTGATGGATTTTATGTTTTCATTGATTATATTATGTATTGAGAAAGAAGTTATCGTCTAAAAATGATATTAATTTTAAGTTGATCTGAAAATAAGTTAAGAAGGTAAAAGAGTCAATGTGTTTTTTTAATAATTATCTATAACTGCTTTGCATTCTTCTGTGAAGATAACTACAAAACCACTTGATACATATTGTTGTTCATTTTGTTTAATATCAAATCAAAAGCTTTACTTTGATCCAACAATAGCAGCACCGTGGATCTAGATCTGTCTAGATTTGTTGTTATATCAAACTACTTGCTGATGTACTATGTTTAGATTAAAATCTTGATTGTATATCAGGAAGCATGTTATTTACATTTAAAAACTCGTTAACTTGTTTAGCTATTATACGTTCAAATATCCTAGAAAATGCAGGTAAAATATTAATTGGCCGCAAATCGTTAAATGATATAGGAGCAGAAATCTTTGGAAGTAGAATTGCATTAGAAGATTTCCATAGTTCTGTAAATTCACCACATTCCGTATAGTCATTAAAAATTCAGTTCATTAAATGAATCCAAAAAGGAATCACAATAATTATTATCCTTATGTTAACATTATATACACCATGAGCTTCTGATTTTATACTTTCTAAGCTTTCATAAATATCTGATTTATTAATCTGTTTGAACGAAAAGTATTTTAATAGATATTCTCTTATTGCTGCTTGTCCTTCAACGTTTAAAAAATAATCATTTATATCATCAGAATCATTAAAATTATCAGGTAATGAAGGGTTCGAATTATTTTTATTTCAGATGGAGTATCTCAAATAAAAATAATTCTCTAAAAGGTTTCCAAAGAATTCTAGTATTACTTTTATGTGTTTTTAGACAATGTTCTGCATAAGCATTCAACTCCACATAGTACAACCTCTACTCTATTGTTTTAAATATCTTAAGCTGTTTGTTTTCATTTAATCATTTCTTTTATATTATAAATAATGCATAATGTATGAACGTCAAAGAGAGATAAAATCGCTGAATTCAGTGATTCGATTTTTAAATGTATGTCGTTAATGGAATTAATATATTACCAATCGACAATTGCTGCATCTCTAGCAAATTGGTTAGTACCAAAATTTTTAAAATATCTACGTAACATCGAGTTTTGGATTCTACTTTCCATAGAAAAATTCAAAATACAAAGAACCAATAAATGGTATGAGTTGATGTTTATATCTAAATTACAATAATCGATTGACACAGATATTTTCGAAATACATATAACATCTATCAAAGATTCACTAGTTTCCGTTATTCTAGTTGGTTCTTTAATTATTTGAATTAAATCGAAGCTGCTAATAATAGATTCTATTTACTCTTATTCAAAGAATTGATACATAATAAATATATGTTTATATCGCCCATAAGAATAACAGATTGCGTTTGAAGATAAATTTGTTTTAAAGAGTCAGCTAGTTTAGTAATACAGTCAACTTTAACACTAGGCGGTTGATACACAACTCCAATGCCGATTTTTATATTATTAATTTCTGCAATAATCCAAAGTTGTTACCATCCACTACAATTTATTTCACTGCGAATAACTTTTATTTTATAATATCTTTTATAGTAAGTTGCCAAATCACCACCCCTGGTGGGCCTATCTAATCTTGTTACAGTGTAGTTAGAGATATTAACATATTCATTAGAATAATCACCCATTAATCAAGTTTCTGATCTAGCCAAGAAATGGAAAACATTTTCCAATACAAGTTCTTAAGACAACTAAAGTTTGTAGTAAGGGAACGAATATTTATGTGACGTGTAGTTCTTTGCCTTCACTATAGTAGGTACATCAGACACATATTTAATATATATGTTTTGCTCACTCTGCTTTTTCTATCTTCTAGTTCTTCCTTTATTTTTTGCATAATATTCAAGCTGACATTTTGTTTTATCCTTTTTAAACGCACCTGAAAGATTTCGTTTTTTCTTTAAGACAACAAAGACATCTTCTCTGCATGGCAATATAACCCTTAACGGGGCCGATTTGTTTCCATTGCTATTATCCAGACGTGTCACGACATCTTCAATGAACCTAGAAAATCTAGGACGATGTGGCTGCTGAGCCTTAGTCAAAAGTCCCTGAACCAAATGGTGGGGGTTCTGACAGGCCACTGCAGACTCAGAAGGCATTTGAACTTGATAGGCATAGCGGAGAGTCCCTTACGCCTGGAATGTCAAGAGGGGGAGGAGACCCCTATCCATTCTTTAGGATATTGTGCGACCCTTGGAAGACTAAAATATAGGATTTTTGACGCTGAGGAGCTGCAAAGTGCAAAGGGAATATATAAGGGGCCTACCATGGACCAAGATCCTGGCGTTCATCAGGGCGTCAGGTAGGTTCGAAGAAGGCCGAGGGCAGATAGTGGAGAGAGAATGGGATGGTATTGTAAACAAAGAGGACCCACATGTAACCTAATTGCTAGGCTGTTGCCACCCACTACTACTACTACTACTACTACTACTACTACTACTACTACTACTACTACTACTACTACTACTACTACTACTACTACTGCTACTATTACCCAGTCGTGTTGCTATTATTGAATCTGTTGGCACATTTGGAGTTATACTCTTAATTATCTCTTCCACATTACCTAAATCAGCTTCAGTATCATTTGATGTAAATGGTAAATTAGAAATAATAATGTTTTTATTGCGGTTTTGCTTCTCTGCAATTTCTCTTATGATATATTCCTGATTATCGTTTGACGATTTATTTTGCATTTGCATGATTTGCTGTTGCAAATTATTTACTGTTCATTGCAAAGCTTCAATAGCTCGAATTAAATTATCCATATTAAAGTTTTTATTGGCACACTCAGTAGGATTTTCTAAAAATGTCACAACCCTAATATTTAAAACATATTTCCATTAAAATTCACCTGAATGTGGATTTAAAACCGCAATTCAGAAAATACCGATCCCGCCAACACCGGCCCTCAAATCTCTCTTTTATAATAACGAGAAAGCTAATTAGGCGGATTTTAATTGAACCGCGATGAATCGCGTCTGCTCATGTCAGATAATATTGCATTCTGGTCCGGTTTGATTATTTGCTGCCTTATAATAATTATTTTCAAACGGATGTGATTTGAATTTAATGAGACCAAAGCCTTTGTGACTTCCCCTTTGTGCTAATATTATGATTTCGGGTTTATTATGCCCAACAACAAAGGAAAATTCTCAGGTGTACCCTGTTATTTATTATTCAAGAGTAAAATATATTTTCGTTTTATGTGTGCAAATGATTACGGAAATGGGTCAGTATAATATATAATCAGTGATATTTAATAAACAAACATTAAAGGTTGCGTTTCGTATAACGACATTAAAGGTTGCGTTTCATATAACATATTTTTGTTAGTTTTATTCCATTAGCTTTACTGTGGAAATTGGAACCGAGTTCCTCATATTAGAACAGAATTCTTTGATTGCAACAGAATAGAAAATGTGTTACACAAATTTTAATATAACGCAAATAAAAGTTTCCGATTTAGGGATATTATACAGGAATGGCCAGAAGTACGGAGTAAAATTCATATCTTTTGAATGTGTGATTTTTTTTAAAATGCCGAAACACGTCAACTGATTTTGTTTTTTTTCCATCTTTCGGTTATATAGTAAATAATTTTTCTTCAACCCCCTAACCCCCACCTACCCCTACTTTATTTAAAATAGAAAAAAATAGCTTATAGAAAACCGAATCCAGCCATACCAAATAAACAAGTTTTATGCTTTCAATAACAAGTTTTTTTTTCATTTAGAAATTTAAACAACTAGATAATTTACAAAAATAAACTCAAATGCCGTAAATGCTGAAAATGTCCTCTACTCTCTATTTGACATTCTCCAAGACGATAGTAAAAGCTGTTCATAGCATTCCGAATGACTTCAGCTGGTAAATTATGCATCTCCGCCATAATTTTGTTCTTTAAATTCTCAATATTATCCGATCTGTCCTGGTAGACTCTTTCTTCAAATATTCCCAAAGAAAATAATTCAGAAGCGTTAAGTCGGGGGATCTTGTTGGTCATTCAACTGTACCCCGTCTACCCTTCCAACGATTTGGAAACATTTCATCGTATCTTCGAATATCAATACCAAAATGTGGGGGAGCGCCTTCTTGTTGGAACCAAATTCTTTCATTCGGTATATCTGGATAAATTTCATTAGGAAAAATCACAGCTAGAGCAGGTATCAGGTCAAATGTTAGGAAATCCAGGTAGCGTGCGGCAGTAACATTTTCTTCAAAAAATAATGGACCCAAGATTCTGTTGTTGATAATACCTGCCCAAACATTAACTTTCTGTGGGTGCTGCGCATGCAATTCTGGAACCAAAAGCGATAGTTCTGCCTGTTAACCACTCCATTTAACTAAAACGTATAGCTTCATCCGATAAAAATACGTCTCGTTGAAAACCATTATTGTCGTCACACCGTCTCATCATTCCTTCCACAAAATTGTAATCGCTTTCCAAAAGCTCTTGGACAAGACATACCTTATAGGGGTGGTATTTCTGTTGCTTCAAAAACATTCGAATTGCAGTTCGAGAAGCATCGTGATTGCGGGCCAATGAAACAGTTGAAGTATAAGGAATTTCAACAATTTCCAATGCAATGTATAATTTCTTTTCTTCCTTCAAATCACGTGCCCGCCCAGTTTTGAGCAAAGTCTGTACTGTACTGTGTTCCTCAAATTTGTGAAATGTTTTACTAACTGTCCCTTGAGAGATTTGGTTTTTGGGATATTTCGCATTAAATAAATCGCGCACTTCTAGTATGACCTCTTATTTTGTGTCCACATAATAATAATAATAATAATAATATTTATTCACAAAAATTAAGTTTACATTCTACGGTTTATTGTTAGTAACTAGGTACATGTATGTGTAAATAAATGTTTAAGTGCACAGGCGTAAGTTTTACAAGTAAACTTGATTGCCTGCTTGCTCCTCATTTATCCACGCTTTACTATGTTATTTCGTTCCTGTTTCGTAACTACACTCCTAAATAAAATAAAATACAAAATAAAATAATTCAGATACACAATTGAAAGTTTCAAATAATATAAAGTTTTATTTCCCTAGCATAATACTTATTTACTTATATTAGTTACTCATATAATTGTAATATTAACATGCCTTTTAAACTTAATCTAATAATTTCATAAACAAATTAATACCTTGCTTTTTTAACCAACTTCTTATAGTTTTTTTCAATTTGTTAATATGTTTAATTTCCCTTACATCCCTGTCAAGCATATTAAATAACTTTGTGCCTATATATTCAAATGATTTTTGTCCTATTGCTTTGTATGTTCTTTTTATCCTAATGAGCCCTTGTTCTTTACCTTTTGTATTGTAATTATGTAATATATTATTATGTTCGTTATTTATTTTGTACTTATACAATAAAGCAGTATAACAATAAATTTGTCTTATAGTGAATAGATTTGATTCTCTAAACAGAAGCTCCGTTGAATATCTGTAATCTTTATTCAAAATAATTTTTATAATCCTTTTTTGCAGATTGTCTAGAGGTGTAAGGAACGTTTTCCCTACACCTCCCCATCCAATAATTCCGTATCTTATTATTGATTCTACTAATGCTTTGTACAACATTAGTAATTCCCTATGTCTGAGAAATGATTTTAACTGTTTAAATTTATATATTAATCCCCGTATTTTTTGCATTACGTATTTTATATGTTCTTGCCATCTGAGGTGGCAGTCAATAATGATACCCAAATATTTAACTTTTTTCTTTTCTTCAATATATATTTTTTGATTGCTTGTGTCTTCAATTTCTAGAGAGTGATAATTCGGCAAATGTATTGAGTATGACGTGATTGGTAGGTAAAATGTTTTTTCATAATTAATTGTTAATTTTTTATTATCAAATAAGTTTTTTATATGTTTAAGATCTTTTTGCACTAATGTTTTCAGGTCTTCCCAAGAGGTACTTTCGTAGAAAATAGCTGTGTCATCTGCAAACGACAATATTTTGCCTGTAAGTTCAGTTTTTAAAATATCATTTATATATAAAATAAATAAAATTGGCCCCAAAACCGTACCTTGCGGAACACCACAAGTAACTGTTCTGGCCTTACTAACACTATCTCCTATTTTCACATATTGTTGTCTTCCTTCTAAATAACTTTGCAATAATTTATATTGTACTTCTCGAAAACCAACTCTTTCTAAAGATAACAGAAGCTCTTTATGACAAACTGTGTCAAAGATCTAACAAAACACAGAGGGAGGGTTTAGATCGATCTGCGGCGCCATATATAAGATTTATCAAATATGCAATAGCATCATTAGTTGAACATTTTTCTCGAAAACCGAATTGTAGCCCTGACAACACCTCATATTTTTTAAGTAAGAGTTAATTCGTTGTTGCAATATTTTTTCTAAAACTTTCCTAACGATATGGGTCTGTAATTTCCTATAAGATCTTTGTCTCCACTCTTCCAAATTGGGGTAATAATGGCCTCTTTACATACACAGGGATATTCGCCCGTTTCCAACACTTTATTGTATATATAACATAGTGGTTTTACTAAATATTCTTGTACTTCCTTTACTGTTTCTGACCTTATTCCGTCCTTTCCTGGAGATTTATTATTTTTTAATTCAACTATATATTTTTTCAGATTCGTCAGTCGGACATAAGAAGAAAGAATTGATATTCTGACCTTGCGTTTTTATTTCATTACAATCACAGCGTATTTTTTTAAGCTAAATTACTACCGATATTTGCAAAATAATCGTTAAATTCATTTGCAATAATTTGTTCATCTGTAATTATACATTCATTTTTTTTAATAGAATCAATACTATTGTTTCTATTTTGTTTATTATTAGTTAACATTTTTACATTACTCCATAATGTTTTATTATCAACCTTTCCTTTATATATTAAATTTTTCATATATAAATTTTTTGCTTTTTTAACTAAATTGTTTAGTTTATTTCTGTACTGGGTATATTTTAATTTTATATCAATATTATTGGGATTTTTTAATACGTTTTGATACATTCTATCCCGTTTTATCATCGAGTTTATAAGTCCTGCAGTTATCCATGGTTTCCTCCTTTTATGCTTGCTATTACATTTTAATATTTCTGTACATTCACTTATTACCTTACGTACAATATTTATAAAAACTAGAAAGGTGGCTTGACCTTTCTTGAGTAGGGTTAGTTTTTTAAACACCATGTATTTTTCGATAATTAGTGCGTTAAGAGACCTCCGATGGAAGTTGACTAAAATAAATTAGTCAGTTCTCTTAATTTTGAGACTTTTTTAACGTTCAACATTTTTCCAACACTTTGTATATAAAACGGTCTTTCGTACATCCGACAACCCATCCGAAGCAAAAAAATAAATTTATTCCATGAATATTGGGAGTTTCAATATTGGTTCAGTTTTCTTAAACACCCTGTATTGTTTTCATTAAAATAGTTTCCATATAGACCATTGTTAAAAGTTTCATCAAAGGAATATTATACTTCCATGAAGCTTTCTAGAGAACAGTCGGTTTTTAAACACCCAGTAGTTTTTAATTAGGATAGTTTTCTTACAGACCGTTGTGAAAAGTTTCATTAGAAAATATTCCATGAATTGTGAGGATATTTAAAGAATGGTTTGGTTTTGTTAAACACCCCGTATTTTTTCATCGGTATAATTTTTTTACAATCGTGAAAAGTTTCATAAAAAATTAAATTCCATAAATTTTGTGGATCTAGAGAATTGGTCTTTATTTTACACACTGTATTTTTCATAAGTATGTATTTATATAGCTACATAATAATACCTAAATATGTATTTTTATAGTTTTTACAAACTATCTTAAAAGTTTCATCAAAAACCAAAAAGAGTTTTTAATTTCAAGTTTTAGAATTTTTAAAATGATTCGATTCTCTTAAACACCCTGTATTGTTCTCATGAAAATAGTTTCCATATAGACCATTGTTAAAAGTTTCATCAAGAGAATATTATACTTCCATGAAGGTTTATAGAAAATGCTTCATTTTTTTAAACACCCAGTAGTCTTTTAATCAATGATTTTGAAAATTTTTCCATGAATTTTGGGAGTTTCAATATTGGTTCAGTTTTCTTAAACACCCATTAGTTTTTTAATTAGTATAGTTTTCTTACAGACCATTGTGAAAAGTTTCATAAAAAAAAATAAATTCCATAAATTTTGTGGATCTAGAGAATGGTTCTTAATTTTGCACCCTGTATTTTCCATACGTATGTGTTTATATACATAATAATACCAAAGTATATATTGTTTATAGATTTTTTTACAAACTATTGTAAAAAGTTTCATCAGAAAGCAAAAAAATTTTAAATCCACAAATATTCAGGATTTTTAGGGAACGGTTCGGTATTTTTAAACCCCTGTATTTTTCATTAATATAGATTTTTACAAACTATTGTATGAAGTTTCATCAAAAATAATTTTAAATCCATGAATTTTGAGGATTTTTTGAGAATGGTTCGTTATTTTTAAACACTCAGTATTTAATAATTAGTATATTTTTCCTACACAACATTGTATAAAATTTCATCAAACAGAATTATTTAATTCCAAGAATTTTGAAAATTTTAAGAGAATGTTGCGTTATATTTAAACACTCTGTATTTTGTAATTAGTATATTTTTCCTACAGAACATTGTATAAAGTTTCAACAAAAGAATTTTTAATTCCATGAATTTTGAAAATTTTTAGAGAATGGTTCGTTATTATTAAACACTCTGTATTTGCTTCGATAGTGAGTGTCATAATAAATCCTTGATGGAAGTTTAATAAATAAAAAAATTTTCCATGAATTTTGGGAGTTTCAATATTTGTTCAGTTTTCTTAAACACCCAGTAGTTTTTTAATTAGTATATATTTCTTAGAGACCATCGTGAAAAGGTTAATAAAAAAATATTCAATGAATTATTGTGGGGATTCTTAGAGTATGGTTTGGTTTCGTTAAGCACCCTGTATATTTTCATTAGTATAATATTTTTACAATCGTGAAAAGTTTCATAAAAAAAATAAATTCCATAAATTTTGTGGATCTAGAGAATGGTTCTTTATTTTACACCCTGTATTTTTTCATAAGTATGTATTCATATACATAATAATACCAAAGTATATATTTTTATAGTTTTTACAAACTATTGTAAAGTTTCATCAGAAAGAAAAAAATTTAATCCACAAATGTTCAGGATTTTTAGGAATGGTTCGGATTTTTAAACACCCCGTATTTTTGTCGATAATTAGTGCGGTAAGAGTCCCCGACGGAAGTTTCGTATCAAAAAATGTTCAGTTCCTTAATTTTGACATTTTTTAACGTTTCACATTTTTCCAACACTGTATTTAAGACGGGCCTACGAACGTCACAGAACCCCTCGAAGCGAAAAACCGAAAATTTCCTCGAATCTGTAATTTTTATTTTTTCTCGTCAATTTTATCGTAACACCCGTACATCGAGCTTTTTGAGTCGCACTGTATATAAGCGAAGCGACTTGAAGTGTGCCATATTGTCTAGCTCACTGATACCACCTATTCATTCTATTTATGCAAAGTTCAACGCAAATAGCAATAGCGGATGGAAATATTTGACAGCTGTTCTATGGCTTCCGTCATTTTGACCCCGTCTTGGTCTGCCATATTGTCTAGCTCACTGATACCACCTATTCATTCTATTTATGCAAAGTTCAATGCAAATAGCAATAGCGGATGGAAATATTTGACAGCTGTTCTATGGCTTCCGTCATTTTGACCCCGTCTTGCTTAGAATTTTCGCAAATTTCGATACGAAAACGAATTCAAAACCAAACGCTCGCATAACACAACGTATCTAGAGACTTCAAATTTACCTTTTCGGCCTTTGGGGGCCTGCGGTCGGCCCATTTAGCGAAATTTTCTGTGATTTATTCGGAAATGTCACCGCGCACTCGCCATTTGACGTTTCTGTAGTCGACGAAAATTTTTTCTATTTTCACTATAAAATCGAATTTTAAACCTAAACCTGAGGCACACGACACATTGTAGAAGGTTCAAAGTGTACGTTTCGATATGGCTTTATGGAAATAAAGGTACTTACTTTTCAGAATGTAATCGTTTTGAAGGTTTTGTGAGGACCCGCCATATTGCTAGGCTCTTCTCCCCGTCCCGGTTTAGATTTAAGCAAATTTTTATGGAAAAACGAACTCGAAATCCAGGGCTCGCATAACGGAAAGTATCTAGAGACTTTAAACATACCTTTTCTGGCATTGGCGGCCTCCGATCGACCCCTTTAGCGAACGTTCCTAAGTTTTATCGGGAGCTGTCACAGGCCGTGCACCGTCCGGCTAGCCGTTTGACGTTTAGGACGGCCGCGGTCGAGCGAACGCGAATGCCCCCGAACGTGTAATTGTCCCACATTTTCGTTATTTTCACTATAAAATCGAATTTTAAACTCGAACCTGAGGCACGCGACACATCGTAGAAGGTTCAAAGTTTACGTTTCGACATGGCTTTGTGGAAACGAACGCGGGAAAATACGAAAATATCGAATCCGAAATAGTTGGACGTCTACCCATATCCGACTGACGTTTCTCGAATTCCCGGCTATATCCATCTCTTTTTTTGGCGAAATCCTCGCGAAAATGGAAAACTGGCGGCCGCGGACCTCCGGAAAAACGCAAAATTCGCCCCGAAAAAGGTAAAGAGAAGTCACCAAAATACGCCTACCGGATAACCGAAGGACCGAACTCGGCTTCGCGCACCCGGGCTCGCCGCTGCGCGGCTCGCGAAAAAGCCTTTGTGGCGGTAAAACCCCACTTTTTCGCGAGAGAGTAAAAACAACGGATTTTAATATCTAAGAACTAGAATGGTGGCAAGTCGGAATTCGCCGACTTGACCTTTCTTGAGTAGGGTTAGTTTTTTTAAACACCATGTATTTTTCGATAATTAGTGCGTTAAGAGACCCCGATGGAAGTTGAGTAAAATAAATTAGTCAGTTCTCTTAATTTTGAGATTTTTACCGTTCAACATTTTTCCAACACTTTGTATATAAAACGGTCTTTCGTACATCCGACAACCCATCCGAAGCAAAACAAATAATTTTATTCCATGAATTTTGGGAGTTTCAATATTGGTTCAGTTTTCTTAAACACCCTGTATTGTTTTCATTAAAATAGTTTCCATATAGACCATTGTTAAACGTTTCATCAAAGGAATATTATACTTCCATGAAGGTTTCTACAGAAAGGTCGGTTTTAAACACCCAGTAGTTTTTAATTAGTATAGTTTTCTTACAGACCGTTGTGAAAAGTTTCATTAGAAAATATTCCATGAATTGTGAGGATTTTTAGAGAATGGTTTGGTTTTGTTAAACACCCCGTATTTTTCATCGGTATAATTTTTTACAATCGTGAAAAGTTTCATAAAAAAATTAATTCCATAAATTTTGTGGATCTAGAGAATGGATCTATATATTACACCCTGTATTTTTCATACGTATGTATTTATATACATAATAAAACCTAAGTATATATTTTTATAGTTTTTGACAAACTAATGTAAAAGTTTCATCAGAAAGCGAAAAAAATTTTAAATCCACGAATTTTCAGGATTTTTAGGGAACAGTTCGGTTTTTAAACACCCCGTATTTGTTCAATAGTATATTCTTCCTACAGAACATTGTAAAAGTTTCATCAAAAGAATTTTTAATTCCATGAATTTTGTTGATTTTTAGAGAATGGTTCGGTTTTTAAATCCTCTGTATTTCTTAATTAGGATATTTTTCCTATAGAACATTGTATAAAGTTTCATCAAAAGAATTTTTAATTCCATGAATTTTGAGGAATTTTAGAGAATGGTTCGTTATTTTAAACACTCTGTATTTTTAATTTTTATATTTTTCTTACAGAACATTGTATAAATTTTCATCATAAAGAATTATTTAATTCAATTTATTTTGAGTTTTTTTAGAGAATGGTTCGTTATTATTAAACACTCTGTATTTGCTTCGTTAATAGTGTCATAATAAATCCTTGATGGAAGTTTAATAAATAAAAAATTTCCATGAATTTTGGGAGTTTCAATATTGGTTCAGTTTTCTTAAACACCCAGAATTTTTAATTAGTATAGTTTTCTTACAGACCATTGTGAAAAGTTTCATAAAAAATATTCAATGAATTATTGTGGGGATTCTTAGAGTATGGTTTGGTTTCGTTAAGCACCCTGTATTTTTCATTAGTATAATTTTTATAATCGTGAAAAGTTTAATAAAAAAATTAAATTCCATAAATTTTGTGGCTGTAGAGAATGGTTCTTTATTTTACACCCTGTATTTTTTCATAAGTATGTATTCATATACATAATAATACCAAAGTATATATTTTTATAGTTTTTACAAACTATTGTAAAAGTTTCATCAGAAAGCAAAAAAAAATTTAAATCCACGAATGTTTAGGATTTTTAGGGAACAGTTCAGTTTTGAAACCTCCTGTATTTTTCATTAGTATAGATGTTTTAAAACTATTGTACAAAGTTTCATCAAAATGAATTTTCTAATTCCATGAACTTTGAGGAATTTTAGAGAATGGTTCGTTATTTTTAAACACTCTGTATTTCTTAATTAGTATATTTTCCTACAGAACATTGTATAAAATTTCATCAAATAGAATTTTTTAATTCCATGAATTTTGTTGATTTTTAGGAAATGGTTAGGTTGTTTTAAACCTCCTGTATTTTTTCATTAGTATAGATTTTTACAAACCATTGTATAAGGTTTTATCAAAAATAATTTTTTAATTCCATGAGTTTTGTTGATTTTTAGGAAATGGTTAGGTTTTTCTAAACCCTCTGTATTTCTTAATTAGTATATTTTTCCCACAGAACATTGTATAAAGTTTCATCAAAAAGAATTTTTTAATTCCAAGAATTTTGAGGATTTTTAGAGAATGGTTCGTTATTATTAAACACTCTGTATTTGCTTCGTTAGTGAGTGTCATAATAAATCCTTGATGGAAGTTTAATAAATAAAAAAATTTCCATGAATTTTGGGAGTTTCAATATTGGTTCAGTTTTTAAACACCCAGTAGTTTTTAATTAGTACCCATAGTTTTCTTACAGACCATTGTGAAAATTTTCATGAAAAATATTCAATGAATTATTGTGAGGATTCTTAGAGTATGGTTTGGTTTCGTTAAGCACCCTGTATTTTCTCATTAGTATGATTTTTACAATCGTCAAAGTTTCATAAAAAAATAAAATCCATAAATTTTGTGGATGTAGAGAATGGTTTTTATTTTACACGCTGTATTTTTCATAAGTATGTATTCATATACATAATAATACCAAAGTATATGTTTTACAGTTTTTCTACAAACTATTGTAAAAGTTTCATCAGAAAGCAAAAAAATTTTAAATCCACGAATGTCCATGATATTTAGGGAACTGTTAGAATTTTTTAAACACACCGTATTTTTTTCGATAAATAGTGCGGTAAGAGTCCCCCGACGGAAGTTTCGTACCAAAAAAATTTTCAGTTCCCTTAATTTTTACATTTTTTTAACTTTCGACATGTTTCCAACACTTTGTATATAAAACGGTCCTACGCACGTCAGAGAACCCCTCCGAAGCGAAAGAACCGAAAATTTCCTCGAATCTGGAATTTTATTTTTTCTCGTCAATTTTTATCGTAACACCCCGTACATCGAGCTTTTTGAGTCGCACTGTATATAAGCGAAGCGACTTGAAGTGTGCCATATTGTCTAGCTCACTGATACCACCTATTCATTCTATTTATGCAAAGTTCAATGCAAATAGCAATAGCGGATGGAAATATTTGACAGCTGTTCTATGGCTTCCGTCATTTTGACCCCGTCTTGGTCTGCCATATTGTCTAGCTCACTGATACCACCTACCTATTCATTCTATTTATGCAAAGTTCAATGCAAATAGCAATAGCGGATGGAAATATTTGACAGCTGTTCTATGGCTTACGTCATTTTGACCCCGTCTTGCTTAGGATTTTCGCAAATTTCGATACAAAAACGAATTCAAAACCAAACGCTCGCATAACACAACGTATCTAGAGACTTCAGATTTACCGTTTTCGGCTTTTGGGGGGCTCCGGTCGGCCCATTTAGCGAAATTTTCTGCGATTTATTCGGAAATGTCACCGCGCACTCGCCATTTGACGTCGCAAATTTTCGCAATTTTACTATAAAATCGAATTTTAAAAACAGATCTGAGGCACACGACACATTGTAGAAGGTTCAAAGTTTACGTTTCGATATGGCTTTATGGAAATAAAGGGGTACTTACTTTGCAAAATGTAACGTTTTGAAGGTTTTGTGAGGACCCGCCATATTGCCAGGCTCTTCTCCACGTCTCGGTTCGGTATTACGCAAAATTCGATACAAATTCGAATTCAAAACCCAGCGCTCGCATAACAGAAAGTATCTAGAGACTTTAAATTTACCTTTTCCGGCCTTGGCGGGTCTCAGATCTGCCCGTTTAGCGAACGTTCCTACGTTTTATCCGGAGCTGTCACCGGCCGTGCACCGTCCGGCTAGCCGTTTGACGTTTCGGACGGCCGAGCGAAGGCGAATGCAGCCGAACGTGTAATTGACCAAAACTTTCGCTATTTTCCCTATAAAATCGAATTTTAAACCTAAATCTGAGGCACGCGACACATTGTAGAAGGTTCAAAGTTTACGTTTCAACATGCATTTCTGGAAATGAATGCGAGAAAATAGGAAAATATCGAATCCGAAATAGTTTGACGTCTACCCATATCCGACTGACGTTTCTCCGATTCCCGGGCGATAAGCTCCTCCCGCGCTATCTCCATCTCGCTCGCCGAGAACGGCCGGCGAGGACCCTCCGAAAAACGGAAAATTTACCTAGAAAAACGCGAAAAACGGCCCGCCGAGCGCCTCGTCGCGACGGAGAAGGGACCCAATAAAGAGACTCGCCCGCGACCGCGTCCCCGACGGGCTCTCCTAAAAAACGTCGCGCGGAGCGAAACCGGCCTCCGACCGATTTTCGGGCTTCCGATAATGGGCGTGGTTTTCGACTTTTCTCTCGTTTCCTCGCGAAAATCGAAAACCGGCGGCCGCGGACCTCCGGAAAAACACAAAATTCGCCCCGAAAAGGGTAAAAGAACCAACCGAAATACGCCTAAGCTACGCAAAAAGACCGAATCCGACTCCGCAAACCCGGGCTCGCCGCTGCGGCTCGCCAAAAAGCCTTTGTGGCGGCAAAACCCCACTTTTCCGCCCGCCCGGAGGAGCGAGAAAAAACAACGGATTTTAATATATAAGAATATCTGTACATTTGTTGACATTATCATTTTCATAAACCTCTTCCCAATTTTGACTACTAATAATATTTTTAAGTTTCTGTCTATTTAGCCTGCTAAAAAAATTTTGATATTCATTATTATTTACTTGTTTATGTGTTGACAAATCTAATATTGTTGTATAGTGGTCAGTAATTGTAGTTTGCATTACAACAGCTATATTATTAATCATGTGACTTTGTTCTTTAGAATATAAGAATATATGATCAATACAAGATTTTGAATTATTTTGTTCTCTAGTGTATTTATTTATATATGAAATAAATCCATGTTCATGAAGAAGATCCAGATAATCAAAAGAAGTTTGTTCATTAGATAGGATATCAATATTTAAATCACCTACAAATATTGTTAATTCTGCTTTTTTTAAAGTATTTAAGTAATCTCGTAAATTTGAAATAAAATCATCCGAACATATATTAGGCGATTTGTAGATAGCTATTATTTTTATTTCCTTTTCATTTTTTTGGACGTTTATTTCTACGACGGATATAGCACCTATTTCTACAATGGTAGATTTATATTTATAAATACTTTTAATATAAAGAACAACTCCGTCATTCTTATTATATCTACCTTCATTATAAATAACATTATAATTCTGAATCTGAAAAAAACTTAAATCATGTACATTCCATGATTCCGTGAATACAATACAGTCAAAGCTTTGCTGAAATTGATTCAAAAATACAACGTACTCTTCAAAGTTCTTTGAGAGACTTCTAATATTATTATGAATAATAGAAAATTCACTAGAATAATTACTATTTCTGGCCTTAATTAATTTTTCATATTCTTCAACTGTTTGCAATATCTCTGTTTTTATGTCAGGATTACTGTAATCTCTTATATACGAATCCATTTATAATATATTTTAAACAAAATATTTAATAAACAAGTAGCATTTATATATAGAAAACTGACTTATACTACATTAATCTTAATAAAGCTACAATTTGAATTTTACTTGGCTCTTCTTTGATTACGGTACGACACCGATGCCGACGTGGTCTTTGGGCTTGTATTTTTTATCTTCCTTCTTTTCTTCTTATTTGCCTCTTCTTGTCTTGTATGAATGGTCTTAGGAACTGGTACAACTTCTCGTATATCTTCTTTTTCGTCGTCTGATATTGAATCCTCTTCTGTTGTTGTATTTTCTGTTATTTCCTCCTAGATTGTCTATTACGTTTTCTGTTTCTAATTGTTCTATGGTGTAAGACAGATTATTAATTAATAATTTCGATCCTCTAATTTTTGCGTTTAAATTTTTTTCTCTTGCCTGTTTCAAATGTTTTCTCAATTTTTTTTGTATTTCTCGATCTTCGTAACATAAATCGTTCGAAATAGCTATAGATTTTTCTTTTAACTTTCTAAGATTTTCTTTATTTTTAAATAAAGATATCTTTTTCATAAAAGAAACAAACTGAATTACAACTGGTGGGTTTTCTTTCTTTCCTATTCGGTATATATTATTAATATCATTTTGCTCCAAATTAATATGTAAAAGACTATTTAGTGTTCCTATTGTTTTCTTTAGCAAGTCTTCTCCATCGGTTTTTATTCCAAATACTATTATATTATTTTTCCTAATTTTTCTTTCTAAGTTTAAACATCTATATTTAAGTTCATTAACTGTATTTGTTGTTTTTTCAAATTTCTCAGCAACACTCGCTATATGCCCAGCTATACTTTTGTTTATTGTTGTTGTTTGTTCAATTATATCTCTTTTTATAAGAGCATATAATTCTGGTATTGTCATATTTTGTAAATCCATGTCTAATACTAAGTACCATTGGTGAAATAGGCTTTTATCTTCAAAGTTTCTTTAGCCAGTTTCTTGTAAAACTTTTTCAACTTTTATGTTTCTGACGTATCGTGTATGCCTGAACAAATTTGTTTATATTTTAATATTATGATGATAGTTTACAAATCTGGTTGCACTTAACTGAACCTCATAACTGATGTCACTTCTATGAAAGTTTTGATAGTTTTATAATTACAGTTCACTACATATATACCACTTTATTTTAATTTTTCTAGAGAGTACCAATTTTCACAACTAGTCACAGGAACGACTACGAATAGGATCCACATCCAAGCAATATCAAGATTTCGATGCGTTGCCTGTCCGGCAATACCATTGCGATTCAGTAAATACCTTGATTTTGACACAATAGTAACGTTTCGAATTTCAATTTACAACTAAAGCCAAAAATTAACCAGAAAGCGTACTTGCCACGCGTGGTACCAAAAAAAAAATGCAAAATAAAAAAGATATCATTTTTGCGTTAGCAGTGCATTTTAAATTTTAAATATTTATTTCAATTATGGTCAGAGCTGGATATGAATACAGGAAAAGTAGTCAATCCATAAATACTGGGTACTCTGTTAAAAAAACGCATTCGTGATTACTTCAATCCTAAATACAACATTGACTTGAATCCTGAATGCTAATATACAGGGTGTTTCTTAAGAAGAGGCATTCTGTGGCCAAAAATAAGTTGAGTTTTTTTTTGTATATAAATTTGAGGTCTTCGGATAGCCATTGTCCCGCTACAGCAGTTTTTAATTTTTAATTTCTAAATCGAATGCGCATATTTAGTATGACAAAAAATTAGCAACGTTAGAAACCTGCCAATGGTGCAGGTGTAGGAATTATCGATTATTATTTGCCAACACAAATATATCACCCTGTATAATGTTAGAAATAAAATAGTGATCATATGAGCCATTGAATTATCTTCACTTTTTGTTTCTTTGCACTTTTTTTATTCCAAAACGATTAACAACAAAATTGATTTATTTGATCACTATCATCTCTATAGGTCTTTTACTTTTCTTGTTCATATCATTAAGAGTTTTCGTAGACCATTTTGTCCCATTATGTACAATCTAAATACATTTTTTTAATGTGTTTTTACCACTTTGAAGTGTTATTTTTTCTAAATAGTACTGTAGACGTATGCTAAGCAAAGTTGAATGTGAACTTAGATTGGGTTGGCTTGAGTAAGCTTAGTAAACTGAGCAATAATCTAACTTGTAAGCATTTGATTAACCTAGTTTCCACATGCCAAGTTGAGATACACAGTTTTAATCCCTCTCGCCACCAAAAAAAAATTGCCAAGGCTGGATTCTAAACTTTAAGACAACATCCTTCGAACAGGATAGATTCCGAGACTATGCTATGTCAAGCAGGTTACAAATCCTTCCCTCAAAACAAAAACTTCATGTTTACGGATGACGATACAGAATCATCTATATCTATATCTAAGATTGCCTTCTATCAGTAAGTATTTTGGGTGAAGTAAGAGTAAGACTATATCCATAAGGGTTACCGCAAATACATTTCAAAATATATTTGTAAACGTACTGCATCGTCACCTATTGTTATTTATAGTTTTAACTGTGCGGTTCCAAAAAAATATTGCCTCACTATCCCAGTAGGTGGTGTGTAATAGTAGCATACATCTGCAACGAATACATTTACTTACTAATACACTGCCCCGACAGAAATCCAATTATAGGGAACCAAATATTATTATAATAAACGATACATTTTCAAAATACAATTTACCAGCAACAATAAAAATGATGCATTTTTAATATCATTCAGCTTACAATAAAATATGTCCACCTTATGCCGAATTAAAAAATCATTGTTACACATAGCCATACATTGGAGAGTCAGTTAGTGCATGAGTCCTTGATGCAGGTACAATCGTTTGCAATAATAATGGCAATGGATAATAAATTCTTCTCGATATTCTAAAATTGTTTTGGGGAAGTGTCATTATTATTGCAAAAGCATGTACGGTGTCCCAAACTCGACACCCAAATGATATTACGGTGTAACGAAAAATGTTACTGAAAATTTGAAGAATGGATTTCAAACAGCATGAATTGAGGTGCATTTTGTACCAAAAATTAGTTTTAGATATTTCGCAAATTGTGTTTATGACGTCATAAAATATTTTTCCCAGGAACATAACTGTAATTTTCCATATTTTAAAAAAACATATTTTTTTGATAAACTTTTATTTAAAAAAAAAATTCTCAATCTATTTTCGTTAAAAAGTTGTGATCAGAAGTAAAAATAATAATTATAACGTCAAAGTTACATTAGCCGTGACTTGATCGGACATTCTGTGGAAAACAATTGATCGAGTTACATTATTATAATGTTTAATTGTCATCCAAGTGTTAAACGAGTTCTGCTTAGCGCTTCCAAGCATTTACAGATAGGGTAGTTAGCAATTTGCAGTGTTTTTTCCATTATTTGCAATAATGATATCACACGCAGAAAAAGTTGATACTGTTCAGTTGTATAGAGAAAGATTTCCTGAACGTCACATCCCTGATCACAAAATGTTTGTCAGACTGGAAAGAAACTTACGAGACAATCAAAATGTATTTTTGATTCGACAGGGAAAACCAATAAGAAAAAGAGTTCGAGTTGACTATACCACTGCACAAGTGGTACAATATTTTAAGAACCACCCGCGAAATTCAATAAGGCAAGCTAGTCACGAGCTAAATTTGAAAACATCTTCGATTCACAGGATATTAAAAGTTAATGGTTACCATGATTTTACATACATAACTTGGAATTTTTATTTGAAATTAATCTAGAAAGAAGATTGAGTTTCCTGGCACAAATTACGGTAGCTGCTGAATTACTGATAGACGAATGTTCCATCATATTCTTTGGACGGATGAAAGCCGCTAACCAATAAACCCTATACAAAATCAAGAACATGTTGGTGTATATGTGTGGTGTGGCGTCATTGGATGTCATCTCATAGGACCATACTTTTATGAAAGTGTGTTGAATAGTATAGAATAATTCCGCTTCTTGCAAAAAGAACTCCCAAAACTTCTCGAAGACATCCCTTTGCAGTTGCAAAGAGGTTTGTGGTTCCAGCATGATGGCGCCCCACCCCTTAAAATGTTTATTGTGCAGGCTTATTTAAATACTGTGTTCGGGGAACAATAGATTGGAATAAATGGACTCATAAATGGGCAGGAATCTCTTTGGACTTCTTTTAATGGGGTCTCCTTAAGATTAGAGTCTTTAAAAGTATGTCACATGATGTAGAACATTTAAAAGAAAAAAATCGAAGAGCTTACTCCTAACATGCTGAGGAACGCAACTATAAAGAAGTTGGGCGTCGGTTAGATTTATCTTTAGCTACAGGGGGTGGACATATGGAAAATATGTTATAATAATAACTGTAGTTATATAATATCTAAAATATTTGTTGCTTTTTGTTCTGCTTTGATTGTTTTTGTTTTCTTTGGGATTGATTAAAGACATTTTTAGTATGTAAATATGTATTTGGTATTAATATTTTATGGACTTCTGGTAACTTGCATCATTAACAGTGTTATAGCATGCCTTGTATGAATGATTTCAAAGGCCTCCTATTATTAACGAAGCAATGAATTCTAAAATAATATTTATTAATCGTTTGTAATTATTATTTTTAGTTGTGATCATAACTTTTTAATGAAGATAGATAGATTTTTTTTAAAATAAAAGTATTGAAAAAATATGGTTTTTTTTAAATATAGAAAAATACAGGTATGTTCTTGGAAAAAAAATTGCATGACGTCATAAACACAATTTTCAAAATATCTAAAACTTTAATTTTTGGTACAAAATGCACCTCAACTCCATTCTTCAAATTTTCAGTAACATTTTTTTACCCCGTAATATCATTTGGGCGTCGAGTTTGGGACACCCTATACATAAATAGAGAAGAACGCGAGCGAGTGCTTAGGTTCGGAATTGCAAAATTAGTACAGTTTAACAGTTAGTAACTTTGACAATAAATAAATTTAGGAGTGGCGATGAAGTTAGATAAGTTAGTAATGATGCATTTTTCCTGAAAGTACAACCAGCTACTTTCCCTAATACAATTGTCCTAGAACGTTATATTTGTTTCTAATTGAAGGTTGCAGTATATTTTAAAATTAAGTACAAACTCGTATGCACCATTTTAAAATTTACATTCATTTCTAATAAATCAATTAATTTTTATTTTAAGAATAGCATTCTATTGTTCTTGTTACAGAATTTTCATCTAACTGAATTCCATTCAGTCTTAACTTGGTTTTTGTAGGATCTTAGATTGCATACTCTTAAACAGTTCTAGAGTTTTTAGAATAATATAAAAGTTTATATCCCTACTTAAAGTATTGTGTGAAAATGAGTTTATAACTGAACAATTTAAACAGTTCCCTGTGAACTATACCAGGTGTGTTAAAAAAATAACGGAAATATTGTAATTACGCTGGTTGTATTAATTCAATTCATACGACTAATTCGTTGTTGTGTTGATCTGAATCTGAAAAATGTGTATATTATTAGTAATATCAGATGATGGTATTCGTATATTAATTGGCTCATTAAATTTTAACAGGCAACAGACTAAAACATCTGATATGGCTAACATTGTACAGATACTTTTACATGTTTATCAACTCAACAATGATAAAGTTGTACGAAACGGAATTCCCGTTATTTTTTTAGCGCATCTCTATTTCCTTTCATTAATGAGCTAAGAAGAATTGAAATGTGCAACGCGTGTCCAATGGAAAAATTGCATGATTTTTCCAAATACGCGCAGAAGAAATCATGTATTATTTTAATCGAATTGGTGTTCCTCCTAGACAATTTTGTGGAAAAATACGCCTAAATAGGTTAATTTTAAAATTTAACCTGGCCACGTCCCCACAAAACGGTCGCTACCACAACGTAGACCTGTGACGTCATTCGCACGTGTAGACCTAAGTAGAGTAGTGTGCTTCAATTCATATCTGTATTCGATTTTCATACTTTCGGACAACACAGTACATACGCTTAGAATAGTTAATTTGCGATATTATTAGATGTTATTGTGTTAAACAGACATTGGTAGGTATTGAATAAACCTGCAAAATATACTCGTAAAATGGAAATAGAAAGTGCATCCGGATAAATGGAAGAAATAGGTATTGCATTATGCTATTATATAAAATTACAGTATACAGCGCATAATAAAAAATATTTCACCCTGCCGAAAAATCAAACGAAAAATATGGTGTAGGGCGATGAAACTCGACGAAATGAAGCTCTGGAATATTGTTTGTTTGTGAAAACCATTTCAATGTAAGTTTAATTAGAAATACAGGTAGGTTTAGGTTCATCAAAGAATTAAACTTTTCTACTAAGCTACCAGAATGTATACAGGGCGTTTATAAAATCTGTGATAAAGCGAACATTTTTTCTCATTTATTGTATTCCGCGCTCCTTTCAATTCCAAACAACATGTTCTGTATTTGCTCCTACCATTTACATGATATAGAATATTGTTTGAGGCATTTGTAAAATTTACATAATAAACAAAAGTAATGTTTAAAAATGTTTAAGGAGAAATTAAATCAGTACTAAATAGCAATGTATTAAATTAATTTTAGAAAATTAATGAATCTTCTTATTCATTACTTTTACATATTATTTTTTAAATTAAAACTAGTAGTTTAACCTGAAATGAGATGGCATAATTTTATAAATACCTCTACTTCAAGTAAACCTTCTATATTGTACTTACCCAACAGCATTGTAGCCCTAATTGTCACGAACGGATCTACACTATAAACAAAAGAATAAGTTACGTTTATTAATAAATATGGCATTACCACCTACACTGTAGTTACACTATACAGGGTGTTAAAAAAGAGTGTAAAATATTTAAGGAGGTAATAGTATGAACCAAAATAAGCAGAAAAGTCTCAATAAACATGGGTCCGCAAAGTAACGGTTGCGGAGATATGGAATGTTTTATGTTTTTTAGCTCCTTTTTTATTTTGCAAAAACGTTGTGTATTTTCTTATAATAGTTGGTTGATGTTTAGTGAAATAAACAGTACGTATTTGACAGTTGTTCTCAGTGCACAAGTTTTCTTTCGCTATGGCTGGTTACTCTAACGCAGAATTAACAGACATGCATTTCATGTATGGTCGTGTTAATGGGAACGCCACCGAAGCGCGACGCCTTTATGTTGACGCTTATCTAAATCGCCAGATTCCTTCACAACGCATGTTTGGAAGAATTCACCAAAGATTGCGTGATACCGGTTCCTTGAGCAAACAGTGCCATTTATCTGGAAGACCAAGGTCGGTATCCACTCCTAGAGCAGAAGAATAAATTCTAGCACTGGTAGAGCAGAATCCAGGTACGGGTGTGCGGAGAATATCAGCCGAGGTAGGAATTAGTGGTCCTTTTGTTTGGAGAATCCTTCACGAGTAACTGTTTTATCCATACCATGTGTAACGAGTACTTAAATCATCAAGCACGTTTGGTTTTTTTGCCGCTGGTTTCTACGTCATGATGCTGAAGACCCTCGTTTTCTTGCAAACATTCTTTTTACTGATGAGGTCGGGTTCACAAGAAATGGAGTGTTTAAAACACAAAATCCTCATGCTCTAGGTCCTGTTGTTTTACCAAACCGATTAACAGGCGCTGCTTATTTCAACTTTCTGCAGAACACACTGTATGAGTTTTTGGAAGACATTCCTTTTAATCAGAGGCAACAAATGTAGTTCCAGCATGATGGTGCTCCAGCTCATTTTTCCATGGCCGTTAGAGAGCATTTACACCAAAACTTTTCCACATAGATGGGTAGGAAGGGCTGGAACTGTTTTATGGCCTCCAAGATCGCCTGATCTGAACCCTCTATATTTCTTTGTTTGGGGATATTTGAAGACATTAGTGTATGGTACTCTTGTAAATAGCCTAGAAGAGCTGCAGCTACGGATTAACCAAAAATGTCAAGAAATCCAAACCAAGGAGGGTGTTTTCGAAAGAGTTCGAATATCGTTGAGACGAAGATGTAGTGCCTGCTTGGAAATGGACGGAGGGCACATTGAACATCTTCTGTAACATTGTTTTTTGTTTGTTAGAAGCTTCCTTTGCCGGTTTATTCCTAATAAAATAAAATGTTTGAAAAAACGAATAGTGGTCCATATCTCCGCAACCGTTACTTTGCGGACCCATGTTTATTAAAACTTTTCTGCTTATTCTGGTTCATACTTTTATTTCCTGAAATATTTTACTCTCTTCTTTTAACTCCCTCTTTCCCTGTATATATGTAACCCACAAATGCCATAAAAACGCAAATACAAGGAACAAACGCCTATTCACATCACCAAGACCGTAACCTGTACCTGTATCCAGGAAAACAAACCGCTATTAACGGCGTGCAACGTCACACCAATCAATCGCGTCTTCTGCTACGTAGTTTGGTTTACATTCTATGGCAATTTATTAAAGTTAATATTTTAATTATTATGTGATCATCACCGCCAGACACATGTTCTGACCTTTCAATATGTTTGAAAGATTCTGTAATACATTTCAAACCAATATAAAATTCATGCAACTTCCCATTATGTTTTTCTCATATGTTTCCATTTATTTTTTTGTTATCCATTTAGTTTCAGCTGTATTTCCATCGTATCACCATCATTCAATACTAATTTTCAGTTCAGGAAAGTTTAGAGTTATAATTAGCAATGAAACACCGCTGCCCGAGTTACTGATTTTAACTTTAATATTTATGGCTGGGGTTGGGGTAATTATTTAAAAGAAAAGATTAACTGTGCCTAAAGAACATTTTAAGACTACAATATATTTAATGCCCAGAGACGGAGTGGGTGTCGTGGAAAAGTGAGTTGGTTGAGTAGTAATCTAATTAGGGAAGATAGCGGTGGAGTAAGTAGCGCTGCGGCAGCCCTACGTGAGGTCGTCCTTGCCCCGCACGAACCTTATTAATCAGTTGCGGCCGCAACGGTAAGTTCCTGTAGCACGTATTTCTCGGTATTAGTTCTCATCGTTGAGTTGGATTGGACACCGTCCACGGGAGTCTGCCGAGAGGTGTTTCTCTTTCTTTAACTAATTACAAACTTACTTCTGTAATATGGAAATAGACACTACCGTCTAGATTATTAATACATGACTTCGTGAATGTCGTCATTTCAAATGTAACAGATATGTTTGTCAATTTATTCAAAATGCAGTGAAACAAAATAGGTATAAAATATGGACAGTGTCATACGTAAAGTAATGAATTGTTGAATAATTTCGTATCTTTTGAAGGACATCTGTCAAAGTTGTTTTAAATATTGTGTACGTTATACCTGCACGGACCAGCACAGCGCGGCCATGCAACCCGCACGACTTTGCAACATGGATCAGCTTTCAGTCAAGGTGCAAGGCAAAGGTTTTGTAGTTTTTAAATAATAGGTGGGCATGCAATATGGAAATGTTTATTTCTTACTGATAAAAATAGGTGGAAATTTCCATGTAGTGTTATGCTCTTTTTCCATAATATTTACAGGAAAATTTTAATTTACATTATACAGGGTGTTAAAAAAAGAGTGTAAAATATTTAAGGAGGTAATAGTATGACCAAAAATAAGCAGAAAAGTCTCAATAAATATGGGTCCGCAAAGTAACGGTGGCGGAGATATGGAATGATTTATGTTGTAGCCTCTTTTTTATTTTGCAAAAACGTTGTGTATTTTATTATAATAATTGGTTGATGTTTAATGAAATAAACAGTACGTATTTGTCAGTTGTTCTCAGTGCACAAGTTTTTCTTTCGCTCTGGCTGGTTACTCTAACGCAGAATTAACAGACATGCATTTCATGTATGGTCGTGCTAATGGGCACGCCACCGAAGAGCGACGTCTTTATGTTGACGCTTATCCAAATCTCCAGATTCCTTTACAACGCATGTTTGGAAGAATTCGCCAAAGATTGCGTCATACCGGTTCCTTGAGCAAACAGTGCCATTTATCTGGAAGACCAAGGTCGGTATTAACTCCTAGAGCAGAAGAAGAAACTCTAGCACTGGTAGAGCAGAATCTAGGTACGAGTGTGCGGAGAATATCAGCCGAGGTAGGAATTAGTGGTCCTCTTGTTTGGAGAATCCTTCACGAGCAACTGCTTTATCCATACCATGTGCAACGAGTACAGGCCTTAAATCCAGTAAATGAACATCAAGAACGTTTGGTTTTTTGCCGCTGGTTTCTACGCCATGATGCTCAAGACGTTTTCTTGCAAACATTCTTTTTACTAATGAGGCCGGGTTCACAAGAAATAGAGTGTTTAATTTTCACAATACACATATTTGGCCCGACGAAAATCCTCATGCTTTAATAGAATCTGGACATCAGGCACGTTTTTCATTAAACATTTGGATGGGTACTGTAATGCATCAGGCGATCTTCGAGGCTATAAAACAGGTCCGGCCTGATCTGAACCCTCTAGATTTCTTTGTTTGGGAATATTTGAAGACATTAATGTATACTCCTGTAAATAGCCTGGAAGAGCTGCAGCTACGGATTAATCAAAAGTGTCAAGAAATCCAAACCAAGGAGAGTGTTTCGAAAGAGTTCGAATATCGTTGAGACGAAGATGTCGAAATTCCACTAAAGAATATCCCTATACAAAAGTTATTTCTGCTACTAAGAAAGCCTTCTTAATTATTTCGAAATAAAAATGTGACTCACATAGTGCATTTATTATTGAATCCTAATAATAAAATATAAGTACT
Organism: Monochamus saltuarius; assembly: GCA_025584915.1. NCBI lineage: Eukaryota > Metazoa > Arthropoda > Insecta > Coleoptera > Cerambycidae > Monochamus > Monochamus saltuarius. The sequence goes on along the minus strand of CM046721.1, from coordinate 72,079,701 downwards.
TGTATTTCTAATAATTTGTTAGTAAAAGATATTCAGCATATTATATTGACTAGCTTAAACTTTTACTTTTGTACATTTTAACAAGCAGAAACATTTTTCCATGACATTAAAAGTAAACACTTTTCCCTCTTTTCAACTTGTTAATACACTCTCCATTTGGCTACAAAAATAATATAATACATTTTTAAGTTGGCTTCTGTTACTCTATTCAGGTTAAACAACATGTAAATATTTGAACTGATTGATGAATTTTCGTATATACCTTAATTTTTTAACATACGCATATTGTTTAATTTTTACACATTGATATTTAGTGTATACCGGGTGTTCCAGAATGATGGTCAAATATTTTACCAGTGTATTCCACAATCCATTTTAAGGAGGATCTTCATATGAAATTTTTCAATTTGGGTCCTTCCTGCTGAGATATTCGAATCTCAAAATGGCGGAAAAAATAGTTTTTTATTTTTCCTTAAAAACGGTTGCACTTAGAAATTTTAATTTTGGTACGCATTATTAATAGCTATTTTGTGATGGTGTTTATTCCTTGGCTCATGTTTCTGGAGAACGGGAATAAACAACCCCTAGATTTATTTATTTCAGAACTTTTTCCAGCCATAGCCGATTTCAACAAAACTTTTTTTTAAATACTACATCTAATTTTACTACTTTTTTCCTCTTGTAATTTGTTCATACAACCAGCAGTTTGCGCGGTTATAGGAAAAAATTATAACATACATTACAAAAATTAATATGGAATTTTGTTCATGTTAATTTTTGCAATGTAATATTACAGTGTACTCATTTCATTTACGAAATTATTATGTAATTTTACATAACTTTAGGCTGCTATCAGTGTGTATGAAGAAGAGGAAGAGAGAAGCCAGAAAACAGAGAAGACTGGGTTCACTCCATCAATGAAACAAGAAGCAATAAGGCGAACTTCATTATTTACTCCCTGAACCAGTCAGGTTTCAAACAAGATCATTCTGACATAAACGATCTCAGTCAGAAAGACGATCTGACTTTGAGGATTGATTTGAACACTTTAATTCATTATGAGCTAAGCCAACTAATCGAGAAATTAATTAGTATTCTGGACTGTGACCAGCTGATCAACCATATTTCAATATTTTTATTATATGGGCAAAGTTCAAAAGTTGGGTAAAAAAGGTAACCTGCATGTTTTAAGTGTAAACAACAAAAATCAGCAGCTCAACAATTGAGTCTCTCTGATGGCTCGTCATGATCTTGGCTGGTTGAATATGGAAAGTATAGTAAAGCAACATTATTTAATATTTATCCAAAAATTGCTTTATACTCGTGTTTCCAGTTATCTTACAGAAAAATCCGCTAATGAGAGGATGATTGGCATAGTGCTCATATAAGACATAAGAACACTTATTATTGATATTATTCATCATTATTCCATAGGTCTTTTACAGTTTATTTATTAATATGGATGGCAACCCAACATATCGTTAACAAACGTTACAATTACAGGTTGCCCAATGAACATAAAATAACAGATACTTAAGCAAAATCAAGTTCATTGAGGTACAGTACTAGTTAACTTAATAAAAAAGACTTACACTAGACTAAAAATACAATTAAACAAACAAAAAAAGAAGTAAATTATAAATGAGTAAATATTCAAGCATTAACAATTTATTTAATCTGTCTATGTGATTAAAATACTGATTGTATTGTTTTTTTTTGTAACATACAAATAGGTGAGTTAATAGAAGCACCCGTATTATGGATTTGATAATAGAATAAATTTGATGATCGAGATGAATGGTGTTTAATATTGAAACACAAACGACCTAGAATATAACTACAGTACTTTTACTAGTTAAAAGTTGAAACAAAAATTATATATATGCAATAATTCTTCTACAACTTAATTTAAACATACTATAATGACTTAATCTTAAACCATAGCATTGAAACCGCAAGTTTTGATTATATCGACAATGAAGATGTTAGAGTACATTTTGAACATTTTCAATGCGGTCGATATATTTGACATATGGAGGATTCCAAATTAAACTTGCAAATTCAAGATGAGATCTAACAAATACATCATATAAAATAATCAAAGTCTTAGGATCACAAAAGGACTTGGAAACGCGCAGAATAGATTCCAAATTACACAACGGACAATTTGTTATTTAAATAATAATCTTTTATATAATGAACTTTCTTTAGTGAAACATCATTAATTGAGTAAGTAAAATCAGAACATGATTTTAAACGAATAAATTTAATGAAGTTACATTTATCGATATTTAAAGTTAATATTACAATATTCAGAAAATAGATCACCTTGCAGATGTTGACAATCATTAAGAGATTATACAGACTTGAACACTTTTAGGTCATCTGCATATAAAATAAAATTTGAGTGTGTAAAACATGAGCCAATATCGTTAATAAATAAAGAAAATTGATGTGATACCTGCGGTACATCTGACGTAATGTTAACAAAATCTGAAGAGAAATTGTTTATTCTAACACACTGTGACCTAATGGAGAGATATGATTTCATCCACATTAAAAGATGACCATGCATACCTAAATTTTCCAATTTGGTAGACAAAGTAGGATGATAAATTTTGTCAAAAGCTTTAGAAAAATCGGTGTACACGGCATCTACTTCACGTCTCTCATCCATATTTTCTAATATAAATTGAATATGAGTTACAAGATTAGTTACAACAGATCGATCTTGAAAAAAAACATGCTAAGTACTATAACTGACACCACCTTATCTTAAAAAATTTATAAGGAAAGTAATTTTAAATTCTTAATTATACAGGGCGACTGGAAATAATGCGTCAATATTCCGGGTGCTGATTTTACAGGACAAATTAATGGCACAAAGATCCATAACACTTTTTCGAAAACTCACAATGGACGCAATTACAGAGCGTCAATTTTTTTTATGTTGGATGCTTTAAATTTTACAACTTACTTTCGATATGCATTTATAAAACTGCAAATTAAATATTTTAAGAAGCCGTCCATTTTCACAATTCAAATAACATCTACGTTAAACTATAGCGGCACCTAATTCCTAGTCCTCAAGACATTCTGTTAAAATTATGCATAACATGCCGTTATGTCTTAATAGTTAGAGGATGATACATACTACAAAAATGTAACGTGATGGAATATATAACATTTGACCTTGAACGTAAATGTTATTTTGACCAAAATGAGATACATACTTCCTCTTCCCAAGCGTAATATTTTTTGGGGTCTCTTTACGCAAGTAACTATTGTGAACCAATTTTGTTTTAGGTTAATAGTAGAAAAATGAACATGTCATAAAATTCATTATTCTATTATACTACCATCTACTATTAAATGTTTAGTAAAATATTAACTAAGTTTTAAATACCATTGTATTAACCACTACTGCTAATTTAACCGTCTTTTGTGTTCTGGATAGCGGACTCGCCAACGATTTCAATTAGATAGGGCAAACTTTGTTTATAGGAGGAACTAAACAATCGGTAAAGTGGAATTAGTTTATGGCCATACATTTTAAAAGCATTAACTTTAATGCTATTTGAACTCGTAGAGTTAGTTGGATAGGTCTTTAGAGAACGAGCACTATCATGTACTGAATAGTATTTTTAACGTCCCGGGAATATCTCGTCTAAAACTAGATTAGCCAATTTACTTTAAGACAGTTTCTAACGATTACTCTCTCTGATGCGATACATACGATATGAAACTTAATAGAAACTATGATTGTATAGGGAGTATATTGTATAAAAAGCGATTAAAGCTGTCTTAAAGTAGACTTCAGAGGAAACTAGTTTGCGTTGTGAATGGTTGTAAATGTTATTAAATTCCTTGTGCTTTGTGAGTGGCATGAATAACGAAATAACTGCTAATTTAAATTGTATTAATGTTCTAAAATCCGTCAGAAGCACTGACCTGGTAACTTACATTAGGTGCTAGTTTTCAATTATTCAGAACTTCCCAAGAACTTTGAGGATGTGCACCCTTAAATAAGAAGATATCACAAAGAAAAAGTATAATAGGTTTTGCGTAAAAAAAATTTAAAGTTCTAACATCATAAAGAAGTAGTAGGCAATTATTGTACTTCAGTGGCATCTAATATACTAAAAAAGTAAACACGCCTGCTTGGTAAATAGTGTTGGAGTTTGGATATGCTCTGTAGGTTGTGAACGAACGAAAGGTAAGTAGTATTGTTATATTTATCGTGGCAGTGTGAATCTTCAAACCTTTCAAAATGGGTCATGTATACAGCAATGCTGAGTTAATGGACATGATTCTTATTTATGGTGAAATTAGACAAAATGCATTGGCAGTGATATTGGTAGTTTACGTCGTAGACGTAGGCAAATCGTAGACGAGATGGCCGCCCCGGGCAACCACAAGCTGAAGAACAAATGTTAAATGTGGTCCGTGAATAAGTACAAGGCAGATTGCTAGACAGGTGCCTGGAGTATCCCAATCAATGGTGTGGTTATACACATATCCAGTAGATTATCCATTATAAGTTAGGTTCAACAGTGCTGAAAATCCTCAATGTACTGCTGATGTACTAATTACAGATGAAACTTTATTTACTCGAAATGGAATACAGAGCATTCACAATACACAGGTTTGGGAACAACTCGATTTGTTTTAACTGAATGTTTGGGCAGGAATTGTTGATGAGCCATATTGCTCAACCGTATGAATGGTTTACAATATCTCGAATTTCTTTGCAATAACCTGCCCGCTTTAGTTGTCGTACAATGCATGAGATTTTTACTTGATAGGGCATCTCCTCACTTTCATCTAAGCGTTCGAGATTATTTCCATCAAGTGCACGGAGTACGGTGAATTGGACGGGGTGGACCGGTAGCATGGTCTTCGCGGTCTCCCGATTTAAACACTTTTGACTTCGAAGTGGAAAACGTCGAGGATTTCCACAAGCGTATCACAGTTGCCATAATTTGCGTTTACAAGTACAGCAACCAAGAGGAACATTCGTTTTCGTATGGCAAAATTGGATAAGGTGTGCCGAAATGTGTGTACAAGTCGAGCGACAAAGTTTCGAACAGTTTTTGTAATAAAGTATGTGCAAATTTTTTGTAAATTTTATATTTCTAATAGTGATCAAGTACCACAATTCCTCTTCAAAATTATAGTGTAACAATATTTTATTCTTTTTACGACACGTCACTTTCAGATCTATCTATATTTAAATTTATTTTAAAGTAAAAACGCTGCAAATCTTTCTTGCGCCGTTGTCAGTTTAATCACAGAACTTCGGAGATTTTTTTAGTGCGATATGTGACATCGGCAGTTTACATTGTCATCTCATTGCAATAGATCTGCTTCCAGTGGCGTGCAATAAAATATTTTACATGTACCTATGTTAAACATTCCCAATTTATTTTCGGGTAAGTTCTGAATCAACCTGTATTATAGCAATTTGTTTTTGATAATTAATTATTGAGAACTTACTTTCAGATTTCCATAATAGGTATACAGTTTGGTATGCTTTCAAGTACCTATATACTAAACAACAATAGCAATATTGTCTGCAGTTACTTATTTGTTACATTTGCTGTTACTTTGTTTAATTGGGTAGGTATTCTTTAAATCCATTGAATTACAAAAAATGTTAACAAACATCCCCTTGTACTTAATGAATTAGCGAAGAGGTGGACTTTATACATTTTACTTTGGCTAAATTAAAAATATATCCCAGTAAAACAATAGATAATTTCACTAACACTAACGCACATTGAGTTAAAGTTTCGAAAATGTCTTTATTTTCAATTTCAAAGCTTGTATCGGGGTCAAATATGGTATGTTTTTTATTGGTCTACATTTAATACTGATATAAGATATCAGACAATATTTGTTCTGTTCTTACCTCGTCGTTGATAATATCCAACAGTTGTCCAAATTTTAAGAATAATTTGAAACAACTGGCACTACTTAGCAAAATAAACATGGATACTTTTAGTTTCCTCTTTATTGAATTACTTTCTTTTCCTAAAATGTCTGTGTTATTCTACTGAATAAATATAAATTATAATTGATTTAATATTAGTATAGTTTTTCTAGTAAGTAATACAAAATTCATAGAACTGCATTTACAGTAGATATATCATGTGAATACAGTAAGCATGTTGGGGAAACTTCTAGACTTTTAAATTGGTATTAGGATAGGTAACATCGGGACTACAACAAAAAACGAGAATTTGAGGAATAACAAAATTGAGAACTGCGTGAAAAGTGTTAATGTTATTGAAATTATCTACTTTTTGAAGTTTTTTGAAATATAACCAGAGCAATTTTTATTCTTTAAGATTTAATATTTTTCGTTAATTGTGACGTTTAGTTATTTTTCATGTGTAACTGCTATAATAAAAAATAGGTATACAAATTTTGTATTCATATAGTATAACATTACTCAGTAATGTTTACATCTATATATGGGAAAACCATTCCATGCATAGTCATAAAAAATTAAAGCACTCTTTACAATTATTTATTTATGCGAATATATTCCCTTTTTTGAAAAAGAGCAGATAACGTACGTGTGTTTCAAGTTATATATATTCTTTTCATTAAGCATATTTTTTAAATATAAATATTTTACTCAATGCACATTTGATCTCTACCCTGTTTAGAATTTATCATACAACATCGGCGTTAAAAATAAACTGACGTGACATCAGTGAGGAATCATCTCTTTTGAAAAGTTGAAAAGAACAAAATATCGTTTGTCGACATATTTTTAAATATACGTGCATAAAATTAATAAAAATGTCTAATTAATTCTAAAGGCTCTGAAAGCAGCAACTTTATGAGTATATAGTAAAGCAGACGTAAACGCTCATATTAAATGTATGTTTTATTAGTCACTAAAATATCTATTAGGATAGAGTGGTTCAATATACATAAATATAATGTATGCAGCAAAATAGTTTCTTTAGCTTTGCACGTATCTTGCAGAAATAGTTTCAGTTAATAGCACATGGAAAATCACTATCGGGAATATTCACACAATTGTGTCATACCTTGCTATTACAGTATTAGAACGTACTATACAGGGTGATTCAGAACTTATCTAAACGTTTTCTTAATGTACAGGACTCTTACAAATACAATTTTGTAAAGAAAATAAAAAATGGCAGTTCGAAAATGATATAAAAATACATTTCTGCACGGCACTGGTCTGCTGTAAAATCTGACAAGGCAAGCATGCAAGGAAAGAAATAAATAACATTTTATAACACCTACAGCAAATTCAACTGCTTTTGTTATTAGTTGTAATTGTCATTAATATAATTAATTTGTGATTTTAAATAATAAAATAGTTTGATGTACCTGATGTTACCATAACCAAATTTTGAGCCCGTCACATAAATGTTTCTGCTTCTTTTCCGTTTTGATTTCTTAAGTTATTGGTATGCAGCATGGCAGCTATGATACGTTTACGTATCATCAATAGTGGCCACTTCGGTGCAATATTCCTAATTTTTTAAATCTCCTCACAAAAAGAAGAATTTAAAATCAGGAGATCGTGGCGGCCATGGTACTGATCCTCCTCGTTCAATCAATTCGTATTAATGCTTGGAGGTACATGGTACGGATATAATTGAGTCTCGTGTATGATACGCCACACTGCTGCAATACGTCGTGGACGATTTGGCACATGTTTACCGGCAAGTCGTTCTGTTAAAGCATTTGACTACTTAATCAAATGTTTTTTTTTTAATTTACAGGGTTGGCAACCAAATTTAAAAAAAAATGAATTTGGCAATATTTCTAAAACCATTTCGTACATCTGATGAAGATCACTTAGTTACAAACTATCTGTTAAATATATAAAAAATTACACATTGGTAGTAATGATTAGTACCTACTTTGTTACTGTAACTATTGGCACACAGTACAGTAATTTTTTAAAAAGTGTGTTTGCAAAGTTTGCTAAATAAAATAAACTTCTGCCACTACATCACATTTTCCGTGATACAAAACTCCCCAACATATACATATATTAAATCCTAGAATCTACGTGGATAGATAATATGGGGTTCTTACCCCAGAATTACTCAACATTTTGTCTAACGGTGTATTATTAACGGGTATTATCTAAGTACCTTTTTATTCAATAGGCTTATTCCTGCAACAATTAAAAATTGTTTGAAACTTAGAAATATTTGACCAGTTAAGTTGAGAATGAGTTATCACTAAATGTAACGCAAGAAGTAGTTGGACCGATATTTCTGACGGTTTCAAATCATTTCCAACTGCTCCTGGAACATACCAAGTATGAAACACACATATGTACAGTGTCTTCATAAATGATTGTGAAAGCCACGTGACCAGGACTGTGATTCTCGAAGAACAACTTAGAAATATTTGACCAGTTAAGTTGAGAATGAGTTATCACTAAATGTAACGCAAGAAGTAGTTGGACCGATATTTCTGACGGTTTCAAATCATTTCCAACTGCTCCTGGAACATACCAAGTATGAAACACACATATGTACAGTGTCTTCATAAATGATTGTGAAAGCCACGTGACCAGGACTGTGATTCTCGAAGAACAACTCGTATGCAAATAGATTTCTTGTATCTCTCAATTACCGCGAGGAAAATGGTTTCTATTTTATATTTCTTTAAAACCCTGCTTATTTTGTCGGTAGTTCCCTTGACATATGGCAGGAGAGCTTTGGCTATTAGTTTATCTTCTTCATTCTGTTATTTCCTTTGCCTAGGTCTTAGAGCCCTCTTGATGTTGCTATCACCATGTTGTTGTAAGGCTGATTTAACATTTTTAATTTTCTCTTTTTGTGGTCGTCGTCAGAGAGTCGTTCTGACCTTGTCATTAGTGTTTTAATCACTGATTGTAGCCATCTAGAATAGAATAGATAGAAACCATCTTCAACACGGACAGGAAGATTGGTTATATGCTACCATCAGCTAAAACAAACATTCCTCTAGAAGACCAAGGTGTATATGAAGTTCCTTGCGGAGACTGTGAGAAGACGTACATTGGACAAACTAACAGAAGAATTCAAACCCGGAAAGGAGAACATCTGAATGCTGTCCAGAAAAATTAAAAAACTTCGTCACTAGCTCAACATGTAAAAGACACTGGCCACCAGATTAATTTCGATAATACCAAGGTACTAGCAAGAATGGAGCATAATAATAATAATTAGAGAGGCCATCAAACTTAAAAAACATCCTCAAAATCTCAATACGCGTGACGATACCCAAAGATTACCAACAGTTTGGAAACCTGTTCTGGAAACTAAGAAGATCACTAAACCAGTGATACGCAACTCTGATAGTAGGCCAAGCGGAACACAAGAACCCACAGCACCGTTAAACGCAGGACCCGTGACGTGCAGCCATGCGAAGAAACCACATACCGAAACAAAGGCACAGTATACAGTAATGTACAGTAATCAGAAGAATTAGCCCAGAAGTCGAAAACTTGTGCAGGAGAGGAGGCGGCATATTATTATTAAGCAGGCCGCATTTGCGTCCAGGAGGGGCAGGGAGGTTGGTAGGGGCTAACCACCATTCAGTGCAGGAATGAGGGAAACCTGGAAAACCTCATTAATAAGCGGGGTAATCAAATGTCGATCGGTATCAATCTCTCACATTGACCGAAGCTAACATTATTTCATCCTACTATACCCGCAGAGAGGGTGCCAATCCTCTACACGAATATAGGTGATATACGCCTGCAACTGCGGGGCTTGAACCCACACTGGTCTAGCCTCATGGATTCAAGTACTTACGCCTTAAACCGCACGACCACTGACCGACCAACTTGGATCATGAGATCACTGTATGTCCTATTGCCACAATGTAAGACCCAATTTAGGTATGAAATCTCCAGCATATGTTATGTCCACGAATTTTAATCAAATATCCAGCTTTTGTGATTTACATACCTGTTATTATCGGTGCGATCTCAATTCTTTGGAGATATTTGGGTTAATTAGTACTAAATTTGTTGTTGTACTTTTTGTTGTGGTCTAAATTTCTAAACAAACTGTTAGTATTACTTACACTTATTACACTGACATGCATTTGTACTTATTAAGTTAGTTGTTAGAAATACTCACACTTTTTTTTGTCCTGTAAATGGATTTTCTCTGTTGGGCAATAAATACATTATTATTAAGTGGCAGCTTCTAGAAAATATTGTCATTGAAAATGACATATTCGATCCTACAGAAAGTCAGATTTTTCATAAAAAAAACCCTACAACCATGGCCCATCGCCATGAATCAGCCTGCATTTATATTTAAAAAGATACAAACTAGATCGACCCGTTTCTGTCAGTATGATTGAGTATTGATTATCTAGTAAAAAAGTCCCATGTTCCCCTTAAATTAGTTATAATCTGCACATCAGAAAGAAACATGTCGAGATATAATTAATATCCCCATTATCATCACGTTACTCCCCGTTCTCGTGAAAGGAGAAAATCAAAGTGTTCTGATTTACGCAGTCCAGTAATAGAAAAACCCTATTTTTTGTCCAGTTTTCCTGCTCTCCTTCCGTTCAGTGCCATTCAGGCAAGACTGTTAAAGAAAATTCAGATAAAGAAATGGGGAAATCGTGATCTAAACTTTAGTGCAAGTCATCAGATTTAGTATGCAAATAACCACATGTTTTTCATTTTCCAATCTTTAGCGGAAGGATATAAGTAAAATATGCGGAATATAAACACATCTTTGAAATCCAGTTGCAATCGAGTATTTGTATTTCTATTTTTCAATTATTTACCTAAGCAGTATTGAAATACATGGTGTTTTTAAAACGAGTATTGCAAACGAGTATTTTTTCCTAATGGAGCTACTGCTCCTGAAAAGGCTGTTTCAAAAAATGCTTTTTATTATATATCAAGGGCGTTAAGTAGCCGTTTAAGATCCGTGCCGTAAAGAATAGTCTGAGGCTTAAGTCAAGGGCTATTACACGCTTAGGGTATTAAGACAAACGAGAATTTTATACATGACCGGTATTTAGAACACCTATAAATTGGCTATACGTCATATTATGCATTTGCGGAAATAAGTGTATATATAAATAAAATCAAGTAATTTTTATTGGAGCTAAATTGAGAGTTGTGACTAATGCCTAACAATAATATCAACAAATGCAGTTTTCATGTACGCCAAATTTAGTACGCGAAAAACTTCTAGCAAAGTGACAGATTTTTTCATATATAATTGGTAAATTATAGATTTTAATAGTGATAGTTGTACAGAAGACATTAAGAGTACGCCACCTGAAATTTTTAAAGCGGCGTAGAAAGCGAAAGGAAATCTGTTGCCGGGAAAATAAAAAAATACAGCAAAACTTATACTGCTTTTTTTAAGTAGTATTCCGTTGAAAATGTGAAACACTACAATGTGCTTCTACCATATTTTTCGGAAGAATGTGAGAAATGTAAGCCGTCATATGTGTGGTCATACGACCATGTTAAAGTCAGCGGTACTTTCACATCATAACATCAACATTAGCCAATATTCAAGATTAATAACATTCTTAAAAAGAAATTAACACTTTTGAGTGATGTCTCCGATGAAATATATTTAATGAATTAAGTTGTCATATTCAAATGTAAAATAAAATGTACCTACATTATTGTTTTAATTAGCTTGTCGCAGAGAAGAGGTATGTAACATAATTATATGATTCAGGATTTAGATGAAACTTTGCTACTATAAAAGAATCCAAGATTAAAATATAGCAGATATTTAGTACAATTGATAATGAAAACAAATAACCAAGATATTTGGATATGTACAGAAGATATACGTCCCTTCGTCAACCGGATACTGAGCATCGAAATTTTTTCGTGTTTTATAACAATAGTAAATGCTCCAAGCAAGTTTTTGGCAAAAATATGTTGAGTCAGATTCCTTGCAAAATAGCACACTGTCTTAAATTACCAAACCCAAAGGAATACTCGTATACAGGGCATTGTTTTTGGCGTTTATCATCTACTTTATTAGCTGACGCTGAGGCAGGTTAACTATATTGAAAATTCAGTATCCAGCAAAGTGGAAATAGTAAAAAAATATATTGGTACTAAGTAATATGTCTTGAACTGCAAACACGGAATTCCAGGAAACAACTACTCTTCGGGCTAATGCCCCGACCAGCATTGAATTACACCTGGAAAACCTATAGCACCTATAGCGCCTATGTAGTTAGTTCTCTTCTGTCGGGTTAGACAGACTAAAGCAGCTAGGATTATTCGTCAGATACCTGCTCACCTATGGCATACTGATGAGAGCTAGTAAGCTCGAAACCGGTATATGTCTGGTGGGCTTCTGACGAATGACTCTAGCTGTTGCTATAGGTTTTCCAGATGTAATTCAATGCTGGTCGGGGCATTAGCCCGCAGAGTAGTTGTTTCCTGGAATTCCTTGTTTGCAAAATATCGTTTCTCGCCGAACGCGATAAAGGTCGACAGCTTTCAATGGTGTCTACTGCATGTAGAACGCTTCGTGTCTGTGACATTTTCAGTCCGGCATGGAGTAGCGAACGGCCGATAGATGTAGTTAATTCTACACTGCGTACTCATGTCTTAAACTAGTAGGTGCTCTAGATCTTCCGCAGATTTTTCCAAATAAACTATTGTGACTGCAGTTACAAAAAGTAATCCTACAGAAGTAGAAAATGGAAAAGACAAATTCTGTCCTAATAATTTTATAAACTAAGTTGCCTCAATGAAACGACCTCTTTGAATAAATATGCATAAATCAGTTGTAATAGTTTTTCTTTCATTTTTCAGTTTCCTCATCGTGACAATATAGTAGGTAAATTTAAAGGTGTATCTGTTCTTAGTTTTTCATTTTTAACTGAAATTTTAAGAATTTCCTCTTCTATCCCTCCTTCATTTTCAGTTCTTCATGAGATGACTATTCATATTTTAATTACATGCGTAATGAACATAGCGATTACGATGTAATCATTGGTATTAAATACAACTTACCGGTAACGTCATTATAAACAAATTACGCAGAGCGACTCAAAGAACAATACTGCTGATATAAAGTTTATTCAGTTTATGTGTAACAAAGAAAATTCACACAATTTGTTTTATGTGAGAATCTGATGAAATGACGCTGCAGCTTTATCTGCTAGTTCCGTTATTTCCTCAAATTGCCGCAGTTAGTTGGTCTGTAGTATACAAATACGCAACAAACTATTTCCTTCTCACGAAGAAATAAAAACAAACAATTAAATTTTAAATCCAATGTCACTTTCTATTCAAGAGTATATACGTGTTGCATACTTATAAAATATTAACTTGCAGATGAAGAAATTACTATTTATTAATTTCTTATATTTGTATTTTTTGTAATCATTTCACTCTCCCGATCACTAATACTTAATCATAGTTCTAGTTTTCAACTGTAAGTGGTGTATAACGATTTTATTTAATTTTCAACTAGTTTGACTTAAAACAACAAAGTCAGGTTGAAGTCAAATAGTTAAATCTCAAGTACTGGAATTATCCAAGTGGATCTTTGCAATAAGAAAGCAGTCAGGCTATCAGGTTTAGAAACAAGAAGGTATCTTTATGTTACAATAGATATACAGAGTGATTCAGAAATTATCTAAAAGAATTTGGAACAGATGCGTCATGAAAAATGGAGGCGATATAGTAAAAAAAATTGTAAACTTCTTATTGTTTCCGAGTAAAACAATATTGAAGTTATAGTATGTTCAACCTTTATATCGCTGGGCCACTGTAGTCTGTAGACAGGTGATTCCAAATATTGAATTCCGATTACCTACTTTTTGTAGACACTGAAGTTTTTGTGACGCCAGTATTTACATTAGTTTTTCACGTGTCAAAGGTGGCTTATGTGTATAGTAGCAACTCGGAGTTGATAGATATCGTTTTAATTTATTACGCTGTGAAAATGATTTAGCAGAAAGTTTTTCCGGTAAACATGTGCCAAATGCACTTTTATAGCGGTGTGCAGTGAGTGCAAGTGCAGTGCAACTCGAGGCAAATTTGAAACTGAATCGTGGAAGAGATGTAGGTCCAGGACTTCCACGGCCTATTGCAGCAGTGTGAAGTATCATATACAAGGCTCAATTATATCTGTACCATGTCCAAGCATTAACGCCAAGGGATTGGACGAGGAAGACCGGTACCAGGGCCGCCACGATCTCCTGACTTTAAACCATTTGGACTTCTTTTGTGAGGATACGAGTATTTAAAAAATTAAGTGTAGCGCACCGAAGTGGTTACATACTATTGATGATTTACGTAAACATATCATAGTTGCCGCCAATAACTTACGAGTTCAAAACGGACAAGAAGCAGAAACATTTGTGTTAGTTTGTAGAAACTGGGTAAAATGGGCCGGAAATGTTGTTGTAACATCAGGTAAGTCAAACCATATTATTAATTAAATCCACAAATTAAATCTATTAATAACTAATAATAACAATAGCGACAAAAATTAAAATTACTGTATAAAATCGGCGTTATAAACTGTTATTTATTTCATTCTTGAACATTTCTTGGCATTTTTTGTCCTGTCGCAGATAGCCGCCTTATCATGTTTTGTATTTTAATTCATATAACTACAAATGCTGATTAAATTAAATACTTTTAATTAAAACAGTTTTAGTTTAATATTTTCCATTTAATTACAAGACCTAATAGATAAACTAAAATATTGTTTTCTGTTTCAGTAATATACTTTAAGATTCAGATATATTAAAGAATATGGATAGTTTTTATTCAAAAAGTTGCTACCATTAAAAAAAAATAAAACAAAAAAGATTTTTGTTTTTGACAATTTTGAAATAAGGTTATACTCGTATAAAAGAATCCTATAAGCAAAAAATATTTTACTGGTATCGCACATCTCAGTAAATTTTTGTAAGAGCATTCAGAATTTCAGTGCAAGATCATGAAAACCTTAGTATATTATATTTATTTGCTCAAATACCTGATAAGGCAGTTATCTCTATGAAGGTGGTGGCCGCAAAAATGATTTTTATTAGGTAGATTTAAAAATGGCATGATATTAAATCATGAAATTTTGGTTAGTTACTGAACTGTTTGTCCTTAACAATATTCTATAGAAAATACTACAAAATTTGTATCCGGGGTATTAGAAAATCGCTTGATCGAGAGTAAATTGTACTTTATGTTTTCATACGTGAATTTTTCAAATTTCTGAATGGAAGATATGAAAACTTGATGTTATTTAACATATAAAAAGTACTTTTACTGAATAGTGATAGCATCAAATAACATCAATTTGAAACGTCAAAAATTAATAACTATCGGCACAATATTTATTAGTGCTTATTTAAAACTTTATTTTGTAATTTAATATGTACAATACTGTTATTACATTACATTGGTACTATTTGAAACCATATTGGTGAGAGTGGATATGATCTCCAACAATGAGAAGGTAAGAGGTTGGTGTGAACATCACTCACATGCAAAATATACACAAAGTTAATATTCGGTAAAACTTAAGGTCTCATAATTTTTTTATTTTTAATTCAATTTTTAAATATTTGTTTGCAAACTGTGGATAAAATGACTACGTTCAACTTGCATATCCTGTCTTTTGTTATTTATGTAAACTTAAATTCAACTTCAAAATCAAACTTCAAAACTGACCTATTGAACTGTAACTTAACTCACTTAAAAAATGTACTTTTTATAACAGATTAATATTGTTACGAAAGCTCACCTACCTTTTTAGTTTGTTAATTATGTTCCTGTTTACGTTGGAATTTATAATTGAAGCTCACCTACCTCGTTAGTTTGTAAATTACGTTTCTGTTTATGTTAGAATTTATAATTTTTGTGATGCCTTTATTTTGACGTTTTCCGAAATATTCAAGGCTATAATCTATTTGATTCTCGACACGTTTTCGAGATCTCAGAAACTTCAAGAACTCTTAAAACCTATATAAGCAGATCATTTTCGCCACTGGAGTCAGTGTATATTGAGTAGCCAAACACGAGTGACAAACGTCAAAGTAAAGCGTTGACAGTTGTGAAATTGGTTTGAAGGATGCTTCTTGTATTATCAAGAGTGACAATAAAGATTGTTTGTCTACGTGACGTGTTTCTACGATAACCTAATTTCGAGGTTACAATATTTTGTATCACAACCTCTAGCTATGTCGGTTTATACTGTCAATAAGGTTGCGAATAACATCTTGAAAAATATTTTACCTCTCTAAGTGCTAAACGAAGCTCATTTAACGTACTCAGGACTACTTCACGATCTCTGACTCGCCTATACATGTCCCACACATGCCCTATCAGGTTGAGATCAGACGAACATGCTGGCCAATTAATTTTGTTAATACCAACCACCTCGAGGTATTTTGTAACACATATTGCTCTTTCCTGTCCATCTAGAGAATATAAGCAGAATCTAGACTGGTCCGTAAAAAGAACGTTGCCCATTGCCCTAAGTTCCAATGCAAATGTTCAGTGGCAATTGCAGGCTAGCTACTCGGTGACGTGGAAGCAATTTGGGTCCAGTTGCTGGTCAGCAAGCTTTCAAATCAAACTCTTTCAATCTTCGGCGAACTGTCCACATACTAACATTTGTATCTCGGACCTCTTGGAGTTGATTCCTGGACTGCACTGATGCTAAATGACGATCCCGTAAAGTTCGTATGTGAATAAATCTGTTATCAATAGCAGCAGTTCTTAGTTTTATGTCACTACCTGCCCTACGCTTATTTCTGCTAGTTTGTCTAAACCTTTCGACGACTCTTTTGAAGGTAGAGCGATGAATATTGTTGCAACATATTCATAATTACGTTCATTTTCAACCAGAGCAACGGCTTTTGTGTAGTTTTCCGCACTTAAAACCATGGTAGGAGTATAGGTTATTGACACTAGGACAGCAACGAGCAAAACCACATCGTCAAATAATAACATATCTGTTGGTGACAAGTTCATTTCGTTCTTAAAAATTAATCAATGCACCTAAACACATGAACCAGAAAACAAAAAAGGGAAAGGAATGGTTCTTAACAAACTTTGGTGTTTTGAAAGAATTCTGTGACGAAATTATTCCACAGGGTGTTTTAAAATTAGAGTTATACAACAACATTTTAATTAACCCTGTATAATGACTAAAATGCCTGCATTTAACAAAAGACAAAATGTACGTAAGTAAATGTATGTAAGTTGAAATTAGTCGCTTTATCTACAGTTTGCTAAAAAAAAATTATAAAAATTGAACTAAGAATAAACAAATTATGAGACCTAAAATTTTACCAAATATTATCTTTTGGCGTTTTTTTTTGCATGTGAGTGTATATTATAGATTCTACAAATAATTACTGTTCAGTATTAATAGTAAACTTGGTTTGAGAGGAAACTATCACGGACCACTAATATTACCTATATTACCAGCTTGTCCCTTTGTATCCGTTTTACAACCTAAACAATACTACCCAGCAAACCAATGTACCTGGAAGCATTTGAATTGTATTTATAAGACACTTAAAATGTGCGATGCAGTTCTACCAAACTGCCGCAATAAACATGAAAGTATAGGTCATTCGTACATGCAACCTACAATTCCCTTCACGATTTTCATCATCGCATACGTACTGCTTTCAAAGGACGGAGCTAAATACCAAATAACTATTATTATTGGAAATACGTCCGCATCCAGTCTACAATTTCCATTTTTACAAAAACAGCCACAATAATAGAGTAACTCCACAAATAAAATCTAAAAATATGTTGCGGCTAAAGTTGACTTGATAATGTAACAATAAATTATTAATGAATTTCCACCAATATCAAGGACTGGTCGATAGAAAATAATAAAACGGCGGTGGGCTGTACTGTGCAACCAAACTTTGGCAAACTCATCAATATTTAGAAGTTGGGTATTCGTCTCTCTGTTTTCAGTGAGCCCCAAGTTTATGGGCACATAACTTAGGAAATCTCGACTAAAACTGATTCCACGGACAATGCGTCTCCCCACACCTCCATTCGTGACAGATTGGCTCCAGTAATTACAATGGACCACTATTTTACCAAACTTGCATATATTTTAAGCTCGGACTAGTGCAGTCCTTCTTTAATTCTTTTTGCAGAAACAGAGAGCATCGACAGAATTCGGTTAGACGAAATTTAAAATTAGCGACCTAAGTTTCTAGCTCGAATACATTTGAACGGCAACTTGTATCAGTTGCAGATTAAGTTGTTCCGAGGTAGCTGATTTATTATTATACTTACTTGATTTGTGTAACGGGGTTGCGAAAGTCTCGCACCGCGAGATTATACTATTTATATACATTTAATTATTTTACAAAATTAAATTGGGATTGGGGGTGACATTACTTTATTACCTACAATCAAACTAACAAGGAGAACTTGTTCTGAAGAGGGTGCGTCTTGGAACGATGTAAGGAAATTCGGCGGTAATAAGTTTCAGCACTCTTATGCGACTAGCGGTAATTTATTAGATGAGTTAGTTCAGCAAATTTATTTTTGTCTTGCTACTTCTAGTAAAACGCTTTTAAATGATCTAATAATATATTGCTTTATTTACGAACTGTATCCCTGTGAAATAGTTTAGCTTTACTTTTACTGAGTACTAAAACTTCATAGCAAACACCATATAGTTAGTAGTGTTTTACGTAAAATATACAGGGTGATTCAGAACTGATCTAAATAGTCAAATAGTTTCAACCTTCACATCGCTGGGCTACTGTAGTCTCCAGCCAGGCGATATTTCCGCTTACTTATCGTATTAACTTTTTTCTGATGCAAGTATTTACATTGGTTTTTCAAATATCAAAAATGGTTTACGTATAGCAACTCGCAGCTGATGGGTATCGCTTTAATTTATGGTGGAGTGAAAATGCTTTAGCAGAACGATTTCTCGGTAAGCATGTGCTAAATGCAGCAACTTTTACAACGGTTTGCAGTGAGTGCAAGTGTAATGCAAACGCAGGCGTGACGCGGGAAATTTACAACCGAATCGTGGAAGAGAATGAAGTCCAGGGCGTTCACGGCGTATTGCAGCAGTGTGACGTATCATGCACGAGGCTTAATTATATCCGTACCATGTACAACCTGTCCAAGCATTAACACCAAGGGATTGGACGAGGAGGACCGTTAGCTTGGCCGCCACGATCTCCTGACTTTAAATCATTTGGACTTATTTTTGTGAGGATATTTAAAAAATTAAGTATATTGCAAGTGGACTCTATTGATTATGCCAACAAGTTCAGAACGGACAAGAAGCAGAAACACTTGTGTTAGTTTGTAGAAACTGGGTAAGACGGGCTCAAAATTTTGTTGTAGCATCAGGTATGTCAAACTATTTTACTTATTAAAACCACAAATTAATTAAATTAATAATTAATAACAACAGCGGCAAAAGCAGCTGAATTTGATGCATTAAAATATGTGTTGTAAAATGTAATAATTTAGTTCTTTCAAATTTTGTCCAGTCCTCGATTATACGCCATATCAGGTTTTACAGTACATAAGATTCCAGTGCCGTGCGGAAATATATTTTTAAAACATTTTTGAACGACTCTTTTTGATTTTATTTTTATAAGATTGTATTTGAAGTTCCCTGTTCAATCAAAATTTTTTTTAGATAAGTTCTGAATCACCCTGTATGTGTCAACGGTTTAAAAATGATTTTAGTGTAAAAATTATACGTAGATAATACACCATTTTATGACGAGGTAGGTATATCTTACGACCAATAATAAACAAATTTTAGGTCCTAACTTTTTTTAGGTTAATCCTTTTGCCCCCTTTATCACCTGCTGTTGTGGCAAACTTTATTCTAAGTAAAAAAGATGCTCCTAGAAGAGTGCCAAAATTTTTCCGTATTCAAGAAAAACCAGGCATGGTGCGAATGGGTTCCGAAATCTCCAGACTTAATGCCCCTAGATTACGGTTATAGGGAGGATTAAAAACTAAAGTATATATCTAAGACCACTGTGAGGAGTTTGGACCATTTAATGGAAACAATTCGACATGCTTGTGAGAATATCTCAAGGGAAGTGTTATTTAAAGTTACAACAAGGAATATTAGAAATAGGTTACATAAATGTTTAGAAGTAAGGTAATTTTGTCAATGTGTTATTGTTTTTATTAAAATGTTTATTGATTTATTGCTGGATTTATTAGTTGTTGTTTAATACTACAATAATAATACAGTTATGCTACATTTCGATTATCCTGTATAACCGTCGTTATGTCTATTTTTTGTTCTATGTATTTTTCTCTGAGAACTAGGTCTCTTGTTTCCTAGTAAAGCACATTCCTGTATACAGGGTTAATTATACCTAAGTACAACTATTTTAACCACGTGCTCAGGGAGACCTATAAGGCAAATAAAAAAAATATTCCAGAATTTTAGTTCGATATTTAAAAAATGGGGCAAAACCCTCTTTTCCTGCGAAACTCGGGATCTATGATAAGCATCGACTGAGATAGCTTAAATCCATAGAGCTTACATCTGTCAACAATGTCAACTACCATTTGATTGTTTTTTGCAGCGTTTCTAAATGCAGAAACGACAAATATTAACATTCTTATTAATAATAATACCTGATAGATGGATATTATAACAGCTGATCTAGTTAGTTGCAGTATTTTGCATTCGTTTTTCATTATTTTGTTACAAACTGGCAAAACTACATTTCCACTAATTACAACCATTCACTACCGATAAAATACGCTTCCCGTAGGTACAGTTAGATAAAATCTCTATTTATTATAAGAAAATCGAACGAAAAGAATAGGTACTAATATATAATCGAAAACTTTTAATGCACTCGCGGTAGTCTTGTCCCATAACTTAGAAAACCAAACCGGCGAACTATATTGTGGGAAAATATCTGTACCCTACATAAATTCCTTTATTTAATAACCATAAAATATTTAAAAACTGAAGAAGGACACAAAACTACAACGTAAACACAGGATTTTTTTCGCTTTAAAAATAAGTTTAAAAATTTTTTGAAAGGTGATTCCATTAATTCTTAATTTTCTCTATTCCCTCCTAAAATATTTAGACTTCGTCATAGTTAACCCTGTATAAAAAATTATTCCTAAATAATTTTTAATTCGGTTTGACAACTTTTTAAGAAGAATCCATATGTAAATAAACTTGTGACAACAGTTCCAGCGATTTTTTTTCACGGCGATGTTGATTAAATCATGGCTAATTCAAATAGGAAACATTTCTGTATAATTTTTGTCATTGTAACTTTTTAAAGAGAAGGGATAAAAAATAAATTCTATATAAAAAAGCTCGTAAAAAACAGACCGTTATCATAAAATATAGTAATGTTCGTGGAAACTACGTAATTTTATACAGTTTTTGAGTTTTGTATCAAAATATTTTAAGATGAAAAATATACCTCAGTGAGTCGTGATTCATGCCATTTGAGCAGATTATTACTGTCGTTTTTCGTTTGTCTGTTATGGACCTGAGACGCGAACTTTGGGGCAACCTGTATATATGTTTTACTGAATCCTTGACAGACGAAGTAAACAAGTTATTCTAAAATATAATCCTATTTTTTCATCTAATCATTATATAGAATTTAGTGCATATGCAATCATCAGTATTGTAGGCATTTGATATACTTAAAAATGGATTTCCACCTATGTATACTCTTTAGATAACGATATTTTGCATAAGAAATGAAATAAACATTTTCCATTTGATAATTATCGAGGAAAGTAGTAGACTAAATTTTAATAAATTTTATTAGCTTTTCTAAACCGTCTATAATATTAACATGTATTTCAAATAGAGTTCTGCAGACTAGAACTTTCAGATTAGCTTATTCATCCAAAATAAAAATATTGGGGGGTCGATTCCATTTTTAGAGTTCATCTCGTACAACCTTTCCATGGATCATAGAACTTTAAAAATGTCAAAAACCGTCTTAAGTTGTCACATAAAAGTTTTGATGCCGAGAAAAATGTTTTTCCCTCTAGAAATTAACTTACGTACCAAATAACTTTTTTGCAGTTACAATAATTGGTTTAAAAAAGTTTCGATGAGGTTAGCGCGATGAATACGAGAAGAGAAATTTGTACTTGGGAGGTCGATCTGAAGTTGAGCCGAAGTCGCAGAGTCTTAAACTTTTAAAGAGAGCGCAATCTACAATCATCACCACCGCCGGATGCTCAATCTCACTTATAAAGCCAATTGCAAACGTCTTAGTTCTCTCGGATCCAAACGGCTACACTTCAGCAAAGGACAAGTTGTTATTCTTATTTCAAATTACCGATTGTTAGACCGCTTATACAAAAGGTATAAGATTTATATTTGGCGATATTCTTTTTTTTTCTAAGTTGTATTTGCGACCTCTGTATTCACAAAATCAAATTAGACTACTGTTTAATTTTACCAATTAAATTAAAATACGATGTATTTAAATTTTGAATGTCCTGCTTCTTATTCATAGAATTCTTGTCTTTTTAATGCTAATCATTTCATGAAAAATCAGTTTTTTATAGTTATTTTCTTTACCAATGATAGTAGTTCCCCCAAAATGATTTTTTAAAACTGAATTGATTTTTGATAGTAGTTTTTTTTTTAAATTTAATAATATATCTTACAAGCAAATATTTGGCCTCGGTATGGGTAATTTCTTGTCACCAATTTGTTCAGATATTGTAATGGCTGATCTACAGAATGAATGTATAAAAGAACTTCAATACGAGTTACCATTTTAAACATTATGTGGACGACATACTTGCATCCCTGAAATCGAAGTGTCTAGCATATTAACAATTTTTAATAATTTTCACCCTAGACTAAAATTTACATTAGAAAAAGAAGAAATTTATTTCTTGACATTGATATAATCAGAATCTCTGATAACGTCATCATTACAGATTGATACCATAAACCTACTTTCTCTGAAAAGTTTTTAAATTACAATTCACAACATTCATATACGCAAAAACTCAATATCATAACTAACCTGAAAATTAGAGCTCTTAATCTTTCTCGTCAACAATTTCATAAAAGGAACTTAGAATCAATAAAGATTTACCTTCTTAAAAATAACTATCCCATAAAACTAATTAAAAAGATAGTTTTTAATTACATTAACACACAAAATGCCATACACCATTTGAAAAAATATTTTAAAATACCATATGTAGAATGTCTTTCTGAACAGATAAAAAATTATAGTTTGGATATAGCTTTTAGTAGTAAAAATGCTTTAAAAAGATCTACACAGACAGAAAGAAGCAAAATTCGTTGTGCAGATTGTAACAAAGTTTATATAGATCAAACAAGAAGATACCTCAAAACACGGATTTCTGAACATGTTAGAAGCATCAAACCTTTGTCACTATTAAATAATAATAATAAAGCGGCAGAACATGCACATACATATTACACAATTTCGATTTTGGAGGACTACTATATCTTTGATAAACAGAATATAAAAACGGATTTTTCATGAAATGATTAGCATAAAAAAATACAAGAATTCTATGAATTAGAATGCAGAAGCAGGACATTCAAACTTATTTTTTATTATTATTACCAGTTGATTTTGATCATTTCAGACTCATGACAATATATAGGCCAACTCAAGGCGATCTTGAAACCTATATAACGATATTCACACATGTAACAAATGAATTTGCTTCTTATGGATTATTTATGACATTTAATGGATCAACTAGAAACAATAATGGACTCCATGATATCTTTACTAATTTAGATTTGCCTAGCATAAGTCCTGTTTCATTAAATACTAAACTTTCTGATCATCGTGGTATCATATTAGAAGCAAACTTAAATTTAATTAATAAGCCCAGATTAATAACTTATCGTTCTTTGCCATCTCATAACGTCATTGAACTAAATAACTTTCTGGAAATGGTAGATTGGAGTTTTATAAATGATGTGAACCTCAATGTTCGTTTTTAGCTATTCATGAAAGTAATTTTGGACGCTCTTAACCAGTTTTTACCTCTAAAAACGAAAATAATAAATAAATGTGGCAAATCGAAAGTTATTTAGTTCAGTGATAAGCTTCGTCGCATGCGTCAAGCATTAAATTTTTTATCTAATGCTTATAAAAGTCACCCAACAAAACATAACAAAATCATGTATCTACAATAATTTTAGGATACAATATAGAAAAGAAATCTGCAAAGCCAAGAAACTGTCAAATGATACATATATCAGTAACCATAACAACTCTCAAAAAGCAATGTGGGATATAATTAACCATTCCAACTACTCAAATTTTTAATATTACGTCTGATGAATTTAATAAATTCTTTATTAATGCTGCTGATAAATTATTGAGCAAATTACCTGTTGTAATGCCAGATTTAACTAACTAGGTACATGCAACCTATGGCCCCCTTTGACAGCTTCTCTTTTACTGAAATTTCACCCTGGAAAGAAACTCATATAATTTTGAGTCTTAAAAATAAAAGATGTGTGGATGTTTATGATATTAGCACAACTATTCTAAAACTTGTCATGAATCCTGTTTTATTACCGTTGACTCAATTAATTAAGAATTGTATAACAAATAACTTGTATTTTGTTTCACAAGTCAATTGTATTACCAATAAACATAATTAAGGCTATAGACGTTGAAGATATATCATGGTTATACCAAACCCTTAAAATTGCTACAATTTTTCAAATTTTCCCAGAAAGAGGCAAGCTTACAGAGTTTATTTCAAGCGAACTTTTACTGACACCGACAGCAGAATGATTGATTGATCCTTGATTAATGATTATTTAATGATTAGATAATTTGTTGTTGTTACACAACTACACTTATACACATGAACACGCTAATAGCGGCTAGTTAAAATAACACAAAAAAATATATCAGTTAAATTAGTCTGATATTTAAAGTTTAATATATGTTTCGGAAAATCGTTTACAGTCTATAATTGCTGCTTATTTTTCATTATATTGAAGCTATATTTTGATTTCAATGAAAAGGAAAACGGGTATATTATATTTAGATGATAATAGATTAATTCAAATTTGTGCATCAAAGCTAAACTATGTTATGTTCAATATTATTATTATTATTTATAGTACAAGTGGGATACAGGCATTATTATACATAAGTGAGACATTTGCACGACGAGACCGTAGTCCGAGTCGTGTAAATAGACGAATGTAATAAAAATTGACGTTATCCTACGTGTACTGTATAACATTTAATGTAGAACTGCAAAAATTTGTATGCACAACTACTTTAATTTGAGAAAAATCCAAAATCAGATCCAATTTGTAAGTTTTGATTTAAAATCAAAAAGCGAATGCGTTGTCATGATAACCTATCAAACCTGGTGTATAGAAAAATTGAGTTTTCGTTTTTACATTTTCTTGTGAAAATTTTAGTGGTGTTGATTGAAATAATGAGTTATTCAGAAACATAAAACTTGCCCCTTGAAATTGAAAAAGTTGCTGCAACTGCAGTGCTTCACTTTTACCAGATAAATCGAGAACCAAGTACGAATAATTTTATAAACGATTCACTGATTCGTGTGCAAGAATATAAAATATGAAGCAACAGAAATGATATTACTAGCATTTTTTTAACAATTATCCAAGAATTATCATATAGTATTTGGCCGCCCTATTCTATGCTGCGGTCTAAAGAGTCCACCCTGGGAGTATTCATAGATATAGAGGGAGCGTTTGATAAAACAACCTTCCCCAAAATCAACTCAGCCCTTGTGGAAAGAGGAGTCTCTCCTACCATCTGTGGTTGGATATCAAATATGCTCACTAAAACAGCCATACAAATCAGTGTGGCGGATGCCTCCGTAAGAGGCATTGTTGCGAGGGGCTGCCCGCAGGGAGGTGTTTTATCACTACTGCTATGGCACTTGGTTCTGGAGAGTCTCCTGCATCGCCTCAACTCGGAAATTGGCATCTATACCCTCGCTTATGCCGATGATCTTACCATGCTGATTAGTGGAAGGTTTGAAGGGATTCTTTGTCAAAGAATGCAAGCAGCCCTAAGAGCCGTTGAAGAGTGGTGTGAGGATCATGCTCTGTCTGTCAACCCCAGGAAGACGGAAATGGTTCTCTTCACGAGGAAGAGGAAAATGGGGCCCATAAAGGCACCAACTCTCCTAAACACTACGTTAAGCTTCGAATCGGATGTGAAATACCTAGGAGTCACACTTGATTCGAAGCTAACATGGAATCTTCACTTAGAGAGAAAACTAAAAAAGGCATACATATTCTATGAGCAGTGCCGCAGAACCGTTGGTAAAACCTGGGGAATGAAACCAAGGGTGGTCATGTGGATATACACTGCCATTGTGAGACCAATGTTAGCCTATGGAGCTGTCGTCTGGTGACCGAAAGTTCAACAGATGACAGCTAAACAAAAGCTCAGCCAGGTACAAAGGATTGCCTGCCTAAGCATAACTGGAGCTATGCGTACGACACCTATCATAGCAATGGAGGTAATGCTATGTCTACCACCTCTGGATATTTATTTAAGAGAAGTGGCTGTGACAACTATGCTTCGCCTAAAAAAAAACTGGTATTATACCTGATGCAGGATGTGGAGAAGCTAGAAGTCGCCTGTGGAGTGGGGTCGTCAGAAAGATGCCCCTTTTGCAGGCAGTCAATGACAGCATTTCTCCCAAGTTTGTGTTTGACAGACCCTACACGGTACTTATCAGAATCGAGGAGACCGCCAGTGAAGATGTTATCAACATCTACACGGACGGGTCAAAAAAGAAGGAAGGTGCAGGATGTGGGATTTATTCCAGACCCTTGCATATTCGTTATCAGTGGGCAATGGATAGGCATACTACCGTAGTACAAACGGAATTAGCAGGTATAACCATAGCCGCCAAAGAAATTGCCCGTAGAGATACAACGGGCAAAATCATCAGAATCTACACAGATAGTAGACAATCACTACTGATCTTACGTAATCATAAGATAACAACTAGATCAGCATGGGAATGCCATCAGGCACTAGTAGTGGCCTCAGCTAACAACAGCGTATCTGTACGCTGGGTAAAGGGACACGACCGGTGTAATGGCAATAAAGTAGCTGACGAACTGGCTAGGAGTGCATCGGGTCTGAATATTTTTGGACCCGGTCCCTCCAGTATGCTTCCGTTGTCAGCATTTGTTGAAATTATTAAAGGATACACCCACAAAGAGTTTATGAAACGTTGGGATGAAACAAATGGCTGCAATTTGGCAAAGGAGTCCCTAGGGTACCCCTGCAAGGATACAGCCAAAAAGTACCTGGCTATGTCTAGGACAAGCCTCCGTCTAGTGACAGGTATTCAAACCGGACACTGCTGGTTAAGAAAGCACCTCTATAACATGAGGAAGTGTGATACACCTCTTTGTAGGGGTTGCGAACAGAAAGACGAGACAGTGCTCCATGCACTCTGTGAGTGCTCTGCCATCTCGTCAATAAGAGAGTCCGTGTTGGGAGAGCGATGGCCTTCTATGGCCTACATTAGAGAGATCCCCCTGAGCAGCGTCACCACCTTTTTCTCCTTATTAGGTTGGCTGACGACTTAGGTAGACTGATCTCCTAATGGGAGGAGGTACAATGGGCCCAATGGGGCCTAAGTGCTGTAGCCGTTTCGCTACCCTCCCCTTAATTCCAGATTCCAGATTCTATGCTGCGGTTTACAATCTGTATGCGGCAAAATGTTAACATCATTAAATTCAACAATTCAATTGCTTTTCTGAAAAAGCAATCAGAGGCATACAAAACAAAAAAGTCAAAAATATTAACGAAATGGATGTTTAAAAATTTTTATAAGATGCCGATGACACAAAATTCTTGCTAACAAAGGTAAGAACAAGAAATTGTTTGCTATTTCAAATTTATAAATGCATAATTTAAGGTTGCCTTAATTATTGGACTTAGAGGTGCATACAGAGTGGACGACTTAACTATTTTGATGTTAGAAAACATAAAAAATGAAGGAAACATTTTTCATCTCCATACCGGATACGAAAAACAAAGTTTCTACTAAAGAAACTACTTCAAGCGCTTACAAAGAAAATTTTAGCATTGTAAATACAAATGCAGATCAGCTGTAATTTTAAGATTTTTCTTTACGTAATCCTACTTCGAGCGTAAGAAAAGCATGTACTCGCTTTAGAACAAACTTTCTGTGATATTATATGTGTCCAGTTAGATTCCCTACATCTTATTAATGGTTTCTCCAACGTCTTGCCCTTCTAGTAGATCTTTAATTTTGTATAACGCGCATCGGGCAAAAGGAAAAATAGTTGGTTCCACTGGACTCACTATTGACTGGAGTGATATATTGATTTGTGGATCAAGAATCAGATCTTCATGTACTTCTTTGGAAATATTAGCTCAAGCTGCAGAGGTCTCTTCCTTAATTTTTTTTGATCAGATTGTTTTCGATCTTCATATACTAAGAGTCCCCTAGGTTTCCCACATTGGTGACATTTCTGTTCCATTCTATTGGTTCAAAATGACCGCTCTTTTATTGGGATGAGAAGGTATATGCGAAGCGTTATCGTTTAACTATGGTGAAGCTAAGTTCTAAGTCAATGACGTCTCAATATTTTTTGTTTGTTTTTCAAGAATAGTTTCTCTACATTCTTTCTCTCGTAACTTCCTCTCTGCCATCTATTTTCAGCGGCATCAAGTTAATTAATATTAATTAATGTAGTATGCGTATAACCTGATGTAATTGATGTACAATAAAAATAAATAAATTGATTTTAATTTAAAACATTAGTGATTCTGATCATTCAACGGACATTTACACATAAAAAATATTTGCCGCACTTTAAACATGTCACTGAAACTAATGAAATTAACCGGTTACACTTGATTATATATCATATAAATATTTATACCTATGCTTATATAAATTATCTTACTGAAATGTATCACTTAGCTCCATGAAAATTAAAAATCTTGTTATGCTTACGCACATATCTAATTACTTTACGTTTCCTCCAAAATTTGATATTTCTAATATTGTTTTCTGTTATAGGTGCACTTTCATCTGAGCAGGTAAGTTGTAACATATAATGTACCTTGGTTTGTACTGTGACTTAAATGATGAATAGTAATATTATTTAAGAATACTAATTATTCATTAATTATTATTAAAAACAGCATATTAGCGGCTCTAATAATTTAGGATATGTATATTAATAAATATATAATAACTTTTCACAATTGTGGCCTTATAAACTTAGGTTTTTTTAAAACTCTATGTATATTTTTTTTTGAGAATGAATGTAAATATTTTATAGTAAATTTTAATGACGTATTGTCATATAATACTGTTAATTTATTTATTTATTTATTTAATCACTTAGGCTGTTATAAAACAGATGTGAACGTCATACAATAATTAGAAGATAATGTAAAGTTAAAAGAATACATATAAAACATAGTCGACAAAAAACATAGTAGACAGAAAACAAAGATTAAAATTCATTGTAAGAGTAAACACATTTTTCCAATAAAAACTGTTTAAGATTCGGTCTAAATTTGATAAAGTTGTTGGTGCCTTTGATCGTATTAGGCTGTCTGTTAAAGAAACTAATGCCGGAGTAATACGGCGATTTTTCTAAGAGAGTTGTATTGTGGTGAGGTATAGTCAGCAGATCTTCATGGCGGGTGCCATAGTTATGATAACTAGCGGTTGTTTTGAATTTGGTAATATTGAGTTTAATATATTTTAATAAAGAAAAAAGATAGATGGAAGGACTGTTAAAGTTTTGTACTTTACAAAAGAATGTTTGCAAGAAGTAGTGGGAGCAATATTAAAGATCAACCTTATAATACGTTTCTGGCAAACAAAAACACGCTGCAAGTTTTTTGCTCTCCCCCATAATATAATATTATAAGAGATATGACAATATGCGTAATAGACATTTAATAGAGCTTCTGTACTTAACGTCTCCTTTAGTTTACGAATGCAAAAGTAAGCTTTATTAAGTTTTTTGCAAACTTCATCGATTTGGTTGTCCCAGCTCAGTTTTGTGTCTAATATTATGCCCAAAAATTTTGTGTTTTGGCTAAAAGGAATTGAGGTGTTATTGAAATGTAACTGAGTATCATCCGGTATTGGTTTTCTCTGCGAAAAATACATACACACCGTCTTATCAATATTTAGTATTAAATTATTTTTGTTACAGTAGTCCCCGAATTCACGCATAACGGTAATTGAGCTGTTAATAACATATTTTCCAAATTAAGTGATATTGTTATTAGATATCACTAATTACCACATCATAATATGAAAGAAGTAGGTATCCTAGAACACTTTTTTAAGTAAATAAACATCCATTTTTGTTATATAGTATAAAAAATTGTGTCATAAAGGTCGGTCCACTTCCACCTAGTTTATCTTTTGTCAACGCTCTTCTTCCTGCCTACCCGTTCAATATCGGTGACCGGTTTACCGCTGATTTGTTACATCAGCTTGTGTCTCCTGCAATAGACGTGAAATATTTGATTTTGGGGAAAGATTTGAATCCTATCCTATTCCTATTACAAATGGACAGTTTTATTTACATCGCGAAGACATGCCAATATATCCATCATTGTCCATCGCACCTATTGACATATTTTAAAATGTTTTATTTTGTTTACATGTTTGTATTTCGAGTAATAATGGAGAACAGAGCATCCATTATATAAGAAAACTTGTTAAGGTAAATGACACCATAAATGAATTCGCAATATTATTTTTAAAATTTGTAATGCCTATATTAGATAGATATTCAAATATCGATTACAAAAAAATCCTCAATAATTTGTCGTAAGCTTTGGGAGCTCTGCCGTAACTTTTCATGTTGTTTATTTCACTGTTTATTGATTTTTGTGGTGATGATTAATATGCCCGAAGCAAAATGTATACCCTTATTCAATAAATAACAAAAAATTATGATTTTCACAACACCTTAGAGTTAATTTGTTATAATTTGAAGGCAAAGTAAAATATTCAGTGTCACCCAGTGTCAATCGCATGTGAAAAATAAGCTGGTGTCGTGGGCACAGGTAAAAGGTCACAGGCAGTAGGCGAAATGTCTGGCATCTGCCCTATATTCTGGGATTAAGCAGTTAGCGAGGTCGACGAAGAGGTTATGTTGATACCGGTGCACTGGTCGAGGGCAAAGGAATAAGCTATGACAAAGGCAAGGTACAAGTGGAAACAAGATATGTAATATTTGTGGAAAGGGATTTGATAATTTCAATACACGTAAATTGAATGTTAATATGACATACTTTTGCATCTTCTGAAACCGAACTAAGCTAATAGTATTTTTAAATAATGCGCTGCTTGACGCATCTGTTTTAAGAGTTGCGACACTAGCGTATAAAGCGTATTTAAATCGTTTTATTATTTTCACGGGCAGTGTTTTTCCCTTAAGTGTCTTGTATATTTAATTAATATTTTTGCTGAAATATAGTGTGATTAAGTAAAATATGGCGCATTTAAACAGTGAAAGGATTATGTCAACCTTTTCACTAAAAGCATATCAACGTGGGAAAAGAAGAACATCGTAACTTAAAAAGTTTAATTTTTCAGGAGAGGGTTTTAAAGTTTGCATACATGGTAATTCTCATATGTTTTTATTTATTTGAATAAATAGTGACATATAACTAGATAAATTGCCTCTGTAACTGTACATCATAAACAATTTTGTGAAAAAAATCTTTTTTCAATAAAATTTTACTATTTAAAGAGATACGATGAAACAATTCCAACAAAAGTTTTAACACTTTATTTGTATCTGTAGATACGTTGTAATTTTTCTAAAGACATCTCAGCTTATTATTGTAGTATCCATGTGTAAAAAAGTAAGTACAATTTTGGGTATATTTTATATTAGATTTGATAATAAAAAAAAATAAAATAAGTAAATGAAATACACAATTAAAATATTCAGTAATATTAAAGGAATACAAAACTAATAATCTCACTTTCCATTGTCTAGTTTTCAGATTCTATACTTTCGTTTTTTTTCTGTTTTCAATTTTTTACTGTTTTTAAATTTGTTGGTTGTGATTCGTTAAGATTTATTTCATTTTCTTCTTCTTCATCTTCATGGTTACATTAATATTTCTTACCTGTAGCTAATTCCAATATAAGTTTTGTCCTTCTAGACATTCTAGACAAGAAATAACACAGTTAAAATATTCAGTAATATTAAAGGAATACAAAACTAATAATCTCACTTTCCATCGTCTAGTTTTAAGATTCTATCCTTTCGTTTTTTTCGGTTTTCAATTTTTACTGTTTTTGAACAACTTGTTGCTTTTGATTCGTTAAGATTTATTTCATTTTCTTCTTCTTCATCTTTATGGTTACATTAATATTTCTTACCTTTAGCTAATTTCAATATAAGTTTTGTCCTTCTAGACATTGTCAAATGTTTATACAAAAAGTGTTACATAAACAACAAAACACTTATTTCTACACAGGCGCAACAAATGAAATGTATTACTATTTGAAGAAGCGCCATACAAGTTGTGACGCTGACAGCATATCATCCTATCTCGCATACAACTGATGAAATATCATCGTATATCACTACAACCAAGCTTAACTAACATCGTATCTTTACATACGATAATTTAATAAGCAAAATGCTCAATTTATTCATGAACTAAAGGTAACCAATCTCTAGTTACGATATTAGTATTCTAAAGTTAGAGCAAAATGGAACAATAATTAAACCACAAGTAAAATGAATCTATCTTAATTTCGATAAATATCGAGATACGATGTTCTTCTTTTCCCACGTCGATATTTTGTTAAGAAGTGATAATCAGTGATCGTGATAACAATAGTATGTATTGTGATAAATCAGTTGGAGTGTAGTAAAAATAGATAATAACCAAATTCTGGATAACTATGATTAGGAGTAGAGAATCTGGTTTATATTTTGAATTTATTCGTGAGGTATAGAAATGGCAAAGGGAAGGAGGTGGCCATTAATATATTCATAAATGAATCAATCATTTTTAGACATGTCTAAACATTCTAGTTAAAATACTGGCAACGCTGTGAGATACACGGATCAACGGTCCTCAAGTTTTCGATTGAAAAATCACGAAATTTATTTAATCTTTGACTTTTTTTATTCCTGATTTTACTGTAAAAGAAAGTTTAATTATATGATATGATTATCCTGCTGGTTAAAATATTTGCACAGGTTCACCCTGTATATTTGTCTAAATGATAATTCACATTTCAGGAAATCGTAAATTTTTTATCTAAACCACTACATCAGCCAGATAAATTTGTAAGCAGAAGTCTTTGGTAATTTAATAAAACGACTACATAGCTCACGCCCCTTTTTATCCATATCATGTGTCACCAGCACGCAAAGTGTTATCTGGGATACAAATGAGCCTGGTACTATATAAACACTACACGCTTCGTCTTCTAAATATTTTCAACCCCTTTCGAATAAATAGAATGTCTATATTATTTCAGCGAAACGTAGGGGTCGTGTGTGCCGGCCTGCGAGCCTAAATTGAAACGCTTTTCGTTTTGGGAGTAATATTGAAGACGTGTTGTCACTGTCAGTCAAGAATTCCTAATAAAAAACAGTCTTGGAAATTTGATTTGACTTGCCTAATTAAGTCATCGTTCATTTCATTTTATAGTATGGAGGTATCCACCTTTAAATGTAGTAGGTATTATTTTAAATACTAATATCTACGATATTTAAGCACAGTATTGCCTGCAATTGCTTATCACATTTTCTTATTTTTAAATATCTGTTGTCATTGTGATCCACGTTTACATTGGTCATTTCTTATGGATAATCTGTTGGGGTTGGGCCCATATTGAGCTTATTACACAGGGTGTTTCACATAAGAACCGACACAAAGCAGGTGATGTGGCTCCTAAAATATTGCAATTTAATCAAACATATATCTATATACAAAGTTGTACACAGGCGGAGTTGCAGGCCTTCAAATTGGGGCCAAATATTTCAAATATAAACTACCCTTAAATAGCTGTAAATGGGCTTATCCATTTAAAGCTATTTAAGGGTAGTTTATATAGGTTTAGGGGTAGTAGCGACATTTTCCCAGCTATCTGACGTATTTCTGGGCTATTTCTAATATTAATTAACAATAATCAATTGATTTTTTTATGATTTATGCGTTCCCCCGGATAAGCCAAAAAGCGGCTATTTTTAACATTCTCCTTTGGTTAATCTCAGTTAAAGTTATTGAGATATTAATTTTTGTTTTTGATATTAATATTTGGATAAGGGCTGACGGTAGCCGAGCGGCCAAGGCGGTGACAAGAAGTCGCTGCCAGGGCAAGCACGAGCGGCCGGAAGTTGGTTCGAATCCAACACGGGGCAGGAAATTTTTCTGTCCTACCCATGGATGTTTGTGATTGTAAGGGTGGAGGGTAGTATAAGTTAGTAGGTAAAAAGGGCCAAATATGGCCTAATTACCAGTAAGCTTAATTACCTTTAATATTTGGATATTGTCTGAAGCAATTTATTTGTGGCATAATTTTAGTTTTTCTATAGTTTTATTGGGTTTTAGCCACACTTCTGAAAAAATAAAGATTAAGTAAATAAGCCCTTGCGCCAGACGGATCAGTTAAGGGTCATTTTTTAAACTAAGTTTGCCTAACTAAAAGATCTCACACTGAAAAAAGCAGATAAGTAAAAAATAACAAAAATCACATCACTATCGCGCACTTCCGTATTATTGACGTTTCGAAAAACTCTCTGTTTTCGTTCTCAAAATAGTAGTAAAAGTATTAAACGTATGTCAAGTTTGACAGTTTAAAATTTGTTTATCTGCTTCCATAGAGATGTTAAATGATTTTTATTTTATTGTTACTTACTTCTTCTTGATACAACTGTAGCCAACAATGATCAATGTTTACTGAACAGTTTGACACACACTTATCTCCGTTCAACAAAATAATCGCGGTCTCTTTTAATTTTCTTTTTGTTGCGTTATCTTTCTTCTCTAAAATTTTTGCCGAACCCCATTGAATCAAATGACCGTTTTCCCAAGCGTGCTCGCAAATTTTGGATTTTTCAAATTCCCGTCTTTTTATATAATTTTATGTTCCTCAACTCAAACATTCATAGGCAGGGGCGTTTCTCCAACATAATGTTTATTGCATTCACAAGGTATACTGTAGATGCAAGTTTTTAAATTTTGTATATCATTTTTTGGACGCGTTTTAGACAAAAATTATCGTAAAGTATTAGTTGTCTGAAAAACTGTTCGAATATTAAATTTATTACCGATTCTTCTTAACCTTTCTGATAATATAGGAATGTATGGAATTTTTGTTGTATAATTAGTTTCTTTTATTTGTCTTAAAGTGCTCATTTTATCTGTAATATTTTTTAATGTTCTGTTAACAAAATTTGGAGGGTATTCATTATGTATTAAAACATTTTTAATTATTTTTTTTTGTAATAATAATAATAATAAAAAATATAATAAATTAATATTTGGCCCTACTTTGAAGGTTTGTAACTGCGCCTGCATGCAATTTTGTATATAGGTATGTTTAATTAAATAGTAATATTTTGGGATGGAGGTCCCAAACATACACTTGTTCTGTGTCGGTTCTAATGGGGAACGCCCTTTAGTAAGAGGAACATCTGAAGAAAGACTTTCATTTATATTTCAGTAAGTACTGATAGGTGTGCTAAGCTGGTGTAACAAGGAACAAACTCTTTCAAAACTGGTACTCTACCTTTTACAAAGAAAAAGAAATCGGTTAAATTGAAACACCACATCAGCTTGTGGATGAAACAGTACAATTTGAGGAAGAAATGAAGTAACATCGTTGCAGATTTGGAACTTTCTTGTGGAAGTTCTCCACAAAGCAAAATTATTGTCGACAAACCGTCGATATATTTAAAGAAATTTTGGGATAAACAATTATATTGGCTATGTGTGATTGCCATCACAGCTATTTTCACTTATGGCTCTACATAGAGTATATGGTTTATAGAGACAAGCGTGTATGAAGACAAGTGAAATCAGTTCTACACTTCCCGCTGCTTTTGCAATGCTCTTGGATTTACCACATTTTAAGATATTTTTCTTTCAATATTATTGTTCATGAGATGGAAGGGATGAATGGCTTCTTGATATGGAACTTATGGGGAAAACTATAGTTAGGAAATGACAACATAGTGATCCTAACTTTATTGAACTAGAACTAACTCCTGATATTACCCCTGCTACAAAACCTCATGACTTGCATAGAAGAAAAGATTTCTAAATATATAAATTAGACTCAAACTAAGATTGTGTCAGCGCATATAATTAAGAAGAGATTGAGAGATTTATAAGACTTTTTGATTTCTACATGGTAAGTCCATTAGTTCTATTCGGAAGCTATTTATGTTGAGTGAAATATATCTTAAGATTGAATTACAATAGATCACAAGGTCGCAATGGTTCACTTTTAGCCCACTTGCCAGAAACCGAATCTGCTGAGGTAAGCGTACATATTAATTGGAGCTATCAATCTAAGATTTAAATAAACTTATTTTTATCAAAAGTTGTGTCCTCAATGTTATTAAATACTAGGTATTACAATATCCTTTTATACATATAATATTCTTATGACTTTCAGGAACTATGTTAAAGTATTTTAATCTGATATTATAACGTAGGTTTTTCATTACCAAAATGTGTCTTTTGACTAAACTTTCCTTAAGGCAATACATTATCCAGTTATTCGTTAATCCTTCTATTAAAGAATGTCTGTGAATTTCAAAACATGTAAAATGTAACGCTTTTTAGCAGTGAATAGATAGAGGAAACGTTTTCCACTGAGTGGCATAACATTCTATGAAAGTATTAAGAATAGCTGCAAATGACGTGTAAATTAAACTAGTGGAGTTTTTGTCAGACCTCATTTCATTACAGTTTCTGTATTTTCTCTGCTTATCACTCAACACAATGCAACAAAAAGCTAAATGAAAATGTAATGCCGTTAAAGTCGCAGTGTTTGTTCTCTACTTCTATTGTACAATTTTGTATTTTTATCTTAAGATTATTTAGTTATTTGAACATCAACTACGTTCAGAAATTAGAAGTTTGTTTAGTAGTTTAATTTAAAAGTTTATTTAACGGTTCCTGTAAAAAAAATAATTAGTGCATTTTTTGTTTCATTTGTTATAGGATTCTAAG
Organism: Monochamus saltuarius; assembly: GCA_025584915.1. Lineage (NCBI taxonomy): Eukaryota > Metazoa > Arthropoda > Insecta > Coleoptera > Cerambycidae > Monochamus > Monochamus saltuarius. Next base: position 72,042,453 of record CM046721.1, on the reverse strand, counting down.
AATTCACGATTTGATACAATTCGGTAAACTGAATTCATATTAAATTTAATGATAACATGCAACCAATTTATTAATTTTCCATTTATCATAATGTACTCATTTCTGGGAATAATAAATGGAAATATTTTAATCACAAAAAGTATCCATTTAGGTACTATAACAAATTTTAGCTAAAAAGTTGTAGTACGTTTTTGACTTATTATATCGATTTTATTACCAATAATATTTGAAGGATAATAAAATTCTTAATTGCCTAATTTACACTTTGATTTCGGGAAACATTAAAATAATTATGTCGTCTAGCATGATAAGCCAAAATACATCTTTTACACCTGTACCTCACCATAAAATCGACAGGTGCAGTTAAGGTATATTTATTTCAGTAGCCATAAAATAAATTAAATATTTTTTATTGTAAAGTTACTACTAGGCTTCAGTATTTGAAATTAAATTTAAAATATTTACCGTAGCATATACTGGGTGATTCAGAACTTATCTAAAAGAATTTGGGAATAGATGAGACATAAAAAATGGAGTCGATATAGTAATTTTTTTTATAAAATCCTTATATTTTGCGTGAAAAACATTATTGAAGATGTAGTATTTTCAACCTTTACATCGCTGGGTCACTGCAGTCTCTAGACAGGCGATTCCGAATATTGAAATCCAATTATTTTTTGTAGGCACTAAAGTTTTTGTGACGCCAGTTCTTACATTACTTTTTCAAGTGTAAAAAATGACTTACATTTGTATAGTAGTAACTCGGAGTTGATGGATATCGTTTTAATTTATTACGCAGTGAAAATGATTTAGCAGAACGAATTCCCGGTAAACATGTGCCAAATGCAGCTACTTTTACCGCGGTGTGCAGTTAGTGCAAATGTAGTGCAACGCGAGGAAAATTTGAACCCGAAATGTGGAAAAGATGGAGCTCCAGGGCGTCTACGGCATATTGCAGCAGTGTGGCGTATCATACACGACACTCAATTGTATCCGTATCATGGCCGGCACGATCTCCTGACATTAAATCATTTGGATTTCTTTCTGTCAGGATATTTAAAAACATACTATTGATGATTTACGGGAACGTATCATAGTTGCTGCCAATAACTTACGAGTTCAAAACGGACAAGAAGTAGAAACATTTGTGTTAGTTTGTAGAAACTGGATAAGAAGGGCCCAAAATGTTGTTATAACATCAGGTATTTCAAACTATTTTAGTAATTAAAACGACAAATTAAATCTATTAGAAATTAATAACAATAACGACAAAAGCAGTTAATTTTGCTGTATAAAATCGGCGTTATAAAATGTTATTTATTTCTTTCCTAAAGCATTTCTTTCCATTTTTTGTCCAGTCGCAGATTGCATGCTTTTACACCTTATCAGGTTTTACAGTGGACCAGTTTTCAGTGCCGTGCAGAAGTGTATGTTTATATTATTGTCGAAGTGCCCTTTTTGATTTTTTCTTTTCGAAATTGTATTTGTAAGAGTCCCCTGAACACTCAGATTTTTTTTTAGATAAGTTCTGAATCACCCTGTATATTTATTTCTTTGCTAACTACGTCCCCTAATATAGGGCGGGAAAGTTTATGTGCTTTGCTTTTTCTGGCATAATGTACCATGAAATTATTAACAAATAACATGTTTAAGTGTAATTACTAGTAGAATTTATAAATACAGATTTTTTGAAACAGTATGTATCAACATGTGGATGTCTTTATGAAAAAGTGTACACCTACCATTTATACAAAATTGTTAATAAATATTTACAATTTAACAGTGTTAAATTTTAACAATGCATACTTGGAGGTAATATATGTTGTTCATAAATTATTCTGTTTATCTAGTTTGTGACTTAATACTTTTGAATCGAAAAATATTATGCTAAACTGTAAAAAACAATTATTTTTTATTAGAGGTTTTCTTAGGAATAAAACGAATTTATATACAAAACTGTATATTCTGTTAAATAAAATATTTTTTTTATATTTAATATGAACATACATATTAAAAATTACAAATGTTTATGTTATTCGCTATTACCTGTAATAATTGTATCAATATGCTTTACTACCTACTAGGTAGTACCCTCGGTAGTACCTAGGTTAATATTAGTTTTATACTTTACATTTTTTATCAATTTGTATGTAATAGCAGAATTACTAACCATGAATATGTGCCTATAATATGAAAATAACTATTCGACAACGGTAGTAATCTTTACACCTACTACTCCTATTACAGGCAATTTGGCAACAATGTTCATCAAGCCATATGCGTCTATAAAATATTATCTGTTGATATTGGTAAACCCGTGGGTCAGTCCAATAAAATAAGAATTATATAATGACATATACAGGGTATTTCACAACCTATCCAAAAAAATTTGGAAATAGGTGCGTCATGACAAAAAGATTCGATATCGTAAAAAAATGTTTGTAAAATCCTTATACTTTATGAGAAATAATTATTTTAGTATTTGCAACCTTAAAATCTCTGGGCTACTGTAGTTTCTAACATCGATTATAGTATTAACGTTTTTTAAGATAGTGTTTACATAGTTTTTCAAGTGTCATAAATGGTTTACGTGTATTATAGTAACCCGGAGTTGATGGATATCGTTTTATTTTATGGAGAAGTAAGGCAAAATGCCCTGGTAAAATGGCATATTATACTCCTACTCTAGTTTTTGAGGGGGTATTTTATATAATTTTTATTCATGGCATCTTTCTCTGCTGAGCTATACCTTCCCAAAGAGATAGTAAAATTTGTTTTGTTTTTTTTTTTTCTTTAAAAACATGACAGAAATCAAAGTTCCCACTGAGGAAAACTTAATTTAGGATTAATTGCCCAATCGTCAGTTACTTCTAGCGTTTGTAAAGACTGCAAACAGTGTTTCTCGGAAGTTCGTTTTTCGTGGTTCACTATTCGTGAGTGGCTCAAATGAGAAAAAAGTTGCTCTTTTTGACGGCCGATAAGATATATCAAACAAATCCAAAATATCTGCTGCCGTAGCTGAAATTGTGAAAAAACTGAAAAAAAAAACGATTTTAGAAAATGCCATCTAGTGTCATTATTTCTTAACACAAAGAGTTGAAATTTGGTATAGGGGTTTAAAAATATACGATAAATCGGTTTTCCTCAAAAGAAAATTTCTAAAGCCACTAGTTTCGGTTATGCAACATATTTTTTTTTTCTATGGGCGTATTGGATCTTAAGATATAGAATGAGCTTACGGACACTATTTTGTTTTAAGAATAACTCAAAATTTCAAAAATATAATAATTGAAATACAATCTAGTCCTTCTTACGTAAAACAAAAATCAGCTAACATTTTAACAGATTCAACATTTGTTAACTTTGTTTTTATTGTTGGCCTTACTCAGAAGTATTTAAATATTTTAAAGATGAAAAACACACTGATTAAATTAATTTAGATAACTTATACATAAGTTGGTATTCGAAAACTAAAAATAGTTCAGCAAAATAGCGTAAGGTCACATAATTCTGCAGTGGTGTTCAAATATTTAAATCAATTATCTTAGTAAAATGTAGAGCCCTTCAAAGTTTTAAAAAAATATGGAGTAGCAGCTGTAATATGAAAACCAAAAAAAAGGTATAATAGTCAAATACAAAAATTATCTACTAATGCATGCGCAACTTCTCAACGATGTTTCGAAAATGTCTACTTTTGGGGTTGACATTAGCATGATATCCGCCTGCTTACGTATTTCTTAGCTGCAACCGTGTGAATTGATGTGAGTTTTAAGGCAAAAAATGTAAGACGGGTAAAAGTTTTAAACTAAACCAGGCTATCTGATACGTATTTTTGAGCACTTAATTTATGCGAAACAAATAAGTTGTAGCAAAAAATAACTTATAGGATGCTTATTTGTGAAAAATTACACTATTACACCTTTTTGGTTTTTAAAATACGACTGCTATTCCATATTCTTTTGAAAACTTTGAAGGGCATTGTCTGCTAAGGGGTGAACAAAGGTCATTTTTATGCAGACGTGTTCTTTTTAGCTGTACATTCATCAGTACCATTTGTGCTACTTCTTTTGACAGTACCATTTGTGCTACTTCTTTTGAAAACATCCTGTATACATATTTCCATATGGGGCATAATTTATCAGTAAAAATCATCGTGGTAAAATTATTGATATGCCAAATGTTCAAATTGCATATATTTAATTGTTATTAAAATATTTGTAACGGAAAATGATATTCCAAAATGACGATTCAGCAGAAGAAATACGTGCATTTAGACCCTCGAAATGCAATAATAACGAGTAGTAAAAAACCGGCAACGTGGCCAACGAAAATATCGCGACAAAGAAGCGTACTCAGGAAGACAGTTGGTGGTAAAGAAATCGACAGGTGCAAAGTCAGTTGGTCGAAACAGGTCTTACGCCTTCTGTTCAAACTAGTCGCTTCTCTGTTATTCGATAGCTTTCTGTTTTTTAACTCTTTTGATATGTAACACGAATTCAGCGCGCCATTCTCGATAATATCGCCTGTTAACAATCCAACTTCTACAATATAAATTCGTTTTGATATACTTACTAAGAATGAAATGCTATTGTGTTTATCTGCCCACTGAAAAGAAATAATGCCGCTTGTTTCAAAAGAAAATAAAGTGTTACGTACAAGAAGTCTGTGAGATTTATTCGTTTTAGTAATTTTATTATGTTGTTACGGTCTTACATTTAAAGTCCGAAAAAGTTATGGGTGAGAAACTTTTACAGGGCGCGTCGTGGTAAAAGATAATTCTAGAAGGTTAAAAAAAAACTAGGAGCCAATTCTGATTATTATATGTATAACGAAGACGTAGGTAATATTTTGAAAATGACCTGATAAAAATACTTTTGAAATAAATCCGATCAAAACATACTGAAGTATTAAAGTCACATTGGTACACCGTTTTAGGTATTTGATAAAGAGTAACATAATAGTTTTGCTTGATGAAAATTATGTTTCCATGGCCTTCTTGACAGAGGTTTTTGTATGTAGGTAATTGAGGGAATCATTGCTTTGGAAAAAAAATTAGAAAAGTCAATTTTCAAGTTAAATTTAAAGATCATCAGTTATTTACGTTCCAGTTTCTCTTAAATGTCAAATACGACTATACAAGACATTAACGCCCAATTTTTAAGAGTGGTAATATTAATGACGTCGCAGACTATCGTCCCATTACAATAATAAATAATTTTAGTAAAATTTTCGAGTTCTTCCTTCACGATATTTTATATAGTCACGTTAGGAATGTAATAAGTGTTAACCAACATGGTTTTATGAGGGGTCGCTCCACGGCGACAAACTTATTATGTATTACTCAATATCTTACTGAAGCCTTGGATAATCGGGACCAGGTGGATGTTATTTACACAGATTTTTCCAAGGCTTTCGATCGTTTGCAACATGAGATTCTCTTACGCGAACTTAAAAATGCGGCCTTTCATTTGATTTTCTGACACTTTTACATTCTTATCTTTGTGATCGTCATCAATACGTGAGCTACAGAGGTTTCTCTTCATGCAGTTTTCCGATCTTGTCGGGTGTCCCCCAGGGATCTATTCTGGGTCCATTTTTGTTTCTAATTTTTATTAACAACATTGTCAACAGTTTAACTATACCTCATCTTTTATATGCAGATGACATAAAGATATACTTAAAGATAAAAAATGTACAGGACTGTGTTGAACTGCAGGAGAATCTTAGTAGACTAAATCTCTGGTGTGGGTTGAATAAATTACCCTTAAATATAAAAAAGTGAAATGTATTGAAATTTTCTAGAAAGAAAGATAGTGTATATTTTCCATACAATATTGATGATATACCTCTGAACAGGCCTGACGTTGTTAAGGATTTAGGAATTTATTTTGACTCTAAACTCACTTTTAATTATCATATGCATCATATAGTGTCGGAAGCTAACAAGAGTTTGGGTTTCGTACTTCGCAATGCTCGGGATTTCTGCAATGTTGATACTGTTAAGTTATTGTACAATTGCTTTGTTAGACCTCGACTAGAATACTGTTCCTTAATTTGGGCTCCTAACTATGTTAGTTATATTGATCTGTTGGAAAGAACACAGCGCATATTCTTAAAGCTGTTGAACTATAAATTTTCTAATGCATATCCTCCGTAGGTTATCCGCAGCACTTGCTACTTCATAAATACAATTACAAATCTTTAAAATCTCGTCGTGATATGCAAAATGTTATCTTTCTTTTTAATTTAATAAATGGAAATTTTGACGTACCTGAAATATTACAAAGACTTAATTTTAATGTTCCAGCTGCAAATACACGGTCTCTCGAAACTTTTTATTTAAAAATACCTTGTACTAATATGCTACACTATTCACCTGTATATGTAATGTGTAGGAGTTTAACAGCCGTGCAGGACAGTATTGATATTTTCAGTACCAGTATTTTAAATATTAAGGAACTACTTCGATGTCTTTAGTGTTGTTTGTGAACTATTGTAGGTATATGATATATTCTGTTATTGTTTCTGCTTGTTTATACATAACTTTCATGAGTTTATTTTATATGTGTTATTTTTTTGTGTAATTTTCCCTGCTCTGTAAGTGGGTTCATCCCGTTGAGTAGGAGTAGATAATAAATAAATAAATTAACAATTTATGGGTACTTATGTAATAAAAAAGGGAAATATAAATTTAAAACATGCATAAGTGACAGATTTGTTCATATATAATTGGTAAAATTTGGATTTGAATAGTGATAGTAGTACAGAAGACATTTCGAGTACGCCCTCTTTAAATTTTTAAAGCGGCATAAGAAGCGAAAGGAAACTTGCCAGGAAAATAAAAAAAAAATTAACAACAAAACTTATGATTTTGTTAAATGGTGTTCCTTTAAATACGTGACACACTACACTGAAAATGTACTCTTAGCATATTATTTGGAAACGGTAGCCGTTCTCTTTGTGGTCGAATTTTTCCATGTCAACAGCAACGGAACTTTTACATTATAATATCGACATTAGCAAATATTCAAGATTAATAACATTCTTAAAAAAATATATGGTTACAAACCAAAGAAGTTAAGAACATTGACTAGAGATGGAATTGAGACTTTTCTAAGAGATGCCCCCGATGAAATATTTTTAATGATCAAGGTAAGTTATCATCTTTATTACTTACATTATTTTTTTAATTAGGTGGATTTTGGGCACATGTGTAGCTTGTTGTAGAGAAGAGTTATGTGACATACTAATAGATGATATTCAGGAAGTAAGTGGCTGGGAAAAATACATTCGGTCAGATTCCGTAGAAAATAGCAAATATCTTAAATTACCATGTATGCGTTCTTCGGCTACTTTATTAGCCGACGCTGAAATAGGTAGGTATAACTAATATTAAGCGCCATGGTGGTTGAAATTCTACAACTGTTGTAGAAGCTAAATTGAAAATTCAGTGTCAACGAAGTGGAAAATGCAAAAAAATATTGGCACTGATAAGCCTTCAACTAGTAGGTGCTCTGGATCTTCCCCAGAATTTTCCTAAAATGCTAGTGTTACTGAATTTACAAAAAGTAGTCCTGCAGAACAAGTAGAACATGGACAGGAAAAATTCTATCCTAATATTTTTATAAGAAATTCCATTAATTGTATTGTTAACATAAAAATGTAATTCATAATTGTATTAGTATAATTTAATTATTTTCATAAAATGTGGTACAAAAAAATTATATTTTTCCTCAATAAAAACAGAGTACACACCGTATTACTTAAAGGAAAGTGAATATTTAATGCATTGCATTAACGACAGTAGGTCTTATTAATGCCCTCAGGCGTTGTATTAAAGTGACGCTTATGGCTCGAAAGATATACCGTAAAATGCAATTTAACGCCTGGCCTTTTATAAAAATATGTAGATATAACTGTTTTTTCTTTGTACACATTGAGTTAATTTTGTGAATGCTTAATTTTTTTTATGGAAACCACTATAGCTTTTGACGAATTTTTTCTCATGTATCCTACTGAAATACGCAAACTGAATTACTTAAGAATACTGCTACGTCAGTTTTGTTTCTATGCAAGGAAGGAAAATGGGTCATCACAAGGCATAGAAAGGACTGTAAAGTTCAGTAGTCCTACTTTGAGAGTTACCTAGTTGCATACTAAGTTCTCTCAAATTAGCGTCGACTTCGGCAAACTTTAAATCTTCAGTTTCCAGGAGCTGTTAGCTTCCGACGTACAATTTTATTCTCCTTAATTAATTCTAAGATTTTCTATTTCTCCAGTTTGTAATTCTAATTATAGATTATTTGTAAGTATTATATTAAGAAAGGCATTTGAAATTATTACAAATTATGTACAATGAACAATTTAAAATTCCTGAATATTTCCCAGTAATAGTGAATTCTGCATAGGTGGTCTCGGTTCAATGATGAAACACGAATAACCAGTAATAGGTCCTGATTTAGTCATATTTTAAACATACTATTTTTTTTGTCAAAATAGCTGTTTTTCTGGAATATGAATAAATTAGTTTCATGTTACAATAATAATATTCCGTAAAATTCTCAGTCAATTAAATATTGAATAAATTTTCCATTTGAATAATTTTCTAAGTAACGTTGAGTAAGTACTTGTATCTCTATAACTAGATTTGTATTTATTTATTTTATTTTTTATAATTGATAAGATTCTTCACAATATTCCTAAACAGTGGGTAACAAAATAATTTTATAAATTTTAATTGAAATTATCTTATTTACTAAATTATTATAGTATTTAATAGCATATTTAATGTCTAACATACTCTGCAGATTATCATTATCTAAAAATAACAGCTCAGACTCAATCATCAAACATCAAACGTTTATTATTGTAAATGGGAGTAACCTAATAAAATTTCCTCTAAGGAAATATGTTTTTGCTATAAAGGAAAGTTTTTTTTCAGAGCCACATCATTTCGATCTTCAAGTGTATTCCGTTTGGTAGTGGTTCAGTGACGTTTATATACAGGGTGTCCGGAAATGATGAGCAAAACATTCAGGGGATAATTCTAGACTGAAAATAAATGCTACCTCTTTCTATAACATTTTTTCCAAAACTGATTAGTAACGGAGTTACAGTTTAAGTTAAAATTAGATTTTCTATATTTGTAAATAACTTGAAGTGTTCAGTGCACCGATTGAATCCTGTTATCGTTTCAGTTAAAGTGCCTTTTCTACTGAAAATACAGCAAAAAGTTGTTCAGAACGGTAAATTATGGAGATGTTCAAAATTTTTAAAAAACCTCGTTGATATTTTTAATGTTTCTTTGGTTAGATATAAAAGCTCTGTGAGGAAATTTCTAATATTTAATAGGTAAACGTTTTGTACTATTTGATAGCTTTTCCGTATGTGTATACTTCTTTTGTTTATGTTATTGTACTTCATACCTTGTTATTTAATTGTTTAGTGTTACCCTGTTATTGGGATTTTTAATCCTGTTTGGTTTCCTATTTCTTAAATAAATAAATATATAAAAATAATGGTTTTAAAATGTTTAAATTGTTTTTTTGCGTAAATACGCATATTTTCTAAATCGCGTATTCGTATTATACTCATTTTGGCTATCTTATCTTAAAATTAATGACTTTATGACTGAATGACCCTATATATAGATATTAGCTTGTAGTGTAATAAAGTTTAGTTAAAAATGCACCCTGTACAAATTAACATATAAGCGAAATAAAAACTTTGGAATTTATCGTCGCTAAATACTGTCATACTGAAAATGTGTATTTTCGTGAAGGACCTTTAATGCCTGAATTTTTATACATCTATATATTAAACGAGAGTTTCTTTATGACCGCCTGATATGCCAAAAAAGTTTTCCGCACACAATAAGTCAAAATGTCACTTCAGCCACCCACAAAAAACATGTAGCTCGTTGTTCGCTACTGGTCCAAGCGAAAATCTTTTCATATACTCTAGACGCCGCCACTCAGTAATATGTTTCTTTTATGAATCGCTTTTTGCGTAGAGAAACTTAAAACCTGTTCCGTTGTAAACCTTTAAGTTCGTGCGGCAAAAACATGGACCATTCAAAGTTCACATGGGGTCTGGTGTGGTTTTAATATATGTTAAAGGGAGATGTGGGGTGAAAGATAATTTGTTAGAATGTTGCGACAAAGCAACTACTCTCTGATATCCATATTTCCCAAAATTTTAATATACAGGGTGATTCAGAGCTTATCTAAAAAAATTTTTTTTAATGCACAGGGAACTTACAAATACAATTTTGTAAAAATAAAACTAAAACGAGCAGTTCAAAAATGATTTTAAAATACACATCCACACGGCACTAAAAACTGGTCTACTGTAAAATTTTATAAGGCGACCGCACAAAAATTTGAAACAAATTTCCAAGGAAAGAAATAAATTACATTTTACAACACATATTTTAATGCAGCAAATTCAAATGCTTTTGCCGCTATTGTTATTATTAACAGAATTAATTTATGGTTTTCATTAATAAAATAGTTTGACATACAACAAAATTTTTGTTTTGCCCAGCTGCTACAAACTAACACAAATGTGTCTGCTTCTTGCCTGTTTTGAACTTGTAAGTAATTAGAAGCAGTTATTACACGTTTACATTAATAGTGTCCACTTAGGCGCAACATACTTCATTTTTTTAAAAATCCTCAGAAAAATAAGCGAATAATCACTAATAAAAATACACGTACAAAATAATTAAATACTCAACACGACATACAAAGCTAGAATATAAATACAATACCCATATATATATAAAGCTGTTTACAGGCCTTTTAGGCCCAGAACTGTGTTATTCTCCTCGATTCCATTCTGTCATTCGTCTTTCTTTTCCAATCCGTTACATTTTCATCGCTTACTCGGTCTACCCCTTTTTTTCTTGTAGTTAGGTTTACTCCCTACTATTTTCTTAACTGCCCTTTCATCTTCCATACGTTCTAGATGCCCTAGCCACTGCACTCTTCTGGCTTTTACAATTTCGTCTATTGTTGGTGCCTGGTACATTGCATATATTTCCTCATTATTTATCCTTACATAGCCTTCCTCCGTCTTCTTCCCCCCTAGAATTCTCCTTAAGATTTTCCTTTCCCACCTTAAAAGGTTTTCTCTTGACTTCTTATTGAGAACCCAGGTTTCACTACCATACAGCGCTGTCGGTCTCAAAATTGTTTTATACATTCTAAATTTTACTCTTCTGGAGAATTTTTTTGATTTCAATAAGTGGTTGACTGCTGCCGAACTTCTGTTTGCTTTTATTATTCTCCTATTTATTTCTTGTTCCTCATCACAGTTAGCTGTTATTAGCGCCCCCAAATATACATATTCTTGAACTTCCTCAAACTCCATCTCTCCATGCTCTGTTCTCAATTTAAAATTGGTATCCTTTTTTTGTGCTCTTATTCTCAAATTTTTACTTTTCTCTTGATTTATCTGCAATACCACTTTACGTGCTTCCTCCACAAGTTTTCTCGTTACTTCTTCTAATTCCCTACTATCTCTAGCAATAATAGCCACGTCATCTGACTTACAATTTGATGACTTTTAAACAATATGTGTTCTTCTCTGTTCAACTGACTATCTCTTATGACCTTTTCTAGTACTAAATTAAAAAGAAGCGTTGAGAGTGGGTCTCATTGTCTCAGTTTTGTATCAATAGTAAAGCCTTCCGAACATTCACCTTTTATTCGTACTTTGGATTTGGTATTTTCTAAGGTCATTTTCAATAGCCTAATCAGTTTGGTTGGTATCCTAAATTGTTTCAAAATTTTACTTAGTTTATTCCTTTTGATCTAATCATATGCTTTCCACAAGCCCACAAATACCCATATAATAATGTCAAAACATATAAATGACACACATCACACAGAAATTGTAGTAATAACTGTCAGTCGTCAACAAAATGGTGGATATTTGGAAGACGCGGGAGGTCAGCAGTCAGTTCCATAATCAAGAAGTAAAGCTTCCTTTAATATTAAAAGGGAGCTTTACCAATAAAATCAGTTCCATAAAGGCATTTTAAAGTTAAAGTGGCGATAAAGTGTACTCTATAATAAAGGCGGGATTTCGGACCTTTATGAGGTTAGAGGAGACTTTAAGAGCACAACATAATCTATATAAATTTGTGGATAATCTTCACCTACGTGTTTTGCTGTAATTATTAACGTTTTCTTGATAAATAATGAATAATTACATACGATACGAGTTCAAGCTCATCCTCAGAAGATGAAGTGATAATTTATTTAAGAAGACTTAAAATTTACAGAGTAAAAAAGTAAGGCAGCATTGTATAACAATATATGACGATTTGGAGTTTTTTCAACGATTCCGATTATCAAAATTAAAGGTGGACAAGATGCTTTCGCTGTCAAAAAGGTTTTTTTGCTCCTAATGTGCAAACTCAAACAGTTTCTGATGTAGACCTAAAAATAATAGACATCGTAGCTCGGTGGCCCGGATCTTCACAAGATCAAACGATTACCCAATTACCCTTTTCCTTTTCTATTAACTCAACAATTTAATCTGATCTTCCACACTAAACATACAGCTTTTCCTTTTTGTTTCCAGTTTAGGTTCCATATCCATATCGAAATAAATATCTAAAATCTGTTTCTTTCTACAGTCAGGCAAGGACGCAAATAAATAAGGTTACGTTTATTTTATTCTGAAAGTAGACAGTAAATTCATGACTTTCCCGCTTAAAATATCCCCATATTTTGGTACTTTTAATTTCTACAATTAGCTTTCGGCATTACCAACACTATAATATATTGATAAAGTGTAGTTCAACCAAAGATTACTTTTAACTACTTTATGTAACGGAACGCACTTTAAACGATCTTTAAAGCCAGCTTTAACGTAAAGTACACTTTGTATAAAAAGCCATTTATTTTCTTTTTATGAAACTGGCTGTAACTTTCCCTCATGATTAGTATATTGTGATCTAGGCAAACGTATCATAGATGCTGCATAACTTACAAGTTCTAATGGACAAAAAGCAGAAACATTTGTGTTAGTTTGTAGAAACTGGGTAAGACGGGCCCAAAATGTTGTTGCTGTAGCATCAGGTATGTCAAACTATTTTATTAATTAATACTTCAAATTGATTATATTAATAATTAATAACAATATAGTGGCAAAAAACAGTTATAAAATGTTATTTATTTCTTTCTTCAGCAATTTCCTTCCATTTTTGCGCGGCCGCCAATTGCCAGTGGACCAGTTCCACTGCTGTACAAAAGTGTATATTTAAATCTTTTTGAACTGCTTATTTGATATTTTTCGTTACCAGCTTGTATTTGTAAATGTCCTCTGTATATTCTATTTTCTTTTATATACGTTTTGAATCACCCTGTATAGGTACTTTAATTCAACACTTTATATATATAACATAGGAAAGCTCACAAGATTCGGTCTGTACAAACTGAAAACTAACGATTGCTACCACGACTATAATACTCGACATGGTGGTATGCTTAGTATTCCTCGACATAGTCATTGTTATTATGAGAAGTCACCTTATTACTCAGGCATTAAGATATATAATAAATTACCACGATATATTAAGGATGTAAAAACACATAATCAATTCAAACTTGAACTAAAGAAATTTTTAATTTCTGAATGTTTTTATTCAGTTGAAGAATTTTTAAATTAACATATTTTCTCCGAGTTTTTTGTAATTTTTTTTGTAATTTGTTTTTGTAGTACAGTCAACTTGTGTTTACTGTTTGTTTTTTACAATGTATTTCTCTGCTGTCTTGAATGTTTTTCATTGACTTATACTCCTTTGATTTGACGGCCATATCTGTTTTTTGTAACAGCTACAGTGACAAATAAATTATTATTATTATTATTATTATTATAAGAGGGCAAAGAGAATAAAAAAATACTCATCCAGAGAAAGTTTCATCAGTCTAATTATTTCAACTTTCAAAGCGTTTCGAATAAACTAAATGAAACTTTAAATTTATGATCACTTTTGGAGGGGTCGTAAATTCTCTATAGGGACTTAGATAAATAAAAAATCATATGAAGGAACTCTACCCCCATACCTCCTCTAATCTACCCTGGAATTACTTGCACATTATTCGGGATCACCCTGTGTATTGTTACGATTTTTTTTCTATTACGTACATTTCATATATTCTCACTAATAATAATTATTTTCAAACAATAAATAGTATCATCGGACATGGCGGGACATCTATGAGCGTAAATTAGAAATATTCATGTTTAAAGGCCGTGACCATAGGTCTCAGTCTCTAATTACTTTGCTATTTCAAGCTATCTACTCGTAAAATCCAGAATGCATTTTAAGCTAAATTTAAAATTATTACTGTTTCCATCATTACGTTTTTCTTCAATACAACACCACATTCATTAACAAGAAAATCTGAGTGTTAAACTGTCGTGTACATGCGACTTCGGGAAAGTGTTCCCTAAATTCAATAAAGTCACTCCCAGTATTTCCATTTCTTCGTTTCTTAAACTCCACTGGAAAACTTTTAAATTTCCAGACATTCTCTCCCCGATATATATTCGACTACATAAACCTTAATCTATGTTGAATGGTATATCGACATTTTCGCAGAAGGATTTATGTGTGTTATAAGAAGGGGAGGGTAGGAGGGGAAATCCAGTGATGAATTAAGGTAAGACAAAAGAGGTGAGATTACATAGAACGCGCTTCCAAAGATATCTTAGATCCGGTTCCGGAGGGTTGGTTTGACAAATAGTTCCATCGACATCCCGTATGCATTGTCAGATACAGCTATTAACTGAATAGTCTAGCTGTTACTCTTTGGTTATATTTGAATTTAGATTCGGCCGTCTCAGAGTTATGTACATAAAAGAAAATCTCATTAACTGAATGGAGGTTTAAAATTAGAACCAAATTCGTAATAATTATGAAAAGTTAAATCATATTCCTAACGCACTTTCTTTTTCTTAAAATAAAGTAGTTTCATTTAAATACGTTGCACGTTTGCCTAATATACGAGCTGAGTCAAGTAGTCAAATAGTTAAACTTCAGGAATGAATTTCTTACGAAATTTCAAGTAAAAGATGTAAATAAAACATGCCTTTTAATTGGCTCTTCTACAGAGATATACAGCGGGGCGAAGGACTGAAGATTAGTCATACTTGGATGCCTTTGCACAAACAAGTGAACCAGAGCGTACCTGAACCAGCCATCCGTAACACGCCTGAATCAGTCAAACTAAACACCGAACTAACCAACCTTGAGGTACCAACTCATATGAAAGCTTGACCTAGACACAACGGTAACCATTCAGCTGCCACTCAAGATACTTGAAGCACTGAAGATGCCATCTGTTAAGTATGGCGAAACGTCTGCATTTAGGCATCGACTACAACAAAATAGCCCAGAAAGTACATCATTCAATTGACACTGGTCATGAGAACCTGAGAACTACAACCTTTCTACTAAAGTGACAATTAGTGAAGTTTCTTGTTTAGATTTTATTCTGATTAGATGCGTTTTTAGTAATTTGTAAAGCAATTTATGAATAATAACCCAGAACACAATCGATATAAAATTACAAAATAATTTCGTTAATTGGACAATTTTCATTAGTGCGCTACATCACCTGCCAACTTAAAGTTTTGTGTGGGTTATGTTGGCGGTTTCCAACACAATATTATCAAGACATGAAGATGTAGGTCATGAAAAATTCGGGTTAATTTTACGAGGTTAAGAAAATTTCATACACATCGTATAGGTAAATCCTTCAGGAATACTTGGTTCAATAGCAAATCACGAAAACATAAAATATATTTATAATCGTTGCAATAAAATACCATGGTTGCAACAGTTTTGCCCGTAAATTAAATATTTTGTATTATAAAACGATTTAATTCATCTAATAAACTAAATGATTTGCAACACTATGCACAATTTGCACATACAATAATAAAAAATCATTTAAACACTTATTTTATGAGAACAACATATTCAATAAAACTCATTTTGGTCATTTGTAAAGGGTTGTTGTGGAAATCAGCGAAAAGGCCTATTGTGCATGCATGTAGCCGTAGAGTTTTTCGTTGTTACTGTAACAAAACCTAAAACACTTTACTAATTTCAATTTAATTTGCGTAAGCACATTTTTAGAAGACCTAGGATGAATCCATACAGTAGCAAAGAATGATCAGGATCATTTAGTAAATAAATCTATGGAAGTAGAGGAACTTTTAGGTGAGGCAGCTTAAGGTATTCAAAATTTTGATTTCTTACTTTTTTTTGCAGAATTGAAAGTATGGAGAATAAATAAACTCGTGTAGCCATTTGGACGCTTCGATTCTCGTGGACATTACCTGCGTAAGAAGCAACGAAAAAAGAAGTAAGAATTGCTCAATTGAATTATAGTGTGAAAGAGTGTACTCCTTATATTATTGTAGTAGGCTAGGTTCTCAAAAAGAATGATTGTATAGTGGAGTCATCATAAGGCTGTTACTAAAAATACGAAGAAGGATAATCTATGACCCATAGAAACTAGAACACTTAGGACATAAAAGAGGTGACAACCCACTTTGCCTTGAGGGTGGCATTAATTGTTAACAATAACAGTGAAGAAAATCATAAAGTAAAATAGTAGAGTCAAAACAAAGGTGTAGAGTGAAGTAAGTACCTCATTTCCTTTTTGGGGTTTTCAGGTGCTATATGTTAACTTTTCTTTCTCGGATGGAGATAATTTATTTGCCAGAATGTAATACCAAGAATAAGAATCAATAAGCGGGTTCAGTGTTTTCTAATAAAGAGGTAGGAGAAGAACAACAGGGCAGGGGAATATGGCTAATCTATTATTTGTTTCCAAATTAGCGACTGGCTGAATATTGGTGACCATCATTGCGTGTAAATTAGATATTTGCGAGACGTTTGTTTCAAAATATTTAAATTAATTCGATTGCTATATGAATATATGTCTTTTTCGTTATTCCTTTAAGCTAAATGTTATCGGTGAAGTGAGAGTTGGTAGATGAAATTTATTTGTACATTTCGAAATTCCTCTTAGCAAAATAAAAGTTCAGATATGAACTTTTCCTTTCAGAAACTAAGCTCCTCAGATTACACAGCACTGTATGAATAATTGTCTACCTATACGCATTTCCATTGTTTTTTATTCGACTTATCCACAAGTGGAAAAAAATTACTTCACCTTCAATATCTGCTACCTGTCTACTTAATTGCTGTACTAAGAAGATGAGAAATGATTAGGTATACCGTAACAAGAACGATAAACAATTCCGATTACACATGGACTACTTGTCACATCTGCAAGTGCAGTTAAACTGTGGAACTTGGTTCTCAGCTTGCACGAAATCGATATTATGTAAACTTCCTAACTTCTCGGAGTATCATACGGTACACAAAACTAATTATTAGAGTCTAGTCGCCAGACAGTATTAAACTTGTGCAAAAGGTGCCCGTAGCTGCAGCAATATATTTTATATTGCTCTTGGTGGCGAAGAGTTCTAATAACGAAAGAGTTCTCCAGAGTGTGTCAAAGTTCATGTTACATATCCACATGCGGCACTCAATTTGTGATGTTAATATCTCATAATTAACTACGAACCTTCTCTCCCCATTTTGACTCGAGTTTCATTAACAGTTTCGATAAATACGTAGCATAAGTCTTGTGCAATATGACAGAATGTCCCGGTAATGTACATTTTTCCAGTTTCATTCTTATTTAGTCTATATAACAAATATGAGCGGATAAACGGCTGATATAAAACATCTAGTCAGTTTATAAATAGGTCGATAGGTTATCGCGTTATTATTTTCTTTAACTTTCGGCTCAAGCTATCGACTAGAATGTGATGAAAAAATGAAAACAGTACGCGAAATGTAGCAAGCTAAGTCTAGTGCCATTAGCTACTCCATGCCGGACCTGACAGGCCAAAGCAATAAAGCATTCTACATTCTGTAGGTACCATTGAAAGTCTTGCACCTTTATCGCGTGTCGGAGATAACAATATTTGAAGAACGGACTTTTAGGAAACAACTACTCTGCGGGTTAATGTCCCGACCAGCATTGAATTACACCGGAAAAAGCAGCCATTGCTTGACCACAAGTCAATGGTACCTACAGCAAAGTGATATTTGTCAGCTGCCGTAATGGCATACCGATGAAAGTTACTAAGCTCTAAACCGGTATATATCTGCCGCTGACGAAAGACTGTGGCAGGTTTGTAAATATCGTTATTGCCGACATGCGACAAAGGTCGACAGCTTTCAATGGCACCTACAGCATATAAAACGTTTAGTTACTTTGGCCTGTCAAGTCCGGCTAGCTGGAGTAGCTAGTGTCCAGTAGATATACCCACGATACCTTTCGTCGGATCCGACAGACATAAAGTAACCAGTGTTATTCTTCAGTTACCTCATCTATCGCATACTTATGAAAGCTAATAAACTCAAACCGGTATATGTCTGGTGGTCTGCTGACAAGTGACTTTGGCTGTTAACTATATAGATTTTTCAGGTGTAATTCAATGCTGGTCGGGGCATTAGCCCGCAGATTAGTTGTTTCCTGAAGTTCCGCTTTACAAATTAAAACATTGTTTGATCCGAAGGTATGACATAATAATCATCATACGGCGGTATTTACATTTTAAGCTTGATCCTTTTAATTTAGAAGACAATCAGCAATCAGGTCGATCCTCGGAAGTCATAACCGAAAAAAAAGAGAGAATCGTAACAGAAGAAACGTGTATAAGGATTTAAAAGAAACCCTATTTCTGAACAAAATAGTGGCAGAATTACATCAAGCATTTGAATGTTAGAAAAATTTGTACGATTTTCCTAACGTACAGCGGGAGAAGAAAGTAACTTTGTGCCAAAATATGCTACAGAAATTTGAATATGGCATCTACAATGTTGTACATGCAATCGTTATTATAGGTGACGAAATCTGATTATATTTTCTCGATTTGCCAACAAAAGCACAGAGTAAATTTGAAGACAACTATCAGACGATTCAAGGGAAAAAATCACGATCAGTTGGAAGAAGAATAATCTTCTGGTTTGATGATTCGTAAAGTATATTCAACGTGATGGGAGTTATTTTGAAGGGCAATAAATATTTTTTCATGCGAAAAGACATGAGTAATTCTATGACCTACGTAAAACGACGATTACTCAAAATGCAACTATCAGAAATTTAAAAACTATCCCAAGTTCATTTGTTCAACTTTTATTATTTGTTTAACAAATTCAGCTGTTGAATAATTATTCAATTTCCAGGTTAACTGCAACGTAATTGATATAGGCTTCTTGGCGTTTCAGGAGACTTCGTTGCCTAGAAGTGATTGTGACACTCTTAATCAGTTTCAGTAATTTCTTGCATTTATCTGAAAACAACAATAGAAAGACTTAATATAGGAAAATATAATATCAACAATATCAACAATAAAAGTAAGCAATTGTAGGTATAACATAATATAATACAAATTTGTTAAATATAATAATACATGTTTAAAAGATGTAAGTTTTATAACAATGATAAAAATAAAAAAAAGGAAAATGACTTTTACTTTGTATTTTTGATGGTTACTAAATGTTTTTTTTCCAATTTGTTTTAGTATTGCTCTAGAAGTATAAAAAATAAATTTTTCGAAACGTTAGCTTGAAATTCAACATTGCTGTTTTATTAACATTTTTTGACATAAAACAGCATAACTGTATATATAATTGTACGAATCGTTTACTGGATTTGGTATGTACAGACTTGAAATGTGAGATCCTGCATAATGAAACACCTTTAGTACCAGAAGATTCCTACCATCCGTCACTAATTATTGATATTAGCACTTCTATACAATATACTAACTTTTCAGCTAATACGTCTCAAAAAAGTTATAATTTTAAAAAGGCAAATTATCAAGCTTTATATAATGATCTTTTAAATACTGATTGGTATGTTCTACAGAACTTCAATGATGTTGATTCTGCTCTTGATGAATTTTACTCGAAATTTTATAGTATATTAGATTTACATGTTCCGCAGTATAACTATCGGAGTCAATGTTATCCAAAATGGTACACTAAAGAAATAATAACCAATATTAAGAAAAAAAACAAACATCACTGTTATTATAAATCCACAAAATCTATTTATCATTTAGAACAATTTAAAAAACTGCGGACTTTAATAAAACAGCAAGTTGATGTAGCATATCAAAATTATATTAAACGTATTCAGCAGTCGATAAACTCAGATTCAAAAAACTTTTGGAATTTAATTAACTCTAAAAGAAACAAACAAGAATTCCTGGTAGAATGATATACATGGATAAAATGTTGGATAGCCCACAAGATATTGTAAACGGTTTTGGTAATTTTTTTAAATCTGTTTATGCAGCTCCTACAAATAACGATATAGCTGATGGCAGCTATGTAGTTAATGATACTATTAATATTGAAAATATAACTATGTCGGAAAATCAAGATGCTTTAGGTTGCTTAAAGAATAAAATGACATCTGGCCCAGATTTGATACCATCTTTTTTAATTAGAGACTGTAAATATGTTTTAGATATTCCACTGTTTATTATATTCAACCTTGCATTAAAATCGTCAATGTTCCCAAGTTGTTGGAAAATTGCAAAGGCTTGTCCTATATTTAAGACAGGTGATGTATCAAATATATGTAATTATCGACAAATTTCTTTACTGTGTAATTTTGCAAAAGCTTTCGAAATTATCTTGTATAACAGATTAAATCATAATTTCTCCATATCAGCATGGATTTATGACAAATCGATCAACCGTGACCAACTTGCTTATCTTCACTCAATATCTTTCTGATGCGTTAGACAGCCGTGGGCAGACTGATGTATTATACACAGACTTTTCAAAGGCATTTGATCGGATTGATCATAAAATACTTTTAAGAAAGTTAGACAAAATTGGATTTAGCACACATGTATTAAAATTATTAAAATCCTACTTAACTGATAGACAACAATATGTATATTACAACGGTTATAAGTCAACGAAATATATATCTACTTCAGGTGTTCCACAGGGTAGTAATCTAGGACCGCTTCTGTTCTTATTGTTTATTAATGATATAACAACAAACATAGAATGTTGTAAATTAATATTTGCTGATGATTTAAAATTTTCAAAAATATTGATTAATAGCAAGACTGTATAATGTTACAAAATGAGTTATTAAAAATACAAAACTGGTGCATCGATAACAACTTAAATCTCAACATAAACAAATGTAAAGTGATTATACGAGAAAAAATAATAAAGTATTATATAACTATTATATAAACGATAACATTTTAGTACGTGAAAATACAATTAAAGATTTAGGTATATACTTTGATAACGAATTACGATTTAATGAATATATAAATAGGAAGACACAAGAAGCTGTAAAAATGTTGGGGTTTATTATACGCAACTGTAAATCTTTTACAAACACAGAAGCATTAAAAACATTATATTATTCATTTGTACGATCTAAATTAGAATACGGGTCTATAATATGGAATCCTTTTTATCAATCTCATAAACGTGTTGTGGAGCAAGTGCAAAGGAGATTTGTAAAATATTTATTATATAAAGAAACTGGTAATTATCCTGAGAGAGGAATAGACAACAAGTATCTGTTACAGATTTTTAACTTAGAGAGTTTAGAATATCGTCGAGTTTGCTCGTTAATTATGTTCCTGTTTAAACTTCTTGGTAATAAAATTGATTGTTCAGAAATTCTTTCCCAGATTGGCTTTTTAATACCAAGACAAAATTCAAGACAGAATATTACATTTCATCTCAATCATCCAAACACAAATGTTATGCTAAAGTCTCCATTGTACAGTATGTGTAGTAATTTTAATAAAATATCTAGTATATGTGATATTCAGAATTGTTCGAAGAATTTTTTATTGAAATGTATTAGACAATATTTTCATAATGTGTAATAATTGTAATGATGAGTGCATAGTAGATTGTCGTATGATACTCGTATGTTTATTATAGGTGTAAGTTGTCCTGTAATTGGGTGTCTACCTGTTGGGCAAATAAACTATTATTATTATTATTATTATTATTATTATTATTATTATTATTATTATTATTATTTTTGACCTAAAAACCCTCTAGCGGAACCAACTCTTTGCAAACTAAAATGGAACCCTCCGGGACTCCAGACCTGGCCATGAATTTTGATGATTTGTATCCAATTTATTCTACTAATTGACAACTATTATCAATTAAAATTATTAGTTAAAAAATTAAATCATATTGTCACTGCATCCCAAGCAACCTAACTTATGCAAAATGATTTTACGGTCGACCTTATCGAAAGCTTTCGTAAAGTATGTATATTGTATATATTACACACAATACTCGAATTCGGACAATGTCCGAAAAAAGTATGCAAAACTGGTTCTGAGCCCAGAAAAATTCTCATACCCGAAATTTTACGTTTAAACGGTTTTTGACTATTGTAAAATAGTAGAACTAGTTCTGGGCATTATAATTTGTTCAAAACTAGTTTTGTGCATTTTGAAATGACCAGAATTACACAACAAACAAATTAGAATGCCCAGAACTAGTTCTTTGTATTTTGTAATATGCAGTAACCGTTTAAATGTATAATTTCGGGTATGGGAATCTTTTGGAGGTCAGAACTAGTTTTGCATACTTTTTTCGGACATTGTCCGAATTCGAGTATTGTGTGTAACATATATACTACAGGTAAGGTAAGTATCGACCCTTAATAAAACAATGCTGATTGTTAGATATGTATGAATTAATTTAATTATATATATAATTGAGTGCACCGTTTCAAATAATTTTGGCAAAGTTTGATAATTTTATTACAGATCGATAATTAGAAATTAATTATTTATTCCTTCTCTTCGACATATATAGGACAAATATTTCCCCTCTTTCCATAGATTTTCAGATACTGAATATTAGGGTTAGTAGACGTTTTACGTAATGCTGAAGAAACAACTTTGGTAACAATTCATAATTACACAATTACTGATAGTCAATAGATTATAATTTGTTCTCTGCAAATTTAAACCTTCTCATTCACAAACTAAAGATCATTCGATGAATCTTCTTGACATTGTTTTAACACCTTTTGAGACAAATTAATACCTTAGCCCTAAGATAAACAAAATTCAATGGATAGCTCAGAGCATTCAGTGCATTTGCAAACTTAAAGCTTGTACAACAATGCATGTAGCATTGGTCAGATGATAGTGGCGGCAGTATCAGCTAAACCATGTGTCTTCCATGCACGCCGCACTGAATTTACATCTAAAAGGCCAAAACGTCCCGACCCCTAGCCCGGTGAGTGAATGGGCCCCGGCTGTGACGCAGCTAGATTTGATATCCGATAACTGGTTATGCATATTCATCATTTTACTCAAGTAACACGGAACCCATTACACACTAACTGATAGTAATTATAACCGTAAGGCGATTTGTTCACTGAGAATGTTTGTACATACGAATTTAACCATCAGGGGTTATTAAGGACCGAGTTGTTAATTGTTAAACACAACTTGGAACGGAGACGAATTAAGTTCATTAGTACACCGCTTCTGTGTGGAGGTTAATTAGTACACGATCATTGTAATAATTCAGCCATCCCACGATACCGCGATATATATATATAACAGATTGTTAACTTTTATATAAGCGGAAGTGCGAGCTGCTAGAGAAGTTAGTATTATTAAACTATAGAAATGAACAGTTGCCATATGAGGCTCAATTGTGAGAGATGAATTGAACACAAAAAAATAACATGACAAATTTCTACAAATTTTGCCTATACAGCTCTTTCCTACGGATTTACAGACCCCTAAGGAATGCCCCTTAAAATCGTTGTTTTTAATAACTTTTAAAATAATTGGTGCAACTTAACATTTTTTTAATATTATGGACCCATTAAATAGCTATTTATGTAATCAGTTATGAAAAGTAAAGTAATGTTTCATAACGTATTACATACAAGATTTTTTCTAATTTTGACTAAAAATAGGAAATACAATTTTTTAATTTTGATCATTTACAAGTACAATTTAAATTACAATAATTATCTAGTAGGTCAGTGTCAGTTTAAATTTTCTTGTCATTTGGTTTGACATTTAATAGACGCTGATCTATTATATGACGCTTATCGTTGCTATTACCATTTATATATCGAAGAAGCGGCAACTAATTCTTGAAAATTCCATAGCGGTATATGAAAAATTTGAGAAATGGCGTGAACAGGAGAAAGTAAAACACATCAAAGAGAAAGTACTATTGGCATATTTTGAAGGTAACAAAAATTTGAAGGCTTCCACGCTATGAACACAATACTTCATGTTGAGATATGAGCTGTCTTTAAAAAAAGGTATAGATATTAAAAAATCCAATAGTTTGATAGCATTTTTAAAAAGGCAGTCCGATGGATACCACGCTAAGAAATGAAACGTTTTTTCAAAAGTAAATATTGAGAAGTTTTTTATGAAGGTGGATGAGAATAATGTTTTAATGGTTAATAATTGCTTCATTTAGTTGTCAGTTTCCTAATTTGCATTTTTTGCTTTAGGTTGTGTTGGTTGTGGGAATAGCCAGTGCATGTCGAAAGTCAGAATTAACATTTTTACGTGTTGAAGATGTTACGGATGAGGAGACGTATTTTCGAGTAAATCTTCCAAATACAAGAATTAGAGTAATTCATGAATTTGTAATCTAATCACCCCGGGAGATATAGAAGGACTAAACCTCGTTGACATTATAAGGAAGTATAGAAACCTACGCCCAAAAAATATTAAACACAATAGATTCTTTGTTATATATAGAAATGGTAAATGTTTTGTACATCCAGTAGGAATTAATACTATTGGTCAGTTATCAAAGATGATTGCTCAAGGGTCAAGGGTTTTGAGGTTGCCAGCTTAGAAATAATTATTGAATTAAATATTTTAGTTCTTACTTGGAAGTCTTGTATATCCGTAAGTAGATAGGACAAAATGTATATGAGGTACAGACATTGACTCCCACAGTATGCTTTATCATTTTTGACTAGTGCCTGGACATCCTGTATACATATTGGACATCCTGTACGTCTCAAAAACTATGAAATTTTTTTGCTTAAATTAATTTTGTAACATGTGTTACGGGATATTATTAGTCACCAAACACGCTGTATCCTATTCTCCAATTGTATATGTTGTCCGAGATCTACCTATTATTTCATTGTTACGAACAGTGATCGAATGGTACGGGGGCGTTTATCGTTTTGTACAAATATTGCTTACTTTAGTGCGAAGCGCTATATCAAATGGCATTTTCATGTTTCTCTAATTATCCACTTAGTATCAACTTCCTCCCGTGCGATTTTTATTATTTTTTGGCATGTCCAAAACAATTTCATGTACCTAATATAAGCTGAGTGAGGCTAGGATTTACGGAGTGATAGTGACTGGAATGGTAGACGGTCGAGATTAAAAGAAGCAGAAAGAAAACACCGAGCGTACTTGACGAACTCTTTCAGCCAGGGGCTGAAGTTGTTGTTAGGGATTAACAGTGCGATAGAACTACAGCGCTAAAGCAAGTCGGAATTGCTCTGCGGAAAGGAATGGTGCGACATCCATTAGTTATGAAGTCGAATAACGCCAACGCTAGGAGGTTGTTTTTGCAAAAGCCCGCCAAGAGACGCTGAAAAAACAAAGACCGCTTATAATTTCGCCGAAGCCGAATGGTGGAATTAAATCATTCTTCTTGTAATTCGCAGACACATTTGTAATTGCCTCGTTTGGGTATTCATCTGTTAATGCAGTGTGCCTGCGCTAAGAATAGAAATTAATTATAAGGAGGAATCCACGCGTATATGGCAAAAAATGCAATAATTATGGAGTCGGAGGTACACATTAAAGTCGCATTTAAATCTAGTAATTTTTTTCTAAAAGCTGTTATACTTTCAGGAGACGGTATACGGTCCCCATTAATTTGACTTTTCGGGTTTGAAACCCGAGTAGGTAATACCGCTGAAAACTCCTGAACTAAGAATATTATACCCCAACGAGAACCCTCCAAGTAAACTTTGTTGTTAAAAAAAATAATAACTACCGTAAATATTCTTTTATCTGGCGTGTGTATATTACCCACAAGTAAAATAACATTTCTACAGATGTATATCAATGATAAGCGATTACATAATTTGTGGCCAGTAAAGTATTTTATTGAATTTTCAAAATCACCTCCAGTAAATCATTAATTTACGTAGTTATTTTGCAGTTAGCTGTAGTTGTTAAATATGTTTTCTGAAACATAAACTATTATCATAGCTGAACCTATTATTATTGTCACAGCGGCGCAGATCGATACCTGTGAGATATAAGTGGCCTGCTACTTCCTGCTCGGCCTAAGCGGCTCGACTTGCAGGAAGCGATCTACATTACAGCAGGTACTTAATCGCATACCTCTCGTTCTGGGTCATTAAATGTATAATTGATATTGCAGGAAACAACTACTCCGCGGACTAATGCCCTGACCGGCATTGAATTACAGCTGCAGTATCTGTGTGAACAGCAAAGAACCTTTGTCAGCCACGCCACCAGACATAGACCGGTTTCGGGATTGTTAGCCCTCTGCAGTATGCCACACGTGAAATGACCGACAATTGAACTGGCTGTTCCTTCATAATATGTATCTTCGCATATAAACTGAGTAACGGTGAGATATAAGTGGTCTACTGCTTTCTGCTCGGTAGTATTATTTATAGATTTAATGGGTCGCCGCCCAGAGCGAGAGATATGCGATTAAGTACTTGCATAATGTAGGTCGCTTCCAGCAAGTCGAGCCGCTTAGGCCAAGCAAGAAGTAGCAGACCATTTATATCTCACCTACACTCAGTTTATATGCGAACATACATATGAAAGAACAGCCAGTTCAATTGTAGGTCATCTCACCTATGGCATACTGATGAGGGCTAACAAGCGCAAAACCAGTTTATGTCTGGTGGTGTGGCCGACAAGGGTTCTTGGCTGTTTACACAGACATTCAATGCCGGGCGGAACATTAGTTAGCATAGTAGTTGTTTCCTGCAGTATCATTTATAGATCGATGCTTACCACAAATTATTATGTACTGGGATAAGTGAACTTGTTCACTTCTTACCACCGAATACGTTATGACATTGAATAATAGTTATGAATAAATATAGAATGTGTCTCAAGATACTGTGCATCAGTTCAGTTCGGTATTTTGTGAGGTTATGGTGTGTATTTTAAGATGGTATCTTTCATGTGCATTGTGTAATTTTTATAACTATGGAATACCATCATTATTGCATCACTGGGATTCAACTCAACACTGAGTGAAAAATGTGCCTGTAAATAAATGTTGTTTCATAGAAATAAATGATTTGTTTGTTTATATAGTCAGCAAATATTTATTTCTTGATATCAAATATATTTTTTTAAAAAGCAAAAAGACATTTATTGATAAAAATATGTGTTTTTCAATTTTTTTTTACATATCTAATAATATGTGCATATTTTGACTAGATTACGTGCATATCTATGTGTATATTTTTATGTTTTCACTTATTTGGGCATCCCTACACTGTAAAAACACATCCACTATGTTAATATAACCCATGCTATCTGTAATTTATACATTTGACAGTGTTATTTATATTATTAAAGATGTAGACTTTACATATTAATATTGTTACGGAAGCTAACCTACCTTTTAGTTTGTTAATTATGTTCCTGTTTGAGTTAGAATTTATGATTTTTGTAATACCTTTATTTTGACGTTTTCCGGAATATTCCAGGCTATATTCTATTTGTTTCTCGACACGTTCTCGAGATCTCAGAAACTTCCAGAACTTTAAAAACCTATAAAGCAGATCATTTTCGGCGCTGCAGTCAGTTTATATTGAGCAGTCGAACGCGAATGACTGAAACGTCAAAGTAAAACATTTGACAGTTGTGAATTTGTTGAAGCAGATTTCTTGTATAATCAAGAGTGACAATAAAGTTGTTTGTCTACGTGACGTGTTTCAACGATAACCTAATTTAGAGGTTACAATATGTTAGTTTTATTATATAATATATAGTATTCATAGTGTTACAGTAATAATAAAATAAAAGACATTTTACTTTTTATGATTTTATTCCAAATATATAATTCAGTTCAAACGAACAGCAACCAAGTTTTCTATATTTAACATTATTACTACTACTAATGCAGTAGTAGTAATAGTATTTATTTTAATAGATAATTTAAAAACAAATAACATTCTAGTCAATCATAAAAACACGAACGAACAAACAGAGATGTATTTAGGTACACTTTACGAAAATTAACTAGTAGTGATCTAGAAATCTCTTCAAGTTTACAAGAAAAACAAAATGCAGTTATAGCAGTAATCTAAAACCTCAAAATGAATGTTCGGTCTTTTAACAGATATAGTTCTGATTAACTTTAACTTTATCACAGTTATTAACAATATGTGGTAGGTGCGTGCTTACAGTTTTCTGTGATGAAACGGATGGATCGGTCAGTGGTCGCGCGGTTTAAGGCGTCAGTACTTGAATCGAGGTGACAGGATCGCTGTGGGTTCGGCCCCCGCAGCCGGTAGACCGTATATAAGCTATATTCGTGGAGAGATTGGCACCCTCTCTGCAGGTATGGTAGGGTGGAAGAATGTTGGCTTGGGTCAATGTGAGAGATTGATACCGGTTGACGTTTGACTATCCCCCTAATTAATGAGGTTTTCCAGGTTTCCCTCATTCCTGCACTGAATGGTGGTTAGGGCCTACCAACGTAAGTCGTTCCTGGGCGCAAATGCGGCCTGCTTAATAATAATATGCCGCTCCCTCTCCCGCACAAGTCTTCGACTTCTGGGCTAATCCTCGTGATTAGAATGAGGGGAGAGATATTATTATTATTATTATAACCCCAATTTAATTTTAATTATCCATCCATATCTGTTTGAACACCGCGAACGAGAATTACCTGAACACAATCAAAATGGTATGTGCTGGAGCTGCTGCCACCGGTATTGCACCTGTGCAATTAAGCAACCAATCAGGAGTAGAAACAAGAAGGTATGTTAACACGAAATGGTATGTTTTAACACATTATTAGTAAGTATTACACAAATTTAGTATAATTTTGAGTAAATCGTATAAAAAAACAGAGTGCATAGAACTATTAACACGGAAATTTTACTCATCCTGAAGTACACACACTGGAAGGTCTCATTTACATAGCAACTTTTTTTACAGTGTAGTAATGAGAATATTACACTTACAATTGACAATCACAACTACAAATTATGATTGACCTTTATTATGAAATTGCAGTATATATGTGTACTGAAAGATGACAGACAGGCAGAACTATTTTTAATCCAGAATAATTATTCTTATTTTCTTACTGACGTTGAAGCAATTTGTTCTACTTCATTATGAAACTCGGCACAAACAAATAGGTAGCTATTAATTTTGAACTATTAATTTCTAGTGAAGTATTCATCAAATTACTTAAGGAAATTTTAATGAATAAATTTCTAGAATAAAAGTTGCATAAAATAAATTAACAATCTTGTGCAACCCTTGAATAGTGTTAGATATGCCACCTAACAGTGAAGTATATTTTGTTTCAAAATAAAATAAATTTGAAAATGAATTAAGCTTCAAAATAAAATTTAATAAAATTGTATTTTAACTAGAAGGTGGAGCTGTAACATCATCTAGTTCATATTTGAAGTGTCATTTATAATTGACAAGTTTTTACAATCCTTCCCGTGCAATTGTTCAGAGATGTTATTACATTACATATTCTACTATGGTTCATGTCGGATTAAAAAATGATTTATTTATAATGTTCTGCTGTGTTAATTTAGCTACTGGCTCTATCATACCTACATTATTTGCTTGAACTATGAGTTTACATTGAACGTCCCATTGCGAACATCAAATATCCAATATGTAATATCCTTGTAAAATACAATAATAATAATATACAATTGCAATGGAAAACTTAACTAATATTATATATTTACTTACATCATCAAATTTTTATGCTTTACTAAAACATGGATTTTTATAATAGAGACACTTGTTTGAAGAAAACTCCAATATTTAATTTAAATTTTTAAGTCACAAAAATTAGAAGTTAATTTAAAATAAATGCTCAATATACAGGATTAACTATGACTAAGTACAAAAATTTTAACCACGTGCTCAGAGAGGCCTAAAAGACAATAAAAAAATTCTTCCAGAATTTTAGCTCGATATTTAAAATATGGACCAAACCCCTTTCTTCCTACGGAAAGTCGGCGCCTATGATAAGCATCGACTAAGATGGCTTAGATCCATAGATAAAGCTAACATCTGTCAACAATGTCAGTTACCATACGCTCGTCTTTTTACAACGTTTTTAAAGAAACGACAAAAATTAACGTTCTTATTAGTAATAATACCTAATTGATAGGTAACAGTTAATACAGTTAACTCCAGTATTTTGCATCGTTTTTCATTATTTTGTTACAAACTGGCTAAACTACATTTTCACTCATTACAACCACTCACTACCGATAAGACACATATCCCGTAGGCACAGTTAGATAAAATGTCTAGATATTTATTATAAAAGAATCAAACGAATGAATGTGACAATAGAAAACTTTTAATGCACCCGCGGCAGTCTTGTCCCATAACCTAGAAAAACAAACCGGCGAACTATATTGTGGGAAAATATATGTACCCGACACATATTCCTTTATATAATAACTATAAAACGTTTAAAATTAAAATAAGGCAGTTAAGGCACTAAAAACTGAAGAAGAACACAAAACTATAATCTAAACACAGGATTTGAATTATGACATGACAGCGACAGCGACCGTTGCTTGCTGGTTGCCTACTCTGACTCTCGCATTGGCGGTGTTAAATAAGAATTTAATATAGTATCGAAAAAAAATTTTTATCGCTTTAAAAATAAGTTTGGAATTTTTTTGAAAGGCGATTTTTTTAATTCTTAATTTTCTCTATCCCCTCTTAAAATATTTGTACTTAGTCCTAGTTAACTCTGTATTATTTGGTTTGACAAACTACCTAATTATTTGCTTCAAGTAATTGCATTATACCGAATCAAAAAATTGTTCAAGCGTCTTCGCTAATTGAAAATCTAAACTAATTTACATAATGAGGGATAAATGTTTAAAGTTAATGTGTGCGCTGAAATAATTGTTAATGATATTCTAACTTCGAAATTGCCTTAGCGTAGAAACACGTCACGTAGACAAACAAACCTTATTGTCACTCTTGATTATACAAGAAATATCCTTCGAACAAATTTCACAACTGTGAACGCTTTACTTTGACGTTTGTCAATCGCCTTCGACAGCTAAATACAAACTGACTCCAGCGGCGAAAATGATGCGCTTACATAGGTTTTTAGGATTCTACAAATTTTCGGCGATCTCGCGAATCAAACGGAATCCAGAAAACGTCAAAATAAAGACATCACAAATTATAAATTCTAACATAAACAGGAACATAATTAACAAACTAAAAAGGTAGGTGAGCTTCCGTTGCAATATTATTGGTCCTGTCATTCTTCTGCAAAGGTTAACAGGATAAATGTATTTGTAATATGTCCAAGATGCGTTTGCCAGATGTCTTAGACGATTTACCTTTGGACCTTCGAAAAGATATGAGGTTTATGCACGATGGTGCACAATTACATTTTCATTAAATGTTCCAAACTACTTAAAGTAACTTTACAAATGTATAGGTAGATATCATGTTTTCCTTATTAATTGGCAATTCAACTTAAATGTATCGAATTATATTTTTAACGGAGGTTAGCTTAGGTTAGAAGTAGAGTTAGGTAAGATAATGTGAATTACGAAGAAATTTAGCGACGCGTTTAGTTTTAAACAAATATGATAGGTAATTACTCTTGTAAATAGCATTGGAAATAATTTCAAGAGTTTGTGATGAGAGGTACTTCAAACTTTCAAATAATGATAACTGGTATAAATTTACTACAGCAAATGAGTAACTGAACTATCTAACACACTTTTCATGTATGCATAATGGCATCTGATACAATTGGATACCTAATCTAAATGAACATGTATTCAATGCATATTCAAATAAAATGAATGGTTAACTAACTCTAACTATAAAAAGTTCAGTGAAGAACTACTGACATTTTTGGGTTATTAGTTGTTTGCAATTGAATATTTTACAGCTTTGTTTGTTGGTACAGAATAAATAGAAATCCATATAAATTTGGTGCTTTTATGTGTAAAGTAATTATGGATTTGTTTGAATAATTTTATTGTTTTCACCACAATACTTTAAACAAGAACGTAAAAAATATATTACAGAGTAATTGGTATACATTTTTAATAGCTGAAAAATATGTTTTTTATATTGAAATGGATAAATGTAAAACTCTTCAATACAAAATAAATTATTTATGAATAGTATGTAATAAAGTAAGTATCATTGGAATTGCATTTATTGTGAAATATATGCATTAGAGATTATACGTAAATTATAAATACAGACCTCGTCCAAGAACAGAATTTCTGTGTGATTAACGTAATAGTTTTTGCCTACTAATGATATAGGATGTTGCTTAGGCTATAGCTTTTATTTATTTATTTGTTGCAATGATCTTTGCTTCTCTTTCTTGTATGTTGGCAAATATCAATTCCTCTGAAATGATTATAGTAGTATATTTAAAGTATGGATTTCATATTTTAGGTGAAATTTATGTAATCCATCCTCCAAATTCTGTATAAAACTGAATCAAACAAGTTAAGTTCCAACGAACAAATAGGTATGCATGATATATAAGTAATCGTCAAAGTAATGGTATCACAAAATTATAAATTCTAACACAAACTGGAACATAATTAACCAACTAATACATAATGTTTTAGTTTGCGAAATTTACCGAATTATTTAACTAACAAAGACAAGTATATCTAGTAAACTTTCTCTCTTTCTCCAGTTTCTCTTTTATAGGCGGCAACCACATTCCCCCTGTTTACGGCACAACGTGGCTTAAACGTATTTGTATAAGATGCACAAACGTCGTTAGAACATAGTTGCCTCCAAAAAATTATTCTCCATTTTATACACATCCATGTAATAGAACCGAAACGGTAGCTCATGCTATAGGAGGCAGTGACGTCAGGGCGGTTTGCGCTCATGTTCTCAAATTATTTTAAAGACATTGGAAGCGTCAGCGTCATAATAAAGAAAATTTAATAAAAAAATGCTGATTCACCACATTACAAATTTTACTCGACTTTTCAAAAAATAAACAAATCACCCTGTAACAATCGGTAACACTGCGCTACAAATTTTCTGATGACGTGTACGAGTATTGAAGCTATATAGAAGTCCAGTAGCGTTGCCACTCAGAACCACATACATTAATAAGATTAAGAGATTAAGATAAGATTTTTTCAAAAAATCTAAAATGTATGCATTTTGTATATTCTTTGAGGTACCTTTAAAAAATGTTGCATTTTTAAGGTCATCATTAAGCGTTTTGTCAAGTTCTGTCGTAAAATTCATTCATCATACCCTCATAAATCGTAATGAAAGGTCAGAAGCTCCGCAAAATTTTATACAGTAAATAATTTTGGATAAAACATTAAAAACATACCATACCATACTTTATGTTCTTGAAAGCTGAATCAATTTAAGCTCGTATGCTAAATAATGCAAATCGCATTTGATTATGAATATGAATCAGAATCAAATTCATTACTCATGATCAGTAGGTACCGAATATCACGGAAAACCCTGACGCAAATGTCTATTAAAATGTCTTTTATAAATTTTTCAACGGCTCTTCAACGGCAGTAGAAGACGACCATGATCTTTCACTACTTCACTTTACCCAACTTTAATTGCACTTTTCTTTAAATAGCAAATTTTATTAATAATTATAAACTACACTGGCGACACAAACACACGAAATTCGCCAAGTCTGACCGCACTCGACGGCGGGCTCGCCTGCATAGGAAAACGGACCCGAACGATGTTCCCGGTAACGTATTAAACGGAAAATTGAACTGGCAACTTTTTAGCTGTGCGGAGCGTACCGATAACAGCCTATCTAAGGCCCGCTACAGACTATGCTTCAATTCGCAATTCACGATATGCGAGGAATTCGCAAAAATGTGTAGGGTCTTGTTCGTTAAAAATCCGTTCTAAAAACCCTACATCGCGCATCACGAGTCGCGAATTCACGCATAGTCTGTAGCCGGCCTGATATCGGCGCTGATTACTGCTGAATTCTCATGATTTTATATTGATCGCACCGGATATATATATAAAAATACAAATTTCATTATTGTTCTTTTCTGTTATTATTTAACGGTTCTGGAGCTCTGCAGGGCTT
This sequence comes from Monochamus saltuarius, assembly GCA_025584915.1. Taxonomy (NCBI): domain Eukaryota; kingdom Metazoa; phylum Arthropoda; class Insecta; order Coleoptera; family Cerambycidae; genus Monochamus; species Monochamus saltuarius. The sequence goes on along the minus strand of CM046721.1, from coordinate 72,007,988 downwards.
CTCATTGAGTAGACATTAAAAACAAGGTTATTGACCTAAATACGGTAGGTCAAGACTCGGATTGCAGCACCAGGGTTTTTTATTACTGTCTGTTTAAATACAAAAAACGTGTCAGCCCTTCCCACCTAGCAAAATAAATTTTATAAAAGTTGTATAAATTGCTATAAAATGAATCTTATAGGAGCTTCATGTAACGTAGTTAAATGCCTTTATACGATACTTATAGAATCGAAAAGGGCCCAATTTTATAAAACACTTTGGTAATGTAACAGTTCTATAAAAAATGTATACAACACATTTAAAACAATTTTATACAGCAACTATAAAAACGTTTTATAGTCTGTATTATCTAAAGAAACATTATATTTTTTAGTGAAGAATATTAGAACCAAATCATTATAAGATTGGTGTATAACACAAATTCATAATTATTTGCACTTATATTTAAAAACGGGGTTATTCAATGGCGATCATTTGTGTAAATGGTAGATAGGTAGGACATTATCATGTCAACAATCAGTGTTTCAACAACAAAAATTGTATTGCGCCGCAAATTTTATTGATAAACTATATATATGTTTGTGACAAAAAAATTATGCGCTTTAGTTTAGACCACATTTGCTTTAAAATTATAAAAAATAAATTAAAAAAATATTAAAATTATTCTTTCTATAATTTAGAATATTGTTGTGTAATAATTATATTTAATGATGTTGTTATAAAAGAGTCTTCCAAAAATAGCAAAATTATGGTTTAGATATAATTTTAATAAGGCTTTCAACTAATTTTCCATAATGGCGGCAGTCGCTGATCCAACAAATATTCATTTAAAAATGGCGACTTATAATACAATGATTTTATTCCACATAAAACCTTAACAAAATATTTTAGTGTAAATTAGAACTTTATACGATAAAATGTTTTTATAGTCTTAAATATATTTTAAAATGTGTGTGCGCAAGTAGATTGGATCGGTCAGTGGTCGCGCGGTTTAAGGCGTTAGTACTTGAATCGAGGTGACTAATCGAAGTTGGTTCGAGCCCAGCTGCCGGTAGACCGTATATAAGCTATATTCGTGGAGAGGATTGGCACCCTCTCTGCGGGTATGGTAGGGTGGAATAATGTTGGCTTGGGTCAATGTGAGAGATTGATACCGGTTGATATTTGACTACCCCCCTAATTAATGAGGTTTTCCAGGTTTTCCTCATTCCTGCACTGAATAGTGGTTAGGGCCTACCAACGTAAGTCGTTCCTGGGCGCAAATGCGGCCTGCTTAATAATAATATGCCGCCCCCTCTCCCGCACAAGTTTCCGACTTCTGGGCTAATCCCTGTGATTAGAATGAGGGGTAGAGATATTATTATTATTATTATTATTATTCTTATTATTATTATTATTATTATTATTTTTTTTTTTTCCAGTAAACACCTTCCGAGGCTCCGACACATTCGGAGATGTTCTGGAGAGTCAAGCAATGACCACTCTCCACTCCGTGGAGTCAGTAATCATTGCGCCCGTAAATCGTGTGTTCTGAGCAGACGTAGCGAACCAAGGACGATTGCCTTCTGCATTCTGCCGGCTAAGATCTCTGCCGAATTTCGACAAGCCGGTATGATCTTTAACTCAGAAAGCAACGTATGTCTCATTCCACCCAGGACGCCTATAATTAGCACCACAATCTTAACAGAGTGGTCTGGATACAGCCTGCGGAGCTCGGAGAGAAGATCTCGATACTTCCTCCGTTTTTCCTCCTCTTTAGGACGATGTTGTTCTCTGCGGGAGCCGAGAACTCAATCACAAACATCGTCCTAAGCTGGTGGTCGAGGAGGACTACATCAGGCTTATTGGCTTGGATTTGCCTGAGGGTGGGGAATGAATAGTTCCAATAAATTCGGCACTTCTCATTCCCCACTACGGATTCTATATCCCCCGGAGCATAAGGCAGCACTGGCGTCTCGTCTATCTCATACGAGTGTCGTAAATGATAATACAACACCCGTAAGGCTGAATCGTGTCTTTGGATATACGCTGTGGCCGCATATACCGGACAGGCAGACAGGAGATGCATAAGCGTCTCCGGCGCTTGGCGGCAGGCCCTGCAGCTGGTATCAGGAACCTCGATACCCAAGACACGACTACGATAGACGAGTGTGTTAATTACACCATCTTGGCAAGCCATTATGAATCCCTCGGTCTCAGAGTTCAGCCCCGCTGACCTCAAAAAAGCAAAGGTCAGCCTTTCAGATAAGCCAAGCCCCTCTAGATGACGGTAGAAGAGACCATGCATTGGCTTATCCTTATGTAGCTGCAGAAGATGACGCGTTTCTGCAGCTTTAATTAGGGCTTTTAACTGAGCAGGATCCGACTCGGTGACAGAGTCTGGATTTTC